>OY294068.1:76236977-77679477 GCA_958510875.1 Endomychus coccineus | reverse complement strand
TGTGTGTGTGTGTGTGTGTGTGTGTGTGTGTGTGTGTGTGTGTGTGTGTGTGTGTGTGTGTGTGTGTGTGTGTGTGTGTGTGTGTGTGTGTGTGTGTGTGTGTGTGTGTGTGTGTGTGTGTGTGTGTGTGTGTGTGTGTGTGTGTGTGTGTGTGTGTGTGTGTGTGTGTGTGTGTGTGTGTGTGTGTGTGTGTGTGTGTGTGTGTGTGTGTGTGTGTGTGTGTGTGTGTGTGTGTGTGTGTGTGTGTGTGTGTGTGTGTGTGTGTGTGTGTGTGTGTGTGTGTGTGTGTGTGTGTGTGTGTGTGTGTGTGTGTGTGTGTGTGTGTGTGTGTGTGTGTGTGTGTGTGTGTGTGTGTGTGTGTGTGTGTGTGTGTGTGTGTGTGTGTGTGTGTGTGTGTGTGTGTGTGTGTGTGTGTGTGTGTGTGTGTGTGTGTGTGTGTGTGTGTGTGTGTGTGTGTGTGTGTGTGTGTGTATGTGTGTGTGTGTGAGCGTGAGCGTGAGCATGTGTGTGTGTGCGTGTGCATGTCCGTCATTATGTATGTCATCGCTTGGTAACATATCGCAAACAGCTAAAACATGATGCTGTGCTTCCTGGTGGTGATTGAAGAATACAATTCTGCAAAGCAAGCTGAAATATAAAATTTACATTAACATAATAATAGCTCATCTTCAAATGATCATTGTATCATTTGTTTCCTTCAAATGATATGTAAGAAACTCAATATCGTCCTAGAATTTTGCCTAAAAAAATAATTTCATTGAAAATGGTAATTAAAACCAGGAGCTAATTGTTTTATCAAATTAGAAATGTAGATGCATCTTGCACATGTTATCTCTTAAGGAAGCTGGATATCCAATGTTCTTTTTTCTTATTTTATATAATTACATACAGTTACTTTTTTCTTTGAACATTTGATAAATACTACAACTGTCTGGGAATTATATTAATTATATCTTATATAATAGGCAAAGAACACAATTTATTATATTGGGATACTTGACACTCTATTGATTATTCTGCAAACAGAGGATGGTAAAACTCCAATAAAATCAGGAACGACAATTTACATTTCTATGTAACATAGAGTATAATATAACGTCTTTCATTAGCGTTTACTAAATCATTTCCAATATATTCTCTGGTCCTACAATCACCTACATTTGACTCGCAGCAGTGCCCTAATGATATTTTGCCAAGAAAAGTGAGGGAAGTCACAGGATCAATTGGTCACATCCCATTTCTTGTGCGTTAGGAAGCAGCTGATAGGACAGTACAGATTTTATGCAAAAATTTGAATACTTTCAAAGACTTATCTTATATCCGAGGTACAACAGGGGTCATGTCCCTCAAATCGTAGAACGTTGTACGCAAAAATAGGTTGATTCATTCTCCGGAAAAAATGCCTCCCAAAAAATCATCTCATGAAACCTATTAGTAGGGGGACATGTTTTACCTTGGCTTTGTGCCTAATGTTTAATTTTGTTCTGTTATCAAACAATTTTTACCTCTTCTTATGTGATGGATAGTAGTTGATTTTTGATGCATTGTATATTTTGTAGAGGATAAGATATTATATTAAAGATTCTTACGTAAAAACTTGCATATCTTGAAAAATGTATGTGTAGCAGAAGTACCTTGTACTCTGAACATATAACATATTTTTCTAAGATTATATGTGCTATTCTTTCAAAGAATAATATTCTATGACCTAATAAGTCAATGATTATTATCCAAATTGAACTTATATAGTCAAGAAAATGTGCAAAAAACAGATAACGCAGAAACAAAAAACAAAACGAACACACATTCTCATTCCGCATGAATCGAATCATTCCTTTCATAAATGTTCCTTTTAGAAATCTTCTATCTATTTTGAATGAAGTCTACCCTCGGATATAGAAGTGAATCAACTCTTCCCGGTCATTCCCAGTTGTTTGATGTTTGTTCTACTACACAATGGCGTCCATATCGCTGCTTGTTTTCGAAATCATATGCGGAAAATATCTAGCTTCAAATTTCGGAATAAAAAAATCACCGATTCGATATTATGCTACTGGTATATTGATAGTTTCTTTCTTTGTCAGTCTTTTGCTAAATGTCCAAAACATGTATTGCGCGACAATGCAAATTGCTTGATTATTTTCAGACAGGATGAACTCAATTTGAAACATATATGCATCGATCATATGAGTCCCGACATGTCACTTGAGAAATTCGAAGAGATATGTAGCGTATGTTGGAAAGATAAATATGGATTCCTTATGATAAACAAAGATTGTGATATGAACAAAGGGCGTTATCGCAAAAGTTTTGATAGTTATATATACATCTAACATGTCTATATACTTACATTCGGAAGGAACAAACCACTCAGCATGAACGTCGATGTACTTAACAAGTTAAAAGCAGAACAACAATTGGAGAACAAAATTTGGGAGTTAGAAAACGTTGTGAGGAAAAAAATATATGGCTGTGAAAATACTCTTCGCATTTGTGTGAAGATAATCTTTATACATCTAAATAATAATCAAATTAATAATGTTCTCAAGAGAATATACGGAAAATTTTTCCGCAATTTTTGTAAACTGTTAAAGAACGGTGTGAGCTTAAGCTTACTTCAATAATTGTTTTTGTTGTTGTGTAACGATTTTAATGAAGTTTGGATGAAAGCAGTTTTAAGTTAACTCATATATACTGTGAAAGTTTTGAATCGATTTAATTCATACTTTGGGAGTAATAATGTTCCTAAATTTTCAACGCTTCAGAAAAAAGCGTGATTTTCACACGATTTCTCTGAAATATAATAGCATCGAATAGCAAACGATTTTTTATCGGAATATGATAGTATCTTCTTTTTTTGAGTTATCGTGTCAGCAAACATTCCGTGACGGTCGTCCAGACAGACAGATTTTCTCAAAGTTGCTGAAAATTTGATTAAAAATTCTGTGGTGCAAGAAAGTTTGCTATAGGACTTAAAAATATTCTAGATGTTCTAAGTGTATACTGTTTTCTTTATTTTTGACTATTTTTCACCATTGTACTGACTGTTCTTAAAATATAAGACTACTTCACTTTAAAACATGATCATATATTTTATGTCCAGCCTTGTGAGCTTTGTGGAAACTCCCAATGACATTGGAATAGGAATAAGCCATTTAGAAGTGGTGCTGTTAGGTATAAACAGAAGCTTGTATGTGGAACTTAATGCACCACAAGATATGTTACATAGATGTTGATTCTGTTAATTTTATATCAAGAATATACTGTTTTGATTATTTATATATTTTTATTAAACTATGTACATTTCCTCAGTCTTGCGTGGCTATTATAAATTAATGAATTAAGGTTTTTGATGCATAACCTAATCCTGCAGCATAACCATAAGCTGGTGCGGCGTATGTGTGTGCAAGAGCAGGAGCAGCGTATGTGTGAGCCAAGGCTGGGGCAGCATAAGTATGAGCTAATGCTGGAGCAGCATAAGTGTGAGCTAGAGCTGGGGCGGCATAAGTGTGAGCTAGAGCTGGAGCGGCATAAGTGTGAGCTAAAGCTGGAGCTGCGTAGGCTACTTGTGCTACTGGTGCTACAGCTTTTACAGCTACACCAAGAGGTTCTTTGTGCACAACAGCGTTGAAACCATTGAGAGCATCAGCGGTGTATTCAACAATACGTCTTGTTCCGTCAGATTCCACAAGAGAATAACTTCCTTGAACAGCATCTCCACGACGAGATTCCTGCTGGGTTTTGCTGTCACCGGTATGAGGGTCGTTTACGGAATATCCAAAGTCATATTGAGCTGGTGCGTCAGCGATGAGAGTTTTGGCGATGGGTGCAGCATATGCTACAGGGGCGGCTACTTGGGCGGCTAATGCTACAGGTGCGTGTACTGCACTTGCGTATCTAGCGATTGGAGCAGCATATGAGACAGCTGGTGAACCATAAGCCAAGGCTGGAGAAGCTAAACCTGAATATCCCAGACCGGAATAACCCAATCCAGAATAACCTATTGCTGGGGCGGCTGAGTAAGCCAAACCTCCAGCATGAGCAACAGCTACAAAGGCAGCGATGACGATCAACTGTAACAAGAAAATTTTATTAATTCTTCAATTTGGTAAGGTGTAATGAGAAAGTATGAGTAGAAAAAATTGTTTTTAGACACTAACAAACCGGGAAGGTTACTTTTGACTTACCGAATGCAGTGTAATAGAAATTATCAAATTGAAGGAAAAGATTGTGAATTAAATCAAGAATATCACCAGGTTTCGTTGAGTCGAAAGTAACTGAGCAAGTAGTAAGTGCTTCACAAAGATTACTTTTGTCGGAAAAATGTTCATTCTGATGAATTTTTAAAATTTGGTTGATTGAACTAGACGTTTATGATGAAAAAGACATAGTGAAATGGCCTTTGTTTTTTTCCCCGGGTATATTGGCTGGTACATAAATAAATAGCTATTATTGAATTTGACAGAATCATACTGAATAATCCGAAATTAAATTGACAATTTTGTGATTTCTCTTCATTAAAAAAAATCAACTTATTGTGAATAAGCGATGCTCAGATATTCATTCTTCACATTCTACGTAGTATGAGAAGTAGGAAGAATTCACTTTGTTTGGAGTACTGAAACCGCAAATAATTATATTATACATACTTCATGAACGACATATTCTTAATTTTATAAGCTCAAAACTTGAATTATGAAAGATCATTAAGAAACTATTAATTTTCAATGTAGGGTCGTAGTTCAATTGCTCGTTTTAGATCAGGAATAGCAATATAAGTGACCTAACGAGTCATGAAACTATCATAGGTGGTCGCTAATCTTGGGGAGAAAATTTTCAGATGAGAGTGATGGGATTGGATCCCTTAATTTGAAGTCTCGCTTATCGATTTATAGTAGTAGCAGAACCATTTTGTGCTTCACTGTATTCACATACGGGAAAGATTTATTTTTCTCCATTATTGGTTCTAACTTGATTCTATCAACAAAAGTAATTCATTCCCTGGGTAATATGAGCTCGAGGTAATTAATTTTTTCCTTTTATAAATTTTGATTTGCTACGTTTTCATTTACAATACACATCATCACCCAAAGCTATTGTTTGGTTTTATAATTCGCTGTTTTTATAATTGGAATACATAAATATGACTTAACTTTCCCATGGACTTCTGAATTATTGATATTGCAATATGCATCCAAAAACCACGAATCTTTTCGATTCCTATTTAAAATAAGATGTGATACATAATTGATGTTTGAATTTTCTAAGAACATGAAAAGAAATTTGTTATTCAACCTGCTTTTAATGTTACAAGCAATCATGTTCCAAATTAGACTTCATCTGTCAAAGTTATTAAAATAAAATTCTGACTGTGTCATTGGTAATGTTTATCTGTTATATACTCGATGATAAAATCGAATACACAACTTTATCATTGAATATGTTCAGCCACACCTGATATGTTATTGATATGCCTAAGCACTGTTACTAAATTGTAGAATAATTCTTACTTACTTGAAATACCATGTTCACTTATTATTGACCACAAATGAATGAATGATACGTACAATATTGTTTGGTCCTTTTATATAATTAAAAAAGGTAGAGGTGGGTTAATCTGATTGACTGGTTTGGTACAATGTTGTTGGTATATTAGGAAATAACATAATTCTCGTTTATTCGAAATACTTGGCCTGATGCATTTGTAACATACTTTTATTGTGTAAAGAGAATTTGATCTACTTACATATATTGGGCAGTTCAAGTTTGTAGATAGTTGAAGTTGAAACCAAGAACACAGTCGCCTCGCAAGTCAACTCATTGCAAAACTTCTCTACTCATAGAATGAACATAATGTTAAAATAGGTGGTGATTATTATTCGCTGTTTGTAGAAAATGCCACATTTCCCGAATGCTTATTGGAGCATCATGGCACAATTAGGATACCGGAATGTCAACAATTGATTAAGTAAATTACTTGTGATTTATTCGGTAAGAAATACATTCAGAATTTTATTGCTTGATTCTAGTTTTTCATGAATGATCAGAAAAATAACAGGGTAACTAGAGAATTTGAGTTAAATTTCTAAATCTAGCTAAGCGAAAACCAATCTTGGGGGGGAATGTTTCTTTATTTATTGTTTCACATTCATTATGTGTATATGAACAGTCACATATTATTGCGAGATCGGTGTAATCTTAATCTCGGTCTGTATGTCTGTTTTTATATATGGATGTAATTATGTTAGTATCGAAACAGCTGGAAATGTACATGTACATATTGACCTAGACCTGGAAAACCGATAAGATTCTATCTCACTGTGGTTTGGTGAAATACTCCTTCAACATTATTGAAAATAATGAGATTCATAGCGACAATAAATTTTATCATAAGATCATAAGTGACCTATAGTGATGAACTTCTTTTTATCTGTTTGAGATATCTATTGACTAATCTAGATTTTCAACAATTGGGATGAATCTGCAAATGTTCACTAACCTTGTTAGCATATGAATGGAGGAAATCTACCACGGTATTTTTTAAACGAAGGAGGAAAATAGAGGGATTAGGACCTCTAATAACACTTCCAGGGGCAGACATTCAGCTGGCGGGAGAAGTCGAACATCTCGGAGTAATTTTTGATTCGAAACTAATACTCTAGGAGATAGATATATATTTTGGGCCTGAGATATAACATGTTGGCATATGTGTTATGTTCTAGCAATTATTAATGTGAGTTCCAAAATTTTTCTCTATGCAGTTGGCAGCACTGGCAGCTTCAGTTATGATCAAAACTGGAATGTGGTGTAACACTTTCTGACCAAGCGGAAAATTTTTGTTATCAATGCTCATTAGGCTGTGCCAAAAAAAATCGATATTTTTTTATTCCGCTCTTCTTCGAGTTTATCATTCCCCGTTCAAATTCAATCAGGTCACCCAAATTTGAAACAAATCGGCTAATATTTAGAGGTACATCAAGCCCAAAACGTGTTTTTTAAAGTTTTTCCTCAATTTTTGAGAGGTGTTTCATAACACTGTTCTACAATAACGTGATGTTTGATACTCGAGAGACATTATTACATTCAAACACAAAGTATTTAATGCATTTCAGTCGCCACATCCACTTTCCCATAGATATATTTTTGCGAAAAGAACCATTTTTTTGAGGCCTAAAAACTGTAATTTCAACTTTCAACTCAAATAACTTCATATTTTTAGGTTTGTGATGCGTCATATGCTCTTTTAACGTAGTCTATCTAGTATCACGTAGCATTAATGGAATTGTTAATTTCAAAGCAAATCTTCCATCAGTCATGATAATCTACACTCGAGTGAAAAAACGCACCACTTGAAAATGCACCAAAAATGGAAAAAATTCAGAGTGCCATAACTCGGTTGCGTTTAGTCGAAAATAGATGAATCTTTGAGTTCTAAAGAGGATAGAATCTTCCCTTTAATGTGATGCTACTTAATGTGATATCAAATTCATTCTACCCCCTCCCATCCCGATAAGAAAAATATGTTCCTGGTGTCAAAAAATGTCCCACTTTGACAGCTCGTAGCCGGTTAATAGGTTAATATTAAATCCAAATTCTGACACCGAATTAGAGATGTGGAGAACGCGTTGTATCGATGAACTATTCTCTCAACATACACTTGTTGAAAAGATTTTACGTGAACTGCGACTTTTTAATTGAAGATCCATCTGCGTGGAAAAGCAACGAGTCTTATATGGAAGCGAAAATTTTCATTTTTGCGCGTTACGAATGACACCGCGGTAAGAGGTATAGCGTTAACTACAAAATATAATTCCAAGCGGCGAATTCCAAACGTTGAGAAAAAAGCGTTAATGTGATGCATGATTACAAATTATCAAATGTTTGATTATAAATTATTAAATGATTGTTACAAATATTTGATTGTAAATACTAGAATATACTCTGTACCCAACACATTATGTTAACTTTATGACTCGTCGATTAATTTTATAAAGATTCATTGATTGAGGTACAAAATTGGCAAAGCTGTGGTCAAAAAAAACGCAAAATGGTACTTTCTTTTGAAAAATTCTCAACTGCCCGCCAAATCATTGTAGAAACTCGAATTTCTGGGGAACTTAAAGAAAAATGATAGAAATTTATTGACCTGTTGTCTGATTGAGTTCACGATTTTTTCGGCTCGACCTACGGGCTGTCAAAGTGGGACATTTTTTGACATCAGGAACATATTTTTCTTAGCGGGGTGGGAGGGTATGGAATGGATTTGGTATCACATTACCTAGCATCACATCAAAGGGAAGGTTCCAACCTTTTCAGAACTCGAAGATTCATCTATATTCGACTAAACGCAACCGAGTTAAGGCACTCTGAATCTTTCCCATTTTTGGTGTATTTTCAAGTGGTGCGTTTTTCCACTCGAGTGTAGATTATTATAACTGATGGGCGATTTTCTTTTGAATTATCAATTCAATGGATGCTACGTGATACCAGACTACGTTAAAAGAGCATATGATGCATCACGAACCTAAAAACATGAAGTTATTGAAGTTGAAAGTTGAAATTACAGTTTTCAGTCTTTAAAAAATGGTTCTTTTCCCCAATATATCTGTGAGAAAGTGGATGTGACAACTGAAATGTATTAAATACTTTGTGTTTGAATGTAATAACGTCTTCCAAGTGTCAAACAATCTGTTATTGTAGAACAGTGTTATGAAAGCTTTCAAAAATTGAGGAAAAACTTAAAAAAACACGTTTTGGGCTTGATGCACCTCTAAATATTAACCGATTTGTTTCAAATTTGGGGGACTTGACTGAATATTAACGGGGAATTATATACTCGAAGAAGAGCGAAATAAAAAACGTCGATTTTTTTTTGGCACAGCCAAATGCTCATTACTCGAAAACCATAGGCCAATACAATTTTAGCCATGTTTCGATCTTGTTGCCAAAATTGGCCAAATCGTCTGAAAATGGAAAAAAAATGTAGACACCTCCATAAACTTGTGATTTTTGTGTAAAAGAAAAGCTTGTGTGAGTGCCAACACTTTCTTTCATGCTCAACCCCTGGGAAGGGGAGATAATATGATAGATATTTTGATCATTCAAATGTGTGACCAAGATTATTTTTTGGTCAATTCTGGGCTGAAAATACCTGATTTTCGAAGAAAAACTGCGATTTTAATAATTTGGGGGGGTTAAACATGGAAGAAAATGTTGGCACTCACACAAGCTTCTCTTCTACATGAAAACTACAAGTTGATCGAGGTGTCAAAATTATTTTCTCCAATTTCAGACGATTTGGTCAATTCATGGCAAAATACAAAGCACTGGTAGAAGAACAGTCACGATAGAATCAAGGAAATTATGGGAGTTAACATTCTTGAAATGAAGCCAACCAATCTTTCCCGCATGTTAAAGGTCCTTATCTGAACCTAGTAGTTGTCAGGTTTTTGCAAAATTTCCAGGTTAAGATTTTAAAACTTGAGGACTAGTTGTAAAATTTAGAGATATTGAACTCGAATCTGATGCTACGCTAGTTTTATTTGAAGTTGTTCCACTGTTCACCAGAATCAGTCGATAAACATTTTAGAGAAATGGCTTCCAAGTAGTGATATTTCACATACAAACTGTTGAGAATAGTTGATACTTACATTTTCATGTATGAAGCAAAATATCACTTTCAACAAAAATTTCTATGAACAAACAAGCGGATGTGCAATGGGCAATCCCCTCTCCCTTTTCCTAGCCAATATTTCTCTAAGCAAACTTGAAAAATCCTTAAATTCAAAATTGACTCAGTATCGAAAAGTTTTGCACAGATATCTCGACGATATTTTTGCAATTATTAGTGAAGAATTTGATCTACACTTTTTTGAACTTCATAAACAATTTGATTTAATTAAATTCACTGTGGAATTAGAAAGCAATAACCAGTTCTCTTTTCTTGTCATTAATATTATCAAAGATGGTCAACATTTGGGTTTCGACATTCACAGAAAAGCTACTCAAACGAGTAGATATTTTCCAGCGCAATCATGTACACCAATTGATGATAAAAGAGCTTTATTCAATAGTCTTATTCATGAATTATTAAACGTTCTTTAAAGCCAGAAAAATGGACAATGAAGTTGAGAAACTTCAGTAAATAGCGACGGACAATGGTTATGACAAATCTTTGATAAACAAGTTAATTTCTAATCAAAAACAAAAAAATTCAACGTTTTTAGACGCAAGAACAAGTATAGGCAATACCTTCGATAAAGTTCCTGACAAATCTGGAATCCACAGAATTGATTGTCACTCGTGTTCAAAATTATCCGAGTCAAACTAACATATAAAGGAGAATAATAATGAGAAATCAGCATTAGCAGAACATATTTTAAATATAGATCACACCATTTCTCAAAGAGTTTAACTTATTTGAAACATAGTGCGAGTAATTCAAAAGGGGAGGAAAATATCTAAGCGAAAAAGCAATTTCCGATATGTTCAGACTACAATAAATTATCCGCATTGGATAGTGAATAGAAATAATTAGCAATCCATAATAAAGTTTGAGACTGTGTGGTGAAACAATCATTAATATGTGATTATTGAAGTGCGACTTTATTTTTATTAAAATTTTGCTTATCACTTTGTTTGAATTCAAAAGTAGTGAACGCATTCTATTCGAAGCGTATAATTGAAGACTTCGCTGCAAAAACGTTACATTTATATATTAAAATATCGCCGATCGTTGGTACAAGAATCAATCACGTCCAAAGCATAATAAACATTGATATATACGTTTGAAACTTCACCGCTCGCATTCTTTGGCGCAAAATCATAGTTGGCCCGGTTTTGGCACCGACTACTTCTAAAATATGGAGGGGACTTGACGACTAAGTTGTAAGATGAGAGAGTTTAAGATAGAGCATGTGATTCCGATTCTTCAGTTATTTAGATTTGTGTTTTATTTAATATTAGTTTTTCAAATAAAAAAAATTAAAACGAATCATTTATGTTTTCATTTAATTTATTTAACTATTATCGCTGCAAATACCGTCCAAAATTTTGTAAAACATTCTAGATCGTATGGTTTTTTGTGTTAATGTCTTCTAATTTTAGCCCAACAATTTCATCCTTAATACTCACAACAAAAGCATGTATGTCCTCTGTTTAAAATGTATACTCAAAAATAAAAAGTTTTGTTATTTTTCACAAAACTTATAAAATATGTTCGGTTTTAGCACCGAGGACTTTAATTACAAATGCAAACATTTCACATATGAAGTATATATATAGTTTGAGAAAAACGTAACAAACCCGCCAAAACTTCATAAATTATCATGATATAATATATAATATAACATCATTTTTTTAAATGATTTTGCTTTCCACCGGAAATTTTTGATTTATTACTTACTAAACAGATTTGTTTGAAAAGTTGTACGCGTCTGGTTTTGCATCTGAAACTTGAAAATGTCTGCTTGAGCTTGGTTGAAAACCTTTTTATTTTCTCGGGTTTAAGAATTCTACTAAAACTTGAGGATGGCAAATCCCTTTTCCCCTTTTACAAACGCCTTTTCTGATATTAGTATTATTCACTGCATGTACCTCTCACCGGAACATATATTTCAATAATAATTATTATCAGGTTATGTTCAGGAATTCGCGTGACTAAAGGAGCTGATTTTTTCAAGTACGTTTCTCCATCTAACTTCTGTGCTCAAATGTTGTAAGGCTGAATTTTTAACACCAATAACGACATGGTTCGACTGATTATGCTCCTGACATTTTGAAAATCATATTCCTGGTGGATTTTACATTTATCTTGTAAATATAAAACGTGTGTTTTTGCATCTTCAAGCTACATTATTGACAGAAAGGTCAATTTAAATATGATTTATATGCAATTTATTCTCCTTGAAATCAATGATGGCGAGTTACCACTCAAGAATGAATCTTTATTTCATTTGTATCTACATTGTATTTCTTATAAGCCTATTTATAAAAATAACTTGCAAAATGCTGTGTCACATGAGGTGATTTTGCGATTAATTTTCCCTTGAAAACATCTCGAGGATAAAAAATTGAATTCACATGATGTTTTTTAATCTGGGCAGAGCTGATTGGCGATATAGCATCTAATTTGACTTGAGTTTCTAGTGGTTCTCTCTCAACAAATGCGTTGAATCCATTATGAGCATCGGCTGTATATCGTACCGTTCTCCTTGAACCGTCTGGATCAATCAAAGAGTAAACACCTCGAACCACATCCCCACGACGAGCTTCTTTTTGATACTTTCGATCTCCTGTTTCACTGTCGCTAACAGAATATCCAAAATCATAGTGTGCTGGATCGCTAGTTTGCACAGGTTCAGCTGTGGTAGGAAAGGTAGTTCGGGACATATCTTCTCCAATAGTCACAGAAGGTGATTGATTCAGTGAGGTAGTGGTTGACGGTTGGCTAACAGATGCAGCTACTGTTGGTTGACTAGTTGAGCTGACAGTAGGATATGTGAGACTTTTTTCATCCTTTGTTTTGGAGTGAGTGATTTCCACCATTGCTGATGAAGAACAAGACACTACTGGCAGTTCATTGGACAAAGCTCGTGGAGTTCCAAAACTAACAATAATCATCAATGAAATTGTTTTAGCACCCTGCAACAGAAAGAGAAAGCTGTTTACTAATATCATCAATCTGGTTCCATCAGAGTCTTATATTTTTGTAAATATAAACCTCTGAAATGGATGAAAGATCATTGATGAACACAATGCGATTCGATGCTTCGCCATAGCTCAACTACTCACGCAAATTCATCAAGCTCAATCGTTTTGAAGTGAGGAATGTAGATTAGAGTATTATTATGATTGAGAATCACTCTTGACAGTCATCCCGGTTCTTACATATTTCAATAGAACTGACTGAGAAATGAGAAAGTATAAAAAAGCTTAAGGTTTCTTTGCCTAATTGGTCACTGTCAAGAGTAATTGCCAATCATAGTAATATTCTAACCTACATTCCTCACTTCAAAACGATTGAGCAGTGGATGAATTTGCGTGAATAGTTGAGCTGTGGCTGAGCATCGACTAGCATAATGATTGTCAATAATCTCCTATATTTAAAGAGGTTTATATTTACTAAGTGGTGTAATTGATAAGCACCCTGGACTAGACATCCAGAAATGTCGGTAACATTTATTCATTTTTATAATGTTAATTTATATAAGTTATCTGTTATCTTCATAATTCAGAAAATTTATATATATCCTATATAGAAATTTCATAACTTTCTTGCAATTGAAACAATACAATAATATAACAAACCATCTTGACCTAGTATTATCTAACATTACATGTCATGTGTTTAGAGACAATGCTTTTATTTAAAAACACACTACATGAAGGAAGTTATTCAGGGCTGATTAAAAATTATTTATTGGCTGATGATGATATTATATTTAGTGGCTAATGTCGTTTAAATAAGAAACAGTTTAATTTTATTGAGCTCCTTTCCTATGATTTTCCAAACATTTGCTTTTACAAGATTATTTCCTCATTAATAACTGGATGTTTTGCTATGTATCGGTTGTTATGGAACAAATAAAGTATGAACCATAATGTGTCATGTCCGCTATGTAATTTGATATTCTGGACAAAATGTAGCTGTTTATGATTCAATTTACGAACTTTTAATTTTATTAATTTCGATGTTGTCGTAGGAAAAATATTTATCCATGTTTATCCATGAAGAAAGACTTTTCTTGGCCATGTCTGTTGCGGTGCGTTTCACTCTCCAACATTTTCACTGTTCTTTGGTATGTTTATTGAATCGAATCCAATAAGTAAGAAATATTTAAATATGCATGCGCTATGCTTCAGCATAAAACAGACACCACTTTCCTGAAAGCACTTTATTCAACTTAATTGATTAGAAACTGGAATATCTACTTGTAATCTCTACATTTTGAGCGATTGCAATAATCAAAATATTTTATGCTGAATGACTGATATTACAATAATTATCCAACACAATACGATTACGGCGACTGTGGTCTGTGGTTGACTAGAAAGCATCAAATAATTGTAGGCAAGCACCATATTGCTATTTAGAACTTTAATTATGTATTTCTCGAACTAGACTGCCATTTTATGTAGAACAATAGAATTTTGAGGCACAATTATTATACTCCTTGCGACGAAGTCGGAAGAATGTATTGTATTAACTCATGCAAGCTGTTTCTAAAATTGTTGAAGAGTCCTACAGGAAAATTTCTTCACCATCATCTAATTTTAAGCAAATTTTGTGTCTGTCTATCTGTCTGGATGTCACGAAACTTGACTACACGATAACGCAAAAACGGAATGTTGACAAAAAATTGTTTGCTTTTCGGTGACGTACCCTATCGTTTTCCAGGGAAATCGTGTAATGAACGCACCCTTTCCTGAAGTGTTGGAAATTACTAAAATCGTAACTCCCAAAGAATACATTCAATCAATTCAAAACTTCTACAGTGAATTAAAGTTGATTTAACCCTTTTTTCAAGCGAATTTCAATTAAATAACTAAAAAAAACAAATTAACGATGAAAACTTGAACTTGCATCAAACATAATAATCGGCGATGTGTTGTAGGGGCTAGGTTACCGGCATATCACTCAGTAGACTCGGAATTGATTCCCAGAAACGGAAAATTTGTTCTTGTAAATTTTCTTATAAATATTAATAATTTCAATATTATATAGTTGTGTTTAATAATTATTTAACACAAATGAGAACAGAATTCTATAGTATGTGAAACGATAATATTAAAATCGGCAACCGAACCAAATAATTTGCGAAAAATAACTTTGTCAGGCGAACTATTTATTTATTCTCCAAGCAGCAAAACGTTTCTTGTTTAATGTTAAGATGTTCCGAATAACCAAAATAGGCTTATTTTCAGGAATAATTCCAACTTTGTAAAACTGTACAATTATCTAAGCTATCATTCCATCAAAAAATTATTTACCTCGAATTTCATCTTGCAGAATTTATAACTAACGTTTGGAAACACCAGGGATAAATTATAACTCTAATACACCTCCACGATGTACAGTGCAGATACTATTGAAACAAAACGTCCAACTTCATTATTTAAGAAGGTAACGTATGCAAATTTTCGTATTGTTAGAAACTGAATTTTTTAAAATTATTATGTAATATTTAATACTACAATTTCCTCTTAATTTGCATAAATTTATTTTCATAGACTTTGAGAACAATAACAATTATAAGCTTTCGATTGTGAGATGAATGCACATTCTAGTGTGAGAATAGTCAATATGTTAGATTGGAATGAAATACTGGATGGTTTCGAATGCACTGAAATTTGATTTGCATCAGTTATATAATCAACTTGTCATCTATTGCGAACTGTATCATATGTTGACAATATATTCATGATTCGAATTTTAATGTTGTAGAATTGATATTAATAGTTATTTTTGTGCGTGAAATCATTGTTTTTTTAAGGGCATGTCTGAGTGTTAATTCACTCGAATGTGCCATTGAAACACTACTTCAATAAACGAAATACAAAGAACATTTCTTGTACTACAAAGTAACTTTGAATTAATCAGCTTTACTACTATGTTACAGATAAATCCTCTCTCTATACCATTTCACAGCATCAAAGTCAAGTTGCTCTGTCGTTACTATAGAAACGGTTTGTTGTGTGCTGTCTGTGTGTGTGGGTCTGCGTCTATGGGTGTGCGTGTGTGGGTGAACGTGTGCGAGTGTGCGAGTGTCCAAGTATCCGAGTGTGCGAGAGTGCGAGTGTTCGAGTATGCGAGTGTGCGAGCGTACGAGTTTTCGAGTGTGCTACTGAGAGAGTCTGTGAATGTGCGAGTGTGCCAGTGTGTTCCTACAAGAAATGCTGCATAAATAGATATTATTCCAACTACTTCTGACCGTTTTTGTAGTTATAAATTTGCAAATGAACAATGACTATTTGTCTGGAAACATATCGCAAATATCAAAAATCGGATGCTGTAATTAGGTGGTTATCAAAAGTACGATTCTGCTGTATCATGAACTTCACATACACCTGATGATTTCATCTCAGCTTTAAATGATCATTGTATCACTTGTATCCTTCAAATATTTTGTAAGGAACTGAATATTGCTTCACAATTTTGTTTTCGGAAAAATAATCTTCAAAATCACATTGTTGTTATGTCGAATTAGAAGTACAAATCAATATTTTACATGTTACAATGTGATGACTTCACATAACACTGTCTTCGAGTTCCAGCTTCGTAGAGTACGTCTCGAGAAAGCTGGATATCCAATGTTTTTTTTTCTTATTTTGAATAATTACTTACGGTTTCTCCTTCTATTTGAACATTTGGTGAACACTACAACTATTTGGGAGTTAAATTTGAGATCAAAAATAATTTGTTTGTTTTATCTTTATAATAAATGGAGAAGTTAATTCGGTTTGTAACACAATTTATTACATAACAATGCTTCGAATCAACAATAGCATATGACACGCTGGTTATTCCGTAAGCAGAGAAGGGTAAAACTCCAATAAAGTCAGCAACGACAATTTGCACTTCAATTTAACATAGATTATAATATAATGTCTTTCATCAGCGGTTTCTGAATCATTTCCTCTATGCGTTTCTTTTCCCGGAATCAGGAGTGTCAGGAAGAAAACTATGCTGATAAAAGTTGAATTGAAGTGAATATAGAATATACCTGATTGTTGTCAATTTGATTTCCAGGTATTTCCAAGAGAATGTAGTGACATAATATATAGTGTAAAGGAAGTATTGTAATCGGCCCAAAATAAATGTGAAGTCAGTCTGTGATGTTATGCGTTCACTCTGTGACAAATTAAGATAGTTCATGTAGCAGCAGGTGTCAGTATAAAACAAGTTTATATTTTAGTATGAATAATCCGAAAGTCAACCTGGCAGCAATATAAAAAATAGAATAGTGAAATACATTATGTAGACTATTTGAATAAAATTTCAATACAACGTAGACCATCATATCTAAGCGGTTCCTAAGTCATTTCAATATGTGTTCTGCTCCTACAATCATAAATTTGACTCGCATAAGTGTCCGAAACCTATTTAGCTTACAAAAGTGAGGGAAGTCAAAAGATCAATTTAACATAGCTTATTTTGCTTATTATTGTATTTCAGATGCATACATTTAACTCGCAGAAATATCTAAAATTATTATTTAAAGATTTAAATGATGTTACACTTGTGCCATCAAAGTGTGACGTCACATAGCTCCATGAAGAATCACTGTGTAGTGTCATGAAAGTAAGGATGATTGTGTCAATAAGTAAGGCAGTTCAGTTGACAGCAAAATATAACACATATAATCAATTGTGATGAGCAATAAGGTTTACATGTACGATCATCGTGAGTGCATCTGCCAATCATTGTAGATCTTTCGTTAATGCTCTATTTTTATATATGAACACAAGACAAATTACGTACTCTGTGTGGTGTCACGAAAGAAAGATTGATGATTGATTCCCGAAATGTATGTACATTGTGAGTACATATGGCCGTCATTGTCGATGTTTGATTCATATGCTATTTGTTCTATTCATGAACACATACGCTGCAGAAGTTACAGAGATAAATAGGTGAATCCAATTTATTCAAAAGCTGCACTGATTCGTAAATTTGGTGTGACATTGGTTTCCAGTGCAAGTAGGCGAAAATCGTGGAGGTCTCATAGAATTATCGAGAAATAATATCTACAGAGAAAATTCGCGTTTCGAGGTAAAATAAACAAATTTCAGTTGAGCCCGTATTTCTAGATAATACTAGAATATTGCAAAATGTGAACATTGGCCGCTCGTAGCAGGTCTGATAAAAGTGCAACACACAACTCAACGGAAAAAGATATGTCTCTATAAAAGAATTTCAATTTTGTGATAATAGTGAAATAATAATTTCGTGGTAGGTATAACTTACAACTCAGACTATTATGTCGAAATGAAACTATAGATTGTTCTAAAATGGTTTCAAGAGCAATTGCTTCAAAATTCAGGCAGATCGTCCTTTATTATAATGGATAATGCCTCAGACCAAAGCAGAGTAGCGGAATCGTCACCAAATACCTTATCGAGAAAAGGAGAAATACAAGAATGGTTGAAACAACATAACATTAAATTTGAACAAGTAACATCTGTCATTCGGTGCTATTTATTTATACTTGCATATTTTTTAGAAATATTCACCAAACAGATATATAATATTTGAATTAGCTGCCAGAGGGGGACATACAGTTATAAGATTACCTGTATATCACTGTCCAATGCAATAGAAATGTTATGCGAAATTTCGAAGAAGGATCATAGCCAGCACATCGAAATAGATGGAAAATCTATTGATAATTGGTTTAATATATCGAAGGGGCCTTTAAGCACTGTTATACCTAAGTTTTAGAATAACTATGTACGTCATATCGAAGAAAAGATATCAAGGGGATATGACGGAGATTTCAAGTTTGACTTTGAAGAAACTGACGCACTGAATATAAGTAAAAATATAGAGGTGTGAAACACATGTGTTGTCAATAAGAATAAGCTTTGAATGACGCAGATTATAATTTGACGTCTTCCCACGTTTTTAGCTGTCCGCGGATAACTGCTAGTAAACATATATTTCAATCATAGATTTAACCGAAAACGAATAATTTAGTCCTAATAAAAAGAGTAACAGTAGGTCATTCATATATATAATGATAAGCTGATGGTTCTGGGTTGACTCTTGTAAAACACATCATGTTGCCAATTCGAACAAAATTGCAATGTAATGACATAGACGTCTTTTTTGTCTTCTAATATTTGCAATATATTTTCGGTTCCCACGAGTGAGAAAAGTTAATGATCTATGAATCACACTTCATTTCATGCAGCTATAATTTGAATATTTTGTAAATATTCAAAATGCTGAATCACGGGGTCATTTCAGAATCATTTATTGCTCAACCAACCAAAACTGACAACAAAAAAAATCACGAATGGTACATGTAAAGAATATCAAATTATTTAATTTTTGATGTGATAGCATTCTTCAGTTAATACGTAAATTCATGATAAAATTGGTCAGTAGTATTTTATCTAAGTTAGCTGTTCAGAATTACTGCTATTTATTATGATAACTAACGTAGGAGACTTAGTGAGGTACCTTTATGCCTAGGCCTAGTTTCTTTGCATATCACCTAGTAGTGCGATTCTCACTGAATAGTGTTTATTAAGCTCCCGGGGTGAACGGAAAGCCACCTATCCAACAACCTAGTCAATGCCATCTGTTAGAGGTTCTTTAGGCCCCAGTTTTGCAACCAGAATAGTGTTGGTCTGCTTTCATCTCCGCTAAGATTATTCAGCGTGTTTATATCCTTCCACACGCGCTTTGATGTTATTCTCATATTACCCAGCGTAGCAAAAGATGCTTTACTGATGCGGTTCTACGTTCTTTCTTTAAGCTCAGGTTTGGTTGGTTTATGGCTCAATCAGTGAATCAGACTTCACCATTGGTTTGGTAGGGTTGATTGATTATAACTGAGCCAATCTTCTTTAGAGGGTCTACTTATATGATATATCGCAGATGTAGCATGGTGTCATCTCATCCGTGTTCCATGGATGAATGAGATGTGTTCTTCCACTAATTGGTAGTAAGGTATGCAACCTTTTGCCGTCCACATTTCTAGGAAAGGCAACAAAGAAAAAAACATTTCTGAACAAAATAATAAACTAAATATAAATTCTCAAAAAACTGAGTTAAAACCTATAATTGGTACTTCTACTAATAAACTGTTAACGAGTGCGCCGAAAATAATTCTGTCGCACTTACACGTCAGTCGTTTAGATCCAAACACTAGTAAAATGATATAATTCAATTCTTAAAACAATTATCTGTAAATGAGACCTGTGGTAAGCTTAAGTCCAAACATCCAGATATCTATTCATCTTTCAAGCTTTCATTTCCTAGTCAACACTCAAAAACCATCGTGAATCCCGAAACGTGGCCAGAGGGAGTGGCCATTAACAGGTTTTTTCACAAGAAATGGCAGAACACGGCAGTGAAGTAAATAATCATCTTAACAAAGACAAAATAGTACAATATACTAATAAGTTAACTTTTGCACAAGCAAATAGTGAATTTAAAAATGAAAATAATATAAGTTTTAATCTTCTGCACGTAAATGTGCAATGTGTCAGAAACAAGATAAATGAACTTGAATAACTTTTAAATGAATTTTCTAATGTTCACGTAGTTTGTATTACCGAACATTGGCTACATGACTATGAAACTTCTAATTTTGTAATTGATGGATGGCACACAGCATCTCATTTTTCTAGGACTAACCATATTCATGGAGGTACTTTAATTTTATGGAAAGATGAACATTTTATCAGTCTTTGTGAAATTAATACATTTTCTACTGAAATACACTGCGAATTAGCGGCAATTAAATTAAGAGTTTCCAATATAGTCATTCTTACTTTTTACAGGTCACCACTCGGTGATTTCGATTGTTTTATTAAGACCTTGGAAAATATTTTTTCAACTTTATCTCTAATTGCAAATATGTTTTTATCTGCGGAGATTTTAATGTAAATTTTATTAATCCTGATTATAGGGCAAAATTTTTATGTGACGTTTTGAGTAGCTATGGATTCGTAAAAACAATACATGAGCCTACCAGAGGATTAAACTGTTTGGACAGTGTGTTTATAAATTTTTCCATGAATAATTACACTACAGAAACTGTTAATATTGGATTTTCAGATCATAGAGCACAGATAGTTGGTGTGAGTATCCCATTAGGTAAGCGAGAGCCATTTCTTACTCGTACCTTTAGACCTCTTACTATTAGAGGTCTAAATGTATTTCATTCTTTGCTAGAAAATGCATCTTGGGTTTTTCTGAATGATGAAGCAATCGATGTCAATACTAAATTTAATATATTTCATAAAACATTGGTAGATTACTTTATATCATCTTTTCCTGAAAGTAAATTAAAACTGAAAGCACGTGATGTTGGAATTCAGTGGTTTACGCAGGAGTTAAAACAGATGCGTGAGAAACTGAAATTATTAAATGAATTATACTTGTGTTGGCGAACTGATGAAATAAAATATGCTCGAAATACACTGAGAAATAATTATAGATTTGAAATCAAAAAGGCAAAAATAACAGTTAATGATTATGTAATAAGATCCTGTGATAATTTATCAAAAACAGCATGGAGCCTAATAAATGCTAAAAGAAATTTGAATATTAACAAATGTTCAAAAGATATTTCAGCGAATGAATTTGAAAACTATTTTACTGACATTCCACATGTAATTTTGAGTAACGCAAAACAAAGTAATAGTGATTCATATATCACTTATAAACCTGTAAGTTCTTCGAGATTTTCTTTTAATGAAATCACACCGAATACAGTTAGAGAAGCAATAGCTTCCCTGAAAAATAGTAAATCTATTGATGTGTATGGATTATCAAGTAAATTGATTTAAAAAAACATAAATAATTTAGTTCTTCCCTTAACGAAACTTATCAATTTGTGTATTGAATCTAATATCTTTCCAGAATGTCTAAAAACATCGAAAGTAATACCATTGCACAAGAAGGGTGATGCAGATGACATTTCAAACTACCACCCTATCTCATTGATTCCTGTTATTTCAAAAATTTTTGAAAAAATACTTTGCCATCAATTAACGACATATTTTGAGAGCTATTATATGTTTAGTGATTGTCAGTTTGGTTTCCGTAAGGGCCGCAGTACCGCTGATGCTTTGATAAAATTTGTTAACTATACCTTACAATGTTTTGAAAATGGTGACTATTCTTTCTCACTTTTTCTTGATCTTTCCAAGGCCTTTGATTGCGTGTCACACACGATTTTGCTTAACAAACTCAAAAATTACGGATGCGACTAGGGCAGTTGTATCTTATTATCATCATATCTATCAAATAGACTTCGAATGGTTTACGTTAACAATAATTAGTCTGACACAAATACTGTCAATATTGGTGTACCACAGGGATCAATTATGGGCCCTGTGCTGTTTCTTATTTTTATAAACGATCTATCAAATTAACTGGATTTATCTAACAACATTTTATTTGCCGATGATTCAACTGTCTCAGTTGCAAATACTGATCTGACAATGGCAAGGGAGTTGTGTGAGTCAACGGAAGAGAGGGCTTTGGAATGGTGTGCAGAAAATCATTTATCTATGAATAGGGATAGAACGAATAAACTTATTTTAACCTTACGAAACAACAATTTTGAAACTAGTGTAAGTAGCATTAAATTTCTAGATGTATTTATAAGTAAAAACTTACTTTGGGGCACTCACATTGACTACGTTGCCAGTAAGCTTTGTAAAAATATATTTGTGTCAAGAAATTTAGCATTCAGTATTTCACAATCAGTTTTGAAAATGGCCTATTTTTCATTATGTGAGTTACTTCTCAGGTACGGCGTCATAGTATGGGGACACTGTGCAGATAGGTTCCATATTTTCAGATTGCAAAGAAGGGCAATAAGGATAGTTGGAAATCTAAAATATAGGGAGGATTGTAAACCCATGTTTATCAATCTAAAAGTGCTTACTTTCTCCTGTTTATACATTCTTGAGTGTCTTCTTTACGCACATAAAAATCAACATTTACGACCCAGGAACAAAAATTTTCATTCATGCCATACAAGAGATAGAGACTGTTTCAGAAGAGAAAGATGTAGATTGAGTAAAGCTCAAACCGGACCTGTTTATCAGGCGTTTAAATTTTCTTAACAAAATACCCACAAAGTGGCAGGTACTTCCTATAAAATGTTTTAAATCTCTTGTTAAAGAATTTTTGATAAAAAATGCATTTTTTAGTTCGAATGAATTTATTAACTGTGATATGAGTATTGCAGCTAATACTGTAACATTCGAATGAATCCATATCATATAACTACATACAATAGTTTTTTTATTAATTTCAAATTGTACGCTTTATGAGCAGTTTATGTTCTTAATAATTTTTATGTGTTTTATTTGAATACTTAGATTTTGTATGACGACTTCTTGTATTCCTTTGTAATTTGACTTGTGTAAAATGCACTATGTATTATTGGCACCAAAATAAATCATTATTATTATTATTATTATTATTACCAACACAAGACTGTGGGCAGTTTTTAATGCCGCTCCTTGTACAGTTGGAAAGGTTCCACCCTCGTTACAACTCCAAGTGCAGTCGTGGGAGTACTTTTCGTAGCTTCCGTGGCAAGTCATAGGATGAGCTCCCTTGAGTGCTCTCAGCCTGATTTGATCCTTAAAACTCTATTCTTTCACACCACACTAGCAAGGTCAACCTACTTTCAAGTAACGCTTCGAAGATTAACATCATCTTGTTTGGGCTGAAGCCCCAATAATGGCCAACGGCTCTTCTGCACGGTGAATTTACAGCACTGTTGTTCTAATTGTGATGTCCGTATGAGTCTCTTGTCTAGGAAGACTTCTAGGCATTTTGATTGATCACTGATGTCTCTCACCTGACCGGCTAGAGTTAGTCCTTTGGTTGGTACTGGTTGGTATTTCCTTGACAACTATAACCTTCTTAGCGTTAATGCACCATTCATTCAGTTCAGTCAGGGTTGCTGATTGTATTAGGTCCATCAGAGAGTTCAAAATTTTCCCTCTGACGAATATGAGTATGCTATCATCATACCCAATTATGTGACATCCAATGTAGAAAACTTCTGCTTCCAACAGAGCCTCCAATCGGGGTGTTTCCCGTGGAGACAAGAAGGTTCCTGCTGGTCGGCATATTCTGGATCCAGGTTTTCATTAGACTTGGGACTCCTTCATCTTTTAGCGCTTCACAGATACTTTCGGTGGTATTGTTAATCAAGGTAGTTCATATTGTTTAGGAAGCCTACCGCATATCCCTGTAACAGTGTGCCGAGAGTTATATTTTATAAATCTGAACTTCAGATTTAATTGTTCCAGATAAGTGAATAGGTTTGAAAGCCTATCTCACTGCTGAACCTCGTACTTGTAGCAGTCGGCTGAGTTTTATTTCAGGTAGCGTTAATACCTCATTGACGTGTTATATGAATTGAAAATTGTCTGTTGGAACCTGCTCGGCTATCAAAGATCTTAGTTGATCCGTTTACCCTTAAGGTTCTTTGAAGTTGCCACCACTAAGTGTATATTTCAGCCCACCTAGAAGCTGTTTTTGACTACGATGCCTTGATCCCTTCCGAAGGCCTCGTACAATTACATCTTTATATCTATCCAAGCGTAAATTTTGAAGGTCGTATTCGCTGACAGGTGATTAGGAAAATTTAGAACATAATATCAACACAACAATGGATTATAAAATTGGTCCGAAATCTGGTTATGGAAATAATAGCACAGATTTAAAAGCGTCTAATTCAGGTTCACCCTAAGTGGAAACCTGGGAAACTGTTATCAATGTCGCTAGTTCTACCTCTTTCTCCAGCGAGCGAGTTCCTGCCCATGTTCTCTTTAGAGAGTTGAAATCAGTGAAAACTAAGTAGCACACACAGAACAGTGATCGATTTCGCGCACGATCACGCCGATGATTGATAGTAGATTTAGAATTAAAAAAAGATTCCTCTCTTTCTGGTAACCTGGAGTGAGCCTAACGACCTGATACTCTATCATATCCCCTAAGTGATCTCCGATAAGCGGAATTACAATTGATTACAACTTAGCCTGAATGGCAGGAAAGATATATATTGATAAAATAAACAGTGGCGGGCGGAGCATGATCTGAAGGTAAAATAACTACATTATATTATATATAAGAATATCGGGAGCATGGCCCGCCCGTATGTTATAAAAACCACCTATCGCAATCTAATTAGGAGAAAGAATCGTAAGTGAAGGCTCTTCTCAACTCCACGTGGACTTCTCCTGACTCAGGAAAAGACAAGTACCATTGACCTCATACTTTGCTGTGTTTGCTAAGCATGGTTCGTGGCTGGCCTAGAAGTCAATGCTACAGGAAAGAGGGTTCAGGTTAAAAATGTCTCTAGATATATCTAACATATCGTATGTTTATTTCTAGATATAATAATTTATGAAACTTTCAATTTGAGTTGAATCAAATTATTCTAGGACCCAAAAGTACTATTCCCTCGGATTATTACATCCCATTCCCAGTTAGGTTTTTAATGAAGGAAGCTGCTGAGTGTAGGGGAGATAAGATCGATTGTTCTACTTTGTGGGAGTGTTGTTTGACCCACAGTTGATTCGTGTTCAGTGTTCCGTATTTGATGAACCGATCGATTAGTTTGTCTAGGGTCTTCAGAACGAGTGATGTTAGGGGGATAGTTCTAAGGTCTTCGACGTTGGTGTATCCTGATTTCCCCGTCTTAGGAATAAATTAGTTCAGATGTGTGCCATGCGCGCGGAGTGTGTGCGCTAACTAGTCTAGCCCTAGCGACTCTCACGGAGGGGCTGACGATCGCGTCAAGTCCCCTAGAAAGCAAAACTGAGAGAATGCAGTCTACTTCGGGCTACATGTCTGGTAGATATTGTAGATGTTGGTGAATAATTTTAAATGGAACCGATCGATTAGTTTGTCTAGGGTCTTCAGAACGAGTGATGTTAGGGGGATAGTTCTAAGGTCTTCGACGTTGGTGTATCCTGATTTCCCCGTCTTAGGAATAAATTAGTTCAGATGTGTGCCATGCGCGCGGAGTGTGTGCGCTAACTAGTCTAGCCCTAGCGACTCTCACGGAGGGGCTGACGATCGCGTCAAGTCCCCTAGAAAGCAAAACTGAGAGAATGCAGTCTACTTCGGGCGACATGTCTGGTAGATATTGTAGATGTTGGTGAATAATTTTAAATGGAACTCTTGGATAATTGACCATTGATCATACAACAAGTCAGGGTACAAAAAGCTCGTGCTAGATCTTAATACTTGTAAGTTACACAAGTTTAGATCGGGAAAGGTGTACGATGCTGTATTGCTTAACTCTGGTTCACCTTGACCAATGATTATAGAAAACATATTATATCAAAAAAGCAGCTGTAATGAACTTAGTGAATGGTCAACAGTGAGTCGTGAAATTCTCATTGAAGAAATTGTTCCAACTAGGTAGAAGAGATAATAGAAGCAAAACTATTAGTACACTCATGAATATGAATAGATTGTTGGACAGAATAGGTCCAAAGTTATCTAGAATCAATAATGAATGCATGTTTTCAAACTATTTACTTATCGATTTTTCGAAAAAATTGTAAATTCACAAACTCTCACACCGTACTGTACGAGAATTAGCATAACTATTTCCTATGTAACCTCAGGTACTAATGCACTGTATTGCACGCGGCATTCAAACCCAATTCCTCTATGTCTAGTCAGCATGTTTACCAATTACACTACTTTGGTTCCGTCACTGTCCTATATTTTTGTAAATATGAGCCTCTGAAAGTATAGCAGATCATTGATGAACACAACGCGATTCGATGCTCCGCCATAGATCAACTAACACTTCATGTACATTCATCTAAAGTTTAATCGTTTTGAATTGAGGAGTATAGGTACGAGTATTATAATGATTGGCAATTACTCTGACAGTACTCACTACTTGACAGCATCCCGGTTCTTATATATTTCAATATACTGACTTAGAAATGTTCTGGGTTTGTATGACCACGTTTCAGTGAGGTTTCTTTGCCTAATTGACCACAATTTTGTGTAAGAGCATCAAGATAAATAGAATTTTATTTTATGAATTGTGAAGTTAACTCAGATGATTTAACATAGTATTAAGATGAATAAACGTGAAACATTGGAATATATGCTCGATTCGAACCCACATTTCTGGATGTCTAGTCCAGCATATTTACCAATTACACCACTTTGATCCCGTCAGAGTCCTATATTTTTGTAAATATAAACCTCTGAAAGTATAGTAGATCATTGATGAACACAATGTGATTCGATGCTCCGTCATATATCAATTATTCACACACGTTCATTCAAAGTTCAATCGTTTTGATTCGAGGAGTGTACGTATGAGTATTATAATGATTGGCAATTACTCTGACAGTACTCATTCAATGAGTTATATATATTTCAATCAACGCCGGATTCAGGAGAGGGCAACCGGAGCTACAGCCCCGAGACCTCCACTAAAAAAGGGCCCCTACAATAGACTTCGGAAAAAATATTTTAAATTCCGACTAATAAACACTAGTACACAACTTTTCCTCCGATATTTTTTTTCGCTGTTTTATTTTCACATCTACCTTTGTACAAACATGATTATATTGTTCTTTAATAGTAACAGAAATCATTGATCTATATTTGTTCACTCCAATCAGGCAAATAATTTGGGGCCAGGGGGCCTCCACTCCTTTTTTGCCCCGAGGCCTCCAGACCTCTAAATCCGGCTCTGGTTTCAATGGAATTGACTGAGAAATTTTCTGGGTAAGTATAAATAAGTTTCATTGCGTAATTGGCCACAATTTACAAGTGCATCAAGATACATAGAATTTTCTAAGACAGACATGCTGTGAAAATCATGGCGAATCTTCAGCACCAACAGTACCCGCTCATTGAACGATCATGTGATGTCCATCGCGAAATCTGCTTCACAGAAACCTGGTTTTCTTATCCGTGTCAAGTATCTGTTCGCACCCCAGCAGCTCCTCATTATCATCTAGGCTAAATTCGACAACCTATCTTGGGGTACTATTCACACGTTGGGAGTTCAGCTTGAATGTTTTGAAATTCTATTCAGGAAAGTGTTATGCGTCTAGCTTTTGCTGCCAAATTTACGAATTGTTCGACTTATTTAGAACATTGTAGAAGCGTGGGTGATCTTTTTCTTTAACATAGATATTTCCATCTATTCAGAAATGTCGTCGGTTATTCTTTCTCGAGCGATTGCGGATAGGCAGACTCAGGAATGCCAAACTTCTCCCTATCTGGCATCATTTTTCTATTCAATGGCCAAGTTGTGGAGCTCTGCACATAGTGAGATCCTGGTAACTATAATCTCTAAACAAAAAAAAAACAATGCGTACCTCTCTTCTCAACATTCCATCGCTGGTGCATATGATGTTTCATGAACATTATAGGTTTTCTCAGGTGTAATCAAAAGATATGAGAAAAACACTAATCATCAATTATTGTCGCTTAGTGACGGATACATCAAATGCTATTTTATAAATGTCCAAGTTCATATTCTTCTATTAATTCCAATAGTCTTTCAAAAACATGGGATTTGGATTCAACGTTTATTCAAACATGCTGAAAAATTCCAATTCAATATTCCAATTCACCTTTTTTTCCAATGCTCACCTTATTGAATCATCATTACGTATTTTGGATTTAGCAAATTAACCTGAATTTCTATAACCAATATCATTGATTCTCCGAAATCGATGTACATAGTATTCAGGTGACGGACATAATTGTCACCTCATCTCATTCTTCTCTTTCTCATTTTCAAATTTCAATTACTCATAATGTATACGTAATAAACCAATTATCTGATACATAGGCTCCGATGTCGCCAGTGTTGTCTACCCATATTTGGCAGAACGCCTCCTATGAATCTCAAATATTCTAGCGCGTTACATTATCACAGTAGGTGTTCTGATGAAAATTAATTCAAAATATATCGCACAGTATGCTTTATAATCATGAATGTATTTAATGTGTAGTTTGAACAAAATACCCCACTGGTTAAAACTACATGGACTTTCATCCAAAATATTCGAATTCAAAATCTCTGTATTTTCGGCCAATCGTTCAATGTTTCACGTTTATTTATCTTGATGAACCTACGTTGAATTGAAGTTATCCTCATAATTCAGAAAATTGAATTCTACATATCTTTTGATGCACTTACATAAAATTGTGTCCAATTAAGCAAAGAAACCTCAAAACTTGTTTACAGTCACCCAGAACATTTCTCAGTCAGTTCTATTGAAATATATAGGAACTGGAGTACTTGCCAATCATTGTAATATTCATACCTACACTCCTCAATTAAAAACGATTGAACATTAGATCAATAGGTGATCTATGGCGGAGCTTCGAATCGCATTGTGTTCAGCAATGACCTACTAACCTTCCAGAGGTTTTAATTTACACGAATATAGGATTCTGACGGAACCAAAGTGGTGTAATTGGTAAACACGCTGGACTAGACAATCAGGAATGTGGGTTCGAGTCTCACATATGGTTCGAATCTTACAAAGCACTTAATTGTAATAATTGAGTCTTCGATGTAGAGCGTAACATGAAAATAAGACCATGTATCTATTATGGTAAATCTCAAATGATCAGTATCTAGATGATGAATTATCAGAGGAACTTTTTCATTCTCATTATTCAATAATTATTTGATGGCTTTTTTCTACGGTGGGAAACAGAAGAGCAAATATTCCTCACTTATAGGAGAGTAAAAATGACATTGATTTTACTGTCCATGTTTTTGTTATCTTTGATATTATTCAGTAGTAAATATTTTGGGGGCAAATATATAAAGGCTCCAGAAACATAGGTTTTATTACTTCGAAATCAATTGATATTTTGTACACATTTTCTAAATGGTCGAATAATTCTCTTAGTTCGAATAATTACTTCATAAATTGGGTACTGTAAGCTGATTTATACATGTGTTGCATTGGTTGCGTATTGGAGATCATATACGCTCTTGAGAATGGAGTAACGAATGAGGCCACTTGGGGTGCTACCATTCTGAACTCTTGGTTCATGAAGGGCATTATTGGTGATCCATATTTCATTATTGGCATATTTGATTCCACCATATTTATAGAAGGTACAATGTCTTGCAACATCCCACTAGCAGGTACCGTAGTTTCCATACTTTTAACTGCGGGTACGATATCTCCCACCATATTAGTAGCAGGTGCAAAAGTTTCCATAATTTTGGTAGCAGGTGCCATCGATTTCATCATTTCATTAGTAGGCATGATGGCTCTCATCATATTATTAACAGGTGCAATATTATCTATAACATTCGTAGTAGGTAAAAACGTTTTGATATGTGCAGCCATTGGTTCCTTGCTTACGACAGCATTGAATCCGTTTATAGCGTCAGCAGTGTAATCAACGATACGCTTAGTTCCATCAGACTCCACCAGAGAATACCTTCCTTGGACGTTATTTCCATGGCGCACCTCAGTTTGCATTTTTTGATCCCCAGTTATTGGGTCATTGACGTCATATCCGAAATTGTAGTGAGCTGGCATAACAGTTCCTGGAATCATTTTCATTGCAGTTGTTTTCTCTATTGGCATCATTGGAATCATTTGTTGTATCATCGCTTCATGGTGAGAAATTGGCGTAGTGTACATCATAGGGTGCATGAAGTTATTTTGCATGTACGGCATTGAGTTCGTTAATTTTGCAACACTTGCGTGTGATATCGGAATCTCAGTTTCCGCTGCAGCTAAAGCTATACAAGCAACGAGTGTCAGAACCTGCAATGAAAGCAGAAGAATGAATAAAAGTTGAAAGATAAATATCAAATGGATATCAGTTGACAGCAAAGAGTTCTATATACGAGTTCTATATAGAGTAGACAATTAGTGTGTTAAGCATAGGAAAGCGCTGGTATTTAGTCGGACATTTTGTCCTTCTCGCACATGTTAGTGCGCTCTCACTCGCACGGTCTCCCCTTCCCTTTAAGAGCGCAGTTCATGCGTGAGAAGGACAGAATGTCCCTTAACATACCAGTAAAAGGCTTAGTTGTCTACTATATATATAGAACTCTTCGATTGACAGTGAAGTGGAAACATTCCATCCTCTCCATTCATTTTATTAACAACACATGTATATTTTATGGATACTTTCTCAAAATCTGAACAGAAGTGATTATTTGATGACTAATGCCTCTAAATATTCCAGAATTCCGCAACATATTCAATCTAAAGCTTATTTGCAGACTGTTTTTTTGTAGATAGGTTATGTTGAATAGTGGTAGAAGAGTTCGATACCAAATTCGGAATGATTGAAGGAGTTGAATGTTCAATAAGTCCACCGCAATTAGACATAAGAATCGTCTGAAACGTAACAATTTTGTGCAGCATACAGACCTGGTTTTTGGGAAGCTTTCGACTTCTAGAACACTAATTTCACAACCCGCAGATGAACGGAGGGGATGATTTTTGAGATATATCTATATATATTTGGCATTTTTGGCCGTTTACGTTGAAAATATGAATTTTGGTGGGAATTATCAATGGCGCAAAGTTGTAGAGTGGAAAATTTGCTATTTCATGTTCGAAGACTTCTTTTGGAAATTACGTATTTCCACCGTTGATAGGCGGCTTAGAAGATTCTCGGCTATAAATAATCAGCTTTTCAAGCGATTTTTCACATTTTGGTCTGGATTATCCTGATGTTGTAGTAGAAGAAGATATTGAAGTTTGCCCTGATATTGATATGAGTCTGCTGAATAATTCACTTGAAGCATCATCGTCCGAGGAAGAAGTATATAGCGCAAGTAGCGACGAGAATGAATATATGAATGTGAAAACAGCAGAGACTGCATAAATGCAGTCTATGATATTATTATTAATGTACAATACAAAAATATAAGAAAGAACTGTTTTTTTTTGTAAATATATGATTATTTAGTATGCTAATAGAAAACCATTATTTTAGTTGAAAAAATTAATTTTTTGACTCACACTAGAATATTTTTCCCGTAAGCCTTCTTGTGTCTTTTCGCAGAAATTGATGATTGAGACTCTGAATAAAAGAAAAACTCGAAATTAAAAAAATTGAGTATGTATGATTCTATATCTCATTGGCGCCTTATAGCGGCAAACAAAAGTAGTTTGAAGGTTCTGAAAATTTTTTCAAAATTTTTACACAGAAAATGACAATTGAAATGAACTAAATCAAATATGGTCTTGTAGTTATGGCTTAGTTTCCGCTGCCTTTATTAATTTATTCTAAAGACTTCCATTTCGAATCAATCTTCATCACCAATGCTAAATCATTCGGTTGTTGTTAGTTGTTTGGAGGATAATTTTTTTATTGTTCAACATTTATATGAAATTAAAAGAAAAGGAATTGCTTTGTTTGATATTTAAATGTGACATTTCTTTGTTCCATATGTTACAGCAAAACCTTTGACTTCAGATAATACTATCATCCGATGTTAAACTTCCCAAATGTATTGTATAATTGCCAGTGCAGACATTTCAGACATAACTAATTCTGAGTGAAATGCAAAAGAACCTACCAAAACTACCTACACTTTAGAGAGTTGACATTAGAAATGCTCTTGACTTAATATTCTAATAATAATTATTCTAGGTTCAGCGCATGATCAGAAGTTCAAGTGACTGAAGGAGCGCGCAAGTTAATTTGTTCAAAGGCAAATATCTTCATCTAATCATTAATTTCAAATATCAATAACAATTCTGATCAACTGATTATGTTCCTGAGTGTTTGGAAATCATATTCCTGATAAATTTGACCTCAAGATGGCGTAAATAACTCATTCATTCAAAATTTTTTTTATTTTTGCGTCTAGGTGTGTACGTTCCAAGTTATCTTGGAGGGTGATGAAGATAGAAGGAAAATTACGCAAGACCAGTATTATCAATTTCAGCTTGAATTCATTAGATGTCATACCGGCACAATCTAATTACAGCACATCTAACCTCACAAATGAAGGAAGAGCCCCTCACAAAAGAATTATTACCTAAACCATAGATGTAGAATGTCTTTTATCATGAAATCATAAGATCACTCATGATATTATAATACAATTTGAATTGAAAAAGCTGGGTTTTTGCAGCATAAATTCCAAACGGTTTGTTAGAAACATGTCCTGACTGACTCGACATTCTGAACCATATGGCAACATTGTTCCCTAACATCGGAAATGTAATGGGTTTGGGAGGTTTGAACACACAACACACCCTTGGTTACAGTAAATTGTTGATGGATCTTCTAATCATCAACAATTATGAAAATTTGTACAGACTCTGCTCTTGTGAAATTGGATATGAAGGATTTTTAAACCTTTTACTGGATACTCAATGTAGTTTCAGCATATTATGTATATGTGATACTCCTAAAGTATAGAAAAACCACTCATGTCACCAACAAATATAGAATTTTTCGATATAAAATATCGAAATTGATGAGACACCGATAGATCGGAAGGTAGCATAATATGACACAAAAATGGTTCATATTAGTATGAAACTAGTTCCAACGAAACAAAAGAACAAAATAAATGTTTCAAACGAGATACCCTCTTTTAGAGGCAAAACAATACACATAGTACACAAAAAAATGTAACACTAGAGTCGACCCAAATATGCCTAAAGTCGATATAAGAGCAATACGGAAGAATAATAACTGACCGTGAAGTTAAGAAGAGTCAATAAAAAGCATGTATAATATGAGGCAACACAATTTTGCCAAAACATTGTTAACATGTGAACAATACATAGTCTGTATTGAACATCCCTTTTCTGAAAACATTCCAGAAATGTTGAATGGAGATCATATCTCGAATATTATCTTCATTTTTGGAAATACATTCATTATAACTGCTTCCATATTATCAAATAGAATTTTCAACTAGAATTTCCAATGAACATTGTCACATACCTTCAATCGCAGATGCTTGAACTATTTAACAAATAAATGTATATCTACTTACTTGGAGTGCCATGGTGTCTTCGATTATACTGATAACTTGGGAGGGAATATTTTGTAAATATATAGGTATACTAGGGTGAGGTGGGATAGACGAAATAAAACTGGATCGATATAATTTGCATGATTTTACATTGTTTTTCTTAAGAATAATAGTGTAATTGTCTACTGTATCTATTAACATTTACCTTTTTGACATAATTTAAATGTATTCCCAGCCTCAATTTGATGCAAATTGGAGCAAACGTGTTACTTCATTATTTATTGTGCAGGACGGATTCTGTTTTTAATAGTAGATACGCAAAACACATACTTGAATATACTGAAAAAAACAATAGTGGAATATTATTGGATGAATTCAGTTCATCAGTCATAGTAGAGAACACACGCTACATCTGAGATTATTAATAATTGAAATTTGTCGGGGTGAATTCTACAATCAACATCAAAATTATCGAAAATTCAGTAGCTCAAGGATTTTTTTTTACTCGATTTATATGTATTTTGATACGCTGCATACGATGGTACAAAAAAAGTATTAAACCCTGTGCTTCAAAATTTATGGAAATTTCTTATGTCCAAAATGGGACATGAATATGATATTATTGATCATTTCTTACAAGAATCTAGTGCTGTAAATTTGAAAACGATGAATGTTGGTGAAGCAACATGTATCGTACTTCATGCTGGTTGTACAGCAGTTTTTATTCTTACTGCAGAACAATTATTTTCTCCAAAAGGAAATGGTGTCCACCATTATGGTGAAATGTATCAAAACAATTTCTCAAATTGGTTTGAATTGAATTGAACTCTTGGTGAATTTAGAAGGATTACCTCCATGGTTGGGGATATTGAGTAAGCTGCCAATAAACATCTCAAGGAAATGTGATACGATCAAGATTAAGTAGGAATAATAAATATACCGACATTATGATAACGCCTTTGAACTACTGTTGTTGATCTTGGTTAAAATGTATAAGCCGTAACCATTATATGTAGCAGATAATCATGTTAACTGAATGGTAGTTTGGCGGAAAAATAAGTGACTATGCGAGAAGACGCTAGAAAAACCAACACCAGAAATATGGGCGAAGACTATTCCATATACTGATGATCATTGTTTAAGGGAACTGTAATATTTAAAGCAGTGAAATAATATTCATCATTCTGATGTGCTAGAGCAGTGCCCTCAGGTTTGATCAATCTTAATACTCACAACAGCAAATTTAATAGAAATAAATGATATAGATTCAAAGCTAGACGCTTCCTGTTCTGGAGTTTAATTTGCATATCTGTATTTGAAGCTATCAGTTATCAGAAGTTTCATTTCTTCAATCGTTTATAAACCCCTTGTAAAATATATGCAAGATGTAACCGAAATAAATCTTGTCAATAATATTTTCTATCCAACATCCACTCGATTGTCGTTCAACTAATTAACGATGAATGTGGTGCTCCAAAGTAAGTAAGCTTTCTATCTTATAGAATGTTGAAAAACGGTTACCCATATCAATATCATTAATATATACTAGTAAGTATGAAACATTAAGCAAAATACATTCTCACATGATCCAAAATAACAAATATTAAAAATAGTCTTTCATTTGTATGACTCGATAAATGGACTCTAACGATGAAATATATTCATCCTACTAAATCAGTGCTACTGAGATGATTCAAAGTAGATTTCGAAATAGTGATTTAAATATTTCGATATTCGGTTATTTTGAGTGTTTGTTTCCATAAATAATAATGTATACTTTAACATCACTGTATGGATTAATAATATAGACTTGAATCTTTCAAGTGGGAGTAGGAACAGTATGTAGGTTTAGTACTTTTTCATTTTCTTCAAACATTTGATATGCACCAACTGTTTCATTACATTCAAGATTATAAATAATTTGTCTTATTTGATGTGATGGATAAAGAACTACTCATTTTGTTTGTAAACAGTTTATTGAATATTTGTTGAATTCAAAAAAGTTGAAAACCTGTTCAACCTGACAACAATGGATGAACTTAATCCATGACGTCATATCATTCTTAACGTAAATGAACTATATACAGTATTGGAAACAAATCTTCTGGGGTATAGACAGAAATTTACACGAGCAACAAGGGACGCAATGATATGATAATACTACATCAATAAGAGAGACGCACTGCTGTTCGCCCCTCCTCTTACCTCACCCGACGCGTACACAGCGACTCGCACATTCTCCCGACTGGTGCTGGTATGATATTGACGTCCTACGTCCTGAGCTGACCGTAGTGGAATTGTAATGCTCTCTCAACATATAGCCACCTATTCTTTACGCTCTCATGAAACCACCATACCCAAGATAAATACTTTCCGATACTGTATGCTCTTTAAAACCCCCACTGTTCTAACAAACTTTTTAATATATTTAAATTTTCAATGCATGAACCAGAGCGCAGCTGTATCATATTTCATTATTCCACAATAAAATAAATATTAATATAGGTGCGAGATGTTTAAAAAGAGGAAGTCAGGAGGGTATTGTTTTGATGCAGAGAATCTGAGGTTAACGGATTGGCCTCTCATTTTGAATTACCCTGTATTATACAAATACTAGAGTGAGGTGAAAAGTACCTGAAAAATTAAACAAGAAATAATTTATTTGGTCAAAACTTATTTTATTTCTCAACATTATCTCCTTGTAGCTCGATATACTTCGTCCAACGTTTTTCCAATTTTTCGGTCACAGCTTTGATTAATATACGCCGGTGATCGTTATACCCTATTACAAGGTAATCAATATGGACGATACCTTGTGCATCCTAAAAAACTGACGTGATGACTTTGCTGGCCGATAAACCTACTTTGGTCTTTTTCGTTCTTGTTTTTTTTTTTAGTACAAACTATTTGTAATTTTTAATGCAAATCACAAACCATTGGAGAAAAAAGTAGCTCCATGTGATTGCGAGAAGTTTATCGATTATGTAGACTTCATTGATGAAGTCTTACCATTTAGAATTCACACGGTGAATGAACTTGTACGGCCGAATGATGAACCTAATGTTGACATGACAGCAACATTTATTATTTGCATTATAAAAGTATCAGAGAATGAAATTAACCCTGACCGATAGGAAATGATTTGAAGTGAATTTTCTTATCAGATAATACATTGAAATATAATATCTGAAATATCATAATGTGAAAATTAAGAATTCACAATAATGAAGGAAAATTTAGATTATCGAAATTTAAATTAGGTGAGAACGGAATCATGACACGTCCCCCCTTCAGAGGGAGCACTAGACCTCTGGTCCATTGCCTAAGTATGAGTAAAATTGTAGGCAGGTATATGTGGACATTTTGAAATGAAAATTCAATGTACTAATGAAGAATTAATGTACAAGCTTATTAAATACAATGAAATAATGTAACAGTAGCGATTCCATGTCGACTAATTTTTCAGATGCTATCCTTCTGCCCGTTCCAACTGTGTAGTAGTCCAAGCAATACGGCATGAAATGAGTGATCTTTTGACATTAATACTAGCTGAAAACCGACTGTGCCATTATGTTCAGGTAAGTGGAGACATTAATTGTATCATGTTTTCGACTCCCAAATGTGGTCACCCTATTTATTATAAGCATTTTAAACAAAAAAAAGGAACTTTTTTTAGTTTTTTGTTAATAACTCAACAAATAATGAAGTAATCGAAATGGTATAAATACACAAAATGTAGGTAATTGAATTACAAACAAAACAAGTTTTCGAGCGACTAGATCGGATAATTAGAAGACAAGAAAACTACGGAAATGCGGGAAATTCGACGTTTTTTTAAATTTCATTTCTCCGTTGTTTATTATTTTGTAAAATCGAATCTTTGCAAAAATGTTCCAGTACTCATGCACTTCACGCGTGCAAAAAACTGTCGCTGTGAATCAATTAGTTTGGGTGTAATTGTAATTCAAAGTTTTTTAAGCGATATTTTGCAAAATCACTGGATGCGTCTGAGATAATCCGATTTAAAATTTTAAAACGGTTTTGGAAAATATGAGATCTGTACAACAAAACGTATATTCTCGTTATCAATTCAAATGATCGGAGGAAGTGTCTTAAAAACGCTGGGAAAGTCGGTTCGAAACGGCGGATCGCGCGGAAACGCACGAGTAGTGGGGGTGAGAGAGCGAAGGAGAGGCACACAGATATAGAGACGCGCTGCGCCGGGCTTCAAATTTTTGCATTATAATATCTTAACAATGACGCAAGCTATATTAATAATTTTTAATTATCTGTATAAAAAGTGACACTATGTTCAATAAATTGAGCCAATTCATTTATTTTGAATGAATCTTAATAGAAATTATTGTGAAAAATTAAATATAAATATGTACATTGCGTGCGTGTAGATAAATAGTTATAAATGCGTAAACATATGTTTAAATAAATGTTAATAAATGTAAATACCTGTAAACATCACTTTTGTACATTCATTCAACCCTTTATTCACATATCATCAAAATAAAGTTGAAACAATTTTCAATTTCAAGATTATACGCCTAACCATTGCCTATTTATTAATTATAAATGAAAAATCAATTTCCTGGAATTCATTAGCACAAAAATTAAAAAAAAATTATTAAGGTAGCTTGCGTCATTGTTAAGATATTATAATGCAAAAATTTGAAGCCCGGCGCAGCGCGTCTCTATATCTATATATGTGTGCCTCTCCTTCGCTCCCTCACCCCCTACTACTCGAGCGTTTCCGCGCGATCCGCCGTTTCGAACCGATAACGATAACGAGAATATACGTTTTGTTGTACGGATCTTATATTTTTCAAAACCGTTTTGAAATTTTAAATCGGATTATCTCAGACGCATCCAGCGATTTTGCAAAATATCGCTTAAAAAACTTTGAATTACAATTACATCCAAACTAATTGATTCACAGCAAACAGTTTTTTTCATACGTGAAGTGCATAAGTACTAGAACATTTTTGTAAACATTCGATTCTACAAAATAATAGACAACAGAGATATGAATTTTTAAAAAACGTCGAATTTACCGCTTTTCCTATAGTTTTCTCGGCTTCTTATTATTCGATCTAGCCGCTCGAAAGCTTGTTTTGTTCGTAATTCAACTACCTACATTTTGTCTTCCCGTACCATTTCGATTACTTCATTATTTGTTGAGTTATTAACAAAAAACTGAAAAAAGTGCCTTTTTTTTGTTCAAAATCTTTATAACCACATGACCACATTTGAGAGTCGAAAACATGATACAATTAATGTCTACACTTACCTGAACATAATGGCACAGTCGGTTTTCAGGTAGTATTAATGTCAAGATTAAAGCCCTATTGCTTGGCCTATAGGTCCATAGCAGTAGTAATGGCATGTATACAATAATGTCATTGTAATTAGTAATTGCACATTAAAAACACTATGTATTGTGCTATATTCTGTGACCTTCTAGACGTGCGGGAACTTCAGTTTCATAACTTCTTGTTATCGATTTTTGAGTAAGCTGTCAGCGCGTTGGTTCACTTTTGGTCAAACATGTGTTCAAATGAACAATTCCTACGCTCTGTTGGCGCAGCTTAGGCGCAATAAATCACGAATTTTGCTTTCAATTAATTACTGTAGATGAAAGTTGGATGAACAATTACACTTCAGGAACAAACATACAGTCAAAACAGTAGACCGGCTCCATAAAAGGCAAAGGCTGTTCCTCCGGCTGAGAAATTGATGGAGACTGTTTTCTGGAAAAGTCATGAAGTTATCTCAATCGATTATCTTCAAGAAGGAAAACTATAACAAGAGCATAATACGCATCATCACTCGATAAGGTGGATTCAGAAATTGCGAGAAAACGTCCACATTTGAAGAGAAATTTTATTTCACCAAGACAATGTGTTGTCTCGCATCTCAGCGGTTGCCATGGTAAAAACTCACGACTTACGGATTGAACTGCATAACCACCCTTCTCACTCACCAGATCTGGCCTCAAGCGACTTTTTTCGTTCCCTAAGCTAAGAGTTGGACTCGGAGGATAGATATTTTCACCGCATGAGGAGGCCATCATCTAAACAACTATTTTGAAATGAAAAAATACGCTGAGTACTATTTGGGCGGGTTGAAGAGATTGGATCATTGCTGACAGAAGGGTATAGACTAACAAGGAGACTACGTAGAAAAATTGAAGAAAATGTTCAGTTCGGTTAACTACTGAAACATAATATTGTAATCATTTCAATTAATCAATTAATAACCCATTAAAATGGATTTACATTATTCAGATCGATGCGAACACACGTGAGAAGACAGTTCGAATATTCCATTATATAGACTGACTTTATTGATAAAACCTTGCAATTTAGAATTCACAGGGTAAATGAAATTGTCCGGCAGAATAAAGAATCTAATGCCGACATGGCAGCATTATTTATTATTTGTAATATAAAAGTATTTAAGAATGAAATTAACACCGACCGACAGGAAATGATTTAAAGTAAGTTTTGTAAACAGATAATATATTGAAATGGAATATCCGAAACATTATCATATTAAAAATGATTTACAATAATGAAGAAAAATATAGATTGATGATAATTGAATTTGATAAAAACGGAATCTTGACGATATTATTAATCCATATTATTTGATGTTAAATTAAGCCTTATTATTCATGGAAACATGCAAACATACGATTATTCAAAGTTTCAAATCAATGTATGAATTCCAAACCTACTTTTGATAATCTCAGTAAAACTATTTCAGTAGAATGAATAATATCTCACCGATTATGTGGACGGATATTTCATTTTCTGATGCAATACTATGAGATAGACGAAAAGTTTAAAATATTATCTCTCCATTTCTGCCGCTCTCTCTCTCTCTCTCTCTCTCTCTCTCTCTCTCTCTCTCTCTCTCTCTCTCTCTCTCTCTCTCTCTCTCTCTCTCTCTCTCTCTCTCTCTCTCTCTCTCTCTCTCTCTCGACGTTTCTGGTGTTAGTGTCTTCAGTTTTGCAGTGTCAATTGAAGAAAAGAGTAGAAAACAACAGCAATTGAGTACTTATAAATTTACTTATTTCACATGAACAATGTGATAAAATTATTAGTCAAACTTGTAGCAAATTTAATGGAATATTTCTAAATCTAATTTATTGGATTGTGGGAAATTTAGACGAACTGAAAATAATTTCATCAATTTTGGTTCCACATTGAAAGGTTAGCCGGCGTTATTTTCATCTCTCCAATAATAATAATCACTATCTCAAGAACCGTGCAACGTGGACATGGAGATTTATCGAGCGAAGTTATCCAGGAATATATAGATAATTAAAATGTAACATCAGACTCAGAATGTTTCTTTTGAATTTTCTGAGTTTCTGCTATTTTCTAATAGAAGAGACAACATTGCAAGTCCAAAATTATTTTTAAAAGAGACAGATCTCCATCATAAGTAGTTCTCCATGTGGTAAACTCTAGGATTATTCAAAGAACACGTTCAACAATGACTAGTCATTAGGAAAAGGATGGATGTCACATTGAGTGACCAGAAAAATTAATATAACAGATTTTCCTGTGCTTACGTTTCATTTTATTTGTGAAATTCCGTATTTTACATATGTATTATGAATAAACTATCCAAACAAGTTCCTGACAAATATCATCTTCACTTCCTAGGAATATTTCATAACATAACATAGATTCATAGAATGTTTACATCAAAAACTGCAGTTGTCTAAAATATGTTGGATGATATTCGGTTTCGTAACCCTTCAACTATTTTTTCACGTGAATTCTACTAGGCACATCTATTATACATAAATAAATCATATATAGAATGAATATAATAATCTAAAATTTCAGTACTGCTGAAATAGGTTGTTTCGAACGGCATGAGAGTGGAGGAGATGATCACTTTAAGGAAGAATTAGAGGACAATATACAAAAACCGAATACCCTGCTACATTGAGCTAAAGAGACCATTTGGTAAATTATTTAGAGATATTTGATAAAAGGGCATTCACAAAATGGAATGCGACAGTAGAATGGTGCAAGAAAACCCCAAATATTAATTCAAAATCAGAGTATGTACAGAAATCAGGGAGACGCCCCAAATGAAAGCAGTATTCCATGATTATTCCAAATTTGAGTAATACACTGATTTTTCCTCCAGGTAGAAAAGTGGTCAATATACCAACAGTGCGTGAAGTATTAATATTCTACGAACGAGATACAGTAGAAGCTTGATTTTGGTGAAGATTTCCATCCTGCCTCAACGCCAAAATAACATCACAGCTGAACGAATCAAGAATCTTTTCCAAAATCCACATATTCTAAAAACATTTTTGTGAATGTACGTGAATCGAACAATATTTACAAGAAGGGCCTCATTAACGATTTTGATGAAATTTTTTTGCAGACTACTTACGTGTTCCTTATGAACAATCAAAAAAGGAAAATCTGCGGAAATGCACCGTTTGTCAGAAAAAAAATCTTCTCATAAATAGTACGATGTTTATCTCAAGATATTGACCTTAAAAGCACATAACAACTAGCCTAAATATCATGAAATATGTCGCTTTCAACTACATTCCAATATTTCGATGATGAAACGCACCAAAAATACAAACTTTTGCATTTAAAGTAAATAAACTGCATCTGCCATTTAATTGTAGCCTCCCTACAAGGTATTTATTCTCGTTTTGTTTGAGAGCCTGATGTCATAGATATCGTATTTCCATAGATATCAGTATTATATTGGTCGTTCGGGAGACTCATATAGTGCTGTATAATTGTGTCAGTACTTCTCTGCCAGTTCCTACATTAATATTTTGTTTTGTTGAAAATTATTTGAACTTGCCAAAGTTTCAAGTAATGTCTTGACAGGGTTAACTGCATTATATAGAACTGCCTATTTCCTTCATTCTTTTTATAGTTCCAAGCGGCGAACCGTAGGTCTGAGGTTGTTGAAAGTGTATTTTTGGTGCATATTCTTGAACAGCATACATGCCTCTTTGTGGGATGAGTTAAATATGCTGTTCTAAAAATACACTTTCAATAACCTCAGACCTACGGATTGCCGCTTGGAAGACATCAAGAAAAGCAGCAAAACATAGGTCTGAGGTTCTTGAAAGTGAATTTTTGTTACATGCATTATGTAAAACTGCCTATTTTCTTTATATAGTTAAAAGCGGCAATCCGTAGGTCGAGGTTATTGAAAGTGTATTTTTGGTGCATATTCTTGAACAGCATATCCTCTTTGTGGAATGAAGTGAATATGCTGTTCTGAAAACACACGTTCAATAACCTCTGACCTACGAATTGCCACTTGAAACACATCAAAAGAAGCGGCAATTCGTAGGTTTGAGGTTATTGAAACTGTATTATTTTCAATCGGCAATCCGTAGGTCTGAGGTTTGTGAAAGTGTATTTTTGGTGCATATTCTTAAACATCATATAGTCTTCTTTGTGGAATAAGGTAAATGTGCTGTTCTAAAAATACACTTTCGATGATCTCAGACCTACGGATTGCCGCTTGTACCTACAAAAAGAATTAGCGGAATACGCTGTTTCTACTTACGGATTGTCGCTTGGAAGTACATCAGGAAAATAGAAAATATACCTTCAATAACCTCAGAGCTACGGATTGCCACTTGGAACTACAAGAACAATGAGGAAACCACGCTGCTCGACAGAATGCTTTCAACAAAAATGCACATTCAATAACCTAAGACGTATGGATTGCCGTTTGGAAATAGCAATAATTCCAGACTTCTTGGAGTATAGTTTCTCTATGACTTACCCAATAATAACGGAACTTATCTATGAAAGCGACATCTCAGACAAAACGAGAACCAAATACCTTGTAGGGAGGGTACAACTAAATGGAGGATACCGTTTATTTACAAGTACCGAATTTCTGTTTTTACTGCGTTTTATCATCAAAATATTGAAATATAGTTGAAAGCGACATATTTCATGATATTCAGACTAGTTGTTGTGTGCTTTTGAAGTCATTATCTTGAAATAAACATGGTGCTAATTATGAGAAGATTCAATTTTTTTTCTGACAAACGGTGCATTTCCGCAGATTTTTCTTTTTAGATTGTTCATAAGCAACAAGTAAGTAGTCTGTAAAAAAAATTTCATCAAATCGGGGATGACGCCCTTCTTGTAAATAATTACCAACGAATCTTCCGTCAACTTCCGCGAGACGGCGACATTTTCAACCGAAGAAATTCAGTAGCGAACCAGAGAGAAATGAGAATATGACGAACTTATCTGTTTTCTATAGTGTATGCTTTCGATAATAAACCAAACTGTATTATGTAAATATAGTTTTATTGCTCATTAATAAAATATACAGTCAACTATCAATCATTAAACAACACAACATATTGTACATATTATGTATTTATGAATGAACATTGATTAACTATCCAAATGAAATTCCTGCCAGTCATTCTCACTTCCTAAGAATTCTTCATAACAGAAAGACAGAATATTTATAATGGAAACTACAGTTATCTCAAGTGAAACTGAACAAAACAATTGAAGAAAAAACTCAAATATGTTTCATAAAATTTAATTTCCTAACCCGTAATGATAAGAAACTTGCATAACATATGCATCATAACCTGTTTCTAGAATAAATACCTATAATTTACCGTCCCAAAAATTTAAAAACTGTTCGTAATACACTGGAAATGAATGGCTACCCAAAAACTTTTCAATCCTATCATTAAAGAGAGAATAAACAAAATCTATAATGGTTCTTCATATAAAAATAACATAAAAGGTAAAACAGACAATTATATAACTTTACCATACATTCCGGAGACCTCAAAGAAAATTAAGAAATGTTTGGAAAAGTACGATATAGATGTTGCGCATAAACCTACTAACTGTGTTGGGAAATATTTCTCAAATCTAAAACCTGTAATACCTAAAGATAAATTGAATTGTTTACATTGTGATGAGACTTATACTGGAATCTCCAAACAATATTTACAAAAAAGAATGTACGGCCATAAGTATAGCACAAGAAATAATAACTTAGAAAATTCAGCCCTTGCTAAGCACTGCTTTGATTATAACCATCAATTTGATCACAAAAAGTTGATATTTCAACTAAGGAAACCAATTATTATAAAAGATCTATCCTGGAGATGATTCACATAAAACGTGACTCCAATTCTGTAAATCATAGGACTGACGTTCGAACACTAAGTCATATTTATACTAATTTAATTAATTAATATTCTTGCAAATTCCTACTTGCGTCCTCATAATGTTAAAAGTTTATTTTAGATAGAATTTTCTAAAGTATTTCTCAGAGGCCAGAGACCTTCTTATATTACCTAATAAATCATGACATCTGGTTCGTAAATGAACACTGGAGATGGTCTCGTCTGTTTAGTCTCTCGTAGACATTTATGAAATGTGGTCGTATTTGTTGATAATTCTACTAAATAGTGGATTTTTAATATTGCGCTGTAACATTCCTGTATTATAATTCCGATTTCATGTTTCTGTTCGTTTCGGCGACGTTGGCATTTAAACGAAATTTGTGCGATAAGGACCCTTTGTGTTAATACAATTAGTTCTAAGTAATCGGGTTATTGAAGTAATACGTTTTCTGATGATAGTCGTGAGACCGAAACGTACGTAAAGACGAAAATATTTAAAACAGAGTATTAATGTGACCTATTTCCCGAGAGTTTTTATATATAATTAATACTGGGTCAAGAATCTTTATTATTATAATTTACAAGTCAATGCAATTATGATAAACATGAATATAATAAATACGCCTTCCATGTTTAACAAAGGTACTTGTTGTTACAGCACTCCTCAATATTGATCATCATCAGAAATACTGTTCTATTGCTTATTAATAAAATATACAGTCCACTATCACTATCGCAAATTTATTTTGGGAAATTTGGAACAGAGGAAATGAATCTAAGTGACATAAATCCTATTTTGCAAAATTTCAAGTTGGGTTGGGTCATTTCTAGACCAATTGGCAAGCAATTAGTGAGAAAATCCAATGCAATTTACCAAAAATCTAGAAATTCAAACCCAATGAGCTATGTTTTGAAAAATAGAGGAAATCTCAGTATGCAAATCATTTTCGATTGGAGAAAATGCTTGTGAAGAATATTACAAAAAAAAAACAGACGTATGGAAGAAGGTAGATTGATAGTTTCAATCCCCTTTAAACGAAATATCGAATATCTAGGAGAGTCAAAAAGTCTATCATATAAACAATGTTTATCGTTAGAACGGCGATTCAATTTGAATTCAGTATTGCATGGAAGATATACACATTTCATGAATGAATATAAATCTCTCAAATACATGACAAAAATGTATCATACATGACGAATATGTTTGTTTTTTTTACCATATTATGGCTGGTTGCGCGTAGAAAATGTGAGTACAAAATGTGTCGTGTTTAACGGTTCAGATCCGATAAGTTCGGGCTATTCGCTGAACGAATTGCAAATGGTGGGTCTCATCATCCAAAATAATCTTTTTTTCACAGTTCTAAGATTTAGTAAACATAAATTTGGCATATCTGCTGATATGAAAAAATGTATACGCAGATTAGGATGAAACCCGAACAATGCAGATTTCAACGAATTTTGTGGTGAGCAAATCCTACAGATAAAATAAGTGTGTTCCATTTAAACACCTGGACATTTGGGACCACGTCAGCTCTCTTTTTAGCTATTCGGTGCCTGCACCAATTGGCTCATGCATCTCTTGAAATACATTCAGATATTTGTCAAATTACTAAATCTAGATAGCTCTTTTTATTTGTCTCACTACGAAGGCAATGCACCTCGAACTCGTTTCCGAGCTTTCAACTGAAGCTTTTCTTATGAGCTTGCTACGTTTTGTAGTCAAGGACGTATTATTGGTTTGTATCTAGGAAAAGATCAAATTGCAAGAGTAGCTTCAATCAAAACTAGTGGAGGTGTAGTTCGACGAAGTTCCCCAAAAATTTGTCCATTACCAGTTCGAGATACTTTCGAAAGGGAAGCCTTTCAAGGCCGGGGACATGTACGGTAATCGAACGAATCTTCCGTCAACTTCCGCGAGATGGCCACATGTTCAACCGAAAAAATTCAGTAGCAAATCAGAGACAGTGGCGAGTTTTATCAATAGTGTACTCTCTCAATAATAATCCAAACTGTATTACGGAAATACAGTTTTATTGTTCATTAGTAAAATATACAGTCAACTATCAATCATTATAATACATATATTGTATATATTATGTATTTATGAACGAACATTGAATAACTATCCAAATGAAATTCCTGCCAAAGTCATTCCCACTTCCTGAGAATTGTTCCTAACAATAAGACAGAATACTCACACCGAAAACTACAGTTGTTTAAAGACAAACCGAATAAGACAAATAGAGAAAAAACTAAAATATGTTGGATAAAATTTAGTTTCGTAACCCGTAGTGATGAGAAACTCGCATGACATGCATCATAACCCGTTTCAAGAATAAATAACTATAATTCATAAGTCAATGCAATTATGATGAACATGGATATAATAAATACGCCTTCCATGTTTAACATAGGTAGTTGTTGTAATAGCACTCCTCAATATTGATCATTATTAGATAAGATTGAGTAAAGTGATTAACTAATGTTAATTATGAGTTAGATTATCATCTCCATGATGAAGAAAAATACATGCAAGTATTTATATAGAATTGGAATAGGTTATGGGTTAGTTGTTCAAGTGAGCTGAATAATATTAAGAAATTGGAACTTTGCATCAAAACTGGTTTTGATAAATATGGGTAGGTAAAAGGTTAAAATTGGAAACAACATCGTACAGAGCTGAACCAGTAAGTAAGTCATTTATAAAGATCCGAGAAAGATAAAAAATTATGAAAGATGTATAACACCTTCAAAAATCCAGAGAAGGAGAATCCATGTCAACATATCAACTTTACGAGGTAGTAAAAATTAAGTTATAAAGGAAGCAGATACATCATTAATTATCAACGTAAAAGTAATTCAATGTCGGATCGATTAGACACCGATTTAATTTCGTCCGATAATATTTAAATTGAAATAGTAGCATCATTATTATTATGAACGTCGCATAATATTATACCTAATGAGCTATTTACATATTCTGTGCATGAATGTATTGGATATTCGTTGTTCGCAACTATCAGATATTCACCTATGAAATTGGGATGGAATTGAGCTTATTACTGTAACCCGTATAATTTGTTGAGGTAACAGATAGTCATAACGCCCACGGCGTATAGCTGCTCTCATAATAGGAGTTCAATGTATTGAGATAATACGAGGGCAAGGTGAAAAGTCCCTGAGAAATAAAGCAGATGGCGCCACAATCCAAAATACCATGTGACATTTGTTCTGTTTTGACACCCATCGAAAGCAAGCAGCCTTGACGATTTCTGTAAACATGGAAAAAGTGAATTTCGCGTCTTGATAAACATTATTTCTTGCGTGGAAAATTTATTACGCAAACCAACATTCTGGATGTGCAATTGAGGTTACAACGCCAGAAATTATCGATAAAACTCATGGTATAATATTGGCCGATAGGCGAGTTAAAGTGCACGAGATTACTGAGGGGGCATCTTAACCGAACGGGTACGGAACAATTCGCATACATTTTTGGATATGAGAAAGCTATTTGCCAGATTGGTGCCCCATTTGCGCTCTGTTGATAACAAGCGCGACCGTGTGACAACTTCATAGGAGAGTTTGGCGATGTTCAAGTGCGATTAGAAGAACTTCCTGCGTCGTTTCGTAAGGAATAGTCGAAGCAGTGGTCTTGTCCTGGCGAGTCGAAGCCGAAACAGGTCAGAGTGTGTTTATCGGTCAACAAAGTCATGGCGATAGTTTTTTGGGAAGCACGCGGTATCGTCCATATCGATTACCTTGAAAAGGGCAGAACGATCATCGGCGTATATTACGTAGAGCTGTTGGATCGATTCGGAGCCGATTTGAAGGAGAAGCGGCCGCATTTGGCAAAGTAAAATGTGCTACGCAGTCGTAATGGCAAAATTGTATGAATTGCGCTACAAATTGATTCGACATCCACCACATTCTCCAGATTTAGCCCCCTGCGATTTTCATCTATTTCTTGAAGGAATGATTCGGCGGAAAGAGATTTGGCTACAACGATGTAAGGCCCATTTTTCATTGCTTGAATTCATAACTGCTAGGTTCAATAAACAAACAGATGACGTTAGAGTGAATCAAATGCATACCGGAAATTATTGTAATATAATGTTAAAATTATGAATTCAATAAATTAAATACTGAGAGCTTGAATTTCACTAATTTAATAAATAAATGTAATTAGTTTCGTATATAGCTTATTCAAACAGATAACGTACTGACTTACTACAGAAGAGCTAATCTAATATATGGGTATAACATTGATGATTATGTTAGAATAGATGGTTAGTGGAATTTTATCTAATTGCGGTTTAACATATCGACGGATTGTACGATACACTGGTAGCTGACGGAAAATCTAATTATAATAGTTTTAACACGGGAGAATTAATTATTAATTATTTGTTCCTGGTTCAACAAAACATCGGACTTCTCATTCTTAATTAATTTCTACGGATTTCAGCAAATTTTATTTATCACTTGTAAAATATTAAGGTTGTCAATTAAGTTTAAATGTTCTGCAAATGTTGATTGGTATAGATTCATTATTAATGCAACTACTTCTTTATTCCGTTTTTGAAAGTCCTTTCTGTCTGGCCAATATATATCTCAGGGCATGATCCATAAGAATAAAAAAATATTTGATTGAACAGTAGCGCCCGCAGATTTATTTTCTATTGCTGATTATAGTATTTACAGTAGTTATAGTTTCATAATAATTTCATTATCAAACTTAGGCGACCACTTCACGATGCAGATCAAGTCAAAACTTCTACCCAATCCAAAATCAAGATGATGAAAAACGTTGATACAGAATATTTATCGCATCTACGTAAATAAGTTGATATGAAAATATGTTACTGTAGTGGTTTTTACTCGATGCCGCGTGAATGGCAGACCTTCATCAAATTTCATAAAGCATCCAACAGATGTCTCCCGTTGTTGCACCAAAATTAAATTGTATTTTAATATTTATACATTTTATTGCCTCAGTTTTCATACGATAGGACGAAATACTTGATCCTTATTTATTTGTAAATTAACAAAGAATTATGGTTTCTAATTTTTAAAAAAATGTACAGTTTTTATTAGATAAAAACGAATAACATAGAACATGTTTAATGTTCTTTCTTCCCAACAAATAAAAAAAAATAAATTGATAATTCTAAACAAGGTTCGCGCCCTCAGTAGTGTGTTTCATATGAATGTGGTCCACGCTATAATATAATACCGTGATGTGGTCACAGTCACGTATACACTCCTCTACGCTCGGTTGTTTCCGCGCTCGCTCGACGCTGGTATAAGATCAGCCTGTTACGAATTCAGGTAACGGTTCTCGCGTAACGCATCTCGCGTAACGCTTTCCAATTAGGTCCTCCGAAAAAACATATTCTATGTTAAAAATTTCATAGATCCGAAACTGTAAGCTGTATGCAACTTTAACTATTTTTTAACGTTCTATTCTGTGAGGCATATCTATTATGTATCAACATATTATAGGTAGAATGTGAATATGACTATACAATCTATAATTTCAGTAACATTTCAAACGGCATAGGAGTGAACGAGATATGGATGTGAGAACTGTTTTGTATCATGCTCAGTTGATAGCCCTATGGGAGACTTCTAGGACAATGTAGAAAAATCAAATGTCCTCCAACGCTTCGCTAGAAAGACCTGTTACGAAATAATTTTAAAATATAAAAAAAAAAAAACATTCAAAAATAGTATTCCAACGGTGCAAGTAAAATCAAAATATTAATTCATAATGAAACTATGTACATAAATAAAGCAGGCCTCCCAAAAGAGAGCTGAATATAAAAAAATAGAACAATTACAATTGTTCCATGAATCTCCATGAAATCGAGTAATACTGGTGGATTCTTCCAGGAAGAAAAATGAGTAGTTCTATATTATATCGTCAATACTTCAAGAAAGCTTGAGTAATGTTCTATAAGCGAGATACAATAAAGCTTGATTTTGGTGAAGATTATCCCTCTGCCTGAACGCCAGAACAACATCACTACTGGGCAAGGCTAGAATCTTTTTGAAAATTCATGATAGGAAACAAATACATACATCTACAGTATTTGAAAGCTGTTATCCCTCCATAACTAATACTTGATCTCATACCAACGAGTTGAATTTTCATCACTATAATTTCAATGTGCCCACTTACGTTCACTCCCGTGAATCTCACCGGCGTGCTGATGTAAAACAGTACCTAGAGGAGGATCCAATAGTCCAAGGCATACTAGGAATCATAGACGGTAAACATCGAATCGTGACGTCACCGAGTCAGTTTCACTCGGGTACCATGAGCGCTGCACTGAATATCACGAGAATTCTGCTGATTCAACGCGAAAAGTTCCACAACTTCGCCTTTCGATAAAAAAATGCTGCTTGCTGCTTGTGCTCGTTCAGTCCACCTACCAGGAATCTCTCGTAGTGGAATAACAGACGAAATTTCTGATGAACCGATCATGGACATATCTATAGAAAAGGGAGAGATCGTCCACCTTTTTACGATGTTCTAGAGAGGTCAATGAATTTGTGAGTGTAACATCATCAGCCAGATGGATAGCTCCCTTCATCATATGTTTGGGAGACGAACTCCAAACATCTAAACAGCACTCCACGACAGGTGAAATCTATGCTTCGTAGTTTATGAGCAACTCTTGACACGTAATATAACAATATGTTTTTGTGAATCGGCTTTTGCAATGGACCTCACATGATCATCCCATGTGAGGGTGCTGTTGATGGTGATCCCGAGCATGGATATGGAAAATGACGTAGGAATAGTTGTAACATCATCATGTTAGGGTTTGTGGGATCCGCCTTCGTTGAGAAGATACAAGCTTGAGTTCAATTTGTTGAGTTGTATTAAACTACTAGATTATCATATTTTTCATATATTTCTGCCATACATGTGTTACGTAGACAAGCAGATCTCCTGTTGATCTCTGCTGGCGAAAGCCATATTGCGGGTATTCACGATTTTGGAGCTCTCTAGGTATTGGATACACTCGATGTTTATTGCTTTCTTCATCACTTCACAGATCACAGATAATAGTGCAATGTGTCTATAATTATTAGGAACCTATTCTGTTCTGTTGTTATAGATATGATTTAATGAAGTGACCAATTTCACATTCATTACCAAGTTCACTAAGAAAATGTAAGCATTCAATATGAACAAACTCGAGCGATCTTTGATTTCCATGATTGTATAAACAAGATTCATATTTTTCAATCAAAGAGAATGTTTCAAGAGATTGTATAGTGATCCTATGACTTACAAAGGTGATTTTGATGAACCATGTGTAAGATGATGAAGATAAGTGCTTTCATTTAGATGTCAATCCCTACCTGAACTGAGAAATCAAGCGAGGAATCATCTTTTGAAGAAAAACAGATACTATGCAACGATCACAATTATTTGAATAATCATTGGGCCGTTTAACATAATGAACATCCTGTGTACATTTAGGCGTGCGCTCATGATTTTCGCAAAGCACAGCCGTCGCGCTGCCTGGTGGAAACCCATTTTTTATACTCATTTCGTGCTCATGATGGTCCACCAATTATAGCCGGTGCTGCTGAATTTGATTTGATACAGTTATTTGAACATTCATTGAGACTGTGGGTACAATAACCAACTCAATGAAAATGAGTGAAGTGAATTTCACTGTGCTTATGTTTACTTCACAAATCAAATTCAGAATTACCTACGTCAAAAAGAGATTCAATTGAATTTGTCGTTGAATGTAAATCAGAATAATAAGAGTCTGTTTTATTACTCTGAATATTGCAAAAATCTTTCAATGAAAATGGACCAAATTTTTGCAAATTCCAATTTTGATAAAATAAGAACTTCCAATTCATTTCCAGATTCCACAATTTGAGAAACGGAAAATTTAAACCACTTATTTATCTTAAAAACCAAATTTTCCTTCGAACATATCGGTTTGAAATTTTCCTAGTAAAATACAGGGTGTCCGGATGAGGATACGGAGTGGCTATATCTCGACAATGGTAAGGCCTAGAGGCTTAGAAGATAAATCCTCAGGAATAAAGTGGACAAGAGAAATAGCTGAACATTATTTTAAAGTTCGTAATTCAACGGCTAGGAGGCGTAACTCCTATGAAGAAACATACAATTCACGGTATCTCGGAAAGTTAGGCGATAAGCTATAACATCATCTGATAGATTTGATAATACCGTATCATTTTGCTACGCAACATTTTTTCGTGTCTGTCATAATAAGGGAGGGGAGGCCAATGTATTCCTATGTATTTCTTTTGTAAACCAAGTCTTTCAGTTTACCCCATAGGTAAAAATCTAAACAAGCTAGATCCGGCGAACGCGCCTCTTATAATAACACGATTCGGATATTGCTCGTCTAAATGCTGACGTACGTTTCGGCTATAATGCACCGGACAACCATCAAGCTGGAACAACATGATCCTTCTTTTCTCCAAGGAGACTTCTTCTAAAAATGCTGTAAGGAAAACATTCAAAAATTCCAAAAACCTTATTCCGTTGAGGGTTTGATCAAAAAAATGTGGCTCTATAATACCATACGTTCAAACTCCAGCGATTTTGATGTTCTACTTGCCGCATCCAATGTGGGGTTCGACCAATAATGCATATTATACAAATTTACCCCTGCGCTACTGAAAGTTTCTTCATCCGTCCATAATATTAGTGAATTTTGCATTTTCCCGAATCATATTAACAGAAAGTGACAATGGTTAAGTCTACTATCACAATCAGTATCATTTAATGCCTGATGTAAAGCAATATGGAGGCATGGATATTATTATCTTGAAGATTCTCGGAGACAATTGTTTTAGAGATTCCCAGGTTGTTGGAATTTCTTCTGGAACTTAAGGTGGGATCGTATCGCACGTAGGCCAAATCGTTACAATATTTTCCTCGATGCGTGTTCTACGACCTCTTAGAGGTGCTTGAATGGTCTGCACATTGCCAGTTTCCCGTAAACGCCAAGCCAATCTTGAAAACACTTCTCGAGAAAAATGTCTTCTTTGTGGAAATTGCATTGCATATTGTCGCGACGCAATCGCAGCATTTTCGGAACATTCAAAATAGATGCTTAACATATCATACTGTTCCGCGTTAGTGAATAACATATTCTTTCTAAAAAAATAGATTTAAACGTAAATCTAAGCTACAGAACAATCACAACTAGCTTTAGACAGTTGTCAAATTGGTAATCTTTCCAATTCAACAGTTACCATGGCTATGTGATTTGTTTTTCTCGCAAAGGTAGCTTGATCTGATAGAGGTACTCGAATTTTTAACATTGCCTCCTATAAATCGAGAACGGATGGAGATATTGCGATGAGGTTTTCACTAAAATTTAGATATGTTTTTGATGGCTAAGGATCTCTCAAGAAAATAATACCGTTTCACTCAACTTCTTTCTAAAAATCACAATAATGTGTAATCGCTGCAGATAACGCCCTCTAGTTTATTTGTTTTCAACTAAACGGCTCAATAAATTTTTTTTCAAAAGATTATGAAATACATCTTCACTCGAGATCAAAAATATCTAAATCGGTTGACTGGTTCAGGAGAAATTCAAATTAAAATATTGACAGATGCATTAGCCTCCCCCCCCCTCTTATTATGAGAGATACAAACAAATGTTGCGGTGCAAAATACGGTATTACCAAATCTATCAAATGGTATTTTCAAAGTTATAGCTCATCGTCTAACTTTCCGAGATAGCGTGAATTTTGTTTCTTCATAGCAGTTACTTACTCCTCCTAGCGATTAATTACGAACTTCAAAATAATTTCCAGCCATTTCTCTTACCCACTTGATTTATGAGGATTTTTTTCTCGAACCTTACCTTACCATTGTCGAGATACAGTCACTCCGTACCCTTATCCGGACACCCGTATATGTCACATCTGGATTTTGTTCGAACAAAGAACACGAGTCAAACTGTAGCTTTGCAGGTGTGTTTTGGAGAAAGAAAAGTATCTTTTGAGAGTTTTCCTGTGTGACCACTCTGAATAAAATTGTAGTAATTCTAGTTCCACCAAATTTCAACGAGTTTTCGCAAACTTTGATGAAAAAATTACACTTTCGCTTAGTTCTCTCTTCGACAAAATCATGAAAATAGAAGCAACTCACGTAGAAATCACTTTTACTGAACTTTCCCTTTAAATACTTTTCAAGCTAGATGAGATAACAATAATAACAAGGTACACGTGAGTTCAAAAGGGAGCCTACGATGCGAGATGTAATCCAAATTTCGGCATGTTATAAGAGTAGGCTATGAACAGTCCTTTTATTTAATAACTCGGCAGTAAGAGCACCCTTAATCTAACTCTGCGTTTACGGAGTATGTACGTCAGACGTAAACCAAAAATATGGAAATCTAAGGTTTTGTGTTACATTCAAACCTCAGTCATCACGAAAATGTTCATTTATATTTTTTGTCTCTGATTACACACTCTGCTAAAAGATGATATTTCTGCAAAGGTATCATCTATTTTCTCTACCATTATCATTGAATTTCTACTAGCACAATTTCTGTTTTTTTTTTTTTTTAATTTTGGTTTTCAGATGTTTTTTTATCCTTGTTAATTCTGTCACGAATTACATTTTGATATAAAGATATTGTTCTTTGAAATCGTCATTTGGGACAGAACTAAAATTTAACCCAATGCTAGAATCAAAACAATCAACTACAAAAAAACTTTGAAATTTTGAGTGTTCAGACAGAATCAATATTACAATCCATACCAATGGATAATGAACAACTTCAAACTTCAATGATATCCCAATTAGTCTTATTGGTGGTATCTTTCACAGCCTCTCCCACCTTTGAACTTGCCAAATGGTTAAACCAAAAATTGAAAATTTTTTACTATAATAAATTCACAAATACCATTGAAAATAATCTCGGATTGATAGAAAAGTGAACCAAAAAAACATTGTCGATAATGATCTTCTCATTTCTCTAGATGTCTGTAACCTATTTATTAACGATTTGTTTGGAACAAAATTCACTTTACTTTTAACAATACATTATACTACCAAAAAGACGGTCTAGCAATGGGTTCTCCATTATTTCCACAATTCATTGTCATTTCCATGAATTATATTGAAACTAACAATATTATTAATAACAATTAATTTAGTCAACATATCAAATTCTATTGTAGATATGTGGATCATATCCTTATTATCTGGAATGATAACTTAGATCAACTTAACCATTTCTTAAATCATACAAACAATATCCATAGTTCAATAAAATTCACCTTTGTAACTTAAAACGAATAAAAAAGTATAAAAAAAGAAACATAAAAAATCTGATTGTACATTATTAGCATCATATGGTTGTAACAACCCTACTTTTGGTTCAAAATCGATTTGATAGATTTTATTTTGCAATTATTATCGCCGCTGTTGACAAATCCATCATAGGAGCCAATTTTTTTAATAAATTAGAATTGACGGTGGACATTCGAGATAAAAAAATGCTAGATACATCCACAAAATTTTCAATTAATGTAATTGTTTTGCCCCGAATTTCTTATTTCCTAAACATTTTTTTTCTCATTAGAAAACCAATTCTCGAAATTGTTTAAGAATTTTCCATCATTAACGGATAAACCAAATTATAATCTCCTGATTGAACATAATATATAGTACATCATATTGCAACATCTGGAAAGTCACTTGCCAAAACAGAATTCAATAACCTACGTGATTTTTCAAGGAATCTGCCAACTTGCCTCGTCATCAGATGTATCACCCATTCAAATGGTACCAAAAGCCACTTCTACTCATTGACGACCATGCGGGGTTACAGATAACTTAATGTATTCTCTATAGCTGTCAGATGTACTTTACCTCATATTCACTTTAATTTCAATATGAATTTGAATAGACGTGTAATTTTCTTTAAGACATATATTTTGTTAGAGCGTACCATAATTTATTCTAGTTGCTCCACGAAACATTCACAAAACCCCATTTGGCCTTTTCACATTCAATCGTTCACCATTCCGATTGAGAAATACTGGTGAAACCTTCTAAAGATTCATGAATGAAGTAACATCAGGACTCAAGTTATCTCGATAATATTATGATACTAATCAAAAGTATTGAAATATTATGCAATATCTGAACATTATTTTTAATAGGTTGGTTGATTATGGTACATTGATCGTTTGAAAAGTGTTTTTGGCGTATAAAAACTTTTTGGGTCATGACATTTTAAAAACAGGCATAGTTATCACTCTTTTCGAATCATATTTCGAGTATGAAAAATTTTGTTATGCCGATAAATTTGAAATGTTTACCAGGATTTATTGGTTTAACAGATTTTTTCCATATATTGATCCTAAATTTATCAGTTTTCTCGGCTCTATTTCTTGAGTTGCTAATAACAAAACGTCAAGATCTGAAAAAATGTGATAATAATTTTACCACTGGACAAATGTTATCAAATGTCACACCATTGTTTAATACAATTCCTATTGCTAAATTGAATTAAATCGTCTCTATTGATGCAATGTACAATCTGACAAGGATGATTGAAAACCTATATATCTTTGTTAGAAATTCTATCATAAACATAGAGGAACTATAATACATTCGATAGAGAGTTACTTGCCACATTCTTGTATATTAAATATCTTAAATATTTATTAGATCACAAAAATTCACAACATTATATTAGAGGCACATCTAATGTAGCGGCAGATGTATTCGCACTCATAGAATGTGAAGATGCACTGTCAAACATATAAACTGTACTTCTAATAAATGTCATTAATGATATATGCCTATATATCTATGGTTTCGGCATTTACGTAGTGTAAATTCATACTTCGGAAGTTGGAGAATAAAAGTCAAATTTTACACGAAACTTTTAACATTTAATTTAAAAATGCTGAAAATTGTTTCACTACACTAACAATTTTGTGAACACACTCCCACCATTATCCACCCCCATCCCTCAATTTGTACCACATTCTGATCCCTGATATTTAAGGACATACTTTTAGATTTAGCTTTAGTTAATAACTCCTTGCTTTGAAAATGCCACAGTGTGGTGAAACAATTTGTCAGTATTTTTAGATTAAATGTTAAAAGTTTTGTGTAAAATTTAAGTTTTATTCTCCAACTTCCGGAATATATGCCTACATAGGATAAAGGTAAACTCCAGTCTATTCAAAGAACTGATTCAGAATTGAAATTTCTCCTAGATAAACAAGACTATTCGAGTTTCAAAATAGTAGAACTACTATTTGTCAATTCAAATGTTGAACTTTAGTGCGAAATTTTGAGAGGAATAAAGGGATCATATGTTTGAGGAGAGATGTTTTCAATACTTTACACAATTTATCTCATCGTGGAATTTGCGCAACATGAAAATTGATAACACTACATTATTTTTTGGATCATATAAATACGCAAATCAATTCTTGGTCTGAAACATGTAGTAACTGCCAAAAATCTAAAGTTCATCGACATGCTACGACGTAGCTTGCTCATTTTCGGCGTTTTAATCCTAACTAGGGCTGTAATGATCCTTCAAGTTTATCGGGTCTCAATTGTTGAATTGTTCGGATACCCGATTATTAATGAGGTTCACTCCTCATCGAGAACTTCTACTACGGTCCTCTACACAAACTTAGCATATTGCTATCTATGGGCTCAGAGCTCAAAAACAACGTGGCAGAATGATTGGTATTGAATTGCATGCTTTAAGTCCTTGCAAATAAACACGGAATCCACCAATAATGAATTTATTTAAAAAAAATTAATTCACAACAATGAACTCGAATATTTATATAAGAGAAACCTACGAAGAAAAGATGAATTGCCATTGTTTCCAACTTGGAATATAATATGTAAATTTTAGGAATATTATTGAAAGAGTTGATTGAATCAAATTTCATTGTGGACATGATGAAAAAAATCAGATTGAAGTCACACTTTAAAAGTTATCATGCCCGCCAATACCAATTAACTTTAGTGCTTCATTTTGCAGTGATCTCGATAGGTAATTGCATGACAGATTTCCACAAAATTCAGTACCACTCTCAACTACTTTAAATTTTGGCATAATAATTTGAAGGTCTTCACCGATATATCAGACACTGAAACTTTTTTTAAACTAATAGGAACAAAATTAACAAATTTCAGTAGTTTCACATATTTGGCATCAATCTACATTTCCTACTAACATGACAAATAGTGGAAAATTGAAATAAATAACATTAGTCTTCGGTGAATTTCCTCTACATGGCAGACTTGTAAAATATGATGAATGGTTGAAATTTCATAGAAACAACATTAACTTACTGTTTCTTTTAATGTATTATCGCATATAATCAGCACAATTAGCCTGATAATTTTTTCACGTTATCACAGTTTAGTGTAGAACTAAACTTCTAGGTAACACTTCCAGTAAGTCGATCTTCGTTTCTGCTGTTTCCGATGTAGCATCAGTTTCCTTACGCTGGTACAAAATAAACACATAATTAATAATAAAGATTCGTGCAACACACGTTGAGCTTAGGTTCGAAATTTGCATTGCCTGATAATAAAAAACTGCCTATCGACAATGTAATTGCTAATTTAGAATGCGGAATCAAGAATAAAAATTTAGAGGAAAAAGATGAAATTAGGAACAAAATTTGCAACATCTTGACAAATAGAAACAACAAACAGAAAGCGGAAGCAGGTATTGCAAAAAATCATTTTAACTATCATACAAAAAAAAAAAAAGAATTCGCAGATGCCCTCTGTTTGTTGTTGGTTTAAAACATAATCACAATGTCTAAAGAAATCCATTAGACAGTAAATAACACAGCAACTTGTTTATAACTGTTTATTTACACTATTTACAATGTTAGAACATTCTTAAATCTGAAATACTATATCTGAATGATTGTTTGAATATATGTTGACTGTTGACTGGTCGTTGCTATATTGGCCGAACCGCCGAACGCCGAACGACCCTTAAAATGATACTAGCATACGTCCCCAGTACCACTCTCTTCGACTGTTACCAGTTAAAGTGGAAAGACAGACAATATGGGTGGTGGAAGACCAAACACCCTCAAATATTAGTTTTGAACGCGGATAAGTGCAATAAAACCGTCATAAGGCATAGGAATGACTAAGAAAACAAAATAGAAAACCTTTTAAATGACGAAACAACTTACAAGACACTAAAATTTGACCCTACAGTATCAGTGCAAAATAACATGAATAAATTAATAAAAATTGGCACAAAAATAACATAATCCCTATTGAATTGAAAAATAAATTAATTTGCCATAATGGGCTAGCACCTTACTCTACGTGCTTCCGAAATTACATAGAAGTGATATACCTCTGAAATCTATTGTAAGTAATATTGGTGCGCCTACCTATAATTTATCAAAGCTTTTATCAAAATCTATCAGTAATATAATAGGAAAAAATTAATTTTATGTGAAAGCCTCATGCCATTCTAATGAATTTATAAAAAATCCGTCCGTACCCGTAAATCATCAATTTATTTCCTTGGATGTTGTTTCTTTATTTACAAATATACCAGTCGTTTTGGCATTGAGTAGCATCAAAAAACGTTGGGCAGAGATTAAGAACCACACACCTCTAAATGAATTGAAGGTCATTAATGCAGTACAGTTTTGCTTAGAATACACCTATTTTCAATACGGTGAGCAATATTTTGGACAAATTTTCGGCACAGCAATGGGATTTCCTATTTCAGCTACCATTGCTAACCTCGTTATGGAATGCCTAGAGGAATCTGTTATAAATTCATTAGATTTTCAACCCGCATTTTTCAAACGGTATGTAGATGATTGCCTTAGGAGTGTTCCCAATGATAAAATTCAGTACGTGATTGATAAATTCAACAATTTTTCCTGTAAACTTCAACTTACTTGTGAAATTGAAGTGAACAAAAACATAAATTTCCTACATATGAACATTAGGCATGATGCAGATGGAAAAATAAAAACTTTGTGGTTTACTAAAGAAGTTTGGTCCCAACGTTATCTTCATTTCAATTCAGTTGCACCAACATGTTATGAAAAAAGTGTTATGAACAGCCTTACAGATCGCGAGGCTGAATTGTCCCACGCAGAGGAATGTCCCAAAAATTTAAAAATTGTTCGTAATACACTGGAAATGAATGGCTACCCAAAAATATTTTCCAATCCTATCATTGAAGAAAGAATAAACAAAATCTATAATGGATTTTCATATATAAATAATATGAAAGATAATACAGACAGTTTTATAACATTACCTCACATTCTGGAGACCTCAGAGAAAATTAAGAAATGTTTGAAAAAGTATGATATAAATGTCGCGCATAAACCTACTCACTGTGTTGGAAAATATATCTCAAATCTAAAACCTTTAATACCTAAACATAAACAAACTCACACAGTATACACATTGAATTGTTTAGATTGCGATGGGACTTATACTGGAATCTCTGAACAATATTTACAAAAAAGAATGTATGGCCATAAGTATAGCACAAGAAACAAAAACTTAGAAAATTCCACCGCCCTTGCTAAACACTGCTTTGATTATAACCATGAATTCGATTACAATAATGTAAATATTTCAACTAAGGGAACCAATAATAATGAAAGATCTATTCTGGAGATGATTCACATAAAACGTGATTCCAAATCTGTAAATCATAGGGCAGATATTCAGACACTAAGTCAGATTTATACTAACTTAATTAAATAAAAACTCTTGCGAATCTCCTACATGCCTCTTTATAATGTTAAAAGTATATTTTAGGTCGAATGTCAAGTATATCTCCAATAACGGACAAACCTTCTTCTATTGGCTCGTAAATCTAACATCTGATTTGAAAGTGAATACTTAAACCTGATGCTCTCTTTTCCAGTCGTTCATAGACTTTGTTGACATCAACACGCATTTATTAAAAGTTCTGCTTAACAGTGGATTCTTGATATATTATACTTATAACATTGGGGTGTTACAATATCGATTATTCGTGTTTCTATCCGTTTCGGCGACGTGGGCACTTTGATTGAAATTGATGCGATAAGGACGCTTTGTAATACAATCAGTTTTAAGTAATCCAGTTTTAGACATAATAAGTCTTCTGATGATGGTCGTGAGACCGAAACGTACCTAAAGACGAGAAAATATAAAGCATAAGTATTGATGTAGCCTATTTACCGAGAATTTATATATAACACATGATTAGTATAAAACTTTGGAATATTTATTTCGATTTTTACGAATGATGGCTTCCTAATTATACGTATGTTCTTTCTCCTACATGTTACCAAATTTGTATTTCCATCACAGATAAATGAAGAAAAAGAAAATTGGTCTACATGTGTAAGGCAGAAAAGTGATCCCTGCGTAGTTGTCCCAGGCAGCCTAGTAGTAACATACGAGTACCTGGAATCAAGAATATTACAGAGAACGATCAAACAAAAAGGTTTATCAATAAAATCCCGTAATAATATGCCTCTTAACAAAACTCCACAAGTTGGGTGCAGATAAGTATGAGTAAAAAATATCAAAAAAGTTAGTGAAGAGATGTGACCTCGTCAACAGGAACGTCGAGATGCATTTGTTCGATGCAAATTAAATTAAGCCTCTGACCGAATTGTTTTTAGAAAACTCACAACGTCTTATTTCGATATGCCACGTGACACTCATGCGCCAGAAAGTTATAAACCTAAAAAGATCCGAGAAAGGAAATTAGAATTGAGAACTTCCGAAACGAAAAGGAAAGATGTAAAAAAACACATATATTTGGTACGTGAGGATTTCAATAGCATACTATTCAAGATTCAGGAAATCGGTGGCCATTGGATATAAATTATATGAATGATGTCAGGATTCCTGAAACATCAAATATGTAGGAAGTTTTAATTCACCGGTATTCGACAAATATGTTGACATTTACTATAGAAGGGCAATTACTGGTTAGTGAAGCTCCAGTTACAAGAATATTATGTTGCTACATTTGAATAATTTGTCGTTGATCTGAAGTCTACATTAATTTTAATGGAGCATATTGTTGGTTCCATTTCATATAGTTATTTATGTTAATGTAACATTTCAAATTTTAGCAGAGCAGTCCAGAGTTAATTAATTTACTTACAGTTTTTGAAGATTGTATAAATACACGAATTCTCATCATGAACATCATTCACAAGTTGTAGTTCATCCATTCCACTATGAGTATCCAAGTAAGTGAATATTATTATGTGTTTAGTGTAAAAAATGCATTTTCTCATATTAAAGAGCTAAATAATATCATAAACAAAATTTACGATCATAATTTCAGTATACATACTGTGTTATGCCGGTTATGTATCTTATGGAAATTCTTTGTTCATCTCACCCATAGTCATGGTATTCAAATGCTGATTTGTATGTAATTGTATGGAATTACTTTGATAGTATGTTGCCAGTTTGTCTCAGTACAAGGTATAAAAATGTGAACAGAAAATAATTCGACTACTGATAGTTTTATGAATTTCATGTGTTCCGCTATACTATTTTCTTCATGAAAAGGTTCGTATTATCTTGTCCAAAGATATTGATTGAGTAGTAGGATATTCAAAAATGCTGAACTCTTGTGGGAAATTTTATTGAAGATAGTCCAATAAGAAGCTATCTACAAACTTCTATTGAAAGAAATATACCATACTAACATGATAAAAGAGTTCACAACTGTAGATATAATATAACACCAATGATCCCCCTTATGCACTAAAATACAATAAAAGTACTGAGAACCTTCCAGCTACCAAGTAGCCATTATCAAAGTTAACTAAGTTAGGAAACAACATGTACCTGTTTAAAAACTATTTTGGATCAATGCAAACAAGGAGTTACCCTCATCTGAATTTGATAATTTTTTTTCTGTTCATTATAAATTCACATCCCTTCTCAATTACCTAGATATTTGTCCGTATTGTATTTATTTTCATCTTTGTTGATGAATGATGTGACCTGAATTCAAAATATGTTCAGCTAATGCTGCTTTTTCATTATTATTCTTCTTTATATGAGCAGAATGCTCTCCATAAGGAGAATGAATGTTCCTCCTAGTTTGACTCATATTGCACAATCAATTTTGTAAATTCCTGATTTGTCGAGATCGAGAACTTTATCAAAAGAATTGGTCCTAAGGCTGTTCTTGCATCTATAAACGGGTTTTATTTCAAATTCATTGATTACTGGAGGATTAGGAGTTAAAGTTTTGAAAAATATTCCAATGAAATTCAAAAATTTCACTTCATTAATCACTAAATTCCATAATTGGTTTTCTAAATTTGCAATAAAACTCGTTTATAGATGCAATAATGGGCTAAGAACACGTTCAGGCAATAACACTTTGATAAAGTTCCCAATTTTGACAAATTTGGAATTTATAAAATTCATTGTGAGTCGTGCTTTTATAAGGAAAACATCAAACCTGATTCGAACAACGTATAATATGTCTTCTCATTGTACTTAAATTCGCATGGGTATGAGAAATATTCTATACTCAAACATAAAAATAACTGAAATTGATATTTATATGAATCGGGTGGTTCTCACATTCACAACTTTGAGTGATCATTTTCTCATTTGTTATGTGTGTGTAGTCTGATTATTCAATTACAATAAATTGCACACAGTTTTCTACAGATAAAACCATAGTGTACAACGAACTCGTGACAATCTTAAAGTATTCAGAATAAGATATATTTCAAAGAATCATGATGAACGTTAGTGTTTGTGGTAATTGCTTCCAACTCATTTAACGCTAGCAGAAACTTCAAATATCTAATTAACAGCTTACATTATAGTTTGTTTCATATTTCAGATTGTCGCTTTCGCAGCTCTGTTGGCAACATGTAGCGCCTTACACACCATTGCTCCCGGTCTTGTCCATCCAGCACTTGCTTCTCCATTAATCAACCAATGGGGAGGTCACATTGCCTCACCATATGTTAGGAACTCATTGTTAGAAGAATCAGCCCCAGCTCAATATCAATTTGGTTACTCAGTAAGCGATCCCATAACCGGAGATAATAAGGACCAAGTTGAAACCCGCGTTGGTGATGCTGTGCAAGGTCGTTATTCACTTCTCGAATCTGATGGTACCAAACGTGTCGTTGAATATACAGCTGATGATGTTAGTGGATTCAATGCTGTTGTACGAAAAGAACCTGCTGTAGGTCCAGTAGCAGCTGTGCCTCATGTTCTTCCTGCAAGACTCGCAGCACCCACATGGAGTGGTCTGAACGCATGGAACGGTTACGCTGGTCCTTATGGCCATGCCATTGCCAGCCCATATGCTCACCACGCATACTCAACTCCATATGCTCACCATGGTTATGGATCTCCATATACTCTTGGTGCTCATGCTGCACCATGGGGATTATATTAATTGATGTGATCGTGTTTATATTATATATTCCGTTATAGTTGAATAAATCAAATTTCAAAAAACAATTTCTCTAATTAACTCACATTAAATCATCTTTAACATCATAGTGCTAGTACACACTTATACATTAGAGACGTAAAGTGACAATATCATGCCATCAGGGTAAGAAACAGATAAGCACCAGTGATACATGTTCAACCTTATGTTATAAATTTATCGCTAAATACCCAATATTCGTAATATCTGAGATAATAATCATTGATTGAAACGACATGTGAATCCACACATGTACATAAGGGACTGATCTGATTTTTGAAAAATGTATTAAAACACACAGTTCACAGGTATTGTAATATCAACTTGGAACATGAAATTGTTCCGTCAGAATATCAAAACTACGAATTAAAGTAACAAATATTTGACGATTATTATCTGGGAACGTGAACTCTTTGTCTTTATTCATCAAAATGATGTAAGCATTCTGCATCGTTGCTTTTTCAATTAAACGCTCACGCGTTTTTCTCATTGACAATCAAGACACGTGCTATATCTATCCTACTTGAGATATGACCATTCGCAGTGTGAGTTGAAGGCATTGGAATATGTTCGTAATCTGCTCCTAGAAATTTATGGACAATTAGGTTCACAAGAATAACCGATGGAATCAATTCGTGAAATCTACTACAACTGAAGTTTACTGAATTGAAGTAACACTCAACAACGTTTCTATCATCATCAGTGTTTGCCAATTAGAGGGTAGATGGGTATTTTAGGGATGAAAATAATTTGGAGTCTTCAATGGTTCAAATAATGCGGCTGTAGAACGGTGTTTCTCAATTTCGAGTTTTACAATTACATTACTTGTGATAAATAATAATTGTTTAATCTTACCAAATTAAAATATATATTATTATATATAATCTAAGTTTAGAAGCTATCCCCATTAATCGGGAAAATGGTTTCGAAAACTGAGCGAACTGAATCAATGTTAATTCTAGTCCTCACGATATGCCATCATATTTCTTAAAAATGTGTAGCCCTTCTCTTGCCTTACCTCTTTCATATCCGGATATTTGGAAGATATCATATCTAGTTCCATTACGTAAGTTCGGAAACAAGGGTGGAATAATTGATTACAGACCCATTTCGATTTTATCAGATATTAGCAAAGTTTTCGGATATATTGTGACTGACGCCTTATACACTATCTTCAAAAATTCAATGGCTCCTTAACAACATGACTTTTATCTGGTCGATGTACTGAATCGAATCTTCTAACTTACAATATCTATATAATAACACCATCCGAAAAAAAATTACAAGTTGACAACTGTTATACAAGCTTGAATGCCATGGAATAATGGGACACTTGCTGTGGATGAAATCTTACCTCACTAACAGAAGGCAAATTATTAAGATACATGGCGGCCTCTCATAAGTGATGAGTGTTACATTAGGAATGCCTCAGGGAAGTCGCTTAGATCCAATTCTCTTTTCACTATTTATAAATGATTTATCAATAAGAATCAAATTTGGTATCTCTTCTATGGTTGCTGATGATTTGAAGATTATTAGGAATATCAATAACATGAGTGATTGCTTACGTTTACAATACGAACCAAGTGCTATTGAACAGTGATGTGCAAAAGAGCATATGGTACTAAATGTATCCAAATGTAAAACCATAAAATCACTAATATCATATCCATATACACATTAGACGATTTAGCGCTAGATAGAGTTGATAGTATTACTGACTTGGGAGTCATGAATTATCCTACAATAGCACAGTGTCACTACGAAGATTTATTCCCGAGAACGTGATGGTTCACGTTTCAGACTCGTCAGCATTTAAAACATTAAAAACCAATGTCCTATACTTTTCACGGGCAGTCAGATAGAAATCTCCATAATTAATTGTAATAAGTATTGTACTATCAAGAATTCGAAATAAATAAGTTTTTTAAAAAGGTGTCTTTGCGATTGCAGAAAGTTAATTGGCGCAGTCGGTAGAATAGCCGGGATTATTCTGAATCACACAAAAAATATTCGTATCAATTGAAAGTTGAAAACATAGCGACTCTTTGAACATCAAGAAATCCAGTCTATCGCAGACCTGTGGGAAGTTCCTGCCAACAAAATGATGAGGACCGGAACTACATTGTCCGTTTCTGCGAAGAAGAAGTTTTTGGAGCAGACATACATCGCGGACCCCTCTACGATTCCTTATATTCGTTAAAGAACGGATGGAAAAAGTAACACTTTTGCTTATGTGAGTACAATAAATGTCATTTGAACTTGAATCACTTCTTGATAATTTAAATAATTTAACAATATCGTCTTTAACTGACTCAGACATTAAAAATCCTGCTAATAATTATTCTTCGAGGAATAACATTCAATTACGCTTGAATAAATATAAACATAATACAGAAAATTTAATTCAAATGGCTCAATTTAAGCCTGAATATTTGAATTGTGTACCACAATTCGATGGAAACTCCAACGAATTAAACAAATCTATGAAAATTTGTGATAGTGTTATATATAAGTGACTTTATGATACTGCACATCCCACAAGTTTTCAGAATACATACTTATTAAACTCTCTTTTCAACAATTTAACAGGACATGCAAAGCTAGTAGCTAATATTCAAAGTTTTAATACTTGGCTCGAACTAGAGGTACTTTGCAGATTGTAGAGATGAAGCTTGTTTAAACAGAGATCTAGTTCTTTCAAGACCATTACATAATAAGAAATTTCAAGTATTTTTCGACCAATGTTTACAAATTCAAAATTTGCTATATTCATATATAGATATTCACAAAATTACAAACGGAGAAAAGACATTAAAACGAAGCCTTTACGACAAATTAACTCTGAAAACGTTTCTGTCTGGCCTAAGACTAAGAGAACCTTTAGGTACAACGAATCGTTGCATACGCCCAGGTACTTTGTACGAGGTCCTACAATTCATTATACAAGAGGGAAATCTTCATTACTTTCAAGGTGTAACAAATAAATCTCACGTTAATCAAACCCCTAATCAAATCAGACCTAGCAATCAAAATCATAGACCAATGCAGACTGTTTCTAAGACACCATTTAATTATCAAATGGCTAATCAATCTCGTTATCCCAATCAATTAACTACCAATCAACCTTCAATGTCTAATTTCAATCAAAGAAATAACTATACACATCTCAACCAATACCGTATCAACCAAGAATGAATAATCCACCGCAGAGATATTTTACAAACTCGCTAGTATTTGAACAAGGACCTCAAAACCAAAACGTATTCAAACGGAACCAAAACAAACCCTTCCATAACCCAAGTCCGATGAGCATATCACCAGACAAACAGGTATTCCCAACAAACAAACATAACCGCAATCCTTGCAGAAGAATTTTATTTCGGAAGAAATAGCTCTTCCGAATATCGAAGTAACTGAACCGGAAGAAATAATCGCAGACAGTGAAAACACTACGCAAATTTCCGAGGAACATTACGATGATTATCGAAGTGGAGAACCTTTTTCAGAAAACTATTACAATATGGAGAACCTAAATTTTCAAACGGAATGGTTAATCCAGGACGAAGAGAGCAAATGATATCATATAATGCCAGTAATTCTAGCGAACTACCATATGTTCTATTACCGGAACATTATCTTAAATTTTTTATTGACACAGGCTCTACATAATCGTTTATTGAACCAAATATCGCTTATAAATCATATCATAACTATATCCGAGACGATCCATTTACAGTTTCCAGCGTTTTCCAGAAATCAGCGCATAAACGTAGTATTTCAATAATTGCATCAAAACTGTTCAGATTACCAAAAGCAACGAACTTGAAATTCTACTTATTTGAATTCCACAACATATTCCACGGACTCATAGGATTATATAACTTGAAACTCTTACAAGCTAACTTAGACTTAAACAGAGGATTACTGATATAACCTTAGCCCTACGCTAACATCAAATTACTTCATCATGAAATTCAAAACGAACTCAACCTTATCACATTGGAACCACGGTCAGAATAAGTAATAAAAATAAAGACATCAATAGCTAACGGAGAAGTTATCGTACCCCACAAAAAATTTCATAATTGACAAATTCCCGAATCTCTAACAATTGCTAAAGATGGTAAAGCATCAACGACAATATTGAATAATACTACTCAACCAGTTACTTTAGATTTTTCAGAACCGATTACTGTTGAAAAATTTGATGGGAAAGAAATTTTAAACAACTTCGATGAATCAACAAAGCCTACTAAATTAGATTTAACCAAAATTCACTTGAAAAGTAAAGATTCTGAACCTGCGTAAAGAATATTTGGATAGTTTCCATCAGTAACATTCACCTTCAACATTTACGAATACAATTAAACACCGTATTAAAACAACCGACGAAACACCTGTATACACAAAATTCTATAGATATCCATACGTTCACAAACAGGAAGTTGAGAGACAAATGAAGGAAATGTTAAACCAAAACATTGTAAGACATAGTAATTCTCCTTGGTGCAGTCCAATTTGGGTTGTCCCAAAGAAATTAGACTCGTACGGTAAAAAAATTTGCCTGTAGTTATCGACTATAGAAAACTGAACGAAAAAACTACCACTATTTAATATTACTGACTTGTTAGACAAACTTAGTAAATGCCAATATTTTTCGACCTTAGACCTTGCTAGTGGATTCCATCAAATCGAAATGGAAGAAGAAGATATAGCAAAAACTGCTTTTAACATGGAAAACGGACATTTCGAATACGTTCGAATGCCCTTTGGTCTTAAAAACGCACCCGCAACTTTCCAACGAATAGTGAATAATACAATACAAAATGAGAGATGCTTAGTGTATTTGGATGATATTATTATTTTTTCGACCTTTCTTCATGAACATGTTGAACGACTTAAAAATGTATTTCAGAGACTTGGCGAAGAAAATTTCTAAATTCAATTAGATAAATCGCACCCTTTACTTGAGGAATTAGCATACTTGGGTCACGTAGTTACAGCTGACGGAATTAAACCGAATCCAGACAAAATGAAATCGATTAAACGATTCCCATTACCAACTACAACTAAACAGATCGGAGGTTTTCTTGGACTTTTAGGATATTATAGACGTTTCATAATCAACTTTGCAAATATTACAAAGCCACTAACAAAATGTCTAAAGGAAGTCGCTAAGATAATTTTAAATGATCAATATAAAACATGCTTTGAAACTTGTAAAAATTTACTAATCAATCAGCCAATCCTCCAATATCCGGATTTCACGAAACCATTTATCCTAACCACCGATGCCAGTAATGTTGCTTTAGGAGCTAGCCTATCACAAGGTAACATAGGTAGCAATCTCCCGATAGTATATGCTTCGCCCACATTGAATAGTTCCGAACAAAATTGAAGTACGACCGAAAAAGAATCATAAACCACTTCAGTGGCTTTTCTTGCTACATGATCCTAATTCTGAACTATTAAGATGGATAATCAAGTTAGATGAGTTTGATTATAAAATTATTTATAAAAAAGGCAAAGTGAATACAAACACCGCTGCGCTATCTCGGACTGAATTACATACAAAAGGAACTAACAACATCTACGAATATATGGAACAGTTCAACAATCAGTTAGATATATCGAATGACCAATACTCGCAACACCTATTCACTGATAATATTTCCTTACAAGTTCAACCTGACGAACAACAAGCATACATTGACGTAAAAAATGACATAGCTATACATTAAAATCCCGTAGTTGATGTACCCATATCTGAAACACCGGTGAATTATGGACAAAACCAAATCATCGTTGATTCAGTACTACATTCACCATCTACACCAAAAGTAAGGTTCCTCTTCGATAAAAAACAGTGCTTTACAGTTCAATTATCTCAAAACCAATTTGAACAAGATCTTATTAATTGTGTAAAAGAGTATTTAGTTCCTAACGTACAATATCATTTATATTTCGATCAACCAGATCCAGTGTCGGACTGGACAACAAAAGGCCCCCCGGGAAATAAAAGTCAAAGGCCCACTCAACCTTCTTAGGCACCATCCTTCGCGTTTCGCGTTTCGGAAGAAATTTGTAGTGTTAATATTTTCCTACGGGGCCCACCAACAATGAAATGGCAGGGCCTACCGAGAAATCTCCCGGTATCCCCCCGGTCCAGTCCGACACTGACCAGATCTGTATGAACCATTTTGTGAAGGTGAACGTTACTGATAAGGACAATATTGAACAAATCATTCGAAACTATCACGAAAGTAAAACCAATCACCGTAGTATTGATGAGACCGAGCAACGAATCAAAAATTACATTATTGGCCTAATATAATTTCTTTATGAAGAATATCATTCAAACTTACATCAACGGATGTGAAATATGTTAACAAAGCAAGTATGAAAGGAATCCTATCAAAATTGAAATGAATGTCACACCAACAGCAACAAAACTCTTTGAGATAGTTCATATGGATACATTTACATTAGATAAGACAAAATTTTTAACGATTATAGACACCTTTTCTAAGTACGCCCAGGAGTATGAACAAATTGTAAATAATTTAATTCAATTCTTTTCCCATCACGGCGTCCCAAAGCAAATAATAACCGATAAGGGTACAGAATTCAAGAATTCTGTTATTTTCCATTTACTTAATTTACATGAAATAAAAATCCATGTTTGCTCGCCAAATCACCCTCAATCTAATGGTCCCATAGGAAGATTACATTCGAGATATTAATTGAACATACTCGGTTATTGAATACTCAAGGTTACGAAAAAATGCCCATGAAATAGAAAACGTCTCATGCAATATTAGCTTACAAACATTTCATTCATACAGTAACCGAATTTAAACCAATAGATGTAATTAATGGTCATAGAAATAATGATTACCCTTTCGATATAGATAACAACAAAATCTTACTTAATGACTACATTAACGAACACAAAGAAATTACAAAATTAATGTATTCAGAAATAAATGAACAAATTATGAAAAATAAGGAAAAAACAATTGCTAAATTCAACAAAAAACCCGATGATACTGCCATATTTCAACCAGAATCTAAAACCTACACAAAAGATAAATTCAATAAACCAACCCAAATTAAAGAAGAAAACAAAGAAATGAAGACAGTAAAAACGGATGCAAAAGAAAAAGTGCACATGGATAATTTAAAACGTCCTTTAAAAGCAACCTAAATTTAATGATTTAATATATTTTCTTCTAGATTCTCATTTGTCTTGGGGTTACAAGAAATAGTTACAGTTAATTGAGAATTTAATTAAAATTGAATGTTATATCCTTCATAACAAAATCACCTTCCTCTTACGTTCACCAACCATACGTAATTGATTATTATCACCTATACTCCATACCCATATTTCATCTAAATCAGTTCAAGACGATCATTTCTAATAATGAATATTTGATAAAAAACAACGAATTGTATTACCCATTTCAAAATGACATTTGTACAAACATCCAACCATTGCTTTACATCTGCAACAGAGTCAACTTAATGTACATTAAAGAGAATAACCCTTGCAAAGTACCAGTGGCGGCTCCTCGAAGGAGGCTAAGGAGGCTCAGCCTCCTCACCAATCTATCTTAATGATCATTCTCCATTTTATTTCCTGTTTCTCTGATAATTTTTAAAATTTTACAATCAATTCCCCGTTCTCAGTAGTTATTTTTAATCTGGCAATAGTGCCCTGAGGCTAGACTCTCTATATATCTCTAACGCTGAACATGTGTTGTTCAACGCAGTTGCCGTTTTTCCGAACGGTCCGAACGCCAACTGGGTGAATCAGCGAAAATGGCAACACCCTCTGGAGGTTAGCCTGCGGCAGCCGCTCGCAATCTATGAAATACGAGACGTGCGTTCTGCCGACTGCTGAGTAGGTCAGTCAGTGCTTGTTTATGTGTGGTCACGCCACGCGAAGTAAGGTTAGATTGTTGTCTGTTGTAAATTTAAAATGAGTGTTAGTGAGTTAGTAGCTGCCTTTTAGAAAATTCATTTAGTGAATTAACATACGATAAAAGTGTTTCTTTCAAATAAACGGCCCTTACCGGATTTGAATGGATTAGTAATCACAGGTAACTATCAAAATCGATCATTGTTAATACTAATAGTAGTATTGACAAGACGAAGTTTTAAAATAAATCATTGATTTCCCTGTAATGCTCCAACTCGATGGAATTTTACATCACGTGCAGTACCATCCATAAAAATAAAGACAAATTAATTGAAACATTTGATTTTGTATTAAACAGTGATGACTTTTCAACAGATCAGGTTTCATTAAATGCTGCTGTTGGTTTAAAATCTTATTAGAAAATGAAGAATTTTTGTTTTTTCTTGATAATTTTAAATTAATATTTGAACAAACTGATCTTATTTTTCAAATTTTACAACATAAATTCACTTATATAATTTATTCAAGAGATCGTTTGAAACTTCTCATTGGAAAAATTTCAAGTTTCCGTAATACAGAATTTCATTTTGATATTTTATTTGAAAATTTTTCAACTGATGAGGCTCCTCCCGCTGAAAGGAGGAAAACATATAATTTGGTAGACAAGAAACTACATTATAAACAACTTTTTTATGAAATTTTAGATACTATTAAAGGTCAAATTGAGATTCGATTTTCCGATTTACATGAATTGAAGTTTTTTGACTTGACGAATAGAAGATTTTTTGAATCTTTTTCAAAAGAGTTCCCCAATACACTTTAAGAGAACTTAGTTCTAAAATATAAATTTTTTGATAAAATAGCACGGCACAATGAATTATGCGTTATATACTCGGATAAAGATATTTTAGGCCAGTATGACAGTCACGCCGATATGATAATATATATGATAGACAATGATTTGCAACAAGTTTTACCTCAGTTTTATAAACTACTTTGTTTGACAGTCACCATTTCTGTCACGTCGGCATCGGTGGAGAGATCATTTTCTACTCTCAAACGAATTAAAACTTACATGCCAAATACAATGGGCCAAAATCGTTTATACAATGTTAGTTTAATATCTAGTGAAAAAGATTTAGTAAAACACTTAAACAAAATGATACATTTTATGATAATATTATTGATCATTTTTCGCAAACCAAAGACCGTAGAATTCCGTTAATATATAAAAAAGTTAATAAAATTAACAAAAAAAACAAAATATGGAAAATTCCAAAAAAAAGAAAAAATATTAAAAATCCAAAAAAAATGTTAGACAAAAAACGAACAAAAAAATGTTTTGCCAAGAGAAACTCTATACCTCCACGTTGGTTCTTGCTGGGTAACAATTAATTTTGTCACTGAAGTAGCTGGTACGGTCGCTGTGCAAAGGTTAAAAGGCTGTGAATAGTGTATATTTTTCCAAAAACGTTTTATGTCCAGCCTCCTGTCTCAAAAATGCACGAGCCGCCACTGCAAAGTACAGCTTTTGGAATTAGAGAACGGCTCCACCTGTTATGAAATAGTCGTCACAAGACCCGTCTTGAAGCGAATAGATTAATCTATTCAATGCTTCGGTGTATTACCCAAAGAAGAAGTTATTAAAACAAAATGTCAACAACAAGACCAAATTCGAGAAGCTATTGGAACCAATCTGCTTTCGATCCCTATTGGATTGCAAGTTATAGCATCCCAAGAAATCATACCCAATGATAGACAAATAAGCCAATATCAACCAATTATGTTTCCTCAACTGGACTACAAAAATAATTTTACTCTCAAGCCAAAATTCAAAATACATCTAGAAAATACTAACTTAGACTAACTCGAAAGTATCAAGAACCAATTACTTGAAAACGAACCACAAATATGTCGTTGAGACACTATACTAACGTGCAGTTGCATATTACGAGAATATTACTGAATAGTGGATTCTTGTTATATTTTATACTTGGAATATTGACAGTACAATTTCGATTATTCGTGGTTCTGTTCGTTTCGACGACGTGGGCATTTTTGATTGAAATTGGTGCAATATGAACGCTTTGTGCTATAATTAGTTTTAGAAAACCCTTTTTGACATAATAAGTCTTCTGATGATGGTCGTGAGACTGAAACGTACGTAAAGATGAAAATATAAAACAAAGTGTTAATGTGACCTATTTCCTGAGAATTTTTATATATAATTCATACTGGGTCAAGAATCTTTACTATAATATTGATGGATAATACTTTATATTACGACTCTACTAAGAATCATCGTTTTTATTTACAAAAAGTTAATGTCAAAGAAAAACAAGAAGTTCCAAATCAACGAAGAGGGATTGGAATTACAGAATGTTCAACTCCCTCATTGCACCCGGTAGTTGAATCTATGAGGTCATGAATTATCTCACAATAATACAGTGTCACTACGAAGATTTATCTCCGAGAACGTTTCAGACTCGTCAGCATTTAAAACATAAAAAACCAATGTCCTATACTTTTTACAAGCAGTCAGATAGGAATCGTCATACTTAATTGTAATAACTATTGTACTATCAAGAATTTGAAATTAATACGCTTTTTTGATAAGTGTCTTTGGCTATTCCAAAAAGTTAATTCATGTTTGATACTCAACTACAAATTTCACATATTGAGGGAATGCTGAAAAAAGCTTTAAGAATGTGTGAATTCATCAAAAGACAAACTCGCGATTTTCATGATATAAATTGAATGATTTTCTTATTTAATTCATTAATACTTCCTATTTTGGAATACTGCAATGTTATTTGCAATCTACAATACACCATCCACATAAACTGTATTGGAAGAGTACAGTGAAAATGAATAAATTCTTACTCAAATTGCATATAAAACTGCTTATAAATATCCGGAACGCTTAAACGTGTTTGGCTTCAAATCCATAAAAGCCAGAGGAGAAATTATGTTAATTACGTTTGGCAATAAAATACTAAGTAATCTGGTTGACTCTTCTGATCTATTAGGTGTTTTGAAAATTCAAATTTCATGTACCATGACCATCTATTCGCTCACGAGAGACCATGATGGGTAGCCATCATTGAACGGATTATGCCATCGATGCTCCTATCACTACTATATGTACATTGATCAATAACCTTCCTTCGACATTTTGATATTGCAACTGTTAAATTGAAAACAGTTTTGAAATCTTTATAATGACTCAACGCTGCATCTTAAACTGGACCAATCATATAATGCTAATCGTTTGAAACTTATAATGTAAACTCAAAATTTAAATTTAGTGTAATAATTTGATTATTAGAGCTATCACGTATTTCAAACTGATCCCAACAGATCAGTATCCAATTACCAGCAAGTAATAATGCACTGATGTATGCACATATGCTAACGTATCATCATAACTTGAGTTTATTGCCTGATATTCTATAGAATAGCAGCTAACAGGGAGCAATATAAATACCTTTACGGATACTACTATTAGGCAAGAATCATGATTCCTTCACGTTGAAACCAGTTCTTGATCGATAACAATTTTGACTGCACCATGATAATGAAACCTTTCAAAAAGTTGGCCAAATGGTCCCATAAGATACAACAACTACATTCGTTTTTCGACGATATTGGGTGAATAGGCCAGTCGCCAGAGGAAAAATTGAGAAAAAAAAATTGAAGGTATAAATTTGCAAAGTTTTTATACGTATTTTGGTGTGCTGAAAACGGGAAAAATGAAGAAAAAATTCCTACAAGTTAGCTTCAAAAGTTACGGGCATGTTTTGGCGCGAAAAAAGACGATTTTCATGTTTTTGCGTTTCAAAAGAAAACGGTGGCCCAAATGGAAAAACATGTCGAGAGACAAATTGTACAAAAAGTGAAAACGCATCGTTTGAGCCGGAATATAAGTCATTTTGAGGTTATGGTCTTGAAATATGAGCATAATAGTGTTTTTTAGGGGGAAAACAAATGTTTTTTTCTCATTCGAATATTGACCAAAAAAATATTCTATCCAAATTGAGAGATGGTATTTTTTATATACTTTCTTCAATGTTTTGTTTTTTTCTTATCTTTCATTTTGGCTTCAAAATCGGCCATTTCCAAAAATCCCTAAAACTGAGGTTGCCAGCCGAAAAATGCCAAAAAAATCTGCACGTAGATTTCAACAAATGTGATACAAAACATCCTCCAGTACTGTTTTTGGGGCTTAAAAAAATGTAGGACAACTTTAAGAATTTCGGATCTCGGAAAATGTGCAAATTTTTTAGGTTAGGAATTTCTTAGGATGATCAAATTTCAGGTTCTATTATAGTATTTCACGACGAGTATTCTACGCTGAAAAAACCTTCCTAGGTTGAGTAAAAGCCGAGATATTGATATAAATGTGCTTCAGCCTCCCCAGAACCCAATTTTAGGCCTTTCGAAAAAATTCGGGAATCGTTAAAAAGTAGACAAATTTTCTGATCTAAATCCAAAAATAAGACCTCGTAGCTATCACCATCTCGAATTTAGAGCATGTCAAAATACATAAGAATGGACTAAAATTAGACCTTGAGGAAATTCGGACAGAAAAATTCCTTAAATGTCTGAACTATTACGGCAGATAAGCGGTATAGAAATTTAAGCCGCTGCATTATTTTACACGTGACTTTTTGTATGTCAATGCGCTATAAATTCTAGATGGTGATAGCTACGAGGTCTCATTTTCGGAAAATTTGTCTACTTTCCAACGATTTCCGAATTTTCTCGATAGGCCCAAAATTGGGTTCTGAGGAGGCTAAAACACATTGTTATCAATATCTCGGCTTCTACTCAACCTAGGAAGGTTTTTTTTAGCGCAGAATACTCGCCGTGAAATACTATTATAGAACCTGAAATTTCATCATCCTAGGAAATTTCTAACCTGAAAAATTTGCACATTTTCCGAGATCCGAAATTTTCAAAGTTGTCCTACATTTTTTTTAAGCCCCAAAAACAGTACTGAAGGATGTTTTGTATCACATTTGTTGAAATCTACGGGCAGATTTTTTTTTTGTCGATAAGTCCATTTTTCGGCTGGCAATTTCAGTTTTAGGGATTTTTGGAAATGGCCGATTGTGAAGCCAAAATGAAAGATAAAAAAAAAAAAAAATGTAGGAAGTATGTAAAAAATACCACCTTTCAATTTGAATAGAATATTTTTTTGGTCAATATTCGAATGAGAAAAAAAACATTTGTTTTCCCCCAAAAAAACACTATTATGCTCATATTTCAAGACCATAAACTGAAAATGACTTATATTCCGGCTCAAACGATGCGTTTTCACTTTTTGTACAGTTTGTCTTTCGACATGTTTTTCCATTTGGGACACCGTTTTTTTTTAAACGCAAAAAACATGAAAATCGTCTTTTTTCGCGCCAAAAATTGGCTGTAACTTTTGAAGCTAACTCGTAGGAATTTTTTCTTTATTTTTCCCGTTTTCAGCGCATCAAAATACCTATAAAATCATACAAAATTTCCACATTCATTTTTCAAGCGATATGCGCTGGATTTCGTTCCTCTAGCGACTGTACTAGAACTGCAAATGTTTCAGTAGGTTTCTCTGACATATGTTCATCAGAACAGTTCAAAAAATGAATTAGCATCCAAAAAATGGAACAGCATTCCGTATACTTGTATGGAAAGAGTAAATTGTAACACTACTCTTATGACTTCTATAACGATATGCAATTTCTATCATTTTAGTTTTCAATATTTGGTATCGACAAACAGTCATTAGAATCATCATAACCTCTTGGGACGGGAAAATCTACTTTGATATACCAGAAGCTCTATTTTTTTAGTTTGTATCCACAGAGTATGGAACGTCAGGCTACTTTCATTGGCCTAAAACATTAAACGTACAAAGGTTGGCATATATGCGTCAAATTTGGTACGAGACAAGCGGAGGAAATGTTATTCTCTTCCCTTGAACGAATGATAGATTCGCTAGAATGCTATGCTGAATTGTCACCCATTAGTACCTTTCTTCCCTCTAATCTTGGCGCATGCGGTGAGAAGCAACTTTCAAACCAATTCTGGAATGTGTTTGAGTCTATCCATCCATGGCATGTCTATTAAATCTGCATCCACTTATACAACACGGTTTGGCACAACATGGGTAACCTTTAATGCGTCCGTCCATCCATGTATTATATCAGTGTTCACTCTCATATATTACAGGAGGCAATACGGTTCCATCCGTAGATTCACAAATCATGGAAGTGTTGCTTTTAGAATGATTTAAAACTTTTTCATGATATTTGACACGCGTTCGATATTTAGCCCTGACCTTTCACGGGTCATCGCCGACTTTGGTTTCATCATATTTGAACGTATTTTCAGGCTCTACCCCTCCAATGTTTTCTGCAAGTTTGCAAAATAAATCCCTAACGTTTCCTTGGAAGCAGTAGCGCGGCTTTTATTTATGTTACTAGCTAGGCGTTAAGCAACTTCTATTTTGTATTGTTTCAAAAGAGAAGGGCCCAATCTTTGCATAGAATATTAGACTTGAATTTGGTTACAACTCGTCCGCATTTGTCCAAATAAGCTTTGCGCAGCATTCTTATATCCAGAAGAGTAAGTGAAAACTCCCAATCGGCACACTTACCAGCAGAATTTATGCGGGCTCCTTCTTCAGTAGTGGAAAATATAGTTCGAAACTATAGTTAGGTCTTGACGTTATTAAAAAGAGTGATATAAAAAAATTTAGTTATTCTTTCATATAATCAAAATGATAATTTACTATAAACTAACGGCTTCCACCATCGATTTTTTGAATTTCTGACATTAAATTTGTTACGTAATGTTCCAAATGGTATTTCATATTCGGAAACCGCAGCTCTTATTGACAACTGTCCATCGGCGATTTTCTCACGTGCTTTCTCGAGTTGCTCCTGTAATTTTTGTAAATATCAAGTGCCTCTTCATAAGGTCGCACTATCTGAAACAGAAAGAAAATATATAAATAAGTCTGAATTAGGTATAGAAGAAACTCAAAAGTCAAGTAAGGGGGAACTTTGATCACATATCAAAATGGCCTCTTCCTTATCATCAAAGTGACCCCTCCGTGTATTATCACGATTTTATTACAACTACCATGTTCCTATGAACATGCGTTTACGGTTACAATGGTTACATCATTCAAATTGATTCTTGATTGCAATTATACATTAAAAATTATTCAAAAATCAAACTCACCTTAGTACATTCAAAGTTATAACCACTGAACAAAATATAGAATGAGGTGATCTTTGATTTCTGTTTAATTTTCTAATGGCGTTTTTAGATATAAGCAGGCATCGACCACTACTAGTGCCCGCGTGCAACTGCTGATTGCAAGGTCAAATATAATTTTAAGGGAATAGCGGCCACCAACTATCAAAGTTGTCCCCGAAATTCAAAGTTTATTACGGTACTTATTTTACCAAAAGCTAGCAACTCATGGGCTTGAAACTACTCCATTATAGCTAGCGCCAGAAGCCAAAAAACACAAAACGGCCTCAAAATTACAAGACCCCTAGTGAGAAGTATCAAAAAAATTAGTAAAGAGCTCTGATCTCCTCGGTAGAAACGTCGAGATGCATTTGTTCGATGCAAATTAAATTAATCCTCTGACCGTCATGTAATTGTGCTTTAAGAAAATTCACAACGTCTCATTTTAATATGCCATATGACCCTCATGCGCCAGCAAGCTATGAACCTGAAACATTTTTTATAGAATTGCGAAATTTGACACTTCGAGAAAAGTCAGATTAAATATTTGTCGCTGTCTCCCGCTCGTGAACTATTCCATAATTCTTATGTTGTCAAATTGTAAATGAGGAAGGACATTTGAAACCCGAACTTTCGAAACGAAAAGCGATGTGTAAAATTTAAAAATTACCCACGTATTTGAGACGTGAAGTTTTCAATATCATACTATTCAAGATTCAGGAAATGGGCGGCCATAGGATATAAATTATACGAATGATGTCAAGATTATTGAAACATCAAATATGTAGGAAGTTTTTAGTTCACTGGTATTCGACAAATATGTTGACATTTACACTATAGAAGGGCAATTACTGGTTAGTGAAGCTCCAGTTACAAGAATATTATGTTGCTACATTTGAATAATTTGTCGTTGATTTGAAATTTACATTAATTTTAATGGAGCATATTGTTCGTTTTATTTTATATAGCTATTTATGTTTTATGTAACATTTTAAATTTTAGCAGAGCAGTCCAGAATTAATTAATTTACTTACAGCTTTTGAAGATTGTATAAATACACGAATTCTCATCATGAACATCATTCACAAGTTGTAGCCCATCCATTCCACTATGAGTATCCAAGTAAGTGAATATTACTATGTGTTTAGTGTAAAAATTGCATTTTCTCACATTAAAGAGCTAGATAATATCATACACAAAATTTACGATCATAACTTCAGTATGCATACTGTATTATGCCGGTTATGCATCTTATGGACATCCCTTGTTTATCTCACCCACAGTCATGGTATCCGAATGCTCTTGTATTTGTATGCAATTATATGACATTGCTTCAATAATATGTTGGCAATTTGCCTCAGTACAAGGAATAGAACATGAGAATCGAGAAGAATTTGACTACCGATAGCTTTATGAATTTCATATATTCCGCAATAGTATGTGTAAATTTTCATAGAAGATATTCCAATGAAAAACTATCAACAAGCTTGTATTAACAAAATTATACCCTACTTATACATTAAAGGAGTTCAGAACTTTAGATATAATATAACACTAATGATGCCTCTTATTCACTAAAATACTATTAAATGACTAAGGAGCTTTTAGCTACCTAGTAGCCATCATCAGAGTTAACAAAATTAGAAAACATAATTAACCTGTTTAAATACTATTCGGGGCTGATAATACAAACAAGGTTTTAGAATTTAACAAATTTTTTCAGCTTATTGTACATCCCCTTTTCTCTAGATTACCTAGACATTGTATGTATTGTGTTTTTAAAGTGATTAACTTTCTTGATAAATGATGTGACCTGTATGTAATATAAGCTAATTATTCTTCTTCTTTATATGAGCAGAATGCTCTTTATAACGAGCTCAAATATTCCTTCTAGTGTGACTCACATAGCATTTTGAACACGACTCACAATCAATTTTGTAAATTGTCGAGATCGAGAACTTTATCAAAGGAATTGCCTAAACGGTTTTTAGGCTGTTCTCACATGTATAAACGGGTTTTATTTCTAATGTAGGAAACAATTTATGAAATTCATTGATTACTGAAGGATTATAAGTCAAACTTTAGAAACTTTCAAATATTTCATTGAAATTCAGAAGTTTCACTCATTATCTTCCAGTAATCACTAAATTTCATAATTGGTTCTCTAGATTTGCAATGAGACTCGTTAGATGCAAGAATAAGCCGAGAATCCGTTTAGGCAATACCTTTGATAAAGTTCCCAATTTCGACGAATCTGGAACTTATTGTTAGTCGTGTTTTCATAAGGAAAACATTAAATCTGATTCAAACAACATTAAAGATATAATGAATTGTTCCTTATTACTCACTCACAAGCATACACAATGATTATAACTTCCCACAACAATTTATACACGTTAGCTAGTTGAAATATAACAGTCCGAAATGATTCTAAATCGTCAAAGGAACCAGACCTAATTAGTTTCTTTTCCTATTCAACATCAACGTTTACCCTCAATCCTTCTCAGACATGTTAATGCTCTTATTTTTCTCGTAATTTCAAATTTTGTAATCAATATGCATAATGCATATATCCTGGAACTATTTGTTGTTTATTAACGACCATTCCATTCTGTTATGATTCAGTACTTCTACTATAATAAAAATGATTTTACTAATAAAAATATTGATGTCTTCTCATTGTTCTTAAATTCACATGGGTATGAAAAATATTCTATCCTCAAACATAAAAATAGCTGAAATTGATATTTATATGAATCAGGTGATTCTCACATTTCTAACTTTGAGTTTGATCATTTTATCATAACTATATATTATGTGTGTAGTCTGATTATTCAGTTACAATGAATTGCACACATGGTTTTCTACAAATAAAACCGTAGTGTACAACGAACTCATGACAACCTCTATGTATTCAGAATAGATTTTGAAGAATGATGATGAACGTAAGTGTTTCTGGTAATTGCTTCCAAATCACTCAACGCTAGCAAATACTCCAAATATCTGATTAACAGCTTACATTATATTTTGTTTTTTATTCCAGATTGTCTCTTTCGCTGCTCTGTTGGCAACATGTGGCGCCCTACACACCATTGCTCCCGGTCTGGTCCACCCAGCACTAGCTTCTCCATTGATCAACCGATGGGGAGGTCCCATTGCCTCACCATATGTTAGGAACGCATTGTTAGAAGAATCAGCCCCAGCTCAATATCAATTCGGTTACTCAGTAAGCGATCCCATAACCGGAGATAATAAGGATCAAGTTGAAACCCGCGTTGGAGATGCTGTACAAGGACGTTATTCACTTCTCGAATCTGATGGTACCAAACGTGTTGTTGAATATACAGCTGATGATGTTAGTGGATTCAATGCTGTTGTACGGAAAGAACCTGCTGTAGGTCCAGTAGCAGCTGTACCTCATGTTCTTCCTGCTAGACTCGCAGCTCCCACATGGAGTGGTCTGAACGCATGGAACGGTTACGCTAGTCCTTATGGCCGTGCCATTGCCAGTCCATACGCTCACCATGCATTGTCAACTCCATATGCTCACCATGGTTATGGATCTCCATATACTCTTGGTGCTCATGCTGCACCATGGGGATTATATTAATTGATGTGATCGTGTTTATATTATATATTCCGTTATAGTTGAATAAATCAAATTTCAAAAACAATTTCTCTGAGTGACTCACATAAAATCATCTTCAAAATCATGGTACACTTAAATATTTGAAACGTAAAGTGACAATATCATGCCATCAGGGTAAGAAACAGATAAGCGCCAGTGATACGTGCGCAACCTGTGTGTGAACGGATGACCGTTTTTATTGGGCATATTGAATGTTACGTTATAAATTTATCGCTAAATACCCAATATTCCTAATATCTGAGATGATAATTGTAGATTGAAACGACATGCGAAACCACACATGTACTTAACGGACTGATCTGATTGTAGAAAAATGTATTGAAAGACATAGTACACAGGTATTGTAACATTAACTTGAAACCTAAAATTGTTTTCTCAAAATATCAAAACCATGAATATGAATAACAGGAATATTTGACGATTATACTCAATATCTTTATTGATGAGAATAATGTAAGAATTCTGCATCGCTGCTTCTTTAGTCAATCACCTACACATTTTTCTCATTTACAGCCTATACACGTGCTATATTTATCTTATTTAAGATATAACCATTCGCAGTGTAAGTTGAAGGCATTCAAGTGAGCTCGTAATCTGCTTCTAGAACAGATCTATATTTATGGACAATTAGGTTCACAAGAATATCCGATGGAATACATTCTGGGAATCTACTACAGCTAAAGCTTATTGAATTTAAGAAACACTCAACTACGTATCTATCATTATCAGTGTTTGCCAATTAGAGGTTTTCATCCTAAATTTAGGGATGATGGGTATTCTACGAGGAGAAAATAATTTTGAGTCTTTAATGGTTCAAATAATGCGGCTGTAGAACGGTGTTTTGGAATCGCACAACCCATGTAGAAGTTGCCCGGGTTCCCCCAATGATGCAATCGGGACAATATTGTCCCAGTTGTACTTGACGATAAATAGGTAATGAATGTAGGCCCAATGTTCGCTCATGATACCTAAGCGTTTGGGACTATTTTTGCCCAATATTGCGACCGAATTAAAGGCACATTAGTTTTGACAACATTGGCTCGTGGTAATGAAACTGACTCGATCAAACGTTGGCAACTTTATAATGGCCCAAAATTGCTTGAGCAACAGACTAGTAGATCCATTGAAAATATTTGCTCTATTGTTCTGACAATGATGGCCCATGATAAATGTATCCAACGAGGCAATCTATTAAAATTAAAGCGTTAGATCTGACCAGGGAATGATGGCATAATATAGACCGAACAGTCGAGCCTAGATATGCCCGTTATTTTAATTCAGGTATATGTGCATCAGCATCTCAGCCAATCGGACGTCTGTTGATTATTTTGATATTTTGCAGACAATATTGGCAAAAAATTGATTGAGATGCAGCGTCTAGGTATTTTTATTATAAAGCACCAGTTGATAATTCTTATATAGGCACTATCTAGCATCCACCTACCTAGCCAATCGTACCAAAACGTGGATGAAACAATAGAGCCTATTGAGGCCCATTATTTCAATTCAAGCGTAATATTCTTTTTCATTATGATGATCTATTGGAAGAGGAACCAATGAAGTCAATCAGATGTTTGTTAATCAATTTTGCATTAGTAATAATATGTAGAAACAATGGCTAAACAATAACATAACCTAGAGAATGTAATGGATCACTATTATGACAATTATTATTACATAATAGTTAGAATCTACCATCTACCTATGTAGATTGTAATGGCACAATAATGGCTTACACACAAATCTATTCATTTCATACATAGTATAGATACATTATTTAGCCTATTATCAGGTGTTCGATAATTGTTGTAACATTAAAAAATATATGTATAAGTAAACAATATAAGTAAACAAAGGATGAAAAGATATTTTTATACTTTCTTTTTTGAAGTGAATATTAGTGATGCTCGTATAAGTATAAAGAGTAATATGACTATCTTGGGCCTGGAAAGTATGCTCGAATCTACAAAATGTTTTCTTTTATATGACACTAGGTGGCACTCATTGTGGCTTGGGATAGTTATTGTTTTATGTTTATATTATTCAAGCTTGTGTTTTCGTTGCAAGTTTGATCAAAGTTTTTAAGGCCTAGCCTAGAATAATTCATAATATTAATATCAACAATGTCTGCCTATTATCACCTTAGAAAATGTCGTGCATTGAAACGAAAGAGATCGAATACTTCTGACGAATATATTTCCAGCACTAATAATAGTTGGGAAGTAAGCTCGTCCTTTCATAGTAATGCAAGTGATGTGAACAATGAAAACGTAGTTATTGATAAGTGTGAAAACAGTGAAACTCATATGGCTGAAGATTGTGCGAATTATAGTGTATTAAATCAAGAACAACCGATCGCATCGTCATCAATACTTTTTGAAGAATCATCAGAACATCCTAATTCTAGTGTTATGAGTTACGATGTAACACATGATAGTGATGATATTAATTCATCTTCCGCTAATCAGAATATCTTCAGTACTAATATAATATGGCATGTGAAACCCACGAGCAGTTTACGGGAAAAATTGCGAAAGCTTTGTGTAGAAAACATTTCGATACTGACCAATAAATTTATATCTGATCTGCTCGTCACATTACGAAGTGAAAATTTAGATCTTCCCTTAACTGCTGCCGCATTGCTAGGTACCAGCAGCGTGAATTACGAGCCAGTGAAGCCTATGATATCACTGGATGGAGCACCAGGGACCTATAGATATTTTGGCCTCAAAAACGGATTAGTGCGACGCATTTGTACGAACACATTTGAAGACCCTGTTATAAAAATTCTCGCCAATGTTGACGGACTGCCAATATTCAATAATTCGAAGCAGTCCTTCTGGCCCATTCTGGTTCAGGTATATCATGAACAATTGTACTGCAAGCCATTCGTTGTCGCTTTATGGCACGGACACTCTAAACCTGCTTCAATAGGAGAATTTTTAGAAGACTTTGTTCAAGAAGTAGATGGTTTAACTCGTAATGGACTTCAAATCAAGACTAAGCAGTACGAATTTGAATTAAAAGCCATTGTCGCAGACACACCTGCTCGTGCTTTCATCAAATGCACCAAAGGTCATACTGCTTTCTATGCATGTGAGCGATGTGAAACATCTGGAATTTCTATCGAAGTTGATAAAAAAGGCAAGAAGAAACAGAAAAACATAGGAAACGGAGATGAAGAGAAGAAAATGCCGAAGAAAAGAATCTACCCTGAGATTAATGCACCACGTCGTACTACTTCATCATTTGTTGAACAAACCACACCAGAGCACCATCAGCCTGGGTCTTCATCGCCCTTGCTCCGAATCTCGAACTTTAATATAATTGAGGGAGTTGTTCTGGATTATATGCACATGCTATGTGTTGGGGTGATGAAAAATCTGATAGAAAAGTGGATCACCAGCCGACACCCCTGTAGACTCTCGGCGGATAAGAAACAAGAGCTGAAAAAGCTACTGTTATCCTTCTCAACAAGTGTTCCGTCGGAATTTCAGAGGAAAATTTTCGATTTAGATGATTTGAGCAATTGGAAAGCTACTCAGTACCGTTTTGTCTTATTCTACCTCGGACATTTTTTGTCAGAACACATATTACCGGAAGACCAAGATAAACACTACTTGTTACTTTTCTCAGCATGTCGCATACTTTGCCATGAACAGTTGGCAAAAAAAGAGAAATATATAGTCTTGGCAGAAGGTTATTTGAAGAACTTTTTTTTACTTTTGCCCACATTTTATGGAAGAGACTGCCAAGTAATGAATTATCATAATTTAATCCATGTAACAGATGACATCAGGTATATGGGAGCATCAATAGCTCATTTCTCAAGTTTCCCGTTTGAAAATTGTTTATCTCATATTAAAAAGCTGATTCGAACACCAGTAGAACCGTTAGCCCAAGTATCAAGACGATTTGCTGAACTAGAGGCCGGTACTGATGTTGTAGCTAAGCATCATGCTCTATTCTCACTTGATACTAATTCGACGAAAGCATTCTCTCTAGAAAAAAGAGGTCCATCTTTCGAGTATAATTTCATTAAATACAAGAGCTTCAATATAACTACAAATAAACCTAATAACGTCGTTCAATTGAAAAATAGAAAAATATACTTGGTGCAAGGCATTCATCTCAGAGAAAAAAAATCTTGATCCAGCTGTGGAAAATATATGTTGCATTGGACTTGGGTACCGGCGCGTAGAAAGTGTATCGAAATATCCTCTGGATTCCGAATCTATAGGAATTATGAAAGTTAGTAACTTGTGCGATCAAGAAGAAATGTTTTCTCTCACTGATATCAAAACAAAGTGTTTCTTATATTCAGTTCATGGGCAAAGCTACACAGTTACATTACTACATGTCAATTATGAATGACGTATGCATAACACTGCGAGTATTATTGGAATTATTCATTATGTGCTAAGGATATATTCTCTGGTTTTGATTTTTCATCAACCAAATCTATAACAAATATCATTATAGCTTCCACGTAGAATACCTATATTTATGTAGTATAATCTAAATAGTTGTCTTATGTAACATAATATAAGTCTAACAAAGCTGTTGCATTTTATTTCCATAATTTTCAATCCTTGCAAATAACTTCGCTGTTTCATTATAAAATATGGGGATGAAACATAATTTTCGTTTCACTAATGTATGCCGAATTATATATAATAAATAATATAATTGAATAATTAATAAGAATGTTGTATAATTTCCAACCAATGTGTAACATAACCTATTTTCGACTTCAAATAAGATAATGTATGATTCTTAATTGAAATGGCAATACAATGTGTAGAAAAAATAAAAATCATTTGATTCTAAAATAAAAATCATATTAGAATAGGTATGTGGTAATAGTACGTTTCTTGAGGCATAGACGTTCTAGATATAAAGTCTATGGCGTGACGACATCGTATTATTATTCTTTGGCCAAATAATTTTATTTCTTATTTTATTTATCGAGCCCGCGTTTGCCTAGTTCAAGTCGGTGAAGTTCTCACGTTTGTTGTGTTTCTTTGCCTACTCTTGCGTAGCGCCATTGCTCTGTAGTCTGTAGTTTGCTAGTTTGGTTATAGAGGGCCATGATTGCGCGCCAAACCGGCAACCCGCTGTAGATGGACTTTGCACTACAACTGCATTGTGCATAGTTTATTTGATTTCTACTGTGCAACTGATCTGCGATGCGAATGACATTCGATTCGACTTCGACAGTAACCAAATCAATAACCAGAAGCAGCGTTATTCATGAAAAACTATCATTATCATCTTTGCCTGGGTTACTAGTTAGTATAATTTAGAGTGATAGTGAAGGTATTCAAGAGCTTACGGAATCCTCAAATAGGTAAATGAATTCATATATCTTCTTTCTGTTAAAACAAATCGCAGCACATGTGAACCCTTGTGAATCTAACCTTGACCTTGAGTTTATAATAATTGACAATAATATAAACTTCAGATATATATACCTACATATGATTATTGTAAGGGATGTAAATACGTAGTATCGCATTACAGGTGTTGGTAACTATAGTGGTAGTGTTGTTCATTATGAAGTTGTCTCATCTGGAAGAACAATCCAATACAACATGTAATAGTTAAATTCAAAGAGGAGTTGAATGAAGATGGCCAATTATTAGTTGAATTGGTCCCTAAGTCCTGGTTGGGAATCAAAGGAGAGGATTGGTTTTGTGCATTTCCACCTAAGGAACATTACGATGAAATGCTGCAATGGATATCATTGAGTCGTCATCCAGAAGCTACTTGGGAAACCTTTCCTATTGATATTATTGCATATGCAGGTAGGCAATTCCTATGAGGTTTAAATTTATTAGGTTTGAATCTTCTCACGAAAATATATATTATACTTATGTTGTCAGATAATTTTAGTCAAGGGTTGCGAAGGATACAGAAATCGTACACTCAATCATTGATAGAGAGCAGTTCCGAGCAAGAGATTGTCAAAATACCAGTCTCAAGTCCTGCAGTGGCTACCATTTCCCAAGCTAGAAAAATCCTTCATGATATCAAAGAAAATAAGAATCTGAAACCAAGAAGAAAGAGAGGTACAATATAATTTGATCCTTTATGAACTGTACACTAATTTTTGTGACACATGTTTGTTCACTTCTATCATACACTTCAAATTAAATAATTGTATTCCTTTACATTAATAATGTGTGTGCTAGGCCTCTAATGATATATGAAAAGATAATATATTTATTTATCAATTCATATTACATTAAACATTGACAATACAATATAACCCATATCGTATCCTTCAGAGATACGTAGGACATAAATTAAAAGCAAACTTACAAGCTATAATAATAACTAACTACCTTAAATAGATTATTTGTGTTCAGATTAGATAAAATGTAAATTTCATTCCTTAGCACTCATAGGTTTGTCAGATTTCTCATCATTATAATGATGTTTTACTACTTCGAGAAAATGTTTCTTATAGATTTCCAATGGCTTCTATCCATTATTTTCTCTATCTAACAATTTTGTATTTTATAAAACCTTTGTTTATGTATATAACTATTTTTTCTGTTACATACAATTATTTTATAGCTATATCGAGCTCCAGCGATTCATCAGCATCAGCCTCTCCCAACAAAAAATTTGCAGGAATAGATTCATTAACATCAACTCCCAAGTCTCGATGTCAAATCAATTCGTTAGCACCACTCCACACTCCAAAGCACAATAGTGCTGGATTGTCTCTGACAGGAGACATTTCTCCTCCAGGAACTCCAAGGGAACTCAATATAGAACAACAAAGTAGTAGTGTGAATGAAGATATTCATCAGCTGCCACCAAATGATATTCTAAACAAGGATGATGGTAAGTAGTATTACCAATTAGAATTAGAATTATAATCTGTTTCTATTTATTTATTTAGAATTAAGTAAAATTCTGTAGTAAATGATATGATGATGAGTGGTTCGACATACAAATATTTGTGATTTATTTGTGTAGCAAATCATACGGTCAGTATTACAGAAGTAGAAACAAGGATTACGAAAGCTATTTATGATGCCACAGAAGAAGTTAAAATTTACATTGAGAAATGTGTCGGAAAAGCAAGAAGAAGCCTGCAGTATTGACACATTGATCAACAATTTGATGCTCAATCAAGATCTCCAGGACTTAGACAAATTTGATTTGGTGGATGTGCAGTCATTGGGTGTACCAATGCCAGCAAAAACACTAGATGATTTTATCACCTTTGAAAATATGATCATAGAGACAAAAGAGAAATTAACAGATATTGTTGTAAGTTCATTTTGCGATAATTGTTGCTAGGGAGAAGTTAGTAAAGTCCCAACTAATTTGTGTTGTTTTGTTTCAGAAAAAATATATGCTCAAAAAAGTTGTTGCTCAGGATATGAAAAAAACTATTGCTGCTATACTAGGCTCTCTAATAACCAGAGAAGTTCAACTTCAGTATAGCGGACAAGGAAAACTTGTCAGTGGCATGAAGAAAAGAGATTTTAGCAAAACGGAGACATACAAATTATTAGAAGGTATTAATGTATACTTATGTTATTTAATGTTGAGGATATAGTTAAGTAAAAAATAAAAAGTACAGCTGCACGTTTATTTCAGGAATTGTTTCGGTTCAATGCAAAGTTACACCTACAGCTGTGTTGAAACAAATTGGCATCTGGTTGGCAGGAGCTAAAGATCGTGAAGGAGGAAAAAAAGAAAGGGATGAAAAAAAAAATCAACAAAACAGTTTGTAACTTGAGCTTAGCTTATCCATAGTTTTAAACTTTTATTTTAACAACAAAATTGAATTACCTTTACAATATATTTAGTATTTTGTTTTATATCTATAATTTATATGAATTGTTTCATTTTCTATAAAGTGTTTTCATTCTTCATTTCAAGTAACCTAAATTATCTTTATTATGTATTCAATATCTTGTTTCATATTTATAATTTATGCAGTTTTTTATAATCTATCAAGAAGTGTTTTTATTCTTTGTTTTAACAGAACTGAATTGATATAATATCTAGTTTGAGTTTCATTTATATACAACAAGTGTTTAAGATAAGGAACTCGATCATGGGGATATCAAAAACGGTAATAGATATAGTTTTGCTTAAATTGGGAAAAAGTTACGTAACTAATAGTCATATAAGAGTATAAAATTTCCAATATCATTTTTGATTCTCAAGTAATTTTGGAAAACCCTAATTTCTTGTAGTGTCACCTCCAGAGATGGAACAAAATAAAAAAATTTGCTGGTTGATTGAAAACTAAAGGTCAGATAAAAACTGACATTATCATAAGGAAGCTTACAAAAAGGTGCTCTCAAGAAGTGTTTCTTATTTTGCTCTATATCTGACGGTAACACTAGAAAATATAAAATGAAGAAGTTGGGTTCTTCTACAATTACTTGAGAATCAAAAATGATATTGAGAATTTTGTACTTCCATTGGTTACACAACTTTTCCCTCATTTAACCAAAACTGCGTCATAAGCATTTCACATAACCAAACCAGAGGTTTTAAATTGAATACATTAGAATCAATAGAGATTTATAAAGGTGTCAAAAACTCTAATAAATATATCTTCAATGATCAGTTAGACCTATATCAAAGTGATCTTTTCATATGTCTTTCAAACCGCTCTCAAAATGATTTTTAGAATATTAAATTATAATCACCCTAATTCACAAATTGCTACTATGTTTACTATGTAATAATATGTGTTGATCCCTCAATCTCAACTATTTTACTCTATTCTATTTATACTTGAAATGTTTCATTGATTTCTTCATAATTTTGTATTTGTTTGATAATGGCACTTCATATTAACAAAAATAATTTATCAGTATCTAACGACATCGAGAACTATGTGTACGCTTTCTACTTTCGATATTTTTAACAATTTTACTTTTTCTCCATTATCTGTCTTTTTTTTTTTTTCAGTGCTCGTAATATGATCATAATTATCTGATTCTATTTCATTAGTTTTGTCTAAATTATTTTCATTTTCGCAATCATCGTCAACGTTTCCATCATCAAATAGAGACATATCCGATTCTACACAATTTAAACAGTTTTTCCCCCACAAAATTCAAATAATAGACTACATTTCAACCCAACTTTTTTACATGAACATCTTGCGGAACATCTCATTTTACAAAAACAAGAAATAATGTTCAACAGACTTCCAGACGCAGCAGCTCTTTTAACTATTTGGATAGGAACAAAACCATTATCTGCTCTCTTCCAACCCCAATTTTCCGCATTTAGGTTTTCGTTACCTATCCAAAGTAGGACTTGGTAATACCATTTCATAATGTGACGGTTTGCTGCGCCATCTGTTGAGATGAGCTTTCTAACTGACAAACGGATTGTTAGCCCTATTTCTAAAACAAACATTACGCAACTCACCAAAATTTACCTTCTCTGACAGTTTGGGCGTATAAATTTAGTTGATAATATTTTATCCAGTTACAAAAAGCTTATTTCCATCAGGTTCAGTTTTATAAAATTGAAAAAGTCAATGTTTTTCAGAAACTTATCATAAAATTATTTTTTTCTTGATTGTAAAAGGCTGGTCCATGTTATCACAACCGGTGAATGCATGGGAGAAATCCATAAATTGTGTCAGTTCGTGAAATTCATCTAAAGGAATTTTGGTCATGATACATAGAACGGTGAGTCTTATCCCTTATGGTAGGATAACAAGAACGTCAGTATCTTCAGCAACGATTTTTATAGTCTATTTGATAGAATTTCAAATGGTGAGTCCGCGAGATGTTTCACAGAGAATACTTACATTTCGAATATTAACGGTGACGGTTGAGAACAAAATTAATAACAAAATTACAATATGTTCGAAACAGCATCTATTCCCGCCACGTGTTCGTACTGGAATCATTATTATTTCGTCCAGTGACTATCACCTGATTATATATGTAACCGCTGGAGGATAGCTGTAATAGTATACGTATAGTATAGTATACGTATAGTATACGTATAGTTCATGTATAGTACACGTATAGTATAGTATACGTACTATTATAGTACCTTTCATTCGCAAATAGACAGAAAGAAAAAAATCATAAATCACACGAAATTTCGAGAGGTCACATGAAAATACGTTTACACTAGTCAAATATGATTTTTGACAAGAAAAATGATTCAAATTAAATATAAAAAATTTGTAATGTTAATTATTTCAACTTATATGATCGTTTTTTAGTTATTTCAATTCAAATTATGTTGTTAGAATTAAAATTTTTTTTTAATTTGAATTTTTTTGTTAAAATCTACTACACCGGCAGATAGGCGGTATAGAAATTTGAGCCGCCGTAACATTTTACGCGTGATTTTTTCTATATCAACGGCTCTAAATTCTAGATGGTAACACCTACGAAGCTACATTTTTGGATTTAGATTACAAAAATTGGGCCCTGGGGAGGCCCAAACACATATATATCAATGTCGCGACTTCTACGTAACCTAGAAAGGTTGTTTTCTTCAGCTCAAAATACACGTCATAAAATACTCTAATAGAGCCTAGAATTTGGTCATCCTGAAAATTTGCAATTTTCCGAGGTCCGAAGTTTTCAAAGTTATCCTACAGTTTTTATTTGCCCCAAAACCGATATTGTTGGATGTTTTAGATCATATTTGTTGGAATCTACAAAATGCATTTTGATTTATGTCGATTAGTCAATTTTTCGGCCTGCAATCTCAGTTTTGCGGATTTTAGAAAATGGACGATTGTGATGCCAAAATGGAAGATATAAAAACAAGGTAGTAAGTGTATAAAAAATACCATACATCCATCTCAACAGAATATTTGTTTGGTTAACATCCGATTTGCAAAACAAGATTTTGCATTTACCCAAAAAAACACTAATTCGCTTATATCTCGAAACAATAATCTCAAAATGACATCTACTTACGCTGAAACTAAGCGTAATTTTTTTTACACTTATTTCTCCATTCGAGCCACCGCTTTCTTTTTAAACGCAAAAAACATGATAATCTTTTCTCGATAAACATGGCCGTAACTTTTGAAGGTAATTCGTTGGAATTTTTTGACCATTTTTCTATTTTCAGCGTATCAAAATACATATGGAAATATAGCAAATTCACAGCTGCATTTTTTCCTTAAATTTTTTCTCTGGCGACTGGACTAAAATTGAAGAAAGTTCCAAATGGATACTTCTGATGTGATGTATTTGCTGTCAATCGAAGAAAAAACTCAAACTACAGATTCACTAAGTCTTTTCTAAATTCATCCAAAATGCGTTTTGAGAACGGGGAATGAAAGAATAGTATAAATAACTCCTTTCATTTGGCATTTCAACGCATTTATTCTTAACTAGAGCGCTAAAGGCATACCTAATGGAACTATAGATAGTGTTATCAGATAGATGGGAACATTTTATCATTTTTAATATTACCTTGAGACTACTATAATAATGACATTGAATGAAATCAAATATTTCACACAACTTAAGCAACTTTCTATATACATTTGAAAGCATCAATAATTACGTGAATTTATACGATGTGCATTCTTCGTATAATTTTGTAAATGAAGATTTATTCCGGAGTTACGAACATTCCATCCCGAATGTAAGAAAACACCAAAATAACCTGAACTTGTTCACAAAAGTATTGTGTATGGCACGGCACGCACTGTCACAGATTTGCTTACAACGAGGGGTTATAATGAGGTTTGAACAGTTTTATCAAATTTCTATGGCATTAGATTTACCGAAAGTAACATTTCCCAAAATACTCATGGTTCTGAATTCTGATATTTTCCATATTTTATCATTTCATCTTTATCCAATTTGAAAAACAACCTGTCTGACCATGAAATAATTCTAAACGAATTATTCATGAACAAAATTATTGGACCTAAGTTGGATCCCTACGAGACTCTTGATCTTAGGCCTAACGTTTATGATTCTAAATCACAATCATTGGAATATTGAACTGTAGCTGAAATAATGTGAAAATGATGTAATCAAGTGTTTACGAAATACATGATACTCATGAAATTCTTAAGTAATAAATCATGATCGCCATGTTGAAAACGTTAAAATAAATAATAAATTCTGGACCAGGTATGGCACCAGTCACCAAGGATACCTAAAAAATACAGAATAATGATGGTCCACCGCGTCGGAAGTGTTGCCATCTAAGGTCTACCACCCATGCAAGGTGTTGAAGAATTAACTTTTCAGAATTATTTCTACAAGGCAGAAATTTCTTTCTGAAATAGTTGAGTTTATAGAAGAACAAAAAAAGACAGTCTACCGATCATCCAATGTTGTACCGGCATTAAATTAAAACTGAATCTGCTTTCGATACAAGGTGGCAGAAGCTTCGGTAGACGTGGCCAAAGGTTTAGCGTGGAAACTTGATTAGAATCTAATGTCAATGAGCGAATACAATTTCTAGTTTAAATTTGATATTTTTCTTTGAGCTTATATTATGAATACTATTATTATACTAAAGCAAAGTAACCTTTCAGAAATTTGTTAAATATATAATATATGTCGGGGATCTCGTACAGTAGCAAGTTGTGTTGCCTAACTTGAGTGGAATCAGCGGAGTGCCAAGCAGCACGTAATTTCAGGGAAATACCGAATTTTGGGGGATAAGCGACGGGAGAGGGACAGGACGGACTGGGAGTCAGTCTTTGTTTGGCAGTGCTAGAGATCACCAAGCTTTTACGAACTCTAGATGGGTAATTTATCATAGAAGGTCTAATTAGACGTAAAAAATGTGAAAGTTCGGAATTTTTTTCAAACAGACAATCAACTTAATTTTTTTGCAAATTGTTCCTGGACGGATACCTACTGAACGATATTGAACTTTCAGATCTAATCGCTCGACCATTTTTCACCTGTTAAACCAGAAATTGGCCAATTTTCATGGGAAAATTTGCAAAATTGGTAAGTATTGCTAAAATTGGCTGGAAAACTCCACTCGGGAGTTTTCGGGGTCGCTGATCACGATTCCGAAGTTAGATTTACCATTTTCGACCACGGTACCTAGGAATTGGCCAACTTTATGTCCCAAAAATGATAAAATTGGTCAATTTCCGGTTTAACAGGTGAAAAATGGTCAAGCGACTAGATTTCGAAGTTCAATATCGTTCAGTATCCGTCCAGGAACGATATGCAAAAAAAATTAAGTTGATTGGTCTGTTTTGTAAAGAAGTCCGAACTTTTTTGCTCAATTGACTCGACTAGCAATTCAGTTATTTACGTTTAGTGTTTTGTTTATTTGATTGTTTTATTAAAAGTTTTGTGACTTATGTTTTATTTCACCAACATCGAATACCGAGGTGAAAACGACCCTTCGATATCAGAAGTGGGATGTGACCAGCCCCGTGATTTCAATGATGGAGACAAATGGTTAATGTTGTTTGAACAACGAACTAACAAATTTCTGACTTTAATTGAGACGATGAAGCAGCATTGAATTAACAGAGTTAAGAAAATGCCGACTCGCAAGCGTGGTTGTCAATCGCCGATATTTGCATCACCAATACGTCGCTCAGTGCGACCGTACCGCATTGATAATTTTACTGAGCGTTTTCAATTAAGAAGAGATAAATTAGTCTACCGGACCGAGATTCAACTGAGGCGAAACGGTTCAAACTGTCTTTATCATCAACGTCAATCAAATGTTTCACTTGTGAAAAATTGGGGCACAAATCAGAGGTGTGCCGCTCACGGACCTATCAAGAAAAGAAATTAAACACGTTATATGTAGGGTAGTCGTCCAGAACAACATCAAATTTTATCAACCACGCATTATGTGTTTTAAATGCCGTGGTATAAGGCACTTTGCATAACGTTGTGCCTCTCACAAAATTAAAGGGATAATGTTAGTTGCGTCAAGCCGTCTGATAAACGACGAGTGGACTTGTGTTTGGTAAACTCGCCTTTAGGTAGTTTACATCATCAAGGTGAGAAATTTCCATTTTGTTTTGATTCAGGAGCTGAATATCAACTTATGAAAAAATCTCTTTCAGTAGATTTAGTGGCAAACTGTTCAACAATACTGTAACTATGACTGGTATAGGGCAACATAGTATAAACAGTTGTCAGCAAATTTTAAGTACTATTGAAACTAATGAGATCATTCTTGAAATTTTATTTCATGTTTTGCCTGATCATTGTTTACGTTATGATATTGTAGTAGGTCGTGAAATTCTGAACCAAAACATAGCTGTTCATATGACTTTTGAAGAAACAAATTTAATTAGAGCTGTTTTTTCTTGAAGAACCGTTTCAATGCGCTTTGAAACCAAACATTTTCTTGTCGAACCAGTGACGTCAGTATTGAATGCGGTTCAATCTAATTTGAATACATCCCTAATAACGATTCGTAATCCAAAAGCAATAGAAGAGAGGGGAAATGTCAGATCATTCGATCATTCACAATTTATTGACACATGTTTCCCATAAGAGAAATACTGAACATAAACAATTTTGTTTGTTAATGGGTACATTCAGTATGTGGGTTATCTACCCGAGAGTAAATCTCAACCTGAACAGCTGGAAAAATCCAGATAATTATCCACCCATTACTCGCCAAAATTATCAATCTTTGAATGTAGAAAATTGTGGGAAATGAATAATTCCTGAGAGATAATCTCTTTTGCTAACTGCAACTGATTCATCAGTAATGCGTTAATTTGTCGATCAACAACCAAAATTGGAACAATATCGTGCAAATTCATTTTCTAGCTTATAATAATCGTTAGCGACGATTAATATAAGCAATAATTATTATAATGGTGACCATTGACGTTTCAAAACGGTTTATTTTCTTGGAAGACATAATTCACTATGTCATATTGAATGCGGTTTGAAAACAAGGTTAAATGCGCTTTATCCAAGAAAAAACACCTCAGATTCACTGCTGTTGACATATGTAGTAAACACGAGGCTGATAAAATTCAGTTTGAAACTATAGACACCGACATTTCTTTAGATTTTAAATCACAGTTATTGACAATGTTGAATACGAGTAGCGCTCGGGAATTTTTCATCGTAAAATCCAACGAAATGGGAAAACACGTTGTTTACCCAATGTTCCCAAATCATTCAGGTGGTCGTTTGTAGACAATGTCCACAGACTATATCAGTTTGAAAACATGTCAAAATACGTTAGAAAATTCGTTGCTAATTGTATTACATGTGCAATATCAAAATCTCATTCGGATAAAGTACAATCTGAATTACACCCAATACCAAATGTTAAAATTCCATGGCATATAGTACATATAGATGCAACAGGAAAATTAAGCGGTAAGAATAATACGAAAGAATACGTGTTTGTTTTGATAGATGCTTTTACAAAATACGTTTTGCTACATCACACATTAAGTATAGACACTACAAACTATTCGCGCACTGAACACTAGTATTTCGTTGTTTGGTGCTCCAACACGAATCATTGCTGATCGAGGATGTTGTTTTGCCAGTAAAGAGTTTCGTGTATTTTGTCAAATTAGAAATCTTAAACTACATTCAATAGCGACAGGAAGCTCACGTGCTAACGGTGAAGTGGAACGTGTAATGAGCATGTAATGTTAACGGCGGTAGAAACAAGTAATGATCGTTCTTGGCAATATGGTTTCCCTGATGTTCAATTGGCTTTAAATTGCACAATGAGCCGTGTCACTGAGTCAAGTCCTTTTGAATTGATGATAGATAAAGTAGCTAGACCGTTGGATCTAATGTTAGTTTGTAGTGATTACGAATATGAGATAGATCTTTCAGAGGTGAGAACAGAAGTTCGCAATAATATTGAAAAAACTGCTCAATGTGAAAAGACTAGGTTTGATAAAACACACTAAGCTCGATCCTAAATATAAGAGGACCTTTTAAAGTTATTGAATTGTTAGACGGTGACAGATATGTTTTGAAAAAACTAACTGGTAATAGAACCTATAAGAGAATTCGATCAGTTCGGATACAGACTAGAAATAATTTACTTATTATTTTTTGCTGGATTACATAAGCGAAAGTGTAATCATCACTGGATGTAAGTGATTATTGTTTTTCGCTGGATATAAGTGAAAGTGTAATCATCACTGGATGTTGATCATTATTGTTTTTTGCTAGATATAAGCGGAAGTGATATCGATCACTGGATGGGAGTGATTATTGTTTTTTTTTTGGATAGAAGCGAAAGTGTAATCAATCATCACTGGATGTAAGTGGTATTGTTTTTTGCTGGATATAGGCGAAAGTGTAATCATCACTGAATGTAAGTCATTATTGTTTTTCGCTACATATAAGCGAAAGTGAAATCGATCACTGGATGGAAGTGATTATTATTTTTTGCTGGATATAAGCGAATGTGTAATCCATCACTGGATACAAGTGATTATTGTTTTTCGCTGCATATAAGCGAAAGTGTAATCCATCACTGGATAGAAGTGATCATAATTTATAAACGAACTATAAAAAGCGTTTATAAAATAAATAATGTATGTTTAAGATTATCTATGACAATATGGCACTTAAATAAAAAATTAATATACGGTACATATTTCTCATTCCTCATCTCTAGTGACACTTGATTCCTCATCGCTATCCATGTCTTCATCATCTTTGTCATAATACACGCCATCGTTTTCTTTTAAAAATACGACTGTCATAGGCAAATATTTCAGCAGATTCCTCAACCAGTTCTGTATCTGAAAATAGCAAAATATACAAAATATTATATATTATACTACGTAGACATGAGTTGAATTAGATTGTGAATGTGTGTACCTGAATCTTTTTCGGTCTGTTGATCAAATGTAACATCATCGATAGACTGGGGATATTGGTCGCCACTAAACCAATTAAAACAATATTTTTCATTTTAATTGACTTTCCTGCCACAATCTAGAGGGGCTCTTTCGAGTGAGCATTGCCCCTAATTTGTGAAAAATATCCTTTTCGGAGTATATGTTCTCGGAGCTCTGACCACGGTGGAAAAGCAGTTGCATCAAAACTCTTCACATTTTCACGAAAGATTTCATTATTGGTAGTTTTGTACGCTTTCAAAAACATGACCGATCTAATTTCATTAATATTCTTGATTTTTTTATAGCCGTGCATTTGGCATACAAATTCTTCAACCGTTACGAATACTGCATCATCACAATCAGGATATTTATTTAAATTTGTCAGAGCATCCATATATTTTCGGAGTTTCTGAACAAAGTAAACGGTCGTTTTTCCCCTTTTCGTAAAAAAGCTGGATTGAATTCACAGCCAGTTAGTGCATTGAAGGTAGGTAAGGAATCACACACATTTGCTTCTAATGATTCGTACAATTTGCTTACATTAATAGTTCTTTGCGATTTGCCAACACGTACCTCCATCCAAACTTCTACTTGTTATTGTACGAACTTGTATTACCCAACATTATGACTAATATATCGATATCTGAGCATCTTAACGTAACATTATAGGGAGGTTGCAGCTCTTCGAATTTGCAAACGTGAAAGAAAATTTGCAAACGAAACAAGCGTAGGTATTTGAGAAGTAGCTATAAAACCTTTCATAATCTCACAGAATGGCCAGCCAATGTTTGACGAGACCCAATAGCACTAACTATGCAGTTTTACTTTCAAAATATTTAAAATGAAGAATAAACTATACAATCATCATTTTGTTATTTAATTTAAAAAAAATAGAACAATACATTTTATTAATGAAACAATTCATGAATTGATATGAAATAATTATGAAATTAATATATTGTTGCTTCTACTAATAAATATTATACGTGCTTGATATTGCAATGTTTTGAGAGTTGAAATTCTGCTATCATGTTCCCACGCTAAAACTTTGGCCACGTCTACCGAAACTTTAGCCACCTTGTATCGAAAGTAGACCACGTATATTTAATAATAATTAACGTAAGCTACTTGTAGACAAAAAAGCAGCTTAATAGATTAAATTTAATGTCGGTATGTACAATTATTTAGAGCGACTTACAGCGGGTCGGCGCAGTAGCTGCGCTTGGGAGATCATGCATTCCATCGGGTCTACCAAGGCTTTAACAACATTGGATAATCGGTAGACTGTCTTTTTTTGTTCTTTTATCAACTCAACTATTTCAGAAAAAAATTTCAGCCTTGTAGAAATAAGTCTAAAATCTTAATTTTTCAACACCTTGCGTGGGTGGTACACCTTAGATGGCAACACTCCCGACGCGGTAGACTATCATTATCCTCTATTTTTAGGTATCCTTGGTTACTCGAAAAAGTTTCTGTCTTGTAGGTATAATGCATTTACATATTATTTATTTACAGGTTTAAAAAATTGTTATTAATGCTTGCACCTTCATCGGCCTGCTAGACTGCCATTCTATTTACGTACGATATCGAAATAACAGAATGTGAGAGAAGCTTTGTAGGAATAATCACTCAAATAGTGTTGCTGCCCCCCGGATTATAAGGAACTGAGATTATTGGAGAATTTTAGCCAGTTTGCATTAACGTCTTCTGTGATTGGCTCGTCTCAGTCAGACTTAACGTGTCACAGATTCTCTAAGATCGATTTAAAAGTTATGTTCACTGGGAAGTCACAACGGGTTGAAAATTTGCGGAATACTAGAAAGTATGGAACGTTTAGTTGGAACCTCATGTGGTTGTTTTATATTTGAAGAAACCTTGTGAAGCATTGCAATGTATGCCTTATGTTTTAGCAGATTGATGCCCTGCTTAATATTATATTGTTAATCATTTGCCTTGAATGGTACATTTTCCAGTACTTGAATTAGCCAATATATCTGTGAGTTCTCGAATTAGGTTCGATGCTGATCTGCCCTAACTGAAGCTCCATTAATGCAATCCTCCATGTGAAAATCGCGTTCTGTTGCAAAACTACCATAGGGATACGATTATTCAATTTCCTATGCAAGTTGTCTCGGTTCGAAAGCGCTGAAAGGCCATATATATAATTTTTTTCAAATTCCGACATTAATCTCAAAATTCCGACTTTGATCTCCAAATTTTGACTTTAATCTCGGAATTCCAACTTTAGTCTCGGATTTCCGACTTTAATCCCGAAATTTCGACGTTAATCTCGGAATTCCATTTTCAGACAACACAAGTCGTCGGATTTCCTTGGTTTTATTTTAATTTATTGAGCTCCCTCGTAGGTTTTAATATTAATATCTCATAAAATCATGAGAGTTAAAATTCTCACGTTTCTGCGCATCACTGGTGTAAGTAATAAGTCGGTAAATTGGTTTTATTGGATGAAGGGACAAAGGTAACTGCATAGTGTCTACCAATTCTAAGGAAATATATTTTTTCTATGTATCAAAAGAAAAGTGAACAAACATCTTAGCATTCTGTATTTGTTTACACAAAATTATATTTTGTGTTTTTCAATTTGGCAAGGTGAATCTGAAACACCGTGTTTAAGATGTTGGTTTCAATTAACAACCTTTTTTACAGTGTATTGAAAAAAGTGACCAACTAGTAACCATATTATCTGTCTAGAGAATTCATCAAAGCACCCATTCATACATATTCCATATGGCTTTACCATAGGAATCTATGTGCCAGAGGTAATTTGGGCCTTTATTATAATATTGCCTTTTCCGAAGTCTCTCTCTTCTTTACTTCAACTCCTCGAGGATCCAAAATATGTAACAATTCTCTTACTACTTCCTGTGTAACAATTAGGTTATTTTTTATCCATCCATTCATCTATATACGTGTAATTGCTTGCATTTATTGACTTCATTTTCCAGAAATTGTACAATGTCTTCAATTCGAAACAGGTTTAATTTCGACAATATACATCGTGAAGTTCTTGTTGATATTGTAATATTTTGAAGACGCCTTGAAAATTCTAATATTTCTTCCTGTTCGAAACCTAATGAACAATATTTTTCAATTAATTCGTGCCTATTGTGATTCTAGAAGAAAACAGCAATTAACTTGTGAACTTGTCGTCAATATATTCACATACTTATACTAGTTCGTTTGCTGTTTCCATATTTTAGAATTCATAATGCACAACTACCAAAACTCAACTGCAGAACCAGCATAATATATACCAATACGATTCAATCAAAATCGCTGGTATAACCATAAAAAGTCGGAATATCGAGAAAAAAAACGCAATTCCGAGATTGAACTCGGGATTTGTAGATTAAAATCAAAATTCCGAGACTGAAGTCTCCCGAGATTAAAGTCGGGATTCCGAGTTCAAAGTTGGAATTCCGAGATTAAAGTCGGAATTTGAAGAAAATATATATGTGGCCTTTCAACGCTTTCATATTTCAGAGAGCGTATCGATAGAAAAGGTGCTGGTGATGTGTTCAATTTGAAATGTATCAGCTCTTGCAAGCGATCTGAGCGCCATACAATCCGTTGTAAATTCCTCTTTCTCGTCTACGAGTACCGAGTGGTACATTTCAGCTATATCTGGAGCAAATACTACATTGTGAGTTCTAAAACTCAATAATATAGAAAATATGTCATCTTGAATACAAGTTCCTATTTTTAGTAAATTTTGTAAGTTTTCTGAGTAAAGATTTCATTTAGATTCGGAAGAGACATCAAATACCACTTGTAATTTATTAGTAATCGAAGTTTCCTTCCGAAAACAAAGATGAGGTATGTAATAAATTATACTCGCATTATCCTGTTTGTGATTGACTGGAGTCACAAGAATCCTCATGCCGTGCCTCTCATCCCCAAACCAATCTTCATGAAAACATCCAGCTCTATCTAAAAATTGGCGCGTGGCAATATGATTCATATCGATATATTCCAGCATGAATACCATAATCGTGATCATCAACATCAAAAACAGCCGAGAGACGATTTTTGTTTCGTTTTTGAGAATTATGAGAAACAGTCCCCGGAAACCTAAAGAGAACAAGCAACCTCAACAGAACAAGTTTCACTCCATTGCAGAAGATGTTTCACGAATTTTCTAGAGACAATGTGGGTACCGGGATGCTCTGCCCCCATGTGCGTCGTTGCTCCAATCCAACTGAGAAACTTGACCAGCGACCCCAAAAACCTCAAAGTAACAAATTCTGGCCTATTCCTGTTATATTTGGCCACTTTTGTTTCACATTCAATTTTATCTTCTGAAATTGCATTCAAAAAAACTCATTTTAGCATTTTAAAAATGCTAAAGTGCATGCAAACAAAAGACAAACAGGTATCATTTTTTTTAAATGACTTCTAGAGTCGCTTAAAAAAGCATTAAAATCGGTTCAGCCCCTTTTTATTTTTTACTTTGGCCTTTTTTCGGCTTTATATTCTCGACTGATATGTGTTCAAGATGTGCAATGGAGCTAGCTATCTATTACTTAATGTAGCAGATGTCATTAATCGGTCGCGTTTTCAACTACCGGACGGAGCCTAATTTATCGCAGCTTTCGACGCAGAAAAAATATTTATCTGAAGCAATTGTTAAGTGAAATTTGTGAAAAGATGAATAGTACGCTAGTAGTTTGTGAGAAAAAAATATGAAACGAATTAACTTAATGTAATATTTGTACCGACACATGACCAGATTGCAGGCATTTTTAGGAATGCTTTACCAAGATAGTGCTGAATTCAATAAATTCAAGAATATATTAGGGATACTATCAAATATTACAAAGTAAGCGTCGAATGTGTGGGAGTATGATTAATATTCTAGCTTTATTCTAGTTGAGTTAAAAACAAGTAGGCTAAATAAAATTAGGTTAGCTACAATTGTTACTTCGCATGAGAGCAAGAGCGAGACCCGAGACGAAAAAACATCAGTTTGAGCCAGATTAAATCCGGCTGTTTTTATGTCAAGAGCAAGAATTTCAAGCAGCTCCTGTACAGTTCTCCCTCTCGCATAAGATTATGAGAAATATCACGTATCTACAAACTTACGGTTTGAATAGAATAAATATGAGATAATCACCTTCATCATATGAAAAATAGATTCATAAGTGGATATGGGTGATTGCTTTTTACTCATAGAGTTATAATGTATCCACAGTGTCAACACTTCTTTCTAATCTATTACTGTTTGAATTTTATTACTTTCTGAATTTAGCTCTTATTATCTATTAAATGAAAACTCTTATAAAGAGTCACTATATTTACTAAAAATAAAAGTCGTGTATTACACGACAAATAAGAAATCGGAACTGAAAATATTTTCATATCTTTATAATTACTCATAAAACCAAATAATTACTTCATCTGAGATCATTTATCAAAACCCACAAATATACATTTAAATGGTCATATCACAAGAAACCTCTTTCATATTTTGTATTTCGAATCATCGTGAAATCACTAGCTGAAGAAATTTATCACACATCTGATAAACACTGGTCACTTGTAATGTATGATCAGGATAACTCCAACATCAAATGTGTAGGAAGTTCACAGCTATTCGACAAAAATGTTGACATTTACTCTATAGAAGGGCAATTACTGGTTAGTGAAGCTCCAGTATCACGGATATGTTGCTATATTTAAAGAATTTATTGTCATATTCAAATCTACATTAATTTTATTGGAGCATATTTTTTGTTCCATTTCTTATAGCTATTTATGTTAATGTAACATTTTAAATTTTAGCAGAGCAGCCCAGATTTAATTAATTCACAGCTTTTGAAGATTGTATAAATACACGGATTATCATCATGCACATCATTCACAAGCTGTAGCCCATCCAGTTTACTATGAGTATCCAAGTAAGTAAATATTGCTTTGTGCTTAGAGAAAAAATGCATTTTGTCGCAGAGATAGTTAATATCATATATGAAATTCATTATTATCATTATTGTTATTATTTCAAATCCACAATACGTGGATTGGAACAAATCCGTTTTGATGAAAACAAAGTTCTCTTCAATATAATGAAAATATTTATATGTGAACATGCTTGCAATACGTTGAACTCTACTTATACAGTGGGTTCCGTTTAAAACGTATTTATTTACGCATTTGTATACAGTGATAGTTAATCATTTGCCGGTCAATCAAAATTTTTTCAAGATCAAGAAACAACCGGTTGTACCGGACGTTGACATGTGCTTTTCCTATACTGTTTTCGAAACATTCGAACTTAATTGTATGACCACTCTATTCTCTCATGATATCAAGAGAATTCATTGCTTCCACTTGTTGCAAATGATTCTATTCATAAAAAATTGGTTTTCCCACATTTACTCAAATTAGGAAATCAAATATGAGCTGAAAATAACTGAGATTGATATTTATATAAATCAGGTTGTTTCTCACAATAATAACTTTGATTATGATTATTATTCCATAACATGTAATGTGTAGTCTGATTATTCAATCGCAATGAATTGCATGTGTAGTTTCCTACAAATACAAACATAGAGTCTTGAGGAAATTTTGCCACATTTGATCATTCAGAATGACTTATAATACTCATCCTTCCAAATCACTGAAAGCTAGAAATATTTTCACATATCAGTTCTATATTCTAGATTGTCGCATTCGCTGCTCTATTGGCAACATGCAGTGCTCTACACACTATTGCTCCCGGTCTGATCCATCCAGCTTCTCGATTGATCAACCGATGGGGAGGTCCCATTGCCTCACCGTATGTTAGGAACGCATTGTTAGAAGAATCAGGCCCAGCTCAATATCAATTTGGTTACTCAGTAAGCGATCCCATAACAGGAGATAATAAGGACCAAGTTGAAACCCGCATTGGAGATGCTGTACAAGGACGTTATTCACTTCTCGAATCTGATGGTACCAAACGTGTTGTTGAATATGCAGCTGATGATGTTAGTGGATTCAATGCTGTCGTACGGAAAGAACCTGCTGTAGGTCCAGTAGCAGCTGTACCTCATGTTCTCCCTGCAAGACTAGCAGCACCCACATGGAGTGGTCTGAACGCATGGAACGGTTACGCTGCTCCTTATGGCCCTGTCATTGCCAGTCCATACGCTCGCCATGCATTGCCAACTCCATATGCTCACTATGGTTATGGATCTCCATACACTCTTGGTGCTCATGCTGCACCATGGGGATTATATTAACTGATGTGATCGTGTAAATATTACATATTTCTTTATAGTTGAATAAATCAAGTTTCGTAAAACTGTTTCCCTAAGTGACTCACATATAACCATTTTTCACAACATGAAGCTAGTATACACCTTCACTTATATATTAGAAATGTGAATGTCAGTTTAATGCCATGAAGGCAAGAAACACATATGTTTTTGCTTCATGCAAAACTCGTGTGCGAACGCAAGAAGGAAAAAGTCAAACGAAATGTCTTGGACATTTCATTGGGCATATTATATCAGGATTGATGTAAATGATATCTATAACCACACATGTCTAATAAACACACTATCTCTAGCTAATATAACATAAACTTGAAAATAAAATGTGTTATGTTCAAATATCAAGTACAAGAATTAAGAACAACAGAAATTTGTGAGGATTATCGACAATTCTTGGCTCTCGGATGGGTTCCGCGTCACAATAGCACAGCTTGATGCCAACTTTTAGTCAATCCTTACACACTTTAGGGCTGCCCTGAATATCTGTAACGTTTGACTAAACGTTGGCGTCGAGTCGTGCTGTTGTGAAGCGGAATCTATCTGGAAGCCAAGAATTTTCATGATTAGCTGTCTGCAAAAGTGTACTATTGACGATTATTATCTGAAAACGTAGACTCATTGTCTTTATTGATGGAGACAATCTGGAAATTTTGGCTTGCTGCATCCTTAATGAATCGTCCACAGAGTTTTATCTTGTTCAACCAATGATCGTGCAATATTACTGTTTTGCGACAAATAAAAATAGCAAGAATATGTAGACAATGATCGAATGCCTCGAACAAATTGGTATTCGTAGTCCTCCATTACTCCTGTTCAAAAGTTATCTTGAAAATAGACCACAAGTAGTAGAAATAAACGATGAAAGAAGTGATATTCAAACAACGCAATATGGAGTTCCACAAGGGACGATACTGGGTCTGACTCTCTTCACACTATATATAAATAATCTTCTCAATCTGAACATAGTTGGTGAAATAATAGCTTTCGCAGCTGATATGGCAATATTGTTTACTGGTCAAAATTGGGATGAAATTAAAATGAAAGCTGAACAAGATATGCTGAAAATTAAGGATTGGCTTGATCAAAAATTGCTAACTATAAATTTTAATAAAACTGTTTTTGTTCCGTTCACTTCCTACAAACCGTACCTACCTCAGTTTGACACTTCACAATTAAATCAAAGTACCTTTAATTACATCATTCACCGATCACGTAACATTAAATATCTTGGTGTATATGTTACACTCAAACACCGAAAACGCTCACTGAGCGAAATAAACGGCCACAACGCGTTGTGGACGGTTCTCAATAACCAAACACCGAAATATCATCATTAATCGCGTTGTGGCCGGTCCATTGCGTCCACAACGCGTTCTGGACAATCTTTAAACAGCCAGAACGCGTTTTGGCAATATTCAAATAACCACAACGCATTTAGAATAAAAGACGCATGTAAACCGATTATATTTGAATATGGAACAGGGTTAACAAAGAAAAAATAATCAAAGGGTTGGAAACCTTAGATCATATAATATAATAATATAATATACTATAATAATAATATAATATAATATGATCTAAGTTGGAAACCTAAGTACAAACATAAAACACAAATGAAAGAAAATTTTAAAATATTTAAAAGGTCGAATATAGGTATACCAGATTAAACGCGAAACAGATACCTAGTTAAAAGGACATTATAATTGTCTATTTACTTATTTTTGCAGGCACTATTATCATGACATTTCGAATTGCACAACACCTTATTGGCCTTGCAGTTGCACCTTTTTGTGTTACAATAACGCTTACAATTGCACTTAACAAAACCTTGTCTTGAGACGAAAGAGCGGAAGCTTTTCTCAAATTTATAGAGCAACTCGGGACATCTGATAAATTTATAAAATTTGAATCCGCAAAGATAAATTCATTACGACTATAAAGTCTTTCCAGTGCACCGTCTTTGGTTCCCAACTTATACAAGCTGAACTCATTAACGTTTAAGACCACAGCTAGAACACTTCTAGGAGCAAGACGCCCCCTGTCGACATCCGGAACTTTTACTACAACATTTTGACCAATTTCAGCAGGGGGTAGTTTTTCCCGGGACAGAGTCAGCATTTTTTCAGCTTGCTTTTAATGCTTTTCCAATCCGGCTTTTGCGTCCTCGCGTTGCACTTTGATTGTATCACTTCGAAAGCAAAGGCTGCATGTGACTTCTCCTTCATTTTCAAGACCGCACTTTATGTGTACATTTAAACCGCATATTGTACAGGGTTGGGTAATTCCAAATTCTTCGCAAGTGTAACATGCAACGGGATTGGGTTCTGCATTTGTCGCAACAGGATTGGGTTCTGCATTTGTCACTATCTCTTCATTCTGCTGTTCTGTTTCACATGTCATCCCTTCTAACATTTTCTCCAAATCTTCTTCAGTTTTCAAAGAATCATATACTTCACTTTCCAGGGAGGAGTCTGCCAGTCCGATTCTTTGCTTGCTACCAAACATAGCTTCGTAAGGGCTTTTTTTAATCCCTTCGTGTAGGGCTCGATTTTTTTTACTCTGAATAAACCGTAAACCGTCCTACCACTGTTATTATTGTCAAGCATCCAAGCTACCAACATATCTCTTACATCCTGATTAGATCGTTTTACAGATCCTTGGCTTTGTGAATGACGGGGCTTTCCCGTGTACAAGTTTAAGACCTGGCCACAAATCCTTTAACTCTTCTATAATCCTATTGGAAAATTCTCTTCCGTTGTCGTTTTGTAGAATAAACGGAGCACCGAACATGCAAAAAATGTCTACCACGACATACGCAACTTCTTCAGCGGTTTTTGATTTAAGTGGTTTCAAAATGGTAAATTTTGTGAGGTGGTCTTGATAGTTTAATATAAAACGGTAGTCTCGATCGGGTTCACTCTGCATATCGATCAAATCCACTTGACATCTGGAGTTCATGTGATCTGATAAAATTGGTGCGACAACTAACCCCTTTTTCCTTATTTTCTTTTTTCCTTGACATTGTTCGCAAAGAGACAAATAAATTTGTATAGCTGTTCTAGTAACATTGCAGTATTTTTTGTTGATTTCAGCCTCCACGACTAAAAAACAAATAAACAAGTTGTTTTATTTTATCATAACCGGTGTCCGCAAATACTATGTGTGTTCCATAAGGATTACATTAAAATTAGGTTGGGTTTTCCGACATCACTAATGAAATTAGATGATTATACTTACCTCTAGTTCGTTTGTGTCCAGTTGCTATGTGTGCAGCTTCAATAATGCCAAAAAGATCCTCTGTTTTACAGTAATATCGAAAGCTTTCATCTCGTGTTCCTTTGTTTTTAGCAATTAATTTTTCATGTTCCCCAATTGTTATGATATCGTATCTCTTTAGCCTTCTATATTGCTTGGCAGACAACGGCATTTTGCTGTCTCTCAAACGTTTTGGCTTCTTTTACCTCTCGGACGACCTCTTCATACTGTTCGTTTGTGAAATAATCGCTTCGATTATTGCTGTTGTCGACGATAGTTTTAATTTTTTCAATAAACGCATCTCTCATTTTAGCCTTTAGGTTATGATAGGTATACTAGGAACCTAGGAACATAAAACGCACCTTACTCGATAACAGATAAAACGCACCTTACTCGATAACAGTTGGGATCACACTGACAAGTCTGGACTGGAACACGTTCAGACACGTTGTGGTTGTTTGAATATTGCCAGAACGCGTTCTGGCTGTTTAAAGATTGTCCAGAACGCGTTGTGGACGCAATGGGCCGGCCACAACGCGATTAATGATGATATTTCGGTGTTTGGTTATGGAGAACTGTCCACAACGCGTTGTGGTCGTTTATTTCGCTCAGTGAGTGTTTTCGGTGTTTGAGTGTAACATATATATTGATGAACACATGAAATGGGATGCTCATTGCAATCATTTAAACAACAAACTTCGATCGTTCTTATACCTATTTAAATTATTTTAGCAAATACTAAAAATAAGTCAACTAAAAACTATATACTATGCACTAATTGAATCTCAGCTAAGGTACGGTATCATCGGATGGGGTGGGGCATTAAACTCGCACTTGTACAATTTACAAGTAACTCAGAAAAGAATACTAAAAATTATGCTAAGCAAGAAAAGCACATACTCGTCTGATTTGTTATTTAAAGATTCACACATTCTAGACATACGTCAAATATATTTCCTGCTCTTAGCTGTTAATCAATATTCTGAAAATAAAATAATTAAAGGTTGTGGATACGATATCAGAAATAGACAAGTTAACTTACCTACTATAAAGATGGAGAAAGCGATAGGCCAAAGATCTGCGACCTTTCTTTCCTCGAAAGTATTCAATACACTCCCAATAGAAATAAAAAAGGCACAAACTAAAAATATTTTCAAATATAGATGTAAAACTTTCATCCTCAAATTGCCAAGACTCCTTATACACAATTTAATCGGCAATCATGTTTAACGTACTATTAATTTGTTTCTAAATCCAAATAAAACATTCATACTTGTACATAACTGAAATAAATATTTTTATCGAACTAAAAATAACTCTAGATCTCACATTATGTATTATATTATGGTGCACAAACTACCTGAGAACATTTTTAAAATTGTTTAATACTTTATCATCATTATTATACAAGGTAGAATATTCATTTACCTCTGTGATTTATTACGTTTATATGTATATCAAAATTAATTATTTAACTATTTATACACAGCTAATTTATTCTATCTATGCATAGGCGCACTCACGCACGCTCAAGCATATTCACACACTCACACGCACACTCACTTACTCACACACACACTCATTGACACACACACGCAAACACACCCACACTCATTCACTCACACACCCACACTCACACTTACACACTCCCACACGCACACACACTCTCACTCACACACTTTTACTCTACTTTTTATTATTGTAATATCTTTTTGTTCATTTTAATTGTTAGTTACAGTCCACGCTCAAGTGTTACTGAAACACTTATGTGGTAAATTTGTTTATTGCAAATCTTTGTCATTACACAAAGTATATCGCTATATATGTATATGTCTGTAGTATAGGTGTATATGTAATATATACATAATATATAATAAATTATTGTATTACCTTTTATTCAATGAACATTATTATTAAATATTATAATTAGGTTCACTACAAAATAACCGATTTTTAGAATTTTGTCGATTATTTACAAGTAAAGTTCAGTGAATTCCATGAACCCTTGCACCTCCTACCATCAGAGAAGCTATTGATTGATAAACTATGATGTTACGAAATGTACGCGTTTGCACCTCTCCTATTCTATAGATTAATTCTTCAAATTGGTCCCAACAGATCTGTTTCCAATTATCAACAAAGTAATAATGCATGAATGTAATGATGATATGCTAAGGTAATCATCATGAGTAAAATTATTTATTCTTTACACTTTCTGACATTCTATGAGAGAGCAGCTACCACAGACCACATAGATTACGTATATAGCGGATATTGCATGGTAACCAGTGAAGCCAGTTGGCCTGGGTTACGGACACGGTATAATATAATGGTAATGCGTCTCGTATATTAAAAACGTAGCCCAAGTCTGTGAACTTACAACTCTTGCCGCAGGGTTGCTACGGTCGGATGTAAGAGGAGCTATACGGCGCACAGTGGGTAAATTCATGAATGAAGGTGGATAATAGTCGAGTCAAAACTTTTGAATTTCTGAGAGTTAGATGTTATTATTATTATTTGGAAAGTTGCATAATATTAATATTAACTATTTACTGTGTTTACAAATACATGGTAAGATGAGTGAAAGACTCCTGTTTACACAACTGCCTGATTCCTTACAGTTAGAATATCTTAAATCACTGCTTGATTATTATGTACAAGTTGTTTCTGCCGTATACAAGTATAGTTTTTCCTTAACAATGAATATTACTGAGATAGATAAGACCATATATTTCCATATTATGATCTACATTCAATATAGAAAAACTCTATAACTCCCAAGAGCTCCCAAAGACTTTTTTTTTGATTTATTTCACCAATCCTTCTAGTTTTTTAATGTTGCACAGATTATTTGCGATTTTTTGCGTTTTGGGTGATATAGAATTTTTTTTCAAACACTGCAGGGTGATTCATTTATTAGTTTCTTCTTCAAAAAAAAAAAAGCACATATCGTGAATAAAGACTTACAATTGTTAAATCTTTTACAATTTGATGTGGAAACGATATCACTCATGCGGCCATCACCACTCTGTCTACAGGTCTGTATCCGAAAGTCGAAATTTTTGATGACTTTTCCCACTTCTTCAGTTTCTAAACAAATGTTGATTTTCAGGTACTGAATTGCATTTTCCTATAGATGAAATTCGAAAATTTTGCGAATCCTGAACCTTCGATTAAGTTTTCGTAGTAAGTTTGGGTGATTGAAATAAATGAGTTCTTCTGTTGTTAATAGCGCTATCCATGCATACAATTGTTTTACTTTAACTTGACATTTGTCAAAAAATCATCGAAAGTGTGTTTCATTAGATTATTTGATAATCTAAAAGAAAAGAAAAATAAACCCAACAGATGGCCCACTCTTTATTTCGAATTACAAGAAGGCAATTTTTTCAAGAGTGGTTGAAATTTCCGAAAAAAAATTGCAATGAAAAATTATTAAATTACATTCTTGCATCTCAAGTCAAATCTGACATCGCAACTAATACACATTCTATAATTCATTGTAGAAATATAGAAACAAACGATAACTTAGATAACTTTCATAATTTTCTAGAGTTCAATCCTGGTCAGAGCTCAGGTACATAATGATTTTGTTTGCATAAAAAATTAGAAAAATTATCAGCTTATCATCGTTTTCGCCGTTTAGCTCCTCATACATCCGACCGTAGCGACCCTGCGGCAAGAGCTGTAAGTTCACAGACTTGGGCTACGCTTTCGTCATGTATAACAGTATACGAGACGCATTACCATTATATTATACCGTGGCTACGCTTTCAATATAAGAGACGCATTACCATTATACTTATCGTGGTTACGTATGATAGGTGAAAGATCGATGAGATGTTCGGGATATTTACCGAATTGATAGAACAGGAGCGTATTAGGTTTTATTTTATCTTATTAAATTTGATACACATTGTTAAATAGACATGATTTTTGACTTCACACAATGAATGTATCTCGATAAAAAAGCAAATAAATTTAGATACAAACATTAAAAAAATATCAATTGTCATCATTACAAAATATACGGAATATAATATTTTATTCATCAGTGCATATTTTTTACATTGAATAACTTTATCTAAGTATAAAATGACACTAAAAATAGAAATGAAGTGAATTTAAGTATCAAAAAACTATAGGAACGTGAATAAACTTGGAGTTGGAGTGTCCAAATAATCTGAATTACGTATCGAAAATCTATAATCCGAAATGTTGTCATATTATTGACCTCTAGATATAGAATGTATCCAAAATGTGACGTTTGGTGGTCTATCGTTTGTAGAAACTTCTGTTAAATGGTGAATTCTCTAATCGACATATTTTTCCACAATGCATGTAGTCTACTCAAACTTATGATTTGTTGTCTGAGCAGTGGTATCAAATTGATGTATTTCAAGAGATTTGAAAATGTCCATATTAGTTGAAGTTTTAAAAATTTCTAAATAATTTCAGTTTTCACAATTGATCATTGAAAACGTTTTGTTAAGACAATATGGGCGAATATATTTTTCTGTTTGTTGGCAAATCTTAATCACATCCTCGGAGGGAGAAATCAAAGCGCCACGATCTTTCAAAAAAATTAAGAGAAGATGTTTTTTATTCACTGTAGCCGTTGTTGGTTTCCGGATGGCTTCTGCGTCATAGTATCACGACTTGATGCTGACGTTTCGCCAACCGTTACAGATGGCATCTTCAGGCCTGGCTTGAGACTTGAACTGAGTACAGTTCAATTTCAAGCCCTGAAGATACCACCTATAATGGTTGACGAAACATTGAAATCAGGTCGTGCTACTGTTACTCGGAATCCGTCCAGAGATCAGGATTTTTCAAGAATAACTATAGAGAATTTGTAACTTCACCATTGTTTTCAACATCACTTATTGCATAACAATCGACCATTAAATCGCGTTATCCTCATTAAACTTTTCCTCTCCATTTTTGTGCACATATCAAGTGATCTTTTGAACTTCCTTTCCATCTTTTTTTTTGCGTAGAGGAGGGGAAATCTTGCATACACGCCTCAGGTGCCCGTGCCCCTGGGAGTGCCGGATTCTTACCGACTAAAACCCCTCTTCCGTGAGGTTGGTTCTCCTTCCCAGGGGGAGCCCCACTGCACTGCGGTCATCAGAGTCCTATTGTGCCCTCACATATTGCTATCTCCTCATCAGTCCGGTGTATTCTATGGAATTCAGTAGCCTAATATTTAGGAGATATTTCTAATTTTCTCGGGTGTAGTTTTATTGTATCCGAGCTATGTCCAACGACCAACCGCGTATGAGGTTGACACAGCACATGTATGGGTGTCTCTTCTCCCACGCCGCAACTCCTGTATGTGGGCTGATCTACCAGACCCATCGTAAAGAGATGTTTGTTACTTGGGGCGTGTCCGGTGAGGAATCCTACAAGATTCCGTATTTCTTGTCTGCTGAACATCAGCAGATTTTTCACTCGTTGCTGCTGGAGATCTCCCATTAGTCGCTTGGATCGCGACATTCGAGGCAATTTCCTCCAGTACGCACGGCGCTCTGTCTCGAGCCATCTTTGGATTACAAATTTCACTGTGGCATGAGAAATGCCTGGTTCAATCAGTGATTGTTCCGCCCCCGCTTTGGAAGTTCGACGACAGTTTCAGACCCTTCTCGTCTGGTTTCCTCACACTCACATATGAGTGTCACTCTATTGAGGTTCTTCACTAGTTCCGTTAGTTCTTTCACACAATCGAGTACACATTGTGAGGTGATTGTGTATGACTCCAGTGCCCTAAGCACTGTCAGATTACTCTCTACGATTTTGATTTTTCTATTCTCATAGGCTCTTCCCCTCATAATTCGAGCACATGTTGTAATTGCTACTATTTTTGCTTGGAATTCTGTCGCAAGTGTCCCTTGGTTCAAGTAAATTATTTCTTTTTGGTCCGTTGTCCCGGCCCCTGTACTTTTGTCAGTCTTGGTGCCTTCCGTAAACCATACGGAATCCCCTGGTATCATATGAGGATTGCCCCCAGCGTTCTCCCGCCCATTCAAGGTTTGAATCGTGGAAGGTATGGAAGTGCTGTGAATCTTGATCCTGTCAGATCTCATTCCCAATGGCCCAGGTGATCCAAGTAATTCAAGAATGCTTCGGTTTTTTTGGTCGTCCTTTCCTTGGCCAATAAGATCGAATTGATGAGCTCCTCTTATGGCTTCTGCCTGAACAGCGAGGTACAGTGGGTCCAGCCCCAACAGCCACTTCATCGCAGCCGTTGGGGTGGTCGACATTGAACCTGTTATTCCTAAGCATGCCAGCTTCTGAGCTCAATGAATGCTGCGACTCTGTCGTTTTCGTTTTTGGCCACCATGCGATTGCGGCGTATGTTACAATGGCTCTCTCTATGGTAGTGTACACCCAGTGCCCCATCTGTGGAGTGAGTTCCCAGGTTCTTTCGACTGTACGACGGCAGGTCCACAGGGCCCTTATCGCTTCGATAGCGATTTTCTCCAGATGCTTCCCAAAGGTCTAGGCTTACTCCAACGCACTTGACTGTGTCCGTCATCTGTAGGTTTTCCCCATGCAAAACTAAGTCTTGTATGTTTCCAATATCCTTTCTCTTCGGGAAGGGTACAATGGTTATTTTCGAGGGATTCACTTTGAGTTCTTCCTTGTTGCACTATTTTTCCACGGTGTTCAGTGGCTTGCTACATCAGATATGCTATCGTGCTCCCGAACTTATCTTTCACCATAATGACGTTGTGATCCGCATATCCGATCACGCAGAATCCGCTGCTCTCAAGGAGTGTTAGAAGTTCGTTCAGCACCAGACTCCAAAGCAGAGGTGATAGTAGACCTCCCTGCGAACATCCTCAAGCGACTCGCACCTTCTTTTCAACCTCATTGAGAGTTCCTATGACTGTCCTGCATCGAAGCATGTTGTGGATCCATCTGCACAGCAGACCTTCCATTCCTCGTTCTCGCCTTGCTCGGGCAATTGATTCGAAGGAGGTGTCATCAAAAGCTCCCTATATGTTCAAAAAGCTTGCTAGCGCAATCTCTTTGCATTCCGGCGATTTTTCTGCTCTCTGTATCAGCTCGTATACCGCCATCTCACAGGATTTCCTGGTTTGGTAAGCATACTGATTTCGATGTAGGGGATTTCTCATGAGAGTTATATCCCTAACATGGCCTGTCGATTAGTGAGTTTTCAGGAGAAACGATGTTAGACTGATCAGACGGAAAGATTTTGATTGGGCCTAAAACTTGAAACGGACCCGCTTGGGTCGGTTTATATTGACCCAACTAGCTCAATTTGAATCAGTTAATCTCAGGGCTCGTAGTAAAACGTGCCTTGTGATTCTAGACTGGTGAATTGCTTGAGCGCCAATTGCTTACTGAAAAACTATAAAAATAAATGAATTCACAGCCTACAATACAAGCACCACGAGATGGTTTATTAGTTGATGGAAATTAGGAAAACAATACAAGTTCAACTTAACAATTTGATTTATTCCAGATGGAATTTGGTAATAAACAAAAATAAATTTACAGTTTATATAATGTATTAATTTATAAATAAAATGAATTTTGAAGTAACAATTACAAAATTAATCAATTTGTATATAAAGAATTTTGAGTAAATAGTTATGAAATTAACTCAATTACTTAATTGAAAGAATGGATAGTTAAATAGTAAAGAGACCACGAATGGCTCTAAAGAAAATCTAGCGAAATACAATTTTGGTGAACAACAAAATCAGAAAATGAAATAGTGGTCACTCAACAAGAAAATTTTACCCTCCTTGGAACTCGTAGGAACTGGAAGCTGGTCCTGTCAGGAAAGTCACTAAACCGTCTTGGAGTGAAGGGGTGAGGAACCTCAGACATTCAAACCCTGTAATGTCAAAGAACGAACAGTACCTGACTTGAGATCAAAGGACAAGTAACAAAGTCGGCCGGAATAACCAAATGATTCCACCTCCGATAATGTTATCTTCCCCAATATGTAATACACTATAACAAAATTGATATCTTGAAGAGATATCAATTTAGACAAAAATATAATTTAATCTGCAAGAATTATATAATTACAAGAATTACTTAAATTTAAACAACAAATAATATGTGACTGAATTAACGATACAAAAAATGAGATAGAAAGAAAAATAATCAAATTGTGATTGAAAGGAAATAACCAAAACGTTGAATTTCCTGGTTAGCACAAATCTAGAAACTTGATTTGCATCAAATTGATGTATTACTCTTCTCTGAAATCACGTGAACGCAGCAGTCCTGATAATTAAAAATTCAATAAGCAATAATTGAATAATACCTTGTGATAATTCCAAATACTATTTATAGCACGATGCAATCGAAGACAGCTCTGAATTAAACTTACAAGGACTACAGGAATATTATCATGAGAACCTGCCTACGTTCCGATAGAATATTCTCTTACAAGAGTTACAACATCAATGCTGTGATGGAAATGATATTCTTTGAAATATGCTATCCGCAAAATGATCGGGTATGCCCCCCCCTAGGCAAATCGCGATAAAAATCCGCCGAAATACTATCACAATCAGGCTTTGTACATCCAGACGTTTAATAACAAATCTAAATCAAATTAAATAGCCTGATGTGATGATATTTCGGAAGCAAAATTAAGAAAATGTATTTAACGACAATGAATTACGAAATCTCGACTTACCTAGGCAAAGGAACAAACCACAATAAGTTCTCTTCGACTTCCGTTATTCTACCTCCCACTTCGCGATATATAGTGACATCTCACATCAGGAATGGTAGTATCAATAATCTATGTTTTATTGACCGGCAGATATCTTTAAATATCATATGACAAGTTTCCTAGCCGACAAGAATTCTACTCTGTTCTCTGAAGAGTTCTATATATAATCACGTAACGCAACCCGTTCGTTACAGACTCTCGCCCTGGCTTTGGTATAAATAGAACCTTTGCCGCTCTCCACTCTTCCTATATGTAGCTTAGTGCCAGGCTGGCTCTCAGCATTCCACATAGGATAGGGGCCAGTATATCGATTGCCTGCCGCAGTAAGGCGGGGAGTATCCTGGCGACTTATATGGTTGAAATGGATTTATATCCCATATCCCCCGCATATATATTTGCTGGTCTGCTCTGAGAGCTCTCAATCACCCAGAGTCACATCAAGGCTTGTCAAAGAATGCAGGGAAGAGCTGGCTAGGAGAAATAAAGTTCAACTCACCTGGGTCCCTGAACACAGTGGATTTGTAGGAAACGAAATGGCCGACTCCCTGGCCAGGCGAGGGTTGTCTAGGGCCCTCGTCAGACCAGAGCCAATGGTTGCTTTATTAAATTGCGTGAGGGTTCTCGCCCTTCTGGGCCAACTGAATAAAGAGCGGTCTGAACTGTGGCGAGAATCACCACGCATGAGGCAGGCCAAGCTCTTCATCAAAGAGTCTGTGCCTAGGCTCTCGATAAAAAAAACTCCTTCCTCCGAATAGAGACATCAGAGAAATGACTAGAATCGTAACCGGTCACTGTCGTCTTAACAAACACCTACACAGTATGGGCATTACAGATGACCAGTAGATGTGCTGCACCGGTTCGGGAGCAAAATCACCCTTTTCTGCATGTAAATCTCCATAAGGAAATCTAAGGTTCATTTTACCGAAAACTGACCATCCCAAGGTCATCCACAATCACGCATGCGCAGTCATGTCGATGGGAGGGGTAGGTAGTCTATTGTTTTATGAACTAGTCATCTGTCTATGGTTCCCTCTAACTATGGTTCTGGAAGTCTGTCATCTGTCTATGGTTCTTCCCTAACTATGGTCTGGTGAAGTCGGTGAACTAGTCATCTGTCTATGGTTCTTCCCTAACTATGGTCTGGTGAAGTCGGTGAACTAGTCATCTGTGTATGGTTCTACCCTAACTATGGCCTGGCGGAGTCTGTGAACTAATCATCTGTGTATGGTTCTTCCCTAACAATGGTTGGGTGAAGTCTGTGAACTACTCATCTGTGTACTCACATTCTACTGAAATGATTTTTTGTCTACACACACCGAGATTCGAACCCGGGAAATAAACTCTAAAGTTAGGCGGCTCAACCGCGAATGTGGACTTGAACAATTTAATGCACTTCTACTGAAAATGAAATATTTTTCTACACACGGGAATCGAACCCGAGAAATGAAATCCAAAGCCAGCTCCTTAACCGCTCAGCTATGGAGGAATTGAGAACAAGCGATTTTAATGTTGTAGATATAACCGCGGAGTATCCGGTCTGAGTGATAAGTGTGAGTATATTGCAGTCTATGTGGTACAGGTAGTTGTTTGTACATGACGTCAGCCGTGTGGGTGTTTGAACACGAAGGGGGCGAAGTGTATGGCGCGGGGTCTACAGCGAGGTATGGAATGTGAGACTTCATAGCGCTAGCCATAGGGGTTTTGAAAGAGTTATAATGACGTTGTTTATGTATGCTGTCAGTCACGTGATTTTGAAAGAGGCGGGTATTCATCGGAGGTATCATGGGAGGGCTGCTGCTCCTTGAATGCATAGATGGAATGTTATATAGTATAGAAATGATATCTTCTGCACGAGCATTCATCAAAACGGAATGTTTATAAGGAAATTACTTTCATGACGTTTATTCAAGCTATATGCACCTTATTTCAACGCGATCGCTTTCTTACAAAAATGTGATTCCAATCATCTTGAACATATAGATATGTGGATATTATTTTCAGTATACAAAAATGGGGTTGGAGGACTTCAAATAAGGTATGGAATGTGGGGTTGTTTAAACATGACGTTAGTCGTGTGGTGGTGTCTGTCGCGGGGTCCTACAACTAGGTATGGAATGTGAGGTTGTTTTTTTTTTTTACGTGTAAGTTGTGTTTTATTGAACTGAAGATCCGGCGACCATAGTTTAAGAACGATGATGATGTCACTACTCTAAGCCAATGACAGTAACTGATTCAATCCGGCGACCATCGTTTACGAACGATGATGACGTCACTGCTCCAAGCCAATGACAGTAACTGATTCAATCTGGCGACCATAGTTTACGAACGATGATGACGTCACTGCTCCAAGCCAATGACAGTAACTGATTCAATCCGGCGATCATAGTTTACGAACGATGATGACGTCACTGCTCCAAACCAATGACAGTAACTGATTCAATATGGCGATCATAGTTTACGAACGATGATGACGTCACTGCTTCAAACCGATGACAGTAACTATGATGGGCAGATGAGGAATAAAATGTGAATAAGTATAATGATTGTAATACATTCATGCACATGTTTTATCGCGTGATTCAACACATACTTCAACACTCAGACACGTGTTTCAGACACGTGTTTCAACATTCAGACACGTGTTTCAGCATTCAGACACCTCTTTCAACATTCAGACACGTGTTTCAGCATTCAGACACATGTTTCAGACACGTGTTTCAACATTCAGACACGTGTTTAAGCATTCAGACACGTGTTTCAGACATGCGTTTCAACATTCAGACACGTGTTTCAACATTCAGACACGTGCTTCAACATTCAGACACGTGATTCCTTCGCGAACACGACTTTTACAAACTTCATACGTTAAAGCGTTTATATATACATACTAGTTAAGAACATACATTACGTAAAAGTTAAATGATAAAGACATTTTTATTTTCGCGGGTTTTGATCAATTTCAGTGGAAACATATAAGCATGGAGTTTTATGAAGATCAAGTCCGTTTCCCCACCACCCAAGAGGTAGAACTTATGGCTCGTTGCTTTTTTTTTTGATAAAGTGGAAAGCGTCCCCAGGAGGCCTACAAACCACGTGTGAGGTGGATGAGAAGTGAAATATCGATATTTATTATATCATTTATTTGAAATAGCACATTTTTCATTTATGATATTGAGAAGCCAATCTTGCAGATTATCAACATGCTGAGCTGCATACATATATTTTCCCCCATCGTATATGGAACGTCAACCAATCACAAATCTGTACATGTCCTTCATATAAGCTGCTTACAATAGTTGTATAATTATATTAAATATGCTTCAAAACTAATCAGGATTTATAAATCTCTATGATTGCAACTATATGCTAATATATTCAACTAATAATCACTAATCTGTGTCCATGATTGCATAATGCCCCCAAGGAAGCGTAGCAAAAGTTCCTGGTATTAAGTATCGTTTATCGTCATTGGGAGATAGCGCAATCTTCTCCTGGTTTATGGAGAACACTTTATGTTTTTCCGCTTTGATTAAATGTTGAGTGACCGATACCTCTTTCCACTTTTCAAGGCACTCGATGTAGTCATCAAATTCGATCGCGTTTCTGACAACGGAAAATTTTACTCCCTTCGCTTTTTTTGAGACTCCATAATTCCTCATTATTTCCGCAATTTCGGACTCTTCATACTCGGCTGCTTCAAGATCTTGAAGCAGCCTGGTGATTTTATCCTCTGAAGTCAATATCTTAATTGCGTATAATTTTGACCTCAGGCCTACAAAATCGGTCATGGGGGTTCCGTTGTTCTCATCCTTCATCTTTCCTAATACTTTCTCATTAACGAGAGGAATATCATAGATGTTATCAGGCAGGTAGTCGCTGGTGTCGAAGTATTGATGACAGTCGCGCTTCATCAGGTCATAAGGATCTTTCCTCACTCATATATGAGAGAGTCTGTATCTGTATACAACACTGAACAGCTATCCCCAAACGCCTGAATCATGTATCCATAATGGAAGTCATGGATGCTCGTCTTAGCCAAGTCCAATATAGACATTCCTACATATATGGGTTTATTCAGCCATACTTCCGTCTTGTTTAGCTCAACAGCCACCAAATTCTCGTTGAAGATGGTGCAACTCTTGAACTCAGGCTTAGAAATATATGATTCAGCTCCATACCGCCCACCCCACTCGGTAAGTAGGCGAACATTCACTCTTTTGCGAATATTCTCCATCGTCTTCCCGAACACCGCATTATTCATCAATTTGAATAAGTTCTTCTCGAACTCATTCTTCGCAGCGTTTCGAAGGTTAGTATTCAGATCAATATACGATTTCAACCATGGAGCTTGCTTAAATTTCAAGGCACGATGAATTTTGGTAAGGATCAATCCGTTTGCTAACGCTTGCTTAAGGCTGCGGTAATGGATGACATACTTCTCCTTAGGGTGAAGTGTTGCCATCAATTTTGATGGTGCATTTGATGAAGCGGGGGCGTTGCCTGTTTGAGGATTAATATGTAGAATGCAGAAGGGTAAATCTTTATGTTGATCATGCAGATGTTCAGGGTACTCCAAATCGACTTCTAAAATATATCCTACATCAGAATCATCTGGAACTGTAGTAACATCAATATTTGTATCGCACCATTCAAATCCGCCATATGGGAGAGCTTGACTCATGGCCCAACCATACTGGTTATTGACGTCATAATACATCAAATAAGAATCAGCTTTCGATGGATTATAATTCGGCATATATTTATTGTTGGCGTGGGCTCTACGCTTAGAACATACTTGACTAAGTCCGCCTCTAATCCCTTTCTCAACGAATAGAAATATATCGAGATCTGTGAGAAGCTCAAGTTCTTGTTTCGTATGTTTCAGCATCGCATCCCAAGTAAAGCCAGGCAGTGTAAAGTAGTGCGCAGGATCCAAATTATATGTTTGATGACAGCTACTCCTGAATTGTTCGAAAAGATCGGCCAGTAGCATTATGTCCGTCTTCATATACAGATCGACGTATTGGCCCAAGTTTCTACATCCAAATTTTTCCCATATATGCTGAGCTCGCTGGTATAGTCTCCGAGGGCACGGCTTATCTTCTAATTTATTGTAGAAAGCCTCAATTGGCGGTAAAAAAGACTCGGAGAATCTATAAAAAGAGTCTATGTAATCATAGGGCATTACCCCCTTCCTCGTTAAAAGCTCAACTTGTTCATCGCCAAGTTCTTCAAACTGACATTTCAAATTTGGGTAATCGCCCAAGTATAATGCCAACTTATCCAAGGACGAATTCATGAATCTAAACGAGTCGATGAATTCTACTGAAATGATTTTTTGTCTACACACACCGAGATTCGAACCCGGGAAATAAACTCTAAAGTTAGGCGGCTCAACCGCGAATGTGGACTTGAACAATTTAATGCACTTCTACTGAAAATGAAATATTTTTCTACACACGGGAATCGAACCCGAGAAATGAAATCCAAAGCCAGCTCCTTAACCGCTCAGCTATGGAGGAATTGAGAACAAGCGATTTTAATGTTGTAGATATAACCGCGGAGTATCCGGTCTGAGTGATAAGTGTGAGTATATTGCAGTCTATGTGGTACAGGTAGTTGTTTGTACATGACGTCAGCCGTGTGGGTGTTTGAACACGAAGGGGGCGAAGTGTATGGCGCGGGGTCTACAGCGAGGTATGGAATGTGAGACTTCATAGCGCTAGCCATAGGGGTTTTGAAAGAGTTATAATGACGTTGTTTATGTATGCTGTCAGTCACGTGATTTTGAAAGAGGCGGGTATTCATCGGAGGTATCATGGGAGGGCTGCTGCTCCTTGAATGCATAGATGGAATGTTATATAGTATAGAAATGATATCTTCTGCACGAGCATTCATCAAAACGGAATGTTTATAAGGAAATTACTTTCATGACGTTTATTCAAGCTATATGCACCTTATTTCAACGCGATCGCTTTCTTACAAAAATGTGATTCCAATCATCTTGAACATATAGATATGTGGATATTATTTTCAGTATACAAAAATGGGGTTGGAGGACTTCAAATAAGGTATGGAATGTGGGGTTGTTTAAACATGACGTTAGTCGTGTGGTGGTGTCTGTCGCGGGGTCCTACAACTAGGTATGGAATGTGAGGTTGTTTTTTTTTTTTACGTGTAAGTTGTGTTTTATTGAACTGAAGATCCGGCGACCATAGTTTAAGAACGATGATGATGTCACTACTCTAAGCCAATGACAGTAACTGATTCAATCCGGCGACCATCGTTTACGAACGATGATGACGTCACTGCTCCAAGCCAATGACAGTAACTGATTCAATCTGGCGACCATAGTTTACGAACGATGATGACGTCACTGCTCCAAGCCAATGACAGTAACTGATTCAATCCGGCGATCATAGTTTACGAACGATGATGACGTCACTGCTCCAAACCAATGACAGTAACTGATTCAATATGGCGATCATAGTTTACGAACGATGATGACGTCACTGCTTCAAACCGATGACAGTAACTATGATGGGCAGATGAGGAATAAAATGTGAATAAGTATAATGATTGTAATACATTCATGCACATGTTTTATCGCGTGATTCAACACATACTTCAACACTCAGACACGTGTTTCAGACACGTGTTTCAACATTCAGACACGTGTTTCAGCATTCAGACACCTCTTTCAACATTCAGACACGTGTTTCAGCATTCAGACACATGTTTCAGACACGTGTTTCAACATTCAGACACGTGTTTAAGCATTCAGACACGTGTTTCAGACATGCGTTTCAACATTCAGACACGTGTTTCAACATTCAGACACGTGCTTCAACATTCAGACACGTGATTCCTTCGCGAACACGACTTTTACAAACTTCATACGTTAAAGCGTTTATATATACATACTAGTTAAGAACATACATTACGTAAAAGTTAAATGATAAAGACATTTTTATTTTCGCGGGTTTTGATCAATTTCAGTGGAAACATATAAGCATGGAGTTTTATGAAGATCAAGTCCGTTTCCCCACCACCCAAGAGGTAGAACTTATGGCTCGTTGCTTTTTTCTTTGATAAAGTGGAAAGCGTCCCCAGGAGGCCTACAAACCACGTGTGAGGTGGATGAGAAGTGAAATATCGATATTTATTATATCATTTATTTGAAATAGCACATTTTTCATTTATGATATTGAGAAGCCAATCTTGCAGATTATCAACATGCTGAGCTGCATACATATATTTTCCCCCATCGTATATGGAACGTCAACCAATCACAAATCTGTACATGTCCTTCATATAAGCTGCTTACAATAGTTGTATAATTATATTAAATATGCTTCAAAACTAATCAGGATTTATAAATCTCTATGATTGCAACTATATGCTAATATATTCAACTAATAATCACTAATCTGTGTCCATGATTGCATAATGCCCCCAAGGAAGCGTAGCAAAAGTTCCTGGTATTAAGTATCGTTTATCGTCATTGGGAGATAGCGCAATCTTCTCCTGGTTTATGGAGAACACTTTATGTTTTTCCGCTTTGATTAAATGTTGAGTGACCGATACCTCTTTCCACTTTTCAAGGCACTCGATGTAGTCATCAAATTCGATCGCGTTTCTGACAACGGAAAATTTTACTCCCTTCGCTTTTTTTGAGACTCCATAATTCCTCATTATTTCCGCAATTTCGGACTCTTCATACTCGGCTGCTTCAAGATCTTGAAGCAGCCTGGTGATTTTATCCTCTGAAGTCAATATCTTAATTGCGTATAATTTTGACCTCAGGCCTACAAAATCGGTCATGGGGGTTCCGTTGTTCTCATCCTTCATCTTTCCTAATACTTTCTCATTAACGAGAGGAATATCATAGATGTTATCAGGCAGGTAGTCGCTGGTGTCGAAGTATTGATGACAGTCGCGCTTCATCAGGTCATAAGGATCTTTCCTCACTCATATATGAGAGAGTCTGTATCTGTATACAACACTGAACAGCTATCCCCAAACGCCTGAATCATGTATCCATAATGGAAGTCATGGATGCTCGTCTTAGCCAAGTCCAATATAGACATTCCTACATATATGGGTTTATTCAGCCATACTTCCGTCTTGTTTAGCTCAACAGCCACCAAATTCTCGTTGAAGATGGTGCAACTCTTGAACTCAGGCTTAGAAATATATGATTCAGCTCCATACCGCCCACCCCACTCGGTAAGTAGGCGAACATTCACTCTTTTGCGAATATTCTCCATCGTCTTCCCGAACACCGCATTATTCATCAATTTGAATAAGTTCTTCTCGAACTCATTCTTCGCAGCGTTTCGAAGGTTAGTATTCAGATCAATATACGATTTCAACCATGGAGCTTGCTTAAATTTCAAGGCACGATGAATTTTGGTAAGGATCAATCCGTTTGCTAACGCTTGCTTAAGGCTGCGGTAATGGATGACATACTTCTCCTTAGGGTGAAGTGTTGCCATCAATTTTGATGGTGCATTTGATGAAGCGGGGGCGTTGCCTGTTTGAGGATTAATATGTAGAATGCAGAAGGGTAAATCTTTATGTTGATCATGCAGATGTTCAGGGTACTCCAAATCGACTTCTAAAATATATCCTACATCAGAATCATCTGGAACTGTAGTAACATCAATATTTGTATCGCACCATTCAAATCCGCCATATGGGAGAGCTTGACTCATGGCCCAACCATACTGGTTATTGACGTCATAATACATCAAATAAGAATCAGCTTTCGATGGATTATAATTCGGCATATATTTATTGTTGGCGTGGGCTCTACGCTTAGAACATACTTGACTAAGTCCGCCTCTAATCCCTTTCTCAACGAATAGAAATATATCGAGATCTGTGAGAAGCTCAAGTTCTTGTTTCGTATGTTTCAGCATCGCATCCCAAGTAAAGCCAGGCAGTGTAAAGTAGTGCGCAGGATCCAAATTATATGTTTGATGACAGCTACTCCTGAATTGTTCGAAAACATCGGCCAGTAGCATTATGTCCGTCTTCATATACAGATCGACGTATTGGCCCAAGTTTCTACATCCAAATTTTTCCCATATATGCTGAGCTCGCTGGTATAGTCTCCGAGGGCACGGCTTATCTTCTAATTTATTGTAGAAAGCCTCAATTGGCGGTAAAAAAGACTCGGAGAATCTATCAAAAGAGTCTATGTTATCATAGGGCATTACCCCCTTCCTCGTTAAAAGCTCAACTTGTTCATCGCCAAGTTCTTCAAACTGACATTTCAAATTTGGGTAATCGCCCAAGTATAATGCCAACTTATCCAAGGACGAATTCATGAATCTAAACGAGTCGATGAATCTGAGTTGAATGGGGGCATCATCGATATGTTTGGTGAAACTTATACATTTCTCTTTGGTTATCGGGAGTAGGTTGATTTTACCGTCCATTCGCGAGGCTATATCTTCGATGATAAAGTTTGCATCGTAATTAAGATTGTGAAAAACTACAGGAACAACATGTGTGTCTTGATAGTTGATGTTGCACCCTTCATGTGCTGATCTCCGATAATTTTTCATAGGTAGAAGGTGATTGTGATCTCGCACTTTTTTATCGGCTTCCGAGAATGGCTGTTCGCAAATGTGGCAACAGCTTGCCCTTCTGAATGCAGCTTCATCGTCCTCAGACATATCGATGTCATATGGACACCAGAAAACTGTACCCAAATCTTCTGCGAGAGTCTTCATCTGATCTGCGAACCAACTCATACAATCCACGCCGCGATAGGCTTGATAGAAGGATAGGGAATCTTCATATGAACATTTCATGTAATAGCCGATAGCTGCAGGGATATGTTGTTGAGGCTTCTTTGGATCCGAAGTGGGTGTAAGAACGCTTTCTAGATCAGCATATACCACAAATGGAGCTTTCACTTTATTCCTGAAATTTTTGAATTTCAGGATATTCTTTCCAACTTCGGGCATCTTAACTTTACAGCTATTCAGCTTCTCACAGTCTTCAGTATGTTTACCCAACTTCTCCTCAGAGCGGAAGTAATGGAGGCATCGTTCGCAAAAGAATTTTTTATGATCCTCTTTACTAAGCTGCGAAGAAACCAGGCGTGATAGATCTTTGATCCATACGTAATGGAAACGGATTGGGGACGTATCATCGCTATCTTCTTCTTCCTTCCCAAAGTATCGATCTTGAATAAGTAGAAGGTTAACGTGTCTACCCCTCTTCTCCTTCGTAAGGTAGGTAGGTAATGTGACGAATGACTTTCCACTTTTATTTAAGATGTATACGTTGATGGAGACTTCATTCTGCCTCTCAAAGTTAGGGATCTGACGCATTGTCATCGGAAATTGAATCCCTTTCAATTTTAATACTTCCTTGTAGTGAGGGTACGAACTAACTCTATTTGAAGTGGTTTGAGGAAGGTATAGCGCTGATGTCACAGCCCATGCGAAGCATGCATCATCATCATTTTTCACATTAATGCATGCCTCTTTACGTTTGATCTGGACAGGTAAATCAATATATGAAGATCCTAGCTGAGGCGTGAACTTGTTAATATTCACCCCCAAATTGATAATCTTAGTCAACGCCCACCCGCTGTCTCTTTCTTGGAACTCTTCTAATTGAGCCAATATAGGCTTCACTATCTTATCCTCAAACCAACTATCCAAGCAGGTGTCTCGAAAGATTGGTGAATTGGATGTATTAAAGTATTTAAACTCCGTCAATACCTGCTTCGCTTTGACGAGCTGGAATTCTCCACAGAATACTGAATTAACCTTAATTGACTCGTCATTCTTGAGAGCATTCTTAATACGTCGCTCGAAGAGGGCCTTACAGTCTCCTAGAAACGCCTTGGGATCCTTATGCTTCAAGTTTGAAAGGATCCCAGTACGGATGCGGCTGTTGAATGCAGACATGGAATCAGTCCAATGAACTCGATCCCACGCTGTCTCTTTTCTCGAATCCACACCAGAACCCCTCTTCTGCTCAGATTTTATCTGGATCCGCAGCGTCTTCAAAGCTCCCAATGCTGATAGCAGCTGCTGCTTCTCCAATAGTTTTCGCCGATTCTAGGGCATTATTTATCCTCCTTATTCCTAAGGTGCATTTCCGCAATCCTTCGGCAGCCACTGCTCCATCATAGCGCGGTGTTAGAAGACCGAGTAGAGCCGCGATATGCTCCACCAAATCAGTGAAAATGGACATCTTGATCTGCGGTAGAATTGAAAATTAGTAAATGTTATCGTTTGAAAAAATGGATAAGATCTTCTCCAACTTCCACCCGAGAATTATTGAAGGAGAACTCGAGTGATATATACCTAAGGAAATTATACGGAATCCGGTTTTCTGTTGAGATTACAGACGACTTATATGGAAACAGCAGGTTGATATTAATGTATCTAATTTTTACTCTTGAAATCACCCCCTTTATATAAACTCTCGAACGATATGTACCGGTGACTCATAAGGTTGTATGTTGCTGTATAATTACCTATATGCAGCTGGATGATATAAATGAATCTAATTTTACTCTCCAAATCACCCCTTTACATAAACTCTCGAACGTTATGTACCGACGACTTATAAGGTTATATGTTGCTGTATAATCACCCGTATGACTTAAACTGAGATTATGAGTATATTACACGCTGGTATATTACTTCATCGACGACCGAATATTGAACTTTTTTTTCTCTAATATTGGAGGAGAGATTACAGATATTCAAAAAATCTTGATTAGCGTAAACACATACCTACACTTAGGATATATTTAGAGAGAGCTTTAGCTCGAAATCATTACATTAAATATGTTCACGTTATTAGCCTCATAACAAGAGTTTTTTTTTTCAACATGTCTCTGACAACTCATGTTATCAGTTTCCGTTCAATTAATTCTGATGGTTTCAATTTCTCTCGTTATCAATTTCCTATTCAGAATCGTTATCAACCGCAATATGAGATTTTTTTGAATTTTGTTCACGTTATCAGTTTCCGTTCTAATGAATTCTACGGTTGTAATTTCTCTAGTTATAAATTTCCTAAATTGAATATCGCTTATTTTCCCTCTTTCACTATTTCGAACTAAAACAAAAACAAAATTTAACGGTTCCGTTTTGGCTATTTATTGATGAACTTCTAACCCCGCCTTGAATTTATGAACAATCTATCACTATTTCAGACTTGAATTTATAAGCAATCGAATGATTTTACTATTTTTACTTATTCATCATTATTCTATAATTAGCTAATTCAATTTGTCGGATTATAAAATAATGAATGATTCTAATAAACTTTTTTTTATTTGTACAATTATCATTCATAATTGAATAAACATACATTCAGGATATATTAAGGGTATCTAAACATTACACTACCATGTTAATCTCCATGATTGATACACCCACATTTTGTAAGCAATTTTTCTGAATCACTATTTGAGCAGAATGCTCATCTTCTTGGTGTGCATTACCAATTTTGCTGCATATCCTTTTTTACGGTACTCCTTCACGGTATAAATGAAATTCATCGTCTTTGGATTGGTATGTTCACCCAGAGGATCATAATCCATACTCGACATTAGCACGAAAGAGGCTGGTTTATCATCTATGTATAATACATAACATGACACCCTCTGATCCTGACACCACATCTCGATAATGATGCGGGTAATCATATCCTCTTCTACATGAAACTGTAGAATTTTTCTAATAGCTTTCTCTCCATATAAAAATGTTATCTTCTCCATGAGCCTCTCAAAACGGAATGTTTATAAGGAATTAAATTACCTACTTCTGAGGCGGGGACACTATTGAGATTATGAGTATATTACACGCTGGTATATTACTTCATCGACGACCGAATATTGAACTTTTTTTAAATTTGTTTATATCAACACATACGCAATATTTTACATTTGTGAACTGTGTGTAGTCACTTATTCTACACCTACAGATATATGTGATATGAAAACAGTTGCATCCTAGCTCATTTTCATCCGATTCTGATAATGCTATATTTATACGCTTCCCCATCCAATTTGCGTATAGATTTTGAGGGAAAAAGTTGGAATTCATATTCTACTCATCAAGCTCTTTCATTTGATACCCATGAAGCTATAGTTGCAGCAAAATTTACAGTTTTTCCTGTTTATATGCTTGATATTAGATTTTTCCTCATGCAAATCATAAAATTCATACTTTACTCGTTAAGACCTTTCATTTGATACCCATGAAGCTATAATTGCAGCAAAATTTACAGTTTTTCCTGTTTATATGCTTGATATTAGATTTTTCCTCATGCAAGTCCTAAAATTCATACTCTACTTGTTAAGACCTTCCATTTGATACCCATAAAGCCGCACTTTAAAAAATAAAAATTTCAAATCCTTATCGCGAGAGATCGGTAAAACTGATCGATATATAAATAGTATATTCTTATTCAGCACATCACGTAGATTCAGAATATGCAATAAAATCACCACTTCCGGTCTCACTTCCGGTCTGACAATGTGCTACCTATATAATCTACTTCCGCCGGATCCACATAAATGTCTGATATTTCGAAATTAATCAATTAAATATATGTGTAAAGCAACATTTTTGTATGCAAAGTCACAAGGCGGTTCTTTCATAGCCGTCAGGCAACAGTTCCCTTTAATGCTGCTAGAGCAGATGAAAAACACTGTTCATACCTAACCTCTGATGGTAACAACCCATTTTGTAGACGGGGATTACAGATACCGAAGTTGATACTCTCTCTCCCCAAAAGGAGATACCTGTCGTGTTTCCATTTGGGAAAAGTCGACCACCCTTTAGACCACGGGTTGGATGGTGAAGCGAAAGAGTGGGGGTGTAAAGCAACATTTTTGAATGCAAAGTCACAAGGCGGTTCTTTCATAGCCGTCAGGCAACAGTTCCCTTTAATGCTGCTAAAGCAAATGAAAAACACTGTTCATACCTAACCTCTGATGGTAACAACCCATTTTGTAGACGGGGATTACAGATACCGAAGTTGATACTATCTCTCCCCAAAAGGAGATACCTGTCGTGTTTCCATTTGGGAAAAGTCGACCACCCTTTAGACCACGGGTTGGATGGTGAAGCGAAAGGGTGGGGGTGTAAAGCAACATTTTTGAATGCAAAGTCACAAGGCGGTTCTTTCATAGCCGTCAGGCAACAGTTCCCTTTAATGCTGCTAAAGCAAATGAAAAACACTGTTCATACCTAACCTCTGATGGTAACAACCCATTTTGTAGACGGGGATTACAGATACCGAAGTTGATACTATCTCTCCCCAAAAGGAGATACCTGTCGTGTTTCCATTTGGGAAAAGTCGACCACCCTTTAGACCTCGAGTTGGATGGTGAAGCATAAAAGTAAGGTATAAAATATGTTAACTTACATTATTATTGCACTAAAGCACTAACACTTGTTTGAAAGTTTCTCACAAAATATATTTAACTCGCTAAACACAGAGCACACACAAAAACACGTCTAGTTCCTTCTGAAGCTAGTAGAATAATGAATTTAATAATAACTTGAGATACGCATATCGCGTTTTTATAGGAACTTCTTATCAGTTGGCGGCGCCGTCGAGTCGGTCAATAACAACTTTATCATTTTCTTTTTAGGAACTTCTTATCAATTGACGTCATGTATACCGTTCATGCGTGGCGAATAACAACTTTATCAATTTCTTTTTATAGGAACTTCTTATCAATTGACGTCATGTATACCGTTCATGCGTGGCGAATAACAACTTTATCAATTTCTTTTTAGGAACTTCTTATCAATTGACGTCATGTATACCGATCATGCGTGGCGAATAACAACTTTATCAATTTCTTTTTATAGGAACTTCTTATCAATTGACGTCATGTATAGCGTTCATGCTTGGTCAATAACAACTGTATCAATTTCTGCGAATTAGTTTAATTTTAGTTTATCGCATATTCAATGATTAAATATCGTGTATAAAACCTATGACACTTCATAGGAGGAAAAAAGTATTCTTCTCATAGTGTTGAGTGATATAGAAAAATAGGTGAATACACATTTTTCCGGTATATTGAGGAATTTACCAATCGGTGAGCTGTTTATTTCATCTTGATCTTACTATATATCATGAGTACAAAAATTTTGTTATTTTCTGGCGGTTATCCTGCAGATGAGAGCGAGATTCTATCAAGGCATGATAATTCCTTCGAAACCCTACTCCTCATCATAGGGATTTATTTTTTCCTCGATTAGATTGAAGCTTATTTAGCATTTAGTTATTGGAATAATATTTATTATAAGCATGATTGGAGTGATTGATGTTTCATTTGGATTTAGATATAGTTGCAATATTATTATATTTCTTATCCCCCGATTAATGTTTGGGTATAAAACACATTTAACATTTAGCTATATGAATAATAATTATATAACTGTTGTGTTGAAGAATGATAATTTTTTTTTTGATAATGAAATGATTATGTGTTCATTTAGAATCTGACAGCCTTGATTTTGGTAGGTAAGTGATCATGCTGCAGCCATCCTCTCCTGATAAGCACTTTGGCGAATTAATAATCCGCCCTAATTGATTTTTGAGGGGGTGTGCAGTCATATATTCGTTGAGAAAGGGATTAGAGGCGGACTCAGTCAAGTATGTTCTAAGCGTAGAGCCCACGCCAACAATAAATATATGCCGAATTATAATCCATCGAAAGCTGATTCTTAAAAAACATAAAGTGTTCTCCATAAGTCAGGAGAAAATTGCCCTATCTCCCAATGATGATAAACGATACTTGATCCCTGGAACTTTTACAACGCTTCCGTGGGGGCATTATGCAATCATGGACATAGTAGATTAGTGATTATTAGTTGAATATATTAGCATATAGTTGCAATCATAGAGATTTATAAATCCTGATAAGTTTTGAAGCACATTTAATATAATTATACAACTATTGTAAGCAGCTTATATAAAGGACATGTACAGATTTGTGATTGGTTGACGTTCCATTGTAATATAGCGATCGCGTTGAAATAAGGTGCATATAGCTTGAATAAACGTCATGAAAGTAATCCCCTTATAAACATTCCGTTTTGAGAAATGTTCATGCAGAAGATATCATTTCTATACTATATATAACATTCCATCTATGCATTCAAGGAGCAGCAGCCCTTCCATGATACCTCCGATGAATACCCGCCTCTTTCAAAAATCACGTGACTGACAGCATACATAAACAGCGCCAATATAACTCTTTCAAAACCCCTATGGCTAGCGCTATGAAGTCTTACATGCCATACCTCGCTGTAGATCCTGCAACATACACTTCGTCCCCACACGTTCAAACATCTCCACGACTGACGTTATGTACAAACACTCCCATTATAACTCTTCCAAAACCCCTATGGCTAGCGCTATGAAGTCGCACATTCCATACCTCGCTGTAGACCCCGCGCCATACACTTCGCCCCCTTCGTGTTCAAACACCCACACGGCTGACGTCATGTATAAACAACTACCTGTACCACATAGGCTGCAATATACTCACACTTATCACTCAGACCGGATACCCCGCGGTTATATCTACAACATTAAAATCGCTTGTTCTCAATTCCTCCATAGCTGAGCGGTTAAGGAGCTGGCTTTGGATTTCTCGGGTTCGATTCCCGTGTGTAGAAAAATATTTCATTTTCAGTAGAAGTGCATTAAATTGTTCAAGTCCACATTCGCGGTTAAGCCGCCTAACTTCAGAGTTTATTTCCCGGGTTCGAATCTCGGTGTGTGTAGACAAAAAATCTTTTCAGTAGAATGTGAGTACACAGATGAGTAGTTCACAGACTTCACCCAACCATTGTTAGGGAAGAACCATACACAGATGATTAGTTCACAGACTCCGCCAGGCCATAGTTAGGGTAGAACCATACACAGATGACTAGTTCACCGACTTCACCAGACCATAGTTAGGGAAGAACCATAGACAGATGACTAGTTCACCGACTTCACCAGACCATAGTTAGGGAAGAACCATAGACAGATGACAGACTTCCAGAACCATAGTTAGAGGGAACCATAGACAGATGACTAGTTCATAAAACCATAGACTACCTACCCCTCCCATCGACACGACTGCGCATGCGTGATTGTGGATGACCTTGGGATGGTCAGTTTTCGGTAAAATGAACCTTAGATTTCCTTATGGAGATTTACATGCAAAAAAGGGTGATTTTGCTCCCGAACCGGTGCAGCACATCTACTATGACCCAATATGTAGGAAATGCAGAGAGGCCGAAAAAACTGCTTCTCACATCCCGTTCGAATGCACAGCATCAGCATCCCTCAGGCATCGACACTTCGGAGAATCAAAACTGCTCCCAGTAGAACTTATGGAAGCCAGCACTGGCAATATTCTGGATTTCTGGCGAGACGCTAACCTGCTAGGATAGAATAGACTTCTGACTACAGGGTGCACTACGTGGCCTAAGTCCATTTGGGGGCTGAGCCCCCTCCCCTCAAGATAGATAGATTACTTTATTCATGTTATGTACATAATATGTTTACACTACTCATCATAAAATATAACTAAGATCATAATATTAAATTTAAAATTTTATTAAAAAAAAATCTGAAACAGGAAACAGGTAGGTACCCTCAATCAAATTTACAAATTTAAATACTTTAGTGCATTTTACTCATTCCATAAATTGTTCTAGGTTAGCAGTTACACTTCAATTTCTTGCCTCTGGAGATTCATATACGACCAGAAGTCTGAGCAGCACTCATCAAGGGATCACAGGGGTATATCAAGGTACTGAATAAATTTGAAATGAGAACATACTGTTGAATTTCTCCAAACATCGTTTATAACATATCATACATATAATAATATTATTATACCGGGATATCAGAAATTATCTTGGTCAAGGGTGGTTGTGGAATCTAAAACGTGTGTCTTACTTTACTTGTGTCAAATTAATTAATTTGAAGTTTCTGGAAGTACGAAATTTCGCAATTTTATACGAATGTTATAACACTCAGAAGTCTCTAGCACTTTAGACTTCGGGATTTTCACTTGGCGTATCGAAATAAGAAGGTTCGAATTGTATGAAAACACAATTGCATGAACGCCAGACGTCCTATGTCATTAGCTACGAACGTCATCATTTTGACATATGCCTCGAGGAGCTCGCTGCGCGTCAGTTAGAGTTTATACATTTTACCTCGATCTTGTTAATTTGGGGCCGTTTCGTGCCCCGTGCGGCCGGCGGAAGTTGTAAGGAAATGATTTCGGCTATGGGCCGCTAGCTTTACCTCGCTTCATGTATATTTTAGTCGCAAGAAAATTCTCTTTGGATCGTGGCACGTAAGACGCGCGTAGCTGAGACCTGAGATTACCTGTTTCTATTTTAATTAAATTTTCCTATTTAAACGGAATTTTTGGAAAAAAGAAGGGCCGTGGGGTGCGTATCGCGACTAAATCTAACTACATGGAGCGAAAACGGTACGCAAAAAGCCCTCGTAAGGAAGTTCTATGTTCCTAACTTTTGCAATCTTCCAACTCGCGAGCTACGGGCTTCTCACGTGAACGTCATTCCATTTATCGAAAATTAACTATTTTAAAACGGTTTTCGACCCGGTTTGTGGCTATCCCGACCTTTCAAAAGATTCAAAGTTAACATTTCGACTATTTTTATTACTATATTAATTTGTAGTTATTATTGTTTTACAACTGAAATAAATAGGTATGGAATTTGTAGGTTATTGATGATGTCAGTGTGACAGTGACATAATTATTTCAAACGTAAAGTTAGACATACGTTTTAGATTCCACAACCACCCTTGACCAAGATAATTTTTGATATCCCGGTATAACATTATATAATAATACATATGAAACATATAACAATTGAACCGAGCGTCATCGATAGTTTGAAACTAAACATCGGAATACATTGTTACATTAAACAAAATGTTCTAAATTTTCTGAGATCACCGATGAAGCAGGTGATTGTTGCCAGGATTGCCGACTCGAGTTGATCAGAAAGGATCCTTCAGGTGGCAAGTGAATGGCAGGAGGAGGCAATGCATGCTGTGATTGAAAATTTATGAGTGTAATAGTCACACTTCCCACAGGATTTTGCCAGTTATAGGATTGATGATAATTTACTGCAGGCCAATCAATCAAGCCTCTATTAGCTTTCATCAGTATTTCAAACAAGAAATGCTGTACTGCTTTCGGTGTTAGAGGGGGTGTATTTATGTACTTTTCATCTGTTTCATTAGATTGTGAAGATTTCGAACGCACTGTTCATCATTGATGAATTTGTTTCATCTCGATCTCTTAATGGTAGCTTCAGGAGTAGAAGGCACCATTGCCTCCCTTTGGTCGGAAGGTATGACTTCTGCGTTGATGCTATCTTCAACTCCAGAAATCAAATCCTTGTATCATTCTATGAAATCATACGTATTACTCCGAAATACGACTGGTTTCATTATTATTGTTATTATGTTTAATAATCATATATTATACAATTCCACAACCTATACATAATACTATCAAATAATTGAATGTCATGTTGTAAAAATGGCTTCCCAATTATGGCAACGTTTATTTTACTATTAATATTTCTGTTTCATATACCACCGATAACTCCCCTTCAGCTTGGAAGGAACTTTGAAATACGCTGGAATCTGCATCACTGTATCGGTGCCCTTGTAGTCCAGTCGTCCTGCAATTGTCCTACACTTAAAATGATATTTCTTCCCCATCTCTATTTTATGATGGATATTTATGTTTTTCGAGTCGCTGATCACGAATATGGAGGTTGAAAGATCGTAGACCCATGAAGTTTCGAGATGACACAAGTAAAGTAGGACACACGTTTAGATTCCATAACCACCCTTTACCAAGATAATTTTTGATATCCCGGTATAACATTATATAATAATACATATAAAACATATAACAATTGAACCGAGCGTCATCGATAGTTTAAAACTGTAACGAAGCTTAAATTTTGAATTATCATTTATTTTGGATCAGGCAATGAATACGGATGTTACATGTAATCTCAGTTTGAACAGTTCATTAATTCAATAGATATGAATGAATTCCGAATGTGTATTCTGTGATTGCCACTTTTCTAAATCTCCGTAATTTCGAATAAGTGTAATTATTCAAATAGATGAATCAAATTCATGCCCGTTCAAAATTGCATTTCATTCCGATAAAGCATGTTGCAAAAACAGGGGTCTGGCCAAGTTAACGCATCAAACTTTGTGCAACCTTATGTATAAAAAGGGCGAACAACCAAAAAACTCCGATAACACTTGCTCACTCCGCCGAGAGGAACTACCAAGATATCATGTGCGCGAATTTTAGATCTAAAAAGTAGCGTCACTTTTAAGCATTGTTTGGGGCATAAGTAAAAAACCCTTGGCACAAAATAAGGAATTGGTGGAGCAGACCTATCCAGAACCTCGGGAAACATATAAAAGCCGTGACAGCCAAAAGATCGCTCTCTTTTGTGATTTCGATTTTCAATCCGTACCGTTAAAGTGTGATTATCATATTAGAATCAAAGTGAAATAATTATTATCCGAGTTCAAGTCAGATGTGAAAATGTGATTTAACAATAGTGTTTGTGTTTGTGAATTAAACATAAGGTAATGATAGCTAAATAGTTTATATTTTTGGGCATTACGATATATCTTCCGATCCGACCGAAATTTCAACCGTTTATTATATCGTAGTGTGATTTGAACATTTCACGTACTGTTGCTATCTAAAAATTTACCGAATATCGCTCATTACGCTAGGACCTGTTTGATTCGTACTTTTCCTTAAATTGATCATTCTGAATCATTTGTCAACCAATTCCGTACCGCTGAATTGAATTAAGATACCGAACACATCGTAAAGTTGATATGTTGAAAGAGTTTATATATACCGTTTGAGCTTCATTACATTTTCCGTCTGGGTGAATTTTCATGAAATAATACCGTTCAATTGCATTCATATTGATTATTCTGAAAGTGTTCTTGTTATATTTATTATATATTTTAACATTTGGAATTCCCCGTTTTATTAAATTATTTCTGCTCCATCTTCAAACGAGCTAGGTTTTAACAAGGTATCAATTGTAACTAAAGCCTACAATTTTGATACTGTTTTCTGCCCATTGGACTCTGGTTATACTTCACTGTAGCTACCCTAGGGACAAGGCTATCTATAGATAGCAGAGTGACAAGCCTTGTGGTGGAGACCCTAGCAGAAGTCTTCAAAAAGGAGTTAACCTTTAGAAAAATCTGACGCCCGAGGATTTGAAATAAGCACTGTACCGAAAAGTCGCAAGGACAAGTCATAAAATGACGCCCACGAGCAGGGACCTTTGATAATTGACCGAGGGGGAATTTTTTTGTTTGTTTATTCCTAAAAGTGAAATGTTGAATAATTTATGGCAATTGAACCGGTAGTCCGTTTTGAATGAAATTACAGATATAGTGTGACAGAAAAACAAGCTTCAAGTCCACGACATTTCGAATACGTTTTCGAAACATCCCCAGGAATTTTTTTTGAATTTTGGAAATTTGGAAAAGTTTCAACGGAAACTTGTTCCCCGTGTTTACCCAGGTAGTTTCAGGGGAAACATCAAGTTTTTAACCGAAAATCTGACTGTTAAATCGATTGTTCCGTGAGGTGTAGAATTGTTAACTACACCTCAGTGTTTTGCCCAAATTTTGATTTTTGCTCATATTTTGCCCTTTGATTTTCCCAGTCAACCGTAACACGGATTGTGCAAGTCATAGCTCCTTTCCAAGTAAATCGGTACCGAGGAAGCCGTTGGTAACATTTCTGGGCGGATTGGCTCAACCTTTTTGGAGTTACCTCCCCAAATCGAAGTTACGTTGCCCAAATTGGGGCAAGTGATTTGATTGCTTCTGCCTTATTGGAAGGAATGTGTGGATTGGTTTTGGTTACCGCACCCTCTTCCGTTACCTACCCCTGATCAAAATAATTTATTTTTGGGGTTGAAAATTCTGATTTTGGGTATACTGGTGCTATACCCAAGGCGCCGCAGCCTACGCAAACCAATATTGAAGACATGGTGCATGACTTTTAACGACGTGCCGTCGTTAATGTTGCAGGCAATGGAGTTTGAGAATCTGCAGGCTGAGCAGAAACTCATGCAGAAAAGGATATTTCCAGTGTCAGTGAGGGCAAAAATTCCAAGTCCCGCAGCAAGGATTATGGAACCGTCAGCGCTGGGTAGGCAGCCTGCATCTGAACCGTCATCGCCAGTCAAGTCCGGGATACCGAATGGCCCTGAGCAGACTTGTTGGGATTGTGGTCTCCGCGGCCACTTCAGTGGAAGGAACTAAGCACGACCTTCGAAACACGCTGGAATCTGCCTCACTGTATCGGTGCCATTGTAGTCCAGTCGTCCTGCAATTGTCCTACACTTAAAATGATATTTTTTCCCCATCTCTATTTTATAATTGATGTTTATGTTTTTCGAGTCGCTGATCACGAATATGGAGGTTGAAAGATCGTAGACCCAAGGCGTTTCTACCCAAAAATGGCCGTTTTTTCGAGTTTTCGTCGCCTTTAGCGATTTAAAGGAAAACAACACATTTTATCGACTATACAGTGGCGAGCAAAGTTGTAGAGAAATTAAAAATGCGTCGAGTGAGTACAAGTAGAAGTCTCTAAGTTATTCGGGGCTTAATATGAGGCCCATTGTTTTTTTTGCAGTAACATAAAAATTGAATTTCGTAATACAAATTTTCCTCTAAGAACTTTTCTGTCCAATGGTAGTATTTCATGTGTACTTTCGAACCGATTTTGTTTTTCTGTCTATCTTTTTTTTTGGCGCCTAAATTCGCCATCTTAGATAAAACAGTTTTTTCATTGAAACTCCGTTAAAAATTGGTCTTTTGACTCAAATCAAGAGCAAATTGAAGAATACGATGTATTCTATAACATATTCAAAATCCAAGCATTTGAATGAAAAATGGAGAAATGGGACTGTCTTAAAAAATCAAGGTCCCAAAAAAAATAAATAATTTTCAGGTTAGGATACTCGTATGGAATTAAAATTTCACATGCAAATAGAAGATCAGTATATGAGTATTTCAAACCACCCTAGATATTTTTTGGATAAGTGAAACTCGAGATATCTTTCGATGTAGGTTTGGGTTCACAATGAGCCTAATTTAAACCCTAATCAAGAAAATCAAAAAAATTCTGACAGAAGAGACTTTTGGCTATCTAACCCTGAATCGTCGATCTCCCACATATCTTTGAACAAATTATAGCTTGGGTTAAAAAGAAACGAAGCCAACAAAATACAAACGCACTCGAAATTCGCGCGTCCGTAACGTAGTTTTAAAAAAAAAATTCGAATTTTACTTTCATTTTTTAGATAGAAAAATAAAATATCATCAATGTAATAATGAATTTGAGATATGTTATTAATAATTTTCATAATAATCAAAATAATTTTTTTTTTACGATAATGGTTATTTTTAAGGTACTATTTAACTGGAAAAATGAAAAATAATCAATAAAGTAATAATGAACATGAATTTTATTATTGACGAATTGAAAAATAATTATAATAATAATAATTTCTGTATTTTTTTTGGATGGGAAAATTGTGAAAAAAAAAAAAATTTGTTTATGAGTGACATTGTTATATATACTATATATTGATTCTTTCTTATTCAAAAAAAAATTAACTTATCAATAATAAATTCGTACATGGCAGATTTTATTATTTGAGATAAATAACAATTAATTCTTATCATTATTAAACTAACAACCTATAACATCATACTATATGATACTTATGCTCTACGCTTTTCAGGTGCAGTGCTTTCTCATTATCAGTCGTAGTAGAGTCTGATGATGTCATATTCTCAGTTTCTTCATCACTTTCGTAGCAAGTTGCTGATCATAGCACGATCATCATTGATGTTATCATTTTCAAAATCACTTTCGGGTTCTTGATCATCACCATCTCCTTCTGATGAAGGAATCACGTTACTGTTATCATTATCATCAAGATCATCATCATCATCATCGACATCGTCGTTTATTGCAAATTCATTATCATCTAATAATGTAACTTCAGGCTCAGCGCTATTTGCACCGTTTTTACCCTCGCAGTGTTGACATAGAATTGTGCATGGTATACCTACTTTCTCACAAGAACATTTGCCACTGCAACTGACTTTGCAACCACATGAAATTATTTTTAGCAAATTTTTATGTGCAGCTTCTTTATATGTTTGAATAGGCTCAAGCCCATTTTCTGTATTTTTCCAACAACATTTGGTTGGGTCAATGGTATCATTGCCTATCGAAAGCTGCACCTGATGATGAACACGTGAAATGTGTAATTTGGTTGCATCATCAGTTGGTGGCAAGCATTCAAGTTCACATGCCGACTTTTGAAATCTATTGGTATATGAAATAAGGCGTAAGTGGCCGAGGTTTTCAATAATTTTTTCGTCATTTAGGAGCATATATTTGATACAAAATACTTCTACCAGTTCTCAATAATTTCTCAACATCTGGCTCAGTTTTTTAAATTGATTTAAATCGTTTGATGTAAAATTGAAATTGAGGAAAATTTTTTACTCCGCCTGTAAAAAGTGAATGTTGTGTCGCATCCACTAAAAGCATGGAAAAAAACAAATGAAAGGTTTGATATGACTATAAATGAAGGAATTTTGATGATAATATTCCGCTGGTTTTGTTTTACCCTTAACGGTTTTCTCTGGCTTTTGAAAATAAATGGGTTTTGGTACATTTTTTAAATCTGTTAATTGAGTTAATGGAACTAGAACATCAGTATCCTCGGCCACTATAAGAATATTTTTGTTTGGACTATTTTCACTTAAATCTATAGCCGTGTTTACAATTAATGCATCTGCAGCACACAAAGCTCTAAGAATCTGATTACCATTTTCTGTTAAAGAAGTTACCAGCAAATCGATGAATTGTTTTTTATTATTTACATTTGATATAAATGTATCCTAAAATTCAAAAATTTGAATTTTTTTTTGAAATCTACCTTACGCGTTTGTACTTTTGTTTGCTCCGGTTTTTTTTCAACTCGCGCTATAATTTCTTCAAAGATATGTGGGTGATCGAAGATTTAGGGTCAGATAGCCAGAAGCCTCTTTCGTAAGAATATTTGTGAATTTTCTTGATTAGGGTCAAAATTGGGCTCACTGTAAACCCAAACCTACATCGAATGATATCTCAAGTTCTGCTTCTTCATAAAAAATCTACATAGGCTTGAAATACTTCTAGAAGGGTCTTCTATTTGCACGTGAAATTTTAATTCCATACGAGTATTCTAACCTAAAAATTAATGATTTTTTCTGGGACCTTGATTTTTTAAGACGGTCCCCCATTTCTCGATGTTTCATTCAAAGTGCTTGAATTTTGGATACGTTATGAAAGACCTCAAATTCTTTAATTTGCATTTTGGTTTGATTCAAAAGACCCATTTTTGACGGAGTAATAATGAAAGAACCATTTTTCTAAGATGGCGAATTTTGGCGCCAAAAAATAAGATAGACAAATAATCAGAATTGGTTCAAAAGAACACATAAAATACTACCATTGAGCAAAAAATGAAACTCTCAGAGGGAAATTTGTAATACGAAATTCAATTTTTATGTTACCGAAAACACAAAATGGGCCTTATATCAGTCCTCGAATAACTTAGAGACTTCTACTTATCGCCCTTGACACATTTTTCATTTCTCTACAACTTTGCTCACTACTGTAAAGTCGATAAAATGTGTTGTTTGCCTTTAAGTCGCCAAAATCGACGAAATCTCGAAAAAACTGCCATTTTTGGGTCGTAAATGGCCAATATCTCGGAACACATTGGATCTACGATTCATTAACCCTCATATTCGTGATCAGCGAGCCAAAAAACATGAATATCAATCATAAATAGAGATGTGGAAAAATTTCAAATCCAAATTGCAGGACGACTGAACTATTGACAGAAAACATGTTTGCAAGCACCACTGAAATCAGGTACTGACTACTAAAATCATAAATCCAACACAAGTATTGTGCAGTTATCATCTGAGTAGGGACCGTCGAAAACACCTCCGGTATATCTAGGGCAGTGTTTCGGATTTTAAGAGAACAATACCTTTGAAGCCTAAAAAAGCTAAGTTGATAGTGATAGTCACTTTGTTATATAAATACTCTAGGATGCATTCACCAAATTGTACACAACTACTGGCACATTAGACCAACAAGAGTATGAATCATAATAGAAGAATCATGGCAAATTGCCGGCGAGATGACGTATAAGTTACCACTAACAGATGCCCTCAGAAGTTCTGTCAAAAAATAAGAGATGAAATAGCAAATTATTGCTTGAATGATAGATCTATAGAATGAAAAAACAAATATTCTTGAGTTCATTATTATTAAATCACCGTATTAAGTCTCTTTCTTGGCTTATCCCTTTCCTCCTGGAACTTACCTGTTCCTGTTCATTTGTTGTTTTTTTTTATTTCAACACCTATTTCTCTTGGCTTTGTTGTATTTTCTTCAGACCACTGATCCATAATTATTGATTTCAAAAAGCAAAGAGGATAAATAAAATTCCATGCAAGCCCGTAGGTTCGCGAGCAGATTACAACGAAACAGACACGTCGCCGGCCAACAGTGAACTGAGATCGCCTTTGTGTTCGTCAGGAAAACTGACAAGGAATGGATCGTCGTGAGCGTTTCACAAGCCTTTCGTTCGGCCCTCAAAATCACGTACAAACTATGCGAACTGGAGGTTCACAAGCAGTTCGCGAACCGTTCGGTTCGCGTATCTATACCCACCTTTATATTTATGTAATATATTAGGTTATTATGTTATATGTTATAATAGCTATTTTGTGATATTAACATAGGTAGGGTTCAATTTCATAATACGGAATTGTGCGAGCAATGAATGTCAGAGTGGTTCATTTAAAAAAGTCATGTTATTATTTTTAGTAATTGAAAAAACGTATAAGCAAAGAATATAATTATTCCAATTTGTCAATTATTTCTGTTTTTCCGTTGGAAACATAACCTATGTAAAATGCCAGACCATGTTATAAATGTGAAAAAGATTTTAGAATTTCATCGAATATCAAAACATCTTATCCAAATGAACTTCCAGTTCCAATTTTACTTGCATTAAATGTGGCAATAATGTTAGTCATAAAAAAGTACTTTATCATTGAAAAACTCACAATTTCAAGTGCTATTGTTGAACGCGTAAATCCTGAAATTAATAAGAAACAATAAATGCTTCCAAAAAATTGTGCCCTTGCCATTTTAATTTTCTTAAAAGAAAATCTTATTGAAGCAGTTTAGTGACCTACGAGATTGTTCAATTTGAATGTATTTGAGGTTGTAGAGACGTTTGTGGTCACCAAAAAATATATCTGCGAATCAGAATAACAGAATTCATTAGTTTCGATGTATTACGCAGACCAAGTCCTAAGATTGTAATACATTACTCAAGCTATTTCTAAAATCGATAAAAAAACCGTAAAGCAAAAATTCCCTGACCATAGAATTTTTCATCGAATACGACATTGTAAAAATAAGTCTGTCGATCTCTCAAAGTAAAAAATGAATCGATTCCAAACTTTTACAGTCTGGTCAAAAGGACTACAAGACAGCTCTAAGGAGTTTCAGGAGAGATTCGTCACTTACCTACTGTGAGGGCAACAATGAGTGAAGAGAATCTCGCGCAGTTCTCACTGAAAGACCTTCAAGGTTTTCCAAAAGGAGTACAAGAAAGCCCTAAGGAGTTACAACAGATACTCGTAGCGCACCTACTGTAAGCCCATCAACAAGATGCCGTCGGCAGCAAGACATGGATTTCTCAATTTGTACAGGAACAGTGATCCTGCCGAACGGGGAATACACGTCATTGCGGGACGAGACGCTGCGAGATATAATCTGCAACGCCCCGGAACTGATGATAACCTCACAGTCACACCTCCCAAGGACTTCCGTGTCACCGTGATAGTGCTGAATTATAGGGCATTCTTCTGCTAAAAATAATGTGGTATCAAGGGCAAAACGACTTTGTGCTCTTGCACTCAGTCAAGGACAAACAGAAGATACAGGTAATTATCCTTTATAATAATTTTGAACCGATTTACGAGGGATTATGTATATTGTAATGATTGTATTGTGTGAAAATGTACATTCAAATTTAGTGTTCTATTTTCAACAAAGTTTAACAATTATGTCCATTCTGGAGAATCTGATGATTGTTTGGAGCTAATAATTGAGTATCAAGTTTCAGATAGCCACACAACTGGAAAAGGTACAACCTATTTTTGAAAGTCCATATGCTCATTTGAATTGATATCACATTCTCAGCTACAGAACAACCAACACAAAGTAACATAACGCAAGAAGGTTGTGGTAATTTGCTGCTACCAAATGAAAGGCAAACTATGTTTGGTTCAGATTCGGAGAATACTAGTATAGGTACACGCCAACTCTGGCGCGAAAGGAAACTGACTGGCCGATGAATTGGCCAAACGGGGTTCTCTAGGCTACAACACCTCTGCAGCGCATAAATACCGCCTGAGTCGTATTTTGAGCCGATTTATGTCTCACCCGTCGTTTGGAGTGCTTACTATCTGACCGATCACATATAAATTCATATTATTTTCGCCTTTACGAACGTCTCGGTCTCACGACCATCATCAGAAGACGTATTATGTCTAAAACGGAATTTCTTAAAACTAATTGTATCAGCACAAAGCGTCCTTATCGCACCAACACCACCAACAGAAACACTTGCTAATGTTCTATCTTTTATTTCATTCACATGAAGTTAAATACTCAAATTCCGTACTAAACATAACAGGTGGCTTATATTTCAATAATAGTAGCCGTAGTGTGCGTGTTCGTGAAACCCACGAATATGACCATAACCATGATAATGACGATACCCCTTTGATTGTGGATCATCTGACACGGTTGTTGTCTCATCGGAAGCTTCATTGGAATCCGGTAGTGGTACTGCACTGCATGTTGCCATAACAACAGCAAAAAGTAATATCTGAAAGAATGAAATACTTGTTTAGTAAATGAGTATCAGAGTACAGTAAGAAAGTCTGCAGTATCTATGAAAATAGATACTGTCAGTAGGATGTACATCGATAACGTCTCCCAACGGTGACTTACAAAAAACTAACTTGAAGTTAACTTCTTACACCAATAACAAACTACCTGTCATAGGTACTTGTTTTCTGGAATGTAAATATAACAGTGTAGAAAAAACCTCACCTTTCGTGGTAAGCTGTAATTCCCAATCAATACTTGGTCTTGAGGCATGTAAGTTGTGTTTGGTAAAACGAATTGACAACATAAATATAGATAATAATATCAGTATTGAATCGAGTCATTACTCTATGTTATTAAGACCTTTCAAAAAATTATTTGAAGGCATTAGTTGCCTATCGAAACCATATCATATACAGTTAAAAGAGAATGTCAGTCCTGTCATTCATCCCCCTAGGAAAATTCCTCTTCCACTATTTCATAAATTAAAAATACCTTGAAGGAACTTGAAAAGAATGGTATAGTCAAAAAGGTCGATGAATCCACGGATTGGGTAAACTCATTGGTAATCGTTAAAAAGAAAGACAATAGTCTACGCTTGTGTCTAGATCCACGTGGTCTAAATACAGCAATAAAAAGGGAACATTTCCAGCTACCCACAATCGAGCAAATCACAACAAAACTAGCCGGTGCGAAGTATTTTAGTACACTGGATGCAAATAGCGGATTTTGGCAAATAGCGCTAGACCCTGTCAGTGCCAAATTATGCAGATTTTCCTTACAGAGACTTCTCTATGGTATCAATTCAGCTCCTGAAGTTTTTCACAAGCGTTTTAAATATTTCTTTGACATAGATGGAGTTGAATTATATATCGACGATATTATTATATGGGGTACCAGTAAAGAAGAGCACGATAAGCGTTTGTTACAAGTATTCAAAATAGCACAAGATAATAACATAACATTTAACAAAAATAAATGCAAATTTGGTTTAACTGAAATAATTTTCATGGGGCACAAATTAACCAGTCAAGGGATATATCCGGACGCTAATAAAACAATCGCAATAAAAAATATGCCCTTGTCGCAAAACAAACTTGATGTGCAAAGATTTCTAGGGATGATAAACTATGTAGGTCGATTTATACCCAACTTGTCCAAATTGAACTCGCCCTTGGGAGAATTAGTAAAAAGTGAGGTTTTATTTCACTGGGAGGAAAAACATACTTTATCTTTTAATTTATATATAAAAATTCTCGGGAAATAGGTCACAATAACACTTTGTTTTAACTATTCGTCTTTACGTACGTTTCGGTCTCACGACCATCATCAGAAGACTCACTATGTCTAAAAAGGGGGTTTATTAAAACTAATTATAGCACAAGCGTCCAAATCGCACAATTAAACTTCAATTAAAAGAGCCCACGCCGTCGAAACGAACAGAACCACGAATAATCGAATTGTATCGTCAGAATTAATGTATAAAAAATTATTTTTTTGTAGTAAGAATCCGCTATTCAGTAATATTAGCGAATAGCGGATTCTTACTACAAAAAAATAATTTTTTATACATTAATTCTGACGATACAATTCGATTATTCGTGGTTCTGTTCGTTTCGACGGCGTGGGCTCTTTTAATTGAAGTTTAATTGTGCGATTTGGACGCTTGTGCTATAATTAGTTTTAATAAACCCCCTTTTTAGACATAGTGAGTCTTCTGATGATGGTCGTGAGACCGAAACGTACGTAAAGACGAATAGTTAAAACAGAGTGTTATTGTGACCTATTTCCCGAGAATTTTTATATATAAATCATACTGGGTCAAGAATCTTATTATTTTTATCTTTTAATGATTTAAAAACGAAATTGATAGAGCATCCTGTATTGCAATATTTTGATGTAGAAAAAGATACGGTAATTTCAGTAGACGCATCTAAAGAAGGTTTAGCGGCCGTATTGATGCAAAACAATCTGCCATGTGCCTATGCCTCAAAATCCCTCACTGAAACTCGAACCAAGTATGCACAAATTGAGAAGGAGCTTCTAGCTATACAGTTTGGGTGCGAGCGATTCAACCAATACGTCTACGGTAAAAGTTTCACAGTTGAAACAGACCACAAACCCTTTTGGCAATCTTTAAAAAACCACTAGCTTCTTGCCCCTCAAGATTGCAAAGAATGCTCTTACAATTGCAAAAATATGATATACACTTAGTATATAAACCCGGAAAGGATCTGTATATAGCCGACGCCCTATCTAGGGCGGCATGTGAAGATAACTTTGATTTTAATCCAGACATAGACTCGCAAATTTGTGTTGTGGACTTGTCTATAAACTTTAGTGAACAAAAATTAAGGGAATATAAAAACGCAACAAATGCAGATCCAAATTTAAAGCTTTTAAATTCATATCTAAAAAACGGATGGCCAAAAAGCCTAAAAAAAGTTTCATTGGGAGTTAGAGGTTACTACAGATTTCGGGGTGGGTTAGTAGAGTTTAATGATTTGTTATTCATTGGGGATAGAGTGATAGTGCCTGAATGTAAGAGGCCAGAAATTATTGAGAAAATTCATTTCTGTCACCTTGGCATAGTAAAATGCAAAAATAGGGCAAACGAGTCCTATCTAACTGTAGAATTTGTTTACAATATCAATGTCATAATAGAAGCGAGCCCTTAATATCTCATAATATACCTACTTCACCGTGGGATAAAATAGCTTGTGATATTTTGTAACTGGGAAACGTCATGTATTTACTTGTGATAGACTACTATACAAAATGGGTAGAGTTGTTACCTCTCAACGAAAATGCCTTGTCTGAGACTGTGATAAAACAATTAAAATCAATGTTTTCAAGATTTGGAATACCCTCAATTGTAATCTCGGATTCTGGTCCAAGATTTAGTTCCGAATTATTTAAACAATTTTCAGAAAAGTGGGAGTTTCGGCACGTAACCTCTAGTGCACGATACCCACAGTCAAATGGTTCGGTTGAAAGAGCCAAGCAAACTGTGAAGAGAATGTTACGTATTAACCTATAGAAATATGCCTATAGATCAGAATAAATACTGCCCCGCACAGTTTCTAATGTCACGTAAACTTAGAGATTTTCTGCCTATCGTTAATAGTAAACTGAAACCTTGTCTTATCGATTATGAAAAATACAATTTGAACTTGCTAGCTAAACAGGAGAAACAAAAAAGTTACTACGACAGAGGTACAAAATCTCTAGATGAACTGCAACATGGACAAAGCGTAAGATTTCAGAATAAATTAGGCGATAAATGGCAGTCTGGTCAAGTACACGACAAACTCGGAGAGCGTTCATACAGGGTGGAGGATAAAAATGGTTCCAGTTTTGTGAGAAACAGAAAATGTATAAGTGCAGTTCCTGATCATAATCTGGAATACAGTATACGTCCTGAGTCTGAAATAGACAGTGGTATAGATCAAACTGTGGATACCACCCTGAGTGAATCGCTAGCTGAAATAAATGATCCTCCCCCTTGCACTAGTAGCGGTAGGATCCTGAAAAAACCTGACCGGTTAGGTTACTGATAGTTTGAAATTATTGTAAGAGAATTTTTTTTATTTTTTTTTGTCGTGATTGTATTGAGGTAATGAAAAAAGGAAATAAATCTAAATGAACTGATTCGATTGATTATTATAAACAAAGGGAGATGTTGTATATGTATTGTATAGGCAACTTATAATCCATTTTGTATCTGTATCTCACCACGAGTGATAACATAATGAAGCAGTTCGTAATCTTCACTCGTGTTATTAACACTATGTGACAGTGTAAACTATAGTGTAAAATCACCAAATAACTAATTATTCAATATTGTCACGTAGTAGTTGTGAGTTGTGATAGTAACAGTTGTTGTATTTATATTGCAAACATTTATTTTAAAGATTGCATAATTATATTTCAACTGTATTAGCTTTTTTACATTCAAAAATAATGGAGCATCAGAATCACATGCTGATGACTCGGATAGAGATCCAGATTACGAACTAGAAAGAACAGGAGGAAAATATATACCTCAATATTTTAATTTTGAAATCTTAGCAGCGCCCAAAACAAAAAGACAGCTATCCTGTCAAGAGCTAATCGAGTCTCGTCATTGACAACATATCAAGAGGCCTCTTTATGAATGAATATCTGACAACAAATACCAAACATCTTTCAAAAAAAGCTAAGTCGGAGTAAATCGCAAATTGGTTCGAATCTTATGTGACTGATCCTTGTCAAGCGGTAACAGTCGGTAACCACAAATCAGAATATCGCCAAATACCCCCTGGAGTGCCTCAAGGATCACATATAGGGCCACTCTCAATTAATATTTATATTAATGATATATCCCAATGTTTTCAATTCGCCAATTTCCTAATGTATGCGGATGATCTAAAAATATATCATTCAATTTCTGATGTTGACAAAACATCACGCTAATGCAGCAGGATATCAATAACTTCTGTGATTACTGTAAGGAAAACAGTCTATATCTGAATTTTGAAAAGTGTCACCACAATTCGTTTGGACGCGGAAAGAGCAGTCTAAATCAATCATATCAAATATCTTCCCATCCCTCACAAACTGTCACGGAAATGAAGTATTTAGGAATATTATTCGATTCTAGAATGCTTTCCGATGAACATGTGTTTTACGTTTCTAAAAAAGCATATAAAATGTTAGGTTTCATGATGAGAACTTGTCGTGAATTTAAGGATATTCAGACTCTCCGTACTCTATATGTCATACGTCACTAGTGTTTTGAGTTATGGTTCTGTAATATAAAACGCTGGATACGACATTTATATAAATAATTTTGAACGGGTTGAGAATATATTCATAGATTATATCAATAAAAAATGTTTTCCAATCAACTCCAACAATCGTATCTACGTTCGGAATGAACTGAACATATTAACACTAGCGAATAGAAGGAAGATTTCAGATGTGAAGTACCTCTTTAAAGTCATGAATAATTTAGTTGACTCGCTCGCTATCCTCAGTAACATTTATCTTAATTAATTAATAATTAATTATATTCACTAAAATTGGTTCGAATCTATTCATAAAGCTGCCTGTTGCAAGTATGAAAAAAAATCCTGTAGTATTTCCATCTGAACATCCAACTTTCAACTTTCAAGAACTCTCTTTTCATTTAGTAAGAGATTGCATCTCAACTTAAATTCGAAAATTATTAGGTGTATTTCTCATTACTTAGTGTATCCTTTGACAAAACTATTCAACGCTTGCATTAACACTTAACACTGGCACATTTAAAATATTTGAAATTATCTAAAGTATTACCGTTACATAAAAAAGGTTCAAAAAATGAGTTGGGTTCCGAAAAAACAATTCCCTTTCCAAATTGACGGAAGCAATTTGTGAAGCATTTGATAATGGTGAGCATTTCGGCTCAATTTTCTGTGAACTCACAAAAGCATTTGATTGTGATTCTAAAGATATTCTGATGTCTATTAAGGTTCTGAATCAAACGACTGTTGAGTTTGCACTGTTTTATTTCATGCTAATCAGAACCGATATCAATAACATAAACATGTGTTCAAGACAGATAAAACATATATCATCACATCCTATTCCTTAAATAATAATAACAATTAAAATAAAAATATATTCTGTTTCCAGCAATCCAAATATTATTTACTTAACCATAACTCTTGAAAATTAATAACCATATCTCTCGCGGGGAACTACTTTTCTTCCAGATCTAGTTGTATATGTTTCAACATTTGGATCATCTTCATTTTTTCCATTTGCATTGAAATGTTCTCTCAAACTTACATCATCAGAAGAATAAATGTATCGAAATGTATTATAATGATTTATAGACATTCCTTTATCTATTAAGTGTTGTCTGTTTCTTATGATTTCTTCACCAGTCTCATACATTTTTACTTTATATGATCTACAATTATCGTTTTTACTCATGACTCTACCAGGAATGTTTTTGTTTTTCGATTTAACATATACAGTATGGTCTTTATTAATATTAGGTAAATTTTTCACATGCCTATCATAGTAAAATTTTTGTGTATTTTATTTTTCTCTTAATACGTTTTTGAATTCATTCACATTTATTTCAATAGGTTGTAATTGTTTATTTGTTATCGGAATTATGCTTTTCAATGAACGATTATAAAACAATTGTGCTGGAGAATGAACATTTCAATACAAAGGAGTGTTTCTTAATTCTAACAAAGCTATGAATGGATCATTTTTTGCTACATTGCACTTTTTGAATATATTTTCAACTGTTTGTATAGTTCTCTCTACCATTCCATTTGACTGAGGGTATAGAGGACTAGACGTTTTATGCATAAAATTCCATTCTTTTGAAAAACATTTAAACAAATGTGCACTAAATTGCGGACAATTATCAGAGAATACGATATCTGGTATACCCTGTCTGGAGAACATATTTCTCAATTCATATATTATGGAGTCAGAAGTTGTAGTTTTCAATTTTACTACTTCCATTAATTTAGAAAAATAGTCGACTGCAATTAGATCTTGCTCCATTATATTCAAACAAATCCATACCAATCTTTTGCCAAACACGTGATGAAATTTCATGTTGATTCAAGGGTTCTTCGCAATTTGCTTTAGCAAAAGTGACACATGCATGACAGTTTAAAATAAGCTCATCTAAATCTCTGGACATACCAGGCCAATACAGAATTTCCCTAGCTCTAAATTTTGTTTTTTCCTTGCCCATGTGACTAGATTGTAATTTTTGCAGTATACTTCTTCTTGAATGTTTAGAAATTATTAACCTAGAATTTTTATACAATAAACCTTCATGATAAGAAATTTCATCCTTAAATGAAAAATGTATTTTAATTATTTCTTTAACCTCATTTTCATTTAATGGCCACCCCTTTTTTTATTTGTGCAATTAATTCAAACATCTCATTATTTTCTTTAGTTCCATTTTTTAATTCTTCTAATTTTGTATCTGCAACCGGTAAATTTTCTACAAGTAAACAAATCTGTGCTTCTAAATATCTGTCTAATATTTCTAAATTAATATCATTTGCATCGTGTACTACAATTTCTTCACCATGTGCCCTTGACAATGCATCAGCTATTGCTAATTGCGTACCAATATATATATATGTATCTTATAAATTAAATTTATGTCATATTTTTGTAATTGAATAAGCATTCTCTGCAAACGTGGCGGACAACTATTTAACGGTTTTTTGATAATTGAAGTTAGCGGTTTATGATCAGTTTCTACTGTTATGTTTTTTCGACCATAAATAAATTGATGGAATCTCTCTTATCCAAAAAGTACAGCTAAAATTTCCCGTTCCATAGGAACATAATGTTTTTGAGTTTCTGTTAGAGATTTAGAGGAATAACAGACCGATAAATTGTTTTGTAGAAGTACAGCTCCAATGACTTTGAAGAGTCAACGGATATCGTAACTTCCTTATTTGTGTCAAAATATTGTAATATCGGCTTTGAACATAACACTTCTTTTAATTCATTGAAAGAAGTTTCATGCTCATTTTCCTAATGCCATAGTAGGTACATCGGTTTTTGATAGATTTCGTAAATGTTCTGTTTTGAAGGACATATAGGCGATAAACTTAGATACATAAGTTATCATGCCTAGAAAACGTTCCAAATCTTTTTTGCAAGTTGGCCTTTTAAAATTTTTAACAGCTATTATTCTCTGTTCATCAGTTTCAATACCTTTGTCATGAATTTTGTGACCCAAAAATGTTAGAGTATTTATGCCAAATTTAATTTTAAATTTACTTCTCTACATCTTTCTAATAAATTGATCAAACGTTGATCATGCTCTTTCCTTGTTGTGCCATATACTAAAAAATCATCAATGGATGATTCAATACCTTCTAAGTTTTCAAATAAAGTTTTTATTTCTTTGTGAAAAATCTCCGATGCTGGATTAATTTCATATGGTAGACGTAAGAATTTATATCTGCCGTAAGGGGTATTAAAAGTACACAACAAAGCCAGCTGAATTTGCCAAAACGCATCACTGGCATCTAGTATTGAAAAATATTTTGCATTAGCTAATTTTGAAGTGATTTCTCCACTGTCGATAAAGAAAAATAATCTCTTTTAATCGATTTATTTAAATCTTTAGGGTCCATGCAAATAGTATGTCCCTATTGGGTTTGTTTACCAAAACTAAAGAATTTACCCAGTCTGTGGGTTCATCCACTTTTGCGATAATTTAAGTTTTTTCTAAATAACCTAATTTATTTTTTAGTTTACCCTGTATAGCGATTGGCACTTTACTTGGAAGGTGTATCACTGGCCTAGCACGAGAATCTATTTCAATTTTATATTCACCTTCTAAACAACCAATTCCATTAAATACGTCATGAAATTTCTGTTTAATGTTATCATAATTTATATACCTAGTTGGTTTCTACTGAATCAACTAATTGAATTAATTTAAATTTTTCACAATCATTTTTGCCTAAAATCGGTGGTGCTTGTTTTTCATTCACTATATAGAATGTTAAATTTTTAATTAAATTTTTATAATTGCAATTTAGAGTACATTCGCCTAAAACTTGAATTTTATTTCCAGTGTATGTTGTTAACTTTGTAGTTACCGGAAGTAAATTATTTACTGATATGTCTAACTGTTTTAAATAACTAACAGGGATAATATTTACTTGAGCTCCAGTGTTCATTTTAAATCATATTTTACTGCCATTATGCACAGTGAGCACTGCCATCCAATCATGACTATTTTTCATGTTGACACAATCAATATATAAATCTGATCCAATACATTCATCAATATTAATATTACTTACTACAGATCTGCACATTTTTGCATAATGATTTCTTTGCCTACATTTCATACATTTCTTACAAAATGCAGGACATTGATTTATACCGTGAATGCTATCACAATTGTAACACTTAAATTTTTTATACACCCTCACACGCGCACTGTCACTTAAATTTCTGCTTACACTTGGGCCGGTTTGAGAAGAACGATGATGCGGCTTCCTGAATGATGTGTTGAACGAAGACGAATGATTGAATGTTTTTCATTTTTGAAGTAGAGCACACTTTTTCTAATTGCTCTCTAGTTCGTTCTGCTGATCGACATATATCTAATGCCTTTGCGAGTGTTAAATCATTCATTCTTAACAGTCTGTCCTTCACTGCAAAATTTTCTATTTCTAAGATTAATTTATCTTTAATCAAACTATCCGTTTGTTTTAAAACTCGCAGGTTGAACTTAAATCCCTCAGTTCAGTCACATAGTTATCTATAGTTTCTTTGCGAGTGTTAAATCATTCATTCTTAACAGTCTGTCCTTCACTGCAAAATTTTTTATTTCTAAGATTAATTTATCTTTAATCAAACTATCCGTTTGTTTTAAAACTCGCAGGTTGAACTTCAATCCCTCAGTTCAGTCACATAGTTATCTATAGTTTCGTTTTCTTTTTGATTTCTCGAAAAGAATATGTGGCGTTCGTAAGTTACATTTTTTTCTGGGGTAAAGTAATTTTCGAAGCTATTAATGACAGTATCGAAGTTCATTTTGTCAACTTCATCAACCGTGAAGTTGTTGTAAATTTCTAATGCGCGATCGCCTATGCAAGAGAGAAAGATAGTAGTCCAGCAGCCACCGCCTGTTTTTTTAAGTGATTAATAACAGGCTGAATCTTCGTGAGTTCGTTCGGTTTGACGAGACGCCCAAGTTTTTCCCCTGTGCAAGGGGTAGGTAATGAAGTGCGCAGGTGTAGAACATGTAGATTTGGTAGTGTCGAAATTGTCTGACTAACAGTAAATTTTTTATTCAAATTTTAAGATAATATGATAATAAACTCGGAAACACAATTGTCCTACAAAATCGATGGTTTGAATAAGAGTGTCCTCCACGCCGAATATGTCGAAATAACGAGGTCATAAAAATTATTAATAACCAGGTGATTTTTTATATGCAGCTTAGTAAATATTTGTATAATTTAATGGCCACAAAGTACTACAAATGTAGTGGTACGTTTTCCTAGTCCTACGCTTGGAAGTTGTCGATTCCACGGTAACACTTCTTTCATTAATAACCGTAGGACAAAAAAACACTAATTCAGCTAGTGCATTCTTTGCCTAAATCAGACAGTTTCCTACCAAAAAATGGGCCTGTATCGCTAGTCCTACAAGAATATTGAAAATAAAAATTTTCCGTAGTTGTAGTTTTGGTAACTTGGGACACATATATATGTGTGGTTTGTTCCATATTTTTCATTTATCGAGCACCTCACGCTTTTTTCACAATAATACTAATCTCTTTCGTTTATTTATATCTTCTGCCTATTATTAAGATTATATGATAAGCGAATTCGCAAGAACTATTTTTCGGTTTTTAGTTCGACTGATCATTAAGGCATGTTTTTAAGTTTTTTAAGCTATATTTATTTTCCACTTTTTAGTTCGATGTGATCATTATTATTTTTAATTATTCAAGAAATATTAATATTTCTTTATAATTTTTATCTAAGTATCAATTTATGAAATTTTATAAAATTGCGTAAGGTTCCATGCCGAAAATGACTAGATGAAATGTCATACAATTTTAAAATTTGATAACGCTTCGAAAAATTTTATTTTCAGTATAAAATTTGATAAAAACTAATGAAATTTTAAACATTTTTATTATGATATTTAATGCAATTTCATGAGGCCATTTTGGGTATAAAAATGTATGAAATTGTATGGACGGAATTTTATAAAAATTCATACAATGTATAGGTACAAACATTTATTTCTCGGTAGAAATTTTTTCATCATTAATTGCAATTCCTGCCTTATCAACCGTCGATGGTTGATTCTATGCCTACACGAATGTACTAACATGATAAGCCAAGTGCTCGAGCTAGAGTGAGAGACGTGACGCATGCGCAGACCGCACGCATGCTTTATTTCTCTCGATCTCACACAGAGCATATGTGAGGAAATTAATTAATCCTGGCGACCCTTAACAGGATAATCAGATAAACTTAATAAATTATTGTATTGTCATCGGTCCTTGATAGGTCGACAACGTTTAAACTAAATCTGACCGTTCAAAATTGGTCAAAATCAAGTTCAAAGAAGTCGGTTACAAACTGACAACAAACAAGCAAGCAAGCAAGCCAACAAGAAAGCAAGCAAGCATGCAAGCAAGCAAGCAAACATACAGATGAAGCTAATAAAAGCGTGTTAAAAACACTCGGAGCTGGGTGGACTATTTTATTCTCCATTCTACCGAACGTACGCAGCAAGATTTTTAGACAATACAGGCGATTATTTATATCGATTTGACCAGATACCCTCTTCAACATATTTGATTGTCTTACCTTTCATAAGATAAATATTTAGCCTTGACTCTGAACTCCTTATAACAAGAGGAATGATATCCGATGATGTCGTCATCTCAACTATCGGGCAGTACCACATCTTTATATTTGTGTTTGTGATGTATTCGAGACTTTAAAAATTGTTTGCAAGAGAGCAGAACTTCCTTAGAAAACTTTTTTGTTTCCTCTCTTTTCTCGCGAAACTTTGGATTTTCACGAAGTACATTGCACAAAAAAACAATCCATATTAACTCATTGAGGTTTCACTTTTTGAACGTCACTTTGACAATATTTCTACACTGTTAATGCTTGTACTGCTCCAACCTGCTACAATCGTACTCGATCAAATACTGGTGGAAAATGGTACATGCTAATCTGGGCTGCTTGACATACACTACAGTTTTACGGAGTAGAGAATTGTGTTTGGGCTTCTTTTTCAATTTCTAACGACAACGTAATTTACTCGGGATTCTTTACGAATTTAACTCTGTATCGAAATGTAAAGTTAAATATGTGGACAAAATATATCAATTCCTGGAAATACATACCACTTTTGGTGTAGAACAGTGATAACATTGTGTACTACAATTTATCCCCGATAGGACAAAATCAAACCTAGGTTGTTATTAATTTAAAAAATGTTACCGTGGAATCGACAACTTCAAAGCGTAGGACTAGGAAAACGTACCACTACATTTGTAGGACTTTGTGGCCATTCAATTATACAAATATTTACTAAGCTGCATACAAAAAATCAGCTGGTTATTAATAATTTTTATGACCTCGTTATTTCGACATATTCGGTGTGGAGGACACTCTAATTCAAACCATCGATTTTGTAGGACAATTGTTTTTCCGAGTTTATTATCATATTATCTTAAAATTCCAATAAAAAATTTACTATTAGTCTGACAATTTCGACACCCTACCAAATCTACATGTTCTACACCTGCGCACTTCATTACCTACCTCTTTGAGAATTTGCACGAAGATTCAGCCTGTTATTAATCACTTAAAAAAACAGGCGGTGGCTGCTAGACTATAGATGTTTCATACTCAACAGTTTCCTTATCTGATCTCGTAGCTTCTGTTTAAAAAATCGCCAATTTTCAGCTAGGCAACCATCCCTTGACATTCCTGATGGTGGAGGAATATTTGTACTTACATGAGTAATTGCCGGAATTATAGCAGTTGCATTTGTTCCTGTATTACTTTGGGACAACTTTTTATGTTTCCTATTTGTTTTTACGTTCAAATAGTCTATTAATTTGACTAATTATTCTATTCTTCTATTATTTCTCACTTCACCACCACTTTGTGCTGTGTATTATTGTATTTTTTAGTCTATAGTTATCAATTTTTATGGGATTTCTAGTTCTATAATTAATCATTAACACTTACCGACTGCGCCATATAAAGGTTCTGAATCAAACGACTGTTGAGTTTGGACTGTTTTATTCCATGCTAATTGGAACCGATATCAATAACATAAACATGTGTTCAAGACAGATAAAACATATATCATCATAATGTCTGAACTGAACAGTTATAAATTTTCGAAACATCATTGTCTTTGATAAGGTCTTATTTATCTGGTAGGACGTAAGTTATCTATATGCATTCTACCAGCTCATCTATGTTGCTGGTTACTTCAGGGGTACCTCAAGCCTACATACTTGGACCTGTACTCTTATTAATATACATTAATGATTTGCCGTTACAAGTTCCTGAAGGTAAAGCAATCTTATAAGCAGATGATACAACCGCATCAAAGGTTAATACAGACTTAGTTGATTTACACAATTCACTTATAGAGTGTCGGAAGGATTTGCTTAACTGGTTTACATATGATAAATTAAATATTAATAAAGAAAAAACTGTGACCTTGTATTTTTCCTTAAATCGGACTCAAACAATTGTGAATTTATATCATTTCTTGGACTACTATTAGATGAAGGATCAACTTGGAGGAAACATTGTGATCAAGTCGCTTTATCAGTTGCTAAAAGAATTTACGTTCTTAGAAGCTTAAACAAAATTGTATCTGGTAATGTAATGCTCATAACTCAATTTGGTGTAATACACTCGAAAATTAGTTACGGCATTTCAGTCTGGGGTCACTCAGCAAATATGTCTCATGTTTTCAAGATTCAGCGTGAAGCAATTAGGATTATAAAAAACCTGCCTTACCGACAAGACTGTAAGCATGCCTTTAAGGACCTAAAAGTTATGTCTCTCTTGCATATACATTCAATATTGTCTGATATATGTTAAAACACATATTAACGAATATTCAACTCGATGTGATATGCAATGTGTCAACATTAGAGCGGAATGTAATTTACACATTAATTATTACCCCATAAAACGTAGCAGAAATATCGTTGATTACTGGAGTCCAACTTTTTCCAATGAACTGCCACTACTGATTAGAGAGCTGCCACTCGAGAATTTTTCAAGGGTCATCAAACATTTTCTTACTGAACATTCTTTTTATACTTTTAAGGAATCTTAGATTTTCAGTTCTGATTTAATAGTTTCAAGTTTTTATTCTTCTTTGTTCTATCATGATTTGAATTTGTTTTTTTTTCTTTCTTTTATCTTGACGAATGTAAGCCAATACTTGGTATTTACCATGTATGAATTATTCTATTCTATTCTATTCTATTAATGCTCCTACATATATTACTAGGTATCAGCATCCATTCCGTTATGAACAATCTTGAACAAATTAATTTTCGAACTCGCCAATGCATAGATGCCACATGTTATACAATAAGCTATCAAATTCTATCTCTATTGATATTTTCTCTTACTCTCTTTCAAAGTTTTCCTACATCACAACATTTTTTTGCTTCACAGACTTAATTGGTATTTATTTGTATATATATATTGTATAATTGTATAAGTGTGTGTTTCATTTTTAATTTTTTTTCGTAATGTTTTCATTTACCCATTTCATTCACCACATGTACTGAGTTCATTACTTGAATTCTTCAATGATTATTATATCACCAATTTTGTAACTCTTCTAGAATTCTATAGATTCACTAAATTGAGAAGCTACGTATTTGTGAATACTGTTTTTGGGTCAGTCCCGTTTGAATTTCTCCTTTATAAATTAATAAATAAATAAACAAACTGGATCAGGAACGAAGACTGCAATCGAAAATGCTAACTTGGTTCTAGACACACAACAAATTCAGCCAAATAGATCCCGAAAAAAAATTATTTTGAACTCCAAACTCTACACAATAATCTAGAATTCTATAGATTCACTAAATTGAGAAACTAAGTATTTGTGAATACTGTTTTTGGGTCAGTCCCGTTTGAATTTCTCCTTTATAAATTAATAAATGAATGAACAAACTGGATCAGGAACGAAGACTGCAATCGAAAATGCTAACTTGGTTCTAGGCACACAACAAATTCAGCCAAATAGATCCCGAAAAAAAATTATTTTGAACTCCAAACTCTACACAATAATCGAAATCAACCAAGTCCATCAAAATCCACTCCAATAATGAATGGACAGCTACCCAAAATGACTTCAACACCGATGGACCTATAATGCCTGCATTAGCGAAGACTTCACCAGATAATATTCGCAGCACCGATAAAAATGTAATGGTGGAGAAAATAGAGTCATTTTTGGAGGTGGTATCAGTTACTCAATTTTCAAAATACAAATTATGACGGTGAAATTGATATTACTCAACATAGGCTTAAAGATGAAGCGACAAACATAAAAGAATTTAAGAAGAAGAAAAAAATTGTCAAATCCCCGGCAATTGAAAACTTTCTAATTTTGCGTCCTTGCCAAAAAACTAGGAAAACGTTCTGAAAGATTGAGTTCAGACCTAAGAAACGAAATTTTTGATTACTTCAAAGAACATAGTTTTGAAGCAACCTGTAAAATACCGTAAAATTGATGCTGAGATAAACAAAAATTGTTCAATTGACTATAATCTGTCAATAATCAAGCCGGTGTTACCAGGAATCTCCCAAAAAGCAAACAAGTTTCCCAATTTGTCAAGTAATGGAAGTCTCAATGTTGAACACACTACAACCCTCACTGATACAAAGGAACCATATGTGACAATGATATGATAGTGCTGTGGGGCTCCCCTAGGATGGAGAACCAACCTCACGGAGGAGGGGTTTTAGTCGGTAGGAATCCGGCACGGGCACCCGAGGCGTTTATGTAAGATTTCCCCTCCTCTACGCAAAAGAAAAAAGAAAAAATATGATTTCTGTCTGTAAAACCATCTTTATGCACACGATTGGCTATAAGTCAGATGGTATAATGATGAAACTTCCTCAAACGGATACAAAAGTTCCATCTTGAGTTAGAGTTAGAAGACAGAAGAGGAAAAGTAAATGCACTCAAGATTGAAGAAGTAGGCGAACACAATTTTATAATGTTGTCAAAGAGCATAATCGAATCATTTCATCCACAGGTATCGCACTACAACATAGATCATTCATTCTCCCCTACAGACGATATATGCCATGTGACATAACCATTCTACAAATGTACAAAGATTTTGTTTCAAAAAAAAACACTCAAGCTATGAACTTATAGCAAAATATTCGATAAAAATTGGATTTTCATCAACCACACAAGATGATTGTAGTGTGTGTTCTGTTTTCAAGACCTGAACCTGAAACTACACATTCGTCTGCCAAGAAATTCACAACGATACAGCTTAAGAATGGGAACAAAACCACAATCTATACACCGATTAATGTTGATTTATGGAGATTTTTGAGAAGTTATTGGTAATTTAACAATATTTATCTGCCAATAAGGTTCATGGTGTGGAAAATTTTCTGCAGATATTTACACCCCTGGACCAATGATTGATCCGTGAGGTACGTCAACCAAGAGATTTGCTTAAGATTCTGTACGGAAGTTTTTTATGACAACCTTCCGCGTACGGTCTGAGAAATACGATGCGATCAAATCGTGAGCAACTCTGATTCCATAAGTATATAACTGGAAACGTAATATTTTGCGTTTAATCATGCCAGGGGCATATTCAAAATGTAGTACCAATTCATGAAGGTGTGAAGTGTTCTGAGTATTAAGAAACACTAAAATGTATGGCGGGTGGTAGACCGCCAGGTTGGCGTGAGGCAACTGTCTATGCCGATGTATGTTCAAACGAAATTCTCACCAACATGACAACATAGACGAGATTGATATCAACATTTCTTATTCCTTTGTATGAAAACCTTGCACAAACAACTGAAGGCAATTTGAGGGTTACGACATGTGGCTTGCCGCCTCGGGTAGTGTAGTGGTGAGCACAGTTTCCGCTTACTCCGAAGACCCGTTTTCATACTCGGGTCACCGCTCAGCATTTTCGATACATATCATAAATATCTCAGACTAAAGGCCTAGATATTCATTGCGCTAGATAATATCTAACTGTGCCTTCCTTCGGATAGGAAGTAAAAGAGTAAGTCCCGTGTGCTGTATAATGTCACCGAATGTTAAAGATCCCTATCTGCATTAAAAATAGTAAGGATTCGGCGAAATTCCCATGTTGGGGTGAGCTTGCCTCCAACGTCGTCACGTGACTTGACTATGACTGTTTACAGTGAAGTCATGACGGTTAAAGATACGAATTACGGGCTTGGCGTTCTTCGATTCTGTTTGGAAATCTTTGGATTGAAATGACGTAGAATTTGATATTTCATCAGAGCTGCATTGAATTATTTTCCCATACTATTAGAAGCACAACACTGCTTGGATGTAAATGAATATATAATTATACTCATTCGTCTCATGTTGGTTTTGCCAATAATCGATCTAGACTTAGAAAGGCATTATTAATAAAAAATTTTTGTTGATAATTCCAGTGTTTTGACATTTACTACTTATGAATAAATTCGAAATTGACTAATTTGAATAAAACAGATTCACATCACACAGCAGCATTCCACTAATTTCTGATTCCTTAAATATTATGAAATGAGTTTGTTATTAGGAGAAAGGTGTGCATCACAAAACTTGTGGTTATGATAAGTTTGTAGAAAATTCGATTTAAAAAAAATGGAATATGGATTCAATAGCTAATGCATGGTGATGAATATTCGAGTTGCGAGTAGCAAGGTGAAATAATATAGCTCTCAACAGTTTATCATTATTAGTGGTTTAAAGTTAGTGAATATTGAAAATTTTTCAACACCGTGAAAAAGTGTATCAAATGCTCCTAGGAAATCTCAACAGAAAATGATTCAGTGACCTGTAATGGCTGTAATTCCAAATTACATTTTATGTGTGCTGGAGTACGAGAAAATGCATGGAGAATAAAAACCACTGAAAAAAAACACATCTGGCGTTACATCTCATTTAAATCCAATCCTGATGATGATTTATCACAAAAAATACAACAACAAAAAAAAAACTGAAATATTAGGAGAATCCACCGATGCTTCTAACATTGTACAACTGATCAAGCAAACAATGAAAGGAGAAAATGCAGCTATAAAAAGTGCATTAAATAGTTTTCAGGAAACTCTCGAATTTTACGGTGCACAATTCGATGAATTAAACAAGACTATGAAGACTATACTTGAGGAAAACAAAAAAATTACGAAAGATCATATAGATCTACAATTCAAGTATACCAAATTAGTGAAGGAATTTGAAGACTTCAAAATAGAATCAGAAGAAACAAAACAAGTCATGAAGCAGAACAATTGGATGGGACCCAAGAAAACAACATGAAAATATAGTTGATATATCATTACAATTAGGTAAATCATTAAAACTGGATATGTTAAAATCAGATATAGCCAACGCATTTCGCCCAAGCTCCAACAAAAATGTTGAGAAAATCATTATCGAATTTAATAATAAAAATATACGCAATGACTTCCTGGAAACCGCGAAAAAGAACAAACCCACTCTAAATTGTATGTATGGAACAGCTGCACTGAAACCAATATATGTGAATGAAAACCTCACGCCTTATTACAAGAACTTATTATATCAAGCTAAAAATACCATATGTGAGGGCAATAAAAAATTCAAATTCGTATGGTTCAAAAATTCAAAACTATTTGTTAGAAAGACTGAGTTAAGCAAAATTCATAACATAAGAAAAGTAGAAGATTTATTTCTTATCTAACTCAACTTTAACGTAATTTATCTGTAATTTTTATTATCCCTAGTGGCAGTCTATATTAACCAATATGCAAATGTTTTGGATAATGACTCAAATATTAGAACGAATATATTAACAACTGAGCAGATAAACTCGAATTTATTTTCAAAAAGTGGATTAACTATGTTTCATCTCAACATTTCTAGCTTGGCATATCATTTCAATGAATTAAATATCTTATTACAGTCATTCGGCGATAAAAAGTTTGACTTCATTATTCTAACTGAAACATGGAAACTAAACCCAGAATTTTATGATGTTGATGGATACAAACTTAACTACAACTTTGGTAACGTAAACGAAAATGATGGTATAGTATACAGAAAACACTTCACATTCGAAACTGAAATAATAAACTTTCTCGACATAAGCATAATGAGAATTACCTTCTGCCTGCAGAACGATAAGCATTTTGGTTTATCAGCAATATATTGTAACCATCAAAATAATAAACAGAATTTTGTAAATAAGTTACCACATTATTTATCGCAATGCAGACAGAAAAATGAAATCCTGATAGGTGATATAAATATTGATTTATTAACTGCCGACAATATTACAAATGATTACCTAAGTGCGTTAAATGAGGTTGGTTATAAATCTGCTATAAACTCATGTACCCGTGAAACGACATCCTCACAAACTCTCATCGACCATATATTCATAAAATCAGTAAAGGAAACTTCAAATTTTGAGGGTATCATACTAAAAACAAGCATAACAGACCATTATGCTACAATTTTGAATATCCATTCTACTCTAAATATCCCTAAAGATAGAATACCTAATAATAAATCAAGCGCAAATATCCTTGATACAATGAAATTCGAACTACTGATCAGTAATGAGTGCTGGAATAATGTTCTACAGTCAAACTCTTCTGAACCTTTTTCTTAAAAAAATCAATAAAATCTACTCCGAATGTATTGAAAATATATATATCACTCGAAATAGCAAAGATAGGAAACGTATGAACTGGATAACCAGAGGTATTATAACGTCTATCAAAAGAGAGACAAACTGAGACAGTTATGTCTCAAATTCCCAGAAAATTCTGAGATGAGACGAACATTTTTAACATATAGAAATACATTGAATCAACTAATAAAAACTACTAGAGCTGAATATTTCAGAACAGCTAGATTAGAGGCGGATAAAGATAGCAGGAAGGTTTGGCAAATAATGAAAGGAAGTACGAATAATAATCAAAAAAATAACCAACAGACAGACATAATAGACTGTACTGGTACCAGAATTGATAAAAAGGATACTAATAAAATTAGTAATGCATTCAATAACTATTTTAGTAATGTCGGACAGAACATGGCGGAAACTATTCTAACAGCAAGAAAAATTAGATACGAACGTAAATCTAAATCTAAATCCTCCGATATCAGTATTTTTTTTACACCTATAACAGAAAACGAAATAGAAATTATAATCGACTCTTCAAAAAAGAATAGATCTTACGGTTCAGATAATCTATCAACTAACTTGATACAAAAGGTTAAGCATTATATCATTCCATCACTAAAACATATATCTAATTTAATTTTCTCAACTGGGATTTTCCCACAAGAACCAAACAAAGCAATCATAATCCCTATCTTCAAATCTGGTAATAATAAGAATATAAATAGTTATCGCCCCATTTCAGTTCTATCAAATATTACAAAAATAATAGAAAAAATTATAAAGAATAAACTTACATCGTTTTTGGAAAAAAAAAATTATTATCTTATCAGCAAGTCAAAATGGGAGATACGTATAGTCACGAACAGAATATAAATTACGGCGTACCACAAGGTTCAGTCCTAGGACCTGTACTATTCCTAATATATATAAATGACCTGCTAGAGTTGGATCCAGATTGTCTTATAATATCTTATGCAGATGATACTGTTCTTCTCTTCAAAGATGTAAATTATATTTCTGCTTAACACAAAATCTTCTCACATTGAACATAGATAAAACAGTTTGCATACCATTCACTTGTTATAAAAACAACTTACCTGAATATAATGAGATAATTTTACACGAAGATATATATTGCTGTATGAATGGAGACTGCTCTTGTGATTATAAATTGAAACTTTTAAACAAAACGAAATATTTAGGACTAATGATTGATTCTCACTTAAAATGGGATCATCATATAACATTACTGACGAAAAGACTAAGCAAATTATTATATATTTTTAAGGAACTAAGAAACTTCTTAAATACTAGTGAACTAAAAGTAGTCTATTATGTCCTCGCCCAGTCGATTATCCAATATGGTATTATCGCCTGGGGTGGAGCATATAACAACGTCCTAGAACCACTCTTTCGAATACAAAATAAACTATTAAAAATAATTCATAATAAACCAAGATTATATCCAACTAAAGACCTTTTCAAAATATCAAGAGTTCACAATGTAAAACAAATATTCATAAAGGCTGTTCTACTTTCAATCTGCCTTGAGAAAAATAATAATATATCCTGGATGAATACTATATCACATGCACACGCCACACGTAAAAACTTAAACTCAGATATCATTTTACCGATGGCAAGGAAACGAATAAGTCAGAGGAGTAGTTCATATCTAGAACCCCGATTCTATAACGCACTTAGTAAATCAATAAGAGAAACAAAAAATAAGAAACATCTTAGCAACAAAATAAATCAATATTTATTCAACCACAATTTACAACCCTTCATGCAATATCTGTAACCCTTATTATTAAATAAATTACTAAATAAATAGGAAATTCCATCTCAATGATATATGTACAATATATAATATGTAGTTAATTGGAGAAATAAAATTATTATTATTATATTAATTATTAATTATTATTCACATAATGATAATGAAGTTCCTTGCTTATTACACATAGTGTATAAATTCGAATAAGTATTATATACTTACATAAAATTTCATGCTGGACGGACTCATTTGAACTTCTAACAGATTACTGATGGATTGTTTCCACCAAAGGTTCAATAACGAGACCTGGAATGAATCTTCAAGATTGATACGTTACCATAACGCATGTGGAGTATTGAACAGATTAAGTTTTATAGTTGATACTAAATCGATATTGCTATATAAATTCAACGTGCGTGCAATTTATAAAACTTTGTAGATCAATAAATATGAATTGAAACAATGGGAATGATCAAATATAAACATGAATCAAATTGATTATTGCGTCATCAAAAATTAATGGCTCGTGATTGAAATAATAATCGAAATGCCCCCGTAAGAAAATATGCTTGGTCACAGTTAGGAAGAATATAAGGAAATAATATCAAAATCATCAGTCTCATCTTTAACAGTAAGTCTTCGAAATTCTCAAGTAACCATTTCAGTATTATGTGTGTATTATGTATATAATAAACACTGAAACAATATCCATTGCTTTAATTTAATAATTAAAAACTCGGAGGTTATGAGCCCAGAATTCGCATCGTGGGGAAATACGTGATTATTAATTCTTCTCGGGAAAAGTGCAAAATCGTACGGAAATAAGCGTGCTGCACTCGAGTCGATTTAATCTCAGGTCTGACTGCAGGTATAAAGCAATTCGATGGAAAAGGGTTCTACGCCAGGAAGATTCGAATATACGCAGCCTTGGAAGAATTGGGCATACAGACAGTAATCACCAATGAATGGAAAGGAATGAATGATCAGTTGTTTGGACCTGCAAACAGGAAAGCCAAGAATGTGATTATTCAATGTTTGCACGATCGCATCCTTCATAGCGTTCATGACAAAGTAAATGAAAAGGACATCATGGACTGTCTTGAAAAAACGTACTCTCGTTCCGGACTATCAGAACAGATTGAACCGAAAGCGAAATTGAATAACTTAAAATTCAAAAGTGGACCACTGACAGCGTACTTTGGAGAGTTCGACCGAATAGTGACTAATTTAGTAAATGCAGGAGCGAATCTAACGGATCAGGAAATGGTTGTAATTCTCTTAGGCGGAATGCCTAGATCTTATAACCCAATAACTGCATCTTCAGATATTTTACTGTCGAATGAATCCGAAGGAATTGATATTTACTTCGTGAAAAACAAATTGTTGTTGGAGGAATCAAGACAACTAAAACAACAGAGACATGAAAGCGTACCGTCCACTTTTGTCGGTCACATAAGTGGACGCGGAAACCAGACAAAATTTAAAAATAATACTTGTGATGATACAAATGCTATAAGTGCCATTCATATGGATACAAAAGAAATGACTGCCCATATAACAATACGGAAAACTGGAAATCTAGTAGTTGTGGGAATCCTCGAACTCCAGTGCGTGGTGGTTTTACTTCAAACTCAAGATCTACAATTTATAATACAAGTAATAATCGAACGAGTACGGCTCATGCAGAAGTGGAGGAAATGGAAAATGAGGAAGAAATTGTTTTTGGTTGTATATCAGAAAACTCGAAAATTGCAGAAGAACTGGTAGGAAGTGGATATTCTCCGACGATTGAGTATCTCGTCGATTCTGATGCAAGTGATCATCTTATCAGCGACGAGAAGAATCTAACAGATGTTGAAGAGCTCCAGACTCCAATCAACATCCGAGTGGCAGAGGAAGGACAGTCTCTACAGGCCATCAAGAGAGGTTCACTACGGACGACAGCATGTAACCTTACAAATGTATTGTATGTTCCAGATTCAAGATGCAACCTTCTGTCTGCTCCCAAAATGGAAAGTGCAGGTTTAGAAATAATTTTTGAAGATTCTGAGGCTTTTGTACTCAATGAAGGAGAGAAGGTCTTTCTGGAAGGTGTGAAGAAAGGTGCCATGTTTACAATCAAATAGTAAGGGTACAAATTACTCTTACTTGTGGATAAACTATAAGTTCTATTTTATCGCTTTGTTGCCGACAGCTACAGTGGAGGGGGTCGTGAGTTATATTTTAGATTTTAAATTTGGGCAGCAGAGTATTTTAACCAACCAGTAAATCATGTTACTGAACTAGGGGATTCAAACACTCAAAAGTCCCCAGGTTAAATTACCTTGAAAGTATACAAAAAAAATAAAAGATCTGTACCCAGAATGATTGAAATTTACTGGTAATTGAAATAATATTGTTGTTACAATTTATAACAGAACTTAATATTAATGAGTTATGAAGTGCATGGATTGAAGTATGAATGATATATATATATATATATAAACAAGTTTAAAGTTTCTTTGCCTAATTGGCCACTATCGTGTATGTAACTTAAGAGATATAGAATTAAATTTTCTGAATTATGAAGATAACTAAGATAATTTAACATAGGATTATAAAGATGAATAAACGTAAAAGATTGAACCATAGGTGGGATTCGAACCCACATTTCTGGATTTCTAGTCCAGGGTGTTTACCAATTACACCACTTCGGTCCTATTAGATTTTTATATTTTTGTAAATATAAACCTCTGAAAGGATAGTAGATCATTGATGAACACAATGCGATTCGATGCCCTACCATAGATCAACTATTCACGCACATTCATCTAAAGTTCAGTCGTTTTTTGAAGTAAGGATTGTAGGTTAGTACTGCTATGGTTGGCAGTTACTTGACAGTTCTTATTCAAATGACAGCATCCTGGTTCTTATATATTTCAATAGAACTGACTGAGAATTGTTCTGGTTAATTATAAACAAGTTTAAAGTTTCTTTGCCTAATTGGCCACTATCGTGTATGTAACTTAAGAGATATAGAATTAAATTTTCTGAATTATGAAGATAACTAAGATAATTTAACATAGGATTATAAAGATGAATAAACGTAAAAGATTGAACCATAGGTGGGATTCGAACCCACATTTCTGGATTTCTAGTCCAGGGTGTTTACCAATTACACCACTTCGGTCCTATTAGATTTTTATATTTTTGTAAATATAAACCTCTGAAAGGATAGTAGATCATTGATGAACACAATGCGATTCGATGCCCTACCATAGATCAACTATTCACGCACATTCATCTAAAGTTCAGTCGTTTTTTGAAGTAAGGATTGTAGGTTAGTACTGCTATGGTTGGCAGTTACTTGACAGTTCTTATTCAAATGACAGCATCCTGGTTCTTATATATTTCAATAGAACTGACTGAGAATTGTTCTGGTTAATTATAAACAAGTTTAAAGTTTCTTTGCCTAATTGGCCACTATCGTGTATGTAACTTAAGAGATATAGAATTAAATTTTCTGAATTATGAAGATAACTAAGATAATTTAACATAGGATTATAAAGATGAATAAACGTAAAAGATTGAACCATAGGTGGGATTCGAACCCACATTTCTGGATTTCTAGTCCAGGGTGTTTACCAATTACACCACTTCGGTCCTATTAGATTTTTATATTTTTGTAAATATAAACCTCTGAAAGGATAGTAGATCATTGATGAACACAATGCGATTCGATGCCCTACCATAGATCAACTATTCACGCACATTCATCTAAAGTTCAGTCGTTTTTTGAAGTAAGGATTGTAGGTTAGTACTGCTATGGTTGGCAGTTACTTGACAGTTCTTATTCAAATGACAGCATCCTGGTTCTTATATATTTCAATAGAACTGACTGAGAATTGTTCTGGTTAATTATAAACAAGTTTAAAGTTTCTTTGCCTAATTGGCCACTATCGTGTATGTAACTTAAGAGATATAGAATTAAATTTTCTGAATTATGAAGATAACTAAGATAATTTAACATAGGATTATAAAGATGAATAAACGTAAAAGATTGAACCATAGGTGGGATTCGAACCCACATTTCTGGATTTCTAGTCCAGGGTGTTTACCAATTACACCACTTCGGTCCTATTAGATTTTTATATTTTTGTAAATATAAACCTCTGAAAGGATAGTAGATCATTGATGAACACAATGCGATTCGATGCCCTACCATAGATCAACTATTCACGCACATTCATCTAAAGTTCAGTCGTTTTTTGAAGTAATGATTGTAGGTTAGTACTGCTATGGTTGGCAGTTACTTGACAGTTCTTATTCAAATGACAGCATCCTGGTTCTTATATATTTCAATAGAACTGACTGAGAATTGTTCTGGTTAATTATAAACAAGTTTAAAGTTTCTTTGCCTAATTGGCCACTATCGTGTATGTAACTTAAGAGATATAGAATTAAATTTTCTGAATTATGAAGATAACTAAGATAATTTAACATAGGATTATAAAGATGAATAAACGTAAAAGATTGAACCATAGGTGGGATTCGAACCCACATTTCTGGATTTCTAGTCCAGGGTGTTTACCAATTACACCACTTCGGTCCTATTAGATTTTTATATTTTTGTAAATATAAACCTCTGAAAGGATAGTAGATCATTGATGAACACAATGCGATTCGATGCCCTACCATAGATCAACTATTCACGCACATTCATCTAAAGTTCAGTCGTTTTTTGAAGTAAGGATTGTAGGTTAGTACTGCTATGGTTGGCAGTTACTTGACAGTTCTTATTCAAATGACAGCATCCTGGTTCTTATATATTTCAATAGAACTGACTGAGAATTGTTCTGGTTAATTATAAACAAGTTTAAAGTTTCTTTGCCTAATTGGCCACTATCGTGTATGTAACTTAAGAGATATAGAATTAAATTTTCTGAATTATGAAGATAACTAAGATAATTTAACATAGGATTATAAAGATGAATAAACGTAAAAGATTGAACCATAGGTGGGATTCGAACCCACATTTCTGGATTTCTAGTCCAGGGTGTTTACCAATTACACCACTTCGGTCCTATTAGATTTTTATATTTTTGTAAATATAAACCTCTGAAAGGATAGTAGATCATTGATGAACACAATGCGATTCGATGCCCTACCATAGATCAACTATTCACGCACATTCATCTAAAGTTCAGTCGTTTTTTGAAGTAAGGATTGTAGGTTAGTACTGCTATGGTTGGCAGTTACTTGACAGTTCTTATTCAAATGACAGCATCCTGGTTCTTATATATTTCAATAGAACTGACTGAGAATTGTTCTGGTTAATTATAAACAAGTTTAAAGTTTCTTTGCCTAATTGGCCACTATCGTGTATGTAACTTAAGAGATATAGAATTAAATTTTCTGAATTATGAAGATAACTAAGATAATTTAACATAGGATTATAAAGATGAATAAACGTAAAAGATTGAACCATAGGTGGGATTCGAACCCACATTTCTGGATTTCTAGTCCAGGGTGTTTACCAATTACACCACTTCGGTCCTATTAGATTTTTATATTTTTGTAAATATAAACCTCTGAAAGGATAGTAGATTATTGATGAACACAATGCGATTCGATGCCCTACCATAGATCAACTATTCACGCACATTCATCTAAAGTTCAGTCGTTTTTTGAAGTAAGGATTGTAGGTTAGTACTGCTATGGTTGGCAGTTACTTGACAGTTCTTATTCAAATGACAGCATCCTGGTTCTTATATATTTCAATAGAACTGACTGAGAATTGTTCTGGTTAATTATAAACAAGTTTAAAGTTTCTTTGCCTAATTGGCCACTATCGTGTATGTAACTTAAGAGATATAGAATTAAATTTTCTGAATTATGAAGATAACTAAGATAATTTAACATAGGATTATAAAGATGAATAAACGTAAAAGATTGAACCATAGGTGGGATTCGAACCCACATTTCTGGATTTCTAGTCCAGGGTGTTTACCAATTACACCACTTCGGTCCTATTAGATTTTTATATTTTTGTAAATATAAACCTCTGAAAGGATAGTAGATCATTGATGAACACAATGCGATTCGATGCCCTACCATAGATCAACTATTCACGCACATTCATCTAAAGTTCAGTCGTTTTTTGAAGTAAGGATTGTAGGTTAGTACTGCTATGGTTGGCAGTTACTTGACAGTTCTTATTCAAATGACAGCATCCTGGTTCTTATATATTTCAATAGAACTGACTGAGAATTGTTCTGGTTAATTATAAACAAGTTTAAAGTTTCTTTGCCTAATTGGCCACTATCGTGTATGTAACTTAAGAGATATAGAATTAAATTTTCTGAATTATGAAGATAACTAAGATAATTTAACATAGGATTATAAAGATGAATAAACGTAAAAGATTGAACCATAGGTGGGATTCGAACCCACATTTCTGGATTTCTAGTCCAGGGTGTTTACCAATTACACCACTTCGGTCCTATTAGATTTTTATATTTTTGTAAATATAAACCTCTGAAAGGATAGTAGATCATTGATGAACACAATGCGATTCGATGCCCTACCATAGATCAACTATTCACGCACATTCATCTAAAGTTCAGTCGTTTTTTGAAGTAAGGATTGTAGGTTAGTACTGCTATGGTTGGCAGTTACTTGACAGTTCTTATTCAAATGACAGCATCCTGGTTCTTATATATTTCAATAGAACTGACTGAGAATTGTTCTGGTTAATTATAAACAAGTTTAAAGTTTCTTTGCCTAATTGGCCACTATCGTGTATGTAACTTAAGAGATATAGAATTAAATTTTCTGAATTATGAAGATAACTAAGATAATTTAACATAGGATTATAAAGATGAATAAACGTAAAAGATTGAACCATAGGTGGGATTCGAACCCACATTTCTGGATTTCTAGTCCAGGGTGTTTACCAATTACACCACTTCGGTCCTATTAGATTTTTATATTTTTGTAAATATAAACCTCTGAAAGGATAGTAGATCATTGATGAACACAATGCGATTCGATGCCCTACCATAGATCAACTATTCACGCACATTCATCTAAAGTTCAGTCGTTTTTTGAAGTAAGGATTGTAGGTTAGTACTGCTATGGTTGGCAGTTACTTGACAGTTCTTATTCAAATGACAGCATCCTGGTTCTTATATATTTCAATAGAACTGACTGAGAATTGTTCTGGTTAATTATAAACAAGTTTAAAGTTTCTTTGCCTAATTGGCCACTATCGTGTATGTAACTTAAGAGATATAGAATTAAATTTTCTGAATTATGAAGATAACTAAGATAATTTAACATAGGATTATAAAGATGAATAAACGTAAAAGATTGAACCATAGGTGGGATTCGAACCCACATTTCTGGATTTCTAGTCCAGGGTGTTTACCAATTACACCACTTCGGTCCTATTAGATTTTTATATTTTTGTAAATATAAACCTCTGAAAGGATAGTAGATCATTGATGAACACAATGCGATTCGATGCCCTACCATAGATCAACTATTCACGCACATTCATCTAAAGTTCAGTCGTTTTTTGAAGTAAGGATTGTAGGTTAGTACTGCTATGGTTGGCAGTTACTTGACAGTTCTTATTCAAATGACAGCATCCTGGTTCTTATATATTTCAATAGAACTGACTGAGAATTGTTCTGGTTAATTATAAACAAGTTTAAAGTTTCTTTGCCTAATTGGCCACTATCGTGTATGTAACTTAAGAGATATAGAATTAAATTTTCTGAATTATGAAGATAACTAAGATAATTTAACATAGGATTATAAAGATGAATAAACGTAAAAGATTGAACCATAGGTGGGATTCGAACCCACATTTCTGGATTTCTAGTCCAGGGTGTTTACCAATTACACCACTTCGGTCCTATTAGATTTTTATATTTTTGTAAATATAAACCTCTGAAAGGATAGTAGATCATTGATGAACACAATGCGATTCGATGCCCTACCATAGATCAACTATTCACGCACATTCATCTAAAGTTCAGTCGTTTTTTGAAGTAAGGATTGTAGGTTAGTACTGTTATGGTTGGCAGTTACTTGACAGTTCTTATTCAAATGACAGCATCCTGGTTCTTATATATTTCAATAGAACTGACTGAGAATTGTTCTGGTTAATTATAAACAAGTTTAAAGTTTCTTTGCCTAATTGGCCACTATCGTGTATGTAACTTAAGAGATATAGAATTAAATTTTCTGAATTATGAAGATAACTAAGATAATTTAACATAGGATTATAAAGATGAATAAACGTAAAAGATTGAACCATAGGTGGGATTCGAACCCACATTTCTGGATTTCTAGTCCAGGGTGTTTACCAATTACACCACTTCGGTCCTATTAGATTTTTATATTTTTGTAAATATAAACCTCTGAAAGGATAGTAGATCATTGATGAACACAATGCGATTCGATGCCCTACCATAGATCAACTATTCACGCACATTCATCTAAAGTTCAGTCGTTTTTTGAAGTAAGGATTGTAGGTTAGTACTGCTATGGTTGGCAGTTACTTGACAGTTCTTATTCAAATGACAGCATCCTGGTTCTTATATATTTCAATAGAACTGACTGAGAATTGTTCTGGTTAATTATAAACAAGTTTAAAGTTTCTTTGCCTAATTGGCCACTATCGTGTATGTAACTTAAGAGATATAGAATTAAATTTTCTGAATTATGAAGATAACTAAGATAATTTAACATAGGATTATAAAGATGAATAAACGTAAAAGATTGAACCATAGGTGGGATTCGAACCCACATTTCTGGATTTCTAGTCCAGGGTGTTTACCAATTACACCACTTCGGTCCTATTAGATTTTTATATTTTTGTAAATATAAACCTCTGAAAGGATAGTAGATCATTGATGAACACAATGCGATTCGATGCCCTACCATAGATCAACTATTCACGCACATTCATCTAAAGTTCAGTCGTTTTTTGAAGTAAGGATTGTAGGTTAGTACTGCTATGGTTGGCAGTTACTTGACAGTTCTTATTCAAATGACAGCATCCTGGTTCTTATATATTTCAATAGAACTGACTGAGAATTGTTCTGGTTAATTATAAACAAGTTTAAAGTTTCTTTGCCTAATTGGCCACTATCGTGTATGTAACTTAAGAGATATAGAATTAAATTTTCTGAATTATGAAGATAACTAAGATAATTTAACATAGGATTATAAAGATGAATAAACGTAAAAGATTGAACCATAGGTGGGATTCGAACCCACATTTCTGGATTTCTAGTCCAGGGTGTTTACCAATTACACCACTTCGGTCCTATTAGATTTTTATATTTTTGTAAATATAAACCTCTGAAAGGATAGTAGATCATTGATGAACACAATGCGATTCGATGCCCTACCATAGATCAACTATTCACGCACATTCATCTAAAGTTCAGTCGTTTTTTGAAGTAAGGATTGTAGGTTAGTACTGCTATGGTTGGCAGTTACTTGACAGTTCTTATTCAAATGACAGCATCCTGGTTCTTATATATTTCAATAGAACTGACTGAGAATTGTTCTGGTTAATTATAAACAAGTTTAAAGTTTCTTTGCCTAATTGGCCACTATCGTGTATGTAACTTAAGAGATATAGAATTAAATTTTCTGAATTATGAAGATAACTAAGATAATTTAACATAGGATTATAAAGATGAATAAACGTAAAAGATTGAACCATAGGTGGGATTCGAACCCACATTTCTGGATTTCTAGTCCAGGGTGTTTACCAATTACACCACTTCGGTCCTATTAGATTTTTATATTTTTGTAAATATAAACCTCTGAAAGGATAGTAGATCATTGATGAACACAATGCGATTCGATGCCCTACCATAGATCAACTATTCACGCACATTCATCTAAAGTTCAGTCGTTTTTTGAAGTAAGGATTGTAGGTTAGTACTGCTATGGTTGGCAGTTACTTGACAGTTCTTATTCAAATGACAGCATCCTGGTTCTTATATATTTCAATAGAACTGACTGAGAATTGTTCTGGTTAATTATAAACAAGTTTAAAGTTTCTTTGCCTAATTGGCCACTATTGTGTATGTAACTTAAGAGATATAGAATTAAATTTTCTGAATTATGAAGATAACTAAGATAATTTAACATAGGATTATAAAGATGAATAAACGTAAAAGATTGAACCATAGGTGGGATTCGAACCCACATTTCTGGATTTCTAGTCCAGGGTGTTTACCAATTACACCACTTCGGTCCTATTAGATTTTTATATTTTTGTAAATATAAACCTCTGAAAGGATAGTAGATCATTGATGAACACAATGCGATTCGATGCCCTACCATAGATCAACTATTCACGCACATTCATCTAAAGTTCAGTCGTTTTTTGAAGTAAGGATTGTAGGTTAGTACTGCTATGGTTGGCAGTTACTTGACAGTTCTTATTCAAGAAGTGGTGTAATTGGTAAACACCCTGGACTAGAAATCCAGAAATGTGGGTTCGAATCCCACCTATGGTTCAATCTTTTACGTTTATTCATCTTTATAATCCTATGTTAAATTATCTTAGTTATCTTCATAATTCAGAAAATTTAATTCTATATCTCTTAAGTTACATACACGATAGTGGCCAATTAGGCAAAGAAACTTTAAACTTGTTTATAATTAACCAGAACAATTCTCAGTCAGTTCTATTGAAATATATAAGAACCAGGATGCTGTCATTTGAATAAGAACTGTCAAGTAACTGCCAACCATAGCAGTACTAACCTACAATCCTTACTTCAAAAAACGACTGAACTTTAGATGAATGTGCGTGAATAGTTGATCTATGGTAGGGCATCGAATCGCATTGTGTTCATCAATGATCTACTATCCTTTCAGAGGTTTATATTTACAAAAATATAAAAATCTAATAGGACCGAAGTGGTGTAATTGGTAAACACCCTGGACTAGAAATCCAGAAATGTGGGTTCGAATCCCACCTATGGTTCAATCTTTTACGTTTATTCATCTTTATAATCCTATGTTAAATTATCTTAGTTATCTTCATAATTCAGAAAATTTAATTCTATATCTCTTAAGTTACATACACGATAGTGGCCAATTAGGCAAAGAAACTTTAAACTTGTTTATAATTAACCAGAACAATTCTCAGTCAGTTCTATTGAAATATATAAGAACCAGGATGCTGTCATTTGAATAAGAACTGTCAAGTAACTGCCAACCATAGCAGTACTAACCTACAATCCTTACTTCAAAAAACGACTGAACTTTAGATGAATGTGCGTGAATAGTTGATCTATGGTAGGGCATCGAATCGCATTGTGTTCATCAATGATCTACTATCCTTTCAGAGGTTTATATTTACAAAAATATAAAAATCTAATAGGACCGAAGTGGTGTAATTGGTAAACACCCTGGACTAGAAATCCAGAAATGTGGGTTCGAATCCCACCTATGGTTCAATCTTTTACGTTTATTCATCTTTATAATCCTATGTTAAATTATCTTAGTTATCTTCATAATTCAGAAAATTTAATTCTATATCTCTTAAGTTACATACACGATAGTGGCCAATTAGGCAAAGAAACTTTAAACTTGTTTATAATTAACCAGAACAATTCTCAGTCAGTTCTATTGAAATATATAAGAACCAGGATGCTGTCATTTGAATAAGAACTGTCAAGTAACTGCCAACCATAGCAGTACTAACCTACAATCCTTACTTCAAAAAACGACTGAACTTTAGATGAATGTGCGTGAATAGTTGATCTATGGTAGGGCATCGAATCGCATTGTGTTCATCAATGATCTACTATCCTTTCAGAGGTTTATATTTACAAAAATATAAAAATCTAATAGGACCGAAGTGGTGTAATTGGTAAACACCCTGGACTAGAAATCCAGAAATGTGGGTTCGAATCCCACCTATGGTTCAATCTTTTACGTTTATTCATCTTTATAATCCTATGTTAAATTATCTTAGTTATCTTCATAATTCAGAAAATTTAATTCTATATCTCTTAAGTTACATACACGATAGTGGCCAATTAGGCAAAGAAACTTTAAACTTGTTTATAATTAACCAGAACAATTCTCAGTCAGTTCTATTGAAATATATAAGAACCAGGATGCTGTCATTTGAATAAGAACTGTCAAGTAACTGCCAACCATAGCAGTACTAACCTACAATCCTTACTTCAAAAAACGACTGAACTTTAGATGAATGTGCGTGAATAGTTGATCTATGGTAGGGCATCGAATCGCATTGTGTTCATCAATGATCTACTATCCTTTCAGAGGTTTATATTTACAAAAATATAAAAATCTAATAGGACCGAAGTGGTGTAATTGGTAAACACCCTGGACTAGAAATCCAGAAATGTGGGTTCGAATCCCACCTATGGTTCAATCTTTTACGTTTATTCATCTTTATAATCCTATGTTAAATTATCTTAGTTATCTTCATAATTCAGAAAATTTAATTCTATATCTCTTAAGTTACATACACGATAGTGGCCAATTAGGCAAAGAAACTTTAAACTTGTTTATAATTAACCAGAACAATTCTCAGTCAGTTCTATTGAAATATATAAGAACCAGGATGCTGTCATTTGAATAAGAACTGTCAAGTAACTGCCAACCATAGCAGTACTAACCTACAATCCTTACTTCAAAAAACGACTGAACTTTAGATGAATGTGCGTGAATAGTTGATCTATGGTAGGGCATCGAATCGCATTGTGTTCATCAATGATCTACTATCCTTTCAGAGGTTTATATTTACAAAAATATAAAAATCTAATAGGACCGAAGTGGTGTAATTGGTAAACACCCTGGACTAGAAATCCAGAAATGTGGGTTCGAATCCCACCTATGGTTCAATCTTTTACGTTTATTCATCTTTATAATCCTATGTTAAATTATCTTAGTTATCTTCATAATTCAGAAAATTTAATTCTATATCTCTTAAGTTACATACACGATAGTGGCCAATTAGGCAAAGAAACTTTAAACTTGTTTATAATTAACCAGAACAATTCTCAGTCAGTTCTATTGAAATATATAAGAACCAGGATGCTGTCATTTGAATAAGAACTGTCAAGTAACTGCCAACCATAGCAGTACTAACCTACAATCCTTACTTCAAAAAACGACTGAACTTTAGATGAATGTGCGTGAATAGTTGATCTATGGTAGGGCATCGAATCGCATTGTGTTCATCAATGATCTACTATCCTTTCAGAGGTTTATATTTACAAAAATATAAAAATCTAATAGGACCGAAGTGGTGTAATTGGTAAACACCCTGGACTAGAAATCCAGAAATGTGGGTTCGAATCCCACCTATGGTTCAATCTTTTACGTTTATTCATCTTTATAATCCTATGTTAAATTATCTTAGTTATCTTCATAATTCAGAAAATTTAATTCTATATCTCTTAAGTTACATACACGATAGTGGCCAATTAGGCAAAGAAACTTTAAACTTGTTTATAATTAACCAGAACAATTCTCAGTCAGTTCTATTGAAATATATAAGAACCAGGATGCTGTCATTTGAATAAGAACTGTCAAGTAACTGCCAACCATAGCAGTACTAACCTACAATCCTTACTTCAAAAAACGACTGAACTTTAGATGAATGTGCGTGAATAGTTGATCTATGGTAGGGCATCGAATCGCATTGTGTTCATCAATGATCTACTATCCTTTCAGAGGTTTATATTTACAAAAATATAAAAATCTAATAGGACCGAAGTGGTGTAATTGGTAAACACCCTGGACTAGAAATCCAGAAATGTGGGTTCGAATCCCACCTATGGTTCAATCTTTTACGTTTATTCATCTTTATAATCCTATGTTAAATTATCTTAGTTATCTTCATAATTCAGAAAATTTAATTCTATATCTCTTAAGTTACATACACGATAGTGGCCAATTAGGCAAAGAAACTTTAAACTTGTTTATAATTAACCAGAACAATTCTCAGTCAGTTCTATTGAAATATATAAGAACCAGGATGCTGTCATTTGAATAAGAACTGTCAAGTAACTGCCAACCATAGCAGTACTAACCTACAATCCTTACTTCAAAAAACGACTGAACTTTAGATGAATGTGCGTGAATAGTTGATCTATGGTAGGGCATCGAATCGCATTGTGTTCATCAATGATCTACTATCCTTTCAGAGGTTTATATTTACAAAAATATAAAAATCTAATAGGACCGAAGTGGTGTAATTGGTAAACACCCTGGACTAGAAATCCAGAAATGTGGGTTCGAATCCCACCTATGGTTCAATCTTTTACGTTTATTCATCTTTATAATCCTATGTTAAATTATCTTAGTTATCTTCATAATTCAGAAAATTTAATTCTATATCTCTTAAGTTACATACACGATAGTGGCCAATTAGGCAAAGAAACTTTAAACTTGTTTATAATTAACCAGAACAATTCTCAGTCAGTTCTATTGAAATATATAAGAACCAGGATGCTGTCATTTGAATAAGAACTGTCAAGTAACTGCCAACCATAGCAGTACTAACCTACAATCCTTACTTCAAAAAACGACTGAACTTTAGATGAATGTGCGTGAATAGTTGATCTATGGTAGGGCATCGAATCGCATTGTGTTCATCAATGATCTACTATCCTTTCAGAGGTTTATATTTACAAAAATATAAAAATCTAATAGGACCGAAGTGGTGTAATTGGTAAACACCCTGGACTAGAAATCCAGAAATGTGGGTTCGAATCCCACCTATGGTTCAATCTTTTACGTTTATTCATCTTTATAATCCTATGTTAAATTATCTTAGTTATCTTCATAATTCAGAAAATTTAATTCTATATCTCTTAAGTTACATACACGATAGTGGCCAATTAGGCAAAGAAACTTTAAACTTGTTTATAATTAACCAGAACAATTCTCAGTCAGTTCTATTGAAATATATAAGAACCAGGATGCTGTCATTTGAATAAGAACTGTCAAGTAACTGCCAACCATAGCAGTACTAACCTACAATCCTTACTTCAAAAAACGACTGAACTTTAGATGAATGTGCGTGAATAGTTGATCTATGGTAGGGCATCGAATCGCATTGTGTTCATCAATGATCTACTATCCTTTCAGAGGTTTATATTTACAAAAATATAAAAATCTAATAGGACCGAAGTGGTGTAATTGGTAAACACCCTGGACTAGAAATCCAGAAATGTGGGTTCGAATCCCACCTATGGTTCAATCTTTTACGTTTATTCATCTTTATAATCCTATGTTAAATTATCTTAGTTATCTTCATAATTCAGAAAATTTAATTCTATATCTCTTAAGTTACATACACGATAGTGGCCAATTAGGCAAAGAAACTTTAAACTTGTTTATAATTAACCAGAACAATTCTCAGTCAGTTCTATTGAAATATATAAGAACCAGGATGCTGTCATTTGAATAAGAACTGTCAAGTAACTGCCAACCATAGCAGTACTAACCTACAATCCTTACTTCAAAAAACGACTGAACTTTAGATGAATGTGCGTGAATAGTTGATCTATGGTAGGGCATCGAATCGCATTGTGTTCATCAATGATCTACTATCCTTTCAGAGGTTTATATTTACAAAAATATAAAAATCTAATAGGACCGAAGTGGTGTAATTGGTAAACACCCTGGACTAGAAATCCAGAAATGTGGGTTCGAATCCCACCTATGGTTCAATCTTTTACGTTTATTCATCTTTATAATCCTATGTTAAATTATCTTAGTTATCTTCATAATTCAGAAAATTTAATTCTATATCTCTTAAGTTACATACACGATAGTGGCCAATTAGGCAAAGAAACTTTAAACTTGTTTATAATTAACCAGAACAATTCTCAGTCAGTTCTATTGAAATATATAAGAACCAGGATGCTGTCATTTGAATAAGAACTGTCAAGTAACTGCCAACCATAGCAGTACTAACCTACAATCCTTACTTCAAAAAACGACTGAACTTTAGATGAATGTGCGTGAATAGTTGATCTATGGTAGGGCATCGAATCGCATTGTGTTCATCAATGATCTACTATCCTTTCAGAGGTTTATATTTACAAAAATATAAAAATCTAATAGGACCGAAGTGGTGTAATTGGTAAACACCCTGGACTAGAAATCCAGAAATGTGGGTTCGAATCCCACCTATGGTTCAATCTTTTACGTTTATTCATCTTTATAATCCTATGTTAAATTATCTTAGTTATCTTCATAATTCAGAAAATTTAATTCTATATCTCTTAAGTTACATACACGATAGTGGCCAATTAGGCAAAGAAACTTTAAACTTGTTTATAATTAACCAGAACAATTCTCAGTCAGTTCTATTGAAATATATAAGAACCAGGATGCTGTCATTTGAATAAGAACTGTCAAGTAACTGCCAACCATAGCAGTACTAACCTACAATCCTTACTTCAAAAAACGACTGAACTTTAGATGAATGTGCGTGAATAGTTGATCTATGGTAGGGCATCGAATCGCATTGTGTTCATCAATGATCTACTATCCTTTCAGAGGTTTATATTTACAAAAATATAAAAATCTAATAGGACCGAAGTGGTGTAATTGGTAAACACCCTGGACTAGAAATCCAGAAATGTGGGTTCGAATCCCACCTATGGTTCAATCTTTTACGTTTATTCATCTTTATAATCCTATGTTAAATTATCTTAGTTATCTTCATAATTCAGAAAATTTAATTCTATATCTCTTAAGTTACATACACGATAGTGGCCAATTAGGCAAAGAAACTTTAAACTTGTTTATAATTAACCAGAACAATTCTCAGTCAGTTCTATTGAAATATATAAGAACCAGGATGCTGTCATTTGAATAAGAACTGTCAAGTAACTGCCAACCATAGCAGTACTAACCTACAATCCTTACTTCAAAAAACGACTGAACTTTAGATGAATGTGCGTGAATAGTTGATCTATGGTAGGGCATCGAATCGCATTGTGTTCATCAATGATCTACTATCCTTTCAGAGGTTTATATTTACAAAAATATAAAAATCTAATAGGACCGAAGTGGTGTAATTGGTAAACACCCTGGACTAGAAATCCAGAAATGTGGGTTCGAATCCCACCTATGGTTCAATCTTTTACGTTTATTCATCTTTATAATCCTATGTTAAATTATCTTAGTTATCTTCATAATTCAGAAAATTTAATTCTATATCTCTTAAGTTACATACACGATAGTGGCCAATTAGGCAAAGAAACTTTAAACTTGTTTATAATTAACCAGAACAATTCTCAGTCAGTTCTATTGAAATATATAAGAACCAGGATGCTGTCATTTGAATAAGAACTGTCAAGTAACTGCCAACCATAGCAGTACTAACCTACAATCCTTACTTCAAAAAACGACTGAACTTTAGATGAATGTGCGTGAATAGTTGATCTATGGTAGGGCATCGAATCGCATTGTGTTCATCAATGATCTACTATCCTTTCAGAGGTTTATATTTACAAAAATATAAAAATCTAATAGGACCGAAGTGGTGTAATTGGTAAACACCCTGGACTAGAAATCCAGAAATGTGGGTTCGAATCCCACCTATGGTTCAATCTTTTACGTTTATTCATCTTTATAATCCTATGTTAAATTATCTTAGTTATCTTCATAATTCAGAAAATTTAATTCTATATCTCTTAAGTTACATACACGATAGTGGCCAATTAGGCAAAGAAACTTTAAACTTGTTTATAATTAACCAGAACAATTCTCAGTCAGTTCTATTGAAATATATAAGAACCAGGATGCTGTCATTTGAATAAGAACTGTCAAGTAACTGCCAACCATAGCAGTACTAACCTACAATCCTTACTTCAAAAAACGACTGAACTTTAGATGAATGTGCGTGAATAGTTGATCTATGGTAGGGCATCGAATCGCATTGTGTTCATCAATGATCTACTATCCTTTCAGAGGTTTATATTTACAAAAATATAAAAATCTAATAGGACCGAAGTGGTGTAATTGGTAAACACCCTGGACTAGAAATCCAGAAATGTGGGTTCGAATCCCACCTATGGTTCAATCTTTTACGTTTATTCATCTTTATAATCCTATATTAAATTATCTTAGTTATCTTCATAATTCAGAAAATTTAATTCTATATCTCTTAAGTTACATACACGATAGTGGCCAATTAGGCAAAGAAACTTTAAACTTGTTTATAATTAACCAGAACAATTCTCAGTCAGTTCTATTGAAATATATAAGAACCAGGATGCTGTCATTTGAATAAGAACTGTCAAGTAACTGCCAACCATAGCAGTACTAACCTACAATCCTTACTTCAAAAAACGACTGAACTTTAGATGAATGTGCGTGAATAGTTGATCTATGGTAGGGCATCGAATCGCATTGTGTTCATCAATGATCTACTATCCTTTCAGAGGTTTATATTTACAAAAATATAAAAATCTAATAGGACCGAAGTGGTGTAATTGGTAAACACCCTGGACTAGAAATCCAGAAATGTGGGTTCGAATCCCACCTATGGTTCAATCTTTTACGTTTATTCATCTTTATAATCCTATGTTAAATTATCTTAGTTATCTTCATAATTCAGAAAATTTAATTCTATATCTCTTAAGTTATATATATATATATATATATATATATATATATATATATATATATATATATACATATATATATAAATACTCAAATGAATGTATCGAACGTTACATAACCAAAAGTTGGGTACCCTGACCTGGTAACTGCTGGGTAACAGCTTATACCTGCTCGATTATGGATTCGTACTTCCTACTTGATGTATGGATCCCTGCTACAATTCTAATACAGTTTCCACGATTGTACATCACAAGTCAATTAGCAACTTCCAAATCAGATTTTCCACAGCAGAATCAGGCCAACCTCAGAACTTCGTACATTTTTTGAATTTTTCACAACATAAGAAAACCCTGAAATCACGAAATGTTCAAACCTCTATTGCTCTATTGTCCTCAGAAGACAGACATGAACAGAATACATAACGATTGTTGAACAAAATTAGGACTAACCTATGTCCTGTCACCTGGGAAGGCAAATTAATTCTTGAAGTTAGTGAATAAATCAAATGGAATTATAAAGATATCTACCTCTATCACGATAGGCTTTTTTTATCCGTTCAAAGAAACAACTTTACTTCTGTCCAAAACCAGTCACGTTGAAACTATGTCTTGATCCCCTAAGGTGCATTTATTACACAAATCTTTCAAATTATTTCACTCCAAATTGGTAATTGATGCCTTTGCTTTCAACGGAAGAATATCCCCAGAATTTGGTTCCAAACATAAGTTTGGTATCGCCTCCCTGTTGAAATGACTTAGAAACACGACTTTCCACTTGGACGATTTGACAAGGAGTACGCCATTTTGTAGGCCCTGTTCCGGTGCTTCTGTTTCACAGACCAACCTCGAAATGGGAGCGGTAACTACAGAATTTGACACTGAATATCTATGACTCGGAGAATATACGGTCTAGCATAGCTGACGTCACAGGAGTTAACCGATTGTAGTACAGCGGCCATTTCTAAGCCGCTGAGTGAAATTTACACGTTACAAATTTCCCTTTACTGAACCAAGACTAAACGTGGAAATCAGATCAGGAAACCAATAGAAAAAAATCGAAACCAAAATCGCTATTTCTGAAGGGAGTAGGACCTTAAACCACCCTTGAAATCCACAAAAATCCACCCAACACTGAACAACGCACCATTCATCCATCCACGCTCGTCAATTATCAGTTGCATACAATTCCCTTGGCTATCCAAGCCGAGCGAAACGGACCAAGGCTATTCCCAAACCGCCTGATAACTCACTCCATTCACACACCAAACACTCCTCTTAGGGGACTTCTACCCAGGCGGGTTTCACCGTGGGCCTATTCGCAACCTGGAACCAACACGAGTTAATATTCCTTTAGAAGACTTCTACTTCAGGCGGAAAAAACCGTTGGCCTATTCGCATCCCGGAACCAAGACGAGTTAGAGATAACTAATAACAGCCAACTCAAACAATACCCCGGTCTTCGTCTGGGTGTGCTTTCAAGTCCTAAATGTGCCAAATTTACTTAACATTCCCCTCATCATCGCGCAACTAGCATGTCCAAAGAGAGATTCTCTTATTTATATGAAACATACCTACGTATTTGGGAGCAAGTTTGCCAGAAAAATATTTGGAAGCATCAGACAAAACGTAATTTCTCCTCCACACCACGTGATTAGGTAAATATTCCTCATGCCTTCGGCGCAAGTTATACCGGTCACGATGAATTAGGCTTAAGGTCTCATTCCCAGTAATATCGGAGATTGGTTCAGCGCCCTCATTCGTCGGTAAGTCCGCATTCTCATAATCTAAACCTGACAATTTCATATGTCTACCGGAATTAGTGAAATATGGGGATAGTTTAGTAGATTCATTCCTTGCCGTTCTTATGGCACACGCGATTTTTGGAAATGCCTCGAACCAAAGACGATGATTATCGGATACGTGACTACTCAACATGGTCTTGATCGTACGGTTGACTCTTTCGGTAGGATTACTACGTGGGTGATGAAGAAGACACAATTTATGGCGAACATTATATGTTTGCAACAATCGTTGGGATTGCTTACTCCCAAATTGAACACCGTTGTCACTAATTGAAATTTTAGGTACCCGAAATATTAAGAAAACATCTTCTTCTAATCTACGAACTACAATATCAGCTGAAGATTTCTTCAATGGGAAAATGAGCGAAAATTTACTCAAATAATCCGTGACGACTAGTATAAACATATTCCTCTTCTTAGACCTAGGCAGAGGTCCCATGCGATCAGTCGAAATCATCTTCCAAGGTTTGTCAACTTTCGGGTTTGATACCATCATATCCGTGGGTTTGGTATTGACGGATTTGTGAGTCAAACAGACATCACAACGTCGAAAATATGATGTCCCATCTCATCTTCGGCCAATAATAGCGTTCGGCCAGTCTACTATAAGTTTTGTAGACTTCCGCATGACCAGCGTTTGGGAGATCATGAGCCGATGATATCAATTCGAGTCGCTCCTCTTTCGGGATAACTCTTTTCCAGAAATCCGCAGCATTTCTCAACTCTAGATAGTCAACCTTCATATATTTATACAAAATACCATTCGAAACTCTCCAACTCTGATACTTCAGAGGATTCTTCAGAACGGCCGAAGACATTTTCAAATACCACTTATCATTGACATCTGGAGTCACAGACACTACGTCAATAAACGGAACTGAGCGTGATAAGGTGTCAGCTACTACATGCTCTTTACCTCTCCGATGAATGATTTTAAAATCATGTTGTTGAAGCTTAATACTTCATCTGGCTAAACGACCAGAAGGGTCTTTCAAGTTCTGCAACCAAACTAGAGAATGATGATCCGTTATAACTGTGAAAGGAATAGCTTCAATATGAGGCTTAGGCCTCTCCACCGCCCAAACAACAGCTAAACATTCACGCTTCGTAGTAGAAAAATTCCGTTCTCGTCTCGTAAGAGATCGACTGAGGTAACATACAACTTTTTCCCTCCCCTCAGGTTGTGGCTGTGACAAAATTCCAGAAATTCCAAAGACAGAAGCATCAGTCTGAATTTGGAAAGGCAAACTATAATCTGGGCAGCTGAGAACAGGCGCTGTCACCAAACATTCCTTCATTTTTCTAAATGCTTCCTGACATTCAGTTGACCAGATCAATTTATTTCCTTTCCGCAGAAAAGACGTGATGGGTGCGATCATGGTACAAAATTGTGGTATGAATCGCCGATACCAGGAAAATGTTCCAACAATACCGCGAACTTCAGAAACAGTCTTGGGTTGAGGAATGGCAAGCATAGCTTGAACCTTCTCAGGATCTACATGGAGAATGGAGACCATACCTGTCCACGACATATCCTAGATATCTCATCTGAGAACGACAGAAATGACATTTCTCCACGCTCACCGTTAGATTCGCTTCCTACAGCCGTTTGAAAACCTCCTCTAATGTTCGTAGATGTTCTTCGAATGTCTCTGATATGATCACGATATCATCGAGATATACAAACACATTAGGTTCTAAATCGGGTCCTAATACACGATCTATCAGGCGTTGCCAAGTCGCAGGCGCATTGTGAATCCGAAGGGAAGTCTGCGAAACTGGAATAATCCTCTATTCGGCACAACAAATGCCGTATACTCTCTAAACGTTTCTGCCATGGGCACCTGCCAATATGACGATTTAATATCCAAACTTGATAAAAATGTAGCCCCTCTCAATTTGTCTAGAGTATCAGACACCATAGGCAAAGGATAACTATCACGTTCCGTCACAGAATTCAAACGTCGGTAATCTACACAGAATCGATAAGAAGAATCCTTCTTCTTCACCATGACTATGGGTGAAGCCCAGGGACTATTCGATTTTTCAATGACCCCAAGTTCCAACATGTGATTTAACTCAACATCGATCTGATTCTGAATGACTGGTGATACCCTATAATATCTCTATTTAAACGGAGTCGAATCTGTGTTTATCACATGTTCTGTCATTGTAGTACACCCCAGGGAATTTCCCATTAAAGCTACGTTTCTATCTATCAAAGTTTGAAGTTGAGTATTTCGAAACTCAGTCAATATGGTGGAATCGGTTAAATGATCGATGGCGTTCACAAGGGGAGGTACGTCCGAGAATTTCCACTTATCTACCATGGGTATAGGCCCTATTAATTTCCAAAAATCCCAACCTGATATAAGAAAGTGTGGCAACTTCGGAACCACCAAAACTACCACTGACCGCGTTATCCCTTCTAACATAATTGGCAAATCACAAGTTCCAATTACAGTATATATCCGCAACCTCACAAGCAATGTGACTAGTTGGTTTCAATTTGATACCCATCCTTCCAAATATTTCCCACCCACGAGCCCCCAAAACGGTACGACTTGAACCAGAATCTAACAGTCCTAAAATCGATTTTCCCAAAATCTCTACATTCAAATAAGGCCGTTCGTCATTTCGTGAATGATATAAAATATAATTTAAAACTGGTAAAATGTCTGATGTCGGATTACAATACTTTAAGACGCAATCATTCCGACTGTCTAAGAGCGTCTGTTCCCGTTTCCCTGTCTCCTATCCTTGGAGCAGTTCGGACATGTATTAACCGTATACCCAACTTTTTTACATTCGAAACAAATCTTTCTCCTTGGCGCTAAACAACCTATAGCTCGATGACCAGGTAAATTACAATTGAAACAGAGTTGATTATTGGTATTTCGAAAGGTAGAGGCAGAAGGAATAACATTATCCGTCACACCGAGCGCATCTAATTGTTCAGTTACCTGCACGTAAGCAACATCTGGCTCCAACATATTTTTACGTGGTGGTAACGAGAAATTTTCCAAACTCTCTCGATTAGCTTCTAGTTATTTACATAATTTCCGCAGTTGTTCGATAGAAGTTACGTCAATAAGTGCGAGTCGAGATTGATAAAAGGGCGATATGTTTCGCAGTAAAACTTTAATTCTCACTTCTTCCGTAAGGGTGCATGTTAGTCTCCCAAAGAGAGCCGACATGACAGCTAAATATATTCCCATACTTCCGTCCGGACCTTGAGTTCTCTTTTTAATCTCCTCAAAAGTCTCATTATAATCAGGAACTTTAAATTCCTCTCTCAACCGTTTAACTAAACCGTCCCAAGTTGTTACATGTTTACGGGCGTCCCTATACCAATATATTTCTTCGTGAACAGATCTATCCCTGAATCATATAAGTCCCTTTTAGTAGCATGACGAGCCACTCTGTGTTCTTCAACTCTCTCTTAGAAAGCATTCACTAACATGCCCTTCCTTTCACCGGAAAATTTAATATCCCACTTACTGATCGGATGCGAATAGTGGCGGAGCGGCGCGGTACAAGGCGTATATGTTCTAGCACCATCTCCCTGATCGCTATCACTGTCTGAACTCAATACGGTTTTCATTAAACCAATATCTGCTGGAGGGATATCTTTGTTAACGACAGAGGTCTCAACAGCGGACTTCAATGACAATGTTCGTGCAAGCAAGGAAGCCTTGTCATACATCTCACTATCTCCTGTAGGAGTCATTCGATATAATCTTCCCAGTACATGATTGATTTTAGTCCTGAACTGCTGCTTAACAGCAGAGTCAGATACATCTGCAGATTCAAGTTCTGCCAGCAAAGCTATCAGTTTAGCATCGCAAGTTGTTCGATCCTCTTCGAATGTATAAAGATGTGCAGGATAAGTGAAGCTATCTCCTTTCTTCTCCATCCGGAATATTTGGGTTAAATTAGCTCGCATTTCCGCTACTGTACCCCCTGCTACACCACGTATCTTCAACTCGTATAAAAGCTCATCCTGACTTAACCGGGTAATTACTATTGGACGTGACATATCGAAAGGGTGAACAAAGTCCTACAATTTATCGATACTAATTAACAAAACTAATGGGAGAACGAATCCCTACCAAAACTAACTATCAATAACTACACTAGGACAACTCGATGTTCCCTAACCTCCAAATCTGAATGTCACAGTTCACAGTACACAATCGAAGGTATAATTCGAAATTAAGTAGCTTAAGTAGCTATCTCTACTCAATATTCGACAAGCAAAAGTCAGGCTACCTGTACATAATAGACATTAATAATCTGAAATACAAAACAAATTAAACAAGTAATTTCAATCACTCTCTGGTATATCAGTCTCGAAATTCAGGCCCCACGTTGAGCGCCAATTTGTAAGGGTACAAATTACTCTTACTTGTGTATAAACTATAAGTTCTATTTTATCGCTTGGTTGCCGACAGCTACAGTGAAGACGGTCGTGAGTTATATTTTAGATGTTAAAATTTGGGCACCAGAGTATTTCAACCAACCAATAAATTATTTTACTGAACAAGGGGATTCAAACACTCAAAAGTCTCCAGGTTAAATTACCCTGAAAAAATAAAAAAAAAATAAAAGACCTGTACCCAGAATGATTGAAATTTACTGGTAATTGGAATAATATTGTTGTTACAATTTATAACAGAACTTAATATTAATGAGTTATGAAGTCCATGAATTGAAGTATGAATGAAGTTAAATTTCTTAAATTTACGTATATGTAAATACTCAAATGAATGTTTCGAACGTTACATAACCAAAAGTTGGGTACTCTGACCTGGTAACTGCTGGGTAAGAGGTTATACCTGCTCGATTATGGATTCGTACTTCCTACTTGATGTATGGATCCCTGCTACAATTCTAATACAGTTTCCACGATTATACATCACAAGTCAATTAGCAACTTCCAAATCAGATTTTCCACAGCAGAGTCAAGCCATTCTCAAAACTTCGTACATTTGTTGAATTTTTCACAACATAAAAAAAAACATGAAATCACGAAATGTTGCCCTCAGAAGACAGACATGAACAGAATACATAACGATTGTTGAACAAAATTGGGACTAACCTATGTCCTGTCAGATATCACCTGGGAAGGCAAATTAATTCTTGAAGTTAGTTAATAAATCAAATGGAATTACAAAGATATTTACCTCTATCACGATAGTTTTTTCATCCTCCCAATGAAACAACTTTACTTCTGTCCAAAACCAGTCACATTGAAACTAAGTTTCAATCCCCTAAGGTGCATTTATGACTCGGCGAATATACGGTCTAGCAAGCTGAAGTCACAGGAGTTGACCGATTGTAGTACAGCGGCCATTTCTGAACCGTTAAGTGAAATTTACATGTTACAGAATTCAAAATAAAAGATTTTAATAACAGTCACAGTGCAGCTCTCAATGCTTATTCAGTAACAAATGATACTCTGCTGGTAAATTGAAAAACATGTTTGAAAAAGGGAAATTGATGAAAATTCTGGTAAGAATGAGAAAGTTTTTTGTGAACCTTGCATCAAAAGTGGAGAAACAAAAGATTATTGTGCTAGATATGATGGAAAAACTAATAGGTTAGTAGAATTAATTCATTCAGACGTATGCCGACCAATAACTCCCCCGACTCATGATGGCATACTATATTTTGACGTTCCATGGCGATTTTCCAAAATTTACTCATGTCTATTCACTAAAATGCAAGTCAGAAGTACCTGAAGGTTTCAAAGAATTTGTGAATAGGGTAACTGCTCAATTTAATTCTAAAATTTCGTGGTTTAGATGCGATAACGGTACGGAATATATGAATAACGAGTTACTTGGATTTTGTAAAATACAAGGAATTACGATTGAGAATGCAGTTCCGTATTGCTTGTTCCAGAACGGTAAAAGAGAAAAACTAAATAGATCTCTTGTTGAAAAGGCTAGGACATTCCCAGGCAACACAAAGAGGTCCTGAAGATATCTTGGCGAATTCTTTTTAGGATATTGTGACGCCTTTTGTGATTTCTCTGAGAGGTTATCTAGAGCTCTATATCTGCTTTAAATGGGATATTCTTAGCGAGATCTGAGCGATATCACACGTGGAAATTCTCAAACAGATCACTTTGACGAGTTCTTTGCGAAATTCGCATATATAGCCTTGTGGCGCGTACTTTGAGATATTCTAATGTCGAGATCCCTACGAGCAAGCGAGCAATGTGATAATCGCCCCTCAGTGCCTCTGGCGAGTTCTCTGGGAAATTCGTATATATAGCCCCCTGGCGAGTACTTTGGGAAATTCACATCAACTGCTATAGTTGACATCTATAAGAGCTCGCACAAGCGAGCTTCGCGATATTAGCAGGCAGTGCTTCTAGTTCGCATTGCGAGTTGTGCAAGATATTCTTACATACATCTCACACCGAGTTCTTTGTGCTACATTTGTATAAATCGCTGGGAAGTTGATGCAGTATATCTCTGAGAGTTCTCTATGTTCAAATTTAGTTTGCATTTTCAAGTTATAGGTACTTACCTTGAAAAAACTAAGCCATTCAATTTAAATTTGAAATTTCATATTTATAGTTCTGAGCTTCAGCTTACTATATAGAATATAAATAACTGTTCTTCATGTTAGTTTCAACGAATTAGGTAAATCGTACATCAATAAGATGAAATAACATAATTTCACAGATTCAATATAAGCGAAATTTCTACTCCCTCACATGCATGATTTCTTTCAGAGACACAGAGTATGAAGAAAGAGAATTAGCCATTTCCTATAATTCACGATAGTGACCGTCTCGAGCACATAATTGAAGTATATATTATACAGTTGTATAACTTAAGGCTCAAGGTATTGAACTGAGACACCAATAGTATTAAGAATATTACAACTGCAACAGGAAGAATATTGAAACAAGCAAAGAACTTATAAGAAGTTTATTATTAAGGCCAAAGTTATCAAACTATAGATGAATATGAAAAAAAATTACAAAACAAATTGAAAAATGAACATTTCAACCATATTTATTACACTATATGTTATTTTTTCTATCCTCCCTTTTTTTTCGTTGGGAACAGTGCCTCAGCCAATCTTGGGGAAATATTTCGAATTCCTTATCAGTACTTTTCCAGGTCTGCTTCAGTACATCTACAAAATGCAAAAGACTAGTGATTAATGAGCAAAAACTGTCAAAAGGTCACTTAACTGCATTCATCAATACAAAAGATAAACAATACAATTAGATATTGTCAAGTTGTTTCCTGTCAGAATACTAATTGAATAAATATAAATTGTAAAGAATAGATGATGAAATTTAAAAAAAATGAGGTATTCTAATAATCAACATTCCTCTGTGAATATCATGAATATTTTGTAATTGAATGAATTAACACTGAAATGGTTGTGATAATAGACAAGATGAATGTGACTGAGAATATTACAAATTATCATGTACCAATGAGCAAACAAAATCTAAAACTTCACTTACACACACAGGTTCCAATGAAATTGACATTTTCCAACCTGAAGTTCCCTCTTTGCCCCTCCCACGAACATTTCATGCCTAATTCGTTGGTAAAAATCGATTTGAACATGCGTCCATGGTGGTCTTTGGGACCAGAACCCCCAATTCCATTGAAATACAGTTTCTATAAAAATATTAAAATCAAAATGGGATTTCAATTCGTGATGAAGATATTTGGGTTTATTCTTTCATAGAAAAAGTGTTTAGTTAATCTATAAGCAAAATGCAAGTCTATGAAATTCCTCTCCCCTCGAGTGACTGAAAATACCTCCCCAGTTGATGTTCTATAGATGAAATGTAATGTAATAAGAAAGTAATGCAGTAAACAGAGCAAGTTCACTGACATAATCATTACCTGTCCAACATATGGAAAAATTACTCCAAAACATAGCCTAATTATTTATAGTAATCACTAAAGAGAGTTGAAGTAAATTTCAAAGTCTTTGACAGAATTAAACAGTTATTTCACATGAATCCATGATAGGATAACTCCTATTTACGCTCCCCCTGCCCCGGAATATGCCAGGCTAATTGAAAATCAAAAGAGAAAACATAACATACCAAGTCTTCAACAAGTTGGGGCTCCCTATCTGAAGTAAAACTGAAATCTTTCAGAGGAAAAGTATCTCTGAAACTTTAATAATTTCAGTTTTTCCTTTGAACTTGGTATCCAAATTTCTCCGATGTTTGCAACCTGAAGGATGACTTCTTGCATTTGTTTTCTCATTGAAACAATTTCTGTAAAAGTATAGATAGAAAATATGATGAATTATATAGAAGAAATGATATTTGTAGGTATATGTGTATGAAGTTCTACACAAGCATGAAAAATAATAACTAATATTTATGGAAGTGTCTAAATGAGCATATAGTAAAACAAGTTGAACAAATGATAAATATAACAATAGAAACTGAGTTAGGATACTCAAAATTACAAAAATACCAAAGAAATAAGAAACACTATAAATACATATTTTTCGAGACCTTTAAGTTTCCCATCCTCTGTAGACCTGGAAAGTTTCCTTCCTAATATTCCCCAAGAAGTCACCAATGAGAATGACTTTTTCGAGGATATCCTGAAAAGTTATTATGAAAATCAACTCATTTTCATAAACTTTTCTGGTCTAACTGAGGATGGACAACTCAGTTGCCAGAATACATTTAAGAGTTCTATTTATAAAAAAAAACAGTCGGATGATTTGTTTCCATTACCAAGTGACAGTTATCTAGTGTGCATAACATTTTATGAAAATAAAGTTGTTTGACTCCATTAATTGATACTATCACACCTTTAGGCGATATGAGCCAATTGATTGAAACCCAACACAAATGTAATTAATCTGATGAAAATAGTTATCAAGAAATTTCAACAATTAAACGATAAGTTTCATACTTGAGCTCAATTCAAGTCAAACTGTTCAGATGTTCTGTACCAACAGAACAATAATTCCAAAAATATAGATATAATTGCCTGTCATTTCATAAGGAATGAGATAAGACTACATATTGAGAAAAAAATCATGCATTGTAGAAGAAATTATAATACGTCCATCACCATCTGTCAGTACTTTGAGACTAAAGTTTATTTCATCAATTGAAGCATTATTAGCTGAAACAAAATGAGATTATTATGGATTGGAATTAGTTTTTGTTAGATAACTTAATTCCATGACAAATTTAGTGAACTACACAAAATTGATTGGTGTTATTTGAAGCTTAAGAAATTCCCAAATGATGAAAGAAAAATACACTTACTATAAGGAAAAACAATCATATCTACCATAATGTTAGAAATTATATGGCAATCTACTAGCCACCCACCTAAACCCATCATGAAATATACTACATACTTATTTTCGAAAATACAAAACTCACACAAGAGAAAGGCATCAAAAATTGTGCAATGTAAAACAATACTATTCCATTGAGAGAGTACAATATTCATTGAATGTTAAGCTCGAATTTAGGATCAGATAATAAATATTTGTTTATTTTCATTAGAGCACCCTGTACAATTGTAATTTGCATTGTCGGACCTTAGTCATTTGAGTTCAGAACTCACATAAAATAGCTGGAATTGTTCCTGAAAATCGGGGTCTTTCCACTGAATCTTCATAAATTAATTCAGAGGCCAATCTCCTGGAAGATGGTCGAATCATTGTTGTTAGATTCTAAAATTAAAAAAAAAACTAATCAGGACAATGAATTTCTTAAATGAAAATATTTCAAATTTGAAAAGTTGTCAGTATGAGCAATATCCAAATCTCAAAATGGATTGTAATTCTCAGATTCTCAAGAAAAACTCGCTGTGGTATGAAAAATGTACTGACTTGCATCAAAATGATTGCATTATAAATAACCATCATTTTGTATTCTTACCATGGACGTCATTATTGAAAGACGAGATATAATTGGTACAGGCATTATTGGAGCTATTAAAATTTTCTGAACCAAATTTTTCATTACATGACGAAGGTGGTTGCGGTGGAGGAGAATCTGAAGTATCTACAAAATAACAGAACTCAGAATCCCCTTCAAAACAACAATACCTGTATATAAAAGGAATTCACTGTCAATATCAAGTCTCATACTTTTCAAACGAAGATTAACAATGTTCAAATCATCTTTATTCATACGTACTGCCATATTTCCACGAACCCAGAAAGTTATAATTTTTTTTACAACCCCTTAGCAGACAAGATGCATGTAATCGAGAACAACTTGAGAAACCATTCTTATGTTTAATGATTCTAAAATAGAGTACCCTTTATGAAGTTCATCATCAAGTTGATTACGGAATGATTCATCAGTACGCAAATTATCATGAATATCTGGGAATATTACGCGATGTTGATAGTATTCACCCTCTTGTGTGCATTTACTACAGCCTGAGTATCCCGTGTGATTCTTTGTGCACGTTATAAAGGCACGTGCAAGAGCATCACAACAAAAAACATTTATATTGACTGGAACATTCACATTTTTATATGAAATACCATGTTCCAGGATATCTTTCATATCCTGTACGAAATACTTCAGAAGATCAATTCAGCCTCATTCAGAGGCCAATCTCCTGGAAGATGGTCGAATCATTGTTGTTAGATTCTAAAATTAAAAAAAAACTAATGAGGACAATGAATTTCTTAAATGAAAATATTTCAAATTTGAAAAGTTGTCAGTATGAGCAATATCCAAATCTCAAAATGGATTGTAATTCTCAGATTCTCAAGAAAAACTCGCTGTGGCATGAAAAATGTACTGACTTGCATCAAAATGATTGCATTATAAATAACCATCATTTTGTATTCTTACCATGGACGTCATTATTGAAAGACGAGATATAATTGGTACAGGCATTATTGGAGCTATTAAAATTTTCTGAACCAAATTTTTCATTACATGACGAAGGTGGTTGCGGTGGAGGAGAATCTGAAGTATCTACAAAATAACAGAACTCAGAATCCCCTTCAAAACAACAATACCTGTATATAAAAGGAATTGACGAAGCTCAGATGCTTTCCACCTATCAATTTCATCGAGGGAGCGTGGTTTTCGAGCGAATTCACTGGAAATATCACGTCTCATACTTTTCAAACGAAGATTAACAATGTTCAAATCATCTTTATTCATACGTACTGCCATATTTCCACGAACCCAGAAAGTTATAATTTTTTTTACAACCCCTTAGCAGACAAGATGCATGTAATCGAGAACAACTTGAGAAACCATTCTTATGTTTAATGATTCTAAAATAGAGTACCCTTTATGATGTTCATCATCAAGTTGATTACGGAATGATTCATCAGTACGCAAATTATCATGAATATCTGGGAATATTACGCGATTTTGATAGTATTTATTCACCCTCTTGTGTGCATCTACTACAGCCTGAGTATCCCGTGTGATTCTTTATGCACGTTATAAAGGCACGTGCAAGAGCATCACAACAAAAAACATTTATATTGACTGGAACATTCACATTTTTATATGAAATACCATGTTCCAGGATATCTTTCATATCCTGTACGAAATACTTCAGAAGATCATTTTGGCTGAATCAGGCTTTTTATTGCCATGGTAAATGCCTATTTCAAAAGGTTCAGTGTGTATTTCCTCATCAACAATAGCTCCTAAAATGGGCCAGAATTGACTTCTACTGCTTTTTGAAATTGGTAGTCCATCTATATCAACATTCATTAATAATCGTTTGGGGGGATTTTCAGGATAATATATTCCAACAGATCTTAATAATACCGATTTTACACCGAAATGAACATAGCTTCCTGGTGACATATCTATAATTGGTACCTCCCTTGGGGTTTCAAGAATGGTTCGTGTGTCATTGGGAACTTGTAAACCATGGCTATTAAGAATAACCAATAACTTATTTGCTTGAATTTTGGAAATATTTGACTCAACCAACCATTCTCGCAAATCTTGCTGAATGGTTCGTTGAGGATTGAGATGATTTTTATCTGATGAATAATCACTAGATTCACTGATGGACTCATCACTAGACAGATCTCTTGAATTATTAAAAAAAAGTGTTTGATTTTCGTTGCTAGGTGCAACGCCATATTCCTGTGAATCAATATAATTGCAAGTGTCAATAACATTAACACTATCCAAACTATCCGCCCTCATTATTACTTCATTTTCAGGAGGTGCATCAGTACAAGTATTATTAATATTATTATCCGATTTGCTTTGAATGCCCATCATGGTTAGTCGGCGCCTTTTTTGCCTATTGCTAAGGTATCTAACAGGCTTATATCCAGCAGACATACTTTTTATATTACTTCGCTAAATAATAGATCTATGAAATAAGGTATACTTATCTTTCGAGGTGATAATAAATATTCTCACACATCAATCAAAACAGGAGAACTTAATTGATGGAATGATTATATGAATATGAATGAATCAATTTCTTTTTGGCGGTTGCCGACTACCGTTGGGTTAATGGCGGGAACGAGTTCACATTACCGCTGTCGGATCATCAGTTAGGTCTACACAACAGAAATACCCTCCGTAAAACGAGAACATGGAAAAAAACATCACTTACCTCCTCTACACACTTATTAACAGATAACATACGAACAATTAAGTATGCAACGATCAACAGGGAATAGGAAGTATAAGGGCCTTCCGCGAGACGTCTTATTCTCTTAATGCCAATTTCTCAAGTAGGTTGTGCGACAACAATAAAAATAACATCTTAGTAGATGAACATTACTACTTCGGGATCAGGATATCCGGTCTCCACTTCCGGTCTAGCTGTCGATGTGCATACCATAGAGCTGAAGGTTATAGAGCTAACCCCAAGTCAAAACCATAGAGCATTAAGCGGACCTAAGGTACAGACTGTTTCGTAGAGGTGGCGTGGCGACCATAAGGTCCAACTGTCATGACTGACCTAAGGTACTGCTGTCATGGCAACCATAAGGACCAGCTGTCATGGCGGCCATAAGGTACAGCTGTCATGGCGACCATAAGGACCAGCTGTCATGGCGACCATAAGGACCAGCTGTCATAGCGACCATAAGGACCAGCTGTCATGGCGGACCTAAGGTCCAACTGTCATGGCTGACCTAAGGTACAGCTGTCATGGCGACCATAAGGTCCAGCTGTCATGGCGACCATAAGGTACAGCTGTCATGGCGGACCCAAGGTACAGACTGCTTCGTGGAGGGGGCTCCGCCACCTCTAGGAAGCAATCTGTACCTTTGGTCCAAAGGTACAGGCTGCTTCATGGAGATGTCACCACCACGTGACAGCTGTCATGGCGATCCTTGGGTACAGGCTGCTTCATGGAGATGTCGCCACCACATGACAGCTGTCATGGCGGACCAAAGGTACAGGTTGCTTCGTGTAGGTGTCACCACCACGTGACAGCTGTCATGGTGAGCTAAAGGTACAGGCTGCTTCATGGAGATTTCGCCACCACATGACAGCTGTCATGGCGAACCAAAGGTACAGGTTGCTTCGTGTAGGTGTCACCACCACGTGACAGCTGTCATGGTGAGCTAAAGGTACAGGCTGCTTCGTGTAGGTGTCACGCGACAGATGTCATGGCGGACCGAAGGTACAGGCTGCTTCGAGTAGGTGTCACCACCACGTGACAGAGACTGCTTCGTGGAGGTGTCGCCACCAGTTCGACTCGTCCGACTCATGCGACTCGTACGGTTTTGAAATCACATGATCTGTCACGCGGTGAGATATGTTGTCTGTCACTTCGACGGAGTGTCTGTCACTTCGACGGAGTGTCTGTCACAAGGTGTCATGGTGGCTATCACGTACCATAGAGCTGAAGGTTACAGAGCTAACCCAACTCAAAACCATAGAGCATCATGGTGGTGGAAAGAGTTGTCATGATGTCTGTCACGTGAGGTCTTCATCGAGGTGTCATGTCGCGTCTTGGAGGGTGTGACGTGGTGGATCCATGAAGCATCTGTCACGCGAACTGTCAAGACGGATCTATGAATGTCAACCATAGCTTTATAGGTATCAAATGGAAAGTCTTGATATGCAGAATGTTAATTTTATTGAATTGAAGATCCTACGATCATAGTTTACCAACGGTGATGACGTCACGGGAGGCATTCATTGTTTCAATCCGTCGACCATAGTTTACGAACGATGATGACGTCACTGCTTCGAACCGATGACAGTAACTGATTCAAGCCGGCGACCATAGTTTACGAACGATGATGACGTCACTGCTTCAAGCCACTGACAGTAACTGATTCAACCCGGCGACCATAGTTTACGAACGATGATGACGTCATCATCGTTCACGAACTATGATGGTCAGATGAGGAATGAAATAGTTGGAGGTTATGAAAAAGATATCCAGTAAGTTTGTAAATGTGTCATTATGCATATATCTTTTGAAGAATACACACGTATACTTTGACAATTTGTGGAGAAAGTTCATGAACTAAGAAGAGACTTGAATTTTTACGAAGATAAAGTAAAAGTTATAAGACTGTTGAATACATTTACAAGTGCAAAAAGTGAAGATAATGATGGGAGTGGGGATGTTAAAAACAAATTTCGTGATTCTAACCACAATTCTGAATGGTATTCTATACGCGAACGTTCCCCAACACGTTGAGCGCATTTATATTTGTCTGAAGGATGTTGCAACCGATGGTGGTGGGGGGTGTAACCGTACCGAATGGATTCCGATGAATTTTAGAAAAATCAACGATAATCAATTAGAGGTATTCGCATTCAACATTCCTCAAGATAATCGTACCACCATACATTATAAACTTAAACTTTCATTCTTTGATCGGAGTGAGGGAGATATGGCTGAATGGCAATTGCTCCAACAATCATCATGTTTACCACATGTCATACAAAAGACAATATCAACACCATCCACACGTACATCATCCTTACTAGACGAAGAAATTTCTAAAATTTTCGCAATTTTGTATGCAATTTTATCTTCTTTATCAGTACTAATGTTGAAAATGTTTGTTAAATATGTAAAGAAGGCTATTTACCATGTGAATAAATGATTGTATGAAGATATAAGTGTTTTAATAAAACAAAAAGGAATGATAATTATAATAATATATTGACATTATCATTTGCTAGTTCATAAGCTTTATTTTTGTGATTGATAACACATTCTATCAATGACTCGATGTTGATATCACTAATCAATTGTTCACCCCCCTCTTCTTCTGCGGCATGAATAATATTTCCTCTTGCATACCATTTCAAATCGCGGGGGAAATTCTGTTTCACTTCGTTACCAATATCGATAGCATGAGATATGTTAGACCATTTACGTATCAATCGCATTCCTCGATTTTGTAATTTTCTGTCGGCATCACGCCAACCATCCTCCTGTCGACGCATTAGGTACCATTCTGGTCTCATATCATTCGATGTTCGATATAATCCTAAATAATATATATTATATAAATTTTATTATAAAAAACAAAGTAATTACCTAAATTTCGTCTCTTTCCGAAATTTATAGGAGGTGGAACAATATTTGGTGCAATGTTATTCCGTAAGGTGATAACATTCATTTGAATTTGTTGAGATAAGCGTTGAGATCGTTCTTTCGCAAGACATTCACGTTCCTCAGCTCTTTGACGTTCTTGTTGTTCATAGAATTTCTCGTACTCACAATATTTCATCATAATAAATTTCATTAACGAAAACAGTTCACGTAACTCGATGACTTTAGGAGTTCGCATTTGCATCAATAATGATTCGAAATCAATAGCATCTAGAACATAATATTTCTTTCGTGCATCAGTCTTATCACAAATTTCTAAATGGTGTATATGCGGGTTTTTCCTCAACAATCTTGTTATAACACCCTTTTTAGCATGATACTTTTTGCCGCGATAACCTAACCAATCCAATAGATCTTCATTCATCAGAACGCGTTGGTTTAGTTGAATATTCCAAAATAAATAGTTTCTTTTATCGTTTCTTATATCGATCCCAAATTTTAGACACACTTCATCAACTGTTAACTTAATTAAATTGTTGGTGGACCATGTAGCCACATTTGAATCACGAACGCACGCTGCTAAGTTCATTTTTATAACTGAACATTTTCTGAAATGATTCTCTCTTACAGACGTGAGAACGTGAACGTGAGTAGTGAGGGTGGGGGGTAACTCTCCGTTTCGTTGTCATTGCAAACGTTGATAACTGACTAATAACGTCACTAGTTGTTTCAATTTGTTTCATTTCCAGCAACCGACTACCATAGTTCACAAACTATGATCGTCGGATGTTTACATCACCACCTACCGTTTGAGAAATAAAATATCAAATATAATAATAATGATAACATTTATTGAGAAAGATACATTTTGGTAGTACATCATTTAGAATTAAAATTGTAACATTATGATTCATCACCTGGTTCTTCACACCAAATTCCGAACTGATCCTGTAATCGGAGAATACTCCATTATACGATCGTTAATGATGATGCAATAAGCCCTGGTGTTTTTGGGGAAATTCAGGAAACTTTCCATCTCTAGTTTGACGTCAACTGTTGATGACTTCATAGCATCGTTTTGTTTTGAACAGTCAATCACAAAAATTGCTCTATTCTTGAATGCTATATAATCTAACATGGGTTCGCTTATTATTTTATTTGAAAATGATTTCTGGAAATCATAGTACATCTGGTATGCTTCCACGTATTGCTGGTCGGTGAAATTCAATTTCATTGCTTCATATGGATAACACTCTGAATTCAAGTATAATTTTACATTTAGCAAGTTTATATTATCGAAATATGCACTGTGCTTAACAGGATTATTTTTTCGATCAGTTTGGAAAGCTAGAATCACATATCTAGGACGTTCCAAATTCATTGATGTTTTAACAGCCCAAATGTCACGAGTGCTCTCCTTCATCAACGGATTTTCATGCAGATCCCAACTACGGAATGGAATCAAAATAGGCTTCTCAGCACTCAAATTCCCCAACATTTGAAATTTAACTTGATCACTTGGAAACACATGTCGCACTTTTAATGCTATCGTCTTCACATTTATTTCAGCCGTTTTCGTGCCTGTGCTATTAGTATAGCAATCGTTATCGGTTCGAGACCTTATCAAGCGCAGCTTATGTTTTCCACTCAAAACTTTGTTATAGTTAATGAATAGGCCTAGTAGAAAATTCAACGGTATCCATAAATTGATTTTATTATTGTAGACTGAACTCAATACATCCTTAAATGACCATCCAGAAATAGCTAGAGGTATAGATTCATGTTTGGCATATGTTAGATAAGCTCTGATGGTGCTGACAATACCAGGATCACGTACTTTGTCTATCTCTTTTCCATTCAATTCATAACTGATATATTCGAAGAGAAACGCTCCGAAATTATTCGTTAGTTTACATTCACCATCACCACTTGCTTCTGGCTGGAATTCTGCCTCGATGAATAAAGCAGACGAGGCCAAATCTACCAACACATCTTGTTGATTGATTAATATCTCAATTTCATCGCTGTTGCCAAAAGATGTTGTGTGGGGATAGTAGGTATGAGTTTCTTCTCGGATGATGTCTTCATTGATGTTTGGCTCGTTGAATATTTGAAGTTTTTCCGACATTGTAACCAAGGGACTTAAAAAAATTGATATTTTCCAATGATAGTGATGCAGAAGCAACCTTCTCCCTCGAGCTCGTTGTAGATAATGACTGATGACCACTATGGGTATGTCTTTTATTGCTGAAATCCAAACCCATGTTCTCAAGTGATGGCTACTGCAACAACAACCTTCTCAGATGAATTCTTTTCATATAATGAGTGGTGGTGAGTATTGGATTATTATTTATTGTTGGAAGCCATAATCCCTAGCGGTCTTTTTCAACTCCAACCGTATAATAATTTCTTCTCCACGAAAATTTACCCGTTTCCAATTCTGATCTAAAATATTCAGTGTGATGTTATCGAAGGACGTCTTGCTGCTGATGACCGGTAGATAAATAAGATTCTTCGGCTCTATATCAATGGAAAACCCAGGTGGTACAAGAGGTGAGAACTCATATATCGTATGAGCTATCTTATTGTTATAATATGCTCCTGCGGTTAAGTTACACTCGACACGTATAGTTTGAACTTTGATTATGTTTATAGGTCGATCAGATACGTGTAGTTCACGAGATGTCAATTTCTTTTTGCTGAATCCCAACAGTTCGCTTATACTATCTTTAGGAATAAAATTCACTTCAAAATCACTCTTCAGCTCTGTGTGTAGAGTGTTGTTGTTAGATTTTATTGATAATTTCCGGTCACGTTCTTCTTGCTTCACTCCTATCCCACAAACTGCACTTTGTATGAAATCCTCGATGTCTGTCAACTCGTAGGACCCCGTAGGTATAGTTACTACTTCTTCCTCACCCTTCACATTTCTATAATAAAATTTATTAAAACCTTCTTCAATGTTCGGAATGCTAATGTATGTATGCAAGCCAACAAGTGCGATAGAATAATATGAATGAGGATCTAGTTCTATAGGTGGGTGGAAATTTACAGATAAGCGGGAGCTCTTACCCGTGATAGTGAACGTCTGAGACATGATTGATGAAAACTTTACCAACAATCTGTTTATATACTAATAAATGCAGGGTTAGTCGAGCACAACTGAAGAGTTAGAGAGGAAATCTAAACATAACTGACCACAATTATAAGTGTTATATTGTTGAAAATTATCGTGATTGAATAATATCTTACACTTTTTGAAATAATCCACTAGTTCGCGAGGGGGGCGTAAATTGCCAAAACTATCATAATATAAAACTGTATCACCGACTTTATTAAACCCAACCCAGTGAGTGCCTCCATTGTCCGAGCTATCTAAATTAACTATTCCACGCTCGTTTTTCCATGGTCCGTTGGATGGCAGTTCATCACGCATAAATACTCCTCTAAAATGGGGAATTTTCAGAGCTTTTGCTAGTTTTCGTAGATCGAGATCGGTCAGAGGTCTTCTGGGTAGGTTTACTGACAGTTTTTTGGATGTTTATTTAAATATAGACCAAGACCTTTGCGAAACTTTTTCAAATATAGACCAGATCTTTGTTTTCCCAAAGCTATAGCTTCCATTGTTTTATTATGTCTTTCCGTTTCCTCCAAGGTTTTCCGAGCTGCTTTGCTGTCGTTGACGGCTTTAGCGATGCCTGCACCACCTCCCGCCAATGCTCCAGCAGCTGATAAGCCGGCAAACAGAGGTATTGAAAATGGTAGAAATCCTCCAGTCTTTGGAATAGGAATTACTCTTGATAACCGAACATTTTTCCGACCACCTGCTTTTTTGAATTGTTTTCGTGCAACTTTCAACGCTGTTTGGGATGTTTTCTTCAGATTGGATGAGTCAAACTTATTCTTCATAACTTTTCTCACCCCATCGACAATTGCACTTCCGAACCCAACCTTCTTTCTCATACCCATCCCCAATTTCCTCTTTGCCTTCATAATTTTATTTACACCGAAAGCGGCAATCCTTTCTCCAAATTTTGTGTCTTTAGATTTGACACGTTGCCAAGCAGCGTTCTCTAAAATTTTATCCGCCTCGTGACGTCCTTCCAAACTAGCGTTTCGCAGATATGAAATATCGTGTTGGCGGCAAGCTTTATCGAGTGGATTGATACCTGAATCTCCTCTTCTCAACCGTTCTTCTAATTTTGTACCGGGACCACAGAATTGATAACCAGGAATATGAAGTTCAAACGGGAGCTTGTTAAAAGCGTATTGAGAACACCTTCTCCTACGTACGCTTCCATACAGACTGATGAAAATTCAAGATTGCACCGTTATTTAACGAGGGGAGGGAGAAAGACCAAAGATCTCAAAATAATATTTTTTATTAATTTCAAAATTTTCTCAATACAAAAGACTTAAGTATAATCTTAACAATATATGTTTCAAATATTATAATCTTCACTCTTGATTCACCCTCATATTCACGGAATTTTGTTCTATTATAATAACCATACCCTCGAGTCAATAATACTCCAGCTATTTGTTTGTTCCTAATAATCTCCAAATGGTTAATGATGGGTTCATTGAACGAGATCCGAATTATTGATCCAACTGTTGTGATTATTATCTAGACCCAACCATTTCACATACTGTTGACCCCTCCTCTTTCGTAATATTTTTTCGACTAAATACACATCGGGTTGTTTTGTTTTCTGTAATTCTTCCTCGTAGAAACAGCCGCTGATTGGTGCGTTGGTCATATCTTCTAGTAGATATGTGACCGGGTTGGTAATTTTTACTTTGATGATTTTAAATAATTCCGTACTCCAATTGGGCGTAAATCCCTTCTCAAAAATATGTTTAGCCTTACTTATTCGTACCACATCTCCAACGTTGTATTTGTGAGGCAGAGCTAACTTGATGTTTGAGTAGGATCGCTTCAATATCTCGCTCTCAATCTGTTTCGTCACTTTTATTGGAGCCATATTTATAGTACTATGTTTACGTTTATTATATTTTTCTGTGGTTTCTTCAAGTATATTAAGCCATTTGTATTTCCCGCTAAGACTGAAATGTTTGTAGAGCGCTTCTTTTAATGTTCGAATGACACGTTCAGCAATGGCTGCTTTTTTCACACTATACGTATTATAATGATTGATATTATGTTTCTTCATTAGATCGTTAAAGTGTTTATTGAAGAATTCTTTTCCCTGATCGCTTTGCAGATTCCTAGGCTTACGATGTCCTTCTAGCAATATAGAACTGACCGCTTTCCGAACCTCTTTGGCTGATTTCGTTTTCAGCGGGCGTGTCCATAGAAATTTCGAGAAACAATCGATCATAACCAAAATGTATTTGAATCCTCTATTTTCACGAGCGTGATAACCCATTTCAGCCAGATCCATTTGCCACAAATCATCCAAACCTTTTATGATCGTTCTGCGTCGTTTGAAATTCTTCCTACTCGGCTTATGAAGCTCATACACAACTTGTTCTCTACTCATCTTATCAATGTGGAAATCTACTGTAGAATCAATTTTTTGGGTATATTCACAGGATTTGGAGATATACGTTTCACAGAGCACTGCTTTGTTGTTGCGGATGATGAGGGTCTCTTCTTAGAAGGTTCCACAGATGTCATCCGTCGTTCTCACGCCTCCACTTTACTAGTAATGTCATTTAGACGCATGTTCACACTGTTAAATGTGTTATTGATCTCTTTCAATTCATTTCTGTTTTCCCTCACACTATCACTGATTGTTTTATACTCTGATTTTATATAGATCCCCATTCCATTATATTTATTCTGAATGTCCATCAGATGTTTATCAATGTTGAGAATAACCTTCTCATTCGTTAATTTATGTTCATCCAGATCCTTGTTGATATCTTTGATTAAATTATCAACCCTAACATTGAAGGTATCTTTAAGACTGGTTTCCGTTTTCAGATTCAGTTTGTGTGTTAATTTATCAACATATACTTTATTTGCAACATCTCCATCATCATTCGGTGATTTTACGTTGCACAATCTACGATTTTCCATATCATAACTTCCATCGCTCGTTAGGAATAATCCTTGTCCGTGAACTTGTTTGAAATTATTATTAAATACATTTGTATCATATATCCACATGGAAGAGGAGGCTCTGCCAAACTTATCCATTGAAACCATCTTTATAACTGTTATGAATTTGTCTTACACCTGGTTTTTGTTCAATTACCCCTGCCTCTATCAATTCTTCTATTATAGAGATTATCTCGTTGTGATGATTATGGTTACCTGCATGCGAGGATGCAACAAGAAGTCTCAGTCTATCCACAATTTCGTTAACGTCATCCCAATAAACATATTCGATAGGTTTCTCGTTATATTCAAGCATATCATTTTTGATATATGCACTTCCAGTGTATGTTTTGGCTCTGGGTTTTTTCATGGAATTAATCAAAGGTTTCAGTACATTTTTGTATTTTACAATGTTTCTTCTTCGATCAGCTGGATCGTTATTACGTCTATGGGCACTGGTCATTTCCATCATTTGACTGTAATTTTTCCCATCTTCCACAGTGTAAGTATCAGGTAGAACATCTCTGTAAAATATCAAATTATACAGTCCTGTGGTACCCTTGAACGGAGTACCCTTGATAATTATATTACTCTCACTATCAATTTCTATAGGTTGATTACCCATGAACCATTTGTCTAAAGTTGAATTATATTGCAATCCCATTATATCATCGTATTTCTTGACATCATCATCCAATAGGAATCCTTCCAAGTAATAACGTGCTAATGTGGGGTATTGTTGCAGAAACTCCTCTGTAGCCTCTGCATTATCTTTCTTATGTTTTCTGAATTCTTCACGAATCTGATCGATAGTAGGTTCGAGGGTAATCACATCCTCCTCAGTATTTTGGGGGTTATATACGAACTCTTCCCCTTCAGTTACAATATTTGGGATTGGTATGGTCTCCATTTGTGTTGCTGTAGAAACAATACTTTTAGGTTTAACCAACGAATTTTGTTTGATTATTTCAGCATTTTTCGCAATTTCCTCCAGAGGTTTCGATACATTCCTGAACATATTATCTAGAATCTCATCATTTTCAGCTTTACCCAATTTCACAGCCATATATTTTTTCCTCACAACGTTTGCTAACTCCCAAATTTTTTTCTTCAATTGTTGTTTTTCTTTAAGCATGTTACTCACACCCACGTCCGCTGAGCGGGTTGTCTATTTCAAATGAAAGTATATATACATGTTAGATGTATATATAACTATCAAAATCTTTGCGATAACGTCCTTTGTTCATATCACAGTCTTTGTTTATCATAAGGAATCCATATTTATCTTTCTAACATACGCTACATATCTCTTTGAATTTTTCGAGTGACATGTCGGTACTTACATGATCGGTGAATATATGTTTCAAATTGAGCTCATCCTGTTTGAAAATAATCAAGCAATTGGCATTGTCGCGCAATCCATGTTTTGGACATTTAGCAAAAGACTGGCAAAGATAGAAACTATCAATTGAGTTGTGTCTCCCTCTTGAAAAATAAGCACGAATTTTCTCCTGTTTCTCAAACATCACGTCATCGAATATTATGATTGAATTAGGCCTCGCTTCTGTGGGGTCTATGACCTCATCACTTTCGGTACAAGGAAAATATCCAAGCCCCTCAATTTTCTTCAATGTCTCCTTTAGTAACTGGTATTTTGATTGGTGTAAAGACTTTGAATATATGTACACGTTTTCAAATTTCAGACCGTTTGCATCTAACAATAGAGATAACATCACATTTGTTTTCCCACAATTATTTGGACCATAGATTATTGTTCGTAGAGTATTAGGCAGCAAAGAGCTGTGACGTTGTGGTTGTTCAACATTCTCATTGCTTGACCCTAAGTTCATAATACTCAACGAGTCTTTTTGCTTAACAATCTTCATCATGCCTGAAGGCGAATCGAAATCATACTGGAACATATGTTAATAAGCATTTGTTTATATACTAGATGATGATGTTATATTGTGTATGTCTGATCACGCGGTTAGGTGCTTCTACGCTTCTGTCAAAATCAGGTATCAAATACATGTTAAATAGGTATGAATGCTGGAACACGTGTCTGAATGTTGAAACACATGTCTGAATGTTGAAACACGTGTCTGAAACACGTGTCTGAATGCTGAAACACGTGTCTGAATGTTGAATCACGTGTCTGAATGTTGAAACACGTGTCTGAATGTTGAAACACGTGTCTGAAACACGTGTCTGAATGCTGAAACACGTGTCTGAATGTTGAAACACGTGTCTAAAACACGTGTCTGAATGCTGAAACACGTGTCTGAATGTTGAAACACGTGTCTGAATGTTGAAACACTTGTCTGAATGTTAAAGCATGTGTTGAATCATGCGAAAAAACATGTGCATGAATGTAATACAATCATTATGATTATTCACATTTTATTCCTCATTAGCCCATCATGGTTCGTGAACGATGATGACGTCATCATCGTTCGTAAACTATGGTCGCCGGGTTGAATCAGTTACTGTCTTCGGTTCGAAGCAGTGACGTCATCATCGTTCGTAAACTATGGTCGCCGGATTGAAACAATGAATGTCTCCCGTGACGTCATCACCGTTGGTAAACTATGATCGTAGGATCTTCAATTCAATAAAATTAACATTCTGCATATCAAGACTTTTCATTTGATACCTATGAAGCTATGGTTGACATTCATAGATCCGTCTTGACACTTCGCGTGACAGATGCTTCATGAATCCACCACGTCACACCCTCCAAGACGCGACATGACACCTCGATGAAGACCCCACGTGACAGACTTAATGACAACTCTTTCCACCACCATGATGCTCTATGGTTTTGAGTTGGGTTAGCTCTGTAACCTTCAGCTCTATGGTACGTGATAGCCACCATGACACCTTGTGACAGACACTCCGTCGAAGTGACAGACACCATATCTCACCGCGTGACAGATCATGTGATTTCAAAACCGTACGAGTCGCATGAGTCGGACGAGTCGAACTGGTGGCGACACCTCCACGAAGCAGTCTCTGTCACGTGGTGGTGACACCTACACGAAGCAGCCTGTACCTTCGGTCCGCCATGACATCTGTCACGTGACACCTACACGAAGCAGCCTGTACCTTTAGCTCACCATGACAGCTGTCACGTGGGGGTGACACCTACACGAAGCAACCTGTACCTTCGGTTCGCCATGACAGCTGTCATGTGGTGGCGACATCTCCATGAAGCAGCCTGTACCTTTAGCTCACCATGACAGCTGTCACGTGGTGGTGACACCTACACGAAGCAACCTGTACCTTTGGTCCGCCATGACAGCTGTCATGTGGTGGCGACATCTCCATGAAGCAGCCTGTATCCAAGGGTCGCCATGACAGCTGTCACGTGGTGGTGACATCTCCATGAAGCAGCCTGTACCTCTGGACCAAAGGTACAGATTGCTTCCTAGAGGTGGCGGAGCCCCCTCCACGAAGCAGTCTGTACCTTGGGTCCGCCATGACAGCTGTACCTTATGGTCGCCATGACAGCTGGACCTTATGGTCGCCATGACAGCTGTACCTCAGGTCAGTCATGACAGTTGGACCTTAGGTCCGCCATGACAGCTGGTCCTTATGGTCGCCATGACAGCTGGTCCTTATGGTCGCCATGACAGCTGGTCCTTATGGTCGCCATGACATCTGTACCTTACGGCCGCCATGACAGCTGGTCCTTATGGTTGCCATGACAGCAGTACCTTAGGTCAGCCATGACAGTTGGACCTTATGGTCGCCATGACAGCTGTCACTTGGTGACGCCACCTCTACGAAACAGTCTGTAGCTTAGGTCCGCTTAATGCTCTATGGTTTTGACTTGGGGTTAGCTCTATAACCTTCAGCTCTATGGTATGCACATCGACAGCTAGACCGGAAGTGGAGACCGGATATCCTGAGCCCGAAGTAGTAATGTTCATCTACTCATCTTGTCGAACTAACAGGGTGAGATTAAGAAATGGATTTTTAGAAATAGTCTGTTGACCCTTCTCGGTATTCTAAATTCGTAACTTGCCCATCATAAATTATATTGAGAGCACAGTTTTTATGAGTGGGTACCAATTTGAACTAGTATTGATACCCTGCGTCTAACGGTCTTACAACTTATAGAAAAACTAATATTACAATTGTTGGGTTTCACAACACAATTGATAATTATCCAAATTTGGTTTTAGTTGAATGTTATTCAGAATATAATTGAATAAGCTATATAATATTATACATATTCCAGTTTTCAATCCAAAATTTCAATAGGTATAGTTTATTATATGTGTGCTCTAAATTGATGTTCCCAGTTTAAATTACTTTCGAAACAACTTTAGGAACTCGCGTACTGAATTTCGTGTTCAGATTACGTTCGGAATAACTTCAGGAACTCGCAGTAAGAATTTCTTGTTCTGGTTACATTCGGAATTACTTTAGGAACACGCAATAAGAATTTCTTGTTCAGGTTACGTCTGAGATAACTTGAGGAGTTCGCAGTAAGAATTTCTTGTTCTGGTTACTTTCTGGATACCTTTAGGAACACGCAATAAGAATGACACTGGCGAATGGAATGTGAGGTCTTCAAGATTTCTCCTGTGGACAACAGTGAGAATTTCACTTAATTACAGCACATAGAGATCACTGAGACCTCGCAAAAAAGAGTTCGCATAAGATCCTAATTATAACCTCTCAGAGATCTCGTAGAGAAGTTTGTGTTTCCTGGAATAATTGCTGAATATTCTCTTGACCATGAATTATGGGATGAAGCCATTTACACAGCTGCATATATAATTAATTGAATTCCAAACATTGACAAAGTGATATCAGCAGAGAGGTGGTTAGATGAAAATTCTAACTATGCAAAGCTGAATGAACACTTTTGGATGTCCTGCTCATTCTCTAATACCATCCGAAAAGCGTGATGGAAACTTTAGCGAAAAATCAAAAAAATTGATTTTTGTTGGTTACACTATGAATGGTTTTCGTTTGTGGGACTCAGATACAAGAAAAATTATCCGTTCAAGACATCTAGTTTCTGATGAAACTCAGCCTGTGAAAAATCCAGCCCTAACACCTGAAACAACTGACAGAGAACAACATGAAATTGTTTGAATGAGCTCAGTAAAAACGATACGAGAAATGACGTCAACGACGATAACATGGAGAAAGAAGAAAATTTGGAAGAACATTTATCTAAAAAATGTGAGAGATAACCTCCCAATTGGCATAAGTATTACGAAATATCATCGTATTATGCATTCAGTGCTGCTTAATAGGTTTCAAAGGTTCCTAAAACAAGGAAGGAAATTCGTGGAAGAGAAGATGAACATCTCTGGGAAGCTGCAATCCAGGAAGAGTTACAGTCCTTGAAGAAGCATGGAACATGGACTCGTGTGAAAAGGCTTGAAAATCATGAAATAGTGGACAGCCGTTGGGTGTTTCGTATTAAAAATAACGAAACTACGAATGGGAAGAAATAGAATGCCAGGCTAGTAGCAAAGGGATACCAGTCTCCAAACTATGCAGACACATACTGATTACTCACCTGTAGGAAAATTGTCAGCATTTCGCACCTTGATATCTGTTGCAAACAAATTCGACTATGAGATGGTACAAATGGATGTAAAGACAGCATTTTTACATGGGGACCTAAGGGAGGAAATTTTTATGAATCTGCCTGAAGAGCTAGCTGAACAGGAATTTGTTAAATTTGTTAAATCGCTTCATTTATGGACCAAAACAATCGCCCAAAAATTGGTATTAGAAATTTGATGAATTAATGTTAAAAGAAGACTTTCATCGCTCATTTCATGATTCATGTCTTTATTTCAAACCAACTGCAACATTTAACTTTATTGTTCCATTTATGTTGATGATCTGATTCTAATTAGTAATAGTACTTCTGAAATTGATAATTTTAAATTGAAATTGAACGATAATTTTGATATGGTAGATTTGGGAATGGTTAAGTTATTTTTGATTTTGGAAATTGAACGCGATAGAGTGAAAAATATCATAAAATTACACCAGTCTGCTTATATCAAACAGTTGTTACAAAAATTTCAAATGCAAGATTGCAAAGGGAGTATATTTAGAAAAATTTAAAATTAACTAAAGCTGTCAGAGGAAGACAAAGCTGACGAACTCTATCGTCAACTAATCGGTTGTTTGATGTATCTAATGATAGGTTTACGTCCTGACATATATTTTGCGCTAAATTACTTCAGCAGATTTCAAGATTTCGCGAAAGACGAACATTGGGTTCATTTAAAGGCGTGTCCTGAGATATCTTACAAACACGGACCGTTTTGGATTGATTTTTAATCGTAATAAATCAAGTTTCTAAATTGATAGTTATCCAGATGCTGATTGGGCTAATGATTTCGACGATCGAAAGTCGGTAACATGATTTTTAGTAACTGTTCGCGGTAATATTGTTTCTTGGGGTACTAGAAAAGTACTGTATCTCTAATTAGTACAGAAGCTGAGTACAAGGTTCTAACGACTGCAATTAGCGAATCACTTTTTATAAATGGAATCCTGAAAGAATTTTTTTTATAATGAACCTATTTTAATTTATGAAGACAATATTTCTTGTATTTGTTTAGCTTAAAATGGTGAAAATAACAAACGTACCAAACGTATTGATATAAAGTATCATTTTATTAGGGAAAAAGTAGAAAATGGAACTGCCATTTTAAAATACATCCCTACAAATGAACAACCAGCTGATGTACTCACGAAAGCTGTTGATTTCAAAAAGTTTGTTCACTTTCGCAACTTAATGAAAATAAATGTGTGTTAAAGACGAATTGTAATATTGTATATCAAATACTTACTACAAGTTATATTGTATTCAAATGCCCAACTTGTTTGTTAACTTCATCTCTGTTGTGATATTATTCTGTAATGTAGTTTCATTTCGATACTATGTGTAATTGAAAGAATTTCTTTGTTATACAATATGTAATCTTTGCGATGTTAAGGAGGAGTGTGAAATATGTAACACCACTCTATTGTTTATTGACTCAATCATTCATGGACATCTCACCAAGTCATAGATGTAGAAACATAGTATGAATAAAATTATAAAAACTAAGTTAACTGTGTAATGGTAAAGAAGGGCTTGTCAAAATAATTCAATAATAAACACTAAAACAATATCCATTGCTTTAATTTAATAATTGAAAATTCAGAGCTAATATCAAACACTTCTTAAGTTTCCTAAGTACTAAAAATGAATGTTCCATAATATCTCACATACGGCTACAACCGTTTGTTTCTTTAGCACGATAACCTCGATTCACGGTTCCAACTGTTCCTTTTTATGGCTACAACCACATTTTGGCTTCAATCATTTGACATGGCTACAACTATCTCAAATTACTACATTGTGCCGGCCCAACAAAATTTGTAGTTCCAGGCCGTAGACATATTTGTCACTCCTATATTTCCGGACTTGTCAGATAACTCTAGCTTCCCCAATAACTGACACTAAAAAAAATACTATGTGTCATGGAATTGAATATTTAGTTGAATTGACAACACATGTGTTTTACATCATATTTTTTATATTATTATGTATAACCTATTTTGATACTTTACTATCTGGTGTACTGTTAAAATTGGTGTAATGTAGACCTGAGGAGTAAGGGTAGGAACTGTAACAATAAGAGCGAAATTGCATGAAGTCATAATCCTAGAGCGTGCAGATATAATTATTATTATAATACTTATGTATAATATAATGGTCCCCAGACGAAGTAGTTTACAATATCTGAAATCAAATGATCACGTTGCACTAATTATATAGGTAATCATTGGAATGCACGTTTCAATTACGACGTATTCTAATCAGTGAACCAAACTATTCAGAATAGCTATAGGGAATTCCACGCCAATGACTATTGTGTTTTCCTTTGTCGGTGACATGCCGCTTTCAGGACGAATATATAGTTGTGCATAGCATTAATTCTATTGACATCGCGTCGTAAAGTTGCAAATTCAGTTGGTCTACTCTCCTATGTTGTGTCGGGTATGCGATTAGATGAATGGAGTATCAAAAACAAGAAAAACAACATACGCTATGTAGTTATTGTGGACCACATATTACATCCTCGACATTAATCACATCTTTCATCTTTCTTGAATCATACAGCATTGTTAGTTAACGCTTCTTCCATGATATCACAGAATAATTGATTTGAAGTGATGTTATTTATAGTAACAATGATCCATGACAGATCCCACAGCTTCTATTACATAACCTTCTTAACGACAAACCCGAAAATGTGTAACACACTCCTGATGTGATTTAATTGTTTTTCAATATTAGTAAATGATGGTGGTTATTGTCATCTGGTTCGAGAAATATCCATATCACGAGTAGACAAACCACAGTGAACACCCTCCGCATTATAGCCTACTCAAGCGATGATCCTGCCTAAAAGTGACTGTGGTAGGCGCTAAGAACTCATGAAATCGGAATACCACACTGCCAGAATTACTCTAGTGAAACCTGTATCTCACCGTAGTCTACAGCGGACCTCTCTCTCTCTCTCTCTCTCTCTCTCTCTCTCTCTCTCTCTCTCTCTCTGTGTTGCCGTTGTTGGTTTCTGGATGGCTTCTATGTCACAGTGGCACTTGATGCCGACGTTTTGCCAACCATTACAAGTGGCATCTTCAGGGCATCAGGGCAGGCCTGGGGCTTGAACTGGAAACAGTTCAATTTCAAGCACTGAAGATGCCACCTGTAATGGTTGACGAACCGTCGACTGCGAATATCTACCATTCAAGATATGATATTTCGGATTCTATTGATCGGATCGCGATAAACCTTGAAGCTTTCAAATGTTGCAATCTCTATTCTGATCCGATATTTGGTGACCGAGATATGTAATTTGTTCGCTAAGAATTTTTAAATAAATTGTTGTGGAAATAGAACAAAACAAAAGTGTTAAACCTATATAGATGCGATTTCTGAACTCATTACCAATAATTTGGTTCCAATTGAATCAATTTTTATTGAAACCGAAAGTCTCCTATATGCTTATAAGCAATGAACTTGATTTTTTTCATTCGAAAATATAAACAAGTGTGTCGCCAAAAAATATGGCGTAATCTATGGTCAAATTGTAGTTTGTGACGTGTTTTACGAGATGATTGAGAATGAACATTCGGAGAAAAAAATTCGTTCATAAACACCATGTTAATTTATTAATAACAATTTATTGAAGAAAAACAAATAACCTGTATAACGTATTTTGTTGACATCCATCACCAAGCAACATTTCATAATATTGTGTGAAATGGTTTTTGTTTCTAAGCATCTCTCAGATAATAACTTTGGAGAATTTGTAATTTCAACATCGTTTTCAACACCACGTTGTGCATAAGAAGCAACCATTAGATCACGTTAGCCACAAGAAAATAATTTTCCTCCATTTTTGATGTTGATGTAGGAGAGATTTAAATTATTTTCAAAACCGAATCATTACATAATGTCTCGTTCACGTCCAAGGAAGAGGATTCCGTAAGGGATATGTAAGTATTTCAATTCGATGTATGAAGAAAGGATTGATCGCCTGGAATTGGTGCAATGGTTGGAAAAGCCAAAAGAAGACTTAGTAATGGAAGTTGTATGTGAACAATGTAGTGCACAGGAATATCGAATGAAAATACTCGAATCAGTAATTCTCTAGTAGTCGACAGATCGATGGTGGAAGTGGAAGAGTTCGGAATTAAATAGAAAATGTAGGTAGAGAGAGTTCGCTACAATAAAGTTGTAAATGTTGTGTATCCGAAATACACAACTAATTGGGGTACTTGTACCAGTATAGGTCCGTTTGATGGTCCCCACCCTGACTAAATTCTGGATGATGAACACTATCTGAGAAAGGTTGATTGTGTTGAAAAATGGAGTAGACGACAGTTCATATAAATGAACAAAAACAGTAAAGCCGGGTTGTACCAACGTCGTTCAGCAAGAGATCAACAATGATTTATAGTTTACGTACGACTCACGTTATATCACAGAAGTTCAGGTTGATCTTTAGTTCAATTATCCGATTCAGTTGATCGCTTAAAAATCATTTCGTATGTGCTATAATTATCAATTATTACGTCGACTTCAAGTGATTATAACTTTGGAATTTGATTTTGTTAGACTTGAAAAAATCGAAATAGATTAAATTAGCTGATGATGAAGAAATTGCAGAATTAATAGATGTTCAAGTTTAACTTATTCATATTTTTATACATATTGACAATAATTATGACAAGTCATTTAAAGTATCATTTTCTGTATACTATCTATTATGGCCTCTGTGGATGTATTCACAACACATCTGTAATTCAGTCGTAAATGGGATTCTGGTATCAATTTGTCATCAGCCGACGAAGTGTTATCGATGAGTTGACATGAATCATTTATATGGGTACTTCTAAGAATGGTTGTGTTGCCTGGGATTTCTGCTAAACACATATGTAGCCAACGATAGCAGCTACTACCCTCCTTTACAGACCACTTTAGTCTTGAACTTGCCTGAAGTAAACGACTTTTAGGAAATAAACATTCACACAAAGCTCATTCAACGAACAACATCATTACATTGCTATAACAATCACAACGATATCATTTCAGTGAGCAACATTAATACTTGCAATAACTTAACATATATAACATATCATCAATCTTATAATCAAACGTTAACCTAGAGAATTACAACTTCAGGTGAACTAGCCTTCATAAAATAAGGCGACTCAGTTGGTTAAGTGTAGTTTGTACATAACTGTATATAGGTGTGAATAAATAAGTGCTATTTCTTCAATCAACTACCATCATACTGAGTTATACCAGAAGTGTGGACAACAGCAGCATACAGCACATGGTCCTTCGAGCCGGATACTTAGGAAATCAGCGAATCCTGTCCATCAGTAACCAACCTGGTGCAGCAAAGCATTTTGAGCATTCCTTAAGATTGGTTAGTCAATTTCCCTCAATCGTATATTCCTTGAATTGTTGATATTGTCAAATTAAAGCGCAAGTCACTAGATTTTCTCATTTCGTAGATAATATTGATACAAATACATTAAACGATATTTTAATCACAGATATTCAGAATCGACTAGAACATTTTAAACAACATTTAGATAGTTTTGAGGAGGTTCAATCATCAATTGAAGATTTATCAACAGAACAAGTGGTAGATTCAAATGAATGGGAAGTTTTTGAAACTTCATATTACAAGCTATTAGCAGAAGTACAAAGGCTAATAAAGACATATTCAAGCAATATTTCTAATATTTCTAACAGCTCTGAGAAGTTAACCCAAGGTAAAATTCAAGATATTAAATTACCAACTATTCAGTTACCCACTTTTAATGGTGCTTTTGAACACTGGCTAGAGTTCCGTGATTCGTTCAAGGTATTAATACATGAAAACAAGCATATATCGGAAATACAAACATTTTATTATTTTCAGTCTTCACTCAAGCATGAAGCTGCTCAGATCATTCAAAATCTTGAAGTATCTGCATTAAACTACAGCATTGCTTGGAAATTACTTCAAGAAAGATACGAAAATAAAAGATTAATTATACACAATCATGTAAAGTCCATTTTTGATCTGCCGGTAATGAATAATGAATCGCATTAACATTTGAGGCGAATATCAGATAACGTCTTCAAACATTTGCGATCATTGAAAAGCTTGGGACAACCCATCGATTCATGGGATACTTTACTTATTTATATAATTGTTAACAAATCTGATAATGTTACACGCCGTGATTGGGAAAGTCATCAATGTCAAACAGAGCTACCTGACATGAAAGATATGAACACATTCTTAAACAATAAATTTAGAAAAAAATTCAATTGTGGAAGCCGTTACTTTGTGATAGTTTATCATTTTAACGAAATAATAAATATGTGCGAGTTCAACAGAGTTTTTTACTGCAAATTTGGGTTTGAAATGAGATATATTTTTGGAAAAGGAATTAGGTTTTTCGGAAAGTTTGTGTGTGGGGCTATTGATATAAGATGCTACCGGGTGAATAGGAGCGTTCTCTTTGTGATTTTTTATAAGAATGCAGAGTTTTGGAGATGACGGGTTACTATTTATTAGCTTACTTTTTTCAAAATTGTTCGTAATTGAAAATTGACTAATATTCAAAAATTGTTTAGATTGTAACTGGAATTGATTAGTGGGGTCTTTTTTAATTTCTGTTAAATCTGAGGAAATAAATGCAAACATCTTATCGTCATAATCATTTTTATCAATAATCACTGATGCACTCGAGTTGTCTGCTTTTGTAAGAACAAGATCATTAGACTTTATTTTATGTTTGATTGATTTAACAGAAGAAAAATCTGTGTTATTTACTTTGTAATTTTTGTTAGATGAAAGGATCTTGTTAATATTTGCTTTAGTTATAATGGTATTTGATCAGTCTGTCAATGCAAGTTCTACTTCTGTAATTGTAGTCTCTAAAAATGTATTGTTTTTAATATGAGGTGAAAATGTAGGACCTTCGTTCAAAATGTTCAATTCGTTATCATTAAATTCGGTATTTGAATAATTAATTACTTTGTCACTGAATTGAATATTCCTAACTTGATTCTTAACAGTGTTATTGGTTTTATATTTTAAAGATCATCTAACTGTTTTGATTGAATAATGAATTTTGAATGAATGAATCTGCTAACATTATCTTCAACATAATCAACAAACAAATCGAATTCAACAGAATGAAGGTGAAAAGCAAGTTCAGAGTGTAATACCTTTAAATAATGTATGATGGCATGTCGTTTGTAGTACAAGTTCTTGTTTTCTTCCTTCAACCATAGTGTTTTCGCTGTTTCCGAAACTTTGTTGGCCGTAGCGGATCTGGAGCGTGATTTCAATGATATATATTTGGATATTTGGAGATGACATCTAGGTGTTGACACTGGGAATAGAACCATATATTTTGACTTGTTAATTGTCGTTTCTCCGTTAATTTGAGATAAAATTTGGCTTGATTTGCTATACTTGCACTTTCCAAAAATTCAATTGTGGAAGCCGTTACTTTGTGATAGTTTATCATTTTAACGGAATAATAAATAAAACTACTTTGTTTTACTATCATTGATATTTAATAAACGTGTCATCTTCAGACGAAAAATGAATTTAACAAATATTAAATCTACTATATGTAGGTTAAAGAAGGATGTCAAACAAATTTTATGGCTATAGGAAATAGTTCTAGGAGAAACCAGAGAGGGGTAAGGTGATTAGGTAATTCCGTGAGGACATTAGTGATGCGGGTATATTTACTAACGGACTTTAAATACTAAAATCAGGTTATTAATACATTGAAGAGATAAACCTAGTTGATCGTTTAGGATCTTATTATCATACATCTTCATTCCTTTGAAAATTTCCACTGACTCTAAGATATTCAGTTTCGAAATTTTATCTTGACTATGTAAATTTGGACATTATTCAAATTAGGAAAGGTATGGCCCGTTTCTAAAATATGATTTGCCAATGGAGAATCGGTTTTATTATTTTCAAAGGAATGAAAATGTTCTTTAAATCTAACTGCTATGTTACGGCAAGATCTACCTATGTAAAAACTATCACACTCTCAACAAAGTTAGTTTATAAACTCCGGGTCTTTTAAATTTGTCAGTTTTATCTTTCGCATTGAACAGAATATGAGATAATTTGTTTGGGGGTTTGAAGCTGATGGTCAGGTTATGATGGGATAACATGTTTGCAATTTTTTCGCTTATAGGACCAAAATAAGTTAAAGAAACATATTTTAATGAATTATCTTTGTATTTTATAAAGGAATAAATGCTATTGTAAATTAATTTTTGTCTTTTTCTATTTATTAATTTAGAAACTACTTGAGGACCGACACCGTTATTTGTAGCAATGACTTTAATTGTATCTAGTTCTTTACTAAGATTTTCTTAAGATAAGGGAAGGGAAAAGGCTCTATGTATCATTGAATGGAAAGCAGCTAGTTTATGACTATAGGGGCTATGTGAAGAGGTACAAATTACTGTATCTGTGAAAGTAGGTTTTCTGTAAATGTCGAATGAGATGCTATTATTATGATGTAATAATGTTAAGTCTAAGAAATTTATTCTGTGATTCTTTTCTGTCTCTAATGTGAATTTTATGTTGGGATGAATATTATTGATGAATGATAAGAAAACATCTAATTGTCTAGGTGTACCTTTAAAGAGGGCTAAAATATAAAACCAATAACACTGTTCAAAATTAAGTTAGGAATATTCAATTGAGTGACAAAGTAATTAATTATTCAAATACCGAATTTAATGATAACGAATTAAACATTTTGAACAAAGGTTCTAAATTTTCACCTCATATTAAATACAATACATTTTTAGAGACTACAATTACAAAAGTAGAACTTGCGTTGAAAAACTTACCAAATACCATTATAACTAAAGCAAATATTAACAAGATCCTTTCATCTAACAAAAACTCCGAAGTAAATAACACAGATTTTTCTTCTATTAAATCAATCAAACATAAAATAAAGTCTAATGATCTTGTTCTTACAAAAGCAGACAAATCGAATGCAACAGTGATTATTGATAAAAAAGATTATGACGATAAGATGTTTGCATTTATTTCCTCAGATTTAACAGAAATTAAAAAAGACCCCACTAATCAATGCCAGTTGAAAACTAAACAATTTTTGAATAATAAACAATTTTTAATTAAGAAAAATTTTGAAAAAAGTAAGATAATAAATAGTAACCCGTCATCTCCAAAACTCTACAGCCTTATAAAAAATCACAAAGAGAACGCTCCTATTCGCCCGGTAGTGTCTTATATCAATAGCCCCACACACGAACTTTTCCTTTTTCTAAAATATATCTTATTTCAAACCCAAATTTGCAGTAAAAAACTCTGTTGAACTCGCAAATTCGATAAAAGCAAAAATTATACCTAGTCTTGTTCAAGTAAAGAGAACCTCGCACAGCTCTTACTGGAAGACCTTCAAGGTTGTTCAAGAGGACTACAAGAAAACTGAGCAGTTTCGGGAGAGGTTCGTCGCGTACCTACTGTGAGGGCATCAACTAGTGGAAAGAACCTTGCGCAGATCACACTGGGAGACCTTCAAGTGTGCAAAAGAGGACTACAAGCTCTGATGAGTTTTAGGAGAGATTTGTTGCCTACCTACTATGAGGGCCTCAATAAGTGAAGAGAACCTCACGCAGTCACCATGGAAGATCTTCAAGGTTGTCCAAAAGTAGTACAAGAAAGCTCCAAGGAGATGTTCACGTGGAGTTGAGAAGAGCCGTCTTTATTCTTTCGCCTAATGAGATTTCGATAGGTCGTTTTTTCGTAACGTATGGGCGGGGCTCTGCTCCCGGTACATTAAATTAAACATATTTTCTAAGCTTTGCCGTGGGGTGCCCCCGCTTCAATGGTTTCATAAAAACTAATGAGTTCTCCATCACCTACTCGTTCGGTAAGTCTAGCCAGCTTCATGTCTACAGGGATGCTCCGTTGTTACATTAATTCAAGTCATATATATCATTTAAATTCCACATTCAAAATAATTGAAATATTTTTAATTTCTTCTTATTGTTGTTGAGATCATGTCTCTATAAAGTAATAAAGTAATTTTCCAGTCAAGTCATGTAGAACCTTCGATCCAGCTTTATTTTTGTTCCGAAGATCATATTTTTTGAAATCAATTAATATCCTGTTTGTCAAGATTTAAGTATGTTAAATTCAAGAAATTTATGGAGATTGAATTAATTTATCAATTTGTCTTCATATGAGTCAACAAAGAAATGATTTAAATTCAACCTACGTTAAAGTTTGCTTGTAGTATTGTAAAAGAAAGAAACCCGGTAGCTTGCGTAGGGGTAGTTTGGAGCATTGAATTGGCTCATAGTTAGAACTCAGTTGTGTAGCAAAATTAAACGTAGGATTTGTATGCAACAAGGGTTATGTATTCCTAGGGCTGAAGCAGCGCTGGTCAAGTGCGCGTCTTTCGCGTTTCGGGGAGTGTTTGTTCTCTTTAAATCATTTTGTGACAATCCCATATCATTCATAATTTGATCCGACGTAGAAATCGAGTGTGTAAATTCTCTGTGCTTCATTTCTACAAGGAATTCCAGAGGAAATTGTGGTATTAGACCAACAGGGTAAGTGCATTTTGACTGCCAAAGAACAATTGGTATATTGACTTCAACCTCTGAATCGGCGATATAATATAATGTGGTTATTCGACCTTCAGATCACGCTCCGCCCGCCAATGTTCATTTTGTTAATATATGTTTTTTTTTAGCCATTCAGGCTAAGTTAGAGTGTTAAATTGTAATTCCGCTTGTCGGAGATCACTTAGGAGATATGATAGAGTATCAGGTCCTTAGGCTTACTCCATGTTACCAGAAAGAGAGGAATCCTCCTTTAATTCCAAACCTCGGCGTGATCGAGTGCGAAATCGATCACTGTTCCGTGCGTGCTACTCAGTTTTGACGGATTCCAACTCTCTCAAGAGAACCTGAGCAGGAACTCGCTCGCTGGCGGAATGGGTAGAACTAGCGACATTGATTATGGTTTCCCAGGTTCCCACTCGGGGATAAACCCGAATTAGACGTTTTTAAATTCATATCATTCCCATTTCTAGATTTTGGACTAATTTTGAAATCGTTTGTTGTGATGTATCAAATTTTGTCTTTTATTTTTATCCAATATTCATTCATCATTTAATTTCATTAACGAGTTTAACTGATAATTCCTAATCACCTCTCAGCGAAAACGATCTTCAGAATTTACGCTTGGATAGATATAAAGATGTAATTGTACGAGGTGGTCCCTTGGAAGGGATCAAGGCATCGTAGTGAAAAACAGCTTCTAGGTGGGCTGAATTATACACCTAGTGGTGGCAACTTAAAAGAACGTCAAGGGTACACGGATCAACTAAAATCTTTGATACCCGAACAGGTTCCAACAAACAATTCTCAATTCATCTAACACGTCGATGAGGTATTAACGCTACCTGAAATGATATCCAGCCGACTGTTACAAGTACGAGGTTCAGCGGTGATATTGTAACCTCCTTCCGCTTGAATGGTTAATTACAAGTACTCTTATGACAGCAACTGACCTGCTCGGGTTTCTTGAGGGTCCAGGTCCCTTTTTTATGCAAATAATACTCACTTTCTATCTCTCGGATTTGCACAACGGCAACGGCTTCGGGTTGTTTCGGAGAATAAATTACGGCGGGTCAATCTCGATGCTGGTCTGGCAAGTGAGTCCCTTTTAGCTATGAAATGGGCTGGCTTTTATACAGATCGCGGCGTGTGACGTAACGTGAACAGGTGACCGGCTTGCGAATTCTGTTCACCAGTTTTTATACATAGATGTGCACGAAGTTCGATCTCTTAACTTTGCCTATGTAATACGACTCTACTGAAATATTCGAATTGATTTGTAAGTAATGAAGAATAATTCATTGAAATATAAGCTTCCAAACCTATTCACTTGTCTGGAAACATCAAATCTGGAGTTCAGATTAATAAAACATACACTCGGCGCACTGTTACAGTTACAACACATAATCGTCGCGTACCTACTGTGAGGCCATCAATAAGACGCCGTTGGCAGTGAGGCTCATTACAAGGATTTCTCAATTTGCACAGGAACAGTGATCCTGCCGAACAAGGAATACACGTCACCGCCAGACGAGACTCTGCAAGATCTAATCTACAACGCCTCGATACTGATGATAACCTCACAGTCACACTAGCCAAGGACTTCCGTGTCACCGAGACAGTGCTGAATTATAGGGCATTCTTTTGCTGAAAGAAGTATGGTATCAAGGGGAAAACAACTTTGTGCTCTTGAGCTCAGCCAAGCACAAACAGAAGATACAGGTAATTATTCTTCACAATAATTTCGAACAGACTTACGAGAGTGAGGTTTTGTATATTGTGATGATTGTATTTTGTGGAAAAGCAGTTCTAAATTCAGTATTCTATTTTCAATGAGGGTGAGGTATTATGTCAATTCAGGAGAATCTGATGGTTGTTTGGAGCTAACAATTGAGTATCAAGTTTTAGATAGACCTGGATAACCACACATGTGAAAGAGTTACCACCTATTTTTGAAAGTCCGTATGCTCATTTGAATTGATATCATATTCTCAGCTACAGAACAACCAACACAAAGTAACATAACGCGGAAAGGATGTGGTAATTTGCTGCTACCAAATGAAAGGCAAACTATGTTTGGATCAGATGCGCAGAATACTAGTATAGGTCACGTCACGCCCACTCTGGCGCGAGAGTAAACAAACTGGACAATGAATTGGCCGAATGGGCTCTAGGCTACTACACCTATGTAGCGCATACCAACCGCCTGAGTCGTATCTTGAGCTGATTTCTGTTTCATGCGTCGTTTGTAGCGCTAACTATCTACCCTATTATACATATACAGGGAGTCCCGCATAAGAACAGACACAGAGCAGCAGCATGTAGAGGGCCCCAAAATATGATGATTCAACGCAACTTACCTCTATACCAAGTTGCACCCCTGAGAAGTTATAGGACCTCAAAGTGACTTTAAATTTTGAAAAAAATTAATATCTCAACTATGCTTCATTTCATAAAATCCAAATTTGGTACACGTTGTATGCGTTCCAAGAGTATTAATCGACAGTAAGTAGAGTTCAGATGGATCATATTAAAGGGTTGATGAGGGATGGTGCACCCTTACAATTTGACAGAATTTTCTAACCCAATCGCAATTTCAAAAGAATATAACTTTTATTCATGGGAAATTTTGTTATAAAACTTTTTTTACAACTGTAATTTTTCAATAAACTTTGTCGTTTCCAACGAAAACGCGAATAAATAAAAGCATATATTTATTTAACTATGTTATTTAAAATCATCGAATTTTCAAAAGTTGGCTATGAAATTGAATATCAAACTTGACAATCTAAAACTAAGTGATTCATTTTAAATGATAGTTTGTTAAGTGTGTTAAAAATGACCGGAAAATTTTCATTCACAATTCTTGTGCTGATATGTGGGTCATCTTCAATTCTATTCAAAAGTATTGTCCTGCTTTTGCAATAAAACGTTCTCGAGTTGCTAAAAAACTTGCCTGTTTGTTGAGCCCGTCGCTCAACATTGGAAAAGGTTTCTCTATGGGGAATCACACGATTAGGGAATCTTCTGCGATACTCCTTAACACTTTTTCTGGAATTTCCTTCGCAGAAACCTAATACCAATAACATGCTCACTGAATGAAAATTTTCCGGTCATTTTCAACACACTTAACAAACCATTATTTGAAATAAATCACTTAGTTTTCTCATTGTCAAGTTTGACATTAAATTTCATAGCCAACTTTTGGAAATTCGATGATTTTAAATAACATAGCTACATATATGCTTTTATTTATTCGCGTTTTCCTCGGAAATGACATAGTTTATTGAAAAATTACAGGAGTAAAAAAAGTTTTGAAACAAAATTTCTCATCGAAGATATTTTTCCGAAATTGCGATCGGGTTAAAAAATTCTGTCAAATTTTTATCAAAATGATTCAATTGAACTGTACTTACTCTAGGTGAAGTATAATAATTGAGATATTAATTTTTTTCAAAATTTAAAGTCTGACTTTGAGGGCCTATAACTTCTCAGGGGTGCAACTTAATATAGAGGTAAGTTGCGTTAAATCATCATATTTTGGGGCCCCTTTCATGCTCCTTCTCTGTGTCGATTCTTATGCGGGACACCCTGTATATATAAATTCTCTGGAAACTGGTCACACTAACACATATGCTTATTATTCTCCTCTTTACGTACGTTCCGGTTTCACGACCATCATCAGAACACGTATTATGTCTAAAACGGGATTTCTTAAGATCAACTGTATAAGCGCAAAGCGTCCTTATCGCACTTATTTCAATTATAGCGATAAGGACGCGATACGGACTTTCGGCATCAAATGTAGGATCGTTGAATCCAGTCGCTGTAAGGAACGTGTATAATATGGTCTTATATATAGCTGTACAACAGAAACACTTACTAATCTTTTATTTCATTCACATGGAGTTGAATACGCAAATTCCGAACTAAACATAACAAGAGGTTTATATTTCAAAATATGTAGCCGCCGTGTCCGTGTTCGTAAGAACCATGACCATAACCATAAAAATGACGATACCCCTTTGAAGGTGGATCAACTGACACGGCTGTTATCTCATCGGAAGCTCCTTTGGGATTCGGTAGTGGTACTGCACTGCATGTTGCCATGACAACAGCAAAAAGTATTATCTGAAAGAATGAAATACTTGTTCAGCAAATGAGTATCAAAGTACAGTGAGGAAGTCTGCTCTATCTGTGAAAATAGATACTATCAGTAAGATGTACATCGATAACGTCCTCCAACGGTCACTTTAGCGTCGGTATTTTGCCTTATCCTGAAATAAAGAATCTACCATGTCAAAAATATGCTTCAAGAGATAACGCGAGGATGCCGTGAGTCCTGCTTTGATTGTTGCAGTTTATTTTGATGATACTTGAATTTTGAGCATGTAGTCTCAGATGAACAGATTAGAAAATGAGATGCTCTGATGGCGAAATGAGTAGTATGATGATGGGTGAGTAGTAGTAAAATTCAATCCATATTGTTCTCTGTACCTAATTTGTCGTATCTAACTATTATATTCCAGTCGTCTCCTTTGTTTCAAAGGTGTTTAAATTCCTCCAGAACGACTATTACACTGCCAGTAATTATTCTAGATATATGTTTCGCTCTCCCGAGCTCATCAACGGTACAAAGAAGCTGCAGTGCTACAGCTCGTTATCTTAGTAGAACTTCTACTGTAAGGTAGAAGGCATCATTCTTATTTATGAGGTATTCATACCTCCGCAAAGATGTAGACCGCTAGCACTGCACCTTCCTCGTTCCGGCGACGAGCCAGCGAGCGGTGAATATCTGTCCGGAGCTATTACCTTCGGTGTTACTGGTCGATGTAGAGAAACTCAATTATTTTCGCGGATAATATTCAATAAGCTGTTTGTTGAAGTATTTGGTTCATTACTTCATTTATTGATATTTCCATTCTTTATTATTCATGTACGAGTCAATGAAGCTCTGAAATTTTCAATATTTTAGTTAGGGAGGGAACTAAATGTCGGTCTCGATTGATTTACCTTTAAGTTATTCGATGATTTTGGCACAGCTTATGAAGAATGCTCTATCATAATACTACCTCTATACACTTACTTCTTCCTTCCGAATTTCTTTTACTGTTTCTTCCATTGGTTCAACCTGCGCGACTGCAGAATCTGAAGGTTCTCGAAGTAACTTGTTCCTGTACGGCGTGGAAGAATAAAAGTAGTTGGCGTTTGTATTTCATCCACGAGCGGCAACACAATACTGATTTTTGACATCAAACATTTTATTATATTGTGAATAACGCATTCACATAAATACGCAATCCCCGAACTTAACATGGAACGTTGTATGTATTTTAATAATGGTGGCCATATCCATGTTCGTTAAGAAGGAAATTCACAATGAGGATTTCATATTCTTTTGAATCTGAATTTCATCCAGGATGAATATTAGCGCTGTGAACGTCGACTAACACGGTTGTTATCTCATCGGAAGGTTTTTTGGGAATCAGTAGTACTACTGCACTGGATGTTGCCATAACAAACAACAAAAAGTATTAACTGAAAGAATGACATATACTTTTTCTACTTCCTATATAGAAAGTGTGATTTTGTTCCCTCAATTAAGGGGGAGCAGAATAATATTATTGCTTCATAAGAAGAAAAAGTAATGCTACGAGTACTTGGTCGTCATTTATACACTGGTTTCACAATTTTATAAGTTTTTTACTTTTATTGAAAATGCTACATCTATTAACTAAATTGAAAACAAATTTAATTGGTCTCTCCAGAACATCATTTTCACTTTTGAACTTCATGATTACAAACTTTCACGAGACTGTTTGAGAGTTTTTTAATTGTGTAAGCAACCTCAACAACGCCTCATCCACTTTGATAACAGTGTTTATATTATAACATCTTGACATATTCACACAAGAAAATAGTGAAGATATTGATGCAAAACGTAGTAAAAGGTCGTAAAAAACTTAAATGTTTCACTCTGGAGCAAAATGCCATTTCCTCCCTTACATTTTGATGCCCAACTATCCCCAGGGGGAAATGAAGCACTTTGCTACCTTATTATACAAATAGCTATTTCAGCAAATGAGTATTTTCTCTTTGTGTTCTCTTCTCTGTTGAAATATAACATTTGAAATCTGTTAGCATACATCACAGAGACTAGCGTTGTCAAGGCATTGTTAACAAAGTAGTGATTGATGTATTTGAACGTATTTTCTTTATTTTAGAATCTACCAAGTTGGTATCGCTGAATCTCATGCCAATCAAATCTCGTGAAAGGTATGAAAAAGAGTAGGAGCTTTTTAAACAATGACCGGAGGATCATTTTGTAAGGGGGTGGTAGGGAAACATAAAATAATCATTATTGTATCAGTGAAAGGATTGAAAATTGAACAGATTCCTGTTACATAATCAAACGTAATGTAACGTAACTGAGTTTTAATTTTTCTGATCCAAATAAATTTGTTTGAAGCAGTGAGATTAGAAAAATTAGTTTGTCCAAAAGGAAAAATATCCTATTTTTTGCAATAACATGTTGTAAACTCATAGTTCTCACAGCTTTTATTATCCAATATTTCACAAATTTTCATTCTACATAAATTCTCGGAGAAAAGGTCACTAAAACATATGTTTATTATTTTGGTCTTTACGTACGTTTTGGTCTCACGACCGTCTTTAGAAGACTTAATATATATATATATATATATATATATATATATATATATATATATAAACAAGTTTAAAGTTTCTTTGCCTAATTGGCCACTATCGTGTATGTAACTTAAGAGATATAGAATTAAATTTTCTGAATTATGAAGATAACTGAAATAATTTAACATAGGATTATAAAGATGGTTCAATCTTTTACGTTTATTCATCTTTATAATCCTATGTTAAATTATCTAAGTTATCTTCATAATTCAGAAAATTTAATTCTATATATATATATATATATATATAACTTAAGAGATATAGAATTAAATTTTCTGAATTATGAAGATAACTTAGATAATTTAACATAGGATTATAAAGATGAATAAACGTAAAAGATTGAACCATAGGCGGGATTCGAACCCACATTTCTGGATTTCTAGTCAAGTAACTGCCAACCATAGCAGTACTAACCTACAATCCTTACTTCAAAAAAAACGACTGAACTTCAGATGAATGTGCGTGAATGGTTGATCTATGGTAGGGCATCGAATCGCATTGTGTTCATCAATGATCTACTATCCTTTCAGAGGTTTATATTTACAAAAATATAAAAATCTAACAGAACCGAAGTGGTGTAATTGGTAAGCACCCTGGACTAGAAATCCAGAAATGTGGGTTCGAATCCCGCCTATGGTTCAATCTTTTACGTTTATTCATCTTTATAATCCTATGTTAAATTATCTAAGTTATCTTCATAATTCAGAAAATTTAATTCTATATCTCTTAAGTTACATACACGATAGTGGCCAATTAGGCAAAGAAACTTCAAACTTGTTTATATATATATATATATATATACATGTTTCTTCTTAGGTTCTCGCGGACGTAATGTGTAGAACTGGATTCTCGGGTATTGATCCGCGTTGTGTGGTTTGGGTCTTCAAAAGGACCAATTTCACGACGTTTCGGCAAAGTCGCATTTGCCATCTTCAGGTGATTCGACCGTAGAGTCTGGAAAATCTAGGCGAACTGTTCTACTTAAATATACTTTTAATACTATAAAGACGCATGAATTTGCAAGAATTTTAATTAATTAAATTCGCATAAATCTGACTTAATGTCTGAATATCCTATGATTTACAGAATTGTTAAATTTATTAATCGCGTACTGAATTTTATCATTGAGAACACATCTACATACCGTTTAAAGAACGGGTTGATAATCTAATGAATTTATTACAGATTCCTCTACGCATTCCATAACCAGGTCAGGAATAGTAGATGAAATAAGAAACATAGCTGTGCCGAATATTTGTCTAAAATGTTGCTTTTATTGAAAATAAGTGCATTCTAAACAGAATTGTACTGCATTTATGAACACAGATTGATCTAGAGGTGTGTGGTTTTCAATCTCTCCCCAACGTTTTGAATTAAAATCAATAAATTTGACATTTTTCACTGCAAACTTCAATTTACTTGTGAAATAGAAGTGAACAAAAACATAAATTTCCTGATATCAACATAAATTTTCTGATATCAACATAAGGCATGATGCAGATGAGAAAATAAAAACTTCCTGGTTTACTAAAAAAGATTGGTCTCAACGTCATCTTCACTTCAATTCCGTTGCACCAACAAGTTATAAAAAAAGTTTTAAAAACAGCCTTACAGATCGCGCGATTTAAGAAAGAATAAACAAAATCTATGATGAACGTCATATACGGGGTGTTCCATCTCAGACGAGCCACCCCGTATATTTCTTATCCCATAGTGAGTGGAAAAATCTCCCGAAACACGTCAAACGATTTTGTTTGGGGGACATCTTTTGACGTAAATTTGAGGCTTTGAAACGAGCAACCCCCTAATAGGGGGCACTTCAACACCTCAAAATTGAACAGGGGAGAGTGGTTGAGTGATACGTCATTTGAAAGGTCTTGGAAGCCTCTTTACAACGGTGTATGAAAAACGTGAATTTGATGAACCGTTTTCGCCGGAAATTAATTTGGTTGCTCGAATGAGCCACCTTGAATATTTTAGTTATTTGTACGATGTACAAGCTCATTTTTATTAAGCCTATTTTACAAACTTAAACAATCTCCAAAAAATCACATCCGTGAAAAAATTGAATTGTGTTGTCATGCTTACAATGAAAAAAATTAAATCTGCGTGTTTAAATCAAATGTTCAAATTGTCCTCCATTGACTTCCATACAATAATACAATCTTGACTGAAAACCGTCTCTAACATTGTTCAGCATAATTGGAGTTATTTGACGACACTCATTTATAATTCGTTGGCGTAGTTTGTCCAAATTTTCAGGCTGAGTCACAAAAATCTTGGACTCAGGATGTCCTCACAAGAAGAAGTCCAGAGAGTTCAGGTCAGGAGATTGGGCAGGCCACTCCATAGGACCTCTTCTTCCAATCACCAGTGTATTGCAAATTGAGGTATTGGCGAACTGGTGCGGCGTAGTGAGGAGGAGCTCCGGCTTGTTGAAAATGCAATTGTTGTTCAAGTAGTAGATGATCGTTTTCTAATTGTTCAGTTATTAACGGATCAATCGCATTCTTCAACATTTCAAGAATTTATCTTGAAAATTACCAGGAATAAACAGAGGTCCAATTAGGTGGTCTCCCAAAATTCCTACCCAAACGTTTAGCTTTTCCCGATGTTGAGTGTGAGCCTCTCGAAATACATGAGGATTTGTATCGCTCCAAATTCTACAGTTATGCCGGTTAACCTCTCCATTAAGTAAAAAAGTGTATTCGTCAGAAAAGAAAACATTGGACAAGGAATTTGGGTCACTGTTGATACGCTCGACCATAATTTCGCAAAACTCTTGCCTTCGAACGCAATCATCATCATTTAATTCCTGAATTAGTTTAATTTTGTACGGATGGAACTTGTGTTTATGTAAAATTCTGAAAACGTTGGATTGGCTAATACCGGAAGCTGCAGAAAGTTGTCGTACATATTGCGTGTTTGGCATAAGTTGGACATGTCCCAATACCGCCACAGCTGCTCCTTCATCATTAACAATACCAATGGGTGCCCTTTTTTCATCCATTACTGAACCCGTCTCCACAAATTTTGAAATCAATTCCATTACGTACTTATGGCGAACGCTACGTTCAGGATGGTTTTCGTTGAATATCCTTGCAGCCGCTCGGGCATAATTTTGATTTTGGTAATAAAGGCTAACCAGCTCAATACGTTTTTGCAATGTGTACACCATATTTTTGGAAATTTTAAACAAATCAGCAAAGTAGTAACTCAACAGATTGATTAAAATCATGAAATGATCGAAGAAATGTTAAAACCAGATAAACACCTTCTGAGAACAAAACATAAGCAAATGTTTTGCTGTTTTTCCATTTATTAGTTTGAGAGAATGTATTATTGTATGGAAGTCGATGGAGGACAATTTGAACATTTGATTTAAACACGCAGATTTAATTTTTTTCATTGTAAGCATGACAACACAATTCAATTTTTTTACGATAAAAGGCTTAATAAAAATGAGCTTTTACATTGTACAATAACCAAAATATTCAAGGTGGCGCATTCGAGCAACAAAATTAATTTTTGGCGAAAACGGTTTATCAAATTTACTTTTTTCATACACCGTTGTAAAGAATCTTCCAAGACCTTTCAAATGACGTATCACTCAACACCTCTCTCCTATTCAATTTTGAGGGGTTGAAGCGCCCCCTATTAGGGGGTTGTTCGTTTAAGCCTCAAATATACGTCAAAAGATGTCCCCCAAACAAAATCATTCGATGTGTTTCGGGAGATTTTTCCAAACACTATGGGATAAGAAATATACGGGGTGGCTAGTCTGAGATGGAACACCCCGTATGGATAACATAAACGGTAATACAGATAATTTTATAACATTATCATAATTCCGGAGACTTTAGAGGAAATTAAGAAATGTTCAAAAAAGTATGATATGAATGTTACGCTAAAACGTACTAACTGTAATAAAGATTCTTGATCCTGTATGCATTATTTTATATTTTCGTCTTTACGTACGTTTCGGTCTCACGATCATCATCAGAAGACTCATTATGTCCAAAACGGGAAATTGCACCACATCAATTCGATTATTCGTAGTTTTGTTCGTTTTGGGGACGTGGGCATTTTTGGTTGAAATTGGTGCGATATGGACGCTTTGTGATAATATAATTAGTTTTAAGAAATCCCGTTTAGGACATAATAAATTTTCCTATGATGATCGTGAGACCGAAACGTACGTAAAGATGAAAATATAAAACAAAGTGTTAATGGGAGTTTCCGTGAATTTTATGTATAATGTAGGTACTAAATGTGTTGAGAAATATTTCTCAAATCTGAAACAAACCCACACAGTATACAAATTAAATATTTCAGATTGCGATGTGTCTTATACAGGAATCTCTAAGCAATATTTATAAGAAAGAATATATGGCCATAGGTATAGTACAAGAAACAAAAACTTAGAAAGTTCCACCGCCCTCGGTGATCACTACTTTGATTATGACCATCAATTCGATTACAAAAATGTTGATATTTTAAGTAGGGAAACCAATTATTATAAAAGATCTATTCTGGAGATGATTCACATAAAACGTGGCTCTTAATCTGTAGATCATAGGACATATATTCAGGCATTAAGTCAGATTTATACTGATTCAATCAATTAAGACCGTTGCAAATTCCTACATGCGTCTTTATAATGTTGAAAGTATATTTAGGTAGAATTGCTCAAATAGTAATATTTCTGATAAGGTCTGACAACCTTTTTGTATAATGTCATAAATCTTTAACATTTGATTCGAAAGTAGATACTTGAACGTAATATTTTTTGGTTTCAGTTGTTTACAGACTTTGTTGACATGTGTTCGTATATTATAAGAATATCACTAAACAGTGGAATCTTGATACATTTCATATACTTAAAATATTGATGAGTTACAATTTCGGTTATTCGTGTCTCTGTTCGTTCCAGTTACGTGGGCATTTTTGATTGGAATTGGTGCGATAAAGACGCTTTGTGCTGATACAATCAGTTTAGAGAAATCCCGTTTTAATCATAGTAAGTCTTCTGATGATGGTCGTGAGACCGAAACGTACATAAAGACGAAAATAATAAGCATATGTGTTAGTGTGACCTATTTCCCGAGAATCTATATATAATTCATACCTGGCTCAAGAATCGTTATCAATATTCTGATTTTCATCTATGTGTATCGTTTTATTGATCGAAATGAAATGAAATTACTACACTATTATGATTTGTATATTTTTTAGAATCTAGATCAATTCATTGATCTGTTCACACATTATTTTCCCATGTGAATATTCTGAGTACTTCGGTATCAATCAATCATCGACAACCACCGGGTTCCGCGTACTCAGTGTACTACTCTGCCGTATATTAATAGAATATAGTAACTCGAGTTACTTGAAAATTGGGATTTTGTTTGTTCCGACTCCCATGGATGAATCCTATTGTTGCTATTAAAACTAGGATCGTAACTTTGGTAACTGGACTATTATCATATGAATTTTAGTATGTCGACTTACCAGAAATTGTGAGTTAGCATGTACATTTACTCCCTATATAGTCCAGGGATTTAAGTAGGAAATTCGACAATTTTTGTTCTAATTCTGGTATATTCTTATGTAGCTTCAATTTGGATTAACCCCATGCTCAAAAACCTATGGCCATTTTTTGGACCCAAAATATGTACATTAATACTCAATTTTTGGCTCCGGTCCGAAGTCGATTCGAAATCGTGAGCCCAAGATAGGGCCCATTTAAAGTGTTTTTAGCACATTGAAAAATCGAGTATATGTCAGAGCGTTTTCATTTTTCTCATATTCTGTTTCGGAGAAAAGGTATTTTCATTTCTCTTTTTCGGTTTTTGGTATTTTGACCTACCTCATTTTTTGGAGCGGAGACCGGTAATTTTGAAAAATCCGAATTTTGCGAGTTTCAGACGAAATACTTAGTATGTTATCGATCTAACACCTAATTCGTACGAAAAATGTCATTATTCTGCATCTATAATCCAAATTTCAAGCATTTTGGTCCAAAGTTATACTTCGGCGCCATTTTGAAAATTTTGTAGCACCGAAAACTCTGAATTTTTTAGGTTACCAATTTTTCACCGAATCCAAATTCTGTCAGAGGTTCTCATAGCGAATTTTTTAAGCTCAACCTGATTTGGGTTGAGAAGAAGCGGAGCTATCCTAATAAATGTGTTTGGGCCTCTCTAGGGCCCAATTTTGGCCTATCGTCAAAAACCTCGGATCAACTTACAGAGAAATACATCGACTATTTATGTTTGGATAACGTACGGCGATTTGTCCACAATTTCAAGGCATAACGAATTTCATCATAAAAAACTAGCGCGTAATTTCTTTCAGCGGCAATTAGCGAGCGAGTATGTATTAGCGAAATAATCAGCCGTAAACATTAGTGCAAAATATTTAACATTGTCACGTAGTAGTTGTGAGTTGTAATTATAGTTGTTGACCTATTAAAAATGTATTCATATTGTAAAAAATGTCTATAAAGATTACATAATTATATTTCAACTGTATTCGCTTTTTTACATTCAACAACAATAATGAAGCATCAGAATTACATGCTGATGACTCGGCTAGAGATCCAGATCATAAACTAGGAAGAACAGGAGTATATGTACCTCAGTATTTTAAGCAATTATGTCAGGTCACGATGGTCTAGAACCAGTTTCAAAGAGAGTTAAAATAATTGGCTACACCGAAACCTTCTTCCTAGTCATCCTACTTGGGAGTTTCAAGGGTAAACTGGATCAGGAACGGAGACTGCAATCGAAAATGCTAACTTGAGTCCAGATTCACAACAAATTCAACAACAAATTCAGTAAAACACATCCCGAAAAATTCATTCTGAACTTTAACTTCTGTACAATAATCAAAAATCAACAAAGTCCAGCAGAATCAAGACGAAAAATGGATGAACCGCAATCCAAAACGACTCCAACACCGATGGACTTATAATGTCTGTATTAGCGAAGACTCCACCTGATAATATTCACAGCACTGATTAAAAATGTAATGGTGGAGAAAATAGAGTCATGTTCGCAGGTGTATCATCAGGTACCCAATTTGCGAAATACAAATTCTGACGGTGACATTGATATTACTGAACATAGGCTTAATGATGAAGCAAAAAACATGAGAATTGAAGAAGAAGAAAAAATAGTTGAATCCATAACAATTGAAAACTTTCAACTTTTGCCTCCCAGCCAAAAAAATAGGATAAATGTTCTGAAAGATCAACTTCACGCCATAGAAACGGAATTTTTGATTGCTTCAAAGAATATAGTTTTGGACAAAAGCAATTATTTTTGCATAAATATATATTGAAGCAGCCTGTAAAATACCGTAAAATTCATGCTGAAATAAAAAAAATTAAACTGCCAATAATTACACCGGTGTCACCAGGAATCTCCAAAAAGCAAACATAGGCACCAAGTTTCCGAAATTGCAAAGTGGAGGAAGTCTTAATGTTGAATCCACTACAACCCTCACTGAGAGAAATGAGTCGCAAATTGTGGTAAATAAAATCCTACTCAGTTCAAAACATGCAAACCTTATTGAACTAAGTGTAACTTATATATAAATTCCATTATAACTAAGTGTAACGTATTCCAATTCAAAGTGAACCATATGTGGCAAAAATATGATTTCTGTTTGTAAAACAATGTTTACGCACACGATAGGCTATAAGTTATATGGGTGCGGTAGAAGACAAAAGAGGAGAAGTAAATGCACTTAAGGTGAAAGAAGTAGGTGAACACAATCTTATAAGGTTGTCAAAGAGCATTATCGAATCATTTCATCCACATGTATCACACTACAACATATATCATTCTCGACTTCAGACGATATTTGCCATGTGACATAACCATTCTACAAGTGCACAAAAATTTTGTTTCAAAATAAAAGCACTTAAGCTATGAACCTATCGAAAAATATTCAGTTAGAAATTGAAATTTCATCAACCACACAAGATGATTGTAATCTGTGTTCTATTTTCAAGAAGCGAACATATCTAAAATAATAATGATAATAATAATAATAATAATAATGATGTTTATTCAAGGATAAGTTAAATAGTTCATACAATATATCATCAATTAGAATAAACAAAAAAATTCACGAAGTACTAAGTACTTGTTGTGAATAATTAAGAATTTTAACGATAATACAATATATTATACATTTATTCAGAGAAGAAAGAGGAGAATACCTTCATATAGAACATAATTTTAATTAATTTTAATTGTATTCAATTCTGCAAAAGGTTAAACGATTCATTACATAGCCAGACCTTAATTTTGATTTAAATATATTTATTGAGTTTACTAGTTTGAGACTTTGTGGAATTTTATCATATACAATACATAAGTATGTGTAACACCTCTGCCCTATAGATTTGTGACATAATTTCTTGGTTGTCATAGCATTTTTTCCCCGAGTATCATATACATGCTTATTAAAACTTAGCATACTTGGATTTTTATATAGCTCAATGTAAATTGACTGGATATATAATTTTCTTATTTCAAGAAATCCTGACTCTCTAAATAGTGAGTCTGATGGGTGAAGTTCATTTTTTTTATATTTTATTTTTATAAATCATTTTCGCAAAATTTAAGATTATGCAAGTGGGTGTCATAAATTCCAGCCAAAAATGCCAAATGTAAGGTGCGATTGTACTAGCGCATAGTAGAGAGTTTTTAATGTTTTTATATCCATGTAATCACAACAGTTTGAATTTACTCAAAAGACACCATATCTTTTTTATTATTTGGTTTATATGAATGTCCCATTTTAGATGACTATCTATAACAACGCCTAAATATTTTATATTGTCGCATGAACATACTTCTATACATTTTGAATTATATTTGATTTTCAGTTTGTTAAAAGCGGTAATTTATTCAAGTAAGACGAAAAGGGGAGAAATTTGGTTTTATCCACATTGACTGTCAATTTATTTTGATCAAACCGCGCAAACACTTTTCGCACATCAGATTCAAAAACTTGTCGGAGCGTTGACCATGATTCATGTGTATAGAGTATGGCTGTGTCATCAGCAAAACTGATCAACATTCCCAGAATATTTAGTTTCAGTAAATCATTCATATATATACAAAATAGGACTGGGCCAATCACTGTTCCCTGTGTGACACCATATTTCACTATCGAAACATCACTAACTTCAGAGCCAACTTGAATTCTTTGGGTTCTATTTAATAAATAACTTCCCAAAAGATCATACGCTACACCTCTAAAAGCTAGTTTGTGTAATTTAGCTAATAATGTTTTATGACATACACAGTCAAATGCTTTAGTTATATCAAGAAATAGACACAAGGATTGTTTGCGTGAGTCCAGAGCAGAGTAGATATTTGATGTCAATTTGGCTATGGCATCTTGTGTGGATCTACCTGACTGAAAACCATATTGGTTGGTTGAAATTATTTTATATTTTATTAAGAATTTATCCATTTGTTTTTTAAATATTTTTTCGAATATTTTAGCCAGGTTGGAAATAACGGAAATCCGTCTATAATTACATATTTTTTGTTCATCTCCACTTTTAAATATTGGTCTTACTATTGCTACTTTGAGTAGGTTTGGACAATATCCTTGGTCTATTATTTTGTTTATTAATATAGATAGAATAGGGGCAATTTCATATTTAATATATTTTAGTGTTTCAGCTTTTATGATATCAAGTCCAGGCATTTTATTGTTTCTTAATTCCATAATTGTATCAACTATTTCTGTTTCAGTTACGTGGGTTAAAAAAATTGAGTTTGGTAGTGAAGCATAATGTTTTTGCTCATGTTTTGTTGATGAAAGACCATATACAAATTCCAGTCAAACATCAGATATATGTATAAACCCAGAAACAGAACAGACAAATAATATTTCTGGGAATAATGAACCTCGATTAAACTCACAAACGGAAATACAGAGTCGCCAGCCAAGAAATCCACAACGATACAGCTAAAGAATGGGAAGGAAACCACAATCTACAGGTATACATGGCGACCAGTAAAAAGTACACATTTTGCCCAAGATGACTATTACGAATTCTTTTTTTTGTCACTAAACTTATTGTGTTCCGTGAAACACTAACAAATCTAAAACCGGCGGGTCAAAATAAATACGTTTTATGGCATGAGGCAATAACTGGAAGAAATGGCCACGATGTTGTATCTGCATATTACATGCATCGACTAGACTTGACAATACAACAAAATACGTTACATTTTGGGCACACAACTGCACTGCCCGCAACAAAAACTGGGTGCTATTTAGGGCATACATATTTTTTTTTAATGAGGAATGAGGTCCCGAGACCATGATAATTATCCGTTCATAAATCAAGTTGCGGGCCATTTTACATTACTTCTTTATGAACTAAACTACGTTTTTGAATGGATCAATTCCTTCATGAATCATATTGAACAGTATACTTGGTTTTATATTAGTAAATTGTATGGTGCTCTTATGATCAGTAAGTTTAGAATAAACAAAAGTACCTACTTTGTGAAATTCTAAATAATTAACATCGAGTCCTATGTATAGTGATTATACATAGGCTGTGTTTTAATTAGCCTGCCATACTCAGCTAGCGCCTTCTGATGGAGCTACGGCTTCCTTGAAGGAGGCTCCTGAAGATGGTATCTTCGGAATATTTCCGAAACGCCATATCATAAGATAATGCAATCATATATGAGAGCTAAATTTTCTAAGTCCAATGCAGTGAATAGAAAATCATTTCAAAATCTCATTCAGAAGTGAATAAAACAGGGTACTATGTTAAATTTTACTCTATTTTTGTTATATGCTGCAAAATTTTTTTTACAGTTACAGTCCTGTTCCGTATTCGATTTGAAAATATTGTTACATCTCACAAGTTTTGCACAACATTGCAATATTAAATCATAGTGACTATGGAAAAAATCAATTGCGCGTTAGTTTCTTTGACATTTTATGACATACACGTTCCGAGGGCCGCACTTAACAAATTAATATACAAATAGAGTTTTTTTCGTTACGAATGCGACACGCATTGTTTGTACGGATTTTGTAATGGCAATATACGTGCGATTGACGGGAACATCAGAAACATTTTCTAAAAAGAAGAATAACAAATATTTGTCGATATTCATAGAAATTTGAGTGATCATGGGAATTTTCGACGTTTTCATGGACAAGGAAGACCTTTAAGAGGTAATAACATGGAAAATATTCTGAACATCTTCAATAATAATCCGTAAATCAGTGAAGGACTGAAACTAGAATGTTCTAGAGCTATAGTAACGATACAGGTTTGGGCAATAAAATACCAAATTGATTGCTTTCAGATAGGGACGATGTTGAAACTTCAAGAAACTCATCAATCTCACTACCAACGTATTACCACGCAATTATCATTCTTTGGAGCGAAAAATCCATCATTACCAGGAATTGAGTTTTCAATACACTCTATTAGTACTGACGTCACGCCGCCATCTTTGTTGGCGTAGGTCATAGCCCATTATCCAAACAAAGTTTTTGTTTATGGTGTTTTACGTGTAATATTTAATTTGGTGGTGATTTCGCGAAATTTATACAAATTATTATACTATTGTTGTGTATTTCTGAGAAGCTCAAACATTCAAGTAAGTACTGTAAACGTTTAATGGAGTTATAATTTCATAAATCGAAAAGAGTGGTTCACATAACCTATAAGAGTACATGAATACCAAAAAAATTGAGAATAATGTTAGTCTATTTATAGTTTATTGCTTTTAGTTGCAGCTATGGCAGACAAACATGTCCTTTCTTTTACGATGATAGCGATAATAGCATTTCATGGTAGACTAACCTCACTAGCAAAATCCACTTTTTCTTCAATTGAGGATCTTTCGGAAACTTGAAGAACTTGCACACTTCTCTCTGGTTATAATGGTGACATCCTGGAGCCCAACACATCACCATTTTTATAAAATATAAACTCCTAACTGCTAGGCGATTTGCTAGGTTATGCACTGTTCTCTTTTGTACAAATATCTGTTGACCATCTAATAATTGCATATACTGCTCACAAGACTTACTTTCACTTGTGTACGTCTCAGTAATAATCACTCGATTAAAAACATATAAATAGCTCTCGAAATCACCTACAAACAAATATCACATGTAAAACACCGTGGACAAACACTTTGTTTGGATAATGGGCCATGACCTATCCAACCAAAATGGCGACGTGACGTCACACTAGTAGAGTGTATATGGACAGCACTTACGGCTTATGAGAATTCTAGAATGGTGTGGTCAGATTTTCAGCTTCGTTTCTCTGTAAGTACATCGGCAAGAATAATAGGGAGTCAACTCATTGGCACAGTCATGTTACCTAAGGGGAGTTAGATGTTCCTTTCAATGTACGACAAAGCATTTATTATCAACACGAAGGGGCTCCAGCACGTTATGGACAGCACTTTAGGGATTCCCGATCACCGGAACTCAATCCACTTGATTGTTTTCCATGATGATTGGTTTATGAATCTGAAGTGAACACGCAGGAATAACTACTTCGACGAATAGAGTTGGCAGCAAATGAACTCGAAGGAACTGGTTTCCAAATTTTGAGTGAGTCTTCGAGAGAGAATATACATTGAAAAAATTAAAATTTATTCGAACAATTTCTCTGAGTAATGAGAATTCGCAACATATTCATGTTATGTTGATGATATTTTTTGGTCTTATGAATTCGGCTTATTAAATATTGATATTGATTATTTTGTTCTGATTGTTTATGATTCGCTGATCAAATGAATTATCAAGCTGATCCTATCGGACCATTGGAAACATCACATAATTGAACCATGTAACCAAACTTTTGTTTTTCTGCACAAATAACGAGAATTGGAGTGATTTTCATCCTTTAGTCTCCCTATTTAACAATATTATAAGACTTTGACTACACGAGATGGAAATGTTCGAAGAACATCGTGTGAGCAAGCGGTAGAATGTTGGGAGAGAAGATAGGCATTCAAATTTTTCATCAAGTTTTGGAGGTTATAGGCATAAGGAAAGACATCAGTAGTCAAAGAGCTCCACAATTCCACCGTTCGATAGTAAAATTTAGTTTGGTAGGAAGTTTGGCAAGTCTCAAGGTTGATAATAAACGGGTGACTAGCTTCAGCTCGTCTAGGCAGCCTATCTGAAATCTTTCGTGACAAAATAACACACGAGATGGGAATAACTATAGGAACGGAAGAGATCTAGAGTGGATGCATGCTTGAGTTTTGGTTGAATTAAATACCACTAGATTATAAGATCCACATCTCAAAATCTCCTCTGGCTTCATTGGAATCTATAGGGCGCTAGATGAGGAAGCAGTATGAAATATATCATCATCTGCAAAGCTATGAACGAGACAGGTGGTCACTTCCAACAGATTGTTAATATGAAGCAGAAATAAAGTTGGGGCCAAGACATGTCCTTGTGGAACATCAGCTTTGATAACCATGGTATAGGCGGATACTCCGACAACCACCACATGGACATGGACGAAAGTTTCCCAAGAAGTCTTTTGTGCCAGGCTCTGTCAAAAGCTATGGAGATATCCAGTGCTACAGATGTCTGCCATACATGTGTTACGTAGGAAAGCAGGCGTTCTGTTGATCTCCGCTGAGAAAGCCATATTGCCGGTCATTCACGATTTTGAAGCTCTCTAGATTTTGGATGAGCTCTATGTTGATTGCTTTCCGCATCACCTTAGAGAAGGATTTGATGATATTGAAAATACTATTTGGTCTCTCATCTTTCGAAATAACGCTGTTATTCGTAACAAGTGTACGACAATTCCTGAAGATTCAAATAAATCATATAAAAGTACAAATTTGAAAAAATACTCGTATTTGAAACTGATCTCTTGGCTATTGACATTGTTCTAATAATTGATTTTTGCGATTTTTTCGATTTGAGAATACCTCAATGCTGGATGCGCCAACCCAGTAGATGATTCCTTAGTTCAGGAGGATATGACTTTAAGTAACGTTTTCAAGATATCAAAACTGCCTAAGCTGACACGACAAATACTTGAGAGAAGATACATTTTGTACAATAGTAGAAACATGATTATCTCATAATTCAGATCACTGTCAATATTAATATGATATTAATAGGCTCTTCGATACAGTTAGACAGAATAATTTCTTATTTTTACTAAGAATCTGAAATTAGTTGCGGTTAAAGAAAAATTTATTAGCTAAGTTCTTAACGTATTTAGTGTTAGGCCATTGGAAATCATGAAACAAAAGTGAGTATTGGTGATGGATAGGTCAGCAATATTTTCACCTGGATTTACAGCGGATGCATCATTCACAAATTGAATAGTCGGAGATTGTACGATATTATTTGGTAAATTATTGAAAAATAGTAAAAACAGTATCAGAGGCATGCCATATAAAATCAGAACTCGTTCTCAGGTCACCCTCGCGGATCGCACTACAAGTTTTTCCTATCTTTTCTAAATTGAAAAATATGACGATTCCCGAAATTTCGGGTCGTAAGTGTCGATATAGCGCCGATGAGAACATAACGAAGTTTTTTCGGCCTTTTTAAAGTAAAAAAATAAACTTCGTCTTATCATCGTAAAGTATTCGAAAATTAGCCTAAAAATTTTTTTGGGAGCACATAATCGATCGGGAATGTTCCGTAAAATATGATGCTACCGTCGTTTTTTCTTGAAAACTCATTCCCCAAAATATGTATATTTTAATTTTTTCTAGCCTGGCTAAAACTCTCACGAAATGTGTCTACTCTAAGGCGAAAATGGTCCGGTAGTGACTTTGACCAAATTTCACCAAAATTTTCACTGTTTTCCAGAATTTTTCCGACTTTTTGTCGATTTTTCTTTCAAAAAAACCTATTTATTGCCTAGAATATAACCAAGCGACTCCAGTAAGAATTTATGAGCAGTTCTCCCCAATTCTCAGACAATTTCACGTAAAAAACTGTCAAACTCGCAATTGGTTGCAGGTCTGATCTCTTAATATAGTAAAATACGGATTTTAAAATTATTATAAATTCCTTTATTATCATCCAAAAGATCACATCCATATCTATAAATTCATCCGCAACAAATTAGACTAATATTAAACATCAATTTTCGAGTGAGAATGAACTTTTCTTTTGCATATATTGCTTAAATTAGATTTTCGTGTAACCAAGTAGTTTTATTCGCACGATGTTGTCTTTCGTTTCAACCGTCACTACTGATGAAATATTGTCATTACCAACGAGAACTTTTTCCTCCACAACTGGCCACTTATAATGTTTTATGTAACTGTATAGAAGTAAAATTTCAGCTTCAATAGTATCATAAAATGTTTTTGCAATAAAACCTAGTTCCCGTCTATCATTTATTGCAAACGTTACGTATGCATTGGCAGCCCTTTCGTGAGACACTTTGTTAATTAAGTGATGAAGTTTCCCTAAACGCATCATTCTTTCCAACTATAAAAGGTTCTATTGTCAATAATTTACTTCCACGAAATTCGTACAGGTCGTTCACATTCAAAATTAGATTATTGACTGGCCGATTCAGAATTTATTTTGCAGTATCTCCTTTGTAAGTTTTACCTACGCTATCTTACGGAGATTTTACATGTGAAGTTGCAAAGAAAGTCCATTTTGCACCAAGTTGATACATTTTCTTATGTTGACATGAAAAATGAAAATCGAGACAATTTTTATATTGACCTGTGCATCCATCTTCAACCAAGCCTCTTCATCTTTATATATATATATTACTATGTGGTATCAAATCGTTGAATTTCCAATACAAAATTTCTAACAACTCTTCGTACGTACTTGTTTGTGTTATCAATTCTGATCTGTCTGCCTGGGTCCACTGTTTATACATAATTCTTTATTCAAAATCCTTAACGTCAGATAGCAAAAATTTGTCTCAAAACTGTGAAACTTTTCTTTCAACCCATTCATCATTTTTTTGAAAAATGAATCTGTCGTGTTGAAAGCCAAGTTATCTTGCAAAATAATATCTGAATCCAATTTCGAACACTTTATAATATTATCTTCGGCTGCAGAATTTATTTCTTCCAATTTCCTTTTGGCTATGGTTTTTTTCTCCGAATCGTGATAATTTTGAATCTTCATTGGCGATACATTGAGATTTTCGCAAACGTTTCTCAAAGAACCTTTAATATTTTGAAAACCTATGAAACTTTCAGATGAGGGAAGCGATTCAGTCCCAGAAGGAAATGATGAAGATTTTGATTTGATTCAATCCGTTTTGCGTTTGCACTCCCGTTAATAATATTGAATAACAATTATGACATACCTTACGACATGGGATTATTAGCAAGCCACCCTTTCACCTTTAAGCTTTTCCAGCAAAAACCAAGTCAATTTCCCTCAGACGATTGAAAATTTTTTTGAGTGAAAACTTCTTCAGGCGCATTGAGCTATTTTAGATGGGGGTTAAAACCATGAGACCGTCACGTGCCGTCACGCTGTAGCTATATATATTAGGTATCATTTATATAGTCTAGGAGCCAGAGCGATGATTGTCTGAACATTAACCCGATGGCACTATGGTTTATCGTTAGAGGACGGTGATAATTCGGTCTGTGAGATGAATTGGTCGTTGAACCGTCCTCTAACGATGAACCATAGTGCCATCGGGTTAATGTTCAGACCATCGATATCGCTCTGGCTCCTAGACTAATAATACTGCCGCCTGCGCAACTACTTGGGTCAGGTGTCAGGCAGTCTCGCTATACGCTTACACACGTGTGCATATCTGAGTCGGATACTCGACGTTATTCATTCACTCAATCCTCGGTCCTCGTGCAGACGAAAGTTATATTTTTATTGAATTTATCAATTGTACATTGTGTACTTAGTATCGTATCTACGAACAAGGTTTTAAATATTGTGAACATAATTCTTGTCATAAGAATATATATATAACATTAGTGATGTGTATAAGTGAGAACTTTTGCATGTGTACTACACATTGATGACGTTGTGTTATATCTAGTTTATTATTTTCATTGTTCGAATGTTGGATCACAGCATCAAATATGATAGTGAGTATCACCTTGATGATTTTTTTAATACTACCAATACGAAAGTACAAAATTTCATTCCAAATAATTATTTGTGGTGTAATTTACGATCATACTGACATTTGATGGGAATGTTTATATGTTTACATTTTGCGTTTCTTTTTAAATTATTTTTTCATTGGTCCGAATTGATAATTGAAATGTTTTCTTTTACCACCATCCGTAGATATCTTCAATTCGGACCAATGCTGTTTAACATTACTTTCATTTACATGGATGTAAATATCAATATGTAATATGTTTTGAAAATAAAATAATATGTATTTATTATAATGACGGATTACATTCATACTCTTTACAGGGAATGTGCCGCTGATTATACTTTTTTTATTATTAAATATAAAAATGTATATAATTGTTGATTGAAATCTGACAGTTGTGAAAACTAAAGAAAAATTAATTATATTAATTTTCATTTAAAAACAATAAAATTGTAATTTCGGATGCTACAACGAGTACAACAACTTCAAACTAAACTCCGTAGACAATAGTATCTGTGGCATCGCATGTCTTCGTTGATTGTCATAATGTTGAGCAACAAAATTTCCTCAGCCAGAAGTTGCATGAAATGAGAACCGATGATACGGGTGAATTACCATACGAGTTAATTTTAGTTCTCAACCGACCAACAGATGTTGAGGATGGATTGTCAAATGACACTGTATGTATTTTTTATCGTGGCTTCAGCACGGATTTCAACAATATGATTGACGCATATAATAAAACTTTATAAATTGGGAAACGTGTTTTTCGCAGATATTATTTACTCGCTCTTTCTTTCACTTCTCCACGATAGAAATATTTGATCGTGATCTGACAACTGTGCACATTGTCGAATGACCCTATGGCAACTTGCATTTTTGCCAACTATTTTTCCCATATGACAGAGAATTTGCTCGCCTGTGAACATATTTTTGACTAGAAAGAAATGAACATCTGCACACATTTTAATCTATTACAAACAAACCTTTCTCTCACATTTTTCGTATTGAAATCCTTTACAAGAATAGGATGGGTATTTGCCTGCAAAAAATCTTTTCAGATTAAAAGAAAATCTAACCATGAGCACACGTCTGCTTATTATATATTACAATATAAATACAAACCTTGAAACTTTGAGATTAGTAAAACGAAAATTTTCCAATATTGATCTCAGTATATACTGATAATAATCGCTATTTTTGAGAAGTTTGAAGTTTAACGAAGTGCAGAACGTGTCTTTGTTTACTATTGCTACTGTACTAGTGCGAATGTCTGATGCTATAGGTAATTAGGTTTCTTCTTTACCAAAAAAGCGCTCTTTTTGAAACGAATATTTTGCATTTGAAAGGAATAATATATTTGCCATTTCTCATTGAAGTGTTACTATATTGAATATTGAATATTATTTCATTATAAAACAACTATTGAAGGAAACCGCAGCTTAGGGGATCTCAAATCAAACTTAAGCTTTGCAGTAGATTTATGAAATCTATAAGAAAATTTCCTGAAAAATTAACTCATTCTTAGGTTATTTGTCTCACTTTTATTATTCATTCAGCGGAAAAAAATTTCGCTACCTTAAGAATCTTGGACCTACAACCAATTGTGAGTTTGACAGTTTTTCATGTAAAATTGTCTGAGAATTGAGGAAAACTGCCTAGAATTTCTTACTGGGGTCATTTGGTTACATTAAAGGGAATAAAAATCTATTTTTCCTTTGTAAAATCGTCAAAAAATCAGAAATATTCTGGAAGACTGTGAAAATTTTGGAGAAATCGGGCTAAAGTCACTACCGGACAATTCCCGCCTCATTGGCACACATTTTGTGAGAGTCTTAGTCAGGTTAGAAAAAATTAAAATACAGGTATTTTAGGAAATGAATTTTCAAGAAAAAAAAACGGTTTTCCCATTTTCCGGATTTTCCTTGCAAGATATCTCTAATCTGACTGCAGCATCGTATTGTACGCAAAAATTCCGATCGATTATGTGCTTCCAAGAATTCTTTTGAGCTAATTTTCGAATATCTTGAGATAATGTGACGAATTTAATTTTTTTACTTAAAAAAGTCGTAAAAAAACTTCATTATGTTCTCTTCGGCGCAATATCGACACTCAAGACCCGAAATTACAAGAATCGTCATATTTTTCAATGTAAAAAAGCTAAAAAAACTCAGTGTCCGAAGGTGACCTGGGAACGACTGCCGATTTCATGTGGAATAGTGTCTGAAGGTGGAAAATCTGGTGATTTACGGTATACAGCCCAAAATAATTACGGTAATTTATTATGAATTAACGTCGATTTATTGAGGATTCAAGAGGATTCAAGAGGATTCACGAAAACTCATGATTCAGCGATTTATTCATTTATTCGGATTTATTGATGAGTCACGATAATTTATATTGATGATTAACAATGATTTATCGGGAATTTAAATCAGCCGTTTAAGTTATGCGCTGCGCGTACGCCACATCCCGGCATGTATCGAAAAATATAATTTTGATCGTGATTATTGTTTCTTTGTTATGCCATTTATGACCTCGCTTCCTAAACTTGTGAAAATAAACAATGCATACAATGAATTTGCTGTTTTTGTTGAAAAAAAAAATAATAGAATCAGGCATTTTCAGTACTTTCTAATGCCTGTTTGAAGAAGCTACGGTTTCAGTGGAACTTATTCACATTTATTCATGAAATTAGTGAAAATCAAACTTATAATATGGATCTCATCATTTTGAGACGTGACTGACATATTCAATTTAATTTTGAAAACTCTTCACTTCTCAATTGATAGTATGTGAATTTCTGGAAACTATTACCACAGAGCGATCCCTAGTGCTATTATGTGCTATAGCGGCTAGTGTAATAAAATAACCAACCGATATGAAGCAAGCCGAGTCAAAAGTATTTTTCCAAACCAATAAAAATATTCTGAAAGTGATTGGTAGATACAGCATAAGAATGATTTTGAATTATATTTGTGTTTCTGTTTTTGTAGTAACTGAACAGTGTTCATCCATTAAACTTACAGTTTTGAAATTCACGTGGCTTGACTATGACTGGGTCCGTTTATAGTGAAGTCATGACATTTAAAGATAGAAATCACGCGCTTGGAAAACTTTGGACTGAAGTAACGTAGAATTTGATATTTTGACTTTTCATCAGAGCTTTATCGTATGATTGTCCCATACTATTAGAAGCATAACACAACAGGTTCTTTGTGTGTAATACACAAAGGAATTGGATATAGATGAATACATGAAGACATTCATCCATGTTATGTTGGTTTTGCCAATAATCAATCTAGACTTAAGAAGAAATCATCAACAAAAAAAAATCTGCTGATAATTCCAGTGTTTTGACGTTTACTACTTATGAATCAATTCGAAAACGACTAATTTGAATAAAACAGATTCACACCGCACATTAGCATACCACAAATTTGTGATTCCTCAAGTATTATGAAATGGGTTTGTTATCAGGAGAAGGGTGTGCATCACAAAACTTGTGGTTATGATGAAAATTTGATAAATTGGAATATCATGATTCAATAGCTAATGCATGGTGATGAATTCTCACATAATGATAATAAAGTTCAGTGCTTATTACACATTGTGTATAAATTCGAAGTATCTCATGAAATTATATATACTTACATAAAATTTCATGCTGGACGGATTCATTTGAACTGCCAACAGATTATTAATGAATTGTTTCCACCAAAGGTTCAATAATTAGACCAGGACTGAATCTTTAAGATAGAGGTTACCATAACGCACTTGGGGTATTGAATAGATTAAGTTTTATAGTTGATAATAAATCGATATTGCTCTATAAATTCAACGTGCGTGCAATTGCTGAAACTTAATAGATCAATAAATATGAATTGAAACAATGATAATGATCAAACATGAACATGAATTATTGCGTCATCAAAAATTAATGGCTCATAATTGAAATAATGACCAAAATGCCCCCGCAAGAAAATATACAGTTAGGAAGAATATAGTAGAATATTATCAAAATCATCAGTGTCATCTTTAACAATTAGTTTTCGAAATTCTGAAGTAACCATCTCACTATTATATGTGTGTACAATGTGGAATTATTGAGAATTTTCTACACTTTGAAATCAATGTAATTTGATCTTTGAACAAGGTTGTGTGAACTAAGAATTAATTTTATTGATAATTACTTGTTGAAAAATCTTATGTTTGAACATTCGAGAATTTATAACCAATATAGCTCAGGATAGTTTTCTATGGGTTTAAGTTATATCACAGTTGATCCAAGGCTTTATTAATTATTATTGTTCTCGATGCAGAAAAACTTGAAATATTCGTCAAATGTGCTAGAAGGAAGCTTTATTCCAAAATGATTTATCCAAATCTGCAGATATCTTGAAATCATCATTTCTTCATGCCATTATGATGTGTCGTGAGATGTGATATTTCCACCTTCGATGCCGTATTAATACGAACTCGATTCTCTAAAATTAACTCGTGATTCAGATTTGGCACTTCGTCACTAGCATAGAATCCGAATTCATTATCCACCAAAGTCAGTAATGATAATGTCTACTTGTAATAAACTATAAAGAGTTCACACTGTGTATATATTATAACACTATCAATAAGAAATAATCATCGACTAAAAATACTTTCAAAATACTGAAGACCTTTTGGCTACCATCATCAGAGTTTACTCCTATTATAGCCAGCCGAAGGTAATCAGTACTTTAATAATATTTTTAGTGGATAAAGGTATTATTTCCTGTCAAAAATGTCTTCATTTTTAGTGGAGCAGCAACACTCGATACATCACTATTTGGCTTGCAACCCCTACTGTTACGTCTAAATTATTGAACTAATACCTGCTAGTATCAAACATTTTTAACGTTTCCTTAGTACTAAAACATAATATCCATAATATCTCACATACGGCTAGAACCGTTTGTTTCTTTATCGCGATAACCACGATCCACGGTTTCAACCGTTCCTTTTTATGGCTACAACCACATCATTTGGCTTCAGTTATTCCTGACTATAACTATCTCAAATGACTACATAGTGCCGGCCCAACAAAATTTGTAGTTCCAGGCCGTAGACATATTTGTGGCTCCTATATCTTCGAACTTGTCAGATAACACTAGCTTTCGTGATAACTAACACTAAAAAAAATACTGTATGTCATGGAATTGAATATGTACTTGAATCGACAACACATGTGTTCTACATAACATAATTTCTATATTATTATGTATTACCTATTTTAATACTTCTCTATCGGATGGAATGTGACATGCAGGACTATTTACTTCAGTAATGTAAACCTGAGGAGTGAGGGTAGCAACTGTTACAATCGGAACGAAAATGAATGAAGTTATAATTCTCAAGCGTGAGGATATGATTAATATAATAATACCCAGACGCAGTAGTTTACAATATCTGAAATCAAATAATCTCGATGCACTAATTTATATTGGTAATCATTGGATTGCACGTTTCAATTACAACGTATTCTAATCAGTGAACCAAAATATCCAAAATACGCTATATGGAATTCCACGCCAATTACCATTGTGGTTTCCTTTGTCGGCGACATGCCGCTTTCAGGACGAATATACAGTTGTCCATAGCATCAATTGTAATGACATCGCGTCGTAATGTTGGAAATTCAGTTGTTCTACTCTTCTATGAATCGGGTATACGATTATATACGTGGAGTATCAAAAACAAGTAAAATAACATACGCTATGTAGCTATTGTGGACCGCATATGACATTCTTGACATTCCTCACACCTTTCATCATTCTTGAATTGTACAGCATTGTTAACGCTATTTCCATGATATCACAGAATAATTAATCTAATGTAATATTTTTTATAGTAGCTGTGATCCATGAGATATCTCATAGATTCTAGTATTACCTTCATAACGACGAACCCAGAAATGTGACGCATTTTCCTGATGCCTTTTGATAGTTTTCTAATATTAGTAAGTGATGGTGGTGTTCATTGTCATCTGGTTCAGGGAATATCCTCCTCACGGGTAGAAGAACCACAGGGAACACTCTCTGCTTCATAGCCTACCCGAGCGATGATCCTGCCCAATACTGACGAACCTCGGATAGGCACTAAGAAATCATGAAATCGGATACCACACTGTCACAATTACTCTAGTGGAATCTGCATCTCAGCAAAGAATGCTCGGCGATACTAACCAGACGTCTAGCTGCGACGCAGACAGACATAGCACTGATTGAAGAACTATGAACCGTTAAGAGCATGGTGAGGGGATTGGGAGATAAATGCAGGGTCTTATGAGACTCAAATAGCGGGTTGTCTCAGAGTTTGCATTGCTGCGATAGGTTTAGACACTACTTGACTTGTGAAGTGATCAAAACAGCCTGCAGAGAAATCTGAAAACGTTTCCGAAGAAAATAAATTCGGTGAATAAATTAGACGAGGTTGCTGATCTCTAGCAGGATAAAATAACAAAGATCTACGTAGAAAACTGCCCCGCAGCCAAGGTAGATTAAGCTATGAAATGCCATGGTGGAATAACCAGCTAAACGAAGCTACAGATAGAGTGAAGTCCCTTTGCGGAAAAGATCGCAGAACTGGCCGAAAATCAGACTGGACAGTTTGGGAGAATCACAATGAAACTACAAGGGGCAAATGAGATCAGCTTGGAAAGAGAGCAGATGACGACCTTTCTGTAGTGAAATTGAAACAGGCAAGGACGAGAACGACGAGGACTAGGAGACACTGGCTCGCCTGATATTAACCTTCCCTAGCTGTGAGGAGTACAAGTAGCCTTTGAAACGAGGCTGCACCAATCACCTGGTGTAGAGCATAGAGCAACCAGCTCACTTGTTGTACTAAGAACTACTATAGCGCAATGTGACCATACAGTGCTGGAAAAAAGAATGAAAACAAACATCAGCATTTGCACAGATAGGAACTCGCATCGGTTTATTTGCAATAAGCAATAAAAACTTAATTTTCCGATCCCATTGACGGTAACACTACTCAAAAGTTTGAGGACATAGAAACAGCCACATTCATTGTGGTATCCAAAATTCAGACGGTAGCGCCTCTTTTGATGACCTTTAATCACCCAACATGCAGTGCTTACTGCAATATTGTCCGATTTTCATGAATTTTCTCTCAGTAATCTTCCGCCCTCTAGATTTGGAACCACAAGCCGTTGCCTATCTCGCCTGCCATCTGGAACTGGCTACAACTATCAAAAAAGGCTCAATCAATGGAACTGCCTATTTTTCATTTTCGAAGAGTGATCCAATGCTAATTTCATGTAAAGCTACATATTTCGTGAGTCCTCCACTTTATATCTATCATTTGGAAGATTTTGTGTTATCCTGGAATATTTATTGAATAAATTCTCAGTTTCACGAGTGTTTTCTCCCCTAGTGTAACGTAAAAGTACTAGCTCGCCTTGTCATAATATTGTTCCATCTGCTTTCACTACTTTTATTTTTGATGGTCTTTTTCAATGGTTCCAAACCTATTGTAGCTATTCCATTCTGAACTGAATTGAACAAGGTGCTTTTTTCTGCTAGCAACGAAGATAATGGCGAACCATTGGGGAGTCCGGTGTTCTGCTTGTAATATTTATCGTTAATTGTAAAATAATTTTGGTCTATGCAAAGTGAAATTAAACTTAATATTTTCTGTGTTATTGCCGGTAAAGTATTATTGCGGATTAAAAGAACTTTAATTAGACTAATAGTCAATTGTGTGGGAATACTTGGAAAAAGGTTTTTGACATCAAATGATACAAGTTTGATATTTGTACATCTTTTATTTTTTCCATTAACTGAAAAGAGTTTTTTATACTGTATTTAGGTTTAAAGTTTGTATATGATAAAGATTCTTGACCCACGTATGAATTAATACACAATTCTCGGGAAATAGGTCACATTAACACATATATTTTTATTTTTACCCTCGTCTTTACGTACGTTTCGGTCTCACGACCATCATCAGAAGACTTATTAATACAATAACCTGATTACTTAGAAATACTGTAATAACACAAAGCGTCCTTATCGCACAAATTTCGTTTAAATGCCAACGTCGCGAAACGAACGGAGACATGAAATCGGAACTATAACACAGCAATGTTGCAGCGTAAAAATTAAAAATCCACTATTAAGTAGAATCATCAATAAATACGAACACATTTCATAAATGTCTGCGAGAGACTAACAGACAAAGAGTTCTATCCTCTTTGCTAACAGACGAGACCATCTCAAGTGTTCATTTGAGCGCCAGATGTCATAATTTATTAGGTGATAAAAGAAGGTCTCTGGCCGGTGAGAAATACTTTAGACAATTCTACCTAAAGTAAACTTTTACATTATAAGGACGTAAGTAGGAATTTGCAAGAATATTAATTAATTAAATTAGTCTTAGTGTTTGAACGTCACTCCTATGATTAACAGACTTGGAGTCACGTTTTATATGAATCATCTCCAGAATAGATCTTTTATAATAATTGGTTTCCTTAGTTAAAATATTAACATTCTTGTAATCAAATTGATGGTTATAATCAAAGCAATGTTTAGCAAGCGCGGTGGAATTTTCTAAGTTTTTGTTTTTTGTGCTATACTTATGGCCATACATTCTTTTTTGTAAATATTGTTTAGAGATACCAGTATAGGTCCCATCACAATCTAAACAATTTAATTTGTATACTGTGTGGGTTTGTTTATCTTTAGGAATTACAGGTTTTAGATTTGAGAAATATTTCCCAACACAGTTAGTAGGTTTATGCGCTACGTTTATATCATACTTTTTCAAACATTTCTTAATTTTCTCTGAGGTCTCCGGAATGTATGATAAAGTTATATAATTGTCTGAATTACCTTTTACGTTATTTTTATATGACGCTCCATTATAAATTTTGTTTATTCTCTCTTTAATAATAGGATTGAAAAAAGTTTTTGGGTAGCCATTCAATTCCAGTGTATTACGAACAATTTTTAGATTTTTGGGACGGTCCTCTGGGTGGGACAATTTAACCGCGCGGTCTGTAAGACTGTTTATGACGCTTTTTTTATAACAAGTTGGTGCAACGGAATTGAAGTGAAGATAGCGTTGAGACCAAACTTCTTTAGTAAACCACGAAGTTTTTATTTCTCCATCTGCATCATGCCTAATGTTCATATCTAAGAAATTTATGTTTTTGTTAACTTCTATTTCACAGGTAAATTGAAGTTTACAGTGGAAATTGTTAAATTTATTAATCACGTACTGAAGTTTGTCATTGGGAACACACATAAGGCAATCATCTACATACCGTTTAAAAAATACGGGCCGAAAATCTAGTGAACTTATAACAGATTCCTCCAGGCATTCCATAACGAGGTTAGCAATGGTAGCAGAAATAGGAGATCCCATTGCTGTGCCGAATATTTGTCCAAAATATTGTTCACCGTACTGAAAATAAGTGCATTCTAAACAAAACTTCACAGCATTTATAAATTCCGATTGATCTAGAGGTGTGTGGTTTTTAATCTCTGCCCAACGTTTTTTGATGCTATTCAATGCCAAATCGACTGGTATATTTGTAAATAAAGAAACAACGTCTAAGGAAATTAGTTGATGGTTTACGGGTACGGATTGATTTTTTATAAATTCATTAAAATGCCATGAGTCTTTCACATAAAATTCATTATTTCCTATTATATTATTGATCGATTTTGATAAAAATTTTGATAAATTGTAAGTAGGCGCTCCTATATTACTGATAATGGGTCTTAGAGGTATATCAATTTTATGTAGTTTTGGAAGCCCATAGATATAAGGTGCTAGCCCATTATGGCAAATTAATTTATTTTTCAATTCAATAGGGATTATCTTATTTTTGTGCCAATTATTTATCAATTTATTCATGTTATTTTGTATTGATAAAGTAGGATCAGATTTTAATTTTTTATAAGTTGTTTCATCATTTAAAAGGTTTTCTATTTTCTTTTCATAGTCATTTCTATGCATTATGACGGTTTTATTACATTTATCCGCGTTCAAAACTAAAATTTCAGGGTTAGCATTTAAGAACTCTTTTGTTATTTTTGTATGATAGTTAAGACGATTCTTTGCAGTACCTACTTCTGCTTTCTGTTTGTTCTTCTTGTTTGTCAAGATGTTACAAATTTTGTTTCTAATTCCATTCTTTTCTTCTAAATTTTTATTCCTGATTCCACATTCTAAATTTGCAATTATATTGTCGATAGGCAGTTTTTTGTTATCAGGCAATGCAAATTGCCTATCGACAATATAATTGCAAATTTAGAATGTGGAATCAGGAATAAAAATTTAGAAGAAAAGAATGAAATTAGAAACAAAATTTGTAACATCTTGACAAACAAGAAGAACAAACAGAAAGCAGAAGTAGGTACTGCAAAGAATCGTCTTAGCTATCATACAAAAATAACAAAAGAGTTCTTAAATGCTAACCCTGAAATTTTAGTTTTGAACGCGGATAAATGTAATAAAACCGTCATAATGCATAGAAATGACTATGAAAAGAAAATAGAAAACCTTTTAAATGATGAAACAACTTATAAAAAATTAAAATCTGATCCTACTTTATCAATACAAAATAACATGAATAAATTGATAAATAATTGGCACAAGAATAAGATAATCCCTATTGAATTGAAAAATAAATTAATTTGCCATAATGGGCTAGCACCTTATATCTATGGGCTTCCAAAACTACATAAAATTGATATACCTCTAAGACCCATTATTAGTAATATAGGAGCGCCTACTTACAATTTATCAAAATTTTTATCAAAATCGATCAATAATATAATAGGAAATAATGAATTTCATGTGAAAGACTCATGGCATTTTAATGAATTTATAAAAAATCAATCCGTACCCGTAAACCATCAACTAATTTCCTTAGACGTTGTTTCTTTATTTACAAATATACCAGTCGATTTGGCATTGAATAGCATCAAAAAACGTTGGGCAGAGATTAAAAACCACACACCTCTAGATCAATCGGAATTTATAAATGCTGTGAAGTTTTGTTTAGAATGCACTTATTTTCAGTACGGTGAACAATATTTTGGACAAATATTCGGCACAGCAATGGGATCTCCTATTTCTGCTACCATTGCTAACCTCGTTATGGAATGCCTGGAGGAATCTGTTATAAGTTCATTAGATTTTCGGCCCGTATTTTTAAACGGTATGTAGATGATTGCCTTATGTGTGTTCCCAATGACAAAATTCAGTACGTGATTAATAAATTTAACAATTTCCACTGTAAACTTCAATTTACCTGTGAAATAGGAGTTAACAAAAACATAAATTTCTTAGATATGAACATTAGGCATGATGCAGATGGAGAAATAAAAACTTCGTGGTTTACTAAAGAAGTTTGGTCTCAACGCTATCTTCACTTCAATTCCGTTGCACCAACTTGTTATAAAAAAAGCGTCATAAACAGTCTTACAGACCGCGCGGTTAAATTGTCCCACCCAGAGGACCGTCCCAAAAATCTAAAAATTGTTCGTAATACACTGGAATTGAATGGCTACCCAAAAACTTTTTTCAATCCTATTATTAAAGAGAGAATAAACAAAATTTATAATGGAGCGTCATATAAAAATAACGTAAAAGGTAATTCAGACAATTATATAACTTTACCATACATTCCGGAGACCTCAGAGAAAATTAAGAAATGTTTGAAAAAGTATGATATAAACGTAGCGCATAAACCTACTAACTGTGTTGGGAAATATTTCTCAAATCTAAAACCTGTAATTCCTAAAGATAAACAAACCCACACAGTATACAAATTAAATTGTTTAGATTGTGATGGGACCTATACTGGTATCTCTAAACAATATTTACAAAAAAGAATGTATGGCCATAAGTATAGCACAAGAAACAAAAACTTAGAAAATTCCACCGCGCTTGCTAAACATTGCTTTGATTATAACCATCAATTTGATTACAAGAATGTTAATATTTTAACTAAGGAAACCAATTATTATAAAAGATCTATTCTGGAGATGATTCATATAAAACGTGACTCCAAGTCTGTTAATCATAGGAGTGACGTTCAAACACTAAGACTAATTTAATTAATTAATATTCTTGCAAATTCCTACTTACGTCCTTATAATGTAAAAGTTTACTTTAGGTAGAATTGTCTAAAGTATTTCTCACAGGCCAGGGACCTCCTTTTATCACCTAATAAATTATGACATCTGGCGCTTAAATGAACACTTGAGATGGTCTCGTCTGTTAGCAAAGAGGATAGAACACTTTGTCTGTTAGTCTCTCGCAGACATTTATGAAATGTGTTCGTATTTATTGATGATTCTACTTAATAGTGGATTTTTAATTTTTACGCTGCAACATTGCTGTGTTATAGTTCCGATTTCATGTCTCCGTTCGTTTCGCGACGTTGGCATTTAAACGAAATTTTTGCGATAAGGACGCTTTGTGTTATTACAGTATTTCTAAGTAATCAGGTTATTGTATTAATAAGTCTTCTGATGATGGTCGTGAGACCGAAACGTACGTAAAGACGAGGGTAAAAATAAAAATATATGTGTTAATGTGACCTATTTCCCGAGAATTGTGTATTAAGTTTGTATATGTTGATATTATGTTGAATAACTTTTTCGCTCTATTTTTTGACAGGGTGCATTGATATATGAACAAACGGGTCTTACGGTCTCTGTGAATTTTAATGAACCATATAGAGAAGGTGGTTGACGATTCATGTTCATCAAACGAAGTTTCTCATATTCAGGGAAAATGTATTTGATGTTTTTGAGAGAATTTTTAATATTTGTCTGGAATTTCGTTGTAGGGTCTGATTTCAATTCTATAAACTTTGTGGGATCTGAAAATTGATCAATTTTTTCAAAATATGTAGGTTTATCTATTGCAATTATTGTATTACCTTTGTCGGCTTTAGTGAACACGATATTATTTTTAACTGTCTCTTCATTAAGTATTTTACCAATTTTAATTTCTGGATTTACGAATTTGCTAGAAGTTAATTCAGTAGAATTTATCAGTATATCGCTTGCATTATATATAATTTTTGTTCCAGACTTTTGAAGTGCAACTTCTGTTGCAACAGTAAGGTTTTCAAAGTGTTTATTATCAGGTTTAAATGGGATATTATAGCCTTTGTTAAGTAAATTGATTCCTGACACACTGAAAGTTACTTCTGATAAGTTTACAAATCTACTGTGATAATTAAATTTCTGCTAAAGAAGTGTTAGGTTTTTTTTATTTGTAAAATTAACTTCTTTGTAAGTTTTGTTATGGATTAAACTGTTTAACTTTTTTTCTGTTTCAAGAATTTATAATGTACTATTGGTGAGCTTTTTTCGCGAATACTATTATCGAGTATATCAAATTTTATATTATGGAGCTTGAAGATGAGTTGTGAATGTATTACCTTTACATAGTGGTGGTGAACATTTCTTTTCCGGTAGAAGTCCTTGAGATGTTCGCTTAACGAAAATCGATTCAGCTTCCTCGAGTGCTATTCTTGCAGGGCGGCTATTATTTGTTGATTTGAGAAGTATATAGTTGGGTGTGAGATTTCTCTTCTTGCACACACAGTGTTTCCATGTAATTTAGAGAAGAATAGATGACTTCGATTAATGAAATGCGTCTGCAGCCGACTTGTATTTTTAAGATCCAATTAAAACTGCAGAAAACATTGGATCGGTTGTGTGTGAAAAAGTAATGTATGACTAATTATCAATTTTGAATGGAATGAATCTAGTTTTACATAAGACATTATTTTAAAATTATGAAATTCCATTATTTTGTGACGCTTATCTTTGATTTATTGAGCATCACTCTAAGCTTGAACATACGGCCCGCCTTGAAAGGTGAACCTTTCAATACATCATATCAAATAGGAGGGATGACAAATTAAATTCCTAAAATACAAACTTACGTTAATCATTGTTGATTAACTACAACTATCAAAAAATGTCTGTTCGCATTAAAATTTGTTACATAAGTTTATCAGCATCGATAGGCAACACACACAACCTTGACACTGCACGTTTGAACACCTTGTCGGCTACCTTTATAGTCACAACCCGAATAACACCATCAGGACCGGGATGCAAAGTTTGAACTCGTCCAAGCTGCCATTTTAATGGGGGCAGGTTGTCTTCCTTGATTAACACCAGTACACCAGTACTAAGTAGAGTCCCTGAGTTTCTTTTCCACTTCGTTCTGGTTTGTAATTCGGACACGTATTCTTTACTCCAACGAGTCCAAAAATGCTGGGTTAGTTGTTGGATTCGTTGAAATTTGGAGAGACGACTTCCGTTAATGTCCATCACATTGGGATCCGGAATTGCTGATAGCAATTTTCCAATAAGAAAATGAGCAGGGGTTGATAGATCTAGGTCATTAGGATCTGATGACAACGGACTTCAAGGATGTGAGTTGAGAACTGCCTCAATCTGTGTTATACATGTATACAATTCCTCAAATGTGAGAGTGGCATTGCCCACAACTCTCCGCAAATGTGTTTCAGTGGACTTGATACCTGCTTCCAAGAGACCTCCAAAATGCGGAGATCTGGGTGATATGAAATGCCACGATATATTGTCTCTAGCTAAAGTGTTTTGAATGATAGTTTGATTGATTTTATTGTTTACGAAGTGTGATAATTCTATCAGCTTTGAATTGGCACCCACAAAGTTAGTTCCATTATCAGAATACATATTTTGCGGTTTGCCTCTTCTGGACACAAAACGACGCATTGATGCTAAAAATGCTTCAGTTGTGAGATCGGTTACTGATTCTAAATGAACTGCCTTAGATGAAAAGCATACGAATAAGCATATGTAGGATTTTATCAATTTAGGATTACGTGTTCTTCTGTCTTTTAGCAAGATGGGACCAGCATAGTCTACACCTGCATTAAAGAATGGGAAATCTTGTACCAGCCTAGATTCTGGTAAAGACCCCATTAAATAAGTAATATCGCTTGAATTTACTTTGAAACATTTTACACAATCATGTACAATTTTCTTAGATGTTGTAACATTGCATTTGGACCACAATGTAATAATCTTCCATGCTCATTTCTAAGTATGAGATTTGTTAATATATGTTTAGCAGGCAGAATGATCGGATGTTTTTTGTCAAATGAAAAATAAGAATTTCGAATTCGACCGCCTATACGGATAAGGTTTTGATTGTCTAAAAATGGATTAAGTGATAAAATGCTACTTTTTATACCCACTTCGTTTGACTTAGCGAGATCTTTGAGCTCCTGTTTGGAATGTCATTCCTGAGAAATTTTTATTAATGTGTACAGTGCGTTTTGAGTTTCACTTACTATTAACACACCAAATAACTAACTGCGAAACTAATATCAGGCCTAGTCGATATAGATAAATAGGTTAAGGCACCTACTAATTCTCGATAAGGTAAGTTTTCGTCCGGAGGATCTTGATTCTTCATCAATTTTGTACCAGGGTCCACCGGAGAACAAACAGGCTTTGATTCAATCATTCCAAATTTATTCAGTAATTCGTTAACATATCCACATTGGTGCATGGATATAGTATCGTTCTTTCTACTAAATTCAATTCCCAAGCAGTATGAGATTTCACCAAGGTTTTTGGTTTCGAACTTCTGTGAAATATACTTACTAAAATTGTCTATATTCTTATGATTTCGGGATGCAACAATTATATCATCCACATAAATAGCAATTAAGGTCAGTTCGTTTCCATTCTTAATTTGATATAGACAAGGATCAGCACTTGTTGCTGTTGCTCCAAAAGCAGTTAATATGCTATCTAGTTTTGCATACCAACTTCTACCGGCTTGACGCAAGCCGTACAATGCCTTATTTAGCAGACATACTTTATCTCCTTCGCGTAACTGCTTTAGCATTTCCTTGGCATTCGTACCAATCCCATTATTTTCTTGCGATATGATGATTTCAAGCAATTGAGACAGATATTTCGGAGGTTCCATGAATATTTCTTCTTCAAGTTCGCCATTTAAATAAGCACAAGTCACGTCAAATTGTCTTATTTTCATCCCATATTGAACGGCTAACGAAGTCAACAGTCGAATGGTACTAAGTCTAGCAACCGGAGCGAATGTTTCTTTAAAATGGATTCCTGGGCGTTGGCTAAAACCTTGAGCCACAAGCCTAGCTTTTCTTCTTTCCAACGTCCCATCGGCTGTATACTTATTCCTCAATACTATACGACTACCTATGATTTCACAATTACTAGGCCGATCGACGAGTTTCCAGGTATTATTTTTTATAATGTACTTGATTTCAGTAGCCATAGCTTCATACCACTCGTTCGCCTCAGCAGAATTTATAGCTTGTCTCATAGGTACTTCTGCCAAGCAAGCATCTTCTACACTTTCTGTGACTCTTGCATCTGCCTCAGTATATCTATACTCTTTTCGAGGTCTTCCCCTTGCTCCAGTCCTGATAATTTTAGGTCTTCCTCTCTCCCTTCCAGGAACAACCTCTTCTTCAATAATTTCGCGATAATCTTCGTTGTCCTCTTCAATTAAAACAGGATTCGTTTCAATTTCAACAAACTGTTTTGACCTTAAATCAGTTTTCTCTTCGATGCAATCGTCTGGGAGAAATTCAGTAAATCCTTCCACTTTTGTCTCCAGTCCTTCAAGGAATTTTACGTCTCGTGAAATTTCGACTTTCCTTTCATTAGTTATCCACACTCGATATCCCTTACATTCTTCAGAATAACCCAAAAAAATTCCTTCTTTTGTTCTTGCTTCGAATTTTCCTCTCTTGGGTTGTCTGTTGAGACAGAAAACACGACATCCGAATTCCCTGAAATAGTTCACGGTAGGTTTTTTCCCTGTCCATAATTCGTATGGAGTTTTTCCGTTGAGACTCTTTGAAGGACAACGATTTCGGATATAGTTCGCTGTATTAATTGCTTCTGCCCAAAACATCGACGGAAGTCCGGATTGCATTAATAAACATCGAGCCATGTCCAAAAGAGTTCGATTTTTCCTCTCCGCAATCCCGTTTTGCTCAGGGTTATACGGAATAGTCAGTCGACGAGATATACCTAGCTTCTTTAAGTATTCATCAAATTCATGACTAGTATACTCTTTGCCATTATCAGACTGGAAAAACTTAACTTTCTTGTCTTGTCGTTTCTCAGCCATACTTATAAATTCTTTCGTGACTTCTAACACATCGCTTTTCGATTTCAGAAAACGAACGACGCACCATTTTGAATGGTCATCAATAAATTCAACGAAGTAACGTGCTTTACTCATTGATTCAACACACATAGGTCCGCAAACATCTGAGTGTATTAATTCTAATAGCTCAGTTACTCTATTAGATTGCTTTGGAAAAGGGGTACGCACATCTTCCCCTGAAGACATACCTCACATTTAATAGTGTTATTTTCAAACTTTATCTGCTTTAAATTTTCAAGTCCACGTACCGACCCTGTATTTATAGCTTCGATTAAGTCTCTAGCGTTCAAATGACCAAAACGCCTATGCCACATTTCAAATGTTCCTGTAGAAATAGACTTCGCCGCGAAAACTGAATCAGTTTTTGAATTCCCTGAAACGTTTTGTACATTTTCGCGCACATAATAAAGTTCACCTATTCTATCAGCTACAAGCTTGACGTTACCATCGATACCTATTACAAATGCATTATCTTTTTCGAATACTACTTTAAACCCAGATTTGGTAATTTTTCCCACTGACAGTAAGTTCGTACGCAAGTCTGGAACATACAAAGTGTTATTCAAATAAACCTTCGTTGGCTCACCAAAAACATCAGCTGTGAATGCAGTCTTACCCTGAGCGGTAATGTTCGTAGCAGCATTGTTAGCAAGATTCAACTTACCACTTTTAGCGTTTATTTCCGAAAAATCACTAATATCGTTGCACAAATGTGAAGTAGCGCCACTGTCCAGACACCACTTCGGTTTCATATTCGTGTAATACGACGACTCCGATGCACATAGACTCAAATCTTCGGCATTTTTCGCTGAATTATTTCGAAAATCTCTATTTTTACAATCGGCAGCCTTGTGGCCTATTTCTCTACACTTATGACAACGGTATTTGAATGGTAAAGACTTATTTTTCGTACCCGAATTCGAATTAACAATGTTAACCTTACTGCCTGGCTTCTTCGGGTATTTACAACGCCATTTTCCGGTATCGTTAGTGTACAATGCATTTAGCGGGTTTCTGTTTATTTCGGCTTTTCTAGCATTACTTTCTTCGATAATTTTTACTCGAAGAACATCAGGTGACGGTAACTCGTCCCGTGATTCTATTGCGCACCTGAAATTTTCAAAACTACTCGGCAGACTGTATAACAACATGATCGCCAACAAATCCGGATTAATTTCTACATCCATTTCGTTCAGTTTGTCAACCGCGTCGAAAAACTTATTGATATGTTCACGTACATCAGCAGTTTCTTCCATTCGCTGCAATGTTAGTTGTTTTAGTAACGTAGCTTTTCTGGCAGGCCCTTTTGATTGGTATATGCTTTCCAGTTTCAACCAAACTTCTCTTGATGAAATGCAACCTTTGATCTGTTTTAATTCAGATGGGCTAATGGCTAATATAATATCAGATTTGGCTTTATTGTCGTTCTTTTCCCATGCTAGCAAAACAGCCGAATTAGCATCACCAACCAGCTCTGGTTTTTTGCACTCACCATTCACGTACATCCAATAGTCATTTTTCACTAGTATGGCTTCCATCTGCATCTTCCAAGTATCATAATTTTCCTTGTTTAGAGTTTCAATCCTGGCCAAATTCGTTCCACTCATTTTTAAGCTTTATATTTCAAGCATACATCCGACGAATAATGCACTGTTCAGATATTCAAAAAATTCAATTTAAATCACAAGCTTTCACTACACGTTCTGGGCCAATAACCTGTTAGAACGGGAAATTAAACAGCTCTACAATTGAATTAATCGATGTATTATGAAAAACAAGTAGAACACTATATAATATACATGGATTGAATTAACATGTCAATCTGTCAAATTAAAACATTTTTTATATCAGCGTAAGAGAGCGCACACAGATACTATTCACTCTGTGACACACGAAAAATGCGACGGAGAGTGTGACACAATACTTGTACTAACAGTAGCCAAATATGGAATACATTCCAACCCCATTATCTCAAAGAGATGGAACAAGAAGACTGGGCAGAAGTAGCCAATGAATTCCAGCGAAAAGCCGAGTTTCCTCATTGCCTTGGAGCTATTGATGGAAAACACATACGTATCGAAAACTTTCCTCATGCAGGATCGATGAATTTCAATTACAAGAAATATTACTCTGTAGTTCTTTTGGCAATTGCCGATGCAGATTACAGTTTTTTGTTCGTGGATATTGGAGCATATGGGAAAGATTGCGATTCTTCAATTTTTCAAAGTACCGAGTTTTGGAGAAGACTAACGAGCGGTGAATTAGATATACCAGAGTCAAGACCCTTAACACCAGAAATAAATATAAAAGTTCCTTATGTTTTTGTAGCCGATAACGCGTTTCCAATGAATGAGCATATTCTAAAAGATTTCTCAAATCATAATTTGAGTAATAAACAACGCGTTTTTAACTACAGATTACACAGAGCTCGCAGATATGTGGAATGTGCATTCGGAATTTTAAGCAACAAATGGCGAATATTTCACAGATCACTCAATGTTTCCAAGTCATTTTCAAAAAATATTATTAAAGCATGTGTTGTGGTACATAATATAATACGCAAAAGAGATGGGTACCACACGGAAGATTTGATTATTTCTTCTGGTTCTAAATTACAAAACCTACCGTCTGCTAGAACAGAAACAACTAATAAAACAGGACATGGAGTATGCACTTGTTTTGCAAATTATTTTGTTAGTGAAGTTGGACAATTACCCTGGCAGTTGTCAAAAAAAATAAGTTTATTAAATAAAGTATAGTACTTACCTGTCTTTTTCTTTTCCGCTTGGGATAGTTCCTGATACCCATCTTCCAAATACTGACATATTTCCTGCCAACTTTTGTCACGCAGTATTTTGTTTTTATTGCCTTCATGAGTTTTGTCCCAAATACAGGGCTTAGATTCAACTAATTCAATTAATGTCACGATGTCATATTTGAAACTCGCCATTTTTTCCGCCAAAATTCTACTACACCGATGACACGGCACGACAGGACTGCTTGCTCCTCTACGACATATCGTTGCTTGCAACGACACGCCACCGACAAGTCGTCAGGTGTGAAAGCATTCCTATATAGTTACATGAGATAAGGCGTCCACCGACACCGTTACCGTTGTCGTGTCGTTGTCGTGTCGCCCAGTGTGAAAACGCCCATACTCTCGACTTCGCGCATAATAAATTTGTTTCAACAGCTCCTTCACATTGTTTTTCCTCTTCAGAAAATGTATTGTTAACATTCACTTCCTCTATGTCCCAAAGTTTCAACATATTTTTCTCAATATCTCCGTTAGTATTATCAATGCTGCAATTGCTGATAGTTATATTGATATAAACTTATGTTCGAGTATTGAGAGTTCCAGCAACGATCCAGCCAAATTGAGTTTTCTGCAGAGTTGGCTGATGTTTGCCTAATTTTAACTGCCCAACGCATAACAATTACCAGAAAATAGTAGCCCCTATCTATTTTACTGCATTTGAAAAACGTAGGATCAGCTTGTTAAATATTTTGTGGAATATTCAAAAATGACGGGTTAAATGACATATAAGGTAAATTTTCAGTAATGTTTGGTAAAATTAAACAAGACACTGTTGTCTTGTATGAATTGGTATTAGACATAATTTTTAATTGTGCCTTCTGTTTTATATTTGATTGGGACTGATTAATCCCTACTACTGATATATCTACCCTTTGTTCATCAATACGTAACTTTGTACACAATTCTTCGGTAACAAAATTAGATTGCGATCCTGAATCTAATAAAGCCCGACAATTACGTAATTTGCCAAATTTATCTTGAATTTGAATATAAGCTGTAGAAAGTAATATTTGTGACATATTTATACTATTCTGACTTGTGTGATTGGAGACTAGAGATTGTGGGTTTTGAATGTATTGGATTGATTCACATGGCGATTCTTTATTAACTTGTGTTGTACCACTAGTTACACACTTTTCAGAGTCCCTTTGTTTATCGGTAAATGAGTGGTTATTATTGAATTCCAAGTGTATTATGCTTTTGTTACATTTGCTACATAATATCGATCTACAATCTCGAGTGGAATGATTGCTTCTGAGACAATTGAAACAAAGATTTAATTTTTTAACCTCAGTAATACGCGAGTTAACTGGCAATTTGATAAATGTTGAACAATTGTACAGCGAATGAGCGCCTTTACATAAGGGACATTCAAATTCAATATTAGATTATGATGTTAGATTCTGATTTAGATAAACATGTTGTTATTTCGGCTTAAGGTTTGTTTGTTTGTATTCAAGGGTTTCCAAATGTCTGCATTTATTGTTTAAGAATGTGTTCATATCTTTCATGTCAAGTAGCTCTGTTTGACATTGATAACCTTGCCAATCACAGCGTGTAACAATATCAAATTTATTAACAATCATATAAATAAGTAAAGTATCTCATGAATCGGTGGGTTGTCCTAAGCTTTTCAAAGATCGCAAATGTTCGAACACGTTATCTGATATTCGCCTTAAATGATAATGCGATTCATTATTCATTACCGGCAGATCAAAAATGGCCTTTACATGATTGTGTATAATCAATCTTTCATTTTCGTATCTTTCTTGGAGTAACTTCCGAACAATGTTGTAGTTTAATGCAGATACTTCAAGATTCTGAATGATCTGAGCCGCTTCATGCTTGAGAGAAGACTGCAAATAATAAAATTCTTGTATTTCTGATATATGCTTGTTTTCATGTATTAATGCTTTCAGCGAATCACGGACTTCTAGCCAGTGTTCATAAGCACCATTAAACGTGGGTAACTGAATAGATGATAATTTAATATCTTGAATATTACCTTGAGTTAACTTTTCAGAGCTGTTAGGAATATTAGAAATATTGCTTGAATATGACTTTATTAGCGTTTGTACTTCTGCTAATAGCTTGTAATATGAAGTTTCAAAAACTTCCCGTTCATTTGAATCGACTACTTGTTCTGTTGATAAATCTTCAATAGATGATTGAACTTCCTCAAAACTATCTAAATGTTGTTTAAAATGTTCTAGTCGATTCTGAATATCTGTGATTAAAATATCGTTTAATGTATCTGTATCAATATTATCTACGAAATGAGAAAATCCAGTGACTTGCGCTTCAATTTGACGTCTACGTGAATTAAATTTTTTGAGTTGATCCATTATAATTTACACAAATTAACACAGACTAAGGCAATATCAACAATTCAAGGAATACATGATTGAGGAAAATTGACTCACCAATTTTAAGGAATGCTCGAAATGCTATGCTGCACCAGATTGGTTACTGATGGACAGGATTCGCTGATTTCCTGAGTAATCCGGCTCGAAGGACCATGTGCTGTATGCTGCTGTTGTTCACACTTCTTGTATGACTCAGTATGATGGTAGTTGGTTTAAGAAATAGCACTTGATGATTTTGAGTTTTTTATTCTTACCTATATACAGTTATGTACAAACTACACTAACAGAACTGAGTCGCCTTATTTATGAGGGCTAGTTTCCCTAAAGTTGTAAGTCTCTACCCAAATATAGACAACCGTTCATTATGTAAGTTCTGATAGTGAAAAAGGCAGTATTAAATTATCATTCGAGCAGTAAAGTAACCTGTAAATAGAGATGTATATGTGTTAATATAGCGATTTATTCAACATTAGACTTTTCTTGGGATCCACAGTCACATAATTAAACCCCTATCTCAGCCGATACTTAAGTGTAGTAAAACTAATATAAGAGAAGCAGCAAATTTCCTCGCAGCCTTAGGAAGTGCCTTCTATAAATTCAATATATGTGATTATTTTTAATTGTCAATCGGTAGTAAACATAATTTCGTTATAGCACGAGTCACAAATCCATTTTTTGTTCTCACTGACACTGCACGCACTATACCGTCCTTCCCAGGGTGCACGTCAGCAACTCGTCCTGGGGGCCAATTCAAAGGAGGGATGTTGTCTTCTTTTAGAATAACAATGTCGCCAGGTTTCATAGGCGGCATTGATTTTCTCCATTTTGTTCGTTGCTGTAATGTGTTTAGATATTCCGAATGCCACCTTTTCCAGAAATGTTGTAGCATTTGTTGAACGTGTTGCCAATTGGATAATCTATTTGTAGGTAAATCTCTGATGTCTGGATCTGCAGTCGAAGTCAGTGGGCTCCCAATAAGGAAATGGGAGGGCGTAAGAACTTGGAAATCGTTAGGGTCATTGGAAAGAGGTGTTAAGGGACGGGAATTCAAAAAAGCTTCTATTTGACTTAACACTGTGTACATTTTTTTCAAATGGAATTCCCGATTATTCTGCGCAAATGAGTTTTTACTGACTTTATACCGGCTTCCCATATTTCACCGAAATGAGGGGATCTTGCAGGAATAAAATCCCAAGTTATGCTTCCGTGTGCTAAGGATTCAGTTACGTTTTTGATGAATTGTTGAGAATGTGATAAATCACTAAGCTTTTTCAAATCATTTTTGGCACACACAGAATTGGTATCATTGTCTGAGTACATATTGGACGGCTTCCCTCTTCGTGACATAAAACGTTTAAAAGCACCTAGAAAACCGTTGGTCATGAGGTCACTCACGAACTCCAAATGTACAGCTTTTGTACTGGAACAAATGAATGATGCAATATAAGATTTTACAACCTTTGATGAACGCAAAGGTCCTGCCTTCAAAGGAATAGGCCCTGCGTAATCTACACCGCAGTTAGTAAATCGTCGCAAAGGTTGCAAACGCATAGCAGGAATATTTCTCATCAATTGTTCTAAGGTTACAGGTTTTGTACGGAAACAAGCAACGCATTGCCTTATAATTTCACGCACTACTTGTCGCCCTGCTATTGGCCAAAACCTTTGCCTTGAAGATGCTTATGTTAATTGGGTACCTGCGTGTAATTGCCATTTATGTTCTTGTTGAATAATCAGATTAGTAATATGATTATTCTTTGGTGGTATTATCGGGTGCTTTGCATTAATAGGTAAATTTGATTCTAATAGTCGACCAAAATTATGTATAAATGGATTAAGTACTATTTGAAATAATTCGTCCTTTCTTGAATTGACTAATTCCATGTTTGAACGCTTCAGAATGTAGAAGTGAAATAATTTTTAGTTGAGATTGTTGCAGTTCGTTTGTTGTTGAATATGATAATTTAATTTTAGAATTTTTATCCCGACAATTTTGTACAAAACGCAAACAGTAAGCGAACACCCGCTGTAAAGTTGAGAATTCTGAATATTTATTCATGAAATTATTTATAGACAATGTGTTGATCGGTAACGTTAGAACTACAGTTTATCGGATCTTGGGGATGTTGCTAATTACTTTTATATCTGACTTTGGCCATAGAGATTCAGGTTTGCACAATCACTCAGGACATTTCCACCAAAGAACTGATTCTTCAAGTTCTGATGCTGTTATGCCGCGTGAAATCAAATCAGCTGGATTATGTTTTGTGCTAACATGACGCCAATGTGATATATTTGTCAAAGATTGTATCTCTGATACCCTGTTAGCTATACATAATTTGCCAACTTTTTGAACCTGCATTTATCCACGCTAATACTATACTTGAGTCTGTCCATAGATAAGTTTTCTCAAAGTTTAAGTAGAGTGAATTCAATGTAGAATTTAATAATTTAGCAAGAAATAAAGCGCCTGTGAGCTCTAAACGTGGCAATGATAGAGCTTTTAATGGTGCGACCTTACAATTTGCGCATATTAAATTAATTGAATAATTATTATTATCCAATTTACTTCTAATATAGAGATAGGCACCGTATGCCGCCTCCGATGCATCACAGAAACCATGAATTTCAAGCGATTCATATGCTTTTGATATTATGTTTTGCGGGACTGTTGTTTGATTAACAATCGGTAAATGAGTGAGAAAATTTGACCATAGCGTTAATATGTGACAAGGTACTGCATCGTTTCAATCAAGCTTTAAAATCCATAGCTTCTGCGAAGTTAATTTGGCAAGTATTTTAACGCTTTGTTATTTTAATTTTCCTATTGTTTGTAGTTCCATTTAAATTAATTGAATTTCTAAATGGATCTGAATTTTGATTCCATAATAGCCCTAGTGTTCTAGATTCCTCATCTGAATTCAATGGAAACGAATCGTCCGAATTAGTGGGTAATATTGACTTTGAATTAGAAGCCCATTTACTTAGCTCAAACCCTCCCGAATTTAATATTTTAATCAGGTTGTTCTTTATATCTACTAGTTCTTGTAAATTAATCGCTCCTGTAAGTAGGTCGTCTACATGAAAATTCTTTGTTATAATATAAAATAAGCTTGGGTACAACTGTTCATTGTCCAAACCTGACTGATATAAACAACGGACTGCCAAAAAAGGTGCAGAAGACGTTCCGTAAGTGACGGTTTTTAATTTATATGTTTTAACTTCATCTAGTGCAATAAATCTCCAAAGAATTCTCTGGAAATCTTGTTGTTCGTCATTAATTTCTATTCGTCTGTAAATCTTTTTTATGTCCGCCTTTCAAACATACTTGTGTGATCGAAATCGAAGAAGAATTGAAAATAAATCCTGTATGGTAGGACCTACTAATTGAATTTCATTTAAGCTTACGCCTGTACTTGTTTTGGCAGAACCGTCAAAAACAACGCGCAATTTTGTTGTGGTACTATTTTCGTTTATAACGGCATGATGAGGTAAATAGTAAACTTCGCTATCTCTTTTTTTCGTTTCTGTTTTTGGAACATCTTCCATGTGACCGAGTTTAATATATTCGTCCAAAAAAGCTGTATATTCGAGTCGTAATTGTTCATTTTTCTTCAATTTACGTTCAAGAGAATATAATCGGGAGTATGCTTGATTGATCACGATTCCTAGTATTGGAGAGTTTTGTTCAAATGGTATTTTCACTGTGAATCTGCCTTCAGGTGTTCGCGTATAAGTAGACAAAAAATGAGACTCTCATGCTTTTTCTGTACTTGTATTATTATTTTTGGTAGGGCAGTTTTCAATTTGCCCAAAACATCTCAATAATTTTATCAAAGTCTACTATATTTAAATTGCATGTTGTTGAACGCAATTCGTTTTGCTTAGTTGGATTAATTATTTTGCCTCCAACAATACACCCAAAATGCATCTACATGTTTTGATTTGTCCGTGAGTGAATCACTCAAAATAAAATTCAGCACCTATTATCATATCAATTTCTGAACATTCATTGAATTCAGGGTCGGCAAGTTCACAATTTTGTGGTATGTTTAGCGGAGTTATATCAAAACTATAAGACGGTAATTTTTCCGTAACCTTTGATACTACAAAACATTTGAAGTTTAATTTGAATGAAATAATTCGCGATTTGATTGTTGCATCGACTAATTATGAAATATGTGATCTTGTATTATTGATACCTGATACGGGTATATTAATGTTTTCTGGTGTTAAACATAATTTGTTTGTTAACTTTTCAGAGATAAAGTTTCCTTGAGCCCCTGAATCTAATAAATCTCTGCAGTAATGAAGTTTATTATTTCTGTCATTGATCATTACTACAACAGTAGACAATTAAATTTGAGATTGTGACATTGATGATGTCGCTATTGTTGTGGAAGTTGACGGAAATTCCGTACCTTCATTTATGATAGTATTTCTCATTGAGTTACATAATGAGGTATAATGTTTTCCTTGCTATTTCTGCATTTGCTTAAGAAGCATTTTTCAGTTGTATGATTTGTTTTCAAACAATTGTTACATATTTTATGTTTATTAATCAATTCAATGCGGCTATTTACATTGAGGTTTTTAAAGTCCTTAGATTGAAGTAAATGATGAGAACGTCTGCACAAAATACGATTCAGATTTTCAGTTGACACGTGCATCGTTTGATTTGAAAATTTGTTCTCGAATTTTTGATTTCAATTTGGTGAATTAGAATTTTTGTGAACCACTGTATTTGATTAATTTCGTTCGCGAGGCAAGAATCTCTCGCATCTGCGGGTTAAAACATTTAAAAGATTGTCAAATGTTGGAAAATTGTTGTCCAATGTTGCATCTCATTCACTAACTTTATAATCTAATTTAGACGTACTTATTCCGATTAGTAAGCCATCTCATTTATCCGTCGGCATTTCCAACTGTTTTAAAACTCGTAAATTTGCTATCAATTCATCTAAATTACCTTAAAGAAGTTGCCGAATTTTTTGTGACAACCGGTATATTGAAGATTGCATCTATATAGCTTCGAATAATAAGTCTTCCATTAGAAAAGCGTTCAGTTGAAATATTCCATGCTAAAATGTAATTTTCAGATGTTAAAAGTAATGAGTCTATAGTGCGAGCTGCATCTCCCTTTACAGAAGATTTTAAATATTGAAATTTTTTAATATCGTCTAATTCATTTTTTTCGTGTATTGGGGATCCGAATGAATCATGAAAACCCAACCATTGTTCTTAGTTCCCGTTGAATAATGGCAAATTAATTATCGGTAATTGCACATTAACAGGTTTAGTTTGAGAATTAGTGGAACAAGATTTATTTGCTACTTTATTTTCGCGATTACAAATAATATCTTGGGTAGTGGATACAATCCGATAATATTCGTTTCCAAAAGAATCTCTTTCTATTTCTTGCTCTTCTGAATCATTCTTTGATTCAATGTTTTGTTCAATATTATCGAATGGGCATGAATTCATTTAGCCGCAATATTAATTCAGACAATGGAAAATTATTCTCATCAATATTATTTACGTGTTTAATGAGTTTAGTTAGCCTTTAGACTGCCGCATTTGCTAATTGATTGATCCAAATTCATCTTAAATACTTTAGATTGCAATATAGAAAATTGAGGGATGTACATTGTGTTGAGTCAAACTGAATGGAATAAAATAAATGGGAAATATTCAGAAGGAATTGGATAGCCCACTTACCTTATATCTTCCTCGATTCAGCTTTTTGATGATTTTTGTTTTCTGAACATGAACTTCCTTGGAGTATCCGGCTCGAAAAGCCAAGTCCTATTACAAAATATAAGTGCTATGTCAACAATCAATTCAACTCTTATTTTTGCTTGGCTTGGGGTCATTTCGTATAGGTTGCAGCTCTATGTCTGATAAAGGTGTCAAATAACGTTTTTTGTCCGATTATTTATGATTAATAAACAAAAAATCATTATGACGATTGAAATTAATACCAAAAAACTATAGACGTGGTTAACTATTTCTGTAGCACTCAATACTCGGACAGGGGGTGTTATTCCTACACCTATCAAGTACGGGTTTTTGAAGATAATTACCATTACCAATACAATCAAATAAACTTATTCTACATTAATGCATGTAAACCTTCTTACAAAATAAGTAATTCTACCTCTCAAATTGATAGAATAAATAATCATAATCTCTTCTTCCGCCCCAGTGATCCCCAAGAAATCATATCTATCATAAGTTCATTAAAAAATACGAAATCGGTAGGTCCTGATGATGTTCCTACTTATGTCCTAAGATATGTGGCGCATTACATTGCAATACCTTTATCATTTATGATTAATATGGCAATGGAAAACGGTACGTTCCCTGATTCACTAAAAATTGCAAAAATAAAAGCTGTATTCAAAAAGGGAGACAAAAAAAACATATCAAATTATCGTCCCATTGCAGTCCTAAATAACATCAGCAAAATATTTGAAAAAGCATTTTATGAACGAATAATTTCTTTTCTCGAAAAACACACCATCTTAAACGAAGCTCAAAATGGGTTCCGAAGAAACCGCTCCACTATCAGAGCAGTATATCTGGCCCTCTGTGATATATTAAATTCCTTAAATAATAAAAAAACTCACTCTAACAATGTGCATTGATTTATCAAAAGCTTTCGACTGTGTAAACTATGGAATACTTCTCCAAAAACTAGAATGCTACGGTATAAGAGGTATTACACTGAAGCTCATTTCATCATACCTTACAAATAGGAAACAATATATAGTAGAAACAGATAAAAAAGAGGATCTAGTCAGATCAAATTACTGTCTAGTTGAAAGAAGTGTGCCCCAGGGGTCCATATTGGGACCACCGCTATATCTTCTGTATACAAATGATTTGCCTGATATCTTGGGTGAAGGCGTCGTTCAGTTCGCAGATGATACATCTTGCAATATATCTGAAGAGAATGAAGAAAACATAAAACAAACAATTTGTCAGAAACTAATAAAAATGGAACAATATTTTAAGGAAAACTACCTAAAATTAAACATTGAAAAAACACAGATTATTAAATATTCATACCTAAAAGAAAACTCTGAATGTATTGTACATTTTAATCAACACAAGCTTGTGTCAACAAATGAAATAAAATTTCTAGGAATTAAAATAGATCACACACTTGATTGGAGATTACATATTGATTCCCTCACCAAAGAACTAGGCAAATATTGTTATGCACTAAAAGTACTAGCAGCTGAAATTGATAGGGAAACAGCATTGATCACTTACAATGCCTATGTTGAATCTAGGTTTAGGTACGGAATCATCTTCTGGGCGGGATCACCTGACTTCGAGAGAATATTTATTCTACAAAAGAAAATGTTAAGAGGTATCTTCAATATCAACCAAATCACTAGCTGTAAACCATACTTCATTCTAAATTCAATACTTACCCTTACAGGTATATACATACATGAAGCAGTCTTATTCGTGAAGAAGAATCAGGACTTATTTAATAAATACTCTAGAAGTCACTCACATGACACTAGATCTAAAAAGGACCTACTATGTGAACGCTGTAACTTCTCATATATCCAAAACAATGTACACTTTTGTCTGTTAAAAATACATAACAAGTTACCAGTATGCCTAAGAACTTTACCTATAAATGTCCTTAAAACTAAACTGAAATACATCCTTATTAAAAAGGCATATTACAAGATAAGCGGATATATGAATGATAATACTATCAAATAGTAATATATATGGCGTCATCTGTGTATATTTTATATAATTTTAACTATAACTTATAATTTAAACTAATATTTTAACTATTGGTGAGCTTTGGATTTTATAATATATTGTATTCTATTTTATGTTCAACAACCTATATAGGTTTCTGTTTTTGTGTATGTTTTGCACTAAATAGATTGATGAGATATATAATATATATATATATATATATATATATATATATATAAACTGAAGTTCGCCTAGATTTTCCAGACTCTACGGTCGATTCACCTGAAGATGGCAAATGCGACTTTGCCGAAACGTCGTGAAATTGGTCCTTTTGAGGACCGAAACCACACAACGCGGATCAATACCCGAGAAAACAGTTCTACACATTACGTCCGCGAGAACCTAAGAAGAAACATATATATATATATATATATATGTATATATATATATACATATGTGTGTGTGTATGCATGCGTATGTGTGCATGTGTGTATGTATATGTATATGCATATACCGATTATCCAGCAACTCAGACCATATTTACTACGGTGTCATCTAAATCACTTACAAAATGTTTTGGTACGGTTTGAGGTTCAATATTTAGATGAGGTATTATTTCTGTCCAATTTAATTTCATATATTGGGTTAAATTAGAAAAGGTTAGTTTTGAATGACTCATCATAGCTCCTAATTGTGAGGACTCTAATTAGTCCAAGATGCAGGGACAATATGTTTGTAATTGAAATTTTTGATGGAATTGAAATCGCACGGGTAAGACTTAGAAACAATTAATTTTCCATTTAAATGCAACGTGCAGTCACACGATAAATCAAATTCGAATGATCCACTTCGATAACTTGGCGAAAGTGTAATTTTACGCATTGTTTCATTCCTACATTTTAAATTTAAACTGTCATAAGCATTAGTTAATATGAACTTTTCCGATGAAACCTGATATATGGTTTCCGCTGAAGAGTGTACACATGAATATATACAAGAGTTAATTATTTCATATACTTTTGCTCCGTTAGCTAATTCAAATATACATTTTTGATTTAGCGAGTATCTCTCTGATACCCTTGGAATGAAGACTAAATTTTGATGATTAGAATAGTGAGCTTCCTTACCCACTATCATGGTTACATTATCTGACCTTGCAATTATCATTGGTTCATCACATATAGAACACGTCTGGTTATTAAAATCAAAAGGAATACACGCTACCTGATATAATTTATATTTATTGACTCTGGATTTCAATGGAATTTTTATTTTTATTGCTACCTCTGAGCTGCTGACAACACATTCTGCAATGTCTTCATTTGAATACATTCCAATATCATCTACTGAAATTGCTAATTCATAATTACTATTACTCGAGCATTCTTCTAAAGATCGTAGGTCATTTTCCAATTTATTTATTGGAACTAATTGAGTTGGTATTCTATAATCACGACAATGGTCTATTATCAATGAAATATCTAGCATCTTCAATATTTGCAATTGTTTTATAACCTCATTAGGCAAAGAATTTCATAAAAATTCTGATTCTACCCCTAATTCGCAAACTTCCTTCACAACTTTATTCCCAATACCTTTGATCCGTTCGACATTTTTATCGATATAACTTAGAGATACTTTATTGAATTTATCCACTTCACGAGCATATGTTTTGAAACTGGCAGTTACGTTATTCAAGTATTCGTAATCGGAACTTACAACTGAATTTGATTTTCTGCAACTTTTGTTGATTTGTAAAAACTGGTTCTACTGATCTTCTAGTCAAACATGTTAAAGGTTGTACCACACAAGAATAATTTTTCATGAACTTACTATAATAATTTGTTAATCCAATGAAAGATTGCACGTCTTTAAAATTTTTTGCTTTTGGAAAATCCAAAACTGCTAACATTTTTTCTTCATCTGGTGTCAAGTCTTTCTCGCTGGCTACATGTCTTGAAATTCTAATGCTTCTGTATCCAAATGACCATTTTGAGGGTTTTAATTTCGAATCAAATTCTTTCAAATGGTTCGATACTATTTGTAAATTTCGCAGATATTCCTCAAATGTATCCCCTTTCACAATTACATCATCCAAATATACTAGGCATATATTTTATTTCAAATCGGCTGAAATGTGATCCATACAACGTTGAAATATGGCAAGTCGTGAGATCGAACGGAAGTACATTAAACTCATATAAACCATCGGAAGTTACGAATGCTGTTATAGGTTCATCACTTCCTTTCAATTTAATTTGCCAGTAACCAGAAAATAAATCTAATCCCGAAAAGTACTTGGCACCATTCAGATAAGATACATCTTCAATCAAAGGTAACGGATATGCATCCATTTGAATCATTTTATTCATTTCTCGACAGATGCAGAAACGCATCATCCGTTTCCTTAGAAAATAATACGACCGGACTGGCCCATGGACTTCTTGATTTACGTATAATACCACATTCTAACATTTCCTTCACCTGACCTCTAATAATTTCTCTTTCTTCATGTGATATTCTGTAGGGTGATTGATGCATAGGTTTAGAGTCCTCAATATGTATTCCTGGTTCTTTAACCTTAGTTTTACCTAGTTGGCTATTTGAGGTTGCGAAAAGATCTCTGTACGCATTTAGTTCAAACATTCGCGCATCAGCATTTAATTTATTATCTATGTTAAACAAAACAGTGCTATCCTTTCCCAAATCATTTTCTGGTAAGTTAATATCTGCATCTACTGTTTCAACTACACTTTTATTTATCATGACAGGATTTAGTTTCTTCACATGTACTCCATCAAATGTCATTATCTTGCGAATGTTTTTATGTTGAAGTGAAATGTGCTTATCCACAAAATTTATACTAATTTCGTATTCAGAATTGAAGTCATCACCAACAACTATATCAGCCTTGAGATCTTTGATAACCAAAAAAGAATGAAAAAATTCGATATCTGCTAGTTGGAATACCATTATAATTTTACCCAACACCCATAATTTCTTTTCTTTTGCCACTCTAATATTGACGTATGGTATTTTACTGATATTCTTTGAATTTTCAACGAATTTAGAATTTATACAACTTATCCCTGCTCCCGTATCTATAATTACATCTAAAGGGACACATTTAAAGAAGTTTAAATTATAAATTTGAATCTCTGTATGTTTAGTATTCAAATAATGTTTTCTTTTACAACACGAATTTTTTACATGACCTAATTTCTTACAGAAAAAGCAAATGAGTAATTCAAATTTTGATGATTTTGAACCAGGCATTTTGAATTGATTGTTGAGGTGCTTCTTGACAAGTATTCTACTAGTGTAAAATTTAGGAGTGGCAGTATGATTTACTGACGAGAATTGCAGTTTTTTTGCATAATGACCAATATTATTACATCTGAAACATCTTACTCGACCATCAGATGTTCGAGTAATATTTTCCTTCTTAATTACATTTTTTAAATCTGGATTATAATTTCTCCTGAGAGGTTCTTTATAATAATAATTATTCGTTTGTAGCCTACCTAGTACAGCTTCTAATTGTTGAATCCGGCTCTGTAACTCCTGGATTTCCAATTCCGAAGGTTGTCTGGAACTGGTTGGTCCTGAAGAATTTCGACCATTATATACCATGAAACTTGTTATTTCCACTTTCTGGATGTTCGATCTCAACCGTTTCACCGTTTTATTTTCCATAAGGTTCACCCTCTCCAGTAAGTCCTTTCCTAGTCCCCTCAGAATGAAATTGACTTGTTGAGATTCTTGCATCTCAGGATCAACACTTCGGCACAATTTGAAAACTTTCTGGAAGTAGTCCCAAGTATCCTCCTGTTGTTTTTGTTTGGGATTCAACAATTCGAAGTGAATTTGTTCATCGTTAGCAGGACGCTCAAATGTTTCCTTCAACTTATTGCAAGCAATTTGGTACGTTAGTTCTCGGTCTTCCGAATCTTCAAAATAATTCAGAGCCATATGTTCCAGATAACATTTGAGTTGTGCAATAAGTTTCGTTTCTTCGCACCAGCGATTTGCCTTTGCTGCACGTTCGAAATTTTTAAGGGATTGTTTAACGTTTTCGTGAGATCGTACTCCAAATTTTTTCGGTGTGACTTTCGGGTATACTTCTGGTAACTAGGTGACGGCGGCTGTCATGCTTCCGTTATCACTTGTTCTAGGAACACTGATGGCGGACACTCTCACTGTTAAGATTCTGGTTTTAGAACGTGCGCGGCACCTCCACCAATTTTGTGACGCTTACCTTTGATTTATTGAGCATAACTTCAGAGCAAGCGGGTAGATATTAAATACTATGATGTTCACATTCATTCATTGCCCTAAAGCCGGATACAAAGATAAGTTTAATAAAAGCTAACTATGTCTCCACATAGATACAAACTTCACCGTTCCTCACCGCCTCGTCGATTACCCTATCGCCGCTGACTCTGCATGTCATTGTATATGACTTCCAGGACTGGATTATGGAATATTGCCACAATATCTATGATTATCTTACGAATTAGTTATTCTATGATCAACATTTCATTTCCATTATTAACAACCAATCAAGTTTAAGATGTTTCTTTGGAATTTAATCTCAAAACTGTTACTCATATGTTAAATAATACTTTCTTTCTTAGCTTGAATTTTAAATGGAAAGTGGTACTCCAAATTAGTTAAGAATTTTGTTGAGTTTGAATAATTGTAAAGTTTTAGACTGGAATCTGTTCTGCCATTTACACAATCGTTTTTTTCAATTTGTATACTTTCTAATATCAAACGTTTGTTGTCATCCGTTTCAATATTTGAAATTATTGTGTTGTTGTAGTCAAATGAATGGTTGGTGTCATCAAAATGTTTACTAGGCGCAGTGAATGAATTTTTGGTATTTTCGTACCCATTCAATCTTTTATCGAGGTATTGGGAATATTGGCCCATATATACCTTTTCGCAATCTTTACAACGGATGGAATAAGCAGAATGTTTTTTTTTTGGAAGGTACGCTGTTTCATGACTTAGATAACTTTTATTACATATATGTAGGTCATAAGGTTTTACTATATCACATAATTTTTCAGAAAGACTATTAATATATGGTAGTGATATGTGATATTCATCTTTTGAGCTCTCATTATTGGTATTGATTTTACCAGATGAGTTATGAAATTTATGAATTTTGTCCTTGGTTATGGAATTGAATAAATCAATAGGATAACCATTTTTGATTGAAGTTTCTTCTAAGTTTGTAATAGATATAGTTCTTAGTCCAGGAGAATTCAGTTGAATAGCTCTATCTATCAGATTTTTGATAACATTTTTCAAATATCTTTTAGGTATATTAGAATTGAAATTAATATACCTTCCTGACCAAGTAGGTTTGGTGTACCATTTCGATAGAATTTTGTTATCATTTGATTTTCTTACTGAAGTTAAATCTAAAAAATCTATTTCATTCATATTGTGACTCATGGTGAAAGGAATGGAAAGAACACAGAAATTCATCACATTTGTCTATTGGGATGGCAGCAATACAATTATCAACATATCTTTTGAAGAAAACTACATTATAATTCAGTCGAGATGTTACTTTTTCTCCATGGAATTCCATCACCATTTGAGCTATGGTACTTGATATTAAAGAGCCCATTACACAACCATCTAATCGTTCATAACAATCATCCTTATATGGTAAAAAATTAGCTGTAAATGTATATTTTATAGCAATGAGCTCACAGGTAAATTTGTGTATAGTTTTATTCCATCCCATTCATTTCGAATTATTTGTGTATTGTGTTGATACATTTTGATGTTATTTCATCTTCTATTTGAGTAGCAATTTTAGTTTCAAGTGGAGAAATTATGTTATTAATAGGTATTTGTTTCTCGTTACATAGAGTATCACTAAATTTCTGATCGAGAGCTATTACATTCTTTGGAACATTGGTTTGAGATAAATTCATCAGCCGATTATCATCAACTATGAGAGTTTTTTTGTTATTGTTATTTTATTTATTTATTTCCCCAATATTTCTATGCTTAATCTTGTTAGTTTTTTTTCAAATTTTTGAATTTCTAATTCTGAATATGTATTGTAGATTTGTGTAGGAAGGATATTTTCCATTATAGATTTGGTTCTGGCAATTCTGGTTATTCTCAGTTTGATTTACATTTCAGAAGTATCAGATATTAAAAGGCTTAATACTTTGGATTGAAATGTTTCTTTGAATAGTAGTTAGTTTACTAGTTTCGGGACTTAGATCCCATCATCAGAAGATATTCACTCTACAAAAATATATATTGTTCAATGATGACTAGTGTTTTAACTCAAGTTATCACTCCAAACTCGTGAATCTACAAGTACTTGTATTATACATAAACTATGGGCAATGATTATTCTAACATGCAATCTCCTTACTTGTATATACCTATAAAACACATTCACAAATACTTGTTGACTTTAACAAAATAGTACAGAGATCAGATAACCACTACTGTCACCTTTCATAGTTCAGTCTGAAATGATATGATTAATAATCAACCGTTGCGTTTATACTATATTTTACAGGATAATATCAAACTATCATCTGTTATGATTTTATGTTATTTTGAATTACTACATCATAATATTGTGAATATTCCCAAGCGCTTTGATGTTTGATCGGTCATTAATACTATTCTTTTGTTCATTTATGTGTAACATCTCAAGAAGTTCTCTGGCTTTTTCGTTGTGTTCTACTGTTAAGATTCTAAAATCGCTCAAATTGAACGTATGTTTAGTTTGCGTTTCGTGTTTTTTTAACGCTGCTAGATTTTTCGAATACTTATGGCCTTTCATTCTTTCCGAAATATATTGTGATGACTGTCCGATATATTTAGAAGAACACTGTGCACATGATACTCCATAAGCACTATGTGTCATTCTATCTTTGGGTATTTTAGCTTTCAATTGAGTAAAAATTGACTTCAAATTATTTGTACTTTTGTGTGCTACTATAATATTGTATTTATTCAAAGTTTTATTAATTTTTTCCAATAAAGTTTTCACATATGTGATTGAAATGTATTTATTATTTTTATAGTTATTATTTTCTTTATTCACGTTTCTCGTTTCATTATAGAATCTATGAATTCGTTCTTTGGATATTTTGTTCATTAGATATGTTGGGTATGAATTTTGTATCTATGTTTTTTAGCTTTTTGTATACTTTCTTCTCGAAACTGTACTGAAGTGAGTTCAATGGCTCCATCTGCTGCACTTATTATTACACTCCTCCTATGACTTACTGGTGTATCTTACTGGTATCTACGTGAGGAAGTTGATTTGGTATACCAGGTAGTTAATATGTTTGTATCATTATTAATTAGTGTCATATCTAGAAAATTTAATTTTTTACTAACTTCAATCTCCGAAATGAATTGTAATTTATTACGATATTGATTGAATTTTTGTTTAATGTCTTCCATACAGTTTTCGGGACAATCATCAACAAAACGTTTAAAAAAGGGGAGGGGATAGTTTAATCTTTTTATAATCGAAGTTTCAAGATGTCTTTTTTTCAGACCAAATTATAGAAGTTAACAGAGATAGTTGAACTGATTTATGTACGAGTAGGTCAGGTTAATTAGTGGTGTGAATGTTTTTGTAGAGAGGATATCTTCTGATGATGGTATCTGAATCTTGAAACTAGTAAAGATGGTTCCATAATCTATGTGTATTAATTAGGTAGTAACGACCGTCACTAGTTGAAATTTAGAAAGGTTTGTTAACGGGAATTTCGGTCTGTAGTTGGGCAATCAAAAGAAAACTATTTTTTCTCTACCAATATTTCGCCATAATTTATTGCTTCTTCAGAGTAAGAAGTTTAGGTTAATATTAAACTATGCATTTCTACAAAAACCATTTAGATTTTTCTTCTCCTTATTATAGTCATTGGACTGAAGATTCTATTTTACAATTACGTCACTAAGTTAAATTTGAAATAAAGACGAATTACAATGAGATGAAAATGGATACATGTAAAATGTCAAATTTTGAAATGTATCCATTTTTATCTCATTGTAATTCGTCTTTATTCAGCGTTAGAATAATGGTAATGTTTTTGGTTTTTAGTAAATTGGTAACTGTTTTTTAGTTTATACCAGCATGAGTTATTACTTTATTATTTTCAAATCGAAACATTCCGAAAACGGTATACAGTATCGAGTTTTACCAACAGTACCTTTGGTGTAAAATTGAATGATTTTTAATTTCACGTAAAATTTGAATTAGAAAATCTAACCTCAAAAAAGCTTTAATTAAAACTACTCGGTACGAACCGTGTAATTAGCGCCCTCTATGAGACTCAGATATAAAAATAGATTCATGCGATGTGTCAGCTTTCAAAACATATTCATAACAAATTTCATTACAATGTTGCTAGTAGTTTAGACATAATCGTAAAAAATGTCTTTAACATTTTTTTTTACAACACCCTGTATCTTGAATACGGATGCGGTTACGAATTTTTTTTACAAAGCGTAGCACTTATCTTTCAGTGTTCTACCTATCCTAGCAACGGGGTCACCTTTTTTGTAATATCCTGTATGTAATTAGACTTTGATTTTCATATTTAAAAATTATGTGTATAATAATAACTAAGTTCGGTGATTATGCATAAAATATAAATAACTCATGAAATACTTGAATTTTGAATATACTTATTACGTGATTGAATACCAACAGATTTCGTTTACGTATGTTGGAATTTGAGACTTCTCTGATTAATTTTTTACTACTTTAACTTAAACAATATTGGTGATTAGTATATTTAATTTACTTACATGAGTTGATTCTACGGAAGCACACCCTCATCTTAGCTTTAAAATTCAGACCAATATGAGTTTGCAAAATAAGTTTTCATTCTAAATGTAAGGGTAAGGTACTCTGCTGGTTGACCATTGTTGCACTTAGGAATCAGTGCCTGTTGGCAGTCAAACTCAATTGCTGAATCTGGCTCTTGCATTATGTTTTACTTAAACTGGACTGATTTAGTTATTCTTAAGAATTAAATTATATATTTGGGAAAGATTATTCATATCGGTCTCATTATTTACGCAGTTTTGATTTTCTTTATGTGTACCATTTCTAATTCGACTTTTTCATTATGTCCTTTTTCTAATATATCGAACTGCTCGAAATTGAATGTTTTTCAAAGCTGTTGAGTTTTTTTGATATTTACGACCTTTCTTTCATTCATCTATGTTTTGTTCTGTTTGTCCTATACATATTATGTCAGTCTGTACACATATTATATCGGTCTTATCATTAGTGCAGTTCTGATTTTTTTTGTGTATCATTTCTAAAAATATTCGACTCTTTGCATTATGCTCTTTCCCTATTATATCGAACTGCTCAAAATTGAATTTATGTTCAGTATTTGTCTCATTTTTTTTTAAAGCTGTTGAGTATTTTGGTACTTATGACCTTTAATTCGTTTGTCTATGTTTTGTTTTGCTTGTCCGATATATATTTTGTCACAGTCTGTACACGAAATTTTGTAAATACAATGTGAAAACTTATTTTTGGGAATTTTGTTCTTAGGTTCAGAACATAAATGTTTTAGATTATTATCATTTTTATGTGCTATTGTAAAATTGTATTCCTTTAGAATAGTGTTAAGTTTTTCTGACAGATGTACGAATGGGAGTCTTAGATATTTTTTATTTTCCGTGTTCCTGTGGTGCATGGTTTTATTGTTTTCGTTTTAGTATTTATGAATTCGTTTCTTGAAAAGTTTGTTTATGAATGTTTGCGGATGAGTATTGTCTGTAAGTACAGCTTTTGCTATGGTTTTTGCAGAATCGCGAAAATAAAAAAAAAGCATGTAGGTTCGAATCGAAAAATGTTTGTTGCATTAGCTTCAGGAGGTTCTCAGGATCCCCTTAAAACTTCTTGGGAACCCCAACCTCACCCATTGGGGGCGAAAATGGCCCGAAATCTTTCTCAAATTTGCAACATGCCAAGTCTTGATTTGTATTTTCTACAAAAAAAGGTATTTTGGCATTTCGAGTGCACCTATTAGATTTTTTGGGTCGCTGAACACGAATCCGTAGCCAGATTTACTTGCAATCCATCGTAGGGGTGGTCAAATCGACAAAATTGGCCAATTTCGCACTCCTAATATGTTATTTTACAATTTCCATGTTTTTGGCATTTTGAATGCATCGAGGAGGTTTTTTGGGTGGCTGAACACGAATCCGGTGACAGATTTACTTGCAATCCATTTTAGAGGTGGTAAAATCGAAGAAATTGGCCAATTTTGCACCCCCAATATGTTATTTTGCAATTTACGTGTTTTAGGCATTTCGAATGCACCAAGGAAGTTTCTTGGGTCGCTGAATACGATTCCGAAACCAGATTTACTTAAAATTCATTGTTGGGGTGGTGAAATCGACAAAATTGGCCAATTTTGCACCCCTTATATGTTATTTTGCAATTTGCGTGTTTTTGTCAATTCGAGTTCACCAAGATGGTTTTTGAGTCGCTGAATACGATTCCAAAGCCAGATTTACTCGAATATCATCGTAGGAGTGGGAAATTCACAAAAATGGCTAATTTGACATGCTTCTATATTTTTATTATTTTTGCATTTTAAAATTACTTCGGAGTTTTCTCTTTTTTTAATAATAAGAGGATAGGAATATTGGTAATTGTTTGAAAAAGAACACAAATATTTAATAACTACACTTTTTTTTATCCTTAACCTTATTTTTTTATACATTTATTTACAATACTTAATATTCGTCATCAGAATCATCATTTTCAAGAATTGGCTCACCTCTATTATTATTAACACGTTTATCTCCATCTCCATCTTCATCTTCATCTTCGCAGTTGGTAAAATCTATATTATCATATAATTGTGGATCATCATCTTCCTTATCATTGGCAGACAAGTCGGTGTCAACACTGGCACAAGTAGAACCTTTGCAATGTGTACAGTTCACTGTACATCGTACTCCATTCTTTCGGCAGCCGCGTTAAAAACAGAAGCAATTTAACAATCATTATGATGAGTACAACACACCTTCTTATATCTACCTTTTCTACATTATATCTGGGTACGTTACTTACAAAATAGTGCACCTGCCGGTATAAAGATAGATGCCTGTATGTTAATACCTACAGGTATACTATATACTATACCTGATGGCGTGGAGATTTTGTATACATGTGCGTAAAGAAACGTAAAAAGGAAAAAAATATATTTTGAAAACCGTTTTATTCTATTTCATGATACCAATATTTTGGTGTACGTAGACGCTCATATTATGGTCATCGTTGTTATAAGAGGGACCATAAATATCATAATAACGGATCAACTGATAATTTTGTTTGAGAAGAATAAACCGCTTTGATAAGGTAGATACTTTATTGTTAACATTGACAATGGATAAATAATTTTATAGAGCTTATATAAATGAATAAAACCTTTATAAATCATTAGAAAATGAATGAAATGAAAAAGATGTATTCTTTTTTTTTGTTGATATACTTAATAATCCCTCCATAAACAACGCTGAAAAATGATGTTGGAAGTCTGTCATCGGATTTGTGTTCAGCGACCTTAAAAACCTCCTTGGTGCACTCGAAATGACAGAAACACGTAAATTGCAAAATAACATATTAAGGGTGGAAAATTGGCCAATTTTGTCGATTTTACCACCTCAACGATGGATTGCAAGTGAATCTGGATTCGGATTCATGTTCAGCGACTTAGAAAACCTCCTTGATGCAATCAAAATGCCAACAACAGGTAAATTGCAAAATAACATATCAGGATTGCGAAATTGGCAATTTTGTCGATTTGACCACCCCTACGAAGAATTGCAAGTAAATCTGGCTACGGATTCGTGTTCAGCGACTCAAAAAACCTACTGGGTGCACTCGAAATGCCAAAATAACTTTTTTTGTAGAAAATACAATTCAAGACTTGGCATGTTGCAAATTTGAGGGAGATTTCGGGCTATTTTCGCCCCCAATGGGTAGAGTTAGGGTTCCCAAGAGGTTTTAAGGTGTATGAATGATCCTGAGGACCTCTTGAAGCTAATGCAAAAGAAATTTTTCGATTCGAACTCACATGTTTTTTTTTTTATTATAGCTAAAATCCCGGTTCACAGCCTGGACTGATATATCAAACTAACAAAAGTGCCCGAAACTCAATTTTGATGATTTAACTGTCATAGTCTACTTAATGTGTATTTACTCTGTGGCAAATTTTGATAGTTCATGTAGAAGCAGGTGTCAGTATGAAACAAAGTTACATTATATTTTGAATAATTCCGAAAATCAACTAGACAGTTGGTATCAGTATGAAATATATAGTTGTAAAATACATTACGTAGACCAATTTAATTCAATTTCAATGTAACATAGAGAATAATTCAACGTCTTTCATTAGCTGTAAGAAATCATAGCCAATATATTTTCTGTTCCTACAATCATATATTTGACCCGCAGAAGTGACCGAAAGCTATTTCGCCAACAAAACTGAGAGAAGTCAGTGCGTGTGCGTGTGTGTGCGGTGTGGGGGTTGTGTAGGCGGTAGTGTGGGTGTGCTGTGGGTTTGTGTGATGTGTTCCGTCTCACACTAAATTTTCAATTTCGTTTGAAATGAACATGCGGGTAAATAAGAATCCTTGTAGCACAAGATCTAGGAATTTTCAAGAAGAATTCAGTGTCAATGTCTAGCTTGACATTTACAAAAACAATATGTTTGGATCATATGTTTAACCAAACAGACTAGCTGCTGCTGCTTTCCTAGAATTTTTGGGAACTAATAATGAAGATATGCGGGAGAAAACATCACTCTATAAGAAAACGAATGCATGGATATAACTGGCACATTCTGGAAGAGAAGTACGAGATTGACTAAGTAGGATTTCCTAAGGAAGATGGATTGGGAGAAATGATCCAGCTGCTCCTCGATTGCCTCACCTCAATCTTCTGGGCTACCTTTGCTTGGGGTTATTTGAAAGAAAGAAGCTTATGCCACGCCGGGTTATAATAGGGAAGATCTACTAATAGTATTAGAAGAGATTGTAGTGAAACAAATAAACGATGTCGCCGTTGCGTTGAAGTGAATGGATATCAAAAATTCAATTGTGGAAGCCGTTACTTTGTGATAGTTTATCATTTTAACGAAATAATAAATAAAACTACTTTGATTTACTATCACTGATATTTAGTATAGTCGTTACTATAGTTTCAACACTAAACGTGTCATCTTCAGACGAAAAATGAATTTAACAAATATTAAATCTACTATATATAGGTTAAAGAAGGATTTCAAACAAATTTTATGGCTATAGGAAATAGTTCTAGGAAAAACCAGAGAGGGGTAAGGTGATTAGGTAATTCCGTGAGGACATTAGTGGTGCGGGTATATTTACTAACAGACTTTAAATACTAAATCAGGTTATTAATACATTGAAGAGATAACTGTAATATAAATCTAGTTGATCGTTTAGGATCTTATTATCATACATCTTCATTGCTTTGAAAACTTCCATTGATTCTTATATATTTAGTTCTAAAGTTTTATCTTGACTATGTAAAGTTTGGACATTATTCAAATTAGGAACGGTATGGCCTGTTTCTAAAATATGATTTGCAAAGGAAGAATCGGTTTTATTATTTTTAAAGGAACGAAAATGTTCTCTATATCTAACTGCTATGTTACGGCAAGATCTACCTATGTAAAAACTCTGAACAAATTAGTTTATAAGCTTCGGGTCTTTTGAATTTGTCAGTTTCATCTTTCGCATTGAACAGAATATGACATAATTTGTTTGGGGGTTTGAAGCTGATGGTCAGGTTATGATGAGATAATATGTTTCCAATTTTTTCGCTTATAGGACCAAAATAAGTTAGAGAAACATATTTTAATGAGCTATCTTTGTATTTTATAAAAGGATAAATGCTATTGTAAATTAATTTTTGTCTTTTTCTATTTATTAGTTTAGAAACTACTTGAGGACCGAAACCGTTATTTGTAGCAATGACTTTAATTGTATCTAGTTCTTTACTAACAATTTCTTGAGATAAGGGAAGGGAAAAGGCTCTATGTATCATTGGATGAAAAGCCGCTAGTTTATGACTATAGGGGCTATGTGAATAGGTACAAATTACTGTATTTGTGAAAGTAGGTTTTCTGTAAATGTCGAATGAGATGCTATTATTATGATGTGATAATGTTAATTCTAAGAAATTTATTTTGTGATCCTTTTCTGTCTCTAACGTGTATTTTATGTTGGGATGAATAGTATTGATGAATGATAAGAAAACATCTAATTGTCTAGGTGTACCTTTAAAGAGGACGAAAATATCGTCTACATATCTGTACCAAAATTGAATATGTTTTTTAGTTATGGCAGAACTCATTATAGTATCTTCTATCTGCGAGAAGTGGACTTAATGGAGAACCCATAGCTAATCCGTTATTTTGAGTATAAAATTTGTTATTAAACTGACAGTAATTTTGACTGAGGCATAAATCAAATGCCTGTTCTATCTCTGATTTCATCAAAGGATTAATATGTGACTTTTCTAAGATATTTGTGATTAAATTTTGACATTGAATGGGAGGGATATTTGAAAACATATTAGAAACATCAAAGAATACCAACATACCGGTGTTAGGTATAAATTTTGTTTTTATCGAATTTGCGAGTTCAACAGAGTTTTTTACTGCAAATTTGGGTTCGAAATGAGATTTATTTTTGAAAAAGGAATTAAGTTTTTCGGAAAGTTTGTGTGTGGGGCTATTGATATAAGATACTACCGGGCGAATTGGAGCGTTCTATTTGTGATTTTTTATGACAATTAGACAATTAGATGTTTTCTCATCATTCATGAGTAATATTCATCCGAACATAAAATTCACATTAGAGACAGAAAAGGATCACAAAATTAATTTCTCAGACTTAACATTATCATAATAATAGCATCTTATTCGACATTCACAGAAAACCTACTTTCACAGATACAGTAATTTGTACCTCTTCACATAGCCCCTATAGTCATAAACTAGCGGCTTTTCATCCAATGATACATAGAGCCTTTTCCCTTCCCTTATCTCAAGAAAATCTTAGTAAAGAACTAGATACAATTAAAGTCATTGCTACAAATAACGGTTTCGGTCCTCAAGTAGTTTCTAAACTAATAATTAGAAAAAGATAAAAATTAATTCATTATAGCATTTATCCCTTTATAAAATACAAAGATAACTCATTAAAATATGTTTCTTTAACTTATTTTGGTCCTATAAGCGAAAAAATTGCAAACATATTATCCCAACATAACCTGACCATCAGCTTCAAACCCCCAAACAAATTATCTCATATTCCGTTCAATGCGAAAGATAAAACTGACAAATTCAAAAGACCCGGAGTTTATAAACTAACTTGTTCAGAGTGTGATAGTTTTTACGTAGGTAGATCTTGCCGTAACATAGCAGTTAGATATAAAGAACATCTTCGTTCCTTTAAAAATAATAAAACCGATTCTTCCTTTGCAAATCATATTTTAGATTACCTTTCCTGATTTGAATAATGTCCAAATTTTACATAGTCAAGATAAAACTTCAAAACTAAATATATTAGAGTCAATGGAAATTTTCAAAGGAATGAAGATGTATGATAATAAGATCCTAAACGATCAACTAGATTTATATTACAGTAATCGCTTCAATGTATTAATAACCTGATTTAGTATTTAAAGTCTGTTAGTAAATATACCCGCACCACTAATGTCCTCACGGAATTACCTAATCACCTTACCCCTCTCTGGTTTTTCCTAGAACTATTTCCTATAGCCATAAAATTTGTTTGAAATCCTTCTTTAACCTATATATAGTAGATTTATTATTTGTTAAATTCATTTTTCGTCTGAAGATGACACGTTCAGTGTTGAAACTATAGTAACGACTATATTAAATATCAGTAATAGTAAAACAAAGTAGTTTTATTTATTATTCTGTTAGAATGGATATCATTTTGAGCATTTATTATAATTATCATTTTTTATCGTTATCATATTCATCCGCCTCATGCCGCAATTTACCAGGTATAAGTCTAGTTTCAGCATTTGCATATAATAATCAATTCTGACTGTTGAGGTAGAAGATACTGCAATTATTTCTGTAACTGTTTGCCACTAAAAAAATTAGTTATTCAGTAAAACTGAGGTGTACTAGGTTTGAACTGAAAATGTTCATTCCTTTTGAAAATAATGAAGGGAATGTTATAATTTTCCAAAACTCTGTTCCTCGGAACCGAAATATTTTGGAGAAAAATTATGCATCAAAGACTTCTTGTTTTCAGATTTTCGATCATTTATCAGAGTTATGAAAGAAAAAATGGGAACACTCTGTATAAGTGGTATGTATTATTTCGTACTCATATTCCTTGATTAGATCGTTCTCTAAAAATTATTTCTAGACCGACACTGCTTCATCATTATTGTAAGCATCAACATTATTCTTATTTTCAACATTAGCGAATCAAGTTCAATTTATTTTGTTTATTCCTTATTGGCTTCTGCCAGATAACTATGATCAGGTCAACTAGTTTGAATCGATCAGTAAAATGACGAACCGATAGTTCTGGGCAGCTGTTTCGCTCTCACATGTGGCTCAGCAGCAGAATTTATGATATAATGTTGTAGAGAACTAGAGATAATTCTCGGTTATCTATACCTTTGATAGAAGATCTTTCAATACAATTGCGAAGTTTCATGTTTTCATGAACTCTAAGAGAGCGACACAACGATCCAGAACAATCAGTTTGTAATGTTGCTGATCGATCTAGACTAGAGACCTTATCATCGTTATCTGACAAAAGCCAACAAGAAATAAATGAAGATTCTTATATCTCTCTCTCAATTGCACTTTGGTTTGGTTAGGGGTCTCCATCGGGCTATCAAGTAGTCTAATAGTCGAGGAAATACAACATTTTCGGTCCAAAATTTGTGCAGTAAGATGGATCGAAATGCGGTTTTCTGCATCCGATTCCTTGATGCATTTACTCCATTTGTCCATTTTTTGAATCGTATATAAATGAGAAACTGCATTTCTGCATCAAAAAAATGCATTTTCTTATGTGCAACTTCTGAAACAAATTAAAAAAAAAACATTATTCGGTAATGCATTTCGGAAATCGACCCAAATTTGTTACTAGGGCGTTTGTGGTATCGTTCGACACGGATATGATGTCTGAAAAATCATATGATGTACCTAGGGACCAGGAAGTTCTTGTTGTGAGGGTCATCCTAGTGGTTTTCTCGAAATTTGCTTGGAATTTGAACCAAAATGTTCACTCGAGGGTTTTCGCTGAATACGATTCCGATATTGATTGAAAAATCCCTCAATATACCGGGAGGCCAGAGTGGCCTGTTGTCTAGGTTGTCTCTTGGACATTTAGGCGAGTTTTTATTTAAATGCAACGAATTTGGTTACTTTTTTGGTTTTTGGGGTCACTGATCACTAATCTGATGTCGAAAAATTCATATAATGTACCCGGGGACTCGCAAATCCTGGTTGTGAGGGTCATCCACAAGGTTTTCTAGTTCCAAGAAAATTTTGAGGAAACCTCTTGGATGACTCTCACAACTATGAATTCCAGGTCTCCAGGTACATTATATGGATATTCGACATCATATTCTTGATCAGCTACCCCAAAAACCCCTGATTGACCAAATTCGTTGCATTTACATAAAAACTCCCGTAAATGTCCAGGAGACGACCCAGACAACCAGGCCACCTTGGCCTTCTGGTGTATTGTGTAATTATTTCAATATCAGAATAGTGTTAGGCGACTTCGAGAACCCCCGACTAAACATTTTAGTTCCCTTTCAAAGTCAATTTCGAGAAAACCTCGTGGATGACCCTCACAACCAGGACTTCCTGGTCCCCAGGTACATTATATGGTTTTTTTGATATCATGTTCGTGTTCAGCAGCCCCAAAAACTCCTGAGTAACGAATTTGGGTTGATTTTCATGATGTATTACCGAATAATGAATTTTTTCCAGTCGCTTCAAAAATTGCACGTAAAACAATGTATTTTTTCGATGCAGAAATGCAGTTTCTCATTTGTATAAGATTCAAAAAGTGGACGAATGGAGTAAATCTATCAAGGAATCGGATGCAAACACCGCATCTCGATTCATCTTACTGCTCAGGTTTCCGGGCCTTTGCCCTAGTTCTGTGTTAATTTTCCTCTACTATAACATTCCTCGCAACATTGGTAAAGCTCGAGAATATCAGTTAATGTTGTATATAGTTTGGATCTCTTAGTGGGACATCTTTTCTTAGATGGCGTTAGACATGTTTGTTCTTTCTAGCATTCTATTAGTCGGATATGTATACCTTCGCAAGATGATTGTTCAGTAACATTGCACTGCTCCCAGTTCTGCTTATACTATAAGTGAGCGAAACAGTTGTCTAGAACTATCAGTTTTTAATGTTGCTTATCGATCTAGAATGAAGAAACATTACAGTGATTGAATTGATTTGAATATGAAAAGCAAATGTTATGTGAAGTGATGGCTTAAGAATTGAACATTAAAATAAATATTGCTGAATTTTCTTCTGGAAGCAATTATTTGTGGTTGTTGACAGACAAATTATCATTTTGAGTTATCTGAACCGTGTATTGAAAGACTGAAGATAAAGACATTACTGACTTAGTTCCTTGAAATATTTCCACACGTTCTGCCAGTTTATTTGTGATAGTCTGATATTTTTTCTAGACTGCACAGTGGCGGATTTCCAACATCAGATACCTTATTCACACAAACTTTCTACGATGTCTTTTCTTGAAGTATAGATCGCCAATATGGGTGAGTGGTTAAGATAAAATAGGTTTGTAGCTCATTGTAAAACAAAACATCCACGTCTAATTTATTCAAATCGGCTTAGACACTTAGTATGAATATAATAGTTAGTACCTGAATTAGGAATTATACCAACTTGAGCCAATAAAACCGTTGGGACGAAAAAATTGCTGATAAGGATAGGGTTGTTGATAGCCATATCCGTACTTGGGATATAGGAGGAAGGGTTGTCTTGGTGCCCAATACGCATATGGATAGCGATGTGTGTGTGGTTTCTGTGCACCAACTCCAGAATCTGGTGGGTTAGGATATGGAGGTATGTGTGGATTTGTACAAACTACAACAGATGTTGGCTTAGGTGTTATTGAAAATTTTGAGTTTTTTGAATATTTCCCATGACCATCATGAGCTGGTTTATTTTGAACTGGTTCAGCTTCCGCACCTGATTTGTTCGGTATAGGAGCAACTGGGTCAGCAGCAGGTTCGGTGTTCACGGTTGTGGGAGCACTAGTAGTAAAATCTTCATCTGAGTCGTCCCACGGATCACGGGTTTCCGATGAAGGGATGCATATTGCCAAGAGAGCGACAGCTGCTACAATCTGTAATAATAACAGAACAGCTTATGAAAATAGAACTCCATTGTTTGGACAATAATACAATTCAATTTTAAATATGGGAACATTATGTGTATAATAAAATAGTAATATGAATTATGTCAACGTCTTGAATCGTCAACATCTTCCGACGTCACACAACTTGATCTACTCATCCATGTCTCATAACCTACTATTATTCCATAAAATATCAATAGTAATAATAATAGAAAAACATCTGTAGTGAGGTACCTCCTCTGTTAAGTCGAATGATAAAAATGTTGTCTGCTAACGTTGAATTATCAATTTTCATTCTGCCTTCTATACAATCCGGGTCGTTTTGACAATTCTCTGTTTATAACTTTTCAACTGTCAGCTGCATCTCGTGAAATGTTTTCATGGCTGCCTTGATTCCTTTTTTCCAATACTATGAAACTGATGTAGGAGTACCAAAAGCCTTCCGTAATATTCAGAGAAGTAAAATAATTCATATGCTGTTTCTGGAGAATAATATGATTCAGTAAGTATTATGATTGTAAAAATATATTACTATACACCCTTCGCGACAAAGTCGGAAGAGTATATTGTATTTACTCGAACTATTCCTGAAATCGATTAAGAAAATCCTACAGCAAAAATTCCTAAACCCTAGTGTTTCTCATCGAATTTTAAGCAACTTTGAAAAAATCCATCTGTATGTCCGTATGGCACGAAATTAGTATACAAGCTGAATCAAAAACAAAATGTCCTATCATATTCAATCTTAGATAAAAAAAATCGTTCGGTGTTCGGTGACAAACCCTATTGTTTTTCGTAAAACTCGTGTAATAAAATAATTCCTTTTCTGAAGGGTTGAAAATTAAAACAAATCATAACTCCCAAACTCTACATTGGATGGATTCAGAACGTTTACAGTAAATCCATGTTAATTTGAAATCACTTTCACGCAAATTTCAAGTGCTCGTGAAAAAGACTATACGAATAAGGATGTGATAGTCATCTTTTTGAAACAAAATTATCGATATGGCTCTCCAAAATAGTGACACCTGGGGCTACTTTCAACAACAGAAATTTTACAAGGGTGTTTCTTCCACTAAAAAAGGGAACACATTGTATATATATATTCTTTTTCATCAATACCTGGTCTGCTGCGCGAGTTAGTTCGCTGAACCTACTCCTCCCCGCCGGTCGGTGAGTAGCTTCAGGTTTCTAAATCGTGTACCCGTGAGTAGTCTCATGAAACTCAGAATGACTGCCTTCTGCATCCGGTCTCAGGATCTGCGCCGAGTGTAGCCGAGAGCTAATTATTTTTGGGTCGCTTGGAATAATTCAATTCAATTCGGAATGAAGTTTAATAAATTATCATATCTCGATAGAACAGACAGACCTAGCGACGTATCTCTTAACCGGAGCACCGAATTCTGGGACAGCAAGGAAATATGCTTAGTAACGTTATCACAGAACAACGCCAGTGAAACTTTTTTCGTGAGTGAGGGGAAATTCATGTGGAGTCTAGTCTTTTTTCTATATGTCAGGTAAATAGCGTATGGGGCCTGCCTGTTGTAACGATAACAATTTACTCTTACTGAAGGATAAACTAAAAAGCTCTATTTTATCACTTGGTTGCCGACAGCTACAGTGAAGATGGTCGTAGGCTATATTTTAGATATCAGAAATTTCGGGCGCCAGAGTATTTTAACCAAACAATGAATTATGTACATAACTAGGGGACGCAAATACTCAAGACCCCAGGTTAAATTACCCTGAAAGAAGAAAATGAAAGACTTGTACCCAGAATGATTGAAATTTACCTTGAGATATTAATATTGATATAATTTGAGACAGAACTCATTTTGATGAGGTATGAAGCGAATGAATAGCAAATATGGATGAAGTTAATTACTTAAATCAATGAAACAATGAACAGTTGAATCTACACAATATACAATACTCAATGATTATTAACAAATGTTACATAAAATCAAAATCGATAACCTGACTTGAGAGCTGGATGTTGTACTTGCTTGGTGATGTTTAATTACTTCTACTTCATGTAGGGGTTCCTCCCACAATTGTAATATCGTTTCCACGATTGTACTTCACAAATAAATCAGCGACTCCTAAGTATCTTTCCACAGCAGATTCAAGCCAACCCTCAACACATTTCTCGTTGAATTTTCCACAACGTAGAAAGAAAAGAGGAAAAAGAAGGAAAAGTAGAACCCTAAAATCAAGAAATGTACAAACTCTATTGTTCTATTGTCGTCAACAGACAGACATGAACAAAGTACACAACAATTGTTAACAAATTAGAACTAGGTTATCTCCTGTCAGATACCACCTATGAAGGCAATTGATTCCTAAATTCAGTGAATAAATCAAATGGAATTACAAAGATATTCACCTCTAACACGATAGGGTTTTCCTTCAAATAAGACAAATTTCACTTCCGTTCACAGCCAGACATGTCGAAAACTAAGTTTAGATCCCCGAAGGTATATCAATTACCCTATTAATCACAATGATTTCAATCCAAATTGGTAATTGATGTTTATGTTTTCAATGGAAGGATATTCCCAGAATTTGGTTCCAAACACACGCTTGGTATCACCTCCCTGTTGAAATAACCTAGCAATCGACTTTCCACTCGAATTAATTCAGCAGAAGTAACATTTTCTCTTCCTTTCCGGCGTTTCACAGAACACACTCGGAAGAGAAGCGGTAACTGCAACCGAGCAACCAAGACCCTTAGAATATAGGTACGGGGTCCATGACTCTCAGAATATACGAACCAGGACTTTTAGAATATACCGAATATACGGTCTAGCATAGCTGACGTCACAGGACTTAACCGATTGTCCTACAGCGGCCATTTCTGAGTCGTTAGGTGGAATTTACACGTTACAAATTCCCCCCTAAATTTCTCAAATTTTCACTGAAACAAACGTGGAAATTAGATCAGGAAACCAATAAACAAATTAAAACCGAGATAGCTATTCCTGAAGGGAGTAGGACCTTAAAACCACCTTCGAAATCCACAAAAAAACCACCCTTGAAATCCACAAAAAACCACCCTTGAAGTAATTAGGGATTCTATCTGTAACTTCACTCGAAAATTACACAGATAAACAGTATCATTCCAAAACAATTAAACAACTGAATCGAGTACTAATGGATCAAAACAACATTATGATCAATCACCAATTAACCGATTATCTAAAGAACAAAACAACATCCATAATCTGGCACAATTGTGTTGCTTAACTTGGGAATAACAAACCCAATCCCCACATTCGGGATACAAAACCATTATCCTTCCACCGATACTAAAAGCAAACAACAAGGTAGCTGGTACATTAGTGAACCTAGTTCACAATAGTGAATAGATGTTTTCACTCAAATTATCCCACGCATACGTGTAGGTCCAATTTAAGGTCCCTCACACTCCAGACCACAATAGTGAATGGAAGTTTTCACTTATTATTCCCATGCATAAGTGTAAGTCCATTTCAAAGTCCCTCACCCTCCGGACTACAATAACTAATGTATGCAATAAAACACTGAACAAGTGGTAACGGGGTCCACACCGACACACACACACACACCTCATCTACCCTGGTTAAAAATTTGAAGTGAAGCTTCACAGTTTTCTTCAAAAGAACAAAAAAATTCAAGAAAACTGATTTAACCAGAAATCTTAACATTTCCTATCATTCAAATATGATGGAACTGACACAAAAGATAAAAATAAAATGATCACAGGACCAATTACAACAAAATAATCTACATTACATGTATAACACAGTAAACAAAACACAAAATCTTGAAAAGTGGACGCTACCCCTAAGTGTTCCATGTTGTGTACATATTACCATTGGACGTGACATATTGAAAAGGTGAACAAAGTCCTACAATTTATCGATACTAATCAACAAACTAATAGGCGAACGAATCCCTTCCAAAACTAACTATCGATAACTACACTTGGACAACTCGATGTTCCCTAACCTCCAAATCTGAATGTCACAGTTTGCAGTGCACAATCGGGGTATAATTCGAAATTAAATAGCTTAAGTAGCTATCTCTACTCAATATTCAACGAATTCAACAAGCAAAGGTCAGGTTATCTGTACATGATAACCATTAACAATCAGAAATACAAAATTAATAATCTGAAATACAAAACAATTTAAACAAGTAACTTCAATCACTCTCTGGTATCAGTCTCATGCCAATTTGTAAGTCTCAAAATTCAGGCCCCACGTTGGGCGCCAACTTGTGAGGGTTACAATTTACTCTTACTAAAGGATAAACTAAAAAGCTCTATTTTATCACTTGGTTGCCGACAGCTACAGTGAAGATGGTCGTAGGTTATATTTTAGATATAAGAAATTTCGGGCGCCAGAGTATTTTAACCAACCAATGAATTATGTACATAACTAGGGGACGCAAATACTAAAGTCCCCAGGTTAAATTACCCTGAAAGAAGAAAATAAAAGACTTGTACCCAGAATGATTGAAATTTACTTTGAAATATTAATATTATATGATTTGAGACAGAACTTATTTGAATGAGGTATGAAGCGAATGAATAGCAAATATGAATGAAGTTAATTACTAAAATCAATAAAACAATGAACAGTTGGATCTACACAATATGAAGACCTCAGGGAAAGAACGTGTTAAGTCACATTTTGCCTCAAATCGCGATTTCCATGTCAGCTTTTGGCTGCCGGGATATGCTATCACATGGTATATACAGGAAAGAAACGTGATTAGTCCGAGCGCTTCAGGAAAAGAACATGTTAAGTCAGGATGTTTTATGGCGTTCACCGACTAGGTTAGTAGAATTATTGTATTCCGCGTGCTGTGTTTTGTTAACAATGGATGAAGAAGTTGGAACTCAAGTGCCTTTAGTGACCAACTCATCCAAAAAAAGGGAAACAACGGGTCGAGTAAAAGAGGTAAATAAAAAACTACGTCTTCAATCGCACGAAGAAGGTCCTGATTGCCACTGCAAGCGGTTGAAATGTTTTGAGGTTATACTTCCCGAAGAGAGGTCAAAGATACTGAAAAACTTTAATAATATGCACTCATGGAACGAACAAAGTGGTACCTTTCCGGTTTAATATCTGTTGCACCCGTTATTACGAGAAGACCCAGGCTTCCTGCAGAAAATGGCATACCTCGCGCCGCTTCTTTTCACTATAAAATACGATTTTTACTGGGCAATGCAATAACTGAGGTTCCTGTTTGTGCTAATGATTTTATTGCAATACATAGTGTAACAAGGAGAAGGCTGACAACAATTCAAAAGGCATTACAACTGAATGGAGTGGCTCCTACAGATGGAAGAGGAAAGCATACCTCAAAGTTCCGAAAACTCTCAGAACAATCAGAACAGGAAGTTTGCACTCACATTGCTTCTTTTAAAGGTAGGACTAGTCACTATAGCAAGAAAAAGACCAACAAACTGTATCTACCAGAGGAACTTAACGTTACCAAGATGTACAATTTATACAAAGAAAAGTATTCACGTAAACACGTCTCGTATGAAACCTATAGAACCTTCTATACCACAAAATTCAACATTGCTTTTGGTTTTCCGAGGTCTGACACTTGCAGTTATTGTGATGAATTTAATGCTACACTCAAAGTTCTTGGATCAAAGCTCTCTGAAACCCTAACTGTAGAAGAGAAAGATAAAATCAACAATGAACTACGCAGAATAACGATTGAAAATGAAGTGCATAAAAAAAAAGCTGAAACGTTTTATGTAAGGAAAAGAACCAGTAGATATCACAGTAGGAAGAATGTGGATGCTGAAGCTGTTTGCATGGACTTTCAGAAAAACCTCCCATTGCCTAACATCACCACGAATGACGTATACTATGAACGACAACTCTCTTTTTATTCTTTCAACATCCATAGACTGTCTGATGCTGATTCTGTTTTTTACACTCATACAGAAGACCTGGCTAAAAAGGGAGCAAATGATGTATGCTCATTTCTACATGATTATGTGATGCATTTCCTTTCACAAGAAGTGAAATATCTTACAATATTTTGCGATTCTTGTGAAGGGCAACACAAGAACTTCACGCTGATCCGATATCTCCATTACCTTGTGCATGTGTTTGCAAGATTTGAAACAGTCAAGGTAATATTTCCTATACGAGGCCACTCATATATGGAGTGCGACAAAAATATGGGCCTCATCAACTGCAAAACTAGAACTGAGCTACCCGAAGATTAGGTCTAAACATTTAGAAGCGCTCGACAGAAACCTACACCCTTCAAAGTTGAAGAAGTCGACCAAAGTATGGTGAGAAACTGGAGTGAGTTCCTAGAACCATTGTACCCGAAGAAGTGTTCATTTTTGTCAAGACCAATAAGAGAATTAGAAGTGAAAAGGGGGCATCCTGAAATCGTTTTTCATCGCGATACCTTCAATGGTGCTTGGGTATCATCTGTGGTGAAGCAGGGAAAGGAGATTAAAGGGTCATTACTCGCACCAAACGAATTTCTGTACCCCATGAGAGCTTATAACGGTACATGTTTTTTTCTATACTATGATAATAATAATGTTTTTCATATTTTCAGAAAGGATTCCAATTCCCCTTGAAAAATATGAAGACTTACAACAACAAATATGAAGACTTCAACAACTTGCCACAGAGAGATGCAAAAAGAAAAACTAAGAAGAGTAAAGAAGTTAAAAAAAGACGGAAACTAGGAAGAAAAGTGAACCTAAAAAGAAGGCAGTATCGAGGAAGATAACCCAAGCAAATAAGAAGAGAAGTTAGCTATATCAGTTGCCTTGAAATAATTTTAATGGATATTTTAAGTTGACTTATTCCGTTTTTTCCCCGTATCTTATGTATTTTGCATCTATATTATTCAATAATAATGAAATAAATGGCAATTTGAGTTCCAACATCTTCGACAGTGTTGTCTAGCAGTAGGATAATTTATTAAACAAGTGCCTCTAGAGGAAATTAAATTCGTATAGAAGCATTCGGGTTTTCAACCTGAAGAACGCTCTCCTGAAAATTATTGTCAAAGTGACTTAGCACGTTCTTTCCCTGATGTCTTCATATACAATACTCAATGATTATTAACAAATGTTACATAAAATCAAAATCGATAACCTGACTTGAGAACTGGGTGTTGTACTTGCTTGGTGATGTTTAATTACTTCTACTTCATGTAGGGGTCCCTGCCACAATTGTAATATCGTTTCCACGATTGTACTTCACTAATAAATCAGCCACTCCTAAGTATCTTTCCACAGCAGATTCAAGCCAACCCTCAACAGATTTCTTGTTGAATTTTCCACAACGTAGACAAAAAAGAGGAAAAAGAAGGAAAAGTAGAACCCTGAAATCACGAAATGTTCGAACTCCATCTTCCATTGTCGTCAACAGACAGACATGAACAAAATACACAACAATTGTTAACAAATTAGAACTAGGTTATGTCCTGTCAGATACCACCTATGAAGGCAATTAATTCCTGAATTTAGTGAATGAATCAAATGGAATTACAAAGATATTTACCTCTAACACGATAGGGTTTCCCTCCAAATGAGACAACTTTTACTTCCGTTCACAGCCAGACACGTTGAAAACTAAGTTTAGATCCCCGAAGGTATATCAATTGCCCTTTTAATCACAATGATTCCGAACCAAATTGGTAATTGATGTTTATGTTTTCAACGGAACGATATTCCCAGAATTTGGTTCCAAACACACCGAGCAACCAAGACCCTTAGAATATAGGTACGGTCCATGGCTCTTAGAATATACGAACCATGACTCTTAGAATATACCGAATATACGGTCTAGCATAGCTGACGTCACAGGAGTTAACCAATTGTTCTAGAGCGGCCATTTCTAAGTCGTTAGGTGGAATTTACACGTTACACTGTTCTAGATTGAACATATTTTCTGAGATTTGCACATGGAGTGACCCCGCTTCAGTGATCTCACAAAAACCAGTTACCTTTAGAATGGAAAGTTCTTCACTACCTACTCGTTCGGTAAGCTAATCTTGTCCAGCCAGTCTCACTTCCAAAGGAATAATCCATTGTTTCCATTAATTCAAGTCATATATATTTTACCTAGATTCCACACTCAAAATAATAGAAATATTTTTAATTTCTTTTTCAATCTTGTTGAGATAATGTCTCTATGAAGTCATAAGAAATAACTCCTATTGTCGCATAATATTGAGGATATCATTATTGTTATACACGAAAAACGTTAATTATCGAGGCAATTTTTTCTTGGGGCTGGCCAGCTAATTTAATAGGCTGAATGAAATGTACGAACACAGTTTCTAACCTGGTGGGAAATGTTCGATATTACTGCCAGTTATTGAAAAAATACATGCAACGATTTTCTTATCTGAGCATTTTCGAATAATTGGCCATTATTTGGACCAAAAATGGACTTTTTCACCACTTTAAAGCTGAAACGGGTGCATTTCCACAAAATACATTGGCATCGTGTCAAATACGTCAATTTGGTGTCAAAGAATAACCGATATCAGTGCCAATGATTAAAAATCAGATGAGCTGCTATTCAGCGATCTGTTGTTATTTACCAACTATTGCAACTCCGTTACTGTAGTATATTTTGCCTGATATGAAATCGCAGCTTTTTCCTGTACCTTATATTTGAAACAGTTATTCAGAGATTTGAGATAAAAATAGCAGTAATACCATTTGGTATTGTGACGTGCTTTGTCACTTTGAAAATGAGATAATTGTAACCTGTCAGCTCACACTTCATACAGGGTACCTACTTTTATACTTCATCCAGCCATAGTTCCTACTTCCGGGTAGCAGGTGTACAGAAAATGGAGCTAAGTTATCAGTAAAGTGAGGCAAATATGAAGAAAAAAAGTAGGAAATATGATCATACATATGAAAGAAACTTAGTTGGAATATGAAAAAAAAAATTCAAATATGAAATTATTTAAAAATTAATATTTTAATTTTCACAATCGATTGCTTTTTAATGGGGTAAAACGAGCATAGTTCAATATTTTGTTTTTGAAAATATATCTACCAAAACAATTTTACATGATTAGTTTAATTATTAGAACAATAAACAATTGAGTATATCTCGAAATTCTCTAAGAAAAAGTTTCGCCTCCTATCAGTTTACATATGTTTGAATGCAGAAAAGCTTCTCTCTACGTCAACAGACGTGATAGGGGCGTTTTTTAAATGTGACAAAATTTCTGGTCTCAATGTAAATGTTTCACCAAAATCTCCAATTAAAGCATTAGCTGCTTGGGAAAGGAATTTGTAGCCATGGTTCTTATCAATTACTGTTTTGAATTGTTCATATATTTGCTTCCCAATATGTCCCGGAACATTTTTGCATTTTCGCTCAAATTCTTTTATTAAATTTACCGCCTCTATCGAAGATAATTTGGATGACTCTAATTGGATAATAGTGTTTGAAATGAAATTATAATTGGTTTTTATAAATGAAACTTGCTGACATGAAATGTGATTGGTCAGCAATTTTTTGTCTTGTAAGAGAGGCTGAGAAGAATCATCTTCTAATTCTTATGTAACAGTTTTTATTTGAGTAAAGTTTTCGGCATAAAAAGAAGCAGCCTCTAACCACGTTCCCCAACGTGTTAAGACGGGTTGAGGTGGAAGAGGAAGATCAGGGTAATGCTCTCTATAAAATTGAATTCTATGTGGAGGTCTTAACAATATTTTAACGCAAGATATCAAATCATTTACAAGGGGAAAGTTTTTTTTAACTTCTTCTGCCACCCTGTTCAATGCATGCGTCAAAAAAGTAGTATGAATTAATTGCGGATGAAAAAGTTCTAAGTTTCGGCCTGCCTCGACCATATAAAGTGCTGCATCTGATAGGAGGAGTATGAACTTTTCGTTAGGAATAGCCTCAGGAAGAAAAAAGTTTGTTAAAGTGTCTTGTTTAAATTAGTAACTGTTAAGGCATTTGTTTGTGAGGAAGTTCTTTGCAAGCAATTAAGTATGATTTTGTAAAATTTTCATTCTTAAGAGCTCGAATCATCAAATGGCCAATGTAACGTCCTGAGGCATATGTCGTTTCATCTACACTTAGGAAAAAATAATTATTCACTATCTCTAATCTGATGCTATTAAGTAACGAGGAACATAAATTGTCAATTTCTGGTCTTCTTAGAGTTCTTCCGCTTGGTATATTAAATTTACAATACTTTTGAAGGAAAGATTGAAAAATATCGTTTGACTGTTTTGATATGGGTATATCTGACGTGACCAATGCTCGACATAAATCTTGCCTGAATTCTTGCTCACTTGAAATTTTGGCAACATTAGATTGGAAGCACTTTGGTATTGACGGTTGCTTTTCTCCTTCAGATGTCACTTTGTTTCGTTTAGCCACATGTGATGCAGTTTCAACATGCTTTTCTATAGAAACCTTTTCTCAGATATAATCTACAAAGACGAAATACCATATGTGGAGCAAATTTTCCAAATAGGTACTTAACATCTTCGACAAACCAATTTATATAGTGGCTATCACCTATTTGCCACAGGGTGTAAAAAAACTTAAGTTTGCTTCCACATTATACGAGCCCCTATATATTTTAGAACATGGAGATTCAATTTAATTTGTTTGTAACTTCTCAAATCATATTGGACTACAGGGTGGGGTAAGCTTCGGTCGTAGATCTATTACTCCTTTGAAATAAAACTTAACAATTTTTTAAGATAAAACTGGTCAATGGTGGACGAAAACACGTATTCGATCATTATTTTCATGTATACAGGATAACCCAATGATAAATTGTGCAAATATAACCTACTTTTTCATAAATTATCAAATGACCAACTTTTTTTTGGAGCCGTTATATTTACCGCTACGTAACCCTGAAATACGTTTTTAATTATCCAGCCGAATTCTGAGGAAATTTTTTTTTTAATAGGTGCTTTTATTCACCATTGACCGGTTTCATTCAAAAAAATTGTTTACTTTTGTTTCGAAGGAGCTATGGTACTACGATCGAAGTTTGCCTCATCCTGTATTCCAGAGGCAAGGAACACTCTTTATACCGAAAAATCCTAATATTTCTCTGTCAAAAAGTTACGTGAAATACACCTTGTGCATATTTAATAAGCCCTCTTCATGACACACCTTGTATAGCTTGTTTTTTTAGAAACATTTTTTATGTTGAACAGTGTATAGCTTTGAAAATAATAAATTTGTACTAACAATTTTGCTGCAGACTGAGCAGAATGTTTTTCCCATGTCCATAGACAACTCTGGAAATGGTTTAATCCACATAGACAGTTGATACCACTCGCCATTTTAAATAAACACACTGGCACACTTCAAAATCTAAATTTAAATTACCTCTAAAATTGTCGATACAACTTCAAAGAAAACTTTTAATAATTATGCCCCTCCACGTGCCCTTAGTTTGACAACCAATGAATGGAGCCCAACGGTGTCGGGTAATCAATTTTTCCGGATTAAGAGAATATTTTGAACATCAACAATATTATTGGGATTTACCAGTAATTGTCATTTTCTTGAAATTATACCTGCTACATGCAAAACCAGTCAAGCAACACAAATTGAGAGCTTTTAAATTTACTTTACTCCCAGGAATAATAAAATGTTTTGGTTAAATTTTACAGGAAGGAATTGTTCGTAAAGTTGTTACAGATATGCTAAAAATTAAAAAATAGTTAAAAATACACTATCAGTGGTTTATCAACCCTCACCACCTAATTCCGAGTAACAGCACAGTGCAGATGGAGATTATGTTACGAAATTTCACAATTCACTTATTTCTGACACCATACAATAGTTTAGTAAATAATAAACATAGTATAGTTTACAGAATGGACAGAGTCGAAAAATGTCAATTCAATTACTGACCTCTAATGACACCTCGATGCAGGCACAAACAACCAAAAATAAATCGCTTTTCGCAACACAATCAATACAAAAGATGTACTGATAATTCTAACTTAGTTTCGGTTTCGATATTTTTGAAACGGTTTGATTCAGTTTCAGATCGCATTTTACACTTAAATAGGATTAACAAGATTATTGTCAGGATTAACAAGATTAATTCAGATCTACTAGATTTTCTTTTGAAGATTCTATGTTCATCTTTTAGATATTCTCAGCTGGTGGTCTGGTCACTTCACCAATTCTTTGTGCTGCGTTTTTTCTATAGCCTGGTCAATAGTTCTCAATGACCCTTTTTTTCCTAACAATGAATCGCGCGAATGCTGCTCCGGTAATTCCTCTTGGCGTCACAGAAACTTTTATCAATGATAGTCTACTTGTATATATATTTTTTTACTCATAAGGCTGCTAAAATTTTGAAACGTTAACTACGAACGATACTCGTTTTTACGACAAAGTTTATCGAATCGAATGCATATCTTCCTGTACTATATACTTTTCACTTATTGAAATAATTATAATTATACTGAATTATTGAGAAACATCAATTTCATGCACGTTTCTGGAATGATCATTCTTGAAACACTTATCTGGAAATGTGTAGTTATAATTCTTTATGCACGATTCCAAATCAATAAAACGTTAAAAATTCAACTAATAACACTAGAACAAGTCCACTAACCTTTGAATATAAAATCATATTCCGAGGAGTATTTTTATTTGATTTTTCGAATTCAAATACGATATTCCGGAGGAATCAACCTATTCACTATGATGGTTAATTAAAGAAATCGCTGTATTTAATGCAGAATGAAAACCATCATTTGTTCGATCTATGAAGAACTGGTCGATCTCGAAGACTTCAAGTTTAATAACTCCGATATATACTTAGTGAATTTGTAAGTTCATGAAGAATTTTGTAAAAAAAGGTCATAGTGAGATATTTACGACTGACGTTTAGTTAGGAGATCTAAAATTTCCACATAATGATTATTATAATAATAGTATATATATATATATCACTATATAACACAATTTTCTGCCTAACCTTCTTGATATTTGCATTCGATTCTACATGTATACCAAATAATTAAAAGCCACTTTAGAAGTTAAGAAGTTTGCTTTTGTGCTCAGGGTGAATTTTTTTCCAAAAGTAAAGCTTCGCTGTGAATATCCTGAAATAACTTTTTGTAAACTTGACTCAGCACCAGTCTATGATATACCAAATAATTCGAAATTGTGTGGAGAAGTGAGATAAATAGTTGAAAATTGCATATGTATGACTTTTTGGCTGCCATTTGCAGAAAAGTAAAGAAAAACGCTAAATTTTCATCAAATTTGACTAAAAATCGGCAAATAAAAAATCGTAGAGACAAATTCAGATCCAAATATTATTTTCTCCCAATTTGTATCTGTAGAGTGACTCATAACGAAGAGATTGATATTATTCCGAAGTATATTCGGACTCTTATCAAACAGTTATAGCGCGTTAACCGATTGAGTTTCGTGAAAATTCTCATATATTTAACCCATCAAGGCCAAGACAAAACGCTGTCTAATTAATTACAGCCAAACTAACAACGCAGCTCATAGCATAGGTGAGGAAAAATTACCCGTGTTGTTTTCATCTCGAAATAATTGTTTTAACAATAATTTGTAAAACAATTGTAAAAAATCATCGGAATTCTTTCGATTTGAGGGTGCCGATCGACTTGAAGACCAAATTGCTACGAGATACGAACTTATCCTCGCATTTCGCACAATTTTTCATTGTTAGAAAGCTAATAAACAATTCAGCTACGCAGATCATAGTATCAATGAAAAAAACTTACCCATGTCTTATTGTTTAGACAAATTGATATTGCTTGAACAATTGTAATAAATCAACAAAATTTCGTCTATTTGAGAGTTTCAATCGACTCAGCGAACAAAATTACTATGACCTTGAGGACTTTTTGTCGCAAACTCAGCAATCATATTTTTAAAACGCTCATTATTAAATGACTGTTTATTGGTCAAAAAATGATTGTTAGAACAATCAATTTGGCCAAACAGAAGGAAACGAGTCATTTGTTCTCCACTTATGCTATGAACTGCGTAGTTAGTTTGGCTATAATTAGGCTGCGTTTTGCCTGGGCCTTGATAGGCTATTATGTGAGAATTTTCACGAAACTTAATCGGTTAACGCGCTATAACATTTTAATAAAAGTCGATATGTGCATCGAAATGTAATAAATCTCTTTGTAATGAGTCATTGTAGAGATACAAATTGCGAAAAAATGGTATCTGAATCTGAGTTTAACTCTACGATTTTTTATTTGGCGATTTTTACTTCAAATTTGATGGAAATTTAGCGTTTTTCTTACTTTTCTGCAAATAGCAGTCAAACAGTCTCAAATATGCGATATATCATAGACTGGAGCTGAGTGAAGTTTATAGAAAATTATTCCTAGATATTAACAGCGAAGTTTTACTTTGGAAAAAAATTCGCCCCAAGTGCAAAAGCAAATTTTTAACTTCTAAGGTGGCTTTTGATTATAAGAAATAGATATAGAATCGAACGCAAACATCGAAAAAGTAGAATTTTGTTACATAGGGTATTTGATTTAAAACACCGATACCTAACAAATCTCTTCTGAGCACTTCATAATTGGTTTATCTGAACACTGTTATTTGAGTTGCAGATGGAAGAACAATATTCTATGCCTGAGTGAACAAGTGAATATTTCGGTGAATGTTTAGATCTCGATATAAAACTAATAGTCTTGTTGGCTTCTGCAATTATGAAGTCATAATGGTATATGTAATTCAATTTAGAGTCTATTAATACACCTAGATCTCTTAAGTGACTCATATACTCAAGGGCATCTTCAGGGCAGGTTTGAGGCTTAAACTGAAACAGTTCCAGTTCAAGCCTCAAGCCTGGTCTGAAGATTCCACCTATAATGGTTGACAAAACGTCGGCATCAATCGTGCTATTAGCTTTCAGCGGAAGTCTACTATTCGAGACACAAATATTTGTTTTCATAACAAAATAATGTTGATAAAACATTTCAGAAAAGTGTGAGCACACTTTCCATCACGGAGAGTCACAAAAACTTCCAAGATGTATTCCTCTATGGCGATAATAATAATAAAAATTTATCACATGACTTTATCGGAAGCCATTTGATTCTGAATAAGATATTCGAAAAATTTATAAACATATGAAAAAGATCATATTCAATACCTTCGGAATTTGGATATTCAATCATACATTTACTCAAAACTTTCAATTTGGAATCAATGCTGACTTATTGTTTCACCACACAGTGGTTTTCTCAAAGCTAAGAAGTAATTAAAACCAAACACTTCTCTAGTGGACAACTAAAAATATGATAACTGTAGCATATTTGTCAACTTATTCGAAGTAGCCTTCAGTCAGTCAGAAATTAATTTGCTTAACGAAGACCTAAGATATAATATCATAGGCAAACCTAATGATAAACACTTTGAAAACCTTACTGTTACATTCAAAAACCGAAATTAAATATGTTACAAGCGATATAATGATAAATTCCACTTAATTAAATTTGTGAATCCGCAAATTAAAATTCATGAATCACATGATGAGGAGACAGTTGAAAATAATATCGTGTTCACTAGAGCTGATAAATGTAATACAATAATTGCAATAGATGAACCCACATATTTAGATAAAATTGATCAATTTTTAGACCCAACAAAATTTACAGATTTAAAATCAGATACCGTACAAGTTCCAGACGAACATCAAACACTCTCTTAAAAACATCAAGTATATTTTCTCAGAGTAAAAATGAGGAATCCTATAAGACGCATTTCATCAAATTCTTGTCAAAAAATAGCGCGAAGGCTAGTCAACATAATATCAGAAGATACTAACTATAGCCCTAAATACAATAAATAAATTAAAACTATACAACTAAAGACAAAGACCAAAATTGTATCATTTGATCTTAAAAAAAAAGATGACATAGAATATTTCAGTAGTACTTAGTTGACTTCCTGGGCTCACAATGACATCAGAAATTACGGCAAACAAGTAGACGCGAGAAGGCGTGATAGGAATGACGTATTTTCATCCAAACAAAAGAGTCTATAGAACAATTTTCAACACGCATGTATGTATGGAGCTCTTCCAATCCTAATAGGATATTGTATTTGTATTGTATTCAATGAATAGTCTTAAGAATATTAATGAGGAATTAAGATCTGTTCTTGTTGGAAACAAAAAATCAAAATAGCAACATATTACCTTGTTCATTCAAATGACAAAGAGATACATTCTGTATCACCATCAGGATGAGAAGATTCAATGTGGCAGATAATATATTATATTTTCATTGTAATAGTTAGCGCAGCAGTTGAGGAGGATTCCGACATTCCTCCGTCAATTTTGTCATTCAAAACAAAGCTAATGGAATCAATCAAGTCCTTCTGTATAGTTTTTTGTGTGCCGGCGAAAACAGAGCTGTATATCTTTCTCTGAAAAATTACGGAAATTAATATCGTGTTCACTAATTAAACTGACGAGTTCTTTCGAATTTGAATAATCTCGATTTGAAGAATAATCATAAGTCTCATGTTGTCCCAGAATGTCAACTTTTATGTATACAAAAAATTTGAACATCGTCCAGGATCTTATTACTCTGTTTTTCAATTGGTCTTGCTCTATCTATCATTGCTGTTAATATTTGATTGACCCGAAATTACGAACGTTGAATTTGAAGTGATATGGTACTGACTCCTCTTATGTTTTTCTAAAGGATGTCATAAGCTCTTCATATATCTGAATATCCCATTTTCCACCATGTTGTTTCAATACTCTCTGAAAAAAAGAACTCAAGACCCACAGAATTTTTCATCAATTCACTTCCCGTGAGTCGATCATATTTTTTGTATTGTAACGAAGCGTCGTTACTTATTAATATTATTGCTCAAGGAAGTCACCTCTACCGAAATGAATGGATCAAACTTTGTTACACTACGTGTATAAAAACACGACAGCACACCTTAGACTATTTGAATAAATAGTCTAAGGTAGCTACTGATAAGCGAGTCCGCATTCCGGCGACATTCACAATGACATGGCGTGTCAACTTCAGAGTATGAAAGGAGCCCGGTCTCTCATATAAGAAGCACTTGCTAGGAGACCGCCGTAGCTGAATCAGTAACATCCGATACACTGAAAGTAGAATTTTATTTCCATTTAGTTCGATAAACGCAGTAAGTAAATTCTCGACTGTGTTAATTAGTAATTTTCCGTAAAGATTTAATTGCTGAATTTATTTTTCGATAATTCTAGAAAACAATAAAGTGTTGACGAATGTTTTCCTGAATATATTGGGAAGCGCCGTACTGTTCATAATTCTTCATTATTTTCCGCCACTATTTAAATACTGAGTTTATTTTCGATATCTAGGATATCTACCTTCTCTGTTCAGTTCATTGGAATCAGAATACGAAGTAAAAGTATGTTCGGAAAAACGAATTCGTCTAGCAGAATATCGTTAGTAACTGGGTATCTGATGCGGCATATACAGCTTGAGTCAGATCGAGTCAATACTATTAACGCTGATAAAAAGTCAACGCAGATGAAAATAGCATACTTTCAGCCTGAAACAAAATGGACGTGATTTATAAGGCATTTATCAGTACCCCTAACTAACGACGCAGACCTATATTTTTAATAGAGTTGGTTAAAACTGATATTTCTGAATCGAAATACTATAATCATAATAGTAAGTGCTATTACTTATATTTATATCACAAGTCTCCAAATAATAGTTCCAAAAAAGCTGCTGTTTGATCTTAGGCACGGACTTGCTTCTATGAAACAACAGTTGGTGAATAGGTAATAACAGATCGTTGAATATCAACCCATCTCTAATTCTTAATAACTAACAATTAGACTTGCAATACCCAAACCAATTATTAACAAAACGATGCGTCTTGCTCTCTCATACTCTCACATTAATCCTAAACACAGCTCGATCTGACTCAATCGGCAGGTGTCTCAAGTGAAATATAGGAACCCCTGAAAGTAGAATTTTATTTCCATTTTAACGCAGTAAGTAAATTCTCGACTGTGTTAATTAGTAATTTTCCGTAAAGATTTAATTGCTGAATTTATTTTTCGATAATTCTAGAAAACAATAAAGTGTTGACGATTGTTTTCCTGAATATATTGGGAAGCGCCGTACTGTTCATAATTCATAAATACTGAGTTTATTTTCGATAATTCTAGAAAACAGTCAAGTGTTGACAATTGATTTTTCTGAATATATTGAGAAGCGCTGTTCCGTTCATAATTTAATGATATTTTCCGTGAAGAATCATTTTTTTTTCAATTCTCAATAAATTCTACAAAACGATTCAGTGTTGACAATCGTTTCATCTAAATGTATTGAGGAATTGGCGTCCATATGTAATTAGTGTATTCCGTCAAAAGTTAATTCTAGTTTTGATTTTCAATCAATTCTACCAAACGATTCAGTGTTGACAATCGTTTTACATGAATATAATGATGAATAACCGTACAGTTAACAATTGAGATTTTCCGTAAAGAGGTTAAGTTCAATTTGAATTCGATGATTCTCCATGTAAAATTTAATAGTAATATGTTCTTCCGAACACTGATTCCGTATTTCTATAAAACCGAAATATAAACCGTAGCGTAATAAATTGTGATAAGGAGAGACAGAGTAGTACACCGGTGCCTGATCATCTCTCAAGTAAACATATTTCCTTATCGAACTCATGAAGAAGTGAACAATCTGATATTCTCATTTCTTACGTCGTGTTAGGGTATATTGACCTAATCGAGATACCAGCTGGTAGTGATCGTGATAAAATACTTTCTCGGAATCATATGAATTTAATAATCGAATATCACTGTCTCATGTATCTTGTCATTTCCAGTGAAAACTCTGTATATATATATTTGTTTGTTGATAGTTTCATATATTGTAAATTGTTAATGATTTATTTCTTGTAATAAATAGCTACAGAAGTCTGGAGTCATTTTATTCAAGGTAAAGACATTACTCTTCTGTAGGAGGAGCTTTTCTCAAATACCAACTACAAAACTGAACTAGAAGAACTCTGACCTTCTTACTTGTAAGAAACCCAGGCAAGTCTTCTAAGGTACATGACCGTATCGTAACCTCAGGGGACACTGATCTTCCAACAAAATTCGTCATTTGGACGGGAGTTGGTTACAGTATGGTTTGCCTATATTAAACAAAACTTTGCTCAAATCTGGTACTGACCTTTATGATAATTATTTTATATAAGACTTATATTCGTAACAAACATTATTGAAGCCACATTTATTCATCACACAGTTAACTACTTCTCTATAATCTCTCACACTTAAGATGCAGGAAAGGGGACCGGCGAAAAGAATTTCAAGAATGGCACATGAATCCGATACAACGTAAAAGAGATTCTCATCTTCACGACCCAACGTCATTACAATTAATCTGGTGCACAACTATGTATTCCTTGAATAGTAGACTTCCGCTGATAGGTAATCTTGAAAATTCTTGACTTCCAGATGGATTCAGTTCAAGCCTCAAGCCTGCCACGAAGATGCCACCTGTTTTGTTGGTGAAACGTTGGCATCAAGAAGTGCTATGGTCACGCTGAATCCATCCGGAAGCCAAGAATTTCCAACTATATGTTCCTTCTGAAAGAGGAATGTCGTCGACAAAGGCAAACACAATGACTATTGTCGTGGAATGGCCTATAGCGTATTCTAGGGAGTTTGTTGCAATGATTGAAAGACATAGTTGAACAGTGCATTCCAATGATTACCAATATAATTAATACATCTTGCTCATCTTATTTCGAATGTTGTGAGCTAGTTTGTCTGAGATTTATTATTATTATAATATTAATAATGTTTTTACCCTCGAGGCTTATGATTCCGCACATTGCGCTGTGATTCCAACAGTTCCCAACATCACCCCTTCAGTCAACTTTAGTGAACCGTTCAGTACAGCTATTTCGATCTCGGTTGGTGTTGGTACCAAATTCACTCTTACACCCGTCACCTTACCTCACTCTTAATTTGAGTAACGCTTCCTCAGCACCGCAACAGTAAAAATTAGTCTATCCCAATTTTTAACTGTTTTCAGCCGTTTTCATACCGTCTCTCTCCAACTTAAACAGTCTCATTCTGAACAGTGCCTCTAGGATATCTACCTTCTCTGTTCAGTTCATTGGAATCAGAATACGAAGTAAAAGTATGTTCGGAAAAACGAATTCGTCTAGCAGAATATCATTAGTAACTGGGTATCTGATGCGGCATATACAGCTTGAGTCAGATCGAGTCAATACTAATAACGGTGATAAAAAGTCAACGCAGATGAAAATAGCATACGTTCAGCCTGGAACAAAATAGGCGTGATTTATAAGGCATTTATCAGTACCCCTAACTAATGACGCAGACCTATATTTTTACTAGAGTTGGTTAAAACTGATATTTCTGAATCGAAATACTATAATCATAATAGTAAGTGCTATTACTGATATTTATATCACAAGTCTCCAAATAATTGTTCCAAAAAAAGCTGCTGTTTGATCTTAGGCACGGACTTGCTTCTATGAAACAACAGTTGGTGAATAATAACAGATCGTTGAATATCAACCCATCTCTAATTCTTAATAACTAACAATTAGACCTGCAATACCCAATACCAATTATTAACAAAACGATGCGTCTAGCTCTCTCATACTCTCACATTAATCCTAAACACAGCTCGATCTGACTCAATCGGCAGGTGTCTCAAGTGAAATATAGTTTAGTTGATTGCGTTGCAGGTGTGAGTGAAATAAATACTTACCTTCCGCTTTGAATATATGAGTATTCATATTTGATTGATTGAATGTATCGGTTCACCTATTCCGAATTATCTCCAGGAAATCTCGAGAAATATGCATCGGACGGAGAATGTTCTCAACAAAAGTTCCATGGTTCCTCATCCCCACTCCCTTTGAGGTGTGAGAGGGTGCAACTTCGGAATATTAGACAGAAATCCCTAATTCCATTAAAGATTCTTATAGATAGTCGAAAATTAAGTGAGGCTAATAGGAGTAATTTTATTTAGTTTCTGATTTAGCGCTGGAATTGGCTGAACGTAAAAATGGTGGGGACAATCGGTGAATAATTCTGAAGGGGAAAGAGTAGGAGCAATGAGGTGCTTAAATGTCTGCTGGAATATCGGCTTCTTTGAGGACTACATTCATGATATACAACATTCGATCATGCAACCATTCGTGGCTCCAATAGATTATATTTGTATAAAAAGAAAATTCGTTCGACTTATGAAGTAACATCGAGATTCATGTTAACCGATCTTTATAAAACATCGAATCTTCCCTGCTTATGTACAAATGCGTAATCTTTAATTAAATTTGAATGAATTCACTGTGAATCATCAATATCATGGCCTTTTCACAAGATATGGATCTCACATAAGACAATTATTCACACAAAGCTCTACATCCTCTCAAAAAAGTCTTATATATCAACCAAATTATACTGCTCAATGCCATTAAACAAATTTAGGAGATAAAATTACTTATATATGGAGTAAGAAATTTTTTGCTGGCTGTTATAACGTGAATTTTTCAATGATGAATTATTGAATGCATTTCCTGCTATGTAAAAACTCTTAGTCATTCTGTAATATTTACTATTTCTAGTATGATGTATGTATGATTTATACTTTTGATCTTATTATATGAAGGATTATCTGATGTATATGGGCGTACGAAGTAAAGTTATCGTTTTATTCAAATACAATCAATATGTAGCGAAGAATTTCTTTGGTCGGTCCTTTGCTACCTACCGTTAAGTATATCTATAGTTGAAGGTATTTTCTTAATATCAGTTCCATCGGCATATTCGTGAATAGGATAAATATTTCATTCTTAAGTTGTTTGAAAATATTGATTTGTTGTTATTTAAGACAGAAGAAAAAATTACTAGAGATTCAAAAGGAACGCAGAAGAAATCTGCAGTCGAATGATTTCAAAGTCATTAACTCATAACCTTCAAGGTTTGCTGTTGCCAGTGATAAGTTTATTCTCCCCATGTCAATGGTGAACAAATTATCAATAGTATCTCGAAATGCATCTTCAAAAGAACGGAACGGAAAAAGTGTAGTATGAAAGTTTTGTATGTTATCAAAATGAACAACTTGGAACCCACTGCGCATGCGCGCCGACTATCTTTCGGGCCTCGGGGTCAAAAATGGAGTAAATCTTTGACAATTTCTTATCGGTCCCAAGTTTGTAACGGTTTCGCCGTTACGTGTTTTAAAGAACACTGTAATGAACAGATTAAGATTTCTTTTCGGCTAGGAAACTTGTCATATCATATCTCAGAGACATCTGTTCGATCAATAACATCGATTATTGAAATTAGTTTGCCGCATGTTCGATAGCGCGAGTATCGCATGGAGGGGTAGATATCAGAACGGAAGTCTAAAACGGGCATTGTCGTGAGAAATTTATTCTGGGTAAGTCGAGATTCAATAATTCTTTGGTTTTGTATTCATTTTCTTAATTTTGCTATTGAAATATAATCAACATCAGGGACCATATAATTTGATTTGGTTCTGTAATTGGAATTCTAGATGTTCAGTACCTGAATGTGATTATATTTCAGGGGAAGTGATGCTCGACTTACCACAGGGTTCCACACAATCAATTTGTATTTAGCATATTTCCGAGATAATCGTTTCCATCACTGCATAAATTGTTGTAATTTTTGTACGTAAACAATGTAACGGGACGTAGGCAGATTACAGTGATAATATTTCTTGATTCCCTTTGTGTTTATCCCCACAATTAGCACATGGTAGTTTTAGTGATTTATTTTTGAATCGCCGTTTTGTTGTTCTGGTACATGAGTATACAGAGTTGTCTTATTGGACTTAAACGTGCAGTAAATGTTGTTCGAGGTTATCATAAAGTAGGTATTCAATTACTGCTTATTGTGTACATAATCATCAGGTCTGCTACGCTCGTGTAGAGTATAGTATAAATTACAAACATCAATTCTTGTATGCAAATCAATTCAACTAATTCAGATTTTATGCTAATTGACAAATTACGAATTATTCATCATTATTCTTTTCAGTTACATTCTTAGTTTACCAATTTCAAAATCAATTGCAATTACTTAATTCTTTCATATTGTTGTTTGACTCAGTATCTCTTCAAGATTTCAAAATTGTTATATAGTGTTTTTCTTCACAATTTGGGAGATAACATAATCAGTTGTGGAATCGCATGGTTATTCCGATTGATTGTGTTACTCGTCCCTTTGAACTTAGGCCAGGTTCTGTTCCTTTTTTTGAAATTACAGGGTAAGAACAACTGAGGTGCCTCTCTTCTCTTTTCCAGAGACGGTTTAGTGAATTTCCTGGCCGGACCGAATTCCAGTTCCATCAAGTTCCAAGGAGGGTAACATTTTTCAGTTTGAATGACCATGTTTTCATTCCACTGATTTCGTTTTCCAACTGAATTTGTGTTGCACTAATTTTTATAGTAACCTATTTCAAGGGTTCACTTTTAATTTTTTGTATCAGATAACCTCTTTAAAAAATATAAATAGATTCAAAGGACTTAACTAAATTTATATTTCATTTATTTCTTGTATTCAAAATTGTATCTTAAGTATTTGATTTTTATATTCTTACTATTCAAAATTCAAGTTTACTTTATATTATAACAAACACTGTTCAATACAAATTGTACCTTCTTTACATTATTATTCAAATTCCGTTTGGAATAAATCAAATTGTTAAGTTGAACTTGTATTATTTTTCTGAATACCCATCAACTATCATCCATCTCGTAGTGCCTGTATTCTTGACTGTGAATTATTTTTTTTTGTGGTTATTTATTAAGCGGTTGGCGCTCAGGGCAATTCACAAATCTAGAATCACAGGGCACGTTTCACTACGAGCCCTGAGACTAATTACCCTAATTTGAGCTAGTTGGGCAATTTAAAAAAAACGACGCTTAGTGTTCCGTTTCAAGTTATGATAGAGTAATGAAACCTAGCGTAAGAGTTAACCATACATGTTGTTAATCCATTGTAGTTCTTTTGGAGGAAATTCTTCTGGAGTTTTGGAGGAAAGTGAGGTAGGATACCGAGAAGGAAAACTCAAAAAATAAGGAAACTACAGGGTTTAGAGGGTCGTGTATGGGCTCAAAATGTTCGTCTAAATAACCCACTCTAAACTGTTTCTGTCCATCTTATGAAAAGTTGAAATTTTTTGACTATCCTAAAACTCGATTTCTAGTGACCCCATAAAAGATTATGGTCAAAAATATAAATATTGCATATCTCAAGTTCCGCTGAACCGATTTTGATAAACTTGGGCTTGAAATAAAGGTATTCGAAAATGTATTCTTACGAACAAAATCGTTGCTATAGCTTTGACGAGGTCTCTACAAATTGATAAGAACAGTTCAACATGCATTGATAATTTATATACAATAATTAAAGTGATTACAGAGCCCGTGGAGTCATTCTTCACTCTGTATTTTCTGACAACTGCCCAATATTCGTGAATATATTTTTGAAACAGGAGATTAAGAAAGTCGTTCAAAATAAATATAATAGGAAAATTCATTTCGGTGAGTTAGATACATTTTTCAAGGAGTGAACTGGGATGATATTATAAATTGTGAGGATAAAATCCAACTTTTTAAGAACAATATTTTCTAGCGAGAAATTTTTCAGAGGCAAGAGTTCTGAATCTAGAACAATTGTGATAAAATGTGTTCATAGATTTTTTCTAAATATAAAATTTAAAATCAATAAAATTACACGTAGCATAATTACGAAAGCTGTAAGTTAAAATCAAGTCACAGTTCCAAGCACCTCCTTTTCATCAATACAAAAATCCCTCTATTATATTGCATCAAAAATATTCAATATTATACCTTCCCAGTATAGAGAGTGACCTTACAAGGATAATAAAACAAAAATGAAATTCCGGTTGCTAGCCAATAAAATAAAATTACCCGTTACTAATCAAGCCATTATTATGGTGAAGTGCGTTCATATTGAACACTATTGTATTTACGTATTTATTATTGTAATTATAATTATAATTTCTATTTCCATTGTTCCATGTTGTTATTTGAAACTTTAATTTCAATCGTAGTTTTATGGGTAAATACACATACCTTTGAGAAAATCTTGTGTTATAATCACTGATTTTTTTCTATAACTCATTTGAATGTCAAAATTGATTAAAATTAAACATATAATAAATAAAGATACAATTAGAAGATATCAAGATAATACCAATAATTATTTCCAATAGGTAAAGTGTTAACTGTCTATTCAATTTTGGTATTCATTTACGCGATTATAAGGTCTATTCTCATGGAAAATGATATGGTTTTCATTTCAGTAGGTCATTTTTCCTCGGAAAATCTGTTTGTTATCTTGCATAATTAAATCTACATTTGCAAAGGTATTTGATAGATTTTTTAATGGAATGTATTTTGAATCTTATTTGTACTGTTCGTTCTTTCAGAAGAAAATCATCAATCATCACTATCACATTAGAAATAAGTCCTTAGAAAAATCGGAGGATAATCATTATTTACGTCTATCGATTCTTTGTTCAGTGCAATTATACGTTTCATGTAGTACGCGTGCCTTGAAAGCGGGATTGACTTTTTCTTGCATAATTCTCAAAAATACTATCTACTCGAATGTATCGTTGATACTTGAATTTCACAAGGGAAATACAAACAGTATTTTTGTCTCGCTGTAACTTTGAACTACTATGTAATGAATGAATATTATCTATACAATTTCACAGCATTAAAGTCAACTTGTCTTGTCGTTACTATTGAAACGGTTTCCTGAAATGAAAATTTTCTTTTTTCATATTGGGAAAAATGATTTTTGTTTAGAGTGTAAAAAGAATAGGTTCACGTATCGATAGAGATGAAGAAATGTCAACTTTATGAACAGTTGTGAAAAAAATTATTACTTAAACAAATTTCATTGTTGTTGACATGCCAATAATTGAAATTCGTTTATTGACAAGATACCAAAAAAACTAGGTTGTTCAAGTCGTTTTACTACTATCTTGTGATTGTCATTATTCTTATCATCATCAGCATTGTTGTTTGTTAAACCGAACTAGAGCAGTTCATTTTGAGTCAGTACAATGAGATGTGAGTTGAATCAGCATATTTTTGGATGCAACAATATCAGATGAATATATGACAGAATATATCTCCAAGCGGGAATAAATCCTAGATTAAAAGATTATTTGTGAGTTCATTATTGAATTCAATAAAATTAATTAAACACTTAAGACAAGAAAATGTATTAACTCCAAGCGACAATTCTAGGTTGATATGCTATTTTAAAATTCATTTTTGGATGGAAATACTTCAAACGGCAATACATTCTACATTATCAGGTCCATTGTAAGTCTATTTCTGGGTGCAATGACATGAACTGAACAGATAAGACAACTTTATGTTATGTCTAAGCAGCAATGTTTATGCGAGTCCAATGTTTGTGTTTGTGTAAACTAAATTATATCACAAAGAAACTATTCTACATTCAAACTTAAAGAAAACGTGGGTGGTTTATCCAAAGTACTATTCTTCGATATGCAAGCTGAAAAATTAAACAAGAAATGATTTATATGGTGGAAACAATACTCCTTCGAAGTAGACACATGGTCGCGCTTGTTGTTGACAGAGAGCAAATACGGCACACATCAGGCAGAAAGCTTTCTCATATTCAGAAATTTATGGAAAATTTTCCGTAGCAATTTCGAGCACTCTAACTCGCCGATCGTCCAATATCATATCATGGATTTTATCGACGATTTCTGGCGTGGTAACCTCAACTGGACGACCAGAACGTTCGGCGTCCTTTGTGATAACAAATGTCATATGAGATTTTAGATTGTTGCGCCCTCTGTTTTATATTTCAGGGAGACCTTGCCCTCATAAAACACACTATTATCGCGAACGGCTTTCGAGTCTGCAGATTATTCACCTGCCTTTGATCTTATCAAATACTTAGGGAAGAAAAAGCTCGATGAAAGATACAATGTCAATAACTCTTACTCAAACATATTGGTGATATTAAAGACAGCACTAATAATAATAATAATGTACGCAGATCGTGAACGGGAGCATTCTTGACCAGATAGATGTCGAAGACACGTTAGCCTACCTAGGAGAGTTACATTCAAGATATAGTGGAGGTTAAAAACACTCTGCGGCAAGTATCAGCAGAAACCCTGATATATCTGTTAATTGGAACTCGACGTGAAAACTCGCAAAATGAAGCACGTTCACCGACCTAAGGGAGGACGTGGACTTCTGTGTTTGAAGTGTCTACATAACAGACTAAACTGGATGGAATCTCGAAAATCATCTAGAGTTTGAATACCTTTTTCTGCATTATTTATGATAATGAGAAGTCAGGGAAAACAGCGTTTCTTTCCAGGGCTGCAACTCCAGCAGTCGATGAACTTGATCTCGTATTTGACACTGAAAAGTACTGAAATGCCGCAGCTCCACAAGAATAAGCCACTACAGGTGGTCTTCTAAAAAACATCGAAAATCTTGTCTTACCCAAATATTGAACTTTCCTTTCCTTGGGTCAACTGAGCTGAAGTCGGAGACTGAGCATTCATTATGGACTGCCAGAAACGTGTTTTAAGCATTTTAATCTACCGGCACCGCGTCTTGATAAAGGTTGATGACATCGGATACAGGACCTGCTGTGGAGCTCCTGGGACCATCATGGTGCTACGGTCAGTGTGTTCGACATACGCTACCTCAGCCTATATCGATAGACACAAGGCGGCGTTACGAATGTTGTATTGCCATCTCTGTCACTCGTATGGTATTGACAAAATGCTAGTGCTGCCCTACGCTCCGAATGATACAGAATCCGTTGTTGAGAAGGAATAGTGTCCAATTCATAGGCACTACTCATCCCCCACCATCATCGAAATACATGATAATGATCCTGTAGCACTTCTCGACCACCAGGAGGAAACGATAATCGTAATATAGTTTTCTGCTCCCGTTGGAGTGGACGTCGCTTGAAAATAAGAGGAAACCATTGGTGAAATGATGCCCATGGTACTCTCGATTCTTAAGATCATAACAGTATACTAGGAAGCTGTCTCCTCGGTTCGTTGCGCATACTCGGGACTCGATTCTCTTGATGATCTCTCACCTCAAGTATTTGAGGAGTGATCATTGGTTTTATCCAACACGTCCTTCAGAATGTTTTGGAACGTCGGAAACAGGAACTGATCGGAATAGTTAACAGCAAAAAACGTGTAATATAACAAGAAGAAATAAAACTGGTAAATCACTGAAGATTGTATTTTGTGCGTACATTATAATAAATACATGAACGTGATTTTCACATCCTGTAGGCATAAGATAATTTCTTTCTGAGTGCCTATATTTCGTTTAGTATGGGTTAGTTTGTTATATCCGACTGATGTGTTCTTAGTAAGGTTCCGTCATGATTCAGAGGGGAAGATTTTTTTACATACATATATAGGTGATGTAGGTCGAGTATTCCAGAATAATTAGAATATTAATTAGATGTGTTTATTCCAAACTTTTCTGTCGTTGGTTACTATTTATATTTTAACATGATATTTGAAGATATTGAAATTGTTTAATACTTTTGAAACTATTAGGAATTGGCAAGTTGGTGAGTATTGATGCTTAAAAGTTTGTTGTTTCAGTTTATTCACATATTTGTATATTGAAGCATTCGCCTGATATCGAAAATATCATTCTCCGAGTATAGCAAGTCGCTTGAATAATATTCAAGTTATGTACGTAGATTACTCACCGGACACCCCCAACCCAATATTCCATAATTCAGCTGTAATTGAACGAGAGCAAAATATGATGTTTTCAGATCCTTCGCATTCAGGAATTCAATAAAATATCTGAACTTACTCAATAACCCCCTCAAATCATTCTCAACATTCTTGATGTGAAGGTCCCATCTCTAATGTCGATTATTATACCCAGATACTACGAAAGATTTTTTCGTTCATACTTGTTCTGCTATTCGCTATGCGAGGTACTTGATTGAGTATGTGTTCCGAATAGAGAAATAATACGTTTTTTGGTTGTTCATAGTAAACATTAATAAACTATAGAAGAGTTCACACTGTAGATATGTTATAACACTATTTGTAAGGAATAATTCCCCCTATCCTGAAATTACTATTGAAGTACTGAGGACCTTTCCGCTACCGAGTCATGAGAGTGAATTAAATTATAAATCAGAATGTGCCTGTTTAAATACTATTTGGGGATGATAATGTAAGCAGTGGACTTCCTTCAGCTAGACACGAATTGGAGTTTGATGAATTGCTTTTTTGTTAATACATTTCCATCCCTCCTAAGAAATGGTTTGACCTGTATTCGAAATATGTTCATCTACCGCTGATTTTTCACCATTATTTTCCTTTATATGAGAAAAATGAGTTAAAATGTGCCTTCCAGTTTGACCGACATAGCATTTTGAAGACGATTCAAAATTGATTTAGTAAATCCTGGATTTGTCGAAATCAGAAACTTTATCAAAGGTGTAGTCTAAACGGTGTTTTAGCTTGTTCTTACATTCATAAACATTTGAATTTCATTTGCAGTATTTGGAGGTGACTCTAGTCAGGTTAGTTGACTACGTTCCAATTTCCTTTTTATTTATAAATTGAATTATTGATCAGATATTTTTGATAACTATTGTCCAACGCAATTTGATGAAGTTCCTCAACTTCGTTGTTATGATTTTGCTGGCCCGAAGGGACGTTCAATAATCTATGAACTAAATCATAAACGGCCATTTTATATCTAAATGGTTTAGCTGAATCCGCCGGAGTATACCTATTTCCTTGATTGACTTTTCTGTATATGTCGAAATCCAAGTGATTACCATCTTTCATAATGTGAGTATCAAGAATAGGTGATTATCTGTTTTTTATTTCAGTGAATCTCAGTGATTAAAATTGGCTATTAAGCGTGTTCGAAAAGCCATGAAAATCAAAATCTTTATTTGTAATCTCAAAAATGTCGTCAACATATCTGAACCAAAGTTTTAGAAACTGTTTCAATTTTGATTTTAAAGAGGTTTTGAGTTCTCTGTACAACAATATTTTTTAACTGTAATGTACTTCTTACATTCCTATATTCCCTATACATATACACACATACTATGTAATATTATTTAGTATGGAAATGTAGCAACGTCGCTTATTTACTTTCCTTATTCATCTTATACAGCTCAGTCTTACTTACAATTTTAACGCGCAGTAAACATAAGCACGCTACCACATTTTATTCCTTACAACGTTGCCGCATCGTTTTTCATGCGATCATTCTTATATTACCTCCACAGAAAATGATCGTCGAAATAAGTTGTTTATTTCAATTGTTTATCAAAACTACGTGGTGAATAATTTTAGTTTTTTTATATATATTCTAACAAACATTAGTTTCTTATCGGGATCTTAAGAGTCGTTCTATAATAAAAAAAATTGATCATTTTTCCACGCTTCTCCCATGCTACATGTACAACAAATGTCATTTTTAATTGCAAATATTTGATGCCCGATCTTCTAATTTTAACGTGGTGTGTATTATTTATTTAATAGCTTATATTCCGAATTTTGAGAATTTCTTAGAATATTGCTTTCATAATCGTACTACCTTGAATGTGAAATAATTTTGCTTCATAAATAAAGATGTATTCTGTGCAGTTCCTATCGAGGATATTAATATTCGAAAGTCGCTTCTTCGGAATGTTTTTCGACTCAGGGATTGGAGTATTTGTAAACAGTGAAGCAACATCAAATGAAACGGAAATATCACCAGGTTCAAGTTTGGAATCTTTCAATTTTGCAATGAGTTCCAAAGAATTTTTCACAGACAAATTTGTTGCGGCTTGGAAGCTGCTGAATTTCTTCTCTAACTATTTTGCTATGTCGCGCTCTCGAATATAGAAAATGAAGAAAACAGTCCACAAGATTTCTTTACCACTGATGACAATAATTTTGTACTAGCAAATGAATAATGAAGAATACCTTACAAAATAATTTCTCACCACTGATAATAATATTCAAATAGGAATCATCGGTCTTAGGGGGAAACCAATCCACATCTCAAATATGGACCATACAACAGAATTTCGCATCAAAAGAACTGGAATCAGAACGACAAAAAGTGCAAGTGACTTATTTGTCCAAAAAAACATTTTATATGGAACATAATTTACAAAGTTTAAAACTTTTGTGAGCAGGAAAACTCAATTCGGAACGTTGGCCTTATGCAATAATGTCAACATGGTGAAAGAATATTTACGAAGATGAGGAAGGTTGCAAGATAGATGAAAGAGAAGGAAAGGAAAGGAAACGTTAAAAAAAATTAATAAAATCACGAATTCTCTACAATAGTGCTAGCAGCGAGATGAAATCATATAAGGCAAAATACTGTTCGAGGTAATGAGAGGGGCGGAACGGAAAACCTTACCCATTCGTAAGATAAATCAAGGGTTGAAATAATGATAACGGTGTATTTCTAACAATAATTGGGCAAGAAATCCTAGAATTCCCATCACTCTCCAGGATATCGATAGCTTTTGTTATTTTGGATGAGACAAGTAATATCTAATGTTTGTCATTAGCACATAGATCTAAAATTTGCAAAATAGTCGCAAATCTCTTAATGAATGAGAATTAATTTCATAAATATGTAGTATAATATTATCAATATAATTTTCCTTCCAACCCAAGAATTGTAACGTCCATGTATTATGCATATGGCAGAAGGGGTAGGAATAATACTATTTCAGACTTTTCTTCTTTAAGTGATCCCTTGTTTCGGGCGACGTAAATCAAAACTATCCCCTCGTTTCGGACGGATTGAAAATTATCGAGCTTATGCCTCTCATTTCGTGGGTAGGCAAATGATCCGATTAGGGGGGTAGTTACAGGTAGTTACCTGCCAAGACGATCTTGTGAAATTCTGGTAATTTCCCATGATCTTCAGGTACAATATACTTAAATGTAATTTGCCTAATTGCCTGCTTATATATCATCATACCTGGATGTTTAGGGTTTTCCCGGTATAATACTTAAGGGTGACAATATTTTCATATTCATCATTTCATATTCTCATATTCATCAGCTTTTCGGTTATAAATGTCAGTGCAAATTTTTAGAATCGCCATAATGGAACTTAAAGTAATTGATACCAAAAGAGATAAACCTGCAATTTTATATTCAGGATATCGTTTTTTAAAAAAGTGCATAAACAAGAACCAGACTATGCGCTGGATCTGTACAAATTGGTCATGTCCAGGGGCCATTTTGACAACCAAGGATTATAAAATTCTTCAAGAGAAAAACCACACATGTGTCCCGTACGAAACCAGAAACGATGTAGTCTCATGTCTTCGTAAAGCAAAAAAGACGTGCACGGGAGGAGTTGCTACAAATTCCTGAAATTCACCGTCAAGAGCTGATGCAACACTTGCAAGCGTCAAGGATAGATTCTACAGAGGCAGGCAAAAAGCTTTGCGAGTTAGATCTTTATCAAAGGAACGGCAAGAAATCGTTATTTCGGAGACAATGCAACACCTTGTGCTGATAGACGATGGCCAGAAAGATGGAATATTGGTTTTTTGCAGTGGTAGGACACTCCTATCCCAAGGCTCAGAATTTTTTATGGACGGGACATACAAAAGCTGTTGTTCCCTGTTCGACCAATTGTATACAATACACGTAGATTTGGGAAGCACTAATGTCAGCACAAGGATTGTTCCAGCCATCTGTGCGCTTTTACCGGACATGAAAGGAGTAGTGTTGCCCAAATGTAAGAACAAGACGAGTCTTAGCCAGTATTGGTCTTGCGCCAATACACCTGGTCTTGGTCTTGATCACAGTATTGCGCTCCCAGTCTTGGTTTTGATCTTGGTCTTGCAGCAAGAGTCTCGCAAGTCTGGCAATTACCTATTAGTGTTTCTGTTTTTCATTCTTATTCAATCTTTTTATGTTGGCAAAATTTACACAAAGCAATTTGGGATGCATGAAATGTTTCGAAAAACTCATCAAATTTTCTTTTAGGTCTTTCAGATCTATAATTCCAACTCCCACTACTCCGACTAGAACTATTTGAATCTTCGTCACTCATGTCAAATTGTAAACGTGATAAGTTTTCCGAGAACAACAAGGATTAGAGTGAAATCAATTATTACATTAGACTCGAAGCAAAGCTCAATTGGGAATCACTGGAATTGAAATAAGTACTATTACTTATAGTCCATTCGCTTAGATAGTGTCGCCTTGTACCTTGGCACGTGCCAGCTCTCATTAAAGGATGATGTCGCGAATCAAAGGATTCCGCATGCGGCGTACAGACGCATGACATTGTAGCGTCCTGCTTTCCGCTCTTATACCTACCTTATTATCATAAGTTAGATTTCAAATTAGTTGGTAAGATCTCTTTTTCGGCCTGTAACTTTTGAAATATTAAGAAAATAAACATTTTCTCGGTAACATACCACATATAATTTTATTACGCTTTATTCTATGTAACTTATTTTTCGTTTTCATTATTTTCATATTTTTATTTATTGTCATACTATATTTAATATATAATTTTTTATTTACTTATTCGGACTTCGTAAATTACCCCTTCAACGAAAATGCACAGATAGTCATTTATAACTGTATTTTAAGTCTTCCTATTTTCTGCCTATTTTCTTCTTCAAAATTTTATGTAGGTACTGATAATTTCTCTTATTTTGTTTCGTTTGTTTTCTATGTGTCAATTTCTTGTATTATAAATTAGGCCTGTCCACTCCCTGAAACGACACTCAGTCCTAACTGCAAGACGCAAGAGTCTCGCAGGCTTAGTCTTGTTCTTGCTCAAATCCTGCACGGTCAGTCTTGATCTCGGTCTTGCTAAAATTAGGCGGTCTTGGTCTTGGTCTTGCAAAAATGCAAGCACAAGACCAAGACTGCAAGACCAAGACCGATTTTGGGCAGCACTAGAAAGGAGTCACATGACTTTTTACATTGTTGGAAAAAGTACAAAATTTAAGCCAGAAAAAGTGCACATTGACATTGAACGAGCAGCAATCAACGCTCTCAAACACACTTTTTTGGGAGTAAAAATTCAAGGGTGTAATTTTCATTTCAATCAATGCCTATGGCGAAAAGTGCAAGAGTTGGGTTTGGTTACAGGATACAAACAAAATACAGAGATTAGGGAAGATGGTCGTATGTGTGCAGCCCTGGCACATTTGCCAAAATAGTACATTCCTGAGGCATGGCTTCTGATAATGGGAAACTCCCCACAGGAAGAGACCCTGGTGAAGTTCAACGACTATTTTGTGGAGCAATGGCTTGAGGATGATGGATTTACATGTGTTCGCTATAACGAGTGACACCGCACATCAAATCCGGTAGAAGGATGGCATCATCGACTTAACAATCGTGTTGGAAAAGCACATCCAAATATTTATGAACTGCTTGAAATACTTAATGATAAAATACGGCACTACGATATTATTGTAAAACAAACTGAGCTGAATATGAACACTCCAAAGCGTGCAAAAAAGTATAGTGACTCAGATTGTCGTATAAATGAGGGTGTTGACGATTTTGTACAAAGTGAAATAAGCTTAGGCCAAACTTTGAGGAAATTAATGTATATAATAAAATTTGAGTAAGCTGTAAATAATAGAAGCATAATATGTATTATTTCCTTGAATTAGGTCTCTACTATTAACAGTAATGTTAATATCTATAAGTTTTTGTAATTTTTTCCTTTCTACTAAACGATTGTCTGAGTAAATAACAGCAAATACTATTATTATGACATGTCAATTTGTATCCCAAATGTAAATTTTGAGAAATGAAAAATATCTACTGCATATAAGATTATTAGTTGTTATTCCTCTATAATAATCCAACTGATCCTATGATAGACTAAGATATCTCTAAGATGAAAGTAGGTATTCTAAATAAGCTGAAAGTATAAAGTATTGGAGGTAGGAAGGTAAGTCCCTACATAATTATTCAGTTTCCGACGTTCATTTTAAATCGCACGAAACGAGAAGGTATTTGCAAATACATTTGATTGCATCTAGGGGGTGCGCCCGAAACGAGAAGGTTTTATAATCCCGCACTAAACGCGACGTCCGAAGCACTAATAAATCTTTCTCTCAGATGTGACCAAGAATACAAATTTTGAATTGTTGATATCTTCTACTATTCGTATTTCAGTCAGTGCTAAGATATGAAAGGGAAAGTCTTTTAATCGTATGTAAAATTCACAGAACATTTTCGCAAGTGTTAACGAATGATTCCATTCAGAACTATTGATTATTTTGAAATGGAAACGGATGACAGATGACCATAATTGGTTGATGTCAATATTACGAGGATCTCTATTCCCAAGGTTTTTCTCATGTTTTTACGAATTATCGTCCGTTTGTCTGGTATTACGTACTATTTCGAATATGAAGAAATTGTGTGTTAGTATCCGTGAAACAGTCAGTATACAAACTTGTGTATTACGAATAGACACATATTTTCGATGAGTTCGAATAAGTAGCACATGGAATTCAATATATAAAATATTTCTATTGATGAAACTTTCACATGATTGTTCTATTTCTATACTTATGTACTAACTATAAATGTGTTTCAAATCTCTTGTTAAAGAATTTTTAATAAAAAATGCATTTTACAGTTCGAATGAATTTATTAACTGTGATGTGAGTATTGTAGCTAATACTGTTACATTTTAAATGAATCCATAGCTTATAAAACTTCATATAATAGTTTTTTTATTAATTTCAAATTGTACGCTTTATGAGCAGTTTTTTTTTCTTAACAATTTTTTATGTGTTATATTTTAATATTCAGATTGTGTATGACGACCTATTGTATTCCATTGTAATTTGACTTGTGTAAAATGCTCTATGTATTATTGGCACCAAATAAAATTATTATTATTATTATTATAAGATTTCAAAGGTTCGAGAAAATAGGTGAAAAATATTCAAAAGTTACCCCTCAAAAATATTTTTGTAGGTATAATAGCAACATATTGGGTATTAAAATGTAGAAAATTGTGGCTGATGAAGCGACGAAGATAAATATGTATTTTCGCCATAGTCAATTTCGAATATTATCATTTCTACATAAAGCTTATGGGCATCAAAATTATTAATGTATGTAGAGCTGATCAGGCACTTACTTGGAACATCATATTGGACGGATTCTCTTGAACCTGTAACTGATTTCAATGGTGTAAGTCCGTATCTTTAGAAATTTTCCAGAGTATCATCAGTTAGACCAGGACTGGTGGACTGAAGTGTTAATATTGACACGTTAACATATGAAAAATGCCAGAATTTCTCAAGTTGGCAGAGCCATAATGTTTTACAAAATTAAGTACATGTGACTCGTAAAACTTTATAGATCAATAAATGGTGAAACAATGAATAGGATTGAACATAAAATTGGATCAAATAGTTCACTGTCGTCATCCGTGATAATCAACCGTAAACATTGGATCGATATACTTTTCCACTATTGAAAAGATCAAGATCCTTATATTCCTGTTCAACCATTTATCAAAGGAATGAATCTTAAGCAAAAGACTACTACTTTTCTCAATAATCTTTTAGATGGCTGTATTGTTGATTTATTGTGTCGAATAATTCAACCAGGGATTATATCTCTTGCTCGAACTAGATTCGGAACTGTGTCCCGGGTTTGATTAAGAAGAAGTCTAGCATGGATTTAAAATCTCGACTGGTAAACACGCTTCTGGTTAGGGCACCAGATAATTGTTTCATATTCTTCAAGCGAAGTATGCTTATAAGCATGCTGGCACTGAGCTACATATCGGAAGAGTGGAGGGCGGCAAAGGTGGTATTTATACCAAAGCTACGGCGAGATTCCTACGACCAGCCAAAATCTTTCCGTCCGATCAGTCTTACTTCGTTTGTCCTGAAAACCCTTGAGAAACTGATCGACAGGCATGTTAGAGATGGAACTCTTATGAGAAGTCCCCTACATCGCAATCAGTATGCTTACCAAACCGGGAAATCCTGTGAAAAGGCAGTATACGAGTTAATACGGAGAGCAGAAAAATCGCTGGATGCAAAGAAATTGCGCTAGCGAGCTTTCTGGACATAGTGGGAGCTTTTGACAACACCTCATTCGAATCAATTGCCCAAGCAAGGTGGGAGCGGGGGGTGAAAGATCTGCTGTGTAGATGGATCCACAACATGCTCCGATGCAGGACAGTCATAGGAACTCTCAATGAGGTTGAAAAGAAGGTGCAGGTCGCTGAAGGATGTCCGCAGGGAGGTGTACTGTCACCTCTGCTGTGGAGGCTCGTGGTGGACGATCTTCTGATACTCCTTGAGAGCAAAGGATTCTGCGTAATCAGATATCAGAATGACATCGTCATTATAGTACAAGGGAAGTTTGGGAACACAATAGCATCTCTGATGCAGCACGCACTGAACACCGTGGAAAAATGTTATGTGTTAACGAATAATTCTGTTCAGAGCTATTGATTATTCTGGATATCGGGAAACGGATGACATATGAGAATAATTAGTTGACATCAATATTACGAGGAATTCTATTACCAAGGTTTCTTTCATGTTTTTACGAATCATCGTCTGTGTGCTATTATGTTTTATATCAAATATGAAGAAATTTTGTGTTAGTATCCGTGAAACAACAGTTCATACGCAAACTTTTCTATTACAAACGAACCGACAGACAGATGAGTTTCAATACACATAAATATTTACACCTGTACTAGCCAAAGGTAACCGAGCTTTGCCTAAGTAAATAAATTACTAAATAAATTACAGAATGATATGAATATCAAGCTCAACCAAAGTATTCATCTTTCGCTTATTTACAAAATTGGAAAAAAATTACAAAAGATGTAGGCTATGGATCATATTTTATATAGTGGATTGTAACTAATAAGAGATAACTGCAACTGTCTACTTATGGGCAAATCGTGAGAGCAAATAAAATAAGCAAAACATGAGAAAGTTTCTAACAGGTCGCCTTTCTCAGTTATCACGTATTTACTAAGACCGGCGTTGCTTTTTACCCATTTGTTCCGGGAACTATGATACCATTGCTACTGATTTTGTTTGATAGTACGATTTTACTTGACAGCAATATGTTTGGCTTATTTTATTAACTCTCACAATTTTCCCATAAGTGGGAAGTCACAGTTATCTTTTATTCGTTACAACCCACTCTATCATATGTGAGCCATTGTCTCACACATTCCTTTTCTCCCCATTAGTCTGGTGTATTCTATAAAATCCAGTAGCCCGGTGATGTAGGGGATTCTCCTGGTTTTCTCGGGTGGAGTATTATCGTCCCCAATGTATGTTCGTTGACCAGCCGCGTATGCCATGCACTGATACAGAACATGCATGTCTCTTCTTCCACGCCGCAATCCCTGCATGTGGCTGATCTACCAGATCCATCGTACAGAGATGTTTGTTGCATGGGGTGTGTCCGATGAGAATTACAACAATAGTCCTTATTTCTTGTCAGTTGAACATCTGTAGTTTTTTCACTCGTTGCTGCTGAAGGTTTCCCAATAGTTGTTCGTAGTGCAACATACGGAGCAGTTTCCTCAACATCTTTGAGTTGAGAATTTCTATGTGGCATGAGAAATCTCTAAAGTTGGCTCTGATCCAATCAGGGGTTGTTCCTCCCCGCTATGACGAGTGCGGCGGCAGCCTCTTCGAGTTCGGTTTCCTCAGACGCCCATCCGAGTGTACAACTGGGGTTCTTCACCAGTGCAGTTAGCTCCTCTACACAATCGAGTATGTATTATTGCATTGTAATTGCTCTTTCTCTCTTCCCCTCTCTCTCTCTCTCTCTCTCTCGCTCTCTCTTTCTCTCTCTCTCTCTTGTTTCCCTAGACTTGAAGAAATTCCCTCCCCTCGGTCCTTCCTTTCGACTTTTCCGGCACCTGTACTTTTTTTCGATCTTGGTGCCTCCGGTAAGCCATACGGAACCCCCTGATATCATACGATAATTGTTTTCAGGGGGTTCCCTCCTCCTCATGATACAAAAATGGCACAGAAGAGCTATGAGCTTCGATCTGGTCGGATCTCATTCTCATGGCCCAGGTGATCCAAGAAATCTAAGAATGCTTTAGCCATTTTGTCGGCCTTCCCTTGTTCATTAAGATCCGAGCGATATGCTCCTCTCATGAGTTCCACCAGAACGGCGAGGTGCAATGGCTCCAACTCCTACAGCCTTCTCATAGCAACATTGGGGTGGTCAAGATTGCACCCTTTATTCCTAAACACAACAGCATCTCAACTCTGTTCAGGGAATGCTGGAATACTATCGTTCTTGTTTTTGACCACCTTTGCCGCCCTCCACTCGTCCGGTATGTAGCTCAATACCAAGCTGTTTACACAGGATCAGGATCAGTATATCGATTACCTGTTGTAGTAAAGTTGGTAGTATCTCATCTGTTCCCGGCAACTCAATTGGTTGGAATGGATTTACTGCTCATTTAATTTTTGATTTGTTATTGATACTCGCAGCCATAGCCCAGTTTCCTTCTCCACTCTTACCTGAGCTACGAGGTCTCCCGGTTCTATGAGAACGAAACCCAGGGAAGTGAGTATGGAGCAGCAGCTACAGCGTTTTTTCTTCTGTTTTGGTATATTCTCCTTGTACTTCTGTACAGGAGTCCACTATCTGTCGTGGTCCGGTTGTTAGTACCTTGTGATGTCTAGCGTAGCTGGATACATCCTCTATACCGTCGCAATACTTCCTATGGCAGGTCCTTCGCATTTTCTTGATGGCGTTCTTCTACGTAGTCAGTGCCAAGCAGCATTCATTTCAGTTCATTCAGATTCCCTTGGCTTAGTTGAACAGTCTTCTCACTGTCCGCCTAATTGCGGATAGTTTTGAACTCCACCAGGGGCAGAGATTCCGTCTTTTAGCTTCCATTGGGAATGAGGTTTCGAAGGCTGTTATTATGGCTGAGATTACAACTGTACCCTTATGTTTAACTCCGGCACGGTGGTAGGGGCCATCGTTGGGCAGTCCCCGAAGGTCTCTTGTAATTTCATGCGATAGAGGTCCCTCTTGGTGGCCCTTGGGCTTCACCTCGTTTGTTACTGTCTCTGCTCCTCACAATGTGTGGTGTATATTTGCATCACAACCAAATCCTAATTAGAGTCTAACGCTGTGAGTTCGCGACTAGAATGCTCTCACAACGGTAAAACTCTGGCTGTATCTTTCACCAGGATGCAAGTCCGCGATTTTTGTTCGGACGAGGTATGTATGTTCCACGCCCTGACGCTACCTAATCCCAGAATCCTCCCTCCATACACCCATGGTTCTGGAATTAGGACAGCGTTTCTATTTGCTTTCATCATATATGAACCGAGGGCAGTAGAGCCCGCCCTACCGTTATTTAGGATAATTGGCACAACTTTCATTTATTGCTGTTTCCCTGGTGTTTCAGTTGCCCTCCTCCCTTCTTCACCCTCCATTCTCAGAAGGGAAGTTTCAGTTACCTGTACTCTCCATGTCTCCTCTCCTTTTTAGTTTTTGAATGCCAGTCACTAGAAGTTGTGGTGTGGTATGTTATCGACCTCTTCCAACTTCTTCCATAACAGTTCGTTTATCAGCACGACTAGAAACTTTCCATTTCGTTGCTCCTCTCCGATGCTGGTAACCTTCCAGGTTGATATGCTTATATTGCTTTGGACACTTATCATATGAAGAGTCTTCTCCGAGGTTGTAATCTCTGGAATGAAGCCGATTGCGAGTCGTAGTTTTTGAAGTTGGCTCGCCTCCACAAGAGTAAGCTCGATCCCCTTACAGGTTGGCCATCGCCACCACACCTGCTACCTCATCCTTGGTGGAATCTTCCAGACTGGTAATGAGCAGAGCCCATCTGGTATCGATATCATGCCAATTTTGTGGTGGTTTCCCCCTTTTTATAATTTGTCAATGTCTTGAAGTAGGAGGTTCTTTATTCGGCCTTCCTGCTCTTCCGGAATTGATGTGTCGGAATTCTCTGTGACCATAATAACGGCCATTTCAATTCCGACCACCGCTTTCTTGGAGGAGACTTGTGGGCGGTTCCTGATTTTACAGTGGTGGTTCTGTGCTTTGGATGCACATATCAGACCGGTGTCACGTTTGCTTCCTGAAAGTGGAAGCTTGGTCTTCTTCAACTTTCTGTTGGGCCCTCAGCTTCCGGTGAGTGGCGTCTGAGAGTTGTCACTCCTTGTGATTCACCAGGGTCCCTGGCGTTTCTCTGTCATGGCCAGTGACAGTAGGGTTCTGCGAAGAGTACTTGGTTCTTTGCTTTATTATTGTTCATTCCTCATAAGACTCATTCCGGTTATATCTTGCACGTTGTTTAGGAGAAGTTCATTTATCGATATTGAAAATTATTCTTCAGGAGAGGGAGTATATATAGATTTAGATCGATGCATTTCATTCGTCCCAGTAGTGCGATACAGTATTATCCAAAACGTTGATAGAGGGCTCTTCTAATCGAAATCCTTTGTTTTAAGATATTAGTTCGTCAGCAAGGATAAAACCTGCTGTAAACCAGTATGCAGTACAATACACAAGAGGCCACCAACTTTCATCGTTCACAGTTTCAGTGCTACAATCTAGCCAGGAATGACCGACAGTACCTATCATCTATGAAGATCCATGATACCTCGAGAGTCAGAACGAAGTTTAAAAGTTGTATGAAAATTTAGTTATGTTACAAACACTTACACATTTCTCCGATTTAATCGATGAGCACCGTATTAAAATGTTCGATCAACTAACTCTCCGGTAACTTTCATGATTGAAATTAGTTTGTGGTTATGTTAGCTTTCTAACCCTCTCTTACTTTCTAACCCTCTATCATTGTTGAACACTTAGTTTCAACTTGTTAACTTAAGGATTCTCTCAATATCGACTAGAAGCGCCTTCTGTGACGTTTACTCTGATAAATATTTCAAGCTTCATATTTCAAAATATTCCAATGACCTTCGTTGTGAATAGATTATACATTTGATATCTATCTGACAGAAATGAAATATTGGTTGCCGATTTTGTTCCTTGATAGAATGTAGTTTCATATTATTCAGTAATAGATGTGCACACATGTACACCATGCGCTATAACCTTTAATCCATCTATGAAGTTGATATGCTCGGCTAGCTGATGATGATAAGGTTATATTTATTGTTTCTCTTGGTCAGGATCAAATAAAATTAATCTTTAATAAAAGAGTGAAACTTCACTAATTCTTTCCAAAAATCACAGATATATACATATGCACAATCTACAAATATTGATTCAATGAAGACGAAACAATTATTAAAAATTTAACTTATGAATAAACAAATATGATAACTTAACTTATCAAAATCCAGGCAGTTTCAGGTTCTTATTGATTCCATTATACAGGGTGTCTCAGATTTTAATCATGAAAATTCAATAGACGATAGAAAATTTGATTTTGAGAAAAAAATTCAAAAATAACATATATGCACAGACGCTTAGTTTTTGAGATACAGGGTGTTGAAATTGATAAAAACAAATTCGTTTTTTGCGAATATCTCCGGAACCGTTCATCGTACAGAAAACAGCTTCTGCAAGCATTTTTTACTCATAGTAAGCTATGTACTGAGTGATACAAAAATTTTTTAGTGATAATTGGTGAAGATTTTGATGGGGTAGTTGGTGTTTTTCTCCCCAACTTCTACGCCACTGGAAAAAGTACGGTTTTTAGACAACCATTTGAACCGCCAATGCTTTCTCCACAAACAAAATACTCCTGGTCATAAACTCTAAGGTTGACCTTCTTCGAGAAAAATCAACTTTTATGTTGAAAAACATGGTACATTTTTTGGTTTCTTTAACGTTTCAATAAATTTTGTTTAATTAGTAAGAATTGACCATGTTTTTCAAAATGATGATTAGAGCTTATGACCTAGAGTACCTTTTTTGTGTAGAAAACATTGGCGGTTCAAATGGTTTTCTCAAAACCGTACTTTTTCCAGTGGCGTAGAAGTTGGGGAGAAAAACAACTACTACCACTTCAAAATCTTCACCAATTCTGACTGAAAGAAAATTTTTTATCACACAGAACATAGCTTACTATGAGTAGAAAATACTTGCAAGAGCTGTTCTCTGTACGATGAACGGTTCCGGAGATATTCGCAAAAAACGAAATTTCAACACCCTGTATCTCAAAAACTAGGCGTCTGTGCATATATGTTATTGGGAATTTTTTTCTCAAAATCAAATTTTCTATCGTCTTATGAATTTTCTCGATTGAAATCTGAGACCTGTATATTTCCATATATACCAGCTATGATCGACATTCTAGCCAATATTCAGTTAAGAATGAAAATTCCAAATTTTGAGTAGTTATAGAAGTGATCCAATATCCAATTTATACTACGTATTCATATGCAGGAAAAGAAGAAAAAAGAAAAAATTCTTTTCAAGTAAAAAAAAAGAGGCCTCTTTTCAAGACGCTTTTCACTAATAAATATTAATTATTGTATCTTATATACATTAGCAAATGCTCACTGCATGTTAAATTGCGTGTTACACACAAAGGTGTTGAAATCAAAAAATAACGTTATTTGAAGCAGATCTGAGATGCATCACGCATTTCACGCATGGCAACTAGAATATAGTCTCACCAGTGGCGTTCTATTTATATCAATTAAGTGAACGGATATATTAACCGTTACAGCTCTTCGGTCTTCAACATTTTCTTATGAGGATCCAACTTCTTCTGCTTTATAATATTTAGTTGTTTTCATATGTCAAATGTATGTCTAGACTAGAAGTTAAAAATCGTGAGGCTGAGTATTTCATTGGAGAGAATCACCTAGTCGAGGAACGATTTGTGTTATAGTTATTTAGGGGATTATAGAAAGTTTGGATTTTCATCTGACCTTTTAGATCAGTGTCTTTCTCAAAGTGGGCGATAACGCCCCCTTGTGGGTGCTGGAGGCCTATAGGGGGCGATAAAGGGCACAGAGAAGATTGGGGGGCCTTGAAGCGGTTTAGAGGGGCAATGGCTAATTCAAAAAAGTTTTAACACAAACTTCACCGCTCCTATACGCGTAACGCGCGTTTCCTTGTGTAACGTCATCTACGGGACTATCCGATATTTGTCAAACGGTGTGGTACTGCTGATGTACCATAGATGGCGCTTCTAAGCTCCGATGCGAAGCGAGAAGTGACTGAAACATTTTCGAAAGTACTAGGCCCGGCCGCTGCCTCATATAAAAGCCATCCAGTGAGTCATGTCATTCGACGATATCACGAAAACAAGTGAATTTAGTGACGAGATAAAGTGCTGTACGTACGGTGCCTAATTTGCTCAGTAAGAATACTGTGAGTGGTGTCATTAGCAAGTTTTTAATACTCGATTCTTTACTCAGGCATTTTTTAAGACAAAATTATGTCGGAAGCAAAAAAGAATAAACGGCAGTATAGCGCGGAATATATAAAATATGGATTTATTGAAAATCCCACAAATCCATCTTCGCCTATGTGCCTTCTTTGTCAAAAACATTTTCGAATGAAGCGATGAAACCCTCAAGGCTACAAGATCATTTGAATAAAATGCATTCAGATAAAAAAGACAAAAATGTGACTTATTTTCAAGACCTGGGAAAGAAGCACGCAGCTCAGCCAACTGTGTCAAAACTTTTTTCAGCAGCTTTTACGCAAGACGACGACGGACTCCGAGCTTCCTACAATATCTCCTTACTGATTGCTCAAACACGTAAGCCTCACACTATTGGAGAGGATTCAATTTTATCGGCAATAAAAGAAGTAATAACTACTGTGCTCCATAAGCCAGCGGCAGATATTATCCGAAAAATTCCTTTGAGCAATAGTTCGAATTGATGAGATGGCTGAAAACATTGAAGAGTCATTGTGCAATCATCTGGAGACTTCGAAATTCTCAATTCAGTTAGATGAGTCCACTTTACGACCAATGAAGCATTGTTGTTGGCATACGTGAGGTTTATTAAAAATGAGAAAATATGTCAATAACTACTATTTGCTAGAAATTTAGAGGCGGATACAAAAGGAGAAACCATATTTAATACACTGGAAAAATTTTGTGATGAGAAAGAAATTTCACTGAAGAATATTATATCAGCTGCTACGGATGGCGCTCCGGCTATGACAGGATGTCACAAAGGCTTCATAGCGTACTTAAGAAATAAAATTCCAGATTTGCTCGCTGTACATTGCGTCATTCATAAACAACATTTGGTTGCGAGAAATTTAAGTGAGCGTCTCTCTCAATCACTGCAATATATCATCAAAGCAGTCAACAAAATCCGAAACAGCTCTTTAAATGACAGATTATTTAATCAGCTTTGTGTTGCTAATGATGAAGATTTCAACCGAATTTCACACAGAAGTGCATTGGTTATGAAGAGGTAACTGTCTGACTCGATTTTACAATCTGTTTGACTCCGTAATAGAGTTTTTGGAAAACAAAGACAAAGAATTGCACGACAACCTCATCACTTCAAAGAATGATATTGCGTACTTGACAGACCTATATAAATTATTTAATGATGTCAATCTCCAACTTCAAGGTGACGACTTGAATTTGATTACAACAAAAAATGTCATTGCTGCTTTTGTAGCCAAACTGCTCTTATACAAGAATAATAATAAAATCATCAGATTCATCCTTCACATTAGATTAGTTTTAAAATTCATATTGAAAGATTTGTTTTAATAACATGAATAAAAGTTTTCTTATATTACAAAATGGTGTTTTAAATTACTCTCATCAGAAAGTCTTATTTTCACATGACACACATAATTTAATTATCAAAATAATGACTGCGATTGGGATTCTTAAGATGTAGTAAAGTAAAAAAAATTGGGGGGCGCTAGAAAATAGTTAATTCTCGAAGTGGGCGGTAGACAAAATGAGTTTGAGAACCTCTGTCTAAACTTTAGATCAATGTTTTCTCAAATCTACGTAAAATATAAGAAATACAGTTTTCCAAAGTTGCCATTTTGCTAGATCTAATAAGTTCTTCATTTCTAATTTTCAATTCAAACCGGGGGTACAAAGTAATATATTCGAATATAATTCAAAAGATTCTGAAACTCCTTCTATACTTTTGTGTGATGCGTGATATTGGCGACACTAATATACTGATTCATTCTAATATCAAATGAAAATCCATCACTGGAATATAATATAGTGATTCTGGAACGAGTACTTCCATGTTCCCAGTGTGTACGAAGCGAACAGAGAGATACTGAGCAACGGGAATCTCTATCATTATCTCACACTTCTGTACATGTGCATTGAATTGGAACTCACGCGGTTTAAAGCCTGACGCAAAAGCTGATAGTCTAGAAGATAGATACTTATTTTGGGCCTGAGATATAACATGTTGGCATATGTGTTATGTTTTAGCAATTATTAATCTGAGTATTTCATCTTATGTTGGACCTCCCACCCCGCCCCATTTTAGCCGATCCAAAAAATATTCAATTTTGGAACGTGTTATAACACTTTGGTGTTTGTTGCTAGTCGAAGAGGGTCACTTGGCGATCAATATTCAATATATGTCAATATTTCTTCCCCATGCAGTTGGCAGCACTGGCTGCTTTAGTTATGACCAAACTTGGAAGGGGGTATAACACTCTCTGACCAGGCTTAAAATTGTTGTTATCAATGTTCATTACTCGAAAACCATATGCCAACATTTTCTATGCGTCCATTTTCAAGAATTTGGTCACTTTGCCAAAAATTAGCCAAATCGTCTGAGATGGGGAAAAAAATGTTGGAACCTACATCAACTTGTAGTTTTTATATAAAAGAAAAGCATTTGTGAGTGCCAAAATTTTCTCCCATGTTTTACCCCCAAATCATTAAAGTCGCAGTTATTCTCCAAAAATTTGGTATTTTCAGATCAGAATGGACTAAAAAATAATCTTGCTCACACATTCGAATGATCAAAATATCCATCAACTCATCTCTCCTCCCCAGGGGTTAAACATGAAAGAAAATGTTGGCATTCACATAAGCTTTCCTTTTACTCAGAACTACAAGTCGGAGGAGGTGCCAACTCTTTTTTTTTCAATTTTAGACGATTTGGCCAATTTTTGGCAAAAGGACCAAAACATGCCCCGAATTCTTGAAAATGGACGTATAGAAGATGTTGGTGTATGGTTTTCGAGTAATGAGCATTGATAACAAACGTATCCGCCTGGTCAGGAAGTGTTATACCATGTTCCAATTTTAGTCAGTACTGAAGATGCCACTGCTGCCAACTGCATGGAGAAAAAATTTTGGTATTTATTCAATAATGATCGCCGAGGGACCCTCTTGTCATAACACGTTCCAAAATTGAATATTTTTTGAAGTGGCTAATTCAAATGGGGTGGAGTAGGAGGTCTAACTCACATAATACTCAGATTGATAATTGCTAAAACATAACAGATATGCCAACATTTTATATCTCAGGCCCAAAATGTGTATCTATCTCATAGACTATAATGTCATACGACAAGGATACAACCTCCCAGTGATCGCTTTCTCTCGGCTAGCATTGGCTCCGTTAGAGTACGTTCCAGTATTGCCACATGTTTCAGTGATCACGAGATGGATAGCGATTGATTCCTCAATGATAAAAATATTAGCTTGGTGAGAAAAGTAGTTAAGAATATTCCAACATTGTATTTATTTACATTAGATGAGACACATAACTATCAGTTTGAACACAACAATTAATACAATCCATATGGAGAAGCATATCCGCCGTAGTTGTATGGAGAAGCATGGCCGCCATAGTTATATGGAGTAGCATAGCCTCCGTAGTTGTATGGAGAACCATAAGAGCTGTAGGGAGCAGCATAAGGATGAGCATAGCCGGAATGTGGAGATGCGAATAGACCGCGAGTGTATGGAGCAGTATAACCGGCCAAACCATTATAAGGGTTAAGTCCATTCCAAGTGGGAGCTACAACTCTTGGGAACGGAACTGGGGCAATTGGATTCAATGCCACTCTAGCTGGAGCCAAAGCAACTTTAGGTTCTACTAGATGAGGAATACCAGTAGTTGGTTCTTTGTGTACAACAGCATTGAAACCATTGACGTCATCAGCAGTGTATTCCACTATACGTTTGGTTCCATCAGATTCAAGAAGTGAATAACGTCCTTGAACAACATCTCCACGACGGCTTTCCGTTTGTTCTTTATTGTCTCCGGTTAGGGGATCACTTACAGTGTAACCGAAGTCATAGTGAGCAGGTGCTGAAGGGACATCCAATGAATGAAGGACAGGACCACCAAGAACATGTGCCGGAACTACTGCGGCACTGCATGCTGCTAAGAAAGCGGCCAAAGTTACTATCTGAAACAATATGGAAATATAAAATCTTGATAAATGAGTGTCGAACCATAAAAACTTCCATTTCATTCTAGGTAACATATAATAGAGTCAGCTAGTCAAGAAAGGAAAGTAATCGACTTTATGATAAACACGTTGATGTAAAATTGACAAATCTTCACCAAAAGGTTGGAGAAATAAGTTTATGAGAACGTGGTACGTTGTCAATGACTCGTCATTGTATCCTAAACTGATGTTCTCACATGTACAATAGAATCTGTGCATGGTCTCATAAAAGACTTGATACACTCATAGTCTCCATCATTATAAGATATCGTAGGCGAGAAAAGTTAGTATGAAAATTAGGCCCAACCTGGAAAATTTGAGCCAATGATCGGATTTTGATGTAGTAGGGCTTATTAGATTCGGGAATGTGAGTAGAAAAATGTGGGCCAACGTGTTATCTTGGAAAAAATTTGATGCATTTGTGCACGTTAGAAATGCACTTTTTAATTGCATTTACTGGAGATAATTTATGAAATTATGAAACTTTAGTAATAAATTATTGGTTTCCAAGGATGCTGAATACGAATATGATGTTTGAAAGACTCCAGGAGACACCCGGGGATATGTAACCTTGAATATAACGTCCAGAATATTTTTGGAAATTGATTAAAACTGCGCTGAACACGAAATAAGTTTTTTTTAAATCTACAACGTATCCGTTCTTCATTTTTCGAAATATCGTTCCTTCTGTCTCATATTTTTACCCTGAACTTTGTGAAAAAAAAATAGAATAAATTTATTTGCACCTTCGTGTATTAGGTCAGAAAAAAATTTATTTTTTATACCTGGGAACCCACCCTAAAATTTCTTTCATATGCGTGGCTCCATATAGTATAGATCCCCCTGAGTAAACATTCTATACCTGCGCATCTTACAGTGCTCTTATCATAAGATTCCTATGTGCGCATCCATATAAGTAAAGATGCTGCGAGAGTTGTTCTTGATCTCTACTTTATTGTTATTACTCTCTCTTCTTCAAGTAAGAAATGCAGCGCATACCGTCTATTTCATAGTAAACTTTGTACACGTGTTCTGTTTCATTTACTTATAACTTAAAAAATATTTGTTAAAATAAAATCTATTTTCTATACATCATTGGAGCTTTGAAGTGATTGTGGAATCGAATGATCTTTTTGTGAAGAAAGTGAGCTTAGTTTTCTGAAATCAAACTGGTTACAGTTTTTTTCTCAATCTGTGCTCTGTTTTGCTTGCAACAAACAATATTTGTTAGAATAATATCTATCTTTTATTCCGAAAATAATTCTGAAAAGATCTTGTTGATGACGTTATATACAGCGCTACTCATCTCCAGATGTTGCCTGGAGTACTTTAAATATTATCTTTGTGTTCGGCCTAACTGATTCCAGATAATTTTGGTTAATATTGATAATTTTATAGATTATCTCCAGAAAATGCAATAAAAAATGCATTTTTTACATGCACAAATGCAACAAAATATTTCCTGATAAATTCATTACACTACATTTTATCTACGTCATTAGCCGAATCAAAAGTGCACTATAACATTAAAAACCGTACATTGGCTGAAATTTTCCAGGTCCATATACTAATTTTCCTCGACTATTGCTTTCTCTCCATTTCTAATGAACTTCTGATAGAGATTTAGACTAATAAAAATTCAATCATTTAATTCACTCAGTACTGGATTGGAAATAGATCCCTTAGGAGGCCAAATTCAATTACATTTGGGAATATAATTCAATATTTTATTTTTCAATATAAATATTATGAAGTAGGGTCTTACTTGGGAAACCATATTGAACGGATACACTTGACTTTGTAACTGATCATCACTGGTGTGAATCCGTGTATTTATACAATCTTCAATATCAGTTGTACATTAATTAGCTCTGATCCAAAAAGGTGGAACTCGAAATGTCACATTAGCATAATGAACTATATATATAATATAATAGAACATTTTTAAGGTATTTCATAGTTGACATTCAAAAGACTAACTTATTTACGAAATAGTAGGACCATCAATAAATTCTATTAACGCACAAAATATGTAAATAGACCAGACCAAATTTCCCTGACCAAATGAGGTGAAAGAATTATCCAAGTCTTTGCGTATCGAAATATTCACAGATTGAAACCAAATTTTAAAATTATACATGAATAAGCAGACTCGCATAAATATTTACTCACTTAATGTTTCTGAATGTAAATCATTCATAAATTTCTATATTTTATTTCATTTCATTATTTATTCAGGTTGTTTTATGTTGTTCAATGCATTCATATATCAATTAGCAATGTTATCTCCATATATGTATTCTGATATTTGAAAACTAGGATCACTGTATGGAACAATTATTGTCAAAATATTGTTGTCTGTTCAGTTCACATTTCACATATGAAATAGTTTCGTCGATTGCAATTTGTTGCAGTAAATAAAGACAATGTATTAATTCATCTATATAAAGTCGCACATTTGGTTTGATCTTATAAATACATTCCAAATAAAGATTATAAATTATGATATCGTAAGGTTAGACCATGTTCGCATTAGATAATAGATTCAAATTTTCATGCGTTTTCAAATTCCTTTAGATTAAAAAAAAATTATTCTTCCTCTATCTCAATAATTGTTGATTCAATATTTGGATGAATTGATGAAGGTAATTCTAGATATGTATTCAGTTGCCTAATTATGAAACATGTTAAGGTGTTATCACCATACCTATACCTAAATATGAACTTCTCTATAAACAGGGGAATTTCAGTTTCAAAATTATGGTTAAACATTTCTGCCAATAAGAAACTCAGAAGGTTATCCATGATAAAACCACTTTCAGCCAAATACATAATATTATCAAATTGAGAACAATTCTGTTTTGAACAAATCCTAATTAAATTGGCTATTCCTTGTTTAATGCAAGGGTTGGTATGATTTTCATCTGGGAGATTGACTATTAATTAAGTGTCTAAGGAACTATACTAGGGAGTAGTGTGTTTTGTACGTTGAATGAAACTAATTTAGCATTATCTGGTATTACAATATTACGGATTTCATCAATTAAACAATAAAGGATACTATATTTCGAAGAAAATTTAGTAGTTCTTAAAATGGTTCCTCAGATATCTGAACTGATGGGGCTATTAGGAATGATACTACAGGTATTTTTCTCACTGACTAGAGAACTACGATGTCAAAATTTAACCTCGGGTTCTAAATCGAAAATATTAAAAAGTACACGTGTGTCCACAAATGTTTCGTTATGGAGATGAGGGCTTTGAAATATGTTAAAAATACATTAATCTTAGAATATCTTCGAAAGTAAAAGAGATATTACAGCGAAATATTGCCATAAACAGCCATAAAACGTGATGACCAATGGCGGAGAAATGGGGGTCCAGTCAGATTTAATTGTTGAAAATGATAGTATGGACCTGGGCAAAATAAAATTTTATGAAATATTTCAACAGGAATTTTTTTACTGAACAAAAGACCTCTCTAGACTTTTCCGAATATCTGGCAAAGTTCAGCAGTAATATAGACAATTTTACTTACTTAACAGTAATAAAATTTATATTCATTGAAATATGACAAAAATTAATACATAGATTGATACAGATTATTATTATTATTGGAAAAAAAAAACAAGAAGTTAAAAAAGGTGTTCAGACCTCCACGAGATTCAATGCATGCTATACATCTTCTTTGCATTGAGTCACGGATTCTTTGTAATATGTCTGGACTATTCCGTATGATGTCAAATGCCCGTATAATATTTTCTTGATGCATGTGAACATTTTCGATTTCGTTCTCATATACAATTGACTTCACATATCTTCAGATGAGTAATCTGAAGGATTACAGTCGAGGGATCGTGCTGGCCAGTGTACTGGTCCTCCTTTGCCGATCCATATATTCTGAAATCTTCCATTTAATAGTTGTTTCGCATTAAGACTGAAGTGTACCGAAGCCAAATCGTGCATGTACTACATTCTATTTTGAATATTATGTGGAACATCATCCAAGAAGATTGATATTCTTCTTGCACAAATTGCGCGTCTATCTGTCCTCAACATACGGTAACAAATTTAGTCCGATTAGATAGTCTCCATCCAATCATGCCAGCCTAAAAATTGATAGAAAACTGGTATCGGTTAGATATGGTTATTATGGAAATTCAATGATTTCCCCCTAGTGAATTGTGCTTCATCAGTGAAAAGAAAGGGAATGAGAAAACAGGGATTGATTATTATGTGTTCAAGAAACCACTGACAATATATTAAAAGAGGCTAGAATCTTGCGGAAGCAAGGCCTGTACTTTCAGAATGTGGTAAGGGTGCAAAAAGTTGTTTCTTCAAAATTCTCCAAACAGTCATATGGGTACGAAACAAGCAAATCTGATGCAATTTTTCCACTGCCGATTCCAGCATTTTCCACAATAGTCTTTAATATTTGTTGTTCGAGTTCGACATCACTTTCAGGACCAACATAAAGTCTTTGTCGTTGAAATACACCATGTTATCTAGGCCGGTGATGAATTGAAACGGACATACCTAAAGATGGACTGCGTCGTTAAGGAAATGCTGTTTGATAAAGTAACCTAGCTTCTCTAGGAATTCCGTGTCATTCCATACTGAAAATGGGTATCTGATGCCATCTCAGCTGCACCATGGTCATTCATTTTAATTTCAATACAACTCACATAAATTGTATAAATTTGGCAAGTCAAAACAATAATAAGGCATTTAGAAATCATGGCTATATCTATCGAGTAGTATTCACGTATTTATTTCATTTGGAGATCTGGCGTCTTGTTGTTGTAAACGAACACTTTCTTGTTAATTATTAATAAGTAAATAGTAAATTTCATCCTTCCAATTAATCTTCCGAACTGATGGTACTAACTGCTTCATTTGAATTCACCAAGCTTCTCCATAATAGTTTTTCAATAATCTACTGTTAGGTAGGTAAGTAAAAAAGTCTAAATTACCGCTGAACTTTGCTAGATACGCGTGAAAGTCAAGAGAAGATTCTTGATCAGCCTAAGAATTTTTTTTTCAGAAATTATTGTAATTTTTTTCTTGTTCAGGTCCGTACTATCGTTTTTATCAATTTAATTTGACTAGACCCCTATTTCTCAGCCACTGATTACCTGTTATGGTAATGAAGCGTGAACAAAATTTCTCTCCTACATCTCTTTCCTTTTGAAAGATGTTTCAAAAATATTACATTTTTAACATGAATACGCATACGTGTATATGAACTTTTTTTCCGAGTAGAACCTGAGGTTAAATTTTGACAACGTAGTTCTGTTACAACTATTTTTATACCTATCTGTTGGTCCTGATTTCAACTTTTCATAATTATCAGTATTTGAAGGATCAGTCCAGTTTTACCAATGTAGTTATTTCTGTTGTTAGCAATAACTGAATTTCCTTTACCTGCACGGATAATAATGATATAGTTGATGATTGATTTCTGTTTGATAGACTTGGCTATTGGAGCAAATGTTTCTCACGAGTATTGAATTTTAATAATAATAGCTGATATGTATTTGCTGTTATTTACTCTCCCCGATGAAGTCCGAAGAGTATTCTGAATTCACTCAAGCTATTTCTAAACTCGTTAAAAAAAGTACCAGAGCAAAAATTCTTGCATCGGTAGTTTTTTTCATTGGTTTTCAAGCAAGTTTGAAAAAATATATCTGTCTGGATGTATGTCGCAAAAGGCTTGCTTAGACGATAAAAAAAAAATCCTATCATTGAAATGTTGACAAAAAATCGACTGCTGTTGGGTGACTGGCCCTAATTTTTCAGGGATTGAACACACTCTTTTTTGAAGGGTTGAAGATATAAAGAAACATTACTCGAGTACATTGATGAACTATAAATGGATTCACACTGTGGTACACTATAACACTATACATAAGAAATAATCGCCCTTATCCACTAAAAATACTGTTGAAGTACTGAGGCTACCAACCATCCATCATCAGAGTAAGCAGTTTACTCTGATGGTGGATACTTCATAGTTGAAAGGTCCACATCACTTTAACAACATTTTTAGTGGATAAGGGTGATTATTTCTTATTTATAGCCCGGTACATTGAATCAATTCAAAACTTCTACAGGAAATTAAAGTTAATATAAAACAGCATTCAGTCAAATTTCAACCAAATCGTTCAACATTAACATAAAAAAAATCAGTTATTGGAGTAAACTTAAATATACATAGTCCTTCAACAGTTCATAATAAACGGCGACGTGATCTAGGGGCTAGGATACCAAGATCTCAGGATATGTTTTTATATTTCCTCAAAAACATTATAAATTTGAATATTATCAGATTGTGTGAAGATCATGAAAGAAACAATTTATTACATTATCTCTACATAAATGCGTAGTATATCATTATTGTGGAATGTGAAACAATTACGTTAAAGTCAGTGATGTTTTGCGAAGAGTAACTTTGCCACCCACACTATTCATCTATTCTCCGAGCGGCAAAACATTCTTGGTTCTATATACGAATTACCTACTATTATTACTATTCTTACCTCCTTTAGTTGACAAAAATTTCCGATGTCGAACAAGTCTGCTTGTTGTTGCTATGTGAAAACTCAGTTCTCGATCGTTTAAGATCTTTATGGATGCTATTACTTTCAAGTTCTGTGAAGGTATGGTTCGTAGAATTGGTAAATCTGGAAAAAAATTCGTTTTCCGAAAATTGAGCAGATTGTTTAGTATTTTTGAATGTATGGATTAATTAAATTTTTGTTTTTGTCCAATAAATATCTTTTATATCATTTATCTAAAATATATCCTTGTGATGGTATCTGATTTGAAAAATATGTAATAGATAAAAGTAAATAGTCTTTGAATCAGTTCCGATTTGCGCTTGCCTTGTTAGTCCGATTCGGGAGTGTAATCACTAATCAGTAATGAAGAATAAAAGTGATAAATTAAATTTGCTGGAATCGCTAGAAAGTACTATTTATGAGATAACATAAAATGAGAGGTCCGGTATATTTCGGAACCATCAACACTTACTTAATAATTCTCCCATCATGAATTTCCCGTTTGCCATCAGTGCATCGTTCAATCCCTGAATGGATCAACAGCAATTAGATAAAATTTCACTAACCATCTACCATTCATGTTAAAATATGAGAATAGCTATTTTGTTTATATTTGTACTTTGTAATATGAACTATGATTCACACTATCCAAAACAACATAAAATAGCTAGTTTTGATAATCACCAAAGGGCGGAATATATACACGTCAATTCAGTTAAAATATGCGCATATATATGCAAAGTTTTTCTTTGAAATATGCAACAATATGCATTTATTTGTCAAAATATGCAATTACATGCCTTGAATACAACATGGAAAAATGGAAATAAAGAAACGCAGACTCTCACAAAAATTATTTATTTTAAGTAAAATTAAGAGAAAAATATAATAGGTAAAATTTTTAACCTGAAATAGTATAAAATGCATTTATAACGATATATTTTTCAAAATTTTCCAATAAAAGTGTTTGCCTCCTGTCTGTAAAAATATGTTTGTACAAAGAAAAAGATCTTTCAACATCTACCGATGTGATCTGGCAATATTTTAATTTGGGTAGTAAGTTATAAGGCCAAAGTATTACTTCGTTGGAAGGTTTAGTATCAAAAATATTCCATCAAATACTTAAAGCCTTCATCCTTTCCCACTATAACTTCGAGTTTACTTCTTACTTGATTTCCTATATCACCGGGATCTTTTTTGCACTTGTCGAAAAAAGTTTCAACAATATTAATTGATTCTCTTAAACTCATATTCCTACTTTCTAAGTTATTATATCTGGTATAAAACTAAAATTAACCTTAATAAAAACAAGTTCCTTAGCTAAAATTTACATTTTTGAATACTGCTTGACTTTGCACTACACACTGTGAATTGTCTTCTAAATCTGAAACTATGTCTTTAATGGCTTCAAAAGGGTCTGCGTAGAATATCGCGGCCTAAATCCATGTTCCCCATCGAGTAATTACGGGCTCTGGAGGTAAACTAACTCCTGGCAATTTCTCTCTATAGATCTGCACTCTTGGAGGTGCTTTCAAAAACACTTTCTTTACATTTGAAATTAATTTGTTCACCAAGGGATATGCTGTTCTGATAGTTACTGCAACTCTGTTTATCCCGTGTAAAAGGCAAGTGTACCATATTGGGATAAAATATTTTTAAGTTTTGGCCTACTTTAACCATTTACGGCGCTGCATCAGACAAAACACTAAAAGCTTCTCTACTAAAAATTTGATAGAGACTGCTGAATAAATCGAGTTATGGTCACATTATTTGTTTTGTCTAACTGTTTGGAAGATATCAAATATGGCTTCCCTGGCTCATTTTCTTGAAGCCCTCCAATAATAAGATGTGCGATATATCGACCACATGAGTCTGTGCTTTCATCAACAATAATATAAAAATGTTCATCGCCCAGTGAAACTTTAATTTCTTCCATTACGGTTTCGTATACTGTTTGCACATACTTCTTTCTAAGTGTGGATTCGTCAGGGATCTTTTGATTACAAAATTTTTGCAAAAAATCTCTGAATTGTGTATTTTGCAGTTTCTTCAAAGGTATATTTGCTGCGACTAAAGCTTTGCATAAGTTTTGATGAAACCCCTCCTTTCCACTCTTTGGTTTGACATTTTGAAATGCGGTTTGCACACACTGCTGAACAGGCACAAATTTATTTTTCTGCAACTTAGCTTTATGCATAGCTGTTTTCAAGTGTTGATCAATTTGGAACTTCTTTTCACAAACAATGATTTTGGCACAAATTTTGCAAAACACATTATCCCCACTAAGCTCCAACTCAGGGAAATTTTTAATCCACGAAGCGGCTTTCGGCATTTTAAGCGTTTGAAATCAATATTTTCGAAATCACTCTTTTCACACTGGAATCTATCGACAAACTAAACTATACAATATAAATACAAAAGAAGAGACCACATTTGCTCTCCAATTAGGCACCGAAAAGAAACAAGACAAGAAGGTTCACTTGGCGTCGGTACTTTGAAGTCCGAACTATAAAAGCAAACCACCGCATTTCAACTAGACCCTCGCGCACCGAACAGAAGTTTCTGTTCGGTGACAATACTTACTACCACCGAACACGACATGACACCACCAGGGATTATTTAAGTGTGCCAGCGAAATAGACAACATTAGGGGTGGAGCTTCAAGTGAACCTTCTTGTCTTGTTTCTGTTCGGTGAATTGGGCAAGCTGATTACTTGGAAATTCCTAAACATCCAATAAATGCCGGCAATAAACCATATAATAATAAAATGGGTCCATAAGCCATATAATAATAAAACCTTCCCACCTTTTAAATTATTTCAATTATCTGCAAGGGTCGCACTTAATCTTTTGATAAAACGAAAAACATAAAAATATGCACACAAATTTTATTTTTGCCGAAATATGCAATTTTCTATGAAATTTGTAAGAATATGCAAAATATGCAAATATATGCTCTTTGCATATATTCCGCCCTTTAATAATTACACAACAGTTTGTTGAAACTTCATTGTGAACAACAAACTTTGAATAATTTGAATTGAAAATTATATGTCAAATAGCCGAAACGAATGGATCAACAGAAACATAATACATAAAATAATACATAGAAGACAAAATGAAATTTATCAAAATTCATTATATATTTCTCTTCAAGTTCAAAACAATATACAAGTCTCCCAACCAGTATTGAATATGAATTTAAACAATACACTACCTTTTAGACCTTTAACTTATTTTCGTAGCATCACTAATAAAATTTCTAATGTTTCAAAACCAATAACAAGGATATCATATAGTTTAGACAATTTACTTTTAAGTAACAAAGATTCAATAGATAATATGGAAAAAACTGGAATATACCAATTAACATATGATTCTTGTCTTGCTGAATATGTAGAAAGAACATATGAAACAGGCTTTTCTCACTTTGCTAACCATCTCAAAAAATGAAAAACAAATTTCAAAATTTCACAGACAGCTAACAAAGGATTAAACTTTAACAATTTGGAACTCTTAGAAATACATAAATCTTTTAAATACAACCAATTAATAACACTAAGCACTCTAATCGTTCCGAATTATAACTCAATTTTTTCCAGCAATAATCTAATTTAAAGTTTATAACAATATTTTTAACAATTTGGAACTCTTAGAAATACATAAATCTTTTAAATACAACCAATTAATAACACTAAGCACTCAAATCGTTCCGAATTATAACTCAATTTTTTCCAGCAATAATCTAATTTAAAGTTTATAACAATATTCAATATTACAATCATTTTGTCATTTTACAGAAAACTTTTTATTGTACTTTACTTAAGAATCACATTTACCACTAGATGCCATTAATTCTTTATAATTGAATAAACATCAAACCATTTTTTATTATAAGTTTTTTTATAATTCTTTACCAATAAGTTATCTGAAGTAACATATTCCTCACCATTAGAATAACTACTTTGTAACTTCCTGAATTTCAACTGCTGAACATGTATTACATAAATCAAAAAATGGAATTTTATGTATAAATTTTAATTATCTGGAAATGAAGTCATATGATTATAAATGATTATACATAATGAATGTGAGTGAAACTTTTAAAAAATTTACAACAAATTATCAATTAACAATATTATTAATTCAAAAATTATAAATTTTGAGATAAAAAGATTTTGTTTCAGCAAATTTTGATACATTTTCTTTATCACAACCATTTTTCATATATACCTGAGGATGATGTGTGATGAATGACCTCAAAACCTGGTAGTACGAATCTTTAAAATAATGGATTGTGAGAATTAAACATTACAATATTAATATTTGTGATATTTTTTTTCATTTGTTTAAACTCTATATACATGAAAACATGTGTGAGCTTGTCAAATACAGAAATAGAAACTTTAAAAGGAAAAATAACATAAATATACAAAATTGAAAACAAGAACCAACAAAATATCAACCATAAACAAAAAAAGGACACGCACTTCACCCACATATATGTAAGTCAATTTACAGCACTACTCTACTCCAATCGTAGTTGAAGAATTCGTCCAGGGTATGGAATAAGAGTAACTTAGAAAGTGTTGTTCCAAAACTACCCGTTTTCTCCAACTTTATACCCTGAGGTATATGATTATAAATCCTGAGACACATGTAGTTGATGCCTTGCTGCGAGACAGAGGTTCGGTGGTATGAAATAACATAATCAGTTGCCTTTCTTGTATTGTATTGATGAAGATCTCTATTAGTCTGGTAGCGATCCGTGTTCTCGTGCAGGTAGATTGCACATGTACAATGAGGTAATGGTCAGTATTCCCTGTTGTGTAAAAACACTTCTACAACTTAATCTGGAAGGTATTTCAGCACGTATTCTTATGACTGAAAATGTGCATGATATGAACACAGTGCTGCAGTTTGTGTAGCGATGTTCATGAGTCTCCTTATCATATAGGTGGCCGATGCTAGTTCAAGCAACAATTTCTCTACATGGATATACCATTTCATGTTATTCTCCAGATGTATTCCCAGGAAATTAACAGATGTACTTTCTTCTGGCCTGACTGTGAATGTAACCAACTGGGTTTTCGACGTATTCATTTGTAGTTTGTTAGCTTGAAACCATTCATTTGCTTGTGACAGGCTCTTGGTCATATTAACCTTATCTCTGTTTACGAGGCTTGTGTCATCGGCGAATATGCCCTTGTCTGCATGTTGTTTGACAAATCATTCAGGTACAACAAAAACAGAACTGGTCCCAGTATGGATTCTTGAGGAATGCCACAGTCTAGTTCCAAGACCCGTGAAGCTTCGTCATTATAGTACACCATCTGTTTTCTTTCGTCGAGATACGATTTGAAGAGTTTTGCTGTTATTCCTCTGACACCGTAGTATCGAAGTTTCTCCAACAAGATCTGATGATCCACTCTATCAAAAGCTTTGCTCAGGTCAGAAGAAGCAAGCTGGATAGTTTTCTTCTCATCAAATGCCCCTAATGTTCCCTCTATTATATCGACCATTGCTGTTATTGTAGACTTTCCCTCTCTATAGCCATGTTGATAGCTGGTGAATATATTGTTTTTTTCGATAAACCTAGTTAGTCTGTCTTTTATGATTATTTCAAATACTTCAGACAATGTTGAATGTAATGAAATCGGTCTGTAGTTTTCCGGTTTTTGTATGTCGTCTTTCTTGTATATTGGAATCACTTTGGCAATTTTTAGTTTTCCTGGGAACATACCTTCGCTCATACATTTGTTTAGGACATATGTCAGTGGCTCTACTATGCAATCTATAATCTTCTTCAACATAGAACTGGACATTCCATAAGCATCCTTTGAGGATTTCGTTTTTAACTTTTTAGTGGCTCGTATTACTTCCTCTTCAGAGACCTCGAACAAAGCAAAAGAACCCAAAAGGTTTATCTGAACTTTTTTGAGCTATTCTATTGGTGGTTTAACAGTCTGTGATGCATTTGGATTGGTATTTATGCATGTTTCTGTGAAATGTTCAATAAAATCATCCGCTGTTGGATGTGATACATGATACATTCTTTCCACCTGCCATCCAAATTATTAATAATCTTCCACATTGCTTGTTGTTTATTTTCTGATTCTTGTATACGCTCTGTTATGGCCTGCTTCTTTGTTCTTATAATTTCATTTCTATAGCGTTTTCTGAGTACTGAAACGTATCACTCTGTCCCTGAGGATCAGTAGTGATAAGTTGCCCCCCAACTAGCTCAAAAAGAATTATTCAATCTCAGGGCTCGTAGTGGAACGTGTCTTGTGATTCTAGACTTTGTGAATTACCCTGAGCATCAACTGCTTTAAAATGAACAAACTAAAAAAAGAATTCACAGTTAAGAATCTAGGCACCACGAGGTGGATGAAAGTTGATGGATATTCAGAAAAATAAGTCCAAAACTTAACAATTTGGTTTTATTCCAATAGGAATTTAGATTTAGATAACAATTAAAATCAGATACAATATTTGTATTGAACAAATGATTGTATAATATAAACTAAAATTGAATTTTGAATTATAAGGATATAAAAATTAGATACTTTTGGATACAATTTCAATAACAAAGAGATAAATGAAATATAAATTTAGTTGAGAACTTTGAGTTCTATTACATTAAACTGAGAGATTATCAAATTCAAAATTAAAAGTGAACCTTTGAAATCGATTACTATAAAAAAATTAGAGCAACACAAATTTAGTTGGATAACATGAATCAGTGAAATGAAAATATGATCATTCAAACTAAAAAATGTTACCGTCCTTGGAACTTGAAGGAGCTGGAAGTCGGCTCTGCCAGGAAATTCACTAAACCGTCACGGGCAAAAAGGAGAGGTACCTCAGTCGTTCAGACCCTGTAATTACAAAAAAACGAACAGTTCCTTGGCCTCAGTTTGAGGGATGGGTAACACAATCAATAGGGATAATCATACGATTCCACAACTGATTATGTTGATTATGTTAGCTCCCAAACTGTATGAACACTATATAAACAATATTGAAATCTTGAAGAGAGTATTATTGCAAACAACAATCTGAAGGAAATCTGAAAGGAATTAAGTTACTACGATTGATATTTTAAATTGGTAAAAATGAAGAGAGTTACTGAAAAGAATTATAATTAATAAGTTAGAGTTTTGTCACTTAGCGTAAAAAATACTGATTTACGTGATTTGAACTGCACAAAATAATTGGGATTTGTAATTTATACAATAACTTGAATGAGTGTAACAGTGGTGTTAATTACAAACTCAAAAAGCAGTAATTGAGTTACCTACTTCTATGTTACCCAGAACAATATTCACCTTTAAATCTTATAAGACAAAACCCTGTGTACTCATGTACCAGGTCACAAAATGGTGGATTTCAAATTCGCTCAACACTAACAGGTGCAAATTGTTGGGTTAAACACGAAGAGAAAAAAAATACTATATCACCAGCCTGCCTAATACTCGTTAAATTATTTTTGTATAAAAATTACAAAAACATACCCAATGATGCAAAAGATTATCTCAGAATTATGCTAAATAACAGAGTGATCTCGTGATGAATGCTGAGAGGTTTGTTGAGTATCATTTCCACTGAAATATATTGACATTCAGGGACTGTACATCCTGAATTCTAATTACGAAATCAAATCGAATTAAATAATCCCTGATATCAATAATATTTAAATGGCAGATTAAAAATTACTATAAGACAAAAGAATTATTGAAACTCAACTCACCTCATATAGCACTCGCACGACAATGGCTACTTGAAATTTCCGTTCTCATCTCTACCCCTACTCGCGAATCACGCCGAGCGACATCGAGGTAAACTAATTTCAATAATCGATTTCCTATTGAACGGGTAGATGCCTCTGATAATTCATATGAGAAGTTAGTCACCAAACCGGACAGAAATCGTTAATCTACTCATTACAGTGTTCTTCATACAAGTAACGTTGGGAGCGTTACAGTACTCGATAAGCATCCTCGCATATTTGATCCTTTCTTACTTCCTTAATTGTTAACATTGCATCTAACTGTCGCCGCATTCCTTTTAAATCATCGGTATACCAATATATTTTATTTGTGTCATTTCAAACATAATATTTAACGATTTTTTCCGGACATGTGCAAGTAAACTGCATCATAATGTCATCAGGGAATCTATTTTAGGTTTGTGCAGCTGAAATTTCGCCATCATAAGTATGAGACCAGTCGGTGCTGAGCAAACTCTCCCGTAGAGCCCTCACGTTTTGTGCAGATACGGCTCTAATCCTAACATACTCCACCGGTTGGTCTTTCACGATGTACCTGCGTGAAGTTAGCATCCGAATTCCAGCAGCCAAAATGCCGAAGATTACCGATCATCTATAGACGTCCCAAGTTCATTTCTGCAGGTCCAGAAAGGAATTATATTAAATTGAATGTTACGGAAGCATCTTCGATCTCAAATTGTAGTGAATTGGAGACAATTTCAGTTTGATAGCAAGTTGTGTATGATGATAGTGTTATCGGAATTATTATGGATGAATGGAAATAATTTCAACTCAAAGGAGAAAACTTATAATCACTCTTATATTGAATAAAAATATCGAATACAGGGCAGATATTTATTCATGACAGACAGGTTCGTCAAAAAGATCAATATAATTTAAAGCAATGGAGAAAAATTAGACTCAAAAGAACACCAGTTACTTTCTGATATGATCTTGAGAACCCAAATTTCATAGAATACACAATAGAAAAATGGGTCTCTTGACAGGCGATCAGACGGGTTGAAATAATCGAATAGATTCGTAAAGAAATCAAAACTCGAAGAAGAACACGAAATATCTAAGCGAATTTGAGAAAAAATCGAAAATCGAAGGACAAGACTCGTCACTTTTATTTTTGGACAGAAAAATCAAGTCGTCATTGAGTAGCATACGATAAACAAATGGGTCAGTAATGGACCGTCAGACGGGTTGAAATAACTGAATGAATTCAAGCAAAAATCGAAAATTTGAAGGACACGACTTGTCATTTTCATTTTGAAACAGAAGAATCAAGTAGTCATTGAGTAGCATAGGGAAAGAATAGTGCGTCATTGATGGGCCGTCAGAGAAGTCGAAATATCTCAATGAATTTATGAAAAAATCGAAAATCGAAGAAGGACAGAACTGTCACTTTCAATTTTAGACAGAAAAATCGAATCGTCATTGAGAAGCACACAAAAAAAAGATAGATCGGTGACGAGCCGTCAGAGGGGTTGATATAACTGCATGAATTCTAGCAAAAATCGAAAATTGAAGAACACGACCTGTCACTTTCATTTTTAGACAGAAAAATCAAGTCGTCATATCTCAATGGATTTACTTCAATTTTTATATATAAAAACAAGTCGTCATTGAGTAGCATACGAAAAAAAGATGGGTTACTGACGGGCCGTCAGAGAGGGGGAATATCTCAATGAATTCAAGAAAAAATCGAAGATTGTAGGACACGACCAGTCACTTTGATTTTCATACATAAAAATCAAGTCGTCATTGAGTAGCAGACGAAAAAAAGATTGGTCAGAGACGGGCCGTCAGGAGGGTCGAAATATGTCAATGAATTCAAGAAAAAATCGAAAATCTAAGGACACGAACTGTCACCTTTATTTTTGGACAGAAGAATCAAGTCATTATTGAGTAGTATACGCAAAAAAGATGAGTCAGTGACGGGCCGTCAGAGATGTTGAAATAGCTGAATGAATTCTAGCAAAAATTGAAAATTGATGGAGGACACAACCTGTCACTTTTATTTTCAGACAGAAGAATCAAGTCGTCATTGAGAAGCATACAAAAAAATAATGAGTCAGTGACGGGCCGTCAGGGGGGTCGAAATAGCTGAATGAATTCTAGCAAAAACCTAAAATCGAAGAAGGACACGACCTGTCACTTTTATTTTTACACAGAAAAATCAAGTCATCGTTGAGTAGCATATGAAAAAGATATGAGTCAGTAACGGGATGTCATAGGGGTTGAAATAACTTAATGAATTAAAAAAATTGAAGGAGGACATGACCTGGCATTTTTATTTTTAGACAAAAAATCAAGTCGTCATTGAGTAGCATACAAAGAAAGATGGGTCAATGACGGGCCGTGGGAGGGGTCGAAATAATTGAATGAATTCGAAAGTATAGAAAACAAAATTTATGCGAAGATTGTAGAGCATAAAATTCCACGCAACTTTGCTGATTAAGTTTTTTTGTATTATTCTTTCTGCAGTTGCATTATTTTCTTTGAGTCGGAAATATATTTCAGTTATTTGTGGATTTTGTTCCTTTTCTTCATTTAATACGAATTTATATTTTTACTTCACCTGTTTTCGGGAATCTAGTTGGATATTATAAAGTATTCGTTTTTGTTTTTCCGAATAACTATTTGGAGATCATGAAAAAAAGACAACTCCCTGTTGAAGAAGCTTACGGAGCCATATCGTTGTATTTGAAGGAAAAAACGTCTTCATATGAATTAGATCTTGCAGTTGATCAAGACACGTGTCAACAGATCGCTAATTCTATGAAAGGGACTTCATTCGGTTTCTGTAGTAGATTCGAACGAATTGTCAATTTTGGGCGATATTTCATGGGAAATCATATGAAATCATTGGTTCCAACATCGAAAAATGATCGTTTGAATGTACGTAATTTGATAAAAATTAATAAAAATCCGTCAGAAATATGCAAATTTCACCGAAGCGATGTTTCTGTTTATGCTAGACTTTGTAGAGAATTCAGCATGAAAAATTCACTAAAGAATAGAAAACGGATCAATTACTCTTGGATATTACTGAAAAATTCAATGATTTCGAAAAAAATTAAACATTACTGATAATGGAAGAAAATTCTTCCAACGACAATTCCATTGAATATTGTTCAACACCAAAGAAAAATGTGCAACTTAATATTTCAGGGAACTTGAACGAAAGTAAACAACTTGTCATTCGAACAAAAGATCTGGAGTGTTTGAATGAAAACATTATTGGTTTGGGTGGAAAAAATAACGATTTTCCAGTAACATGTATGACGTATGAGAGTAAGGCAAATTAATTGTCTCAAATGTCCGAAACACCACTTATGGTGAGAAAAAAAAATTCTATTGATGAAGCATCTGAATTTTCGCTAGCCAACGATGTTCCAAAAATTTCTCCAGAGAATGTACAGATCCCTGAAGCATTTTTGAATTTTCCGAGTACCGAAAACATATCTGAAATTTTACCCTTCTGTTCCAAAAATATCACCACTAAAAGACCCGTAAAGCTCTCATATAGAAGTTGTAATAATCTAGATGACATTTTCGAAATTGAAGATAAAATTCAGAACACGATTTGCGTGAATGGTGAACTAAATGTGGAATATTATCCTGGCGTTCTCAAAAAAGGTATAACAAAATAAGTCAATAATGTATGCGTAATAGTATTCAAATATGTGAAATACCTTAAGAAGGATGATGTGCTCAACATTTATGGTTTGTGCAAACACAATAATGGACAGTGTAAAAAGTTCAAAATTCGCATTAATCATAAAACGGTCCTCATATTTAGTACGTCACTCAATTACAATCATCCGTCTTATCTGACAAGCCACATAAGGGGTATTGAGAGATGCTTATTCAAGAAGAGACTGTTGAGCGAAAAATCTTTCAATTATAAAAAAGAGACACTGATGAAAGCTAGCCCAAAAATTCTGAACAAAGGGTGGAAAAGGGAGAAATTTGCAAAAAATCAAGTCAGATTCAACTTTGAGAAAAATCAGATCGGAAGCATTAGGTGATTTGGATCGTGATAAGGATGATCTAATTGATTTAATACTAATGCAAGTAGATCATCCAGAGTATATCAACGAGATATGTCTGCCGTTTAGCGTGGAAGTCTATGGTCTTGAACAATTGGACGTTTTGAAATCCCAAAATAATTCGAAAATTCCACCATTCATTCAATTCGATGCAACAGGAGGAATCGTCAGGAAACTTTCACGTCATTGTAAAAGAATATATCTCTATACGGCTGTGATGAAGATTCAAAGGGATATACCCAATATTCTCCATGGTTTCCTCCACACACGACGCTAATACTATTTTCAAATTGATAAGTGACTTCCGCTATTTCTGCGAAGAGAACAACTACTGGCCAGCTTTTTCTGGCGTTGCAAGTCACTTTTCTTTCGCAAATCTCCACGCGATATGTGAAGCTTGTAATGGGTGTACGTTGAAAGGATACTTACAAATATGACAAGTTCGATAACCTTGCCCTTAATGTTTGTACACTTCTAACGAACAAACATCACAATGAGAAAGTTGAATGTGCTCAGAGAGGATTTGAGAGACTTATCTGGTGCTAACTGGACCTACCTTGAGGAATACTACAGAGAAGGGGTACAATAAACAAAGAAGCTTTTAAAAGAGAAGGAAAAGGAAGAAAAATACTATCTTTACAGTTCTAGTCCGTTTTTATTAGATTCTTAATAAAAATTGAAAACTTGAAAATGATGAATAAGATGGGAGTAATGTTTACTACAACGTTGATTTTTTTGATCTTATCCTTACAAAATACCTACCATATTGTCCTTTGTGGAGCGGTCTATTATTGTATGATAAAAAAACCATGAGTAATTCAATAGTTGAAAACTATTTCGGGACAATGAAACACGATAAACTAGACTCCCGAAAAAATTTGAAGTGTTCCCAGTTCCTAAGAAAATTACGTGAAGATCGCTAAAAGTGGAATGTGATTAAGAAATAGAAAAATTAAGGTTATAAAAAAAATCCGGATTGAGCTGAAGAAAAAAGTTCCCGGGAAACTTGGAATCGAAAATCCACAACAAAAAACAAGTATCCACTTCAATGCTAGATTTTCGGAAAATCAAAATTTTCAATCAACCCTTGTTTTTCCAGAAGATGATGTGATCAGTGCGGGCAATGGATTCACCAACTGTGTGACGATTCCGATGGCAACAAAACCTCTGGAGTTTATTTGTAAAATCTGCGAGTTAGGAAAAGTTAGTTGTAGTAGTGAAAACGATGTTCCAGAAAACTTCTTTCAACAATGCGAAGACTTTTTGAAAGAAGTATCTTTAACGGAACCTCAAATTGGAGAATTGGAGAAGGAAACAATAAGGCAGAGACTTTGTCCAAGATGGTTTGAAGAGGGGAGAATACGAGCCACTGCGTCCTATTTTTAAAGGATTTTGAGATACGGTACAAATCTTCTTATCAAAATATGATAAAAGATATAACGCATTGTAATCAGATCAAAACGGCTGCCACACAACATGGTATTGATTTTGAAGAGGCGGCAATATCTCTCTATATAACAAAAACTAATTCAAATTATGAACCATCTGGACTCATTGCCCACAAAGTATATCCTTTCATAGCTGGTTCTCTTGACGGTCTCATCGATAACGATGGCATTATTGAGGTTAAATGTCCGTATAGTGCAGAGGATAGTGCTCCACATTCGGAAAAGCTCGATTTCTTGGATATTCATAATACAGAAATTCAGATGGCTCATAACTACCACTAACAAATTCAAGGTTTAGTGGAACTCACAGACAGATCATGATGATTGGTAATTTTTACTTCTCAAGGAATCAGAATTATTAGAATTTTAAGATCGACGAAATTCTGGCAAACGATGTTGGCAAAATTGAGGAATTTCTATTATTTTCATATGCTACCCCAATTAATTCCACTAAAAGGATGTTTTTCTGCAAAGTGGACCACCTCATAAGAATTAATTTTTTTGGACAACGGTCTTGTCTCGGACATAAACTTTCACCAGAAACTCAAAGACAAAATGTTGTTACATCAAATCCCGGAATTGACTTTTCTATTAAAGAAATTCTGATTTTTTGACACTGAATGGTAAAAATTGGCCGAGCAGTTTCGTAATAGACCACGCCTTCCATATTCTGAATTCCAAACAGCAATACCAGATAATCTCAGTGGCAAAGTCTTCCATTATTTTCGGTGAAGAGCTTTCGAGAAAAAAATTCATCGATTCTATCAATTTCACCAAAAAGGACATAGTGTTTCCAATAGCTCTACAAAATCATTTTATTTTATTAGGAGCCGATTTCACAGATAAAAAAATTAGCTTTGTTGATCCCATGAGCAATGAGGCAATTACTGGAGGACTACTGCTGGAAAGATTCGAAACATTCATCCGCTTGAAGGATCTGGATCAAAATAATTGGACTTACGACATCTTAGAACACACAACACAAGTAGATAATTATAACTGTGGTGTATAGGTTATATATTTTTTTTCCAGAATGGCAAACGGACCTAATCTTACTGAGTGTTTCGATCCCTTGGGTTATCGTTTATATATCAAACATGTGTTATTACAAAACAGTAAGAACATGCAGAAAACGTGCCTCTTTTGTGCCCAAACGAACGATGATCTCCATAATCCCAGAACTTCATTTGAGTGTAGAACATGCATGAGATTCATACATAGGAAATGCTTATTGATGACTTCTGAGATGGAGAATGGACTCGATGTCAAACAAATAAACTATTGATGACATGTGTGAACTCTGTCAACAGTACTAAAATGGGAGTTTGATTTTTCTGACATTTTCATGTCAATTATTTCCGTCAGTGGCCCATCTATTTTTTGTGAGCTACACAATGATTATTTGGTTATTCTGTTCAAGAATAGAAGGGACAGGCGCGTTCTTTTTCGGTTTTGTTTCAGTTATTTCAACCCTTCTGACGGCCCGTCACTGTCCCATCTTTTTTCCGTATGCTACTCAATGACGACTTGATTTTTCAGTCCAAAAATAAAAGTGACAGGTCGTGTCCTTTGATTTTCGATTTTTTCTTGAATTCATTGAGATATTTTGACCCCTCTGACGGCCCGTCACTGACTCATCTTTTTTTTGTATGCTACTCAATGATTACTTGATTCTCTGTCTGAAAATAAGAGTGACAGGTCGTGTCCCCCTTCGATTTTCGATTTTTTCTTGAATTCATTGAGATATTTCGTGTTCTTTAAGTTTTAATTTCTTCACGAATCTATTCGATTATTTCAAGCCGTCTGACGGCCTGTCAAGACCCATTTTTCGATGGTGTATTCTATGAGAGTTGGGTCCTCAAGATCATATCAGAAAGTAGTTGATGTTCTTTCGAGTCAATTTTTCCTCAATTGCTTTAAATTATGCTGATCTTTTTGACGGCCCTGTCTGTCATGAATAAATATCTGCCCTATATTTGATAATTTTATTCAATATAAGAGTGATAATAAGTTTTCTCCTTTGAGTTGAAATTATCCCCATTCATCCATGATAATTTCGATAACACTGTCATCACACACAACTTGCTATCAAACTGAAATTGTTTCCGAACCAATAGAATTTGAGATCGAAGATGCTTCCGTAACATTCAATTCAATATATTTCCTTTTCAGACCTACAGGAAAAATATGGGACGTCTATAGATGTTCGGTAATCTTCGGCATTTTGGCTGCTGAAAATTGGCTGCCTTCACAATGTCACGTGAGTGCAATGGAATATGGATACTCTGGCTCATTAGGCCAAGCAATAGGGGTTTGATCAAGACAGTAATACTACCTGAAAACCGACTGTGCCATTATGTTCAGGTAAGTGGTGTCATGTTTTCGACTATCAAATGTGGTCATCTTATTTATTATAAACATTCTAAAAAAAAAGGCAGTTTTTTTAGTTTTTTGTTAATAACTCAACAAATAATGAAGTAATCGAAATGGTATATGTAGACAAAATGTAGGTAATTGAATTACAAACAGAACAAGCTTTTGAGCGACTAGATCGGATAATCAGAAGCCGAGAAAACTACGGAAAAGTGGGAAATTCGACGTTTTCTTAAAAATTCATATCTCCGTTGTTTAATATTTTGTAGAATTGAATCTTCGCAAAAATGTTCTAGTACTTATGCACTTCACGTACGCAGAAAAGTGTCGCTGTGAATCGATTAGTTTGGGTGTAATTGTAATTCAAAGTTTTTTAAGCGATATATTGCAAAATCGCTGGATGCGTCTGAGATAATCCGATTTCAAATTTTGGAACGGTTTTGAAAAATATAAGATCCGTACAACAAAACGTATATTCTCGATATCAATTTAAATGATGGGAAGTGCTTTAAAAACGCAGGGAAAGTCGGTTCGAAACGGCGAATCGCGCAGAAACGGTCGAGTAGTGGGGGGAGGGGGAGCGAAGGAGAGGCACACATATATAGACATAGAGACGCGCTGTGCCGGGCTTCAAATTTTTGCATTATAATATCTTAACAATGACGCAAGCTATCTTATCTCCCCCTAATGGAACATGTTATCAATACATGATCAATATTGATAACATATACAGGACGATTTTGATACTCCAACACGGGATGGTTCTTTGAACATTGGCCACATTCCAAACACAGCAAATATGCTCAAAAATGAGACAGCTGTTCGTTCCATTTCAATAATGTCATAATTTGTTTCAAGAAGCTACGATGTTAGCAAAACTAGTTGAATGTATGTATTAAATTACTCTGAAAAAGAAATTTTCAATAATTATTATATTCATGATAATGAACTATCATCGGTTGATTCTATTTAATTTAATAATGTGCTAGTAATTGAAGCCGACAAGGTGACATATCCTAAGAAATTATTACATTTCGAAAATAAATATCCTCGATCAGAATACATTTGTCTTGAACCCGGCATATTGAACATTTGAATCCATTTGAGATTCTAGTATGTAGACACAATTCATTCGAAAATGATGATAGAATGAAAATTTATACTCCTACAACATATTACTAATAATCATGCCATGTCACGGTTTATCCTTCAGAATAGATTATGAACTGAATACTATCATAGGTTACAGAGACAAAATTCTCATGTTCAACGCGTTTAATGAGAATGAAAAATATTGAAATTCCTGAGAAACATATAATTCTTCAGTGACAACACATTGGATCAAGCTCCATTATCATGATTTCGATTAGGTTTCTTCATAGAGACTCAGTAGTTCTATCGGTTGTTCTGCTTTACTTTTGTTGTCATCTCATGTTCACTTCACCCCTAATCACATACATAATATACCATTGTATATAAGGAATTCCATAATAGTTGTTCCTCTTAACAACTATTTCTGACTATGTTGTTCGGTAGTGAAATGATAATTGTTGATTGATATTGAGTTATAAGAATCTATATTTGTAATTTGATATCTTGTGAAATAATACATTATTCAATACGTATTATAATTCAAAAGAATTGAAGACTCTAATAGAATTTTAAGAAGAAAAGTGTAACTCTCACATAGAACATTATTTCATCTGCTTTACAATTTGACTAAATGGATCGTTGGATAAAAATTAAGAAGATTGTTCAATTGTCAATTGTACTGTACGTTTCTAAAAAGATGACCAAAGGGAAGAATGTCAGAATGTCACATGTGATGGAAAATAGCTACATTGCCTATACTATTTCACTTATTTGGTTATACTCCATTTTCTAACCGCATACCCGAGACAACATAGAAAAGTATACCCACCAGATTTCCATCTTGACGATGCGACGACATTACAATTAACACTCAACTATATATTCGTTGTAAAAGCGGCATGTCGCTGGCAAAGAGAAACCCAATAGACATTGGGGTGGAATTCCTTATAGCGTATTCTGAACAGTTTTGTTTAATGGTTAAAATATGAAATAATTGAAACGTGCATTTCGTGATTACCGATATAGTGCGTATTTATTTTATTTCAGATATTGTGAACAATACAGTCAGGGATTTATTAAATGACTTTTATACAATATTAGTTATATCCCTACGCTCGACACTTATGACGTCGTACAGATTTGTTCTGATTCCAACAGTCCTACTCTTACTCCTCCGGTCAACATTACTAACCCGTACAGTAACATACTCTCACTCGTTTACAATGCAAATTCTGTGAAAATTTCGTAACCGTCCTTAGTTAATATGCCTACAGTTTTTACTTATAATGGGACACCCGATATACCAGTATGTAACAAATTTTTCAATACGCATGAATGACAGTTATTGGCTAAACTGACATTACCATTAATTAATGACCACCTGTGAACTTTACTGTTTCTGAGCTACTATAATTTTCACTAGCTTCACATAAAACTGTTGTTTACCATTAATTTGTTACGATTTCTAAATGATGAGATATTGAAGTTATAAATAGATTCAAAGCAGAATCGATTTAAAATTGTCGATCTATCGGAAAAAATTAATCGATTCAAATCGTCTAGATATTTGGTGATTCGATTCAATTGTATCGATTATTCAGTTTTGATGCCAACAGTGCAACTCTCTGCTTCGATTATAAATTTCTACCACTTGAAATCCAGAAATAATAAAACTTCATGATCTTTTATATGAAAATGACCGCCGCCTACTGCGATTGCGATGTATTCATCAGTTCCCCTTGACATCGATTGACGAACTGTTTCGAATATACCTTATGTCTAATTGATGATGGCACACCATTCAAATGTCCTTTTTCTCAGATCCTGTTCATTTTGGACTACATATTAGATCGGTTGCGTGCCGATTTCTGGATGAGAATTACAGTTGGATAGGAAGAGCGGGTCCACAAGCCTGGCCTCCCAGATCACCTGATTTGAATCTTTCGAATTACTTGATCTCACTAGTTCACAAAATTCCAGTCCAAAATGGACAATATCTGTGAAACAGGATATCTGAATCGTGTGTCATCATTAATTAGGTATAGGTATATTCGAAAGAGTTCAATCGTTGTTAAAGCGAATTGATGCATGCATTGTAGTAGGCGGTGGTAATTTTCAGCAATTGATGTAAATATTATCATTTTATTTGTAGAAGTAGTTAAGTCTGAGCTAGTCATATCACAAGACAGAGAATAAAAGGCTCATTTTATCACTTATATTTCAAAATACAACTTACAAAATTCCAACGCACGTTGGAACCCGTTTTTCCCAAAACGGCTGCTCTCAGCGTGAAATACTAGGGGTATTGTTTGTATGTAAAATTGAATGTAGAATAAGTCTGTCTAGTCGAGAATCACATACAATGTGACACAAAAAAGTTATGGTTATTTCAATCCAGGTGCAACACTTGTATATGGCGCCCTATAACATTAAACAAAAAAACGAATAAATATTTGAGTTTCTCATCATTAATACTCTCGTATTCCGAATTCAGTCAAATTGCCATGTTATAAACAAAAACATAATCAAAAAATTTGATCACATTTTTTTTTAGACGTCCCTGTATCTCAATGACCCAGGCCGTTGCGGACCCGTATTCATATGAAATTTTATCTTTAAATTAGTCAAAGATTCATCTTTTGAAGTTTGTACATATACTTTATAAGCATCCTGTATAAGTCACTTCCGGTTTCAACCTGATGATGGTGCTAAAATCGATGAAAAACGTTCAAGCATGTGAAGCAACACGTCACGAGTGACTGGAACACGCGACAGATACCATGACAAATTTAACACGTGATAGACGGTTCGCACACGTGACAGACGCTTTGAACACGGAACTGACGCCTTAAAACCTCGTGCAAGATCTTTGAAAATAGCCTGTATAGTTCATATAGTCCGAAAACTATTAAGAAATGACAGTCCCACCTTGACAGTTCGTTCATAGATATCGCACACAAGTAGCTACGATAGTTTATAGACTCACCCGTGACCGTTCATATATCCGCCATGACATTTCATAGATCCGTCATGACAGTTCCACCATGACATCTCCACTATGACAATTCCGCTATAATAGTTCATTGTTAAATATAAATACGAACGTCAGGGCACCTCCTCGGAGATGATCACGTGATCGACTTCATAACCCCATCTAGAAACAACCTGTATCTATAAACCATCTGTTCTATAACCTGCACACTCTATGGTTTCGTAATCTGTGACCTTCTGTGACAGAGTTTGACTCTATTCTCTGATTAGCTGCACCTAGACCGGATGCAAGCCAGACAATTCCGGTCGAAAGGTAGAGGACTGTATCTACTTATCTTGGTATATCTATGGTTTCGGCGTTTTCGTAGTGTAAATTCATAATACTTCGGAAGTTGGAGAATGAGACTCAAATTTCACACAAAACCTTTAACATTTAATTTTAAAAATGTTGAGAAATCGTTCCACCACACTGTGGCAAGCAAGGTCCTTGCTTTGAAAATGCCACAGTGTGATGAAACAATTGTTCAGCATTTTAAAAATTAAATGTCAAAAGTTTTGTGTAAAATTTGAGTTTCATTCGCCAACTTCCGAAGTACTTACGTTGATATTTATAAATTACTTGTTTGATTTATTGAATACAGGAAGAGAGATTCCCGATTTAAAATGAACGATAAAGTCAAAAAGATATCTCAAAAATTTTTAGCAAAACATGGGAATCATTTTATCTAATCCATCGAACAGAAACTTGAGTTTAGCGTTGTTAAATTCAGCCAAAATGTCACGAAAGGGGATGCTGAAATACTATGTCAAGAAATTGCTAATAATTTGAATAGTATTTGCGGTTCTACTAATCCACATCAGAGCTGGAGGGAAGTAAATCAGTCCTTCAGTAACGTTGCAAACTTGCTAGTTTCACTAATGAGCTCTATGAGAAGAGCAAAACAGCTGTCTGGAACTATAGCCTAGTGACGTTACTGATCGATCTGGATTGGGAGGATCTTATCTTTATCTGGAAAAAGTCAACATGAGATAAATTAATATGTTTGTATATTCATTTGTGTCTAATTCTCCTACATTGGTTCATTTAGGTCTGGCCATTTATGACACTCAAGTAGCCTTACATCCCCAACTTCAGTGAAATTCGAGAAATCTGTCAATGTAGTACATTGCTTGATTTCTTAGTGGGGCATCTATTCATAGAGTGAAATATTTTGAATAAGGGGATTATTACGATTCTCAATCACACAACCACCCCAGCTTATACTTCCGGTATCGGCACAGCGTGCACAAGCCATTGGTGGTTTGGTCGTCTATGATATACTTATACTTCCGGTATCGGCGCAGCGTGCACAAATATACCTAAGACGCCCCTGTCGTTCAAACATACAGACTCTGTACACACCATACAATTACTTGAATATTCCAATTCACGTGTGAATTTGAATCGTGCGCGGTCCGACCTATGACGGGATAAACTCAAATATATGAATTCAAATTACTGAATGCTACGGAACTCAGATGTCGTACAACCGTTACCAATCACAATGATAATTACAAACTACGGAAATCAATATATCGTAATGTCCGAAAATAGAAACTACTTGCTATCATTTACCTTATGCAACAATTCACTTAAACGGAACACTATTGTTAATTCACAGTTTAAATCTGACTTGAACTCGGATATTAATTAATTCACTTCGATTCTTATCTTAATCCCACTTCAACGGTACTAATCGAAAATTGAAATCACCAAAAGAGCAACCGGACTGCTCGAAAATCGAAATCACAAAAGAGAGCGAGCGATCTGTTATCGGTCACGGCTTCTATATGTTTTCCGAGGTTCTGGACAAGTCTGCTCCACCAATTCCTTATTTTGTGCCAAGGGTTTTTTACTTATGTCCCGAACAATGCTTAAACGTGACGCTACTTTTTAGATCTAAAATTCGCGTGCATCATGCTCCAGTAGTTTCTCCCGGCACACTAAACAAGTGTTATCGGAGTTTTTTGGTTGTTCGCCTTTTTTATACATAAAGCTATACAAAGTTTGATGCGTTAGCTCGCCAGACCCCTGTTTCTGCAACATATTTTATTGGAATGGAATGCAATTTTTGAACGGGCATGAATTAGATTCATCTATTTGAATAATTACACTTATTCGAAATTGCGAAAATTAAGAAAACTGACAATCACGGAATACACATTCGGAATTCATGCATATCTATTGAAATAATGAACTGTTCAAACTGAGATTACATGTAATATCCGTATTCATTGCTTGATCCAAAATTAAATGATATTTCCAAATTTTAAGCTTCGTTGCAAGCTATATGAGAAGAGCGAAACAGCTGCCTGAAACTATAGGTTTGTGACGTTATTTATCGATCTCGTCTAGAAAAGCCACATTATTGTTATGTGGTAATAGCCAACTTGATATACATAGGTATATTCATATATTCATTTCTTTCTAATTACCTTACATTAGTTTGGTGTCGCCATCTGGCGGTCTCAAGTAGGGTCACTTGCCCCATGACTTATGTAAAATTCTGGAAATCTGTCAATGTGGTACTTTGCTGGATGTCTTAGTTTAGTGGGACATCTATTCAAAGATGCTTATTCCACTGATAAGTTCTATGGGGAGAGCATAACAGTTGCCTTGAACTTCAGGTTTTTGACGTTATTGAACTATCTAGTCTAGAAAGGCTATAATGATTTTATAAACTATACAACACGAGTCCGAAATACAAGTGGATCATGTTTAGACCATTAATTCCTAACAAGTAACCGGCAAACTGAAAATTTTCTCCCAGGATATGTTCAAAAAATAACAGACCACTTTCCAATCATGCTACAATGTCATGTTATTAAAACGAACAATGCAATATGTTCTGAACACAATGAACCGAAACTTAAAAAATATATAAACCATAGTGATTTTGATGATGATAGCTTAAATATATCATGGTTGGAAATGTATTTTGCATCAAATGCGTATGATGCCACAGATTTATTCATGGATAAGCTGAACAATGAAATAGAAAAACATACAGAGACAGAAAAAATTGAAAAAGCAGATACGGCCACGATCGCCCTGGATATTGAAAGTGTTGTCTGTTAATATCGAAAATAATATATTTAAATCCGTCAAACATGATTCATTAAGCCGATATTCTGAGAATAAATCAAACTTATTGCTAAAAGCAACTATACAATTACCTATCTCAAAAGTTTGATAGATAAAAATGAATTCAAATTCATAGTTGAATACATAAGGAATCTAGATGAAAATGGAAAACTAACATTGATATAAGAAATATAAATAAAGAAAAAATGGATAAAAGGAATATAAGTGAATACTCCAATACATTTTTACCACAATTGGGAAAAAACTGACAATTTCGTGAGAATAACTATAGAAAAGCATAAATGAAATCGTAAATAGGTACCATTCATCCGACAGTACAACTGAAGACAAATATTGAGAAATACGAAAAGTCTCCAGCCAGAGCTTTCTCTTGGAATCGATAAAATTCAGTCAAATATACAAAAAAATATTGCTTAAAATATCATAAAGCATATAACATACTTGGGAAATAAAAGCATAGAAACAGAAACGTTTTCAAACAGTTTTACACGTTCAGCACGGGGTGAAATTAACCTGATGCCTTACCTATTGGTATACCTAAAGACGCCGAGGCATTACTAAAACGTCTCATGATAAACATTATCTAAGATGGCGTGGTTCAGCCGAACACTGAGCTTATAACTTAGTTCAGATGATGACACTGTGTGTTGAAACATATGTAAGGAATAGTGGATAATAAAAACGTTCATAGTTTATTTAGTGTAAATTATTGATTTTATTTCCATAACTTTATTAGTTAAAGATGAATCTACACATTCTTAACGCCGAACCTATTCAATAACGTACTTGCAATTATTTCTGTTTTTGATTTATTTATATGTGCCTAGAACTATAGGTTTCAGTTTAAATATCATAATTAGTACAATGCCCCTTACTAACATAGTTATTATGGAGAACCATAAGGATTATAAGGGACTGCATACTTCAACAGTATTTTTGGTGGATAACGGTGATTGTTTCTTTTTCATAGTGTGATAGAACAATTAGTACTAATAACTCACTTGTTTATATATTATTTATATGACTTATGTAGTTAAATTGGGCATAATGTTGTAAAGAAATCGTGGTTGATAGGGAAACATACTTGTACCTATTTCAATTTTTAATTTATTTTCATGTGATCAGTTAGAGACATAGATTTCAGTCTAAATATCATGATTAATACAATTCTCAAGGGGCGACACTAACATGGTCATCTAAAAACCATAAGGATTATAAGGAATTTGCAAACTTCAACAGTATGAATAATGGTGATTGTTTCTTTCCCATAGAGTGATAGGACAAATTAGTACTAATAACTGACTTTTTTATATATTATTTATATGGATTATGTAGTGAAATTGGGCATAATGTTATAGAGAAACTGTGGTTGATAGGAAAACATACTTGTACCTATTTCAATTTTGATTTATTTACATGTGCTTATAGATATATATTTCAGTCTGAATATCATGATTAATACAATTCCCAAGGGGCAACTCTACCATAGTTGTATGGAGAACCGTAAGGATTATAAGGAACTGCATATGGATGAGTATAACCGGAATATGGATTTCCGTATGCGCCGCGAGAGTATGGGGCAGAATAACCACCCAAACCATTCCAACCATCAGGTCCATTCCAGGAATTCAATCCATTATAGGAGTTCAAACTGTTCCAGGAGTTCAAACCATTCCAGGAGGGAGCAACCGCCCTTGGGAGAGAATCAGGTACTGATTTTGGAACAGGAGCCACTGCTAATTTGTTAGGTACAATATCAACTTTGGGTTCCACAGGATGGGTAATAGCTTCATTCGGTTCTTTGTTCACAACAGCGTTGAATCTATTGACAGCATCAGCAGTGTACTCAACTTTACGTTTGGTTCCTTCAGATTCGAGAACTGAATAGCGTCCTTGAACATCATCTCCACGATGACGCTCTGATTGTCCTTTAATGTCTGCAGCTACAGGATTGCTCACAGAATAACCATAATCATATTGAGCTGGTCCGGATGGGGCATCCCATGGGTGAACTACAGGGTTACCGACAAGGGGAGCTGGAGGTATAGCAGCACTGCATGCTGCCAAGAAAGCGGTGATAGCTATTAGCTGAAACAGTGGAAAGTTATGCAATAAATAAACCATGTGATAAGGGGTATTCGAAATTTCCCATTGATTCAAGTCCAATCATCTAAGTATTTATCCCACGGAAAAATTGGAGTATCTGCTAATTGACTTTAATAGTTACATGTTCTTGAAAATAAATCACAAGTGATCTGGAAAGATTTTGTTAAATTACGAAACCCTATAGGTGATGAATCAAAAAAAAATCCAAAATATGTCAACAAATTGAACAATAGGCATTTCTGAGTCAGAACTTCAACACGAATCCTACTACTAACGGTATATCAATTCATCAATGAACTGATATGAACTCTACAATGAATGTTTCTTCTATTTCATATTGCCTGATAATATGTATGTTTTCTCCCTACATTTTGCACTCGACGAATCTGAAAAAAATAGAACCCAATAAATCCGAATCTAGTAAAATATTTTTATCGCTGACTTATTATTTGCATAACTCACGTATATATCAAGTTATGAATTGTATTGATATATGATATGAAAATTCTGGAACAAAGGAAAAAACAGTAGAGGAAATTGGAATGTTGTCAAATATTTCTGGTGGATAAGCAAACATTGTAATAGATATCGATTGTATATAACGATTAGAGAAAACTGCCGGATTATGTTGATAGAGTCTGATAGAATTGTTATCATTTGGGTAATGAAGAATGGTTTTTCTGGATATTGAAACCATAAAATTTGCTCAGATAATTATGTTCTGTTATAATTACCCAAGATCATCGACGTGTTGGTGATTAAACATCATCATGATTAGTAGCGTAAAATGAGAAAAAATACATACGATTTTCCGGAATGTAGCTCTGAAACCGGGTCGGAAACCCGTCCCGTGGGTGATCCATACCTTTCTTCAGAAACACCCTATCACGAGTTGTGATTCGATCTGGTTGAAATGAATTTCAGGTGGAAAGGACTTTTGTTTAAGGAGGTTTGAATAGAAATGTAGTTCATTGATCCGATTATTTCAACGTTCATCCACTTCAATTGGTAAAGTAAATAAGGGCTTACATGATTACTTGATTGATTTTTTCATGACTGTTATGTTAACTCTTGATTAGCGGTACGAGGCAATGAAAACGAAAAAAACTTACGATAGGGAAAGATGAAGGTTTGTGGCTTCCACAAGAATGGCAGAAAATTCTACAAATGAACAAGTTCAAAACTTCACGAATATTCTTTATTTGTCGGTTTTTCATCTTTTTTGATCGAATAAAATGATAACACACCAATTATTGAAGAAAAAAGACTAACAAAATGTAACCCTCTAATCTACATACTCTGAAGGACCTATCTCACGTCCTCAAATTTACAGATATTTTGATCTCGTAGATTCCTTTCCGAAATTGTTGAAGACAACCCAAATCATGTTCAAAATGAAAGTATAATCATTTCCTGGAATAACGAAATACTAATGAAGCCTATGTCAGACTAAATTTCTTTGTGGATTAAATGAACTAATTTTCAAATGCACTTACTCCCAGTTACTGATTGAACTTGGCATTTTGTTCAAGGAACATTGTAATCTTCATTCATCAAGAAATAATAATACCCTTGTATACCAAAGGCAACAGTTGGGATAAGGTTACTCAATCATACATAAATTTGCAACCACGAAGCTTCCCAGAAACTTTATCGAGTTTGCAATCAGAATTTATTATAAATTAGTGTTATTTCCTTCATAATGTAAGATGAATCATTAACCGAAAAATACACACCTAATATATAAACAACAAATTGAAGTGTGAATTGCAATCAATTTCATTTTCAGTGTAATCATAAGCTTCTGTTCAATCATTATAACATAAATTCAATACCTATGTTGGATTGATTAACTGGGAATTGAATTGAAAGATATTATCACATTGGTTTTACAGTCCGAATCATTACAATTTAATATTATTAAAACTTGCAATGATGCAGTTCCTGATGATATATTCTCATATTATGTAAATGTTAAAGTTTCTTACTTGGAAAACCATATTGGATGGATGCTCTACAATTCTTTACTGATCATCAATAATGTGAATCAATGTATTTATACCATCTTCTACAAATGTACATTAGTTAGCCCTGGATTAAAGAGTCAATAATAGAAATGTCACATTAACATAATGAACTATATATAAAGAATATTTCAAGTTTCAGAGTTGACATTAAAGTGTCTTCAATAAATTTAACGTAGGAATCTTAATGTTGATGAATAAATACAATAAACAAACTAAATATGTAGATTAGCCCAGATGAGGATTCTCTCATAACGAATTTTATAGATAAGTTATTCGATTTCCTAGTGAAATTAACATAGTATAAGAATGAAGAAGATTTTGTCTGAAAGATTGTTGATGCTAAGCTGCTCGGCTTGTTTTTAATCTCGAAGGAAATGAACAGGGACAACATTTTTAACAGTATCGGACAGCTCTTCTGCTTTCCCTTAAGACCGAAACAAGTGAGACGATGAAGTTACTATTCAACCTTCTACGCCAGAGGTATAATAACCCTTTTTGTAAATGTCTGGGCAACATCTTGTACCGAATAGTAAATGTCCCAATGAAAACCAAGGTTCTCGCGCCATGATAATTTCCAGATGTTTTGCTCCTATCTACGCGATGAAAATCTACGTAAATACTATGTGAATGCCTTGCATAATGATTATGTCCGGATGTCCTACTAAGGTCGGCTACCGGCTTGTATCTGGGAAACAGTTTGTCCTGGAACTTTCGGAAAAAAATATTCTCGATGAAAGTGACCATGAGAAGTCTGTTTAGAATAATTTCCACTTCCAAATCTAGCCGCTAGAGGGTGTATTTCAAAATCAAAACCGAAAAATCAATATTTCTTCATAAAATCGAACGTGGCGGAATGTTTTGTTGATCGTTTTTAGATTCCTCTATAAAAACTCTAAAAAGTATATATCTAACATTTGACCTAAATGTTGAAGAATCGTAGAAAAAGTGCGATAACTTCCGATTGCGTTAGTCGATTTTAGCCAATTTGGTTTTCTTTTCAAGGTATTGGATTGATGCTAATATGAAAAATACTCAAGTTTGTTATGAAATCAAAACCACCAGATGGCGTTATTTGATTACTTTAGTTATTCATTCATTTTCCCATGAATAATTGAATATATTCTATTTTTTCATCCTTTTGTCTGTGAAAATAGGTGAAAATGTCACAAACAGTAAGTCACTCTCATTTTTCAAACTTAAGTTATGAGCGAAAATACTTTTATTTTACATATTCTCAAATTTTTTAACGAAATTAAACGTTAAACTAACAAGCGTCTGAAACAAGAATTATCTTCATAAGATAGTAGCCAACTAGTACATAATTAGTTGAAAAAAGTATTCATATCATAAAAATATTTGGAAAGAGATCAAAAAAGTCTGCAACACGAAGTCGCAGCGTTTGAAATTAAACAATAAATTGAAATAATGATCATTAATAATAAGTAAGATATTGGAAACGATAAACTTGACAGTCTCGTTCGTAATAAGTAACTCGCACTGGTGAAGCATATGACATGCTGGCAGTGTGTTTTAAACATTTTGAAAATGCAGTTGCCTCGCGGGAATACGCTGTATGTTATCCTGAGCGTTTAGCAAGACGTTTGCGAGGAACTGGACTTGTTCTATCAATAAAAACTGGGAATAGAATACGCAGAACTCAAAATTACAATAATATTTTAAATGTACTTGCTTAAGTTGAACCATATCTTGCACCAAACATTAGGGATATAAACAGAGATCTGGCAATTCCTCGTTCAGCAGTTCAAAGGATTCTCAAGAAAGAAAAATTACATGCATATCACATTCACCAGGCGCTAACACCATTTGATTTTGATCGCATGTTAAATTTCTGTCATTGGATGCTTGAAATGTGAAGAGAAAATCTAATTTTTTGTTTCACGTTTTATGGACAGATGAGGCTAGATTCACTAGTAGAGGTCTAGTAAATCTACATAATATGCATTATTGGTCCGTAAACAATCCTCATTATATGATAAAAATTGACCATGAAAATCACATCAGTGATCATCGATGATCAATCAATTTTTTTATATTTGAAGGGTATCTTAGTGGTGCGAGATACTTAGATTTTTTGAAAATCCATTTGCCAGTCCTAGGAGGAGTCTCTTTATGCACTCGTCTAAATATATGGTTTCAACACAATGATTGCCCTGCGCATTATTCTCCCAACGTGAAGGATAGGAAAATGTAGTTTATTCCACTAGCCACCTTCATTTCCCGATTTATCAGTTCCAGATTTTTACTTATCGGGAGTACTCAAAGACATTGTATACCAGACCCGGCCTTCCACATGAGAAGACATATTGAAATGCTATAGCTTCTATGTCATGGCAGAAGAGACTCCAAAGTTGTGTTTCAATCACAGAAATAATCGAGCCAGCTTGAAACAAAATGAAAGACGTGGAATATATAACATACACTTTCAATTGGACTCCAAAAATGAAGATCAATCCGAATAAGATCAGGTGATGGTGGGAACCAGGTAATTGGATTATCTCTGATTTTCCATCCTGCAGGAAGCACATTAACTAAATGTTATCGTATTTGTAGCGTTGTGATATCCTTGGTAAACTGTTCTATCATAGTGAATACGAGTGTACTAAAACATCGTGTACAGAACTGATATTGATGTAGATGTCCCACTAAGGAACCTTGGAATATCTAAGGTGTCCGGCACATTTCTTGGACTTCTGAGGAGGGAAGGGGACGTCAGAGAAACTAGACCGCCAGATCACGAAACCTAAGCCAAATGAGTTTAGGAAAGAAATATTATTGAGTACTGATTCTCCAATTTAGAATATAGGATAGAATTTGTATGGATAATCTTTTATTTGATACTAGAAATGATTTTCTAAATTATCCACTGGCATAACTACAGGTTGGTTCCATCTTCACAGTCTGTATCCTATACCACTGCATATTTTCCAAAAAATGTCAATTTTTTTCATTATCGTTCAATTTGGAAAGAAGCAGTATCTCTGCAAAATCTTGATAAGAAGCAACAATTAGAAGATATTTGAGTTCTAATGTAAAGTTCTATAAGCTCGACTACACAGAGAAGGGGTTTTCTCTTTCAAAACGTGAGAAGTAAACATGATACACACGAGAGTTTGTATCTTTCATTTAAAAAACTTCTTAATCACCATTAAAACCAAGCATAAGAAGCACAAATTGTAACAATTCTTCAAAAAATAGCCTTTCAAATTTATAGGTGGCTATTTTAGGTTTTCTTCAAACTTCCAACTCGATTTATTTAGAAAACTTCACAGGACAAACTACTTTTTCTAAATTGAAATGAAAATTGAAAAACAGGGTAATTTTCAGAAAATATTCACTGGGTACATACTAAGAAAGCAGTTACTTCCCTAGACTAACTTGTCTAATGTGTCTTGAATCAAGTAATGGATGTCCATTTCAGGAGTACTTTTACAAATTATCTCTTGTTGTACTTTCCGCTGGTGCAGTTTGGAAGATTACAACTGGAACACGCTGTAAATATCGAGTGTCTCGAAACTATGACAAAATTTTCCTGAGGGTGATTCTGCGGCAAAAAATATGTCTCATATTAGGCACCTTCCTTCCACATTGATCAAAATACATCAAAATCAAACAATTAAAAATACGACTTGTATCATTTTGGGATTTTGTAATGTAAATCGATTTTCAGGTAGCATCTATTCCATGTCACTCCCTCGAAAACATTTGGCGAACCTAGATGGCCCAACATCATCTGCCTGGAACATTTAGTTTCGCCAAATATTTTCGAAGGTGTTTATCATATTACTTTCGGAGATGGTTGATCAGTGACTTCACTTCTGCTTCGTTCCACTGACGAACTCATGAGAAAAGCGAGACAGCTGTATGAGACTTTAATACGTATTGTCACTGTTCAACCTGGTGAACCAAAACTTTGTCTTTTGATTTCTAAGTCGATTCTTTGAACCGGGAGATTTGTGTTATCAATGCGTAGTATCTTGAATTACATTCTCAGTGGGGCAACTGCTTTCCGGGAGATGGTGTAAGTCATCTAGGTTCGCCAAATATTGACGGAGGTGTTGACTATATCACTTCTTGAGATGGTTGATCAGTGACTGCACGTTTGCCTCGTCTCACTGACGAGCTCATGAGAAAAGTGAAACAGCTGCCTGGGACTGAAAGACGTATTGCTATGTAACCGCAAGTACGCCTAATTTGATAATTTATTCAATTTCCGAAGTGAATTTCAAAATTTTCAACAAAAACATGTATTTTTTAAATATTACCTGATGAAATCTTTGATCATCCTAAACGGCTTTTCCATATTTAGAGGTAACTAATTATGTTGAAAGAAGAAATTTTCGACAATCATCAATTTTTAATACAAACCCATATACTACACTATAACCTTTCATCGTATTCAACACTTGAGAGCTCCAGCTGTTATTCGATATTAAGACAAAGCTGTCAAAGTATGATAACTTTCGTTACTCAAGTAGCCATCAGGCGGTTTTCGAATACTGGAGAGGGCGTAATATGCTGAAACTCGAGTAGACCAGTCACCCTGCAATTATTTGGGTGAAATATATGAACGAAGATCTTATGGTTTTTATTCATGTCTTCGGGTGTTCTGAACACTAATATTGTATCAGAATTCACCTAGGAGTGCCGCGCTGGTAGTTATTGGCCAATTTTAGATGTCCGAAGTCACCCGAATTGACGTTTTCCGATATTTGAAGAAACAAATGAGCTCAATGAGCAACTATGAGGAAAGAAAAGTTGTTTGGCATTATTTAAATCAAAATGACGCCAGTTAGAGGTTTTCCGAATATAAGGCCATTTAGTCAATTTTTTCATGAAAATGAAATGTTTGGTTAATTGTAATTAAATCTACGAATTCATGCTCTATCATGTCTCTTTTCATATGAATCAGTATTATTTTTCATGCTTTTTGATACACATTTTGATTTTTTTGATATTTGCAAAAGGGGCACTGCGTAATTTCGCGATTGCGGGGCGAATACTTAACCTTTCGACTCAAACTGAAATGCAAATCAAAGCTCTTGATGTCCTCCATCCATTCCCATAGGAAACAAGCATTTTAAATTACATGGAGCCAGTCAGGCTTCGATTTAAAAAAAAACGAATGAGAAGATTGTGAGGTTAGAAAGTTGGGATCCGGAAGTAAATATCGGGAATAGATAGCTTGATTTCTTTCGGTCATTTTCAGCTAGAGTACGTCTCAGTTGGTTGAGTTGATTATAAGGAAAACTAATTTGAACCTTCAGGGACCTAGAGGGTCTAATTTTAGGTATTTCCGAAAAAATTTGGGCCATAGTATTCTGAACCCTCCTAGCTACCTGAGTTTTTATTTTCCTCACTTTACGACTCTCGTGGTCCAAGAGAAACAATAAAACCAAAAGTTGACTCCCTCATGTTCAGTACTTCCCTAAGATTGACGTCAACCTTGGTGACTCCAGTTCGATTCCCAGTGGGGAAAGGGTCCCTATATTGAGCCCCTCAGGTTCGGAAAACCTCTAACCGGCGTCATTCTGCTTTGAATAATGCCCCATAAGTTTTCTCACCTCATAGTTGCCCATTGAGCTTATTTGTTCCTTTGAATATCGGATAAACGTCAATTCAGGTGATTTTGGACATCTAAAATTGGCCAATACAAGCGCGGCAATCCTAGGTGAATTCCAATACCACATTTGTGTTCAACACATCCGTAAACATAAATATAAACCATAAAATTTTGATTTATATATTTGACCCAAAAAGGGGTAAAATTGCAGAGTGACTGAACAATACTTTATCCGTTCTTAAACTGAGAGCCTATATGTCACTTCAGACGCATCATATCCACAATATAATTCCACAGTTTTGATTAAGTAGCTGTGTCATCCCATCTTGAGATTTTTTTCAAAGAATGAGAACCGATTAATTTGAATTTATTTAGGAAATCACTTTGTAAGGATTATTTTCTGTAGATAAGAATCTCAGTTCAATGTTCCATACGGAGTGAGCTTTTCCTGATACGAATAGCTAAGCAGATATCATGTGTAATATTGATTGATTTACACCCAAAAGATAATTTTCAGATTCATTTATCAGATGCTGTAAGTTATTTGCGATTGAAGTTGAGGAATTTCATAAATATATTAGAATATATTACTTGCTCAGAACGAACAAAATATATCAAATATCCATTGCAGGCCTATATGTCGCCCATATTAGGGGTTCAATCACGAATTTCAAAATTCTACCTCAAAAACATACATAATAAGTAACTCTCAAGTTACCCTCTAAGGGTTAAGAGAACATCTAATCCTTTTTAATATTTGAATTTGGTACTATGTATAAAGTATTCGTAAACAAAAAGAAATCCCTTAACTGCTATAGAATTAGCAGGGCCGGATTTAGGGATAGACAGAATGGGCGGCAGCTCACGGACAACAACCAAGAAGGGGCCCCTCCAAGTGTAATATATTGGAAAAATGTTCGGCTATCAACAAAAATGATAGGACGATTTCGTTAATATAGTTACAAATTCATAATTTTTTGCGTAGCCTTGTGCAGAATTTGTATTCACATATTTTAATTATTTATTTTACATTACAAAAGCAGAAAATATAGTATATTTAATATTTATGTAGTGGCAGGTAATTGTTGAAATAAGCTATTTCTGATGTCACATTGCTTTGAAACACTACATAATAACAAGTTCATTGAAATTAGTTATTTGAATTCCCCCGCGTGTTTAGTATATGCCGCCGTATTACAGATAAGTTTCTAGTTCTTGTCACTGCTCATTTTCTGCCATCAATCGTCGAACATCCTGAGCAAGAAGTTAAGCAGACGATAGATCGAAAAGAAGATCGACATAAAGCGGACGTTCTTGAGTGGGTTCGAGAAGCGGAAAAGGGCCAAAGAAACGAAAGAAAAATTGGCAAACGCGTTGAGTCGAACGTCCAACCTCAAAACTAATTGAATGTGGTGCCAAAGATCGATTTTGTGTTCCAAAAATATTTTGTGGTATTTAATATTACCGTCTACCAAAGGGGCCCCCACCAAACTTGTACCCACAGGCCCCTACCACTCTAAATACGGCCCTGAGAATTAGTTTGAAGTTTGGGTACTTAACACAGTTAACAACAAGTTCTAGTAGTAAATGCTTTAGAATTAATCAATTGTTGAATAATTATTCACTGTTCTTAAGTTAGCCATAATATCTGTATAGATTAGTATAATTTGAATTAATCAAACTAGGACACAGACCGTTGTGTTTTTGTCAGATTTGCAAAATGCAAAAATATTTTTTATTTGTTTCTTGAGGCCTAAATAGTCTTGAAGCAACTAAGTAGTAAACAAAATGCTAATAAACAAGTAAAGGATTATTTCCTCATTAATTTTTTTTTGTTTTTTCAACTACCAATATTGTTCATATTTCTCAAATATCATGGATCCAAATGTGACATGTACTTATACACACTACAATCGATTCCAGTCGATAATATTAGGAAGTACTGCTCATATCGTTGCAAATTTTGATTGATGGAGTTTCCAAATAATTCCTTATCGTAACGGCAGAACAGCCAATTGTGGAAGGTTCATTACACGTGACTTGACTTGGATGACTTAATAAGTAATTTATACTCAGAATAACGCTAAGAAAACTAAATATGGAGTTTGAAATTTTTTTATTTATATGATTTAAATAAACATTTAGTAAAGTCCCCATGGTCCAGATCTAGCATCAAGGGGAGTTCTGTGAGCAGGATGTCCATAGCCATATTGATTATAAGGAGCGTTCAGAGCATGGTGACTGTATTGGTCGGCAATGGCGTGACGGCTATATGGAGATGCAAGGCCGTATGGGGTTGCAAGAGCATTGTGAGTGTATGGATTATAACTATCCCAGGAGTTCAAACCATTCCAACTAGGGGTTCTTGGGACTGCAGATACAAGAAGACTTGGTGCAATTTTGGCTGCTGGGCCTACTAGCGGACCAGTCGCTGGTTCCTTGTGTACAACAGCGTTGAATCCTTGAACACCGGCTGTGTATTCGACGATTCTCTTGGATCCATCAGCTTCAATGAGAGAATAATGTCCTTGTACATCATCACCTACACGAGTTTCAGCTTGATCTTTACTGTCTCCAGTTATGGGATCGTTTACAGAGTAATCGAAATTATAGTGTGCTGGTGCGTATTCTTCTGGTAACCTGTGTCTAACCAAAGATGATGCAACTTGACCTCCCCATCCATCAAGTAATGGAGAAGCATAACCAGGATGAGAAAGAGCTGGATGAGGTAGATCAGAAGGAACTATCGCAGCGCTGCATGTTGCCACTATAGCGGTTAAAGCGATGATCTGAAACAACGGAATATATTGTCATAACAAAAAATACTCTGATTTTATGACATAAAAAATATCTTCTTAATGCTATAATACAAACTTGCTTTTGCTCAATAGTTTTTGATTAAGCAATGAAGTAGGTAAAATGTAGGTTTTCAAATTCTTTCCTAACCTGATAACACAAATCAATCAGTGTGAAATCGGTTAGTTATTATTACAATAAATAACGTCTTTCATGAAATGTCGAAATTTATGAGACAGCACTGTCAATTTAATTTGGGTAAAAACTTTACAAACTTGAAATTTATGGTGATCAGCGACAGTGGCTTAGAACTAATTATTGCGAATTCTCAAATTTTTATTCATATACGTCTGAAGAAAATCATAATAAAATTGTTCATGTATTTAGTTTAAGGTATTTTATTCAATATTTGAATAATATGTTAATTGTAAATGGATATTTTGGATACCATCAATTCAAGTTTCTATAGTATAACTATTTCGCTTCCTTATGTAATTCTCGTAGAAGAAGCTTAGTGTATAGCTCACAATCCCACTCGTATAATTCATGCTCGTTACACAATATACTAGTATGCCATTAGTACAGGTAGTACTCAAAAATGTATTTCGTACTTGTCATGCACCGTGGCAGTTTCATGTGAACTATTACAAAAGAGAACACAAGATCAAAATGATGTGAAATATCACAATTCCTCTACATTGATTCTATGAAATATTGTTATCTTCGAAATTCATTCAGATATTTGGAATCCAGATTTCTTCGTTTTCGTACTTTCATGGGAAGGTAACATTAGCGTTCTTGAGAGAAGTGTGTTATAAAACCATTACCATCCAACTCCAAAAATCGAGATGCTCAATATTTTGGTTGAAAATTAAACATGTAATAAAATGCACCGATCAAATAAAAAAAATTAAATCAACACATTCATAATAAGTTAGTTGATAAACAGAGCAACTGAAGATCACACATCTCGAAGTGGCAGTGTTCAAATATACATTGAAAGTCCTATTGTAACAAGATTTGACTGGATCATAACTGCTCTGAATTTTTAACTTCTCTTTTCATTGTAGGAATGATGACATTGAAAAGTGATAAACTATGAAAGAGCTCACTTTGTGGATATATTATAACATTATTGATAAGGAATAATCACCCTAATCCACTGAAAATACTATTAAAGGACCTTTCGGTAACCAGGTAGCCATCTTCAGAGTAAACCAGGTAAACAGGAAAGATCCTCAGTACTTTAATAGTATTTTTGTAATTTGCCTCCATTTTGATTTTCTAATTGACCCATTAACGAACGCAACGTCATCACTCGCCGTGTCTTAATATCCAAAAAAGCACGGAACTTTTTATGAAAATTTTTAGGTTGGCGAGCTTGATGCGGAATTATCTTGTCATCATTATGTCAGTTTAAATGACAGTGTCGAGCGTCAACAACTCAAGAAGAGAAAGTCATCGACGTGTCCAGTGGAAAAATTGATTTCAGCTAATACACAATATGGTTTAGATATTTGTACTAATAGTCGTTTTCTAGTGTTATTGCTCTTTCCAGTAGAGACGAAACTACAAAAAGCGATCACAGAACCACTAAATCAAATTTTCACTTTCAAAATTAAGATGTTACCAACCACCATAAAAATCCCTAAATGGACTAAATTAAACATTTTTATTTAAAAACGGCATAAAAAGGGCAAATTACAAAAAATAGTATAAACAACTCGTTTCCTAAGACCTTGAAGCACTCATTCATTAAAAAACTCGTGGCTTCGCCACTCGTTTTTTAAACTTGAATTCGTGCTTTAAGACGAGTCTTAGGAAACTCGTTCTTTAATATACTATTTTGTAATTTGCCTCCATTTTGATTTTCTAATTGACCCATTGACGAACGCAACGTCATCACTCGCCGTGTCTTAATATCCAAAAAAGCACGGAACTTTTCACGAAAATTTTTAGGTTGGCGAGCTTGATGCGGAATTATCTTGTCGTCATTATGTCAGTTTAAATGACAGTGTCGAGCGTCAACAACTCAAGAAGAGAAAGTCGCCGACGTGTCCAGTGGAAAAATTGATTTCAGCTAATACACAACATGGTTAAGATATTTGTACTAATAGTCGTTTTCTAGTGTTATTCTCCATATTCACGGTTTGTGACAGAATTTTGATAAAACGAAAAGCGATCACAGAGCCACTAAATCAAATTTTCACTTTCAAAATTAAGATGTTACCAACCACCATAAAATCCCTAAATGGAATAAATTAAACATTTTTGTTTAAAAACGGTATAAAAAGGGCAAATTACAAAAAAAAGTATAAACAACTCGTTTCCTAAGACCTTGAAGCACTCATTCTTCAAAAAAACTCGTGGCTTGAATTCGTGCTTTAAGACGAGTCTTAGGAAACTCGTTCTTTAATATACTATTTTAGTGGTAAGGAAAATTATTTCTTATCAGTAGTATTAAAAAGTAAGTTCAACATCAGCTGATATGAAATAGGTAAATAGGAAATAGGTTTTGTAAAAAAATGTTTTTCCGGAACGCATAGCTTGGGAGAAATTCAAAAAAATTAATTTAGTTCAAAATAGAGAATGTCTGAAAATGAATAAGTTAATGTTTGTTTATTTCTGGTTAATATACAGATACATTGAGGATAATGGATTTATGAATTCCAAAGTATTACCAAAATTTCTTCTAATTCAGTAATTTGCTGGAACTATAAACATTCAAGAACAAATCAAATCCAAACTGGGATACAAAATTATCAGAATCAGAGCCTGTGTGTCATGGAAATTGCTTATAAATGATTTGGTGTGTTGTCTCTTCCTGATGAATATATTTCATTAAAAATAATTCACTTGACATTTTTGTGGAGTGAATTTTTATAAAAAGTTTCGTATGGTGTTTAGTGGTACAATGCTACACACTAGGGAGACTAAGAACAGAGAGTCATGTGATGCCTCATCATTGGAATGGTAATATTAGATAACATGGACAGAGATTGAAACCAGTCAGAATAGAATTCATGAATTTCAAACTAGTTTGACGTTTATATAACATTATTAACATAATTTGCTTTAATTTTATGAATTCAACAGGAAATCATATTCGTTCAACAAACTGATTCTCAATTAGCAATACATCTTCAAAACCAAGGTCTACGTGCCATAAAAATTCCACGTAAATATATTGGTGGGTTGTTTCACTCTAACGTAGTAATGTTCCAAGAGAAACTTTTCATGGGATACCACAGAGGGTGTTGTTGGTCAATATTGATAGTGAATTCGTGAGTTCAACGAAATATTTTGTTCAACTTCTGTTTTGCTAAGACGGAAGAGATGAATATAATTTGATCTGACCATGAACTAATATGTATTATGCATTCTCCTTTGATATTTAGCTAAGTGCGATGTTGAATCGGAAAAATGTTCAAGGGTATTGAGTATAACAACATTTTCCTACATCTTGACTGGGTTCTGGGGTATAACTAAAATCTAATATTCCTTATATTAGATTTTAGTTACATTGGTACAGATGGTAGTTCGATGGGAAACTGTGAATATGTGTAACGGCAGTCTAGGAAAAGCTACATCAGAAATATGGGCAAAGGCTATTCGAGAAACCGATTGAGTGAATAATTTTGTATTAATTTCAATGTGCAATATTCCAAAAGGGACTACTACAGTGGAGTCTCAATGTGGTTATGTAATACCCTCAACTAACAACAGGAGACTTGATACTCAAATTGATTTAAAGCTATAATAAAATATGCTCCTTCTTCTGAAGATCTATTTTTTCATCCCTATATTTTAAATTTATTCATTTATCAGAATTGTTTTATTTTTATATTGATTAATGAACCTCTTGTGAAAATTATGCAAGATATGGCCGAAATGAATCTTGTCAAAAATGTTTTCTGTCAACTTCAACTCAGTTTTCGTTAAACTAACAAATGAATCAAGTTCCGTAAGTAATGTGCTACATTTTCTGCCACAAACAATGAAATCGACTTGAATATTTGTTGAAATAATATATTCATTCAACTATGATGATGTGTTTAAATACTGAGGTTATCGTAAGTCGATTTGAAAATCGTGCATTGATTTGAAAATTGTGGTAATCTGGTATTCTGAGTGCTTATTCCAATGAACAATAATGCTTACTTTGATATCATGAACAGAAAAATAATATTGACTTGAATGTGAAAGTTGGTTTCCATTTTCTTTCAGTAAGTAAACTCTCAAGATATTGAGCATTTTATAACCGAAATGAATCTAATGAAAAATACCTTCGACCATTTACTTGCTTTTCCTTGTTTATTCAGTGAATTTAGTACTAAAACTACATGTACTTTTCTCTGGAAAGTATAACTGAATTTGGAGTCGACTGGAACACTCTGAAGTTTTGAATTACTTTTAAGATTACAAGACAGAAATGCGTCAGTGCAAATCCAACATCGATAAAAGTGGTATTTATCCGAAAATGCTTCAGCTGTCATTGGGGAAACAAGAAAAATAGTTAAAGTTAAAGAAAATAGTTTTGACGTGTAACGATAAACAACACAAAACTGTAAGATAAAAATTGTGCTCTGAACAAATTGAAAGAAAAAAATTCACAGTTTCACTTGAATTATTTAAAAAGGTATTTCATTTTATCATATATGTAGAAATTGATTTTTTCAAATTGCTTCGAAACTTTTGTGTTCCAATTTTGTTAATGTACAACTTTCATCTTTGTGTCATTTATCGTTACATGTTTATGTTGTTTCACTTCAACTTATTTCGTTGGTTCGCCTTTTTTTATAACATTCAATTGAATTTCAAGCTATGTTGGATTGAAGTTGTAAGAGTTGTCGCTGATGTTCAATAGTAAAAATTTGTTTCTATAAACATTCTTGACCAGTTGAAGGGAATTGTTTCTGACAATATGTGAATATTAGTAATAAAAGGTATTGCAGAAGATTTTGAACAAATTTAATAGTCAAATTATGAGTTTGAATATCTTTATACATAACATCAATTTTCAGTTTGTCTCTTCGAGTCAAAAATGTTCCATATTGATCGAGAACAGAAAGCATCATACTTCAGGAACTATTTTTCCGTCTAGTTTCATGAAATTATACAGTTCATACAATAACAATGATTATATTCACAGAATTTCCTGAGGGCATTACTAGCTCTGGAATTATTTCAATTTAACATAACCATATTTTAGGAATAAATAGAATCATATTTGGATTGAAGGTGAATCTCATGTAACACGAGTATAATTATTGTTTATATCCATCTCAGAGTGTCCATCGTGAATCAATGAAAATATTATTATAGTTATGAATATAAGGATACTTACGAAGAAAGCCATGTTGTATTGTTGTATTGCAACTTGTAACTGATGATCAAAAAACAAAATACATGTATTTATACTTTTCGGGAGTTATGTATATGATTAATTCGTACCGGACTCATCCGTTGAACATCCAAATAATTCATTTGCATAGTATCACTTAGTTTAGATTTGACCTTTTATTAGATTAAATTTATTGTTACATTAACGACAATGTGTCACTACTTATCTTTTCATAAATTTGATGAAGACACACCTGGATCCGTAAATGTGGGATCATTTAGCTGCTTCCATCAACTATAGGTATGCCATTTTGAATGATTTATGAGTACAGGGTAAATGGTAAATGTAGTATGTGATTTCCTCAAGATAAGCTCAGATTTTTTGAACAAAGCCTTAAGCTTAACAAATATTGAGATTTCAGAAGATGTTAGCTAATCCAATAGCTTAAGAGCATATAATAATTTGTGTTATAGAATATCACTTTTGATTAATCAAATAAATATAATGAAACAAAAACGTTACTCATCATGAACAGTACTAATTTCTTCCATTTTGTAGGTAATCGCTTTCTCCCTGTGCTTAAGACCTATTATGCGATTATTTGAACCTACCAACTGATCAAATGAAATCAGTTCAAGCCTCAAGCCTGCCCTGAAGATGCCACCTGTAATGGTTTGCGAAACGTCAGCGTCGAGCTATTGTGACGCGGAATCCATCCGGAAGCCAAGATTTTTCAAGATTAGCTATCCGCGGAAGTCTACTATTCAAGATGATCAATATAAGATAGGTACTTGTAGTATCTTCCATCAAGCCTAGGTGTTTCAACAAATACCACAAGTAATAATTATTTGAATAATTTCCAGCTCTCTTACACCAATTGAAATAATTGTTAATTTGATAATCGATGAGGCATATATCAGCAAACGGTTAGACAAAGAAAGTAAACATCTTATTGGTGAAGCTTCTAATCACAACGCTTTGGCCGACCGTATTTCATTTTCTGATCAATCAAATAAATATACTAGTAATAAAATAGGAACATTAGTGATCATAGTGGTATTCTCTTCTATGTACATGTTTTGAGGCGGTAAACCATATGACGGAAATTTCCGAAAAATGCCTTAGTGCCAGACTCTGTCGAATGCTTTGAAAATATTCAATTCTACACCTAGCGATTCGTCATATCTTTCAATATATTTCTGCCATACATGTGTTACGTAGGCAAGCGTAGGTCTCCTTGATGTCTGCTGACGATGACTTTATTACCATCTATAATTTTGGTGCTCTCTAGGTATTGATAGAGCTCGATGTTGATTAATTTCTCCATCACTTTACAGATCACTGATCATAGTGTAATGTGCCTATAATCACTAGGAAGAGTCTCCATTCCTTTATTAGAAATTGGTTCAATTCCAGCTATCTTACCGCTTGAAGGAAACGCACCATGTTTGTAAAAGGGTAAACAACCTGTAGTGAACTAGTATCAATTTTGGCGCTCATTTCTTGAGAACGTCAGTTTCTTAGTCTATTTGGTATTGAGATCAAGCACAATGCTCCTTATTGTGCGCGAATGGAAAATAATTTCAGGAATATGGCTATCAATGAGGGCAATGTTATTAGGGTCCTTTCCTCGTCGATTCAAAGTGGATTGCTGCAAATATGTCCGCTAAACTGTTGGCTATTTCATGTGGTGTATATCAATTGTTCAGTCTAAGGAAGGCAATGAGCTGGAAATAAAATTCCTTCGAATTGATTTGGCGAAATTCCAAAAGAGTTATTCTGTGATTGAAGATATTTCTGGCTTCAATATATTTTTTCTGACCTGCAGGGATGAGTTCCCGTGCCAATGACTGTATGCTGTTTGTTTTGAAGCTACGGACCTAGAACATATTCCATTGAACCATGGTGCAGCAGAAGATGGTAAGTTGTGGGCATGGAGTATATAGGTTCCCATTCACAGCATGACCATATCCGAGATCTCTTTAGCACATGGCGTTGGGTCAGCAGATTCTAAACATACGCTTCTCCAAGGAAACTTGAGGAAAAACATGCGAAGACCATCCGAGGCGGTTGAGTTGTGATGCCGAACTGTCCGTGGAGGTGTTGTATTGATTCGTGAACTGATATAGAGACATGGACTTTCACTTTATAGGGATCTGGATTGTTAGTGGGGATTGAGTAAAGCGTATTGGCATGATGATTCGCGTTATAAGCTAAACCCTGTTGGTACATCAATTAGCAGCTCGAGACCATAGATAATGGTGGAGGCGTCAGCCTGTCGTTCTGCATCATCGTCTTGTTTGAGACCATAAACAAAGTAAAGTTGTGAACGCTGAAATTCCTCTGCTGAAAGAGGTCAAGTTTCAAAAGTCAAAGAGCCTATTTTCAAGCTTATATTTTTCAATGTTAAACTCTTCCCAGCACCCCTCGCCTGGAAATCCGAATAGAGAGCTAATTTTTTCCAGAGTATTTCAATCTAGAAGGCTTCATCATCAGTATTTTCATGAGAAACTAGGGGAAGATAAAATGTTGATTCAAGCAGGGGGACAATGAAATGGGTATGAGGGTAAGACCAGGAGTATCGACTAAATACAGCAACAAGATGTTGCCCACTTTGCAGCAGCTTTGTCGATGTGCTGGTGTATCACCGGGCGATGAGGAAAACATCCGTCACCTATGTTTATCCCAGTGGCGGCTCGTGAACTTTTTGAGAGAGGAGGCTGGACATAAAACGTTTTTGTAAAAATATACTCTATTCACAGCCTTTTAACCTTTGCAGAGCGACCGTACCAGCTACTTCAGTGACAAAATTGATTGTTACCCTGCAAGAACCAACGTGGAGGTATAGAGTTTCTCTTGCCCACAAATTTTTTTTCGTTCGTTTTTTGTTTTTTATTTTTTTTTGGATTTTTAATTTTTTTTATTTTTTTTTGGAATTTTTCATATTTTGTTTTTTGTTATTAATTTTATCAACTTTTCTATATATTAACGAAATTCTACGGTCTTTAATTTACGAAAAATGATCAATAATATTATCATAAAATGTATCATTATGTTTTAAGTGTTTTATTAAATCTTTTTCAATAGATATTAAACTAACATTGTATAAACGATTTTGGCCCATTGTATTTCGCATGTATGTTTTAATTCGTTTGAGAGTAGAAAATGATCTCTCCACCGATGCCGACGTGACAGGAATGGTGACTGTCAAACAAAGTAGTTTATAAAACTGAGGTAAGACTTGTTGCAAATCATTATCTATCATATATTTCATCATATCGGCGTGACTGTAGTACTGGCCTAAAATATCTTTATCCCAGTATACAACGCATAATTCATTGTGCAGCGCTATTTTATCAAAAAAATTATATTTTAGAACTAAGTTATCTGAAAGTGTATTGAGAAACTCTTTTGAAAAAGATTCGAAAAATCTTCTATTCGTCAAATCGAAAAACTTCAATTCATGTAAATCGGAAAATCGAATCTCAATATTTGACCTTTAATAGTATCTAAAATTTCATAAAAAAGTTGTTTATAATGTAGTTTCTTGTCTACCAAATTATATGTTTTCCTCCTTTTCACGGGAGAAGCCTCATCAGTTGAATAATTTCCAAATAAAATATTAAAATGAAATTCTGTATAACAGAAACTTGAATTTTATCAATGAGATGTGTTAAACGATCTCTTGAATGAATTATATTAGTGAATTTATGTTGTAAAATTCGAAAAATAAGATCAGTTTGTTCAAATAATAATTTAAAAGTATCAAGAAATAACAAAAATTCTACATTTTCTAAATAAGATTTTAAACCAACAGCAGCATTCAATGAAACCTGATCTGTTGAAAAGTCATCACTGTTTAATATAAAATCAAATATTTCAATTAATTTGTCTTTATTTTTATGGATGGTAAACTAAACATTGCATGTGATGTAAAATTCCATCGAGTTCGAGCATTACAGGGAATTCTGTTTCCTACTATGTTATTTAAAACTTACGTTTGTTTGAAGACCGTTTAAATGTCCCGTCATTACAGATGCCGTCGTAAGTCTGATTTATCCGCAAAGTCGAATCGTTGAAATGTTTCCATTGAAAAATTGAATAAATTGACCGCTGTTCTTCCCGAACTAACATCGTAGAACCCTAAAAATCTTTCCACTAGTTGTCCATTTTTACAATTAATAATTTACCGAACAGACGAATTCTAATCTAACCTTATTTCGCGTGGTGTCACTCAACCATTATACCCGCATGAAACAAAACAAATGCCTGCAAATACTGACGCGTTAGTCATAAAATCGCGAAGCTTACTGTCGTATTCACAAAACAAACCTAACAATTACCTTTATTAAATGAATTTTCAGTTTCATCATGCCCTCTAAAAGTCAAATCTTGAAATGATAAATACAATAAGAAATCAATGATTTTTTTTAAAACTTCGCGGTTTTCTTTAACTGTATTATTATGATTTTCGATTTCGCGTGTTCGTGTAGAATCAATCGCATGAACAATATTCTGTTTACCGGTTAATTTAAACTTAATACACGATGTAATATGTTCCTGCGATTTTTCATGTCTTTCTAGGCCACGAGCTAAATTTTTCAAATCATTATAACCCAAGTGCCCCCAACATGAAGTTGTATCTGATGTGAATAGCAAGCTATACCAGCAATATAATTTATTGTGTACATCAGATCTCGTTAACCATACATATTTTTTATAATTATCAGTATTAAACGATCGATTTTGATACTTCCCTGCCATCACTAATCCTTTCAAATCCGGTAAAGGCCGTTTGTTTTTGAAAAACACTTTTCTATCATATGTTAATCCACTAAATGGATTTTCTAAGAACTTTGCAACTAAGTCACTCATAATTTTAACGTTCACCGATTCCGATTAGATAAATTATAACTTAAAAATTAACTACTTAATCTTACTACGCCTCATGGAATAAAAATAACAACTAACCGCATTCTTCTAGCAGCGGTAGGCGGGAGCGCAAGTAATCGTATTTCATTCGACCGACGAATGGATACGAAAAGCTAGCCTCCCTACCATGTTGCCGTTTTCGCCGTTTCACGCTATTTGGCGATTGACTGGTCGGAAAAACGGCAACTGTGTTGAACAACACAACTCAGCGTTTGAGATATATAGAGAATCTAGCCTCTGACCACTGTTGCCGGATTGAAAATAACTACTGAGAACGGGGAATTAATTGTAAAATTTAAAGAATTATCAGAGAAACAGGAAATAAAATGGAGAATGATCATTAAGATAAATTGGTGAGGAGGCTGAGCCTCCTTAGCCTCCTTCGAGGAGCCGCCACTGGTTTATCCTTTTAGTCGCCCTTTACGACAGGTAAGATTTACCAGCATGATATACGTTCATCTTTTGGTAATATTCTGAAATCGTGTAACTTCTGCCAGTGAAAAATTTGAAGTGGAGCTAAAAATGCTATTTCTCTAGCACAAGATTTAGATATTATAACTGACAATCACAAGGTTAATCGTTCATTATTTTGAAATTTAAAAACAATTTAATATTTTTTCCAAATCCGGAATATCCTAAATGCAAAAGTTTTATGAGTTTTGATTTTGTACATATATTCAAAACTATGTTTATTGATTGGTGAAATCTGGAGAACCTGAATCAAACATATGTGTTTCCTGATTTTGAGAATTCTAATAAATAATATACAAAATGTGCAAATATTAAATTTGTGTACGAGAACTCATTTTTAAACTTCGTTTTTACTCTGCTTACATAATATATAGATTATCACTTGCCACTGTATTTTCCTTTTCATCTCCAAGGCTTGGTGTCGAAGCAGATGTGGCGTTACCAAGTGTCACTTCTAGGCTTGATTTAAAGAAGGCTGTGGTACAACCCAACAATCTAGTGGATTACGATTAGATTTCGAAAGCCTCAGCTTATTAGGAATCAAATTCTCATTTCCAAGATACTCCATACGTTTTGTAATTGCCTTAATATATAGATAGTTAGATAGATACGTTCCTTGACCATATGTTACAATTTTTATAGCACGTCAAGTTATAATATGTGTATACTAAAGTACATGAATATGATGAAATGAAAATATCCGCTCATACAAACGAAAGATAAAACATTCACTTATTAATGGAAGAAATGTGTGATTGATAAACAAGATATTCCTTATACATATTAATATTATTGCATATACAGTACATCGAGTACTATATTGATATATACTATTTCGGATTAATTTAAAAAGAATTCATTTTGTTTCCAAAATGCATTTGGAGTTGAGTAATTACCTAGGTTTTCCTTAAATGTTGTTGTTCTCTCTATGCCTGTGATATTCCTTTATGGTTTGTTGTTTACTTAGTAGGCATGTTGTTGAATACATTCTATTCCTCCGCCCTAGTAGTCAATTATGAACGTGTTTATTTAAGACCATTTTGACTTACTTGCATGTACATATATGGCCGTTTGAAATTCTCATTTACAAGAATATCCATAACGCTTATGCTTTTTTAATATATAGGTAGATAGATAGATACATTTATTGAACATAAATTGAGACTTTTATGACATATGTCATATCATAATATTTGTAGACTAAAGTACATAAATATAATAAAAGGAAAACATCCACTCATACAAACGAAAAGAGAAAAATTCACTTATTCCTATACAAAATTTCTGAGTGATGATAAATAGAATGTTTCTCGTACTTTAAATATTATTCCATATACAGTAACATCGAGCACTTTATTATTATATATTATATTTCAAATCCCTTGTGAAGAAATTCATCGCAGTGTCTGAAATACATTCCCAGTTGAATGCTTCCGTAGGTTTTCCTTATATATTGTTGTTTTTTCTATGTAGTCGAGAAAATATAGGAAAAAATCTCAAAAAAAATTTTTGTCAACGGAATTTAATGAATGAGGCGTCAATCGACGTGCAATTATGCCTAAAAAAAAGTCTACTACTAACCGTTTGAGGGTGTGGCTCACTTGCATTGATGCACTCAAAAATGCTTGTAAAAGATGCATTTTCCAAAGGGTCTTTTTTCAATTTGTGAAAACTAGAACAATAATTAGTGAAATCAGCCCAATTTCTCTTCTCAGGTGTTTTTGGGGTCGCTGAACACGAATTCGATGTCCAAAAAATACTGCGGTGCACCAGGTACGCGTGACACTCAGATCCCCTACCTTATCGTCGAGGATCAATCTTGAAAATGCACGAATTGCTTTTGATTCCGTTACTCGGGGGCTTTTGGGGTCTCTGAACACGAATTCGATATCCAAAAATGCTACGATGCACCTGGTGCGTGTGACACCCGGGTCGCTCACCTCATCTTCGAGGATGATAAAACATATACTTTGTATGTCCGATGATGTACCTCAGACGATGCCACTCATTAATGAGTTCAATAAGCCACAATGAGCCGTTATTATATCTGGTGTCCAATTCATTTCCAAAATTGGAGGTTGCATGTATGACTCCTGTCAATTTCAAGGCGAGACTGTTAATTCGTGGTGTCCATTTCAAATTGCATATTTCATATTATTATTATTTGAATCTACTTCAGTACCAATATAGTAGAATTCTTCCATTGATAAGGTCTTTCTTATCCAAATTCAATAGTAACGTTACAAACTTATAGTTCAGACAGCTGTTTCCCTCTTCTTAAAGAGCTCATTGGTGGAACGAAAAAGTGTGCAACGTTACCGAACGATTTCTGTTAAAGGTCATAAACGGTCAACAATATTGTAAAAAGTCCAATAGTATCTCACCCAATCTATAAATAGATGTCCCACTAAAAGATCGAACAATGTATCACATTGACTGATAAATTTATTGAACTTTACAATTTACAATTTACAACATTGTGAGACTACTTGAATGCACCAGAACCAAACCAACTCAAGAGAATCAGAAATAAATGAATATATGAATATACTCATTTGTGTCATTTAGCTCTTGCCAGATAACAATGATAAGGTCTTTTCAGTCCAGATCGTAACTTTTGTAAAGTTCGAGAAATCTATCTGTTTGATTTCTTAATGCCACATATATTCATAGATGGCTTGAGATACTTTTGTACCATGTTGTCGGTTCGATATGACTACTTTCAACAAAGACCGTTTAGTAACATTGCAAGCTTGCTCGTTCCACTGATGCGCTCTATGAGGAGAGCGAGACATCTGATTATAAATTTGTGATGTTATTGATCGATTTAAGCAGGAAGATATTATCATGGTTATCTGGCAAAAGTCAACATGAGATAGATGAGTATATTCCTTCAATTTCCATTCTCTCACATAAGAATTCTTCCAATTGCAGGAAAATCATTCCGCTACTGATGAGTTCAGGAAGATCATTGATGAATATCAGAAGCCTTGTCCCTATATCTATTTTTTGCGGATAGGTACATATTAGACGATTTGATACTAATGTCGACGTAGATTTGCCTATTTTCAAAATAGCTCCTTATCCACCGCGACACTCTTCACCTTGAGTCCTGTTTCTCAATTTTCTGCATTAAGAATGTAACATAATGTAAAATGTATTGGAGTTGTAATTAACATATTTTCGTGTAAGGATACAATAGAGATAGTTGCCTAGGTTGCTCTAGGCTGAACAGTGATAGCACGTCTATCTATCCAAGGCAGCTGTTTCGTTCCCCTCATAAGCTTATCAGTGTAACGAGTAGGACGATGGAATCAATATTCGATCATCTTTGCTAGAGGTATAGAAAACCCCATTTGAAAATGCTAAACGATCTCGTGATGATCCAAACGGCATCTACCAGAAGATAGATGTTCCACCTGAACAATGCATTAGATGAATAACAAACACATTTTCGTGCAAGCAGTCAATAGATCATAGTTAAGGTTGCTCTAGATCGAACAGTGACAACCCTTTTGTCAGTCCGAGACAGCTGTTTCGTCTTTCCTATAATGCATGTAGTAGCACTATTCGACTTCGCCGATATACGAAATCACATATCAAAGCATTTATTGATCCAAATTTCATCTTCCAGAAGATGTCCCTCTGGGAGAATAATTGGGTTGCATATAACGAGAAAGCTTGCAACGTTACTCATCAATTCTTAGCAGTATACATTCTACAGAGGATCGATCAATAACGTCCCAAACATCCACGTTCTATTGATGAGTTTTATGACAAGAGCGAAACAACTGTCTAGAACAATTAACTTGTTATGTTACTGATCGATCTGGACCAGACACCTTATCAGCTAACGCCAACTGAATATAATGAATGTATTCATTTATTCATTTGATTCTCGATTGTTACATTGGTGTCGCCATCTGGTGCACTCATATAGTTCAACTGACCTCATAACTTTTGAAGTTCGAGAAATCTATCAGTCAATATGTACGGTACATTGATTGATTTCTAAGTGAAATATCTACTCACAGATGGAGTTAAATACTTTGGACTTGGTATCATTCTATTAGTATATATAGCTCCTATAGAGGATCGACGCGTAACGTTGCAAACCTTCTCCTTCTAGTGATGAGCTCTAGGAGAGAGCGAAACAGCTATCGAGAACCATTTGTTTGTGATGTTACTGATCTACATAGACACGAGGGACCCTATTATTTCATTTGTCTTCCCATAGGTAGGTCACCCAAATCTATATTGCTTATATCTGCGGTTACAAGAACGATATTAAAGTGCGCTTTCCTCCACTCTCTTGGTTCTTCATTTCTTTTTTCATCTGAAGAAGGTTTGTAGATTCTTCTGATAGTGCCACCTAAGGATCGATAAAAATACCAAATTGAATTCATGGAAACATTATTTTACTAAGCGAAAACATTTCTTTTCAACAAAAAAAAATTTGTCGAATTCGGAATAACCAACCCGGAGAAATGAGCATCCTTTACAAAAATGTTCTTCCTTTCCCCTAGTCCTAGAACAACAAACGTAGTGTCAAAATCTACGCAAGATTACAATACGCGTAATTTTGATATCCCTTAATCCCGCATAATTTGTAAGGAAACATATTTTTCTTTGTTTATCATGTGAACTTCGCACTTTGGTGGTGAACCAATAAAGGAGAACTATTCACAGATATTTTCCTTTCTCTCTTCGAGGATAATATTTCTTTTTCGGGAGTGTACGATCAACGGATACGTAGATCTCAACCTCAAACAACCATTATACATCGAAGAAGAGAATGACAATTTTTATCCAGGTGTAGTAGCTTCGCCCTCTGGCTAAGCATCGATGATGAAATAGCATCCTCTCTTCAGGTTTATCATTTTATTCTTTGAACAATGAGATATATTACATTAAGACGAAAATTTGTAGTAAATTTCAATAGTTATAAGTATCTTGACAAGCATTGTTAATGGAATACAGATTCTGAAATTGTTGGCAATAATCGAACAACGACCGGAAGAAGAAACGCAAGAAATTCTTCAGGCTGCTTCTCCAGTTAACTTGCTACTAGCGGAATCCAATATATCATATCATAATCGCTTCAGAAAATGATGTTCCGTAAAATGAGCGTAGACCTACACGGAGAACGTAATGTTGGTGTATTTTGGTGAAGTTCTTTTGGAAAGATTTATAATGACTAATGAAGTAGATGAAGTAGAAGCAATTGTAGAAATATTGGGATGAGCTTGTGAAACATCTCAAATCTTATCAACGATAGGAATCAAATATTCAATATGCTCTGTAGAATATCAAATACAGACATTATTGTTCCCTCAGGAAGAAACATGATGACATATTGAAAGTTAGTATATTCGTCAGTGATTCTTTTGAATAAATATTGAATTTGGCCTGAATGAACCAAGAAGCAGAAGTTGAATGTCAAAAGGTATGTAATTTTAAAGATACCGCTGCCTGTTTTTCTACATATATGATGTCGTGTGAAGTTAAAATTTATTCTCTGGAGAAAAAATAGGAATGTGATACAGTTAAAAAAATAAAATGTAAATGTGAAAATTTGGTTGAGTTTTTTGAAACTGGATTCCGGTATACGGTTATTTGATGAGGTTCCGGTGCTTCAGGATGGGGTTTCAAAGTGTTGTATCACTTGTAGTCCAGTCAATAAGCCGGAAAATATGGAAAAGTTGGGAAACAGCTCGGATTGGAGAAATTTTTGATGCAATGGGTTCTGTGAACCCTCAAGATCATTCGTTACCATTAAAATCACACGCCGAGGGCAATGGGCACTTTTGACGGTGTTTTCCCCCCAAAAGATAAATCAAATTCACAAAATGGTCCAGAGTGAAGGATTCGGCTCGAAAATATCTACTAGGGGGTTTTTGGGGTCGCTGATCACAAACGCGGGCTGCTCGCTGCAGCGAAATACCGCTATACCCACTTGGGAATAGCGGTAGAACGCTGCATGCATCATTTACCCGTCATTTCGCGCTTTCTTTTGCAAGAAGAAACATGTGTGACACAAAGAAACTATTTGGAAAAGTGCGTGAGTCTGTTTGATTCATCTCATGCGGAGTATAAAAACTTGGGACGAAATAGCAGCTTCTGTAGATGGTACAAGTGATAAGTGATAATTCATGTTTTTTTGCAGTCTTATTCTTTTCAAGAATTACAGCGGAGCGATACTAATAATACAGTTTCTGATACTGATACAATGAATTGTTCACGTATTTCGAACACTGAACTGAATCTTAGCGAACTGAATGTTAGGGAACGACGCTTTGGTGTGCGGATGTTATGTCCGTTTTGAAATCGCCACCGTTTCCGCGCCCGACAACGCACCCGCCACCGCTTCCGCGCACGACAACGCACCCGCCACCGCTCTAGTTTGCGCTTCGCTTAATAATGAAGCTAAACTACAGTTTTAAGATTAATATTTTTCAGCATTTATAACTTGCACAAGCATTTAGTAAGCCCGTCAATACTCATATTGATTATGAGGAGTGGTCAGAGCTGGATGGTTGCATAGGGATCTAAAGCCTGCACCATGTGGGATTAAAGATACAAGTGAGTTTGATGGGATTTTCGGTATTGGACTTACTGGTGAACCAATCGCAGGTTCTTTGTGTACAACAGCATTGAATCCTTGGCTACCGGCAGTAAATTCAATAATTGTCTCGGGCCATCAGCTACAACAACAAAGTAATGGCCTTGTACATTACCTTTGCTGCCTCCAGTTATTGGATCGTTCACAAGATAATACAATTTATAATGTGCTGGTTCATAATCTTCTGCTGAATCGTGTCTAAGTAAAGGTGATGCAGTATGACCTCCGTATCCATTGTTAGTGGGGAAACATAACCAGGAAGGATTGTAGCACCACTGCTTATTGCCAAAATATCGGCTTAAAACTACAATCTGCAAAATGAAAAACCTCTTCAATGATTACTCATCACAAATATTACCTGATTCACACACCTACTATCCGGATCAAGATGATGATGTTGTGAAGTTGAACAATTGCACCATATAGTGAAATCGTTGCAAAAGAACTTTTTCCTATGTTACAATAAAATTTGTGAAACAAAATGGTTTTTTCTTTTAATCAGGGAATAAGGGAAGACATGGTTGACTAGTCTGTTCATATTAACTCTAATGAGATTAGTAATTCAATTAAGAAGCAGATTATTAGTGTAATGTATTTAATTAGTTATTAGTTATCATGATTGAACATTGTCCTCGGGCTTAAATGTGCCTTCCTTTTTATACGTATTTTTTATAATTAACTGCCGATGCGAGATATGAATGACGTGCATCGCCAGTCGTAGAAATACCATATAACAAATATATTGTACTCATGATGTTTATTGGGTTAACAATAAATCAGCTATGTAAAATTTACATGACTTATCATTGTGTACAGGCCATCTTAACCGCGATACAACAGTGGCGACGACGATAACGTGATAGATCCGGGCAAATTATTTAAACTTAGTTTCCAATTAGAAAATGAAGTGTGTCTGCAATGGCGGAAATTCCGTTTTGACAAATTCGCGAGTTCGATCCTCAAATTAGTGATTGGACCATTTATAGTCGTCGTTGAGACAATTATTTTTTAGTTAACAACATCGTTGATGAGGTAAAGAAGATAGCCATATTGCTGAATGCCCCTAGCGAAGAAGGTTACAAATTAATTTATAATTCATGTCTACCAATAACACAGGGAGCAACATCATTCACACAGCCAACCACCATATTTAATGAACATCTCGGAACCAGTGAGTCTATATTTGCAGCAAGGTATAAGTTCTACAATTGCGTTAAAAAATCGCATGAAACGGCTGCAGAATGGGCGGCAATCGTTCGCAATTTAGCTGCAAATTGTGAATTTGGAGGAAATATGATCGACATGGTGTTGAGAGATCACTTCATAGTAGGTTTTGAAAAAGGTTAAGTACAAGATTGACTTTTTGAAATAAAAATGTCTTGTACCTTCACAGATGCTATTGAAATAGCTGCTGCAGAAATGACAGTAAGGTAAAATATAGTCGCTCAAGAAGCAGAAGTCAAAATGGAGCCAGGAATTAACCATGTTACCAGCCGAAATCAACGTCAGAATACGTCACGTTCCGTGAAGCGGTATAGTGGACAATCTGCAGGATCAACGAGCGGTAATATAAAGAAGGCATGTGCAGTGTGTGGTAGGAATAATGATCCTTCAAATAAGTGTCCCTATAGTGATTACGTTTGTAATGTGTGCCAAGTCATTTGGTTCCAGTTTGTCCGAATCAAAGAAATAACATACAACAAAATGGTTCAAAATGAACAAGTTAAACAGACAAAAAATATTGGAGGTGAAGGTGACATTTGAAATCGGGTAGAGAGTCATGGTTAAAGATTATAGAAGGGTCAATGGATAATCATGGATTTCTGCAGTGATTAAGAAAATAATTGGTTAATGCAGATTTTTGGTAGAGATTCCTGAACTTGATCGTGTATGTGAAAAGCATGCAAATCAAATTAATAAATCACATGTACAGAGTTCGTTATCAGTAAGCTCTCCAAACAGTTCTGGCGAAAGCGAGCTTTTAGAGAACTTGGAAGATATACCGGAAATTACGAACAGTAACAAAATAAACTTGCCAGCTAACAATATTGCAAACAAAACTCCTGGTAGGCCAAAAAGAAATGTTAGACCACCGGAACTATCAGGATATGATTAAGAAGGTTTTTCATTCATTTATTTATAATTTCTTTTCTTGTTAAACTAACTTGAAGGTGTTGTGTTTCAATTTAAGCGGGGGAGAGTGAAATGTATTTAATTACTAGTTATCATGATTGAAGACTATCCTCAGGTATAGATGTTATACACATATATGTGCCTTCCTTTTTATATGTATTTTTATGATCGACTGCCGATGCGAGATATGAAAGACGTGCATCGCCAGTCGTAGTAATTCCATATAGCAAATCCATTATTCTCATGATGTGTATCGGGTTAACAATAAATCAGATATATAAAATTACCAAGACTTATCATTATGTATAGGCCAACTTAACCGCGATACAACTACTAGTGAGAAGACGAATTTCAATCTTTCATTATAATAATCTTAGATCCTAAAGGAGACGTATGGGACGTACATATTTTTTAGTGGCTACTAGTAATACACACTCTGAGAAGGATATACTCGTAGACGTTTCTGATGCTCCTATTGGGTAAAATTTCAAATCTCTAGCATCAACAAATTTCTGTATTAACCTTCATTAAGATGGGAACAATTATCTCGTAGGAAGATCAGGAGGAAAACTACTGGATCAATTGACATTCCCAATGTTACAGCTCGAAAACTAGTTATTATAAGTGTAGATACGCTAAACTGTATTTGAATGCTTGGAAAATACTAGTGGATGTGAGAGAGAATTTTGATATAGCTTTCCAAAATTACTTGATAAAAAATTAATCTATAATGACATATTGGCTGTACAAGAAGTAAGTCTTTCTAATATATCATAACTGAGAATAAAGTTTCGATAAAAACTCGCTGAACCCACTTTACATTGCGTTGTTTTTCATTGGAAGAGTTACTATAAGCTGGAAGAAGTGATTCTGCTACGATACCAAACATGTCTTTTGAAAATGAACGAATGTAAAAGGATCAAAATTTTAAGAATTAATAATAAATATTACATGTAATTCGTAGCATTTGTTTGGAGGAAACAATCTCTATGTTCATGATATGATCAAACAACCTCCTAGCCTAAGTTTATATGAATCATCAAAAATAGGTTCGATCCAGAGATTATTAGCTTCTGAAGAAGGACTGACATCTTAACTATCTAATGCACAAATGGGAAACCAAAATTCCTTAACATTTTTTCCTGAGATGACTATTCTAATAGGAGGAACTTCTCAGGTCAATAGTGAACTGTAATTGAACCCTTGAAAACGTCGACTTCCGAAATCGATTCTAGCTATTCCAGCATCTAGAAAAACTCAAAAAAAATATTTAGATTTAGCAGATACAATTTGGGGAGGTAGTAAAGTAGATAGTAATATTAACATAATGAATTGTGATATTAAGAATCAAAATTCTACTGACCATCATTCAAAAAGAACAGAAAAGATTCATCAACTGGACTATTAGAAAGTTTTGAACAATTTATGATGAAACGTCAGAAGACGATTGATGTAATGTCGGCGCAACCCATTTCAATAAATAACAGTTGAGACAAAATTATCAATTATCTAATTCAACTAATAATAAACCATTGGATAACTTCAATGAAACTTTTATATTTTTTTCTATTATTGGTTCCTCTGAAGTGATTCGAGTTGACAAAAGACTTGAAGCAAGTCACACGAAGGGTCCAGATCAAATTCCTGCTTTCTTCGTGAAAGATTGTATCAATATATTCGCAGCTCCACTGGCATTCATACCGGGATATCAAAAATCACCTTGGTCAAGGGTGGTTGTGAAATCTGAAACATGTGTCTTACTTTACGTTTGAAATAATTATGTCATAATTAATTTGTAGTTTCTAAAATTGCGAAATTTCGCAATTTTATACGAATATTGTAACACTCAGAAGTCTTTAGCGCTTTGGACTCCGGGATTTTCACGTGGCCTATCAAAATTAGAAGGTTCGAATTATCTAAAAACATAATTGCATGAACGCCAGATATCCTATGTAATTAGCTACGAACGAAATCATTTTGACATATGCCTCGAGGAGCTCGCTGCGCGTAAGTTTATACATTTTACCTCCGTCTTGTTAATTTGGGGCCGTTTCTTGCCCCGTGCAACCGGCGCCAATTGTAATAAAGTGTTTTTGACTATGAGCCGCTAGCTTTTACCCGCTTCGTGTATATTTTAGTCGCGAGAAAATTCCCTGTGGTACGTCGCACGTTAGACGCGCGTAGCTGAGATCTGAGAATAGCTCAAACTGTTTTAATGAAATTTTCCTATTTAATGGACATTTATCGAAAAAAGAAGGGCCGTCGGGCACGGTCCGATACTGAATCTAACTACATGGAGCGAAAACGGCACGCGAAAAGTCGTCGTAAAGCTGTATTAGGTACAACCAGTTTGCACTTTTTTCTTCCAACTCGCATGCTACGGGCTTCTCACGTGAACGTCATTCGATTTACGGTAAACTGACTATTTCAAAACAGTTTTTGAACCGGATTGTGGCTATCACGACCTCTGAAAAGGTTCAAAGTTCACATAATTATTTCATAATTTGTAGTTCATTATTGTTTTACAACTGAAAAGAATAGGTATGAAATTTGTAGGTTATTGATGATGTCAGTGTGACAGTGACATAATTATTTCAAACGTGAAGTAAGACACACGTTTTAGATTCCACAACCACCCTTGACCAAGATAATTTTTGATATCCCGGTATATTCATTACCCTTAAAATCGCGTACTTTTTTTGGATCTGTGGAAAGTTTAGAAATTAGTACCAGTTTGTAAAAAAGGGTATACACATGAGGTTACTAATCATCACCCAATTGCCATCATCAATAACTTCTGCAAAATATTTGGATATAGCTTATATGATGCCACTTTCAATCATGTAAAACTGCAGATATCCCCAGAGCAGCATGGGTTCATGCCTGGCAGATCAACTGTTACTAACTTAGGCTGTTACAGTCAATATTCGGCTGATGTTATTGACAAGGATGGTCAGGTTGATTGTATCTACCTCAATTTTGATAATGCAGTTGATAAAGTGGATCACTGTATCTTAATGAATGAAATATCTAGCTTTGGATTTACAAATCATTTGATTGTATTCTGGAATTCTCACCTAAGTGATAGATATCAATATGTAAAGTATAGAAGTTTTGAATCGAATCCATTTCATGCCACTTCAGGTGTACCTCAGGGTACAGTACTTGGAACACTCCGATTCAATTTATTTATCAACGATATTTCTCCTTTATTTGTGTGTTATTTTCTTCTTCACGCAGACGACTCAAAACTTTACCCGGCAGTGAAGCATTCTTCATATTGTATCTTACTGCAGCATGACTTGAATGCACTCAGTACTTGGTGTGTAATCAATCATCTGGATCTAGTATTAGTAAGTGCACTGTAATGACTTTCAGAAGATTACGCCTATTATTCACAATTACAAACTTGTTAACACTGCCCTTGCTCGTTCCTATAGTTTCATAGACTTGAGAGTTGGGTTTGACGTGAAATTTTCATTTGCGTCTCACATTGAATCAATTGTTTCCAGCGCCTACAGAATGCTAGACTTTATCATCCGGAATTGTCGGTATTTAGCGACAGTGATTCAATATTACATAATTCATTCGTTCGTTATAAGCTCGAATATGCTTCAGTTGTGTGGAACACCTATTATAAAATTTATAATTAATACACAATTCTCGGGAAATAGGTCACATTAACACATATATTTTTATTTTTACCCTCGTCTTTACGTACGTTTCGGTCTCACGACCATCATCAGAAGACTTATTAATACAATAACCTGATTACTTAGAAATACTGTATTAACACAAAGCGTCCTTATCGCGCAAATTTCGTTTAAATGCCAACGTCGCGAAACGAACGGAGACATGAAATCGGAACTATAACACAGCAATGTTGCAGCGTAAAAAATTAAAAATCCACTATTAAGTAGAATCATCAATAAATACGAACACATTTCATAAATGTCTGCGAGAGACTAACAGACAAAGAGTTCTATCCTCTTTGCTAACAGACGAGACCATCTCAAGTGTTCATTTAAGCGCCAGATGTCATAATTTATTAGGTGATAAAAGAAGGTCTCTGGCCTGTGAGAAATACTTTAGACAATTCTACCTAAAGTAAACTTTTACATTATAAGGACGTAAGTAGGAATTTGCAAGAATATTAATTAATTAAATTAGTATAAATATGACTTAGTGTTTGAACGTCACTCCTATGATTAACAGACTTGGAGTCACGTTTTATATGAATCATCTCCAGAATAGATCTTTTATAATAATTGGTTTCCTTAGTTAAAATATTAACATTCTTGTAATCAAATTGATGGTTATAATCAAAGCAATGTTTAGCAAGCGCGGTGGAATTTTCTAAGTTTTTGTTTCTTGTGCTATACTTATGGCCATACATTCTTTTTTGTAAATATTGTTTAGAGATACCAGTATAGGTCCCATCACAATCTAAACAATTTAATTTGTATACTGTGTGGGTTTGTTTATCTTTAGGAATTACAGGTTTTAGATTTGAGAAATATTTCCCAACACAGTTAGTAGGTTTATGCGCTACGTTTATATCATACTTTTTCAAACATTTCTTAATTTTCTCTGAGGTCTCCGGAATGTATGGTAAAGTTATATAATTGTCTGAATTACCTTTTACGTTATTTTTATATGACGCTCCATTATAAATTTTGTTTATTCTCTCTTTAATAATAGGATTGAAAAAAGTTTTTGGGTAGCCATTCAATTCCAGTGTATTACGAACAATTTTTAGATTTTTGGGACGGTCCTCTGGGTGGGACAATTTAACCGCGCGGTCTGTAAGACTGTTTATGACGCTTTTTTTATAACAAGTTGGTGCAACGGAATTGAAGTGAAGATAGCGTTGAGACCAAACTTCTTTAGTAAACCACGAAGTTTTTATTTCTCCATCTGCATCATGCCTAATGTTCATATCTAAGAAATTTATGTTTTTGTTAACTTCTATTTCACAGGTAAATTGAAGTTTACAGTGGAAATTGTTAAATTCATTAATCACGTACTGAATTTTGTCATTGGGAACACACATAAGGCAATCATCTACATACCGTTTAAAAAATACGGGCCGAAAATCTAATGAACTTATAACAGATTCCTCCAGGCATTCCATAACGAGGTTAGCAATGGTAGCAGAAATAGGAGATCCCATTGCTGTGCCGAATATTTGTCCAAAATATTGTTCACCGTACTGAAAATAAGTGCATTCTAAACAAAACTTCACAGCATTTATAAATTCCGATTGATCTAGAGGTGTGTGGTTTTTAATCTCTGCCCAACGTTTTTTGATGCTATTCAATGCCAAATCGACTGGTATATTTGTAAATAAAGAAACAACGTCTAAGGAAATTAGTTGATGGTTTACGGGTACGGATTGATTTTTTATAAATTCATTAAAATGCCATGAGTCTTTCACATAAAATTCATTATTTCCTATTATATTATTGATCGATTTTGATAAAAATTTTGATAAATTGTAAGTAGGCGCTCCTATATTACTAATAATGGGTCTTAGAGGTATATCAATTTTATGTAGTTTTGGAAGCCCATAGATATAAGGTGCTAGCCCATTATGGCAAATTAATTTATTTTTCAATTCAATAGGGATTATCTTATTTTTGTGCCAATTATTTATCAATTTATTCATGTTATTTTGTATTGATAAAGTAGGATCAGATTTTAATTTTTTATAAGTTGTTTCATCATTTAAAAGGTTTTCTATTTTCTTTTCATAGTCATTTCTATGCATTATGACGGTTTTATTACATTTATCCGCGTTCAAAACTAAAATTTCAGGGTTAGCATTTAAGAACTCTTTTGTTATTTTTGTATGATAGTTAAGACGATTCTTTGCAGTACCTACTTCTGCTTTCTGTTTGTTCTTCTTGTTTGTCAAGATGTTACAAATTTTGTTTCTAATTTCATTCTTTTCTTCTAAATTTTTATTCCTGATTCCACATTCTAAATTTGCAATTATATTGTCGATAGGCAGTTTTTTGTTATCAGGCAATGCAAATTTCGGACCTAAGCTTAACGTATGCTGCACCTCATCCGGAATTTTTGTTTCGGTTAGATTTTTCAACCATTGTTCATTGATATTTTGTTTTTCACAAGCTACGCCTTTCATTAGATTATTTATCTTTTTAGATTGTATGGCTTTTATTTTGATGAAATTTTTTTCGAAATTATTTTGTTGATTTTGAAAAAATTGCGAGATAAAGTTGCTATCAAAGTTTAAATAACAGGATTGTTTAATGCGTTTAATTTTGTTTTCAACCTCTGTTACATTCGCGCATGCTTCTTTAATGCATACATTTAAACAGCTTTTATGAAGCGAATTTAATAATTTTGTGTAAGCCTTCTTATTTTGCAACCTGCTAAACATATTCTCCTTTGATTTAGATATAATAAAATTTGGGAAAACTTGCAAACTCCTACATCTTACCAGAAATATTCTGCGATTCTTCTCTTTTGCTAATATCTTCATTAATTTTCCGTATTCCTTCAAATCTCCAGGATAGGTGGTTGTTCCTTCCATATTAAGGCTTATATCCCAGCCAAAATTATAATAAAGATTCTTGACCCACGTATGAATTAATACACAATTCTCGGGAAATAGGTCACATTAACACATATATTTTTATTTTTACCCTCGTCTTTACGTACGTTTCGGTCTCACGACCATCATCAGTAGACTTATTAATACAATAACCTGATTACTTAGAAATACTGTAATAACACAAAGCGTCCTTATCGCGCAAATTTCGTTTAAATGCCAACGTCGCGAAACGAACGGAGACATGAAATCGGAACTATAACACAGCAATGTTGCAGCGTAAAAATTAAAAATCCACTATTAAGTAGAATCATCAATAAATACGAACACATTTCATAAATGTCTGCGAGAGACTAACAGACAAAGAGTTCTATCCTCTTTGCTAACAGACGAGACCATCTCAAGTGTTCATTTAAGCGCCAGATGTCATAATTTATTAGGTGATAAAAGAAGGTCTCTGGCCTGTGAGAAATACTTTAGACAATTCTACCTAAAGTAAACTTTTACATTATAAGGACGTAAGTAGGAATTTGCAAGAATATTAATTAATTAAATTAGTATAAATATGACTTAGTGTTTGAACGTCACTCCTATGATTAACAGACTTGGAGTCACGTTTTATATGAATCATCTCCAGAATAGATCTTTTATAATAATTGGTTTCCTTAGTTAAAATATTAACATTCTTGTAATCAAATTGATGGTTATAATCAAAGCAATGTTTAGCAAGCGCGGTGGAATTTTCTAAGTTTTTGTTTCTTGTGCTATACTTATGGCCATACATTCTTTTTTGTAAATATTGTTTAGAGATACCAGTATAGGTCCCATCACAATCTAAACAATTTAATTTGTATACTGTGTGGGTTTGTTTATCTTTAGGAATTACAGGTTTTAGATTTGAGAAATATTTCCCAACACAGTTAGTAGGTTTATGCGCTACGTTTATATCATACTTTTTGAGTATGATATAAACGTAGCGCATAAACCTACTAACTGTGTTGGGAAATATTTCTCAAATCAAAACCTGTAATTCCTAAAGATAAACAAACCCACACAGTATACAAATTAAATTGTTTAGATTGTGATGGGACCTATACTGGTATCTCTAAACAATATTTACAAAAAAGAATGTATGGCCATAAGTATAGCACAAGAAACAAAAACTTAGAAAATTCCACCGCGCTTGCTAAACATTGCTTTGATTATAACCATCAATTTGATTACAAGAATGTTAATATTTTAACTAAGGAAACCAATTATTATAAAAGATCTATTCTGGAGATGATTCATATAAAACGTGACTCCAAGTCTGTTTATCATAGGAGTGACGTTCAAACACTAAGTCATATTTATACTAATTTAATTAATTAATATTCTTGCAAATTCCTACTTACGTCCTTATAATGTAAAAGTTTACTTTAGGTAGAATTGTCTAAAGTATTTCTCACAGGCCAGAGACCTTCTTTTATCACCTAATAAATTATGACATCTGGCGCTTAAATGAACACTTGAGATGGTCTCGTCTGTTAGCAAAGAGGATAGAACTCTTTGTCTGTTAGTCTCTCGCAGACATTTATGAAATGTGTTCGTATTTATTGATGATTCTACTTAATAGTGGATTTTTAATTTTTACGCTGCAACATTGCTGTGTTATAGTTCCGATTTCATGTCTCCGTTCGTTTCGCGACGTTGGCATTTAAACGAAATTTGCGCGATAAGGACGCTTTGTGTTATTACAGTATTTCTAAGTAATCAGGTTATTGTATTAATAAGTCTTCTGATGATGGTCGTGAGACCGAAACGTACGTAAAGACGAGGGTAAAAATAAAAATATATGTGTTAATGTGACCTATTTCCCGAGAATTGTGTATTAATTCATACGTGGGTCAAGAATCTTTATTATAATTTTGGCTGGGATATAAGCCTTAATATGGAAGGAACAACCACATATCCTGGAGATTTGGAGGAATACGGAAAATTAATGAAGATATTAGCAAAAGAGAAGAATCGCAGAATATTTCTGGTAAGATGTAGGAGTTTGCAAGTTTTCCCAAATTTTATTATATCTAAATCAAAGGAGAATATGTTTAGCAGGTTGCAAAATAAGAAGGCTTACACAAAATTATTAAATTCGCTTCATAAAAGCTGTTTAAATTTAGGCATTAAAGAAGCATGCGCGAATGTAACAGAGGTTGAAAACAAAATTAAACGCATTAAACAATCCTGTTATTTAAACTTTGATAGCAACTTTATCTCGCAATTTTTTCAAAATCAACAAAATAATTTCGAAAAAAAATTTCATCAAAATAAAAGCCATACAATCTAAAAAGATAAATGATCTAATGAAAGGCGTAGCTTGTGAAAAACAAAATATCAATGAACAATGGTTGAAAAATCTAACCGAAACAAAAATTCCGGATGAGGTGCAGCATACGTTAAGCTTAGGTCCGAAATTTGCATTGCCTGATAACAAAAAACTGCCTATCGACAATATAATTGCAAATTTAGAATGTGGAATCAGGAATAAAAATTTAGAAGAAAAGAATGAAATTAGAAACAAAATTTGTAACATCTTGACAAACAAGAAGAACAAACAGAAAGCAGAAGTAGGTACTGCAAAGAATCGTCTTAACTATCATACAAAAATAACAAAAGAGTTCTTAAATGCTAACCCTGAAATTTTAGTTTTGAACGCGGATAAATGTAATAAAACCGTCATAATGCATAGAAATGACTATGAAAAGAAAATAGAAAACCTTTTAAATGATGAAACAACTTATAAAAAATTAAAATCTGATCCTACTTTATCAATACAAAATAACATGAATAAATTGATAAATAATTGGCACAAAAATAAGATAATCCCTATTGAATTGAAAAATAAATTAATTTGCCATAATGGGCTAGCACCTTATATCTATGGGCTTCCAAAACTACATAAAATTGATATACCTCTAAGACCCATTATTAGTAATATAGGAGCGCCTACTTACAATTTATCAAAATTTTTATCAAAATCGATCAATAATATAATAGGAAATAATGAATTTTATGTGAAAGACTAATGGCATTTTAATGAATTTATAAAAAATCAATCCGTACCCGTAAACCATCAACTAATTTCCTTAGACGTTGTTTCTTTATTTACAAATATACCAGTCGATTTGGCATTGAATAGCATCAAAAAACGTTGGGCAGAGATTAAAAACCACACACCTCTAGATCAATCGGAATTTATAAATGCTGTGAAGTTTTGTTTAGAATGCACTTATTTTCAGTACGGTGAACAATATTTTGGACAAATATTCGGCACAGCAATGGGATCTCCTATTTCTGCTACCATTGCTAACCTCGTTATGGAATGCCTGGAGGAATCTGTTATAAGTTCATTAGATTTTCGGCCCGTATTTTTTAAACGGTATGTAGATGATTGCCTTATGTGTGTTCCCAATGACAAAATTCAGTACGTGATTAATAAATTTAACAATTTCCACTGTAAACTTCAATTTACCTGTGAAATAGAAGTTAACAAAAACATAAATTTCTTAGATATGAACATTAGGCATGATGCAGATGGAGAAATAAAAACTTCGTGGTTTACTAAAGAAGTTTGGTCTCAACGCTATCTTCACTTCAATTCCGTTGCACCAACTTGTTATAAAAAAAGCGTCATAAACAGTCTTACAGACCGCGCGGTTAAATTGTCCCACCCAGAGGACCGTCCCAAAAATCTAAAAATTGTTCGTAATACACTGGAATTGAATGGCTACCCAAAAACTTTTTTCAATCCTATTATTAAAGAGAGAATAAACAAAATTTATAATGGAGCGTCATATAAAAATAACGTAAAAGGTAATTCAGACAATTATATAACTTTACCATACATTCCGGAGACCTCAGAGAAAATTAAGAAATGTTTGAAAAAGTATGATATAAACGTAGCGCATAAACCTACTAACTGTGTTGGGAAATATTTCTCAAATCTAAAACCTGTAATTCCTAAAGATAAACAAACCCACACAGTATACAAATTAAATTGTTTAGATTGTGATGGGACCTATACTGGTATCTCTAAACAATATTTACAAAAAAGAATGTATGGCCATAAGTATAGCACAAGAAACAAAAACTTAGAAAATTCCACCGCGCTTGCTAAACATTGCTTTGATTATAACCATCAATTTGATTACAAGAATGTTAATATTTTAACTAAGGAAACCAATTGTTATAAAAGATCTATTCTGGAGATGATTCATATAAAACGTGACTCCAAGTCTGTTAATCATAGGAGTGACGTTCAAACACTAAGTCATATTTATACTAATTTAATTAATTAATATTCTTGCAAATTCCTACTTACGTCCTTATAATGTAAAAGTTTACTTTAGGTAGAATTGTCTAAAGTATTTCTCACAGGCCAGAGACCTTCTTTTATCACCTAATAAATTATGACATCTGGCGCTTAAATGAACACTTGAGATGGTCTCGTCTGTTAGCAAAGAGGATAGAACTCTTTGTCTGTTAGTCTCTCGCAGACATTTATGAAATGTGTTCGTATTTATTGATGATTCTACTTAATAGTGGATTTTTAATTTTTACGCTGCAACATTGCTGTGTTATAGTTCCGATTTCATGTCTCCGTTCGTTTCGCGACGTTGGCATTTAAACGAAATTTGCGCGATAAGGACGCTTTGTGTTATTACAGTATTTCTAAGTAATCAGGTTATTGTATTAATAAGTCTTCTGATGATGGTCGTGAGACCGAAACGTACGTAAAGACGAGGGTAAAAATAAAAATATATGTGTTAATGTGACCTATTTCCCGAGAATTGTGTATTAATTCATACGTGGGTCAAGAATCTTTATTATAAAATTTATATAAACAAAATAGAGCTCGTGAATCGGCGTTTCTTAAGATATTTTGCTTTCAAAGCTGATGGTTATTATCCATCTATTGGATTTTCACACCAGGCTCTATTACATAGATTCTCTTGCCTAGAGTTATGTAAGCGTAGAAAAATTCATAGTGTTTTATTCCTGTATAAGGTCATTCATAAGCTGGTTGACTGTCTTGTGACTTTATCAAGGCCATACAAACATTTTATCTACCACTCTGCAAAACGAACACGTTTTTATTGTCACCAATATTCCAAATGTGTAGATTTTACTAGATGATCAGTTTGACTGTTGACATATTTTGTTGTAACCCTAATGACATTTGTTAAGCTGTGTATATTAGTTATTTCCAATTCCTACTCTGTGAATATATTGATATGTATCATGAAAATTCACCAAGCTCAGACATTTGTTACCATCATAAGCTTTTGAGAAGAAAGATGTGAATGTAGTGATGCTTGAATTAGAAGGGTGTTATCTTTGACATGGGGGTACTATAGTGAGTTTAGTAGGTACTTGTAGTATTTTCTTGTTCTATTCATATACGTTCTTCTTCATACTCCCTCTGTATCTATGTTTCATTTATTTATATATGTTGTTTTATATTCATCTCATTGTTCATTAAGTCGGCATAATCAAAAGTTAACATTATAGATGAAATTCTTATTCTTATTAGTTACTGATATACTATATTAAGAGCGGATATCATTAGTATACGATATAATACATGTCAAGTATCATAAATAAGAAATAATCACTCATATACACTGAAAATAGTCTCGAAGTACTGAGAACCTTCCAGCTGCCAAGTAGCCATCATCAGAGTAAACGAAATTATAAATCAAAATGTGCCTGTTCAAATACTATTTGGGGACAATTATGCAAACAAGGAGTAATTTTCAGCAGGAGATAAATTGGAATTTAATAAATTGCTTCTTCGCTTATGCATTTTCATCGTTCCTCAATTACCAAGATATTTTTCCGTACTGTGTTTTGAAAGTGACAAACTTTCTTGAGAAACGGTGTGACTTGTATTCAAAATATTTTCCGCTAACGCTGATTTTTCACCATTGTTCTTCTTTATATGGGCTAAATGTTCTTCATACCTAGTTAAAATATTCTTTTTAGTTTGACCCACATAGCATTTTGAACACGACTTTATCAAAGGTGTTGCCTAAACGGTTTCCCGCTTGTTCTATGAACTGGTTGTATTGCAAATTTAGAAAACCAATTATGACATTTTTTAATTACTGAAGGATGATGGCTCTAATTTGGTAGATGGTTGCGTTCTTGTTTGCTTAGAAATAAAATTATTGATCAAAGATTTCTCGAAACCATTGTTCAACGCTATTTGCTGAAGTTTCTCAACTCCGATGTTGTAATTTTGCTGGCTTAAGGCATTGATTATGTAAATTAATCAATGCTCAAGGGGATCATCTATGAACGGAACTATTAAATGGATTGAATTATATTTAAATGGTGCAGCGGAATCCGATGGAGTATAACTATTTGTTTGAGTGGGGTTTCTGTATATGTCAAAATCCATATGATTATCATCGCTTATAATGTTAATACGAAGGAAAGAAACCTGACTATTTGTTTCCATTATGACAGTGAATTTCATTGATGAATCAAATTGGCTATTAAGCGTGTTCAAAAAACCATGTAAATCAACATCTTTCGTTATAATCGCTGAAATACAGTCATTATATCTATACAAAACTTTTGGGAACTGATTCAATTTTGATTTAAGGAGGTTCCAATTTCCCTCAGAAGAATATTGGCAAACAAGGAGAGAGTAGATTGCCTATTGGACATCCTCTTGTTTGTCCATAGTAGTTCTGGTTAAATACGAAATAATTTCGCTAGATACATAAAGACGTAAGGGTAATGTATTCTGTGCAGTTGAAAACCATTTCTCGGAATGTTCATCGCCTCAGGGATTTGGATATTTGTAACATCAAATGTAACGAGAGTATCACTAGGTTCAACATTGCAATTAGATCCAAAGAATTTTCCACAGAAAAACTTGGTGTGGCTTGGAAGTTGCTAAATTCCTTAACAAACCATTTTGCTATGTTATACGTAGGACTTTTGATGTTAACAGATTACCAGGAACTCTTAATCAAAAAGCGTTGAATACACGTTGATAATTCATTAAAATCGTGTACAGCTGTAATATCCGATGATTTAAAATACAAACGTAGATTTTCGAATCCTAATGTTCCTAAATTATATTGCTCACCTAAGATTCATGAGTCGGATATTTCCATAAGACCAATTATTTAAAACGTATAAAGAAAAATAATGGTAAAAAGTCAGCGTTAGCCTAACATATTTTGAATACAGGTCCTACAATTTCTCAAGAAAGTTTGTCACTCCTAAAACACTACGGACAAATATCTAGATAATTTAGAAGGGATGGAAATGTATGAACGAAAAAGCAATTTATTGAATTCCGATTTATCTCCTGCTGAGGGTAACCCATTGTTTGCAATATTATCCCCAACCAAACAATTTAGTTTACTCGGATGATAGTTATGATAGGTCCTCCTCAGTACTTTAAGAGTAGTTTTGGTAGATAAGGGTGATTATTTCTTATTTATAGTGTTATAGTGTATCTGAAGTGTAAACTGTTCTATGGTTGGGTACCAACATAATTACGTGGTTAATTCCCAAATTGATTTCCCCTCTTGATTATTCTTTTAAGCTTAAGGAGAAGACTATTCCGAATGTTCGGTGTTAAATTAGATCAAATTCATTCAAATCTAATAATAAATTGTGAACAGAATAAAAAGTATATTTCAATTACAAATGACTATATATCAAGAATTGCTTCACGATACAATGTTATCCTGAGGATTTGTTTCTTCACAATTTACTTTTAAGAGAAGAAATGTGAATATGAATAGTGTTTCCCTGAATATGAAATTGATTTATTGTGTAGTGCCAAGTCATTTTCGAGAGAAAATTGAATCAATTCTGAGAAACTAATTACGTGTACCAACAATAAGTTTAACATACTTTTGGATATGAAACTAATAATTCCTGCAAATTTGAGACATCTGAGAATATTGAAGCCAAGAATGGGAGAGAGTGGAATTTCTCAAACTTGTTTGAAGTTTGAAGCGCAATGAAACCAGTGTCGAAAATAATTTATCTAAGTACTCTTCCATGTGATGTATTTTACTTATCGAAATAACTTTTACTGAAAAATTATCGTTATCTCTGTATACATAAATACACGGACCTCCCTATATGCTATTATTTATTCCGAAAGAAACGATACGAACAAGCAAACTCTATTATTGAAGATAATTTTTATATTGATGATATTTGTATCGAGCCGATTAGTTTCTCAGTTGAATGAGACCTTTCAAGTTATGTAGATGAATAATTGGTCTTGGATTCATCCGTTGAAGATGAAAATGATACATTTATATAATATCACTTTAAAATTGACGTTATGCATCATTATGTTTATTGTAAAATAAATAAACTTTACCAGTTTTCAGGTAATGAATCCGGATGCAGTACAATTTATGCATTCTAAGAAGCAATCCATCATTTCAAATAGAATTTTCCATTTTTAACGCTTCTGCGTAAGTTTGACTGCAGTAGTTGCCTGGCTTCAATACGATTTCAATTCGCAAAACCCCATGAAGATTCTCCAACAAATCACATTGAATATAATCCGGTCGGTATTCAGCAAAACATGCCAAGACGGTTCAAAAAACAGTGCAAGTGGTGAACGATTGATTGACGAAACTGACAGTAAGACCTGTGAGCCTTCATATAAACTGATATCAAAACGAGGAAAACATATCACCTCACCGAGGATGTTCTCAAAGCGAGAGCTGGAATAGAAAAAGTGTTTTGATATTTGATATGGACAGAGTCGATTGGAACTCATTTCATTACTAAACGGGATCGCGTATCTTCGCCAATTTTACTGCGAAAGAGGTAAGGATGGGGATAGTTGTCATTTTCTTGAAGCAAATTCCATCTGCCTCAAGAACTCGGAAACATCATTTCAGTTAGAGTAACAAGAAGCCATAGCAAGCTATTGTCCAGCAAGACCTGAAGACCGGCAAGACCAGTGTCGTCCTTCCACGGACCAAACATCTAGTCGAAAGATAACCCGGAAATTCAATGAATCATACAATTCCCGCGGAAGTTTGAAAATCAACATTCGTATATACAAGGTGTCCGGATAAGGGTACGCAGTGGCTGTATGTCGACAACAGTGAGGTCTGGAGGTTCGGAAATAATCCTCATGAACAAAGTGGCAGAAGAAATTACTGGAAATTATATTGAGATTCGTAATTCAACTGCTAGGAAGCGTAACTGCTATGAAGAAACAACTAAGCTATCTCGGAAAGTTAGACAATGAACTATAACTTTGAAAACTTCATTTGATAGCTTGGGTAATACCGCATCATTTTGCTAAGCGGAATTTTTTCCTATCTGTCATAATAAGGGAGGGGGCAACCAATGCATTTCTCAATATTCACATTTAAATATCTCCTGAATCATTCAACCGATTTGAATATATTTGATCTCGTTTTAAAGAGCATTACATGGTCTTTTTCAAGGAATTGAATCGTTCAGTTGGAGACACATAAACTAGGAAGCGTTATCTCCAGTGATTACATATATTCATGATTTTTGGAAAAAAGTTGAATCGAACGGAACTATTTTCTTGACAGACTCTTAGCTAAATTTTAGTGGCAACCGCATCGCGATATCTCCGTTCTTGATTTATAGGAAATGTTGAGAATTCACCTCAGTCAAAACAAATCACAAATCCATAGTAGCTGCTAAATTGAAAAATTACGGATTTGACAACTCTCACAAGTTATTTCTGATAGATCTGTGGCTCAGATTTACATTTAAATTCATTTTATTCGAAAAAATATGCCATTTACTAACGCGGAAGCATATGATATGTTACGCATTTATTTTTGATATTTCGAAAATTCTGTAATTTTTTCGCAGCAATACGCAATGCAATTTCCACAAAGGAGACATTTTTCTCGAGAAGTGTTATCAAGATTAGCTAGGCGATTACGAAAGACTGTAAGCGTGCAGCCCATTCGAGTACGTCTAAGAATTCGTAAAACATGCATAGTGGAAAATATTGTTAATGTTTTGGCCTACGTGCTAAATAATCCCACCTTAAGCATCAGAAAAATGTCCAACGACCTGGGAGTCTGAAAAACAATTGTATACGAAATTCGTTGAGAGAATAATATGCATCACTACCATATTGTTTTACATAAGGCATTGAAAGATATTATTATAGTAAACTGAATCATTGTCAGTGACTGTTAAATATAATTCGGGAAAATCCAAATTTTCTGTCACTGATATTATGGATGAATGAAGCAACTTTCAATAGCTCAGGGGCTGTAAATTCATAATACGCATTATTGGTCGAAGCAAAACCAACATTGGATGCGGCATTATCAAAATTGCTGGAGTTTGAACGTAGAGTGCGGAATCATTGAAGGAAAAATTATAGGTCCACATATTTTGACCAAACCCTCAACGGAGAAGGATTTTTGTAGTTTTTGAACGTTTTTCTTCAACCATTTCTGGTAGACGTCTCCTTGAAAACAAGAAGGAACATGTGATTCCAGCTTGATTGAACCACATTTTGCTTTTGGCGCATTATAACCGAAACGTACTTCAGCATTTAGACGAGCAATATCCGAATCGTGTTTTTGGAAGAGGAAGTTTATTTCCCTGGCCGGTACGTTACCAGGATCTATCTTGCTCAGATTTTTATCTATCGGGTACATTCAAAGACCTGTTTTTCAAGAGAAACCAATAACCAGGAGAAATATGATGGAAAGAATACGGAATGCCATTAGATAATTGTCCACGGATGAAATTCAAGCAGCGGTTTCTTCTACGAATTTACACTAAATATATCGAGAATGACATTTTGAACATTTGTGAGCTATTTGTGGTTGAACTTTGAGTACTTATAAGAGTTTTGTGCATTTTTCATTCTATTGTTATCACTGAAGTTCCTCTGGCCCGTTGGCCTTTAAACACGCTTCAAAACTAGTTTTGAACCAGTGCTAAGCCTATATATAAAGCAAGAACGGATGGAGCTATCGCAATGCGGTTTGCACTAAAATTTAGCTAATTTAATATGTCTAAGGGTCTGTCCAGAATAGAGTAGCTTTTTTCCAAAAATTATACAATAATGTGTAATCGCTTCAGATAACGCCCTCTATTCGTTTTCAACTGAACGGTTCAGCAAAAAATAAAGTGCTGTTTCAAACCAGATCAAAAGTATTCAAATTGGTTTAGGAGTCCAGTGTGTTTTCCAATTACACGCTGGACGTTTACTCATCTTTAGAATCATATGTTGAATTATCTAAGTTATCTTCATAATTCAGGAAATTTATATTTCCTAATGTGTTCACACGAAATTGTAGCCAATTAGGCAAAAAATCCCTACTGTGATAATTCATATTTTTATTCAGTTAGTTCTATTGTCTCAGCTATGTTGAACAGCACCTGTTTTATTATATCATTAATCAAACTGCAATATCAATCGTATCTTCCGTTACTATATCAGTTTACTTTGTTATTTGAATGTTATATTTCAATTTGTTTATGAATCTGTTTTTAGGGTTACAAGATTATTCAATTTAATTCATGTTCTGACATTTCTATGTTGACAAATAGTTCTTTGTAATTTAAAATTCTCGATGTTTCTATTATAACCTCAAAACTACTTGAAATTAATACTTGTTTACAAATAACAATCTTACATTCAGAGACAAAATACAATGAGGATATTATAAATAAACTTACTTTTAGATATATCCAATAATACTAGAAAGAATGTTGGCAATGTTCTGTTGATTTTATATTTCTCCTTATTTATTTGATAATGCACTTTAAAACAATGCACTGCTATGATACATACACAGGTAAACGTTGATACTTCTTTATAGTTCAGGAACTTGCTGATAATAGCTTGTTAATTGTTTTATTCTTTTAAAATATAAAACTTCTTCTATAATAAACTGGAACCGCTATCGAAGATTGAATATTCTACGATGCTACTTAATAACTTTGGTTAATTCCATGTTTTTCTAATCCATCTGTTCCCATTACAATATCCAATTTCATATTTTGTACTGTGAGTAACTGCATTTCTGGATTTGATTCCCCGATTCTAATATTTTCAGTGATCATTTTTGATACTTCCGTAATTTTCTTTCCACTAACATTGATTAATTCTACTTTTGGTATTTTTAATTGATTTGTAATGTTTAATTCTGACAATAGTTCTTCCCTTATTAAAGATATTTCTGATCCCGTATCACACAATATTTCTACTTCCTTTCCTTTTAAAAAACCTTTTTAATTTAATTAAACCTATACTTTCTTTTTTTTTCCCTTTCCTGTTCATTGTCAATGTATTCCCTATGATGTTCGTATAATACATTAACTTGGTATTCGTGCTTTATTGAAAATCCTGATTATTGTTTTGACTTGAAGAGTCTTACCTTTCCCTTTCACATTCAATTCTATTACAGTTTATTCCCCTTTGATTATTATTTTGATTTCTTTCTTCATTTCTATTTTCATTTCTATTATTATTATTGTTTTGATTTCTATTATTTCTGAATCTATTTTGGTAATTATTTTGGAAACTGTTATTATTATTCCTATTCCCTTCTTGTCTTATTTCATTATAATTATTATTTCCCCTATAATTATATCTATTATTAGCATATTTATTTTGTTGCCTAGTTCCTACATTATCTTTATTATCTATTCTATTCAAATATGATATTAGTTGATTCATGTTTTTTCATATTTGAAATGGCTATTGCCTCAGATATTTGACTTTTATACTGCCTTGAGATATATAACACTATTTCTTCCTCTCTCATTTTAGGTTCTAGGTATTGTGCTTCATTGTATAGGGTTAGTGCATAAGCACTCATGCTTTTCCTTGTTCCCTCTATATATTTATTAAAATACAACATTTCTCGACATTTTGGTTGTTCATTTTCTCCCCAAAAATTCCTTAAAAATTCTCCTATAAAATCATCCAAACTATTTAATTCTCTCTCTTTACAATTGAATCATAACAATGGTTCATCTACCAATCGTTCTCTTATTAACTTTTTCATCTTCTCTATATTCCTTACATACTGTACTTCATTTTTCAAGTCTTTTACAAAAATACATGGGTGTAATAATCTTATATTCCCATTAAATTTGATTGTGCTTTCATAACCCACATTTCTGTATTCTACTCGCATTCTCTCTTCAGATCTACTCTCAATTCTATTTATTCTTTCATCCTGTTCATTTATCATTTTATTCTGATTTTCTTTCATACTTTGTACATTTTCATTCACATCCTCTCCGATATTTTTCCCCATATCATTCATTCGATTTTCAATAATATCTATTTCCTTTTCTACATTATTAAACTTCCTATTTACAAAGCTATTATATTCATCTAACTTATTATCTATTCTTTCCTCAAATGTTTTCTTATTTCCTTTTTCTCTGTTTCAACTACTTTCATTATTTCCTCAGTTCTTTCATCAAATTAATCATTCACTCTCTTAATTTTATCTCGTATTTCAATAATACCTTGTTCAATTTTAACATTCGTTGCATTCGTTTCATTTGTACTCTCTTTTATCTCATTAACTTTCATATTTAAACTCTCAAGCAATTTCATTATTTGTGCTTGACTATCATTTACTACTGGCGTTCTCTCTGCACTTATCATTTCACCATTTTCAAACCCTAATAATTCTGGAGTACCTTGTCAATCACCTTCCATTTTATTTCGCTTATTAATTAATCTAGTTTTCTAATTAATTCTATTTATCACGCTGTTCTATTTGAATTTCCCTTTACCAAATGGGCCTCACGTTTGAGCGACAATTGTTAAGAAATTCTTTACTGAGTTTTGATTGCCCCTTGTTGTGGAGGCAATTATTATAATACTCTTATTGAGTTTATTTAATCTTAGTGATTATATTTGAATTCTAATTTAATTTTATAATTCCGGCTAGCTCTTTTCATATTTTGATTTTAATTTCAATTTGATTTGATTTTCTGTCTTGAATGATTTGAACTTTTTAATTGAATTTATATAATTTGATATGTTATTATTATTATTTTGTATTATATGGAATTAAACACATTACTTTGTTTGAATGTTAAAAGTTTATATTTCAATTTGTTTATGAATCTGTTCTTATGGTAACGAAATTATTCAATTTAATTTATGTTCTGAAATTTCTATGTTGACAAATAGTTCTTTGTAATTTAAAATTCTCGATGTTTCTATTATAACCTCAAAACTACTCAAAATTAATACTTGTTTACAAATAACAATCTTTCATTCAGAGACAAAATACAATGAGGATATTATAAATAAACTCACTTTTAGATATATCCAATAATACTAGAAAGAATGTTGGCAATGTTCTGTTGATTTTATATTTCTTCTTATTTATTTGATAATGCACTTTAAAACAATGCTCTGCTATAACACATACACAGGTAAACGTTGATACTTCTTTATAATTCAGGCACTTGCTGATAATGTTAATTGTTTTATTCTTTTAAGATATGAAACTTCCTCTATAATAAACTGGAACTGCTATCGAAGTCTGAATATTCTACGATGCTACTTGATAACTTTGGTTACTTTAACCTTAAACTTTGTTATGAAGACTCAGGAACACTACTTGCTTCGTAGGAATAATTTATTTGCTTCGGTTATATTAACTTGTCGAAGCTACAGAGACTGATTCAGTTCTCCGATGTTACCAAAAAACTAAGTTTATCGAAATTGACTGGAGCTACAGGAGACACATTAAGTATCAGATGTAAATACAATCTCACTAGCTTCCTTTCCTATTTCCTTTTTATTGAACCCACAAAAGGACGCTAGCTTATGTCAGTTTCAACCAATAAGGTTCTTCCTTTCCATATCTAGGATGCTATTTCCATTGTTGAAACTGACAGAACTTTCTAATTGTTATGATCTGAAATATCTGATTTTGTCTCGACCAATGAAAATTGAAAGATTTTCAAATTATTTGAAGTTATGGTGCATTCTGCTATTTGAATTGATATTGCCAACATTTTTTCTCATATTTTGATATATGGTAACCTATGATTAGGTTCCTATTAACTTGGTTATTCTAATTCTTATGTCAATTTTGGAATTTGTCATTGCTTAAATCTAATACATAATTTAAAATATAAATAACATTTATATAACATTTTAGAACTCAAATTTCTTAATACTATCTTAAATCTATATCTTATTTTACTAGTTTGTGCTATCTTCTTATAGTCTTTGAATCATTTTAATTATGATTACCTCTCTCGTATCACGGTACGTTCATCCACTTCCACTGTTTCTTCTTTACACTTCTTATATACTATATTACATTTTGGTTTATGTTAATATACAATGTTTAATATCTTATACTACTTATAATTTATTTTCAAATACTGTTTTTAATTCCATATTTTATATACTTTTATTCTTTTCTATTTTTAGTGTTTCGGTAAATTCAAATTCTATCATTTTATCTTATGTAGGAAATGAAATCAAAACAGTACATGCATACATGATATGTATATATTAATGGTCTTTCTGAAAAATTAAGCCGTATAGTAGAATGTTATCTTTATGATGTACATATATGTCAACAAAAGTTATTTAAACCAGAACGTCTTTTTACCACCAATACCTTGATGAAATAGTGAATGGGCCTAAATATACATTTCATCCACAGCACTGAGTAAACACACTATTCATTTGACTACAAAAATACAAAAATTTTAAATGTCGAAACAAATGACGATAAACGTTTAATATTGGAAAATATCCAAATTAAAAGAAACAAGTGTGTTGATAATAAAATTGATTCTAATCCTTCAAAACTATAATAATCTGATTGAAACTTAACCAAATGCGAATATTTTGAACTACCTCCTTCTGTTGTCTATTTAATTCAACATGAAGAGGTGAAGTATTATCTGACATTGTTACATTTATGACAGTGATAATTTTGAAATAAAAATCATGTATAGCTGTATTAAACTTGATTAGTTATTAGGAATAGAAATGAAATGTAAATCATAGAATAAGTAATTCATAAAATAATCATAGATTATATATTTATTATATACATTATTATATTCAGATTTGTAAATCATAGAATAGTATCTTAGGTATTTAATCAGCCAGATTCAATCCATTTCAAGTAAATCAATTTGATAATTAGACATACGTTACTCTATTACACACAATCGTTCCAATGTTCTCTGTAGTTTTGATTGAATTTAAAAAGAACAATATAGCTGTACACGCATTTCATTAATTAAAGTCATCTATTCTTTTCTAAATGAAATGGAAACACATAACAATTTTTGATAAAGATATAAATAAGATATCAAAACGTCAAAAAGGGAAGTTCACCAGAAGTTATAATTAGTGTGTGGCAGACAAATAATTTAGCTGGTTCTGATGAAGACTTTGAACATCCGATTGGTCATCGTCAAAGTAATCTCAATAAGAGTTCTTTGGAAAAGGAAGTGCAAGGTGCAAAACGATTGGTGTTTTCCTAAAGCTGATATATCAGATGGTGTTGAAACATCAATAAAAACGTGGAATGTGAGGAATTTACAGAAATCTGAAGAATGTTCCACAGGGCTCCGTTATTCTCTGGAAGAGGTATAGGATACTGATCTTTTGTGAAGAAGTCATGCTGTTCAAGATTGTTCAGAAGCTCAGTAATGAAAGATCAAGAATAAACAGGATTCAAAAAGTATTGTTTCTCATGCCTGAAGAAAGGGCACAAAAAAACATCCGTTTGCAGAACTCCAGTAAAATGTATAATTTGTTGTCGAAAATATTTCATCAACATGTGTGCTAATACATAGTCTGAAACAAAGAATAATCAATTGAAAACAGCTCTTTCTAATCTAAATTACCTAGAAGAGTTTTTTTTACAAGCTATATTCGTTCAAATTTTGAACGAAAATGAATATAACATCGTGCGAGCGCTGATAGGTCTTAGTGCGCATATTTCCAGAAAAGACAACTCTGGATCTTGGAATAATTCTGAATGAAGAGGTTGAAATAAATCATGGAGAATTTGGTGGAACCAGATACGTTGTCGCCATAGATATCAGATTGATGTTAACAAATTTAAAAATTATGGATAATGGAAAAAGTTTTTATTGGTATTTATAGAATGAAAAGGAGTACATGGATGAATGACTTGGAAGGGAAAAAGAATTATATAACAGACTTAGGATACACAATTGATTGAAAAATTGACTTACCGCTATTGAGACAAAGTTGGCTTCGACATTAATAGGAGAATTGAGAAAATCAGAACCTTTCTTAGGTGATAATATTATATTGATGTGTCTCGATAGCACTAAAATTTCAGAACTTCAAACATGGAAACTATGGGCATTAGCGCACCAGTTGGTATGAAAAATGAACATGAAAAAGAGGTTTTAGATTCGAAATGGTGTACAGGACCTGATTCATTCAAGGAAAGAATGGAATAATAACCCTCTGGAGGTGAAGTATTTGATGAAAGTTCTATCAATATGGGAAAGAAAAAAACTTCATTCATATCTATGGTAAAGGACCCCGCAAATTTCTTATGGAAATTGGGTTTCGGTGGATATTTCTGAATTTTTGATATGATGTGATCCATGTAATTCTGAACAAATGCATCAACCCTCATTCACATTTTACTCATAATAGACTATTTATTTCTGAAGACATGAACAATATTTTACCATGCTTCATTCTAGTTTATGCTGCATAGTATTGTTAATCTCACATAAAAAAATTTTGGAGCCTCCCTTACTCCCTTGAATGAAAAAATGTACCTTTTTCTGGATCACTCCAAAAATCATTGGAAAATGTTTTAATAAGCTCAGATACGGAAACCAAACTTCTGTATCATAATTGCGTCTGTTATCTACATTGAGAGGAGGTCTGTTTTCCACATTTCGCCGAATAACTGCTATTTCACGTTTATTTGCATTTACTACTCCATCAATTCTTGATAGTTGCGCTGAGCGAAAATATTTGTCGCATACGTAACAATCCCCAGGATTTGAGTAAGCCATTAATTTTAGCAACCACAACCAGTAAATAAAACTACAATAATGCAGAAAAGCACAACACTAATTACTACTAATAAACAAGATGACAAGAAGTAGTGCATAAGTTTGAGCGAATATAGTCCAAGCAAGCGTAGACATTGAAAGGCTCATAAGAAGTGCTGTATGCGTCCATTCCAATCGAGATCATTTGAAGCCATCTTCCCGCCTTACAAAAATGCAAATAAACGTGAAATACCTATAAAAATTAGATATCTGGCGAAATGTGGATAACAGACGCAATTATGATACAGAAGTGCGGTTTCCGTATCTGAGATTATTGAAACATTTTCCAATGATTTTTGAAGTGATCCAGGAAAAGCCATATTATTTTGTTTGAGGGGAGTTGGTAGGATGGGGGGGTTTCAACATTGCTTCATGGAAGGACCTAAGGTTTATAAATGAATGTTAATATAATTTTCTCTAAGACAGACAGTTAACTAGTTAACTTTCTAAGAAATATACCAGTCGGAATGTTCTTATGAATTATGATTGAAAAATCGGTATTTCCGAAAGTGAGTGAGGTTATTGAAGGAATTGAAGCTGTCAAAGGAGAAGTCTAGTTAAAACAAAGAATCTCATCGATCGTCAAGGTACAAAGGAATTTAGAATGCCTATCTGTTGCCAAGATCACATGTGATGGTGGAAGATTCTCTGCTGAGTCCGTAGGAGTACCTCTTTCTACATTACCGGAAAATTTAGTAAAAATCGTGGAAGCTTTTGAAATTGTTGGACTTGATGTAACTGGACCGTTATTTCTCCAAAGTATGACTGTTTCTATCTACGTGTGCAGTTCACCGTTGTGTACACTAAGAATTAGTCAAGTCTTTGAGGACATTGGACTTCCTGTTATCATTAACGAGATGTATCAATATGGGAGGAAGACCCAATGTGTTGGGAACAGATAATTTGTTTCGAAAGATTGACTGGATTGAAGTTGAAGCTCAGACTCAACTTAAACAGATGGTGTGGTGGATTTGAGAAAGACTAATTTGAAGCATCAAAGGTTAATTACGAAGAATTACCATCGCAAATTAAGTTTTTTTTGAATATGGGAATTGCCTATGTGATATTGTAGCAGTTTTGGATACAGGACAGGATAATGTTGAAGCAAGTGTTGTCGAAACTGAGATAGAGCCACTAGAACTCCCAAAGAATTACAAGAGACTTGTTGAAATGATATAAGAAATAAAAAGGCGATTCTGTCATGAATACCTAGGGTGAGCTCAAAGTTGAAAATGTATTGCTGGTGAGGTAAGAAAATGAAAAAATGCAGTACCGTCATACTGCATTTATTTTGAAATTTATTATTGGTCGAGAAGGAATCAATCATGTGGCATGGATTAGAACTATCGATGATGGTGAGATGCTACGATCTGTACAACGTTAGAATAAACAGGCTCATGAGCTAGTGCTGCTGAAATTGGCAACAGTCAAAAGGAAGAATGAATAGCAAAAGAAGTAATTCTCAGGAATTTCATATATAACTCTTCGCAGATGAAGTCCGAAGAGTATATTGCATTTGCCAAGCTATTTCTAAAATCCTTTGTAATAAGTACAGGTTATTTCTAATATTTCAGAACAAAATCATTCTTAGAAAATGAAAACTTCATGTTAAATTAAAATATCTAGAAGTAAAGAACATCTAGGGGTCACCAGATGTTTCCAATAACAAATGTAGTTTGAGAAAAGTAGAGGAATTTCTAAAATAAATATAAGACAATTCACACTCGCTTCAACGAGAGTGATATGATACCATAGCTGATATGGTCAAGAGGGTTGCAATAAGTTCACAAAAGTTTGGTCACAAAGGAAATCATAAGCTTGTCAAGATAAATAACCAATATAGGACGAGAAACTAATGAGTAGCTACATGTAAAATCTTAATGTTAACCATCTGGAGATGGTTTATGTACATTCAAATCAGTTAGTGATTTAGAAAAGGACAGATAGATTTAGAAATCCCCACCGAAAAGATTCTGAACTAAAGATCTCAAGAGAGAAATCTTATTGGTTATTGGTCAAACAATTAAGGGATCCTTTTCCGAAATGTAGATTGGTTCTTGAGAAGAAGGACGCATTACAAATACCAAGGACAATGCCTAAAATCTTCAGTTATATTTTCTAGCTTGAATTAGTCTCCTGAGAAATCACGTGACACTTAATTTCAATTAATTTAACTTGGTAGTTTCTTGGAGTGTTTTTGGTAAGAAGGGTGGATTTCGCTAAATCAGAGTTGTTTTAGATTTTTGAACAAAGTTAATTTTTTCCAGTTCTTATTCAAGTTGAGTTCAATAATACTTTCGAATTATTTCATTCAGTTTCGATCCCCTAGGTTCATCCTGGTTGGGTGTCAATTTAATAATCTTAGTTTTATTTCTCCTTTAGTTAATTTAGATTATCTAGGTATTTTATTTGAGTACAGATTTTGATCTCAGTTTTTCATTCTTATTGTTTATAAAGTTAATTATTATATTCATTTTTCATTATCTTTTATTATTATCATTATCATTTGACTGTTATTTTTATTATTAAATTGTATTGTTGTTGTTGAGTACGAGTTTATCTGATTAATATTAGAGTTCACCCCTTTCACTTACCCTCCAGTGTGTTAAGATCTTGAGTGTCTTGTGAAATAAAAGATAAGTGTCAATGATATTTTTCACGTTTGTTCTGGCTAATCAATGATTGGGATCAAACTCCAACGTGTCATAGTTCTCTAAATTAAATGGCCACACTGTTAATAAATGAATAGATTGAGGATTGGGAATAATATAAATTCCTCAAGTGAAGTTTCATAGAGATAAATCAATAGAATACCCTGTTACACCTTGGAAAACCTAGAGCAAAAATACCTCCATCACAGTACTCCTCATCGACTCTTTGGAAAAACCCGTCTGTTTGGACGTATGACATGAAAAGCTTGTCTACACGATAACTCAGGAGCGAGAGGTCCTACCGTATACAGATGTTGACAAAGAATCTTTTAATGTTTGGTTACGAACCCTATTGCTTTCCACGAAAATCGTGAAATGAACACATCTCCTTCTGGAGGGTGTAGCATTCCGCCGAGCGTTGTGTTTTTAGATAATAATAAATCTGAACTTACACCAGATTGCTCTAGATTTAATATTTCCCAAATAAGTGAATAGGTTCGGAATCCTATCTCACTGCTTGTACACTTGAACTTGTAACAGCCGGCTGGGTATCATTTCAGGTAACGTTAATACCTCATCGACATGTTGTATGAATTTTTAAAATTGTTTGTTGGAACCTGTTCGGGTATCAGAGATCTTAGTTGATCCGTGTACCCTTAAGGTTCTTTTAAAGCTGCCACCACTAGGCGTATATTTCAGCCCACCTAGAAGCTGTTTTTGACTATGAGGACGCGATCCCTTCCAAGGGACCGGCTCGTACAATTACCTGTACTTATATCTTTATATCTATTCAAGCGTAAATTCTGAAGAACGTATTCGCTGAGAGGTGATTAGGGATTTCCAGTTAAACTCGTAAATCAAATTAAATAATAAATGTATATTGAATAAAACAAAATTAACAAAAAAAAATGATACATTAACCAACAACGAACGTTTATAAAATTAATCCAAAATTTGGTCATAGGAATGATAGCATAGATTCAAAAAGATGTCAAGTTCAGGTTGACCCCAAGTGGGAACCTGAGAAATTATCAATGTCGCTCGATCTACCCCCTTCGCCAGCGAGCGAGTTCTTGTCCATGTTCTCTTTAGAGAGTTGAAATAAATGAAGGACTAATTAGCACAACCCCGAACAGTGATCGGTTTCGCGCTCGATCACGCCGATTATTGATAAATAATGTTAAAAAAATTAAAGAATTCCTCCCTTTCTGGTAAGCTGGGGTAAACCTAACGACATTATGCTCTACAACCATTTCCCCTAAGTAATCTCCGATAAGCGGAATTTGTATAAACACTCCAAATAGCCTGAATGGCAGGAAAAATTATATTAACAAATAAAACAGTGGCGGGCGGAACATGATCTGAATGGTAAATAACCACATTATATTATATTACCGATTCCGAGGTTGAAGACAATATAACAGTTGTTCTTTGGCAATCAAAATGCACTTACTCTGTTGGTCTAATAACACCATTTCATCTCGCCCCTTGTAGAAATACGCACAAAGGATTTAAACACTCGATTTCTACATCGGATTAAATTTAGCATGATAGAAAATTGTCACAAAATGATTTTTTTAAATAAGGGTACCAACACTTTACGCGTGACGCGAAAGACGCGAACAAGTACAGCATTGCTTTAGCCCCCCAGGAATGTATAACCCTTGTTGCATTGTTAATTTAATATTTATGAATTTCTTGAACTTGATTTGTATATTCTGGACAAACATTATATTAATTGATTTGATTTAATGCAACAATGAGCATCCCTGTGGAAATGAAGCAAGCTAGCCTTATCGACAAGTACCTGGTGGAGACCTAACTGAGGAGGTGGTTGAGAACTGCCTTTTTTCCTCAAAGTAATTAGTTTTTATGAAATCATTGAAGCGGGGGGGGGGGCACCTCACGCTCAATCTTAGAAAATATGTTCAATTTCGAATTCCGGGATCAGACCACGCCCATGAAATATAACAACAGCCAATAGGAATCTAACTAGGCGAAAGAATTGCTCTGTTCAACTCCACGTAAACTATTCCTGACTCAGGGAAAAAAAGTACCATTGACCCCGCGCCGTGCTTACGTTTGTAAAACATGGTTCATGGCTGACCGGCCAATGATGCAGGAAAGTGGACTCAGGTTACCGTCGCTAGGTCTGTCTGGTATATCGTGTTCAAGATATAATGATTTATAAAATTTTCAATTTTAATTTAAATCAATATTATTCAAGGCCCCAAAACAAAAAGTAATAATCCGTCGGATTATTACATCACCCCCTTCTTCTAAGAAAGAGTGCGGTTCTGAAAGAACCCACTCCTTTCTCCGCCTCTGGTTTATTGTTTTTAAAACCCTTCAGATCATATCCGCCTACCTAGATACGCGCAGGCATCTCTACCGGAGCGCGCTTCAGCAGCTCCGCTCTGGTAAACTTCATAATTTGCATTGTACAGTGATTAACGCCGTTCCCACAAAACAACCAGAAAAAAAAATAAACCCTATATAACTACATAATATAACCTCGCAATACGTACAATGGATACAATTAACAATCTCAGTCATCACTTGTGCGCTATGATTAAGTCCGAAACAGTTCCGCTACCTACGCCACTGATCGAACGGAGAGCGAATCACTAACCCGCACTTACACTAGGTGTTCGAATTCAGGATGTCGCTGGATACGGGGGTTCGTTGCTTCCTACCAAACGGTCAAATGTGTATGACTCGTCGGCAGTAGTCAAGTGTAACTAGCATTCTCGGTCATTTTGCATACGAGGGGAGACATGAGGTTCGCCATCGGTATACGCGGCGGCTTCAACCATATGAGCGGCAGGTAGTCGACTGGAGCTGGTTCAAGGGTGTTCCATTGCAGGCGGCCAAATAAACCATAACACATATCAACATTCCATTCAACACACTGGTCCAATCCATCCTCCGTGGTTACTGACCTGCATTCCATTCCTCTTGGAATCCTCTTCTCCTGGTCTTCTCCATTTCCATACCATAACATAAGTATCCCAGGTTTGTACTCCTCCTACGGAAATCTTAAGCCTTGCATCGCCTAAATTCTAATGCCCTCACTAAGTTCTGACTACTACCGATGTCCACACTTAACCATCTTTGCTGAAACTAGTACCCGTAATTTACCTGGATCTAGACTCGTTCGTGATGATCCTTTGTTATCTGTGTCGATCAATTCAAAAGAAAAAAACCATTACTGCGGACCGGGTGTTCCGTACCATGCTGATGGGCCCCGGCATTAACTTCCATGAACCCATAATATCGCACAACCAAAAAGAAAATTGTTCCGTTTGTGACCCTAAGCGATGACATGTCTACGTACGTAGAAGGAAAGCTACTACCAGCCAGCACATTGTTGCGGCCGTAATACTCCCGCACAAAAGAAGCTAAGTTTTCTAATCACAACAAAAAAAAATTTAAAATAACTGTTCCCTCCATTGTGGGAGGTTTACATGAAAATAAATTAAATTCGACTTCCTTCCTCGTAACATAGAAGCCAGGTTACTCTAAAGTTACTCAATATCTAACACGTTACCCTAACACATATTTCGCACATAAAAAAAAGATAACAATAAATTCATGCAGGTAATTACAAGCTGCCACACTGGAAATACACATGCAACATTACACAAAAAAAACAATAGGTATAATCAGGCTGCTACTCTCTGCATGAATGAATTTCCTTGAAAAATTCTAAAATGTCGTACTCGGACATAACAACACTGAAAAAAACAACTCTACCAGAGGCTACCACTTAAACATGTTTATCCAGATCACCTCCCCTTCTCTTTGCGCTAACTATATCCGTTATCGATGGCATAGGTTACCATAAAAAGAACAAGGGGGGTGTCGAACCTAATCAAACAAAAACATCTCCGGACTACGTGCTCGAGGGCACCGTTCTATCTCATAAGCGCCTCTACTATCTCGCCTCCTGGGGGTGAAACGTCTCTCTCGTTCTGGACTGCCATCCGCGTGTCCTTACATACTTACCCCAGCATCTTTCTACATTCGTGACTCGAGAGGTCAGGACTCTTGTTCACTGAATTTACTTAACCTGAGCTCGAGGGCTCTTCTTTGCAACAAAATAAAACTAATTTAAACAGAACGCGGTGACTTGAAGAGTCAGAGGTCCCGAATTTACTGACTCTACTTTGTTCATAGGGAACCAAGGCCAAGACTCACAAAAAAGAACTAACATGACACTGCATAAAAGCTAGTTGGTTCCGCTATGACGTCACTCGATCTATCGACTCATTCATTCTCTGGGCGGTATTTTCCACCCGCCCCGCGCACTTCCTCCTACCAATTTCCAGGCCTTACTGACAACTACACGTCTTGCTGCTCATGCAGGATGCCTATCTGCCCACATCACTCATGGGTCTTACCAAACAATCAAACCCTGTACCTGCGCTTGGTACGTCACATTAAGGTATCGACCCCAAAATCCTGGTCGACTACCCCTACGGGCGAATTCTACCTGCCAGATTCACAATTGGCCTACCTGGCCTTCCTGTCCATCCTAGACCCAAAACTCACTTCCCAACCTCCGGACTTATTTCCCGTCCTTCTCCAGTGGCACAACTGGTTCATCAGTCCAACCTGGACTTTCTCCCAAAAACAGAAACTTTTCTGGCCTCCCTGGCCTATCCACTTCCAGTTTGCCCTCCTCATGCCAGACCCCTAACTAACCAATCTGACCTCTTTGTCCCTACTGGACACTCTTGTGCTGACAGCCCTCTTGGGTATGACCTTTACTGACCTTGTGGACCTTTCTCCACAGCATCGGACGCATATTACGATTCAGCCCAATACCTCCTTGAAGATTTATGCTCTACAACCAGTTTTGAGATGCTGAGTAGAGATCTTCCACAACGACCGGCTGTCGCCAGCATTCGCGTTGTTCGAAGTATGGGACATCTCGATATCGATATGCTTAGGCTAGTCGGAGCCGATCCTTGCTCCATCATTACCAGATAAGGTCTACACATTGCCCCGCGTCATACCCAATGTCCTTAGCACTCGATGCTCCTCCTGGCATCTCGATGAAGTGCGCGAATACCTCTAACCTCTAACACCTACATTCGCACACCATCCACACACTGGAATAATCATTGTACTGGACCGTTCCGGTGCAGATATATAAATTTCCCTAAGCTACCTTTCCATCTCTATCAGGATTTGAGATAGTCCAATACAGTGACCTCATTCCCACTACGGGGTACAACTACCCTTCCAACCTGGTCAATGGGAATATCCGGTCCCTATTTTAACTAGAGACAGCATACGCCCATTGGCCCAGTCGCTCCTTTTTGGGGGAATCTTACCCCTCAGCCATGGATTCGGCTACCATCCAATTCTACCATCAGTTGCCCGGGAATGGTACGGGGGTGAGTTCTATGATCGTACATACCCCTTTCTCTATTCGGTTAGTTATTTGCTAATATTTTGCGTAGACTATTAATGTCTTGAAGACTAGATAAGCTTGAACATTTACTGATTTGCCGACATAAACAAAACTATACTTATATAGATTGAACATTTAAAATTCAGGGACTGGTTGTCCACTGTATAGGCGTGTAAAGGTTTACCAATATCTCAATATTATTCGACATCCCATGATTCCATTCCAATTTATCTCTAGTAGGTGAACACAATGCCAATCCCTTGATTGCAATACACAAAAAACAAAAGTCCGTTCAAATAATTTGGACCTCACCTACTGGCGCTAACCTTTCCAACATTGAATCATGAATTACTGCTTTATTTTAGATTCTAATCAAATAAAAGCTAAAAAAAATAATAGCGGCACACGCCATCTGAATCTCATCATAAGCCTGTTAGGTCATTGACCTCATTTAATCTCATGGCGTGCCAAACCGCCAGACCTGAATCTACTTGAATCCTGTATTTTCAATTTGAAGGGACCCCACGTGACTTCATCAATTATCTAAGCAGGGGAGAGCTTGGTGCGTTATAACGGCTCTAACCTCTGCTTCGCGCTGCTGCGGCAGGTTCCTGCGAACTACCCCCCTAGATGGATAGCGTTACGCAAATTACTTCCCTACGGGCCAGCTTGCAGATACTATGCGAGGAAGAGATCAAGCCTGGACTATCGTCGGGGTGCTTGCTCTTCCTGGTCATCGACCTTCCAAATCTGTGGGGTGTTCCATAGAGTATCCCTTCCATCCCCGGGATTATCCACTCTAAATCCGTACACCGGGATAACAATTCCATATCCCTCACTAAACACAGTGTACTCACAACTCCATGCACATACACGTCCCTCGAGTCTGCTGTGCCCATATCTCCCTTAATACCTCAGCCGAACGCTGGCTCGTCTTCACCCTGAACATGGGTTTTGAATTAAAAATAATGGGTACAGTCCTTTTAAATTAAAACCAGTTAAAGTTCAAAAGCAGTAATAAAACGTAAACATACAAACATGAAATTTCAAGATTTTGCTCTATCAGCGTTCCCTAACATGACCTGTTTCTTAGACATGCTTTACTTCGTTTCTACCTAGGACCGACATAATTCGTGTCAACTGGATACTAGACGCGAATGTTTTTAACACAAATCTCGTACTCCAGTCCTGGCTGTAACTATACTAGCAAAAACAAAAAATTACATAAACAAACTGCAATAACACAATTATTCTCCTGGTCCTAGAACAGCTGGTTCCGATGTTTTCGCCTGAATCGTTAGTTCAGTTCAATATACAAAAAAAAATGATTCCTGTGAAGCGAAAACATCATCAAGCAGAACTAAAGCACCTATCTTTGACTTCAACTCGGAATGGTTATTTATTTCACAATTGCAGAGTATAGATTATACAATTCAGATTTACTACGATCTATATGCTGACTGCGAAAATTCCTTTCGTGCGTAAATACTTAAGATGTTCATGTATGCAACTGATTCCGCGTATGTAACCCGACTCTAATTCACTTGGGTTCAACAATGCCAGTTGATTGTACTATATCACCTTTCAACTTAGTTCCATTACACTGTAATCATTATTTTACGCTTGAATAACACACTTATTTTAATAACTTCTATTTCTTTAAAACGGCGTGAATTCTTTTTTGTAGAATTTGATGTGTGGATCCACAAATTTCTGGATTTTTTTAATTCAATGTACAATCCCACCGCTGCCACCATATGTAGCATTCCGCCGAGCGTTGTGTTTTTAGATGATAATAAATCTGAACTTACTTCAGATTGCTCTAGATTTAATATTTCCCAAATAAGTGAATAGGTTCGGAATCCTATCTCACTGCTTGTACACTTGAACTTGTAACAGCCGGCTGGGTATCATTTCAGGTAGCGTTAATACCTCATCGACATGTTGTATGAATTTTTAAAATTGTTTGTTGGAACCTGTTCGGGTATCAGAGATCTTAGTTGATCCGTGTACCCTTAAGGTTCTTTTAAAGCTGCCACCACTAGGCGTATATTTCAGCCCACCTAGAAGCTGTTTTTGACTATGAGGACGCGATCCCTTCCAAGGGACCGGCTCGTACAATTACCTGTACTCATATCTTTATATCTATTCAAGCGTAAATTCTGAAGGACGTATTCGCTGAGAGGTGATTAGGGATTTCCAGTTAAACTCGTAAATCAAATTAAATAATAAATGTATATTGAATGAAACAAAATTAACAAAAAAAATGATACATTAACCAACAACGAACGTTTATAAAATTAATCCAAAATTTGGTCATAGGAATGATAGCATAGATTTAAAAAGATGTCAAGTTCAGGTTGACCCCAAGTGGGAACCTGAGAAATTATCAATGTCGCTCGATCTACCCCCTCCGCCAGCGAGCGAGTTCTTGTCCATGTTGTCTTTAGAGAGTTGAAATAAATGAAGGACTAATTAGCACAACCCCGAACAGTGATCGGTTTCGCGCTCGATCACGCCGATTATTGATAAATAATGTTAAAAAAATTAAAGAATTCCTCCCTTTCTGGTAAGCTGGGGTAAACCTAACGACATTATGCTCTACAACCATTTCCCCTGAGTAATCTCCGATAAGCGGAATTTGTATAGACACTCACAATAGCCTGAATGGCAGGAAAAATTATATTAACAAATAAAACAGTGGCGGGCGGAACATGATCTGAATGGTAAATAACCACATTATATTATATTACCGATTCCGAGGTTGAAGACAATATAACAGTTGTTCTTTGGCAATCAAAATGCACTTACCCTGTTGGTCTAATAACACCATTTCATCTCGCCCCTTGTAGAAATACGCACAAAGGATTTAAACACTCGATTTCTACATCGGATTAAATTTAGCATGATAGAAAATTGTCACAAAACGATTTTTTTAAATAAGGGTACCAACACTTTACGCGTGACGCGAAAGACGCGAACAAGTCCAGCACTGCTTTAGCCCCCCAGGAATGTATAACCCTTGTTGCATTGTTAATTTAATATCTATGAATTTCTTGAACTTGATTTGTATATTCTGGACAAACATTATATTAATTGATTTGATTCAATGCAACAATGAGCATCCCTGTGGACATAAAGCAAGCTGACCTTACCGACAAGTACCTGGTGGAGAACTAACTGAGAAGGTGGTTGGGAACTGCCTTTTTTCCTCAAAGTAATTAGTTTTTATGAAATCATTGAAGCGGGGGGGCACCTCACGCTCAATCTTAGAAAATATGTTCAATTTCGAATTCCGGGATCAGAACACGCCCATGAAATATAACAACAGCCAATAGGAATCTAACTAGGCGAAAGAATTGCTCTGCTCAACTTCACGTAAACTATTCCTGACTCAGGGAAAAAAAGTACCATTGACCCCGCGCCGTGCTTACGTTTGTAAAACATGGTTCATGGCTGACCGGCCAATGATACAGGAAAGTGGACTCAGGTTACCGTCGCTAGGTCTGTCTGGTATATCGTGTTCAAGATATAATAATTTATGAAATTTTCAATTTTAATTTAAATCAATATTATTCAAGGCCCCAAAACAAAAAGTAATAATCCGTCGGATTATTACAAGGGTTGAAAGTTAAATAAAATAATGACTCAATTGAATCTATTCCAAACTTCTACAGTAATTTTAGATTAATTCGAACCTGCTTTCAACAGCAGAAACAATTATTGGAGTGAACCTGAATTTACGCAGTCCTTCAACAGTTACAAACGGTGATGTAGTCTAGGGACTAGGACAGTAGGCTCCCACTCAGTAGACTCTGGTTCGATTCCTAGAAAAGTAAAAAAAAATTCTGTACATTTCCTTAGAAACATTATCAATTTGAATATTATTTAATTATGTAAAGATAATGAAACGAATAATTTATTTCATTATCTTAACACAAATGCGTTATATATGGAAAGAACTGCAAAGTTACTCTTATCAAATCAAGTGATTTGCAAAGAGTAACTTTGCCATGCACACTATTCATCTATTCTTCAAGCAGCAACATATTTCTAGTTTTTATTATATTCAAAATGTTTTGTTAGATCACTTTGTATCTACCTGAATAGGAAGCATGTTGTCGTGACAGTTGTAATGGATCTATTTCTCATAAATACATCAACATCTCTCTCAAAAATAATAGTAGTTGAGCCTGGTTTACCTTTCTGAGATACTTGCAGACGGTAGTTTGATTGAATAACTCTAAAATTCTATACAAGAGTCTCATACAAAACATTAAAAGTAGTCTGTTCCGCGACGCTTCACATTTACTAGATCATTCTTCTCGGGTAAGTCCTCCGCCAGCACTTTTACTTCACAGTGCATTGAACGGGTAGTGACTTTTATCGGACAAAAGAGGTTTGTCAAGAACTAATACTACGAAATCGTTACAATTTAGCTTCATAGATAAAAAATTACGAAAATAATAGGAATGTCCGGAAGAAAGGTCACTTACGGGTATCAAAAGATTTGTGGGGGAGCTGTAATGAAGCATCCTTCATTACTTACAAATAAATTTGAATATCTCAGTAGAATCGAATTACATAGGCAAAGTTAAGAGATCAAACTTCGTGCACATCTATGTATAAAAACTGGTGAACAGAATTCGCCAGCCGGTCACCTGTTCACGTTACGTCACACGCCGCGATCTGTATAAAAGCCAGCCCATTTCATAGCGAAAGGGGACTGACTTGCCAGACCAGCACCGAGATTGACCTGCCGTAATCTAAACAACCCGAAGCCGTTGCTATTGTGCAAATCCGAGAAATAGAGAGTGAGTATTAATTGTCGTTTAAAATCCATTCAAGTCATTGAATTAACATTCCAGGATATAAGTACGATTTCAAATTCGAACTTTGTTTATAAATTCAATAGTCTACAAAACAATCCTGATAGCTTGGACGAATACGATTCAGCTTCTGCGAATTGTTTTTCTAGAGACTGAGTTAGGATATTGTCCGAGACCGATTTGTAGAATTGTGAATAAACACACAGCCGAAACCGCTGGGAAAATCAATCCTTATAGCTTGGACGAATACGATTCAGCTTCTGCGAATTGTTTTTCTAGAGAATTAACATTCCAGTATATAAGTCCGATTTCGAACTCGAACTTTGTTTATAAATTCAATAGTCTACAAAACAATCCTGATAGCTTGGACGAATACGATCCAGCTTCTGCGAATTGTTTTTCTAGAGACTAAGTTAGGATATTGTCTGAGACCGATTTGTAGAATTGTTAATATAGTCACAGCCGAAACCGCTGGAAAAATCAATCCTTATAGCTTGGACGAATACGATCCAGCTTCTGCGAATTGATTTCAGGGGCTACGTTGTGATTCTCTCCGAGACCGACGTGTGAAATTATTAAGTCAGTCATAGCCGAAGATAGCTGACAAATCAACCTAGTCCGTTATACCCCGTTCCGTAAGAAATTAGGTCTGAAATACAGGTCAGAGCGAATACACGACCCACGCTCCGTCGAAGTTAAAAGTGTACTAAATATTTAGATTGTCGCGATTCATTTCATTTCTAGACCTAGGGACAAAAACTTGTCTACCATCTCACGCAGATGGTGGAGACTCCCGACGATAGGAAAACATCTAATTAGCGCGTTATTTTATACACGGAAAACGAACACATTAAACGGCCTGTTCCTAGCAACATTTTGTAAATAGATTGTACATAGCTGGTGTAAATGTAAATAGAGATAATTAATAAACTTAGTTAAGCAAGAAATATCTGTTTTATTTGGCAATCCACACGAAAGAGAAACAGCAATTTTGAAACCTATATAAAAAGGGAACCTGGACCCTCAAGAAATCCGAGCAGGTCAGTCACTGTCATAAGAGGACAGTAAGTGACAACCTCCCCACTTGTAATTAACCATTCAAGCGGAAGGAGGTTACAGAGCATGTCCGATTGATTCTTTGTATTAGGCTTTTTTTTCAATTGTTGATTTTCATGCCAAAGCAATCCGATCTTTGTGAAATGATTGATTGTATTCTCTGTTTTTTTCTCTCGTAAAACTGTTGAATTGCAGTGAATAAACCAACAAAGGATAATATACAAGCACAAGCTGACTCACAGTAAAAGTGACATATAGTATTACCGGAAAGAGAGTTGATTTAGATGGACTATGACATATCATTCGTATCATAGCTATCAATACAACAGTTATACAAACTATACTGTAGTCTAATAAACTATAAAATAGTTCAGACTGTGGATATATTATAACACTATTGATGAAAGATAATCACCCTTATACACTAAAAATACTATCAAAGAACTTTAATAGTATTTTTAGTGGATAAGGGTGATTATTTCTTATCAATAGCTTACTGTACTCACTGAACATTGACAAAAGTGTAAATATTGTGGATAAAGTATCTCCAATCATTTAGAAAATATATTTGATGGATCGTTTCTTATTTGTTGGTGGATGAAAAATATGTGGAATATGCGATCATATCCATGTTCGAGATCACCATCATGGGACGATCTCTCATGGGTCCTTTATTCCGTGCTAAGAGCTACTTCACATCCCAGCGGCTTCTCATAATCTACAGAGCACAAATTCGACCTGTCCTGTAGTAATGGTCCCATGTTCGGAGTTCGGCTCCCAAACATACGCTGAAGCTCTTGAATTCTATTCAGACGAAAGCTATTCGTCTGATCGATGATGTCACACTTACGAGTTCATTGACCTCTCTGGAACATCGCAGAAAGGTGGGAGATCTCTCCCTTTTCTATAGATATTTCCATGGTCGGTGTTCATCAGAAATCTTGTCTGTTCTTCCACAATGAGAGATTCCAGATAGGCGAAATATACGAGCTCAGACAAGTCACCCCCTCAATGTCAGATCCGAAACCTGCTGAATTTCTGTCTACCACACTCCATTTTATCATCGAACAGCGGAGTTATGGAACATTTCATCAACTGAGGTCGTTTGCTATGTCTATAACCTCCAAACTTTCAAGAGAAATTCGAATTCCTATCTCCTTTCTCAACATTCCATCTCGCTGGCTCACACGATGTTCGTCTAACATTATAGGTATATGACACCAGGTGCTTCCGTATGGTTTACCGAAGGCACCAAGACCGAAAAAAAGCTGCTGGGATAGTCGCGACAGAGGAACGATGAGAAATAATTTCTTTGAACCTGTGGACACGCGACAGAATTCCAAGCAAAAATATGAGTAATTACAACATGTGCTCGAATTATGAGGGAGAGCTTATGAGAATAGACAAATCACAATCATAGCGAGTAACTAACATTGCTTAAGACACTGAAGTCATACACAATCACCTCACAATGTGTACTTGATTGTGTAGAGGAAATATTGGCACTAAAAAAAACAATAGAGTGTCACTCTTATGGGAGACTGAGGAATCCAGTCGCACTCGCTAAAGCGAGAGGGGAACAACAGCTGATAGGACCAGAGCCAACCTGTGGCATTTCTCATGCTACGGTGAAATCTGTAATCCAGAAATGGCTGTAGGCAGAGGACCGTGTCTATTAGAGGGAACTGCCTCATATGCCACACTCCAAGCGACTGATGTGAGATCTCCAGCAGCAAAGACTGAAAAATCTACTGACGTAGACAAGAAATACGGATTCTTGTTGCATTCCTGACCGGACACGACCCATGCTACAAGCATCTCTGCACGATGAATCTGGTAGATCGGCTCACATGCAGGGGTTGCGGAAAAAAGACACTCACACATGCATGCGCTGTGTTAGTGCACGGTATACGCGGTTGGTCGTTGGACGTACCTTGGAGACTATAAAACTTAACCCGAAAAAATCGGAAGTACCCCGTACATCAGGCTAGTGAATTTCATAGAATGCGCCGGACAGATGAGAAGATATCAATATGTGAGGGCACAATAGGACATTAATAACCGCAGTGCAGTGGGCTCCCTCTGGAAAGAAGAACCTGCATCACGGGAGGGGGGTGTTAGATGGTAAGAATTCGGCACAACCGGGGGCATGGGCTCCAGAGGCTTCTATATAAGATTTTCCACCTTTCAGTAAAAAAAAAACATTTATAAAAGTGATATAATCAACACACTCAAAAATATTCGGCGGTACTGGATGTTCCATAACCATTTGCCGGAAAGCATATATCTCACAATGCTACGCAATCGAAACACAATTCTCGCAATTCAACGAATCGACGGGGAAACAGTTGGAATTACTTCCGCTATGTATCGACCCCATAACTATGCTTGGTGAAAAACAAACAAATTTCGTTTTAGAAGTCAATAGACAAAGGTTTGGCTTGCCAGGTTGAACAGTGACATCAACACGTCTTCAAGTCCTAGATTTTTTGAATCGCGAGAATTGTGCTATCAATGCGTTGCATTGTGAATTACATTCTCAGTGAGACTTCTGCTTTCCGGCAAAATATGTTGGGACTTCTAGTTTCGCCAAATATTTTCGAGGGCGTTAATTATATCACTTTCGAAGATGGTTGATCAGTGACTTGACGTCTGTCTTGTCCCACTCACGAGCTCATGAAAAGAGCGACACAGCTTTCTGAGACTAAAAGATGTGTTGTAATAATTCAACCTGGTGAATCAAAACTATTTATGAACATCACAGTCCAATATGTCGACTGCCGATAATATCAAATTGCAAATATTGCAATACGTAACTACCAACAATACTATTCCGAAGCAACGATATGGATTCTGAAAAGGGCGTATCCCTGTTACCGCATTGACGAGTATGATTGAATACATATTCGTCTATCGAGAGAAGACCCTGTTATCTGTACTCGTCTAAATGAATTTCAACAAGCTCTTTGAGACAATCAGTCATGATCTGTTCTCCTTTCAAATGTACACAATTAGATTTTGGTAAGGCCACGCAGCAGATATATGAATTTTATTTGAAAGGCAGATAACAACCAATAATACAGTCAGAATGTATCATCTGGAATTTCACAAGGCTCAGTATTGAGACAATTTTCGTTCTTGAATTACATTTTCGATCTAGTTAAGTAGATGAAAATCTACTGTTATTTATCATGTTGATGATATTAAGTTGTCAAATTTTTCATCTTAAGAATTCGCATAAACGAAACATCAGACTAATGACGTCTCCGAAATATCACTGATATGAAACTTAACCCGGACAAATTTCAAGCTGTTCTTGTCAGCTCAAAGAAAAACTATTTTTATGATAGAATATTACCATCAGGTTAGTTATAGTTCGATTGGTTGAGTTGGATGGATACTTCAGCTAAACCTCACCATTTGTATGTATGTATGTTCAAGTTAAAGATAACTTGTGTTGCATTTCTGGATGAGCTTTTGATGAAAGTTTCCAGATGAAAAATATATTCTCGATATTCCACAATGATTTTTGATAATGTTCGAACACAACATACATCTATAAGCGATCTTCCTTGCTGGAGTTTTGATTAATCTTCACACAATCATATAATGAATGTATGATATGGTACCTTAATTCAAGAAATTTCTTTCATTCACATGAAATATTTTCTCAGTTCAAGATTCGAGAGAAACTCCGGAAAAATTTATCTAAATCATACACGAATTATTTATACGGGATTTTCTCCCAAAATAATCAAAATTTTACTTCATCGCATCAGAAAAAAATAAAGGTTCTAACATTTGATAGGCTCAGAATCATATTCGAAGGTCGAAGGGATCTATTCATAAAATAATAACTGATTGAATATTTGTAACGTTATGGAAAAAGCAAAGGTAAATCTTTTAGAATTTTTATTTATTATCTACTAAGAATATCATATACAGAAAATCACACATATTTAGTACAGTCCCAACGGGCTGCGAAGTACTGATCTAGCAGCAAGAGGAGTTCTATAAGCTGAATGTCCATAACCATATTGATTGTATGGGCCGGTCAAAGCAGGATGGCTGTATGGGCCGGTCAAAGCAGGATGATTGTATGGTGATCCAAGACCTGGACCATACGGTACTGCAGATAACAATGGGTTTGAAGCAATTCTCGCCACTGGAGGTAATGGTGATCCAGAAGCGGGTTCTTTGTGTACAACTGCATTGAATCCTTGGACACCGGCTGTATATTCAACAATTCTCCTGGAACCATCGGCTTCAACAACAGAATAATGTCCTTGTACATTATCACCCTCTCGGGTTTCAGCTTGATCCTTGCTGTCTCCAGTTATGGGATCGTTTACAGAGTAATCAAAGTTATAGTGTGCTGGTCCATATTCTTCTCCTAATTCGTGTCTAGCTAAAGATGATGCAATATGACCACCCCATCCATTGATCAGCGGAGAACCATAACCTGGGGGAATTATGGCAGCGCTGCATGTGGCCAAGATAGTCGCCAAAGCTACGATCTGAAAAAGCAAAACGTATTCTTCAAAAACGAAAAACAGTTAATAGACTGAATTTATTACAAGGATAATTATAGATATGATTAGATCTTTATTATTTGGAAATACAAATAATTTATATTGGGTCGTGTTTCGTGGTTACATCAAATATTCAGATCGAAAAGTTTACCTTAATTGGAATAAAAATGAGAGAATAAGATATCGACAATGAGACAAATGATGATATGGAAGACGGTATTTGTTATATTCTAGCTCTTGCTATGTTTCCGATATTTCCAACAACTTTCGAATAGAAACAAGTAAGCTCCTATAATTTCAACTCCAAAGTTCATCGCAAAATAAACTATAATCCATGTAATTAGTAATTACTCTCCAGATTTTATGGCAACTCAGGCACTCATACTCACAGTTAACTGAGGAAGAGGATGAAATTAGGAAACTATGACGTCGAGTAATTTGGTGACAGTTAATTCTCTTCTAAATTCTAACTCTGAATTATTTTCAGCCAAAATGATATCAAATTTTGGATTAATTTGCAAATCAGAATATCTGAAAAGTCTATAAATGATGGAACGAAGATGGAGCATCCGTCACTTTAGTTTGAATTACAAAGACTTCATTGAACCTTGTGTTGGAAAAAAAGCAGTCAATCAGAATTATTAGAATGTACCCAATATAAATGAACATTTTAGGAACTTTGTTTTACGGTTTACTTGGATGAAAGAAAAATGGAAAACATTACTATTAACTCATAGGTCGTGATGTTAAGAAATTGTTCACCCATTTTCAATATATCTCTGTCGTATTCTCTATTTTCAATGATAAAGGAACGTATTATTTAATTATTATTGTTGTCACCCTACTTACAATAAAAGTCATGTTGAACTTATGTATTTCAATTTGTTACTGATGATCAAAACTGTGAATCTGTGTATTTATACATTTTTCGAGTTATTCAGATGAATAATTAGTCCGGGATTGATTCGATGAAGATCCAAATGTTACATTTGCATAACACCAATCAGATCTTAGTTGACCTTATGCGTTATCGAATTCAGTTTGAAGTAATTGATTGATTTCCCGTTTTCTTCTCATAAGTCTGTTGGAATGCAGTGAATAGATCATCATAGAATAATAAATAAGACGAGTCGCGGCTAAAGTGATTACAGAAGAGTGAGTCAGAGTTCATTTAGGAGGACTATGAAAAATCATTTTACCAGACACCATAGCTATCAAAATTACATTTATAGGAATTGTACTGTACTCACTGAAGCTAAGGCACTATATATTTCATGTAATATCCTTCTCCGCCATTTTTGTTTACTTTCTTAACTGTTTAGTTCCATTTCTTGATCTCTTCAAATGGTTCTGAAAAAAACAAGAAAATGAATAATCAATCACTCATGAAAAAATGTCGATTACCACCAACCTTCCGAAGTTAAAGAATTTCATATTTGTGATTTTCTTTTAAAAAAGATACTGGAGTTGCATCTTTGAATCATAATGTGGAAGTATAATATTTTTGAACATCATTTTATTTATAAAATTTCTTGATGATTCTAAGCTTATTTAATACTCTCACAACAGAACTTGTAAGGGAATTGATCTCAAAAATGAGCCCCAGAACTCTGTTTTTGAAGAAATATGAAATATATCAAGCACCTTTCATAAATGATACGGATTCTGACAACTTTTCAGTGATAACTAAAACTTCTACTGATGAGGATACAGAACCCATCTTGGCTAGAACTCCACAACTTAACACTTGCTGAAAAAACACTTTCATTTAGTATCAATTGTAGGTGTTCTAAAAGTATTTCATAAAATTAATGACCATTTACAATGTAGATTACTTTATTACTAATGAGGGTAAGAATAAACGCGCTGAAAAGATTAGAAAATATATTTAGTGCATTATTTGAATCAATTCAAAATAAAATAAAATGAAATAAATTATCACACCTGATATAAAAAATAATCACTACTTATTGACATTATTGTTATATACGCCATACACACGGAACTGCAGTCCCAATAGTTTCATCGCTGAGATCACCGTGGAACGCTATCCTGCGGCCCTGGAAACATATCTTCGCAGCTTCTGGAAGCTAATGTATACGTAACATTTCCAGTTTAAAGCGGACAGACAGCTGTAGACCTTATTTCAAAAGATACAAAATACTTACCGTAACTTCTATTTATATCTTGGAGAGTGCATTATTCCTCAGAAAATACTATAATTTTTTTGAAAACAAGGAAGCGACACACTCATATGAAACGCGGAACAGACACTTACTGAAAGTTGACCAAACGCATCTTACTCTGTATCAAAAAAGTACAAATACTACAATAATAAAAATATACAACCATCTTCCGAAGTACATTAAAGATACTCCTTCTGATAGAAAATTCAAATTAAACTCAAAAACTTGTTTGATTAATTATTGTTTTTATGATATTGATGATTTCTTCAACACAGTGTTTTAAATACTTCATATCTTTCTTTTTAAATTGCTGCTCATTGTATTTATTGTTAATAATAGAACTCGTATGTTTAGCTTATATCTTTAACTTATATGTTTCTGTAGATAATTATTCTTATATATGAGCATATATTTTAGATTTTATATTTTACTTGACATGTTCGTTGCCCATTGTGGATTTTTTGAATAAAGCTGCCTTATTATTATTATTATTATTAATACAACTATTAATATTAGGGTACTTTCGCCAACTTGAACGCATCATAAACTGCGAATTCTATAATATCTATCTATCCTACATGGCATAAAATACACAAGAAATGAACATAAAAGCACCAATGAACCTGCCTGTAATTTTAGCAAACAATACACATTTAGATCCTGAGTTATGATCACACAATAAGAATCATGTATTCTAATGAGTTATTATGAAATATTCGTTTATAAAACCGTTCTTAACTATACGAAACTTTGGAGCTATAATTGGTTTACGTAAACCAGATTTTCTGCAAAATTAGTTTTTGAAATTAAAAAAAACTCTTAAAGATTTCAAGTTGAATGCTAGGATTGTTATCATATTCTAAATATCGAACTATGTGATGTGCTCATTGTTTGAGTTTTCAGAATTCCTGTGAAATGGTATGAACTACTCCCAAATGCAACTGTGAAACTTGTTCCAACAGAGGTGAAGGTGAGTTGAATAACATATAAAATCAACACCCAACATAATTTCTCCTATCATACATGAAATGTATCTTCCGTATTCCTTGAAAAGAACCAGGAATGCTGAATATCAAAAAACAGGGAATGTAAAATTTACTAATAATAGAAGATCGAAAGTTATTCGAGGAATAATGGATTGTTATGGTTCATTTCAGAGTGAAATCACAAACAAACCAAATTGTGTTTACGATTGATTCTTCTGCTTGAGATTTTTTAATGCAATTGACAATCTTTCGGTTGACAGAATCAAATCGTATCATATACTCTTGTTCATATCGTTACCTACTTTAACAGATATAAGCTCTTCAAATTTCAAAAATGAATTGTTTTTATTTTTACTACTTCCAAGATCTTATTTTGCCTCTGTGACGTTTATTCCAAGAATAATTATATATGTGATTAGACCTTTATTATTTGAAAATACAAATCTAAATATTGGGTCGTGTTTCATGGCTACATCGAATATTCAGTCGAAAAGTTTACATTAATTGGAATGAATTCGGGTACATCAGGAAATATAACCATCAAATATATCCGAAAGTAAGATAACGATAATGAGACAAATGATGATAACTATTATATTCTATTGACGATAATATTAAAAATTTGGAGAAATTAGTTCACAAGCAAATATTGGAATTCGTAACTAACAAGAATACTATTTTGGAACAACAATATGAAATAAGAGAAGGGTGTAGCCCTGTTATCGCATTCACGGGTATGATTGATTACATAGTATTAGTCTATTGAGACGAGACCTTAGGATCTGTATTCGTCTCAGTGAATTGCAGCAAGTTCTTGCATACAATCAGTCATGATCTGTACCTTGCAAAATGTCACCATTTAGATTTTGGTAAGGCTACGTAACAGCTCTATGAATTTTATTCGATTATTTGAATGGTAGGCAACAACAAATCATACTGAGCAGTGTATCCAACATCCGAAATACATCATCTGGAATTTCACAAGGCTCAGTATCGGGACAACTTTCGTGCTTGAATTACATTTTCGATCTAGTTAATTAGATGAATATCTCTACTGTTAGTTGTTATATTGATAATATTAATTTGTCAAATTTTTCATCTTGAGTATATACAAAAGCAGATTGATGATCTCCAAAATGTTACTAATATGAAAATCAACCCAGAAAAATTCCAAGTTGTCTTAGTCTGCTCAAAGAAAAACAGTTTCCATGACCAAGCAGTTAGTATGATAGAATATTAGCTTGATGTAAGTTATAGTTCTATTGGTTGAGTTGAATAGATACTTTAGCTAAACACCGCCATTTGTGTCCATTATTTGTGAGAATACTGGTACAATAAAGACTTTCATGTTCAAGTTAGAAATATAATTTGTGTTGCATTTGTGGATGAAGTTTTTGGTGGAAGTTTTTAGATATAAAAAATATTCTCGATATTCCACAATGATTTTTGAGAACGCTCGTAAGCAAACATACATCTGGGAGCGATATTCCATCCTGGATATAATCTTCACACAATCCTTCAATGAATGATATAATATGGCATCTTTATTCATGAAATTTCCTTTACCAAGATGAAATATTCTCATCAGTTCAAAATTTCAGAGAAACTCCTGAAAAATTAATCTACCTCATGCACGGATTACTTATACGGAATTTTCTCACAAAATTATCGAAATTTTACTGCATCACATCAGAAAGGAATAAAGGTTCTAAAATTTGATAGGCTCACAATCAAATCCGAAAGGCCAAAGGGAGCTATTAATAAAATCATAACTGAAGAAATATTTGTAACGATATTGAAGAAACAAAGTTTAATCTTTTAAAACTTTTATTTATTATCTACTAAGAATATCATATACAGAGAATCACACATATTTAGTCCCAGTGGACTGCGAAGTACTGTTCTAGCAGCAAGGGGATTTCTATGAGCCGGATGTCCAAAACCATATTGATTATATGAGCCGGTCAAAGAAGGATGGCTGTATGATGATCCAAGACCCGGACCATACGGTACTGCAGATATAAGTGGGTTTGAAGCAATTCTCGTCACTGGAGGTAATGGCGATCCAGAAGCGGGTTCTTTGTGTACAACTGCATTGAATCCTTGGACACCGGCTGTATATTCAACAATTCTCCTGGAACCATCGGCTTCAACAACAGAATAATGTCCTTGTAGATTATCACCCTTTCGGGTTCCAGCTTGATCCTTGCTGTCTCCAGTTATGGGATCGTTTACAGAGTAATCGAAGTTATAGTGTGTTGGTCCATATTCTCCTCCTAATTCGTGTCTAACTAAAGGTTATATCACCTCCTCATCCAATGATTAGTGGAGAACCATAGCTAGCAGGGATTATCCCAGCGCTGCATGTGGCTAAGAGAGTCGCTAAAGCTACGATCTGGAAAAGAAAAACGTATTCTTCAAAAATGAAAGAGGGTTAATAGACTGAATTCATTCCAATATTTCTGGATGTGATTAGACCTTTATTATTTGAGAATACAAATCTGAATATTGGGTAGTGTTTTGTGGCGACATTCAATATTCAGTAGAAAATTTCACATTAATTGGAGTAAATTTGGGCTAATCAGGAAATATAAACATCAAATATATTCGAGAGTAAGATAACGACAATGAGACAAAAGATGATATGGAAAATGGTAATTGTTGAATCTAGCTATTGTTATGTTTCCATTTCCAAGAACAAGTTGCGAATAGAAGCAAGTATTCTCCTGTAATTTCACTTCCAAAGTTAGTGGCGAAATAGACTATAATCGATGTAATTAGTGATTACTTCAAATATCCAAGACAGCTCATGAACTCATACTCACAGTTACCTGAGGAAAAGGGTGAAATTCGGAAACTACCATGTCGAGTAATTTGAAGGTAAATTCTCTCCTGAATTCTAAGTCTGAATTATTTTTAGTCAAAATAATATCAAATTTTGAATTCATGTACAAATCAGAATATTTGAAATGTCTAGTAATATAGGAACGAAGATAAAGCACCTGTCCCTTCAGTAGAACTTATTGTGACTTCGTTAAACCTTGTGTTGGAAACAAAGCAGTCATTCAGAATTGTTAGAATGTACCCAATATAAATGAACATTTAAGGAATTTGGTGTTATAGTTTACTTGTACAAACAAAAAGATGAAAACATTACAATCAACTCATAGGTTGTGATGTAATCAAAATAAAATGTGTACCTATTTTCAATATATCTTTATCGTATTCTCTATTTCCACTGATAAATGAACGTAATATTCTAATTATTATTATTGACGCCATACTTACAATGAAAGTCATCTTGAATTGATTGGATTTATGCAGATGAATAATTAGTCCAGGCTTGATACGATGAAGATTCAAATGTTAAGTTTGCATAACATCAATTAGATCTAAGTTGACCTCATGCGTTATCGAATTCAATGTAAAGTAATTAATTGCATTTCCTGTTTTCTTCTCAAAAATCTGTTGGAATGCAGTGAATAGATCATCATAGAATAATAAATTAAACGAGTCCCGGCAAAAGTGATTACAGAAGAGAGAGAGACAGAGTTCATTTAGGAGGACTGTGAAGAATTATTCAACTAGACACCATAGCTATCAAAAATCTCAGTAATGGAAATTTTACTTTACTTACTGAAGCTAAGGCACTATATATTCCATGTTATATACTCCTCCCACATTCGATTACTTTCAATTAATTTTTTAGTTCCATTTCTGGCTCTATGTAAAAGTTTCTGAGAAAACAAGAAAATGAATAATCAATGGATTCTTCACTCATGGGAATATTTTGGATAACACCAGCCTTTCGAAGTTAAAGAATTTCATATTTTATGATATACTGTTAAAAAAGATTACTGGAGTTGCATCTCTGAAACCTAAAGTGAAAGTATAACTTTTGTGTACAGCATTTTATTTAGAAAATTCCTTTATGATAGTTTTCAAAATGCATATTAATTTTCCATATGACTCCCCGGACTTACCTTTCCAAAATGATATGGATTCTGAGAACCTTTCAGTAATAATAAGTGAAACTTCCACTGTTATGTTGATATCTCAAACGAATGAGGATATCATAGTAATTATGAGTATGTTATCTTCTTGATAAGAGTGATCAACTTATTTGATGTTTGTTTGCGATACCATCATCAAAAACAGTTTTTGATAGACAATGTTACTTCCAATAGAGATGGTCTGAATATGCAAAAATTTTGTGCTCCCAGTAACTATAAAGAGAGATTAGTGAATGTGTTTGACCTATGAATACTATTTGGATAACTTTCAATTCAGGTTATTTTTTTTCAATCACTTGATATACATTTTCATGTATTTTGTTTTATATTTGGAATTACTCAAACAAATGGCAATCATTGTTAAATTAGCAATATGATTTCATAACTCTTCCAAATTCCAAAAGTGCAATTCAAGAAATTATTATAATACAATTCTATTCATGAACTCATTTCATTTTTATCGATCCGTGTAGACTAAAAATTTAAAAAATTAAATGTGCATAATTGGCTAATTCTGTGTAGTTTACGTGTATACTCCTGAAGCATTTGTAGGCTTAACCGAAGCTGTTCCAATTCCAGCAGCCTCACATAGGAATGCACCACATGTAAAATGTTTGAAACTTGTCATATGCTTCTGGAAATTAGTTTGATTAACCAGTGAGGGATAAACTAGTAGAAGTTAGAATAGAATTTGAAATAAAAGGTAATTTTCTTATTGTGAATTTTATGCAGTGTCGGAAACAATCATGCCATCTAATAAATCATTAAAATATTAGAAGATTTCCCAGAGTTATCATAAAGTATTGGTTTATAAATACCATTCTTAACTAGGTATACGAAACTTTGGAGATACAATTGGTTAACGTAAACCAGATTTTCTCAAAAATTAGTTTCTAACAAATAACAAAAACTCTTAAAGTTTTCAAGTTGCATGCTACGATTGTTATCATATTCTAAATATCGAACTATGTGATGTGTTCGTTGTTTGACTTCCTAGAATTTCTGTGGGAATGTATGATTTACTCGCGAATGCAATTATGGAACTTCTTCCAACGGAGGTGAAGGTGAGCTGAATAACGTATAAAATGAGTCCTTACATAATTTCTCCTATCATATAGGAAATGTATTTTTCGTATTCATTGGAAAAAATTGGGTAAATGTCAAAAAACAGGGAATGATGAATTGCTTAGAAAATTTTATAATGATAGAAGATCTTTGAAAAATAGTGACCCTTTACCTAGAAAAGAGACCAAATGTGATGAAGATAACGAAGGTAATCTTGTCAATATTGTCCTATTATTTTGAAATGTGTGCCAGTGTTTTAATGACACAACATCTTTCTTTCAAGATTTGAAAACTATTGGATCTGATGAAATAATTTGGTTAAAAAATAGTACAGAAACATGAACCGAAGTAGAACGTGTTTGGAAAAATACCTATCATGCAAAAACACTATTTAGAAGTAATAAATATGACTCGATTATGGAATACATGCAAATGTTTCCAGCTTTAGAAACGAAGATGGGTAGGCACGTTAATTTGAAAATTATTTTTTTTTAATATTAAATGATCAAATCATTTGATCACTCTCTTAATTACTCATTTTATACTCCCATTTAATTAAGCTTGAATGGTATTATATGTACTGTAAAAAAACTCATAATGTCATAATCTTCTAGGTATTCACATTATATTATTCTCAGATGGAGTTAGATTTCAAATAGTTATATTCTGGACATGAATTCAGATCATTCACCAATGTAGAAAATTTTGCAAAAAATATAATTGTGCATTCTCAAATAACAAAGATGTAAATGGATAAGTTTTTAAAACTGCATTATCTGAAGGAAGGTTTATACAGGGTGAGTCAGTTTTTTGTAGACTAACTCCAACAGGAGATAGAACAGATGTTTTCAAGGAGAAAAGTTCTCATAGACATATGTCGTAGAAGGCTTCGTTTTCGAGATATAGGGTGTTGGAATTGAAAAAAAAAATTCGTTTATTGCGAATATCTCTGGAACGTACAGAAAACAGCTTCTGTAAGCATTTTCTACTCATAGTAAGCTATGTTCTGTGCGATAAAAATTTCTTTTTCTAGTCATAATTGGTGAAGATTTTGAAGGGGTAGTGGGTGTTTTTCTCCCCAACTTCTACGTCACTTGAAAAAGTACGGTTTTGAGAAGCTCATTTGAACTGCCAATGTTTTCTACACAAAAAAGGTCATAAGCTCTAAAATTCACCGTCAATTCGTTGAAATAAAATTGACCATGTTTTTCAACCTAAAAGTTGATTTTTCTCGAAAACGGTCAACTTTAGAGCTTATGACCATGAGCAACTCTTTTGTGTAGAAAACATTGGCGGATCAAATGAGCGTCTTAAAACCATCCTTTTTCCAGGGGCGTGGAAGTTGGGGAGGAAACCACCCACTACCCCTTCAAAATCTTCACCAATTATGACTGAAAAAATTTTTTTCATCGCACTAAACATAGTCTATTATGAGTAGAAGATGCTCACGAAAGTTGTTTTCTGTACAATGAACGGTTCCGGAGATATTCGCAAAAAACTGAATTTTTTCTTCAATTTCAACACTATCTGTATCTCGAAAACGAAGCCTTCTACGACATATGTTTATGAGAACATTTCTTCTTGAAAACACCTGTTCTATCTCCTGTTGGAGTTTGTCTACAAAAAACTGACTCATCCGTATACAGAGTGTCCCAGGTTTTACTAGCAGAACTTTATCAGTCGATAGAAAATTTTATTTTGAAAAAAAAATTCCCATTAACATATATGCATATGATTTTTGAGATACGATGTTGAATTTTATAAAAAATCTCTTAGTTTTGTTCGTATCTCCGAAGATAATCAAGATTTCATGAAATTTGATACCGTGTGTGCGTAGATAAGTTGATACATTTACACATAATTTGAGACCGATATTACTTCCAGTGGCGTAGATATTGGTATTTAATAACAATAAATAGACCCGAAAAGTGTTATCACCCTGTAAAGACTACTTCTTAGGGACAAACTTCGATGCAGAATTTAAATCTAAACAAATAAGTTCTCTTGATATTCCTTTGTACCTGGCACCGTTTCACGGCTTTAATTTTTGTGAATAACTACCACCACCATGAAGATTGGGAGAAAATTGGAATCAGAGGAATCTTAAATTAGAGAGCGTCGTTGAGTGACAAAAATAAAATAAGCTGTCTTTTCTAATCTCTACAGCAATACATTATAAAGAAAGGCCGAATAAAAATTTTTATTCCCAAAAATGCTTAAACCAGATAACTACAATGTACTTTAATTTATAGTAAGTCCACCAAAAAGAGTTAACAAGACACCATTTCCTAAAATTTGTGTATTAATTTTGAAGAAATTGCCCAAGATGATCCCCATTTCCTCGTATACGTAGTTCAAAACGTCGTACAATAGATCTTCTAACTTCAACGAACACCTTTTTCCAATTTCCATCCGATTTTCATGGTGGTGGTAATGTTGGTCTCAAATTATGTGCAAATGTGGTAACCTATCTACGCATCCACGGTACTAAATTTCATTGAGACATCTTGATTATCTTCGGAGATACAAACAAAATTAAGAAATTTTTTGTAAAATTCAACAGCCTGTGTCTCAAAAATTAAGCGTCTGTGCATATATGTTAATAGGAACTTTTTTCTCAAAATCAAATTTTCTATTGACTGTTGAAGTTCTGCTACTAAAACCTGGAACACAAGTATAGTATTGTATTGATAGGATATAGTGATAGTTCTATCACCATGCTTCACAATTTCAAAGTAACGTACAGAGAATTATTTTGTGATTTTCGAATATAATAAATCGGAAGTTATTTGTGGAAGAATGGATTCTCATTGTTTATTTTCTATTGGAATCACAAACAAATGTTCACGAATGTTTGTTCTGCATGAGAATTTTTAATGCAATGGACAATCTTTCAGCTGAAACAATCAAATCGTATCGTACACTCTTGTTCATAGAGTAACCTACTTACAGATATAAGATCTGAAAATTTCAAAATTTGAATTGTTTTCATTTTTAATGCTTCGAGATGCTTATTTTACTTATGTGATGTTTTTGTGGTCACTAATTTCAACGCCTGCAGTAGTGAAGAAAGCTAAACCAGGAAGCTAGGAACCTTCAAAAGTAAAAGACTTCATACTCCATGTGAAGGTAAATTTTAAGAATGTGTTATTCAATATGCTGTTATTTTCTTTGAAAATTATTACCAACATTTTTTTCGATACTATGCTGATGAGTCTTAACATGATATAAACTTGGTTCTTGGTATCCATAACCAATTTTCAGTTTTTCGAATACTGTCATGAGATTATCATTTTTTTAAATGCGAAATTCCTATTTTGCTTATTTTATTAATTGCTGAAAGACAAGTTATTAGTGCTTGCCGTTACATTTTATGTTATTTTTATATGAAGAACCATTATAGATTTTGTTTATTCTCTCTTTAATGATAGGATTTGAGGAATTTTTTGGGTAGCCATTCATTTCCAGTGTATTACGAACAATTTTTAAATTTTTGGGATGGTCCTCTGCGAGGGACAATTTTACCGCGCGGTCTGTAAGGCTGTTTATGACACTTTTTTTATAACAAGCTGGTGCAACGGAATTGAAGTGAAGATAACGTTGAGACCAAACTTCTTCAGTAAACCAAGAAGTTTTTATTTTTCCATCTGCATCATGCCTAATGTTCATATCTAGGAAATTTATGTTTTTGTTCACTTCTATTTCACAAGTCAATTGAAGTTTACAGTGGAAATTGTTAAAATCACATATTGAATTTTATCGTTGAGAACACACATAAGGCAATCATCTACATACCGTTTAAAGAATACAGGCTGAAAATCTAATGAACTTATAACAGATTCCTCTAGGCATTCCATAACGAGGTTAGCCATGGTAGCTGAATTGGGAGATCTCATTGCTGTGCCGAATATTTGTCCAAAATATTGCTAACCGTACTGAAAATAAGTGCATTCTAAACAAAACTTTACAGCATTTATAAATTCCGATTGATCTAGAGGTGTGTGGTTTTCAATCTCTGCCCAACGTTTTTTGATGCTATTCAATGCCAAAACGACAGGTATATTTGTAAATAAGGAAACAACGTCCAAGGAAATTAGTTGATGGTTTACAGGTACGGACTAATTTTTTATAAATTCATTAAAATAACATGAGTCTTTCACAAAAAATTAATTTTTTCCTATTATGTTATTGATAGATTCTGATAGAAATTTTGATAAACTGTAAGTAGGCGCGCCAATATTACTTACAATGGGTCTTAGAGGTATATCATTATTATGTAGTTTCGGAAGCCCATAGATATAAGGTGCTAGCACATCATGGCAAATTAATTTATTTTTCAATTCAATAGGGATTACTTATATTATTTTTGTGCGATTTATTTATCAATTCATTCATGTTATTTTGTACTTATAAAGTAGGGTCAGATTTTAATTTTTTATGAGTTGTTTCATTATTCAAAAGGTTTCCTATTTTGTTTTCATAGTCATTTCTATGCATTATGACGGTTTCATTACATTTATCCGCGTTCGAAACTAATATTTGAGGGTTAGCATCTAAGAACTCTTTTATTGTATGATAGTTAAAACGATTCTTTGCAATACTTATTTCTGCTTTCTGAGAATTTTTATATATAATTCATACTGGGTGAAGAACCTTTATTATTGAAATTGAAAGCTACAGTCATAGTAGCAGTATAAACTTTGCTCCTTACATTTGGAGTGATACAAAGAGGGATTGTCAATGACGCTAAAGATATATGCGTAATATTTGAAGAGCTTATTCAATGGACATGTTTCGGCCTATGAATTTAAAATTACAAGTGAATGCAGCTTTATCACTGTCAAAGATTTATTCGAGTTTCCCTCAGTCTTGCAATGCAAAATGGCAGATGGGAATTGCTTGTGACTTTACGCAATCTGGTGTCTTATAACTTTTTTTATCTTACGTAACTTTTCGAGTTGTGAAAGTCCTGCTTCATCTGAATCTGAAATCGAAGGTTTTGACCGTCATCGGAAAACTAAATCAGTTTTTCCAATAAGATTTCAAGGTTTTTTTCTAATTCTGGATTCTATTAAAAATATATTCTTGGAAAAATGATAGGTCATCCGTGTCCGTTGCATCCAGAAGTGTGACCTCAAGAATAGTAATGTTCCAACCTTTCAACAAAAAATTTTAGAAAACTCTTCGGTGAAATTGAAACAAACTCAAATCTTCCATTCATATAACTCCGAGCTCAGATTCAGATGTGGTATGACTAACGAAACTTATTTTAATAATGAACTATTACTCAATTAATACTCAATATATTTCAAGCAAACATCTTAAATGTGAATAATAAAATTTATTTCAACAACAACAAACCTAAATACCTTGTCAGATTCAGAAGCAGAGTTAATAATCTTACTTTAAATTGATGAAGCATAAAATATTACTATTGAATAGGATCGACAATCCATTCTAAACATGAATGAAATGACTATTAAAGAGGTTGAATTTCAATTTAGTAAATAAATGTGACTAATTTTAGGAACACACTAGCGTTTTCAAACAAATATTACAAAGTACCAACTCACCTCAAAGTACTTGACCTAATGCATAACTTTAATGTTAAGCTCAGGATAGATGGTAAGTGTTATATTTATTCATTGAATTAGTGAAAATTGAACTTTAAGTAGTTATTTTATTAAAATTTTATTGTACATTGATTCAGGAAAGACTAATTTTCTTTCTTATATTTTGAGTGGAAGAAGTTTTTTTCCGAAATTCTCTTATTGTAGATTGTACTTTTACAGACTTATTGAAACATGTATTCATTTGAAAAACTCTACTCAATAGATTGTGAACGAACATGTTGAATGTGATTAATAAAATACATTCTGATGACAGTAAAGAATTTGGGAATGGAGCTATGTCTCAAGTACTAATTGAAGAACTAATAAAATTTTTGGAAGGCGAAAGTATCTGTTGATTCTGTGATGGTACGCTGAATAAGACAGAAATGTATTTTCTGCGAATTAGTCAATGTACATGCTCAGAAAATTTCAGTATTTATATAATGCATGACATTTATGAGGGTATCTTTATTTATATACTAAGATATTTTATGCATACACTCAATATATATTCATTTGAAACCCTTCAGTTTAGAATACAAATTATTTTGATTTTGTTTTGTAGCCAACATGTTAAATGAGATGAATAAACATCTTTTTTTAATACCTCGTTTATTTTTGAAATTCATCTTATTATAAAACTTTCTCACTATTATCAATTCAGTGATTTTGTTATCGATAAGTGGAATTTCGTATTATCGAAAAATTTGAGGTGTTTTGCTAATATTTTAATGAATATAAATCATGAGTGATATATTCAAATTCTGATATGTATCTTCGAGTTGCATAATAATTCTGTTAATGACATAGCTTTTCTGCTGAATGTACTTAATTTGGCAAAACTTTTTTCTATTTTGTTGGTGATTACTGATTATCAACCTATTTTCATGAGAATGTTGGGGCACGCGGCATCTAAGATTATATGTACGGAAAAATTGAACAAATTAAAATTTTGGAAATCTGAATATACGAACCCTCCGACACGGATAACGGCTACAATTCATATATCTGAAAATAACAAGAAAACTTGAAAGTCAAAAACGTCATTCCCCTTCTTCTCTCAATTTTGTTACAAGGAAGACAATTTGAGCGATTATTTTTTTTCAACCAATCACAGTTTTGTTCACTGTTTGACGAGACAAACCCAGGAAACACGAGTACATTGAATAGACGTCAAATTTCGATTGATACAATTTATGTTATGCTTTGATCTGAAGTTCAATGTTTAATATACATCGATTTCTTCAGGTCCAAATATTCTGGATATATTTTATGTACTTTAGATACACTCCACATATATAAAAAATATTTGAAAGGTTTAATTTTCTCTACATATTTTTGATAATAATAAAAGTAATTGAATACTGCAGATTCTTTGCAAAATAAAAATTAATAGGTATGTGATCTTAGTTCAAAATATAAAGGTGATCTTAGTTCAAAATACCTAAATTGAAGATATTTTATAAACGGATTCAAGCGATGTCAATTTGAGCACATGAATGAGGTGCAATTGAATGGTTTCGAAAACGTCATAACTCACTAAAACACAATTTTACAGGAGAGACACAAAGCTAAATGTTTGAATATAATGTTTAAATTGAGTATCTAAATTATTTTGAATTGAAGTGTAACATATATAAACAAGTTTTTCACCCAAAGAGTTTGAAATTTGAAGACAACAGTTTTTGAGATCTTGACTGATGTAGTTTTTGCAACGAATGAAAGTAACCAGCAATTTTCTCTTGCAAATTAGACTCAACTTCAATTAGATAAAGGCCTAGGTGATATTTTTGCTACGAGTATAGAATATGACCTTGCTTTATTTTCATTAGGATAAATAGAACTTGTGAAGTTTTTATTCCAAACGTGCGTCTACTAATTTAGAAGTATTTCCTATGCACTTTCATAGACGATCCCTACTATGTGTCGATATTACCAATTAATGATTTGACAATTCAATTTACTTCAGGTGAACTGAAGGCGCAGGCGATTGTGACATTAAACAGAGAGGAAAATGCAAGTCCCTAACAGGGCTTTTGATTGTCAATGCGCCTGTAAAGGGGCACCTTAACAAAATGGTACTGTACAATGGAGACCTGACCTGCAGACTCTGCGGGAAGCATCTAGAAACAGTGACACATATACTGTGTGAATGCGAGGCACTGAACTGAAACTGACATTTATTTTTGGGGAGTCTGCTGGCGAACCAGAATTATACAGTTCTCACCCAGTGAAGGACTTCAACAAACTTGTATAAGGAACAAAAATCCTGGAGTGGGTACTGTTATCATACAACAGAGGTGAGATACAATGGGCCAGCAGGCCTAAGTGTCACCGAAGGCAACCGACAGACAAGCCTACACGGGGAGTGAAGTTCTTAGTGAGGATGCCTGGTGAGGTGACTCTAACAGTATACCATGAGATTCTAGTCTTATAACCCCTCCACCGGGATTTTCTTCCCCTCCGCAAAAAAAATTATATTAACCGACGCAATGTATGTATTAATTTTAATTAAAGACTGAAACGGATGTGAAACGGCAGCCCATCTATGCTGGGCGCCAGTGAAACTGACCCGCTTTGGGTCGGTTTTAATTGGCCCAACTAGCTCAATTCAAATTAATTCATCTCAGGGCTCGTAGTGAAACGTGCCTTGTGATTCGAAACTGGTGAATTACCCGAGCGCCAACTGCTTGAAAAAAAACTATAAAACTAAATGAATTCACAGTCAAGAATACAAGCACTACGAGATGGTTTAACAGTCGATGGAAATTCAGAAAAACAATACAAGTTCAACTTAACAATTCGTATATTCCAACAAAATTTGGATTATAAATAAAATTTAAATTACAAATTTTTAGAATACCAATTGGAAATATAAATAATATTGAATTCGTGGAAAAACAATTATTAAATTAAATCAAATTGTAACATAAATGAAATTTTAAGAAAACAATTATAAATTTAAATTGGTTTGTAACATAAATTGAATTTTAAGAAAACAATTATAAAATTAAATCAATTATTAAATTGAAAAGAACAAAATATCCAATAAAAGGACTTACAGTAGACCTCGAATGATTCTATAAAAATTAGAAGAATACAACTTCGGATAAACAACAAAATCAGAGAATGAAATTATGGTCATTCAAACAAGAAAATGTTACCCTCCTTGGAACTCGTAGGAACTGGAAGTCGGTCCTGTCAGGAAAGTCACTGAACCGCCTTGGAGTGAAGGGGTGAGGAACCTAAGACGTTCAAACCCTGTAATTTCAAAGAACGAATAGTACCTGACTTGAGATCAAAAGGACAAGCAACACCGTCGGTTGGAATAATCAGGTGATTCCACAACCGATAATGTTATCTTTCCCAAATTGCGAAAACACTAATACAAAATGGATATCTTGACGAGATATCAATTTAGGCAAAAATTTAATTTAATCTAAAAGAAATAAACGATTACAATTGATTTTTAAAATTAGCAAAAAGTTAACATGTGACTGAAAGAATAATAATTAAAATTATATCTGAAAGAATATTATTTGAAAGGTTGAAATTTGCTAGTTGGCATAAAATTCTGGTTTGCTTGAAATGAATTGTACACGTGGATTGATAATGTAAACTGTATTAACTCCCAAACGGCGTGACAGTGTCATAAATATATGTATACCTAATAAGCAGTAATCAGGTTATTTGTTTCGTATTCACCCTTATCAACCTTTACTGCACGTTGGTCTAATAAGACCATCCTATGTATCTTGTACTAGGATAACAAAATGGCGATCTACAGAATCGCGCAACTACCATGTGCACAAATTGCAGGGTCAAGTAAAAAGGTGGAAATTAAATATTGTCTGCATCAACTGCCCACGTCTCGTTAGAGTAATTTCATACAATGACTACAACAATCCCGGTAATGATGGAAATGATATACCTGGGATCATGCTAAATGCAAATCTGACTGTGTCTTAAGATAAGTCGAGTAAATTTCCTCCGGAATATAATTACATTCAGGTACTGTACATCCAGACGTTTAATAACAAATCTAAATCGAATTATATGTAGCCTGATGTGCATCATATTTCGGAAGCAAAAATTAAGAAAATGTATGTAAAGAATATGAAATATAAAACTCGACTTACCCTATTAAAGGTTAACACCACAATGAATAATTTCCGATTTCCGCTATCCTACATTCCCACTCCGCGATATTTAGTGACATCTCACATCAGGAATGGTAGTATCAATAATCTAAGTTTGATTGACCGGCGGATATCTTTAAATATCATATGACAAGTTTCCTAGCCGAAAAGAAATCTAATCTGTTTATTAGCAAGATCTATACTATCTCGTAACGCAACCCGTTACAAGACATTGAACCACAGTAAGTACTGAATAATTTATCAAATACCTAATGTATTTTCATTGAAATGAATAATAATCAGAGATGAGAGCCCTCGAGGTTTGCTGTAGAGCTTTCATCAGATTAATAATTTCAAAATTATGTCTCGTTAAATTATTATAAAGTACAGTTAAAATCTAGATGCAATCAAAATAGTCGACTATTTATCAAGGTCGTGTTACATTATCATTGAATATACCCTGGTTCGCCACATTTACAGAATAAAATTGGGGAATTGCCAATATGCCGCGAAGTTTTGTTGCCAGGATTCCTGCGCATGCGCTTACGTTTTGGACTTTTGATTTTCCTAAGAGTTCCTATACACGAGTTTCTTATATTCGTGTCTTGTGTGTCCTTGATATTTAGAATATTGACAGCGAATGAAATTTGGAATGTCTATATTATCTTTCGCCACCACTTTATCCTGTAACGAAGCTCTAAAATATTGAATAATTATTTAATGGGAAACACGTAGATTGATTCTAAATTTTAGATTTCGTTATATTAGTATTTCAAATTGATAATTCCGAATAATCATACTGTTGTATAGGAAGATAGATTGTACCGGACATTGACATCCGTTATAGATCAGGTGTCAGATTTGCATACGGTTCATTCATAAATCGCGTATATTTTGATTTCATTCAGAAATGTGCATATTTCGTGTCAACAAAAGATATCAGAACAGATGTAACCATAAAAACGGCACAACATCGAGGAGCTGGTGAACCATCTTGAGCGCGAAATGAGCAAAACGGGCTCGGCTGGAGCTGGTGTAAGTGACTTGACCATAACCTCGATTGGTATAGAACGCATCGCAAGCTTTGGAATTGAATGATTGTCAGTGAGACAGTGCGAAAAGACAGCCAGAGCAATCATCATTATAACGAACATATTCAATAAGCGAACTGAAGTGTGAGTGACCTCCGAAATCATAAGTAGGTGTTCCGCCAGTGTATTAGGTAATTTTGCTGATTGATGCATGTGTAGTCAGCCGTTTATGATAATACTCACAAGACTATTTGTTTGCAAGGCTATAATGAGGAAATATCCTGCTTGGACCGATTTCTTTGAGCTTATTGTTTCTGAGCTTACTTGTTCTTCCCCCGGGTTGAGATAAATTATTATACAGAGAGTCAAATATTTAATTATGTTCAAGCTATAAATCAACTTATTATTGGGAAGTTCCGTGTTTATCTGAAATGTCTTTCTAGCAATTAAGTAGTCAAGAAGTAGCCAAGTATTAATTGCAATTGGAGCCTGCAATTTTAATACTACTCAGTCTGCCCTATTGACCCCTGGTTACTTACTTCACTGAGACTACCCTGGGATAAGGCTATCCGTACATGGCACAGTGATACTCTTTGTGATACGAGCCCTAGCAGAAGCCCTCAACGAGGAGTAAACCTTGACAAAAATCTGGCGCCTGAGAAATAAGCATAAAAATCAATTGGATTCAGATCTGGTAGACTTGAAGGCGTATTGAAGCCGTAGAAAGTAATTATCCCAAAAAAGTAACAAAGTATGTCACAAAATGGCGTCGCCGAGCAGGGACTTTTTGGAAAATTCACCGAGGAAGCATACTTTAAGTCGAAAAGTAGTTTCCTTCGAAAAGTTGAAATATTTATAGCAATTGAACTCGTTGTCCGATTTGGATGAAACTTGGAAAATAGTCAGAGAAAAAACCAAGTTTTACTATCCTGACGTTTTGAACGCGATTTCAAATCATCCTCAGGAGTTTGTTTCCAAATTTTGCAAAAGTTTCAACAGAAACTTGTTTCCCTTTTTCCCCGAAACTGTTTGTTAAGAAAATTTTATGGATCCAGCCCCCCCCCCCCCCCCGTCTCAGGAGAAATTCAAAGTTTGTAATCGTACATCCGATTCAGAAATTAATTAATCCGCTATGTGTAGAATTGCTACCTGCACCTGAACGTCTTGCTGAAATTCCGAATTTTGCCGCCATTTTGCCCTTTGATCTTCACAGTCAACTGTAACTCAAATTGGTCAAGTGATAGTTCTTTTTCGCGTAAATCGACCCCAAGGAAGTCACTGGTAATACTTTTGAACGGATTGACTTAACCGGTTTTGAGTTACATCCCCAAATCTAAACTAGGTTGCCCGAACTGGGGCAAGTGGTTTCATTGATTTTGCCTTACTGAGGATAACCCGTGCACAAATTCCCAAGATCGCACTCTCATCTGCTACCTACAACTACTCCGAAAATTTTTTTTTGGATTCGACATTTTCCCAAGTCGAGTGGGACTTGACCAATATGGAGCTCTCTGGATATACTGGTGCTATACCCAAGGCATCGAAGCTCACCCCTACCAATATTGAAGACCGTTTAATACAATCAGATGAAATGGCACAATCATAGTATACCGGAAAAGAAAACCGAACGGAGGCAGCCGAAGAAGAATTCATGGTCAGCTAGGTATATGGGCTGAAAAGAGGACAGCTGAGAGACATTTGGAAAAATTATAGTATTGATAGTACTGGAACCGTGGACGACTTACGCAGGAGGTGCGTAAGGGGCATAAGGAAAGGAATAATACGGCCATCGCAGGGTATTCTGGAAATGATAGCGAATAGAATGGCATCGTTAACAAAAGCCATGACCACCGAAGACGTTTTGAATACACCACCTACGTTTATTTCAGCAGTTTACTCGTTGATGCTACAAGCCAAAAAGGTTGAGAATTTACAGGCTGAGCAGAGGCTCATGCAAAGAGGGCATTGCCGGTGCCAGTGAGGGCACAAATGCCGAATTCATCAATAAGGAATGTGGAGCCACAAATTAGACAACCTGTGTCTGATATGAAATCGCCAGGCAAGTCCGGGATGCCGAGTGTCCCTGAGCCGACTTGCTGGGATTGTGGCCTGCGGGGCCATTACAAGACACAGTGCCCTACCAGGCTGAAGACAACCGCAGCACAGTCCATCTCGAAGTTGTTCTGCTCAAGATGTCGCCGCTCCGGAGTCATGTCGCGTGATTGCCCGTGTAATGGAGCGGAAAACGCGCTAGGGGCTGTGCTGTGAAGAGGGCGCTACAGTTCCCTGTTGAAGAATCCTCAAAGGGAGACGTGAATGGAATTCACGTAACAATCTTGGATTCCGAGGACAAATCGAAACCATCAAATACTGATAGAAGTTTGAAGGCAGACACATCTGCTGTTTCGAGAAATGTCCCATCAGTATTTACACAGAAGAATGTAGAAACTCCTAGGCAGACCGAGATACGAAAATTGGATGAGAAAATTGAATCCGTCCCATCTGTACAGCTGGATAAAATTATTTCCAAGAACACCGTAAAGAAGACTTCGGCTTAAAACCGTCCCTTTATCAAAGTTCATATATTGGAAAAAAGGTTCTTGGCTCTAGTGGATACCATATCTACACGTTCGTATATCAGCGACAGTTGTTCGTTTGTGTCGGGATTCCGGGTTGCAACAATCTCTATTAGAGCCGTTGATACTAGGATGACCGATGGTAATTTGGTATCTAGTACGGCCGCCTACATAATCTCAGTACACTTAGGGTGTGGTGTAATAGGGATGGAGATTTTTACCTCCGGTTTGCTTTAAATACATCTACCTTCCTCAGGGGTATATTTCAAAGACAATTTGATATTGAACAATCGTGACAAAGGTCCCAATGAAGCTAGTTCTGGACCGAAGGCAGTGAAACGTATGTGCTTCTGTGATGAAGGGGAGACATACCTGGCAACATTGTCGGAAACTGGAAAGGGTAGACTAAACCGATTTCTGGAAACAGAATTCAAACATTTTGAAGGAATTGAAGGAACCACGTCGTTGGTCCAACATGAGATAAAACTGATGAAGACAGATCCGATGAAACAGCGTTATCGACCGCAGAATCTGAGGATGCAAGCAATCATCAACGAGGAAGTTGACCGAATGCTGGCAGAATAAGTTATAGAGCCGTCGAGTACTCCGTAGAGTTCACCCGGTGTAGTGGTAAAGAAGAAAGATTGCAAACCAAGATTTTGCATTGATTTCCGGATCCCGGACAGTGATGTCAGTTTTACCACATGTGTTATAATATGAATATTTTTATTCTATGCTGCTCAAAAGGACAAGTACACAAATTCTTCACTTGTTTTAGGAACCCGACAGTATATATGTACCTGTTTCGGTAAAAGCGTGTGTGGTCAACTTACCAGAACAATTTTCTAGGTTGTAGCCAGTTTGTGAAGTTTCTCTGGTATCTATAAGATGTTATATATACACTGAAGACAGGTCATGTATTCGTAAACAACAATGAAGTTTCTCAATGGCGACTGTTGTTGCGCTACGACACTACGAAATCAGCGATGTTCCTGGCGTTTTATATTCCGTAACAGATGTCGCTGAGTAAACGTAACACTTTTATGTCTTGAAATAACACTTTCTAGAGAAATTTTTGAATACCCTCCAAAAACTAAAATGTTCCTGATATTTCAGAGCAGTCACCATGTGTGTTCTATTCAAAAATGAAGACAGTATACCAATGTGCATACACATTGGAACCAAACCCATAGGACACGCCTTCTGATACACGATTCCTTAGCTGTTTCTAACGTTTTGTGGTGCCAAGATTTTTGTGTTTCCTCGTTTGCTTAACCCATTATGTCTTATGATAAGCAGTTATCACTTACTGATCTAAGCTTGACATAGAGGTACAGTTAGTACATAAGCATATGTCCTAATATTTTTTACATTCAGTACACAAATAATTATAGAGACCAAGGATACTATCGATAATCTCATTAGATCTTTGACATTGACATAGGATAAAAATTAAAACGTGGACTCAGGTGGAACAACCTAACGTTTTATGTATTTATAAAAACGAACCACATTTGTATGAAAACGTAACACATCGTTTAAAATAGTACCACATGTGTTACGAAAGCAAAGATGTACGAAACATGCGCTATTAAGCGGTGTAATTAACTTTCGAAATAATTGCTCACAAGTGGATGACTGTGGAACTTGAATTGAATCTGAACATTTAGTTTCCTTCTTATTGGTGTAGCTCAGTGTTCCGAACCAATTCTTCCATCTTGATTGGACTGTATGATCGTCGCTTTGTATTTTCCATGATCTAACAAAAACGGGTGCAACCATGTATAGGATACTGATACTATACGATACATTCCAAATCTGGAAGTTTATGTAAGCATGAACATCGAACTTGACGTCTGAGATCTTGATAATAGCTCCAGTAAATAATGACACTATAAGATTAAAAGTCATAGCTAGGTTCATCAATAATGTTTCACACGGAGAATCTAATAGGAATAGGGCAGAATGTTGATTCACACTTATTGTAATTATCTGCTTAGGTATATAAAATTACTATACTCGTTTACCTGTTGGAATAGTGACAATTATTGAAAAGTTCCAAATTGAGTAACATTGCATTCAAGAAGCTTCAATTTAATGAAAGTTGATCACTTACTGAATTGATAAAATGTTTAAAATTCAATGTAATATGAGCTATTGAGTTTTAATTCAATTCAAAAATACATCTTGGTACTGGGTTCATTTCAACATTCAGTGAATATGTTTCGAATTTCGGTCATAAGTGTAGCATTCCGCCGAGCGTTGTGTTTTTGTAATAATAAATCTGAACTTAAATTAAATTAGATTTAATATTCCCAGATAAGTGAATAGGTTCGGAATCCTATCTCGCTGCTTGTAACACTTGAACTTGTAACAGTCGGCTGGGTATTATTTCAGGTAGCGTTAATACCTCATCGACGTGTTATATGAATTTTAAAATTGTTTGTTGGAACCTGTTCGGGTATCAGAGATCTTAGTTATCCGTGTACCCTTAAGGTTCATTTAAGCTGCCACCACTAGGCGTATATTTCAGCCCACCTAGAAGCTGTTTTTAACTACTTTGATCCCTTGATCTCCTTCTTTTATACTTATATCTTCATATCTATTCAAGCGTAAATTCTGAAGGACGTATTCGCTGAGAGGTGATTAGGGATTTCCAGTTAAACTCGTAAATCAAATTAAATAATAAATGTATATTGAATAAAACAAAATTAACACACAAAAAAATTATACATTAACCAACAACGAACGGTTATAAAATTAATCCACAATTTGGTTATAGGAATGATAGCATAGATTTAAAAAGATGTCAAGTTCAGGTTGACCCCAAGTGGGAACCTGAGAAATTATCAACCCTTCGCCAGCGAGCGAGTTCTTGTCCATGTTCTCTTTAGAATAAATGGAGGACTAATTAGCACAACCCCGAACAGTGATCGGTTTCGCCCTCGATCACGCCGATGATTGATAAATGATGTTCATAATCAAAGGATTCCTCCCTTTCTGGTAAGCTGGGATAAGCCTAAAGACATTATACTCTATTATCTCCCCTAAGTTATCTCCGATAAGCAGAATTACAATTGATCACTACTTAGCCTGAATGGCAGGACAAAAATATATTAACAAATAAAACAGTGGCGGGCGTAACATGATCTGAATGGTAAATAACCACATTATATTATATTACCGATTCCGAGGTTGAAGACAATATAACAGTTATCCCTTGTCAATCAAAATGCACTTACCCTGTTTGTCTAATAACACCATTTCATCTCGAACCCCTTGTAGAAATAACGCACAAAGAATTTAAACACTCGATTTCTACATCGGATTAAATTTAGCATGATAGAAAATTGTCACAAAACGATTTTTTTAAATAAGGGTACCAACACTTTACGCGTGACGCAAAAGACGCGAACAAGTCCAGCACTGCTTTAGCCCCCCAGGAATGTATAACCCTTGTTGCATTGTTAATTTAATATCTATAAATTTCTTGAACTTGATTTGTATATTCTGGACAAACATTATATTAATTGATTTGATTTAATGCAACAATGAGCATCCCTGTGGACATAAAGCAAGCTGGCCTTACCGACAAGTACCTGGTGGAGAACTAACTGAGAAGGTGGTTGAGAACTGGCTTTTTTCCTCAAAGTAATTAGTTTTCATGAAATCATTGAAGCGGGGGGCCACCCCACGCTCAATCTTAGAAAATATGTTCAATTTCGAATTCCGGGATCAGAACACGCCCATGAAATATAACAACAGCCAATAGGAATCTAACTAGGCGAAAGAATTGCTCTGTTCAACTCCACGTAAACTTTTCCTGACTCAGGGAAAGAAGTACCATCGACCTCGTGCCGTGCTTACGTTTGTAAAACATGGTTCATGGCTGACCGGCCAATGATACAGAAAAGTGGACTCAGATTACCGTCGCTAGGTCTGTCTGGTATATCGTGTTCAAGATATAGTAATTTATAAAATTTTCAATTTGAATTTAAATCAATATTATTCAAAGGCCCCAAAACAAAAAGTAATAATCCGTCGGATTATTACATAAGGTTGTAAGATACAAAAATTGATAAGCTCATTGTGACACCATCAAACTTTGGTAACTTGATTATAAATATATTATTGGATAGATTCTGAATGGTTAAATTGGAAAGGGGGCTCAGAAAAGGTGAGTTCAGTTGGTCACGCTCAAGTCATCATGTTTCTATCACAAGGGTATTGAAAATTGGAAGATATATTGTCACGGAACCATAAAATAAATAATTCTATTACAAGTAATACTATTCACATATGTATTGTAATATTCGACTCAGTATTTATTATTCTAGATAGCGCTCGGGTATCACACTTGATGAATTGATTAAATCCCCACCTAAATACTGGAATTTGAGTTTTTACAATACTGACAAACAGGATATTATTATTAGGAGCTCAAAAAAATATGATATTAGGAACAAACATTAACATGGGTTAACATGTTACTTCACTTGACCAGAAAATCACTCATAACTTTATAGATGTATTATCTCAACAACAATGAGAAATCAAAAATATAATAATGCAAATGATGGATCATTCCTCAGAGAGTAAAAACAGGCTGGACAATAAGATGAGCTTATCGAACTAGTAGGTGGTGAAGAACTCTCTTTTTTTGGGGGTAGTTGGTTTTCATCAGACTAAGCGAGGGCGTCCCCATGCGCAATGCTTAGAAAGTATGTTTAATTCAGAACTTTGAGGGCTGACAGTCCCCATACGTTATCAAAGCGACCTTCAGGGATACGAGTAGACGCAATAACTTTTCAACACTCGATTTTCGCCTGACTCAGGGAAAAAGTTCCACTGACTAACTCAGCTAAGCATTCTTCCTTGCTATTCAAGAAATAGGTGATCCGGATTCGAGATATCGGGTAACGCGATACTTTGTTGCTGGGCCGGTCTGACTTATGTTCTATCAAGATATAATAACTTATAAAACTTTATTTCGAATTAAATTGAATTAGTTCAAGTCACCTAAGGTAATAATTTTTCGGATTATTACAGTATTACATATTTGAAATAATTCTGTGAATATTCAATGAGTTTCACAGGAATTTGATAACTCAAGCTGATTTGATTTTTATTGGAACTTCTACGATCGAACAATAATGGGAAGATTCATTTTTAATTAAAAGATAATGAGATACATTCATATGGATAAATATCACGGAAAGTTTCAAATCTATGAATTTTACTATTCTAAAACACGTTCGCTGATATTGTGGATCTGTTGACGCGCGGCGCGATCCTATCTGCATTACTGTTGAGACGAAATGAGCGTTAGCGGACGGAGTCGTTTCTTAATTCGGCAGGGTTATTTGTAAAACGTATGTTCTAGTGTAGCAAATGGTAAGTGCAATTCACTATTCACAAATTCTGAAACAAACTTGAAATGATGCACTTGCGCGGCGCGGCGTACTGAGCGACCTACTAGGCATACTACTTTCTGTTATTTTATTTTACGTTTTCGGAAACAAATTATCCATTTTAGTGAGCCAAGTTTATTATTTAGTTCCTCTCTGTATTCCAAATACCTTACAATCGCATGTATTTGCTACGGCAATAGTAGTAATAGTAACTCTTAAACTCAGTTCACCAACTACAAGTATCCTGATAGTTGGCAGCGAACGTGGTATGAGGAAATAGAACAGCTATTTTTCAACAGTTGATTTTGGTATACCGTTATATCTGAAAATATTTTCGTTGCCAACTTCTCATAACTCAATATAACTTTCACATTTGATATTTCTGTCAAATACGTCAAATGAAAAAAGTTCATATGTGAACGTATGCAAACAAATATTGATAAAAGAAACCTGAATAATCCAATATATTGAAAGATACAGAACTAATGTTCAATGTTATTGGATGCATGAAAATCGGTGTGAAGCTTATTTAAAATTACATAAAATTGTGAAAAGCATCTATTCAAATGCACCGATATCAATCCCATAGCCATTTATTGTATTCATCCAAATAGTAATCAACTTTTCAAAAAGTCGATAAAGTATTATTACTACTCGCTGACTGATGTATTTCAAAAGTTGGAGTCTATAAAACTCGGTATATAGATTTGATACATCGGGAGATAAAATCAAATCTAGATGTCGGATTTATGAAAAACATTGTAAGATCTATCTGAAATTATGTAAAATTGAGAAATCCCTTCTATCCTAATTCAATCCAAAGTGATTATTGCATTCATCCGAAACGAATTATTATAATCCTAAAGTTATAAGTATTAGTAAATTAAAGATAAATATCCACTAAATGCGGTTTTGCAGATTATATAAAATCGTTTATGATTCTATCAAATTGATTCTCTCCGTGATCGAGCATTCAAGCAGTACAGATTATTCGTGAGATACCACATATAACCCCATAACAAGACAGTTAACATTTGAAGACAACTGATAAATTCAGACGCACAGACTACCCCATAACTTAGAAGAATATCCCGGTCAATTCAAATATACTTTCACATGACGTATAGAGTGAAACTTGACGTCTTCCTACGTCTTGATCTACATCTACAACAATATATACTATATAAGCTATAGCTTAAGTGACTGCAGAGAAGACCGTTAACTGTTCTAATGGGTGTTAGTTGTTTACTGTATATAATTAATGTATACAGTTTACCTACCTAAATAGTAATTATTCACTGAATCATGCAAAATTCAACAATTAAACTTATGATAACATTGAATTCATGTATTTGCTGTAGATTCTGGATGAATTCTTAAGTACCTTTTAGCTTGTCTGTAAATTCTTGGGACATAGGCCACATTAACAGTTACATCTACTATATTGTAGTCTTTACGTAAGTTTGATCTCACAACCAACATCAGAAGACGTTTGAAAACTATTTCATCAACTAAATTGCAATATTTATTGAACTTATTAAACATGTCTACGTCGCAACAACGAAAAACATATGGATAGTAACACAATAAACTAACAATTTCAATTATGCGTATTTGGTTCGTTCTTCCGAGGTAGACATAGTTGGTTGAAATCAATGAGATAAAGACCGCTAGTGCTCAGTACAAGCTTACGTTCAAGAAGTTTCGCGCCTTAGTAGATGAATTATATTTCAAATGTCTTCTTATGATGGTCGTAAGACAAAAGACGACAATATAGTAGATTTGAGTGTTAATGTGACGTATTACGCAAAAATTTACATGTAATTCATACCTGGTTATATATGGTACCTTTTGATAAAACATTGAGTTGATACACATTTACTACTTCCAGAATTGATGAAATATTCCCAGATCAATGGGATTATGATGTAGCTGCGGAAGTATGAGGAATGTTTAAATTAGGTATATATAAAAATAACGAAAATTCTGTTTTATGCATTGATTATTTTACATGGGCTCAATTATGGGAATATTTCAAGGTATTATATAGGAAAACAATATTAAATAATTAATTAGTCATCAGCGGTAACACGTCTATAGAACGATTGAACATTAAGATTTCGCATGAACTGTTCACTCAACATTAGGAATGAGTACTTTCAAGCGTTTTCTAAGAAATGGGAATGAACTGGCAAGAAACTCAAAAGCTGCTCCCGAAATCTCCAAATCAATCTTCTGAACGCGTTGTTACCTTTGAATCCCTCGTATTAAGGAACGAAACTTTCCGAATTTGATTTACAAGTTTACGGTAAAATCTTCCAAGAACAGGCGAGGTATTGTCAAAAACAATACATTGAAAATGCATAAGAAAAGAGATATATATATATATATATATATATATATATATGTGAGCTAGCCTACTAACTACAAACTCCTGTGAATTATGAATGAATTCTATACTGATTTTAGGCAGATTGGATATTCACCAGAAAATGAGTTTATCGAAAATCTTAATACGGTACTCATCGACTCAATCGGAGAATCGTATAATTGTATCCAGTATCACAATAATTTCCCTATCTTTATTGAAGTTACATTTTCTCTTACATGAAATATATTCATGTCAAGATTCTAGTCATCACTGAAACTGTGAAAACGATGAAAGTTGGTATTGCAAGGTATATTGTATATTGCTTACTGGTTGTACAGCCGACTTTAGTCTCGTCCCGAACTAATATTTTCTTCAAAAACTAATGATTATCATAGGGAAATGAATCAAAACCGCTACGTGCATGGGTTTGATTTTCAACTTTCAGATAATCTAGGTGAATCTCCATTGAACATATCTGAGGCATAACTAGTAGCTACTATAAGGATCATATCGGTTCGATGGTAGTTCGAAGGAAAAATCGACTATGTAGAACGATACTCTACTGTCTACTAGAAGCAACACCATAAATATGGACAAAGAATATTTGACAAACTGATTAAGTGAATAATAATTTAATATGTTATTGCCAATTTTTTAATATCAATTGTCAATATTGTCAGGATCCATAGTATTCAGAGCAGTATTTAATATTTCAATGTTTCAAGTTACAACAGCAGATCTAATTCTGTCATCGATTTAAAGCTACATAGCTTTCTCTTCTGAAAATTATATTTTATACTTGTATTTAAAACTTTTATTTCTCGGAAAAGTTTTATTTTTCATTGTAAAAGTCAAGCTAGATGTAATGATTTCTTTCGGCTTCCACTCGGTTTTCGTCCAGCTACAGAATGAGTGTTTGCTTCGATGAATGATAATGCTTTCTTTAATACCACAATATGAGGAATAATATGGATGAATAGTATTGAGTAACTGAGATTGATTTTCCATATCTGGATCTAAATCTTCTAGGTGTAGTATCAGCTTTGTTTTAACAATTGATCAAGTGAAGTTTCAACCGAAAATTGAGAATTATTTCCGGAATGAATCGAATGGAAAACAGTTTTTCTCTTTTTTTTGGCTTTGTCATTGAACATTCAGCCACAAAATTATATGATAGAAGAAAGAAAAACATATTCCACACCAAGTGGCCTGACATGGTGACTAACACGGAAAAGACCAAGGAATAAATTTCAGTTTTACACAACTGGGTAATTAGACAAATCTAACCTAAGGATAATGAAGCAAAGTTTTTCAGTTTTGACAGTTATACTCGTAATTTACAATTAACGAGAAATTTGCATGGAATCATATATACCTACCTCAAAGGTGTTCATAGAAAGTGAAAAATTGAGATGCAATGGGGGGTAAATATTTTAATTAGAAAGATCAGCAAAACGGAGAGCACGGTGATCGTCATATTAATTTCAGGCGAAGAATATATGATTTAGATCTCCTACAGTGTGACAATCTTCGCATTGAGGTGTTTCCGCGATACAAATTATGAAAAACAGTTCCGTTTGCCATTTACTCACTTTTTCTTATCCAATACGTGAATTTAAAACTAAAATACATAAACTTTGTTGGTACTTGTTGGATCCGAATATTGTTAAAATGATAATATAGAATTGAGACAACTTGTGCAAGTAGAAACAGTAAGAATTATGTACCTTATTTTTCTATTTTAACTAATCACAAGGATTTACTTTTTCTTGAAACATTTTGTGAACTATATTCGATATTAAAAAAATGCATCAGTGCGGAAGTAACAGCAGCAAAGTGTAACTTTTTTGGAAATGACTCAACTGTCATTTAGAGAAAAATGCGTACGTATCTAACAGCGATATAAATGATACTTTTCTGAGGATGCTCCAATTGTCATTGGGGGAAAAATTGAAAGGAAATTTCATTTCGCTTCACTTTGTTTTGTTCTCCTAATGAGTTGAAGCATCACCAAAATAGTTTATCGCTCTTAGATTTGAGAACGAATATTTCAGTTCGTGAGGATCTCCAGTTGCATAGTAATTCTGCGAGGAAATTGTTATTAGGAAAAGAGCAGGAGATGCTTCTCATATCAGGTTCATTTAACGATCAGACAGACTATCCTCTCAAACTTTAAACTTATTTTTCAATTCTATCAATAACAAGAAAACATGCGAACAGAGTGTTTGGGGGGAATCGTATGAATTATTATGTAATATGTAGTTTGCCTTACCATAAAATGTCACATTTCAGTAACAAGTTTGTAGTAAAACCAAAAATGGGTTACCTCATTGAAGCATCATTGAAGTCAAAGTCATTGTGAATATATTATTGAATAAATTCAAAATAGATACATTGGAAAGGGCACTTATGGAAGGTGAGTTCAGTGGTCATGTTTATGTCATCATGTTTCTCGTACAAAGGTAATATTATTTAGAGGAGGATGTCAGGGAACCATACATTCTATAACAAATACCTACTAGTCAGATAGTGATATTCACACTGTGGATTCTTGGTAAAAGGATCGCTATGTGATATTTAGATTGCCTATGGCTGCCATGTGATATTAGAACTGAAAGGGGATTGCCAGGTGACGTCCTGTAAACCCTGTAAAATCACCAGGTTCTGGAGGTGATTGATAGTTGTATGGTAGGGTGGAATTGGAACACTTGCACATGTAGATAACGGAGCTTAGATTTACTGATTAACATTGATCAAAAACTGATTTTTAATTAGAAAAAACTGATTGAGAAGTGAGTTATTAGCTATAAGTTATGAGTTATAAGTGTAGTGATTAGTGATATGTGATAACTGCTTATAGATACCCTATTCTAATCTATAAATACTTCTCCTTCATAGAGATTACATACATTCAGGTCGATGTTTGCTTGGAATGATGCGTCATACTAAAGTAACTTTATCGAATCAGAAAAATTGTACATAACGGTTTACTTTGCATGTTATGTCAACCATACAATCATATAACCTGTTGATATAACATGTGGACAATTGAAGAAATAGGGTAATTTACCTAGCTTAGAATCATTAATCATATTATATATAATAATTCAAATTCAATATTCCATTACAAGATATGTAATCTATATTTTACATAATTCTGTAGATATTCAAGAATATTAGAGGGACTTTGTTAAATCAAGCTGAATCAATTTGGCAGATTTTTACTAGGAATCCTTCCATCAAACAATTGCGAGCAGCTTTAATTTCCGTTTAAAGATAACAAGATGGATTTATTGCAAGACGTATCACTTCAATGAACTGTGATTCATAGGTCAGTAACTTACCTCACTCATAGGAACTGCAACAGATGAAGTCAAATTGTATTGCATAGAGAGTTTTTTGCGAATGAGCTCATAATGATCGACAAGGGTCGATATTAGGACTTTCATCGTATCATTATTATATATGAATGAATTACCTATTACTATTATTACCCTCGTTTGTTAGGGTACTTCATTCATGGACATTTTTGTGAATAAAATGTATAATTGTGATATGCTTGAGTTCAAATCAGGGGTGTATAGGGATTCAATAAGTGCGAGCGAGATTTGACAGAGATGGGGATAAATGCGCGTTCTATTCATAGACGTCTAGCTAGACCATTGTATGTTGCATCCCGATAATTTACAAGCTGTGTGGTGAAGATTGAATAATCATCGGAATATGATGCTAGAACTAAAAAAGAAGTAGGTAACGTAGATTTATTTGATTATTCATAGAAGAGATTCACGAGATATAAACATTTTCAAATCAATGAATACCTTGCATGCGTGCTACTGCCTTAAGTGAAATGAACTGCTCGCATCGCATATTGTTCAATACAGTCCACTATAGCACTCAACTTGTTCATATTGTAAAACAATATGATGCGTCTGGCTCGCTCTAACTCACAAGACTTTCAGATACACCGCTCATTTAAATCCAATCTGTATATTTACTAGCTGTTGGCCGAGGACAGCTAAGAACGTGGGAAAGACCTCAAATAATATTCTATGTTATTGCAATTTTATTCGAATTTACAACATATGTGGTTTACAACTATAAGTTTTATGCTACCTACTTATAATCAGAGAAGAAATTTTCTGGTGTTCAAACTTGATTTCTCATCCACCTTGCCACCTTGATATCTCTTCTCCGTTCCCAAAGAGAAATGTCTATTGTACTGCGGCAGAATACACATTTCCCACGAAGCGAATACTACGAAGGGCTGTAACTCGGAGTGTGTGTTTAAGACTTATCCAATAATACTTAACCATTGAGCGAGACGATTTGCCGAGTATAATCAAATTCGGAATTCCCCAAGGAAAAACCTGGGACCAAATTATTACCATTATTTGCTAATTATACTAAAAATGTTGGAGGCCTCATAACTTCTACAACAATATCAGCCATCACTAGGACACATTTGTGTGAATTCAACAATCTCTCGCCAAATGATGGAAAATCAACCTAATGTTTCTCAACACTTGAGAGATCTCCCAAATGATTTTCCCATGTTCATAAAATTAGATGGTATGTCCATTAAACAGTGTGAGATAGTCAAGTTTCAGTCTCGACTAGAATTGTTCCTGATATACTCATATTCACATGGTAAAAAACATCTCTATGATTTGTGTAATATCCTTCAATTTGCTCGGTTTCTGATGTTTCAGTTATTTCACCATTGACTTGCTTATTATTCAGAAATAAATGAAACAAATTCACGCTTCTGCTCCCTATAATAGCTCATGCGGAAAGCTTGCTCATAGGTTAAGAATATATTTACTGATGGGTTTGAAGTATTTGATCCGGGTCCAAAAACCCCAGTTCCCGTACCTTCTGCACTTCTTGATTCATCGATAAGCCAACAGATTGCACCTTTCCTAACAGGGTGAGTATTTTCTTGTCTCCCCTATTCCGTGTTAACAAGGTGTGTTCGAAATTTCTAAGTAAACACGAACATCTTAGCCCATGTCATCCTTTGGTGGAGAGTATTGGATATTTCTTCTTCGGAGAGATGTTATCCTTCCATCGAAGTTCTTTACATCCCTGAAATTGTTCTTTGCTCATGTCACGCATTTTCTTTCTCGCTATTATACATCTTATATTATGCATATAAATACCAGCCTATGACTCTCACCTAATTTCCCTTTGTCTGGTAATTTACTTCGTTTTATTGCTCCTGGCAAAGGTCTTATCTATTGCATGCCTAAAATTTTATAAATATATGGAGACTTGATTCATTCAAGGTACGATCTCCTTCCAATTGTTGAAAAGCTAATCTTCGATTGCATGTATGCTCATGAATATCCAGCAACTGTGAGTGTTTTGAAAACATGTTGATATATTATCTGTACTTTTTTATCAAGATACCTTTCCGGAAGATCTTTTTGCCTGCATGACTCCTATAAGAAAGGTCAAACGTTTTCTTATATTAAGCAGAGTGATAAATATTTGTAATCCTTGAGTAATGAAGTCGTTCCACGGGAAGTTGTTCAATATGATTTATCACGCAGTTGGACACTCTTTCAGGTGGCTTATGTGGTCTTTTTTGGTAAATACGTCGTTTGTGTGGTGACAGTGCAGGGAAACCACTTCCAACTTTGTTTTTACCCGAAATTTGATATATTGCACATAATCCTGATTCACAAATTTGAATCAGTTTTCGATCATATGTCACTGTATATTTGAAAGAACATGATTTTGCTTTATTGATATTATTTTCTCTGACGCTTGACAGAATAAAAACGAATGAAAGATTCATCTATCAGATAACCGTAATATTAGTGGCATAAGGATTCATCATCAAGAAATTCTTCAAGCATTGAATCCGTTGAAAAGTAAGTGAACATATAGGTTCATCATGATTTTGTAAGTTTCACAGTTCATGCAATAGATGAATGAGATCCATAATTGGATCATTCACATATGATTTATCAGCAAATTTATTGAGTACATTGATACTATCAATTCTTATGATTTGCCACATTCATGGAATGCATATTCAATTTCGTTATTTTTCTCTTGGAATATAGTACCGTAAGTTGACCTGAATGTGAAGAATGTAGTTCAATATGATATGAGATTTGTTAGTCATTTCACAACCAATTTCGTTATTTCAGGAATTCCTCTCTCATTGTATACTCATGAAGTTGCATAAGAGGAGGTTGACTACAATTTTAGGAATTTTCATTTATTAATAACATACATAAAGATTCACAAGCATCTAGTAAAGTCCGAATGGGCTTCGGACTACGGGCCTAGCTACAAGAGGAGTTCTGTAAGCGGGATGTCCATAGCCTAACTGATTGTATGGGCCGGTCAAAGCGGGATGGCTGTATGGTGATCCTAAACCTGCTCCATATGGAATTGCGGATACAAGTGGGCTTGGAGCGATTCTCGCTACATGGCCTATTGGTGATCCTAGTGGTTCTTTGTGTATAACAGCATTGAAACCTTGGACACCGGCTGTGTATTCAACAATTCTCTTGGTGCCATCAGCCTCGACGACAGAGTAATGTCCTTGTACATCATCTCCCACACGAGTTTCAGCTTGATCTTTACTATCTCCGGTTATGGGATCGTTCACAGAGTAGTCAAAGTTGTAGTGTGCTGGTGCATATTCTTCTGGTAATGCGTGTCTAATTAAAGGTGATGCAATATGACCTCCATATCCATTGATGAGTGGTGCACCATAACCAGGAGGGATTATAGCAGAACTGCATGCTGCCAAGATGGTCGCAAGAACTACGATCTGAAATAAAGAAACATATTTTATCAAAAAGGACCTTGATATTTTGAACTACTTAATTTTTGAAAAATGATATAGTGTTACAAGACTGAATATTTCTAATTTTCATTGGGATCGAAACAACATAATTCGTTTGACACGCGTGCACACAATATTGTTTGACAATATTTATCTACCTTGTTCGACTACATCATCATAGGAAGTCGCTCAGAAGAGAATGTCGAGAAATATTTGGTCCATATCAATACTAGGAGTTTATTTCCATAATTTACTTTGATCATCTTCAAATCAGTTTCTGTACAGGAAGTATGAAATATATATTTGAGGTTTAGGTCTCGTTGATAAATTTGAAAGTTCGGGAAGTTGTACATAAATTACACTTTCGGGTTCATAATAACATCAAACACCAGTAACATGATACCAGCTATTGATTATTTGGCATACCACTATTACTTTGAGGTGCTGGGTATTAATTTGATTATCTCTTTCTCTTCTTCCATCAATTCCTGACAGGTGTTGAATATAGATGACTCATTTGATACGGTTCACTGATGGTCATATGAACTTCACAGTCATATGGTCTTTATATGAGTAGGGGAAAAGGACATAAGATGTCGTAGTAGGCAAGATGCATTTCCGTGTTGACCATGGTTATGTGCTCACTTATATTTGAGTAGAAGTAGCGCGTGGGCTTCCGTTATTACCTCGAGCAGAATCAAAAGCTAAACGCCCTAGGAAAAACGTCCATCTCTTGTTATTTCTAGTACTCCGGTTAAAGACGCTCTCGAAGAAAAAGTGTTAATGAAAAGTTAAGTACAAAAAAAATGTGATAAAGTATCACAAAAGACAAAAGCATAGAAGTTTGTAATCAAAAGAATCAATAGATAGATATTTAATTTTCATTTGAAGTGTTATTGATCCCAATTTGAATTAAATTAAAATTCTATTATCCGGCATGCATTTTAACATAATTTCTGTCATAGGTTAAAATTAGTCGACTTGGTCGCTACTTTGGAAAATTACACATTGAAATTTGATGATAATGAACGATAAATTAAGAACGCCAATAAAAAAGTTACTGAAATAATCAATGTTATCACCATACTTACAAAGAAAGCCATGTTGAATTGTTGGATTGCAACTTGTAACTGATCATCAGAAATGTGAATCCATGTATTTATACACCTTTCAAGATATGCAGATGAATAATTGGTCTGGGATTCATCTGTTGAAGATCCAAATGTTACATTTGCATATCATCACTGACCTTATGCTCCACGAATTTTATTGTACAATGATTGTTGTAAAGATTCCAAGTATTACCAGTTTTCTGGCTGTAGGTTGAACGAGTTTTTTATTTGTCTCGAACTAAATAGATCATCAATGAATTAATTACTTGTCAATTTTCTGTACGAACAGGTCTTTACTTGCTGAAAATGAACACTACATCATAGGAAAGTTCGAACATATTTGGATAATAAAATAAAAGAAAACATCGCATGTTTTGCCACACAGCGGCTTCTTCAGATTATACATAGTATAGTTAAACCTACAAAGGTATTACAAGCTACATATAGATAATCAGATAATGACGAAGCGAATGATTTGCGATCCATGCTTCTTACATGTATGTCATGGTTTGGTATACAGATTCCATTTTCAGTCTAACATTTCCAGAAAGAATTACATATTAAAAAACAGATAGCAATTAAAAACAATTTTTCTCTCAATCTAAATAAATCAGAAAATTATAGAAGCCATAACATACTCTGTTAAAATCTCGAAAGATGTAGAACGTCAATTTAACAATATGAATTCAACTATTTCTTCCAAAAGTACTAACATATTAGGTCAACATTTGAAAAATAACAAGGTTATGTTAGAAATCGGAGTGAGAGTCTATAAATTGAATATTGGATTCTCTCCAGGAATCAAGTAGGTTTTTCTCTAGTATAGTGGTTGAACATTTTTGAAGATCAGGAATAACCAAGTTAACTCTCATCCAAGAGTGCATAGTAACTCCTCAAAACCAAGAAGCAGACATCCATCTACCAAGATGGACTTAAACCGTCAATCGCATGCAAGCGACTCCAAGGCGCATTTTTCTGATCCCTATACCGGCAGCGCTACATGAAGCGCTAATGACATAGGAAAGGAAATTATCAAATATTTCATTTCCGATGCGATTAACGCACATTTTGTAAGTAGGGCTTAGTGGCGCCTTAATAAGATAGGAATCCGAGAAATATGCAGATTTTTATTCTGTATGTGAATTTTAACGAAACCAATATTAGATAAGATAAGATAAGATAATTTATTGGTCCGTAAAAATTGTACAAATAACATAAAATTTAAGTGCAAAAATTATGGGACAAGTCATAGTTAGGGAGATGTATCATAACAGTATCAAATGCTTGACTTAGATCGAAGAAAATCCCTAGTATATATGATTTGTCATTTAGGGCGTTATATATATATATATATCTATATAATTATATATATATTTGTATGTTTTCTTGGTATATTGGTTGGTATATATACTGATAATGAAATAAAAATTCTTGCCTTTATCGAAAATTGTTAATTAACAATTTTCGATAAAGGCAATAAACGTTGTCGAAACGTCAAAACAGAATTTTTATTTCATTATCAGTATATATACGAACCAATATACCAAGAAAACATACAAATATTACAAATGGTTCAAGAATATCAACAAAAGAATTATATATATATATATATATATATATATATATATATATATATATATATATATATATATATATGTTGAAGAGCATGGTCTAGAGCAATGATAGTGGGATGGTTTGATCTGAACCCATTTTGAGAGTGGGACAGAAGACTATTTTTTTCTGATGTTAAAACATTGTAGAAGATTTTTGCAAAACTACATTGTAATGCAACAGGTCTATAATTACTAACATCAAGTTTATTACCTTTCCCTTTGAAGATGGGAATTATTTTGGACGTTTTTAATGCAGAGAGATATACGCCATCAGTAAAACTTTTATTCATGATTATTGATAATGGTAAGGCTAAAAATTCTCTTACTTCCACTAGTATATTACCGGTAATTCCATCTATTCCGCTTGACTTCTTACAGCAAGTTTTTTGGAATATCTTGACTATTTCTTGTTCCGTTGTTGGATAACGAAAAAAGCTCTTAGTATGAATAGGTTGATTTTCCGCATTTGAGCTCTCAAATCCCGTGTTGTTACAAGTAATTCGTGTAGGTTCGTGTATTATTGGTTTGATGTTGTATTCAAGTAAAAAGTTCTTTAGCGTCTGAGCGCTATTGCTATTCTCTAATAAATCGACGTTAAGGTCACCACATATTATATGTTTATGATTCGGATTATATAGATTAAAGATGGCATCGCTTAATTCATGCATAAATAATTTAAAGTCAGCGCTAGGAGATCTGTACAATGAAATTATTCTAACAATAAGGTTGTCTGGGAAAATACACTGCACTGCACACATTTCAAACGTTTTCTCCACACTTGTATTGTAGTCTATTTTTTCAATATTTGTTTCTTGCTTTCCGATTATGCAGACTCCTCCTCCTCTGTATATTTGCCGAGAGAACGAATTGACTAGGTATGTAATAATTTCCGAAGCTCAGGGAATTGATTTCTTCGGGTTGAAAGTGTTCCGATAGTTAGACTTTGTGTATTGAAATGCATTATGCTGATACATGTCTTATAGTTTCCTCTGAAAAATGTTCGTTATTGGCTTTATTGATTTTTGGAAAAAAATATCGATTGATGTACGTGCCAGGGGCCCATAAATCCTCGTTAAATATTTGATTCTTATAGTTGAACGCCCATCTTAAAAGAGCTTTTCTTGTGACTAGATTGGTTGTTTAATTTTTCTACGTTTGACTTGCATATTTGTGATAAATACTTTTCTGAGCATTATAATCTGTGTTAAGATTAGAGACATAAATCCATGCGATTTTTTCAATTGCTTTAGGTGCGTTAATGTTGTTGTCATTTGGCGCTCTTACTACAAAACCTTTTGACGTTTGCTTACGTTTTTAACGTCTATTTACAATGCGGCATTCCTCGTCGTCAGTTTCTTGAGACGGTAAGATTTTGCTCGTCACAGGTGTTGACGTAGGTTTATCGGCTGCCTCTGTTTTTGATATCTACTGCTGTTGATAAACGATTCCTGTCGTTAGAAGAATTTAGCTTATTAAGTTTACTGCGAGATGTCACTGGTACATTGTTTACATCAGATGGAATAATATTCTCATTATTTAATTGTTTGAGACTTGAACCTTTTTTAATTGTAGTCTCTAAAGTTGAAATTGTAGTATTTTGATTGTCTATTTTAATTGCCTGATTACTTACTTGTTCTTTAAGAACGTCAATTGACTGTTGGAGTTTTGTTATCATGTTCGTTATCATGGCGAGTATGCTATTGCAGGGATCACAAAACCACTTTAAATTAGATGTTTCAGTTAATATTTTTACTTTTTCTCTTCCTAATCCGGTACAGTGTTTATGATACCACTTATCACATAATTCACTACATTCAATAGCAGTTTCGTTTGTCCCGAATTCTTTAATACACGAGACACAGTTTAATACATTACTAATAACCGCCGCCATGATATTAGAGAGTTATTTGAACTTTTATAACGTCAAGCAGTATTAGTATGGTCGTTATTTTGACATGAGAGCATGCGCATTGGCGACTTCGATTAAGGAAAGCACTGATAATGTTAGTGCTAGACCTTATTTGTGCCAAGTTATAGTATTGTGCTATGTGAACCTTATTATTCTCAAACTGACGTAATATATAACCTCATTATTATGGACAGCTTCTTTTGATGCTACTTTTTTGACATTTGAATTTGGTACCGCTAGAAAAAATATACAAATGAGCAATTCGGGAGTCTGTAAATCTGCAAGGGTTAGATTTACATACAACGATGACCTGGCTTTTCTGAAAGAATTTCTGGCGCACAACCCTATGCAGAATGTAGATGGATGGGAAGTTATACAGAGGAATCTTGAGCTCATTACAAGAAAAAAATTCCAAATTTGTACATTGAAACACCATTTGCAACTGTTAATAGAAATTTGGCTAAATAAGATGAAGTTGATAAGATAAGGTAAGTATAACAATTCACTTTTATAGAACTAATGGTTTTATGTAAAAATACTTTTTTTTGTTTTTCAGGTCAGGTGAGAACTTGTCTCAGAGAAGGATACGCTTCTTCAAGAAATAAGTGCATTATGCTCGGAATATAGTTTTTCATCAAAACGAAAACGACCTATTTCAAAAGAAAAGCAAATTTCAGAACTGGGCAAAAAGGCCCGAAACAAGTATGCCTCCATATTGTTCAATAATGTAGAGGTTGATGAGAATGAACCTGAAAATGAAACCAATTGTGAGACCACCACTCCTGTTTTTGAATTTCAGGACCACAATTATGGTACATACAGCAAACAATGAAAAGTTTCCAAATTTATGTATATTTATTTCCTTTTAACTGAACTCCGAAGAAATATCTTTCAATATTATAGATGAAGGGGAGGTCTATACCAATAATAGGGACGGAGAAATTATCTCACAAATTACAGTTCCTAGTAAAAATATCAATAGTGCCTCTGATTCAATCCCAAAAGGCAACGAGGGCAGAGATAACGATAGTACTCCATCCAAAAGTTTACGAAAGAGCGGAAATAACATATTAGGTAAATAACTATATTTGTAAGATTAATGGATATTCAATTATTTTTGTTATCATGCTTTTTCAAATGAAAAGGTTCTTTGATTTCCTTCATATGTTTCTTCAAAGGTCCTGCTCCAAAGAGATTGAAGAAAAGAGATCCAATCCGCAAAAATGCACTTTCACATTTAAGTGAAAAAAATGAGAGGGAAAATGAATGGAAGAATAAAGAACTTGAGTTGGAAAATAAAAAACTAGCTATAGAGGAGCGAAAATTAGATTTGGCATAAAGGAAATATGAACTGGATAAACAAAGGCTCGAAATAGAATGTAAGGAAAGACTACAGAAAATCGATTTAGAAAAAGAAAGGGCACAAATTGAACTGCATGAAAAAAAAATAAGAGTCCACTTGTTACAGTCTCAACAAAAACTCATCGACTCAATTTTAAACAAAAACTGAATACCTATATATAATTAGTTAACAAGTTGTTTTTCTACCTGTTGGTATAAATGTTTTTTAATTTAGTATAAGAAAAAATTCCTATTTGTTTTTCTTTTTCTGTTCAAGAAAATTTATTTTATTTAATTCTCAAATGTAGATTAGTTATTGTTATAAAAACTTCTTTGTCTGTTAGTACATAAAAAAAAGACATGATTGATAAATTAGTTAGTTTATATGGCACAAAGACTGATGTAACTTTACCTTTGAGTATGATGAAAGCAAGTCAGCAGTAGAGAATTGTATGGAGATTTTGGATCTTGCCGAAGAAGTGTCAACTGGAAATGATCCAATGAGAGAAAGTTGGGTCATGACGAGAATATTGAGTGTGCTACCGCCAAGACTCGTACATTTCAGAACATCCTGGAACAACGTGACCGGACCAACAAAGAACATGGAAATTCTCATCGAACGTTTGAGACTTGAGGATGAGAAGTTTAAGGAAAAGACGACAAATGCAGAAGGCAGCACTAACAACGCTCTCATGACAAAACTTGAGAAACAGGGACAGTCGTCAAACAGCAAGCAGGACAAGTCATCGTTCGCATGTTACAAATGTGGGAAGAGAGGTCACGTGATCAAGGAGTGCAGAGGAAAAGCGTGTCAGAAATACATTGATTACTGCAAGAAGAAATATTCATGTAACATTTGCAAAAAGAAAGGACACTTCGCAAAGGACTGTGAATTTCGAGAAGAAGCAAACAAGTCAAGAAACGGAAAAACACAAAGGAAGGCATTTTAGACCACAGCACTCTCGATGGTGGACAACGACATCTCGAAGGACAGGGCAACTTCATGGTATCAAGATTGTGGAGCCAGCCAACACATGACGTCTCATCGAGAGTGGTTTGTACAGCTTGTCGAGCTGGACGAACCCATTCCAATTGTGATTGGAGACTCAACAAGGCTAGATGGCGTTGCAGTCGGGAGCATTGAGATGGATGCGTTTGATGGTCAAAAGTGGTATCCAGTAGTACTTGAGGATGTCATTTACGTGCCAAATCTCAACTTTAATCCTTTCTCAGTAAGTCAGATGGTAGACAAGGGACATGTACAGAATGCAAACGGAAACGAGTCAACATTCTACAGTCAAGATGGCAGGGAAATTGTGGCAATGGCAAAGCGCAAAGGAAATCTCTACAAAATGATGCTCAGGAGAGAAGAAGAGACAAGTTTGATGGCCCATTCGATCAAAGGTTGGCACGAAAGACTCGCCCATCAAAATGTGAAGTATGTGAGGAACATACTGAAAAGGAAAGGAATTAAATACATTGATGACTGGAATGATCATGTATGCATGGGGTGCTCATATGGTAAGCATCACCGATCCTCATACCCAACCAATCCCAAGACAGCCCAGCAGCCATTAGATCTCGTACACGTCGATACCGGCGAGATGAACATTCCATCGTTGGGAGGAGCCAAGTATTGGCCCATGTTTAAGGATGATTTCACACACTACCGAAGCTGTTACTTTATGAAGACGAAAATTGAGGCACCAGAGAAGATTGAAAGCTATCTGAGACTTGTTGAAAATCAGCTAGGAAGAAGAGTGAAAAGTCTGAGATCTGACAATGGCACTGAACTGAAGAATGCAAAAACCAAACAGATGATGGACAAGTTGGGAATCTTTCACACTTTCACGAATGTACATACGCCAGAGCAAAATGGAAGGGTTGAGAGAGAGAGAGAGATGAGAACAATTGTTGAGGCAGCCAGAGCAGCGATACACGCAGACGGTTTGAACGAGAGACTGTGGGCAGAGGCAATGAACCACGCGATCTACACGATCAACCAGACAGGAACCAGCAACGTACCAAGGAAAAGTCCGGCAGAACTTTGGTTTGGAAGGAAAATGAAGATTGAGAAACTGTGACCATTTGGTTGCGAATGTTATGTGCTGACGCAAGCACAGAAGAGAGGCAAGATTGATAGAAAATCAGAAAAGGGAATTCTGGTTGGCTATGACATTGATTCGCCCTGCTACAGGATTCATCTGAAAGAGAAGAGAGAAGTTGTCAGCTCAGACAATGTGATCTTCGACGAAGAAAAGAAAAGACTGAGGCAAGGCACTGAACTTGAGGCACCGACACCAGAGGGAATACGTGAGGAGCAAGGAGAAAGCAGTAGTGAGTCTGATGAAGAAGACGAAACCTGGGGGACTCGAGAAAGTGCCAAAGAGTCAAGCGACAACGAAAATGGGATAACACCGCCAGAACAAGAGCCAGGAAAGAGAATTTTGCGAGATCGTCGAACTTTACAACCACCAACGAGATTGAGAGATTGCGTACTTGACTCACGTTGTGGAGGAAAGAGCGCAAAAGTAGCCATGATTGGTGAAACAGAGGACATTGCGGTGAGCGAGGCACTTGAAGATGAGAAGTGGAGACAAGCAATGCAGGAGGAGTACGACTCGTTGATAGAAATGAAAACTTGGAAGCTAGTGGACTGTCCAGAAGGAGTGAAGCCGATCACTTGTCGTTGGGTACTTCGAGAGAAGGCGGATGGAAGACTCAAGGCCAGACTCAAGGCAAGAGGATTTGAACAGAAGGAGGGAGTGGACTACGCGAAAACCTTCAGCCCAGTAGCCCGCCATGCATCGATTCGACTACTTCTAAGCCACGCAGCATCAGATAAAATGAAGTTGGTATCGTTTGCTGTGAAAACGGCATTTTTGTATGGAAACCTGGAGCAGGATATTCATATGAACCAGCCTAAAGGGTTTGACGACGGATCAGGGAAAGTCTGCAAGTTGGATAAGAGTCTCTACGGGCTCAAACAAGCTCCAAGGATGTGGAACGAGAGGGTCACCACACACTTTGAAAAGAAGATAGGTCTGATCAACACTGATGATGACCCGTGTATCTACTACAATAAGGACAAGAGCATTATGCTCTCACTCTTCGTGGATGATGGATTGATAGCTGGGAGAGATGTAGATGAAATATACAAACTCTTAGGCGAGATAAGCAAGGAATTTCAGATTACATTCAGCAAGAAAGCATAGGGCAACCTAACGTATTTGGGCATGGAAATCAAGATTGACAGAGATGGTATCTTCGTGAATCAGCCTCGTTACACGGAGAAGATCTTGAGAAAGATGAAACTCGAACAGTGCAACCCAGCATTCACACCCATTGAGCAAGCCCATGAAAAGCCATCAGGCGATGGTGAAACGTGTGTTCCAGTATCTGAGAGGGATATCAACAGCAGAAATTCACTTCGGAGGAGACAAAGAACTCGTAGCCTACACCGATTCAGACTTTGGAGGAGACTCTGAGACAGGTCAGTCGACGAGTGGAGTGTTGGTGATGAGAGGAGGACCAGTGATCTGATACTCACAGAAGCAGCGTCTGGTAGCGACTTCAACTGCAGAAGCCGAGTACCGAGCAGCGGTGTCAGTGATTGACGATGTGTGCTGGATCAAACAAATCGCAATGGAACTTGGTATCCTGGAAACTGATCAGCCGATCCAGCTGAAGGTAGACAACATGTCAGCCATCCATATGTTACAGAATGCACATGAAGGAAAGACGACCAAAGGAAAGAAACACATTGAGATACCACGAAAGTACAACCTGCAACATGTTGGCAACACTGTGACACTGCAACACGTCGAAAGCAGCAAACAGATTGCGGACATTCTCACCAAGCCACTCAACAGAAGAGTTTTCGAGACGCTCCGCTGTAAATTGAACAAGGAGGAGTGTTGAGAATTGATCAATTGGCAGCTGTCCCAACCTATCCCAACCTTGACCCTATCCTAACTTCACACTTTACTCTTGTTTTATATAGAGTCAAAGTTGGTAATTATGTATTCTGATAATTTTTGTGTGTCATCCTTCTGTCACTGTAATTTTGTGTGCAAGTTATAAGTCAATGAACTGAACATTTGTCAACTCTGGACTTTATCTTTTCTCAACAAAGAACCCAAAACCCACTCAAATTTACAACACTAACTTTTTTAAAAGGAAACACAATGCTTTCAGTCCTGAAAAAGCAAATCCCAGTATGTGAATAATATTGAACCAGAAGCAAAGCTTTTTTATATATTCAAGACTACCTACCACTAACTCTATTGCCAGTTTTTGTCACAATTTCATCAGGAATTCCCAGTACTTGTACCAATCTAGGGATATCGGCTCTGGCGAAACGGAAATTCAGTCGAATTTCTTCATCCATAATGTTGTTCAAATCAAAATTATCAGGCTGCCTTACAATGTTTTCCCTGTTGATAAGGATATTATCAAAGATCAGATACTCAATGTCCTGGTCGTTGGCATTTCCCAAAATAGCTGCTAGCAAGACCTCTTCCATGTTTCCAATTTGAATAAATTAGCCTGATTCAAGCAAAATAGGTTTCCAATTGTCAACTCGGTTACCTACGATTACGTCTTGAAATTAATATTTTAGGTTAGAGTTTATGTCGATAGTAAACAAATCCATGTCAATTTTCAATAACTGTTGTATTGTGAAGATGGTTATGGTTGAGCAATATTTATATAAGGTTGGCAGTAATACAGCTAGTCAGTATTGTCACATTTCCAATAACTCTCTATTATGCATATTGCATCACTATTTCTAGATCTAACAAAGGCATTTGACTGTGTTGTCCATGCTATACTCTTCAAAAACGGTTCAGATTATTTGGATGTTTCAGGAATTCTATAGCTTCAAGGATTTCCCGCTAATAGAGGTTTGGGACTTGGGCTAGCATTTTAGTATCTTCGAAAAGGATTTGATGATTATTGTCAAACTTTTGTTCCGCTGCCCTAATTCAAGAACCTCGCGTTCATCGAGGATGAATAGGGAGATCAGGTAGCTTCAGGGGACGGATCATACACGCCCCGTACGAACAAAAACCGCGAACTTGCATCTTAATGAGACATGCAGCTAGAGTTTCACCGTTGTGGGAACATTGTAGTCGCGACCTCACAACGATTAGAAATAGGAGGAAAGGAGTAAGGCATCTTGCAGGCATCAGCGCCCAAGCGTGACCAAACGGGAGCATCACCACCGCAAAACATTCGAACTCTTGCGGATTATCTCAGACCCTCAAAATCACAAGCTTTATTGGGGTGTGACGTCAATGCATACCACACAGTGTGATAGGGCAGACTTTAACAAACGAAGTGAAGCATTGGTGGAATTCCTGATGGTTCACAACCTACAGGTGTGTGACCGAGGCAACAAACCTACCTTTGTGACAAGTGTGGGAAGGGAGGATATCGATATCACGGTATGTATAGGGCGCATAAATATCCTAGTGCATAACTGGCATGTGGCGAAAAAAACAAGTTTATATCACCACATGTACATACGATGCACAATCGGATCGACAGAGGCACTGTCTATAGAATACAGAGAATCAGGAGCCACCAAGTGGGACTCTTATGGCGAGAAACGACAAGAGGCCCTTGAGACTGCCCAACGAAGGCATCTTGAACATAATGGTAACAACTGTTACATCAGCAATAATAACAGCTCTCGAAACCTCATGCCAATGAAAGCGGAAAGACATGGAAGCTCTGCCCTGGTGGAGTTCAGAACTGTCCGAAATGAGTGGGACGGTGAGAAGACTGTTCAACAAAGACAAGCGGATCAGCACGTACTGGAATGAATATCGCTTCGCTACACACAGCACAGCTACGTTAGACTCTACAAAGAACTAGCAACTGGACCACGACAGGAAGTGGGCTCCTGTGTGAAACCACAAGAAGAATATACCAGAATAGAAGGAGAAACCTTCTGAAATCAAACATGATATGACATAACTGGAAGAACTCGTAGCTCAAGGAAGAGCATCGAAAGAAAACTGGTCTCTGACTGCAAGTATCATTACCAAATCAAAAATCAAAACACTGAATTCATTTCAACCATATGAGTAGCCAGGAACCGCTGGGATACTGCTTTACTGCTGTGCCTGTGTGAAATATTGAGAGACAGCTTGGCAATGAGCTACATACCGGAAGAATGGAGGGCGACGAAGGTGGTCTTTATACCATAGCTAGGGCGAGAGTACTACACCCTGCCAAAATTTTCCCTTCCGATCAATCGTACATCGTTTGTCCTGAACTGTATAGAAACATCGACAAGCATGTCAGTGATGGAACTCTTATGAGAAACCCCCTACATCGAAACCAGTATGCCTACCAAACTGGGGAAATCCTGCGGAATGGCGGTATACAAGCTGGAAGAGAGTACAGAGATATTGCTGGCCTGCAAAGAAATCGCGCTTTCTGGTCATAGAGAGAGCTTTTGATAACACCTCTTTCGAAACAATTGCACGAGCAACGCAATAGCGAGATATAGAGGGTCTGCTGTAAAGATGGATCCACAACATACTCCAATGTAGGAACTCTCTATGAGGTTGAGCAGGAAGTACGGGTGGTTGGATGATGTCCACAGGGAGGTGTACTCTCACCTCTGCTGTGGAGTTTAGCGGAGGAAGAACGTCTTATGCACCTTGAGAGTAAAGGAGTCTGCGTAATCATATATGCGGATATCATTAAAGTACAAGGAAAGTTTGGGAGCACAATAGCATCTTTGATGCAGCAAGTACTGAACACCGTGAAAAATAATGCAACAAGGAATGACTCAGAGAGCATCCTTCGAAAATAACCATTGTACCATTTACTAGGAGAAAGGACATTAGAAACATACGAAGCTAAGTTTTGTATGGAGAAAACATACAGATGACGGACACGGTCAAGAACTTTGGGATAAGTCTTGATAAAAGGCTGAATTTTGAGCAGCATCTGAAAGAAACCACTAATAAGGCGATGAGAACCATGTGGATCTGTCGTCGTATAGTCAGAAGAACATGAGGACTCACACTTCGTAAACACCACCATGGTGAGATCCATTGTAACATATGCCGAAATCGTGTAGTGGCCGAAAACAAAAACTAATGTATCCCAGCATTTCCGGAAGAGAGTTCAGAGACTGGCGGGCTTAGGAATAACAGGTGCAATGTCGACCATATCAACGGCTATGATGGAAAGGCTGTAGGGGTTGGAGCCACTGCACTGCGCACTTCAGGCAGAAGCCATAAGAGGAGAGACTTACCCATCGGTTGAAATGGTCGGAAAAGGACGATGTTTATGGGGTTGAATGGAAAGTCTGGAGAAGGTTCCCAATGCACAACATCAATCGGCCATCCCAAATGTTGCAGTAGATTTGTCAGTAATCAGTGTGGCACACAATCGAGCAGCCCCTTAGATACAACATCACACATGTCAAACCTCCTATACATGAGACGAAAAATGTGTATGCTGGCACCGTGACGATCAGCCGAGACTTCTCTCTCACTCTAACAATATAGGAGTTCTAAATATAAGTTATTTTTCAGCATGCGAGATAGTTCTGGTTTCTTGTTAACACAGAGTGAGCATAGCGAACGAGGTATCCTCTTGAATCGAGTTATTATGCACAAGGTATGTTTTCATGTAACCGACAAATGGCAAATGCAATCCATTTTCAATTTTGACACAAACTAGATATGATGCTCGAATTTTACCAGCATCAACATACTAAGTCGTACCGTGAGCCTTTTTTGAGTTTTTGAGCAGAGATCAGTCAATATATTCGACGCAATTCTGTGACCTAGCCGATTGTAGAGAGAAGTAGCGGTGATTTGAAACGTACCGGAGCGCCCTCTACAATGTAGGGGCGACGTTGAGAGAACTAGGTTCGTCAGATGTCTGGACTGTGCCAAAGCCTCTTTCTTCTTTTGAAGCCGATTTATTCGATCCCATTGATTTGTAGTATACCGTGATTTGTAAAGTTATCCCGGCGAATGATTGCCCATACGTCATCAGTCCAAGACGGTATCAAAGACAAATATATTACTAGTATCGTAATATCTCATGCAACTAACAAATTAGGATACATGTGAAAATAGTATGTCACAAATCCAACTACAGTTCTCGTCAAATAACTTGGCCCGTACGTCATCAATGGGCGTCTCTGATTATGAAAAGTTCTTGATTCATACGTGTTATATTGTTAGGTTGGTAGTTTTGGTACAGAAATTTGAATACAATTGCATCAGGACATGGTGAAGAACCACATTACCATGATGTTACTATTTCATGAGCATGACAGTACCTACCTATAAATCTACTTTCACTATTTCTGTGATGGAAATTTTAACAGAAAACATGTTTCCCAGCAAGACATGTAAATACAATCTACGTAGAAGCGCTTTCAGAATAGATTTTCAATTTGCTGATGCTCAAGGGGCCTAACTTCAATATTGTGGTAATAAACTACAGCTACATCTCACATAAATGAAGTATACATTGTGAATTAGAATTCTCAAGCAAAGAGGCTTCAGTGTTGTTGTCTTTTTCTCCCGTGAAAATATAGATTAACAAAAACTGGAGTTCTGAAACTATTGTCAAACAATGTAATATAATTCTACATCAATAATACTAGTTCTTCCTATTAGATAAATATATATTAATTCAATGTTTCATTTTTATATCTTCATTTAATAAATATAATGAATCAATAGGTGTTCTCATAGATAACTCTACTACCGGTAGTAGAGTTATCTATGGGTGTTCTTTTCGCTTACAATGACAAAAGATAAGACAGCCCTGCAACTTGACAAAAATAACGTGATTCAAATACGATAGGACGGGGATGTTTTGTCTCTTTCTAGATCATTACAATGCCATTGACGTATGTGGTTTTTCTCAGAAATTATACGTTACAATGTTTCTTTATCTAAATCATGAGTATTAGAAGAAGATAGACAATTTATAAGGTGCCGATATTATTTCATACAGGTGCCAAGTTATTTGACGAGAACTGTACTTGAGAGAGTAAATCATTTCGGATCGGAAATTTCGTAGTGACAACAATTGAGTTTCGCAGTGACAGCTCTTACCTCTTTTCCATATTCACTTTTCCCCCTGTTATTTTGATTTCACATTTATTCTATCTTTGTCATAACAAAAAGTTGTTTCCACAGCTACTTGAGAATCATATTCATATTTGGGATAAACGGGTACACAACATCAATAATGATAATGAATATTTTACGAGCATTACTCGGCTTCACATGAATTCAATGTCGAATTGAGAATTATATTTTTATTTTGTTCCAGAAAATGCCAGATTAACAGGAGCACTCTCAAGCTCAGCAAATGGTTCTGCATCTGTTGAACTATTTTGGACGAGAAAAGCAGCTTAATGGTGTCCACTAATTTCTTTGAATGCAGTTTGGTAACGAGTTTTCGATGCACTTCAAATTCCTAGAAGAACGGTTCACAACAACACAGTTCTGTCATATCCTTGCTAGAAGAAGCCTAGACCACCATATAAAACAAAATGATTATATTCAAGGGTGAACCAAAATCGCAATACGATTTGCCACATTTAAGAAATGAATATTTAATTTCATTATTCTTCTCTCGAAATACAGTACCGGAAGTTGAACTGAATGAGACGAATCTAGTTCGAGATAATATGATATTTGTTAGTTATTTCACACCATTCCCGTTATTTCAGGGATTGCTCACTAACTGTATACTCATAACGTTGCCTACGAGAAGGTTAACTATAATTTTAGGAATTTTTCGTTTATTAATAACATACACAAATATTTACAAAAATCTAGTAAAGTCCGAATGGGCTTCGGACTACTGGGCTAGCACCAAAGGGAGTTCTGTAAGCAGGATGTCCATAACCTAACTGATTGTATGGGCCGGTCAAAGCGGGATGGCTGTATGGTGATCCTAAACCTGCTCCATATGGAATTGCGGATACAAGTGGGCTTGGAGCGATTCTCGCTACAGGACCTACTGGTGATCCAAGTGGTTCTTTGTGTACAACTGCATTGAAACCTTGGACACCGGCTGTGTATTCAACAATTCTTTTGGTACCATCAGCCTCGACGACAGAGTAATGTCCTTGTACATCATCTCCCACACGAGTTTCAGCCTGATCTTTACTATCTCCGGTTATGGGATCGTTCACAGAGTAATCAAAGTTGTAGTGGGCTGGTGCATATTCTTCCGCTAATTCGTGTCTGATTAAAGGTGATGCAATGTGACCTCCATATCCATTGATGAGTGGTGCACCATAACCAGGAGGGATTATAGCAGAACTGCATGTTGCCAAGATGGTCGCAAGAACTACGATCTGAAATAAAGATACATATTTTATCAAAAATGACATTGATATTTTGAATTACATAATGTTTGAAAAACAATGTATTATTCCAAGACTAAACATGTGCAATTTACATTGAAATCGAAACTACAAAATTCCTTTGACAAGGGTGTACATGAATATTGTTTGACAATGTATTCTACCTTGTTCTACTGTAGCATCATAAGAAGTAGCTGAGAAGAGAATGTCGATTTATATTTGATTCTTATTCATTCTAGGACTTGATCTTCATAATTAACTTTGATCATTATCAAATCAGCTTCTGTATAGGAAATATCGAATATATATTTGAGGTGAATAGGTCTCGTTGTGACTACTGAAATGATAAGTCCGAAAGTTAGGAAAAGTTGTAATTAAATTGCACTTTCGGATCGATTATAACATCAATATCACTACCATGATACCAGCAATTGATTATTTTGTATTTCAGTATTACATTGAGGAGATGAGTATCTCCTGAATTAAGGTAGAAAAGTAGCTCCCTTTTCCTTCATAAGATTAATTTGGTTATCCCTTTCCCATCTTCAGTGAATATTTGATAGGTGTTGAATACAATACATTTGATACGGTTCATTGATGGTCATATGAACTGCACAGTCATATGGTCTGTATATAAGTATATGAATAATAGATGAAATTTTAAGATCGTAAAACTATGTAGTACACGTGAATTATAAAAAAATGCATAGTGTTTCCTTGCAACTTCCAAATTATACGTTTCAAAGGAACTAGATATAATAAAAATCTGAAAAATTTTAGTACGTCATTTTGAATATGCACAACTAATCCAACATAGTAAAGCATCCCGGAACATCCGGTTATACAAGAATCAGACTCTAACATTCTCATCTTGGATAAAAACTACATTATGATATATTTCGTTGAAGTTGCTCTTGAGGATTCTTGCAATGAAGTAGTTCCACTACCTCGTACTTAGTGTTTCATGAGAAATAGTTATTATAATCGCGAAAGAGACTCCAACCTAAAGTATTGCATCTTAATAATCAATAGACATTAAAATGTATTTTATTGTTTTTGGAATAGTACGTTCTGAGTCAATTCACATATTTCTTGGATAAAGTGATCATTCAAGTGCAGGATTATATTATGTAGAGCTTACTCAACTTTTTCAAATAGTTTATTCTATATATTATAACGTAGGAAGATATTTGACTGTTTACAATTGCCTATACTTAGCCGAATTGTTTTTGGAATATTTACCTTTCAAAGTACGAATTCTGGATTTGTATTATAATTACTGTGAATTGCGGTGGGAGATGCAAATTAGGTTTTTCACTCTACAGGAAACAACACAAAACCATAATGCTGACTTTGAAAGCTGAATGTTTTGAAACTCATTTGGTATAGGTATGGTCAATAGAACTTAAAGATTAGTGAAATACCTTCACAACTATGTTATAATAAATTGGGTTATAGGGTGACTCGTTCGAAAAAGTTAAGTCTTTACATATGCGTTTCGAATTATGTTGTACCTACATAATTATTTCATCCATAAAATGGATGAATCGAATTCAGAACAATATAGTAATAATAATATGTTTTAACATCCCTTGATTAATAAGATACCGGGCGTTGTGTTGAACCCTCTTCCACAACAAAAACGGTCATATCTCGTGGAACTGGTATTACGTAGTGAACCTCTATATTAGAAGAGTATACAAGGCAGCTTCATGGAAATACATCATACGGTACTGATTTTTCTATTCAAAACTAGAAAGGTAAAATTCACTCCCGGTATAACTAAAAGTGTATGAAGGTTCTATAACTTCGAGACCAACTGTGCATATCCGGAAACGTCATACCACAAATGCTCAGGTTCCGATTAGATTCAATTTCCCTATAATATTCAAATGGACCACAAAGAATACCCTGTTAAAATATGAGCCATACAAGTGTCATGTTAGGATCGAAAAACTACCAGCTCTGATATCTTGATTTGTATTTTACATCTCCGATTTTGTAATTTAATGTCATTTCGTAACGAGAAGTTGTTGTGGAGGAAGTTGAGCTATGATGCCCAAAATCCTCATCCTGTTTATCCCAACATCCTTGCTCAAAATAACGGAATGTTATTATTAGTTCCCTCCAAATAAGAAGTCATTCTTACAGTACTGGATGTGCAATTAGAATATTTACGAACATTAGATTTAATAGCAACAATTCATCCAGATTCAGCCTCCACTTGAAAATCTATATTCATTGTGTAAATATTGGAATTCATTGAACTTCCCATACAGGATGATGGACATTAGGACAAGCCTTTTTTTCTCGTTCCTTGTGAATTCCGATATTTTATACCGAATTAACATAAACGAAAGTTCCGTTATTAATATTCTATTGTGTATAAGACCAATCATGAGTAGGTTAATGAGGTGTTATTGATACCCAGTTGAATGAGATTCAAATTCTATCATCCGAAATCCATTTTAACATGATTTTTATCATAGGTTAAAATTAGACGACTCGGTCGCAACTATATGAAATTACATATTGAGATGTAATGACAATGAGTGATGTATTAAGAACATCAATGAAGAAGTTACTGAGTGGTAAGACTATAGTCACTTTATTTTGTGTGAACACGAACAATTTTGAGTGAAGTTCTGAGTTTACTATTATAAACATCGTATTTTTAATTTTTTTTTTAAACATTTTCAAATAATCATTGTTATCATCGTACTTACAAGGAAAGCCATGTTGAATTGTAGTATTGCAACTTGTAACTGATCATCTGAAATGTGAATCCAGGTATTTATACACCTTTCAAGTTATGCAGATGAATAATTGGTTTGGGATACATCCTTTGAAGATCCAAATGTTACATTTGCATATCATCACTGAGTTCACAATTGACCTTATGCTTCAAGAATTTTATTGTAGAATGATTGTCGTAAAGATTCCCAGTATTACCAGTTTTCTGGCTGTAGTTTGAACTAAAAATTCAGAAGTGTTTTCTATTCATCTCAAACAATTAAACACCAGCTAAATAGATCATCAATGAATAATTATTTACGTGCCAATTTTGGGCATGAACTGATCTTTAATTGTTGGAAATCTATTATATTACGAATGAACACTACACTGTCAAACATTTTTTATGATAAGAGAAAAGAAAACACAACACATTTGGCCAGACAGTGGCTTCTTCAGATGAGCAGATGATATACTTAAATCTACAAAGGTATTACTAGCTAGGTATACATAATTATGTAATTACCAAGCAGACTGACTCGAAGATTTGCTTTCCAGGGTGCATACATATCATAATTAAATCCACAGAGTGTGTAAATTCTATTTACAGTTTAACATTTCCAGAATATTGAATATTATAAGACAGATAGCAATTAAAAATATGCTCTCTGAATCTAAATAAATCGAAAAATTATAGAAGTATTACATACTTTGGTAAAATTTTGCATGATATGAAACGTGGATTTATCAATATGAATTCAACTACTTTTTCAAAACTACTAACAGACTAGATCAACAATTGAAAAATAACGAAGTTAAGTCAGAAAACGTAGAGAAGTTTGGAGGCTATAGGTTAAATTGTTGATCTTGTCAATGGACAGTTAAAGTAATCAGTCTTTCTCTAGTATCTTTTTGTATGAACAGCCTATTTTCTTTTCATTATCAAGTTGTATGAGAATGATCTGAATCTTGGCTCATTAAGTCAGTCACTTTGACTGATGTTTTTTCAAGTACATGTAGCTGGTAATACCTTTCTTAGTTTAATTATCTGTTTGTTCAGCTGAAGATGGCACTTTGCGACAGAATTTTGTCTAAAATAGTATTTATTCGTAATTTACCTTATAATTTATAGATAGATAATAAGTGGCCGAAGTAATACCTATATATAAGTCCGGTGATAGGAAAGATGTGGGAAATTATCGTCCTATATCACTCATATCAAATGTAACTGAAATTTTTGAAAAGGTCGTTTGTAAAAGGTTAAATAAATATCTAGACGCCAACAAATTGTTATCGAGTAGGCAATATGGGTTAGGGAAACAAATCAACTGAAGATGCAATTACGCATTTAACAAATTACATACATGAGAAACTAGATATTAGTAGACCCACGGTTGCGATATTTTTGAATCTGGCTAAGGCTTTCAACACGGTCGACAGGAAAATATTGTTGGATAAACTATATGAAATTGGAGTAAGGGGTGTCACTAATCAACTTTCTGAAAGTTATCTTGTAAATCGTAAACAAAAAGTAAGACTAAACGGAGTTTCTAGCCCAACTGAAGAAATTGAATACGGTGTACCTCAGGGGTCAAATCTTGATCCGATAATATTTTTGATATATATGAACTCTATTTTGAGAAAAGAAGTACATGGAGAGTTAATTTCTTTTGCTGATGATATGGTAACAATTTGTGAAGCGGAAAATTGGGAAATGGCTATATTACGAACACAAGAAAAAATAAATTTATTAAATAAAGATCTTGAAGTTAATATGCTGACGGTAAACCCACAGAAAACTGTATATGTGACCTTTGGCAATTACGTTGGCAGTATTCCTAAATATTGTTGCACAAAAGTTCATAAAAATGATTGTAATTAAGAAAAATGTAGTTGTAGCGAGTTGTCAAGAGTCGCATGCACAAAGTATCTGGGGGTACATATAGATCAACATCTGAGGTAGACCGAGCACATACAAAGTATTATCAAAAGAGTGAGATACATAATTTATGTTGTATATAGGTTGAGATACATTTTGGGGACTCCGGAGTGGCTGCAGGTGTATCATGCATTATTTTGTTCCATAGTCTATTATGGAATACTAGCATGGGGGGAATATGATGATATGATGAATATATTAAATCTGTAATGAAAATCCAATTGAGAGTGCTAAGAATAATATACTTTAAAGATTCAACAATTGAACTAGAAGAATCATTTAAGCAGCATAAGTTACTTACAATAAAAGAAAAGTACAAATTGGAAGCTTTGCTGTAGAATTATATAAATTCAAAAACTGATTATGGAAGTATGAACTTTAAAGGGAAAAATAATTTAAGTTTAATCAAATGCTACAAAACTGTGGGACTACAAAAAAATGGATATATTGCGAGATTGTTCTTTAATGCATTGCCAAATAATTTAAAAAACTTGAAAGACTCAGCAGCTGTAAACCGGAAAAACATAATAAGTCAAAATTTTATTGATAAATGCAAGACGTTAAGTTTATCAAAAAGATTCAGTTGAATGATCGATTAATGGTTATTAGTTAAATAAGGAAAAAAATGTGCAATTGGAAATAGGTTTTAATTTAGAATTTATAATTTAGTTTTTAAGTTATTATTGTTAAGAATCAGGCCTGCGCATAGATGGAGAACCCATCTCAGCAGGGCAGATGTCATGTATTTTATAATTGTTGTATTAACACCTGAATAAATAAATAAATGAATAAACAAATAAATATTAAGACAGAGTAAGTTCAAGTGAGTGAATAAGAAAGTAATAATTTTTTTTTCCATTTTATCCTATAAGCTAATTCACTCGGATGTATGTGAATATTTCATTATCAACGTCCTGCTCAGTTGAGTGGCTTGCCCAGTTGTGTACTACCTTTGATTTATAGTTTGAAGATTGAATGTTAGCTGCTAAATAATCCCTCTAAGATACATTGCTTGTGATACAGGGGCATTTGTATTGAAACATTCCAAAGCCTATATATTCAGAAAGTTGATGCATCTCATAGAGCGAAAATCACTGTGCAAAATTAGCCATGTTTTGGATTTTTTGGTGTTTATGGGAATGAGTGGTAACTACTAATGGTTTCAGGTTCTAGGGGTATGAAAATGAGTATAATTATCTACGTTACAATTACACATTCATTTACAAGCAACATTTGGAGATGCGATGTAAATTCCAAATTCATTTGACTCCCTCATCAAGGCAGAAAGTTACTGGAGATAATGATGAAGATGAAAATTTGAATCAATACAAGTTGTTTGCGTCAATTCTGGATTGTCCGGTATAAAGATAAAACCTTCTGTGTAAGGAGGTGAATTTGTTATGGAATATACTAAAGTCAAAAGAATTACAGATCTTGTAGAACTATCTGTCAAGAGTCTATTTTTTGTTGATTCATGGATAGGTTCCTCATTAATGCTAGGACAATGTGTATACAATATAACGAAATAATCGAAAGCTTTGATTGATCTGTGATTCAAAACGAACGATGAAGTGTACATTATACTAAGTTAAAATGTCTCTAGGTCGAACAGTGACACGACTATGAGTTCAATACAGCTGCTTCGCTCTCTCATGATATTATCAGTGGAACGAATAGGACGGCAGAGGTCTGACTTCTAACACGAAAATGTTTTTGTTATTAATTCAACTAGCGACCCGCCCGGCTTCACACGGGTGCAATGCTGATACATTCAAAGTGCTATAGGGAGAACCGCGGCCTCCGACGCGCTATTTATAGGCACGCTCCCGCCCGGCCGGCCAGTACCGCCGCAAACGCTACGTCCCGCAATTTTTAAATCTGTAATATCTTCGAAAATATTCATTTAAATCATATGCTGTAAAGAGCCATATAGATCTATATTAAATCAACAATGTATTTAAGGTATTTAATTGGATAAGGATTAATGCTGTATTGGTTAAAATCGCTTCGAAAATTAGCCATTATTTGTCGTAAAAAGTAAATGACAAGAAAATGATATTGTGGGATAACCATAAGAGATAGACATATACCATCGCGGAGTTTTCTATAGACCTTTTCAATGTGTACAATAATTAGTACATTATTTTGATATATCTCGTAGGGTTCAGCCTACGTTTGCAATGTAAGCGGAAAAAATATAATTATTTACGACATCACATTAGAAACCTCAAAAATAACAGTATTTCTCCACTATTCAATGGATGTTATTATACATATAAACCTTCCTCTTCAATCACTATATCTATTAAAAAAACCGCATCAAAATCCGTTGCGTACTTTTAAAGATTTAAGAATACATAGGGATATAGGGACAGAGAAACCGACTTTGTTTTATACTATGTAGTGATGCATTAAACTATACCCATTCATAATCGTTTTCAGAATACAAGTTTTGTGAAATAAAGTTGTTTTTGCTGCGGAGATATTTTTAGAGTTGTATTGCTGTTTGATTGAATATTTGTTTTGAACTAGCAACCTCCATTATCTCAATATCTGGCAAAGTGAAGTACAAGCTGTAATAACCTAAACACTGGTCTTTGGGAGCAAATTAATAAACTTATTTATGATGTTATTACACACAAGCCAGGCATACCAAATCCTGCTCAAGATATTACTAGGTTATGTTTGTTTACTGTTCCCTCAGGTCAAACCCTTATGGGATCATATGATGCTACGGAGAGTGGAAATTTTATTGTAACTAACACCTGAGTTTACACTTCACGGTCTCCACAAAAGGTATTACGCGACGTCTTTTTGTTAAGTTAAAATGTTCACCTCGGAGCTAGTTCTCTCTCGCACCCAGATCAAATTGTCTAATCGTTAAAGGAAATAAATTCTCCAAAATATCAAATTACTTTAGATTTCTATCAACAAGTTACCAATGACTTTCTCCAAAATTCTTTTATAGGCTATTTTAGTTTAGATTCTAGTTACCAACTCTAAATAAAAGACTTCAAGCAAATGATATCAAAATAAAATGTAAGTTCTCTAAATTGAAGCTTCAAATGATTTTAGGTGAATAAAAATAAGCTATAAGAATGGTAAAAGTTGTTTTGAATGAATTAATTTACGTTAAGTAATAAACAGGAGTAAAATACAGTTAAATAGAAATCTTGTAACTTGTAATCCAAAAACAATCAAATGACTAAGTTAAAAAAAATATCAATTTAAAAGAATTAATGAATCTGGCTTTGAGAGAGACTGAGCTATATGTACAAGGAACTAGCTTACCCAACAAGGCACGACAAAGAAACTACCTCTTTTTCTAAGAGTTTTCATTTTTATAATTCGGATCCCCCCGAAATTGGCTTTCCTACCAGGCTAGGTAGATTTCAAACTGACCAATGAAGTTAACCGAACCAAGTTATACTTTTCTCTAACACACAAATCTGTATTTAAAGTTGCCTGCTTTCCATATTAAGGGGCAGCTAGTTTCCATAAAAATGAACTCTAACGAAGCCGCTGACAAAGTGGTTTTGGCTGTCGCTTGTGAAGTAAATGCAATTCGGCAAGAATTGCACTTCGAAGGCTCTAATTTTTAAAAATCACGTACAACTTGTAAAAGGTGTTGGGTGGCGACTCCATGTCACCAGACTGGAATTCCATTATTTAAATCTGAATAAAATTCTAATTGTTTAATCCAGAATCTCTATGTATAGTCTGTTCCTGTCAGGAATTTGGAATTTTAGGTTTTGAAATGCCCGTAAGGATGGAACTACACGCTACGGAATGATTTGAGATGTACTCTCATGTATCAAGTATACTTAGTTTACTTAGAGTAACTTAATTTTCAGGAGTTTTCCCCTGCTTACGCTACTTTGATTCAATCGTGAAAAATAATAATCCCCAGGATTATTACAGAGCACAACTGTTCTAGTTTTCAGCAGTTCAACGTGATGAACTGCATTTGTTTGTTTGTATTGGGTGAAAGAGTGGCTATCAAAACGGAGATTGACAAAATTAACTCCGAATGGACGAAGAAGCATATTTGAAATTACTAGAAACCGTGAATGGTAATAACTAGGCAATAGCCACCTCTGGGGAAACACGATGTTCTTAGCCCCTACATAACATATTTACCAGCCGTGATAGCAGACAACAGGACAGAAATCGTAGCAATGTGATATTTTGGACGATTTTCGCCCATACATTTAGATTTATTGTTCCAACCGATTTACCCCTCTGTTAAATAGGTCGGTGAAGGGCGAAGTCTATGAAATCCCTTGAGATTATTGGAAAGGTTCTCAAGGCATAGGTGCATAAATTGGACATTCCAGATATTTGAATGGTCATTATTCAGTATAGCAGCACACAATCAAGTAGCCCATTTGGTACATCACGGTGCAATGCATCGTCTAGCAGATGCGCTCATGTCAAACCTCCTATACTTGAGACGGAAGATATAGGTATATGTTGGCACCGTAACGATTAGCCGAGCTTCTCCCTCACTCTAATCATATATTAGTGAGTTTTAAATATATGGATGGATCTTCACTATTTGCTCGTATGCGAGATACTTCTGGTCAAGACAAAGTGAGCATAGCGAACGAATCTTTATCTTGAATCGGGTTAAATCTCACAAAGTATGTCCTCGTTCAGCCGCCAAATGATAAGTGCATTACGAATAAAATTTTGACATAAGCTAGATATGATGTTTGGAAGTTACTGGCATGAGAATTCGAAGTCGTACCGGAGCTGTTTTTGGGCAGAGTGATCAGTCGAAATACTCTACACTACTCGCTCTATTTCACGACCCGTGCGCTAATTATCTGGTCGATTGTAGAGAGAAACACGTACCGGAGCACCCTCTACAATGTAGGGGCGTTGATAGAACTATGTTGGTCTGAACTGTGCCATAATCTCTGTCTTTCATTGATCGTAGGTCACAAATCCATATAAAACATGTCGAAATGCAAATTTTACAGATATGACAACAGTTAACAATTTGACTATCAGAGTCTCGCAGTGACAGCCCTGAACATTTCTTCGTATCTGCTATCAGCCTTGTTCCTCTAATTTCTTGTTTGATTCTATCTTTATCATCAATCAATCAATCAATCAAAACGAGGGTGGACAAGTCCGGTGCACTTATGTTACTTGATTGGGTCCATTGTGCTCCCCTTGATACAAGAATCAATCCAACAGGCCTAGGACAGTGCCGAACGCTAAATTTCTGCCTGGACTGAAATCTCTTATGGGTTCAAGCAGCTTATGTGTGCTGCCGAGGTGTCGCAGCCTGAGAAAAGTCAATGCTGAGCATTCTGCTGGGTTGTGAGAGGCCTCTCCACATCTACAACAAGCCGGGTCCTCAACGATGCCCATTGTGTGTAGATGTTTATTCATTCCAGTTCTGCTACCAGTCTTAGGTCTCTCCTGCTCATAGAGAGTAGAGTTTCAGAGAGTTCAGGCGAGAACTCCCTAATGTGGAGCTCCGCTTGCCTCATGCCAAGGGCACTTCGCCAGACCAAAAGCCCGGTTGGTCAGTTCATCGTCCACTTCGTATCACTCTACGCCAGAGTGAGCGGGTACTCATACTAGCTGAAGTTTGTTTCTCTGCACTCCAAGGCAAGGTTAGGAGTCACTCTGTGGGCGCGAAGTGCGCTCAAGGCCGCTCGGCTGTCAGTGCAGATGTAAATTCGCCTGCCTCGGTAGTTCAATCTCTCTATCTTTATCATAACAAAAAGTTGTTTTCACAGCTACTTGAGTATCATATCCATATTTGGGGTGAATAGGTACATAACATCACTTGTGATAATGACTACCTTACGAGCATTATTGAGCTTCTCATGAATTCAATGTTGTGTTAGGAACTATAATATTATTATACTATTCAAGGAAATGCCAGATAAACACTAGAATTCCCAATCTCAGCAAATCTATCGAACTATTTTGGACGAGAAAAGGAGCATAAGAGTCCATTAATTCATTTGAATGCAGTTTACTAACGAGCTTCCGATGCACTTCAAATTTCCAGAAGAAAGGTTTACTCTATCAGGAAACCGAAGGACAACATCACGAGAAAACAAGAATGGCAATACGATTTGCCACGATTTATAAAATACATATTTCATTCCATCATTCTTCTCTCGAAATACAGTATCGAAGGATAAACTGAATGAGACGAATGTAGTTCAATATAATATGAGATTTGTTTGTCCTTTTACAACCATTGCCGTATTCCCGGAATTGCTCACTAATTGTATACTAATAAATTTGCATCAGAGGAGGTTAACTACAATTTAAGGAATTTTTCATTTATTAATAACATACACAAAGATTTACAAATATCTAGTAAAGTCCTAATGGGCTTCGTACTAATGGACTAGCAGCAAAAGGAGTTCTGTAAGCAGGATGTCCATAACCTAACTGATTGTAGGGACCGGTCAAAGCGGGATGGCTGTATGGTGATCCTAAACCTGCTCCATATGGAACTGCAGATACAAGTGGGCTTGGAGCGATTCTAGCTACATGGCCTACTGATGATCCAAGTGGTTCTTTGTGTACAACAGCATTGAAACCTTGGACACCGGCTGTGTACTCAACAATTCTTTTGGTGCCATCAGCCTCGACGAGAGAGTAATGTCCTTGTACATCATCTCCCACACGAGTTTCAGCTTGATCTTTACTATCTCCGGTTATGGGATCGTTCACAGAGTAATCAAAGTTGTAGTGTGCTGGTGCATATTCTTCCGCCAATTCGTGTCTGATCAAAGGTGATGCAATATGACCTCCATATCCATTGATGAGTGGTGCACCATAACCAGGAGGGATTATAGCAGAACTACATGTTGCCAAGATGGTTGCAAGAACTACGATCTGAAATAAAGAAACATATTTTATCAAAAAGAACCTTGAATAACACAATATTTGGAACAGAATGTTTGACAATATAATCTACCTTGTTCGACTGCAGCATTATAAGAAGTAGCTGAGAAGAGAATATCGAGACATATTCAGTTCTTATTCATTATAGGAATTGATGTTCATGATTTACTTAGACCATTTTCAAAGTTTTGGCATAGGAAATATGAAATATGTATTTGGGGTAGATAGATCTTGTTGTGACTACTGAAATGTTACATTCGAAACATACGGAAAGTTGTACATGAACTACACTTTCGGGTCGATAATAACATCAAATACCTCTAAGACGGCGACACCAGCTATTGATTATTTAAATTCTTGACAGTTGTTGAACACGTGTGACTCATTTGATGCGGTTTATGGACGAACATATCAACTGCACAGTCATGTGGTCTGCTTAAGAGTGGGTATGAATTATTGAGATCGTAAAATTATGTAGTACATGTGAATTACGAAAACATGCAGAGTTATTCCTTGCGATTTTAAAATTTGACGTTTTAGAGGAACTAGAGTGATCTAAAAATTTGTAATATGTCATTTTTCGATATGCACAATTGAAACATTATTAGAGCATCCCAAAACATCCGGTTATACTATAATTCGACTCTAACTTTCTCTTCCTAAATAGAACACCACATTATAATAGGTATATTTCGTTAAAGCTGCTTTCAGGGATTCTTTCAATGAAGTAGTTCCACTACCTAGTGTTTCATGAGAAAAGGTTATTTTTATCACGAAAGAGACTCCAACTCAAAATATTGCATCAGACATCAATTAGTAGACATTACATTTTTTATTGTTTATGGAATAGTATATTTTGATTCAATTCACACATTTCTTGGATAGAGTGTATCCATGTTTCATATCTTTGAGGTCAACTGCGCCTATCCGGAAACGTCATACCACAAATGTTCAGTTTTCAATTACATGTTGTTTCTTTATAACGTTCGAATAGAACTCAAGGAATCCCCTTTTAACATATGAACCATATGACTAGTACCATGTTCCAACCGAAAAATTATACCAGCACTGATATTTTGATTTGTATTTGACATCACCGATTTTGAATGAGTCTTTTATATCGTTTCGTTAGGAGCAGTTGTTGCAAAGGATGTTGGGTGATGATGCCCGAATTCGTCACAAAGTAATGTTGGCCTTGGTTGTAATAACGAGATGTTCTAATTTTTAGTTCAATTCGAATAAGAAATCATTCTCACAGAACTGGATGCGCATGTAGAATATTTCCGATATTAGATTTTATAGCAATAATTAATTCATTCGGAATTAGCCTCAACTTGAAAATCTATATCCATTTTGTAAATATTGAAATCCAGGGAGAACCTTGCATAGAGTGAATCAGGTCTTATTTATTGTGAATTTTCATATTTTATATCGATTGTACATGATGGAATTACTATTGTAAATATTCTATTGTATATAAAACCGGTCATGAAAATTCTAGTGAGGTGTTATTGATCTCAATTTGAATTAAATTCAAATTCAATTATCCGTTTTAAGACAATTTCTATCATGGATTAAAATTAGTCGACTTGGTCGCAACTATATAAAATTACGTATTGAAATTTAATGATAATAAACGATGAATTAAGAATGTCATTGAAGAAGTTACTGAGTGGTAAAATCATAGTGACCTTATTTTTTCTGAACATAAAGCATTTTGAGTGAAGTTCAGAGTTTACCATTCTTAACATCGTATTCTTATTTCTATTTTAAACATATTTCCAAATAAACGTTATTATCCACCATACTTACAAGGAAAGACATGTTGAATTGTTGTATTGCAACTTGTAACTGATCATCTGAAATATGAATCCAGGTATTTATACACCTTCCAAGTTATGCAGATGAATTATTGGTTTGGGATACATCTGTTGAAGATCCAAATGTTACATTTGCATATCATCACTGAGTTCACAATTGACCTTATGCTGCACGAATTTTATAGTAGAATGATTATCGTAAAGATTCCCAGTATTACTAGTTTTCTGGCTGTATATTGAACTGTAAATCCAAGAACATTCTTTATTCGTCTCAAACAAGTAGACCCCGGCTAAATAGAGCATCAATAAATGATTTACTAGCCAATTTTGGGTATGAACTGATCTTTATTTGTTGGAAATTATATTACGAATGAACACTACACTGTAAAAAAAGTTCCAAAATATATTTTTATAATAAAATGAGAAAAATCACCACACGTTTCGCCACGCAGTGGCTTCTTCAGATGGACAGATGGTATACTTGAGCCTAGAATTGTGTTACTAGGTACGTTACATAATCAGATAATGATCAAGCGGACTGACAAAATGTGATTTGCGACCCCGGTAGCTTACATGTCATAGTATGGTCTGCAGACTGTGTAAATGCTATTCTCGGTCTAACATTTCCAGGCTGTTAAATATTATAACACAGACAGCTAATAAAAACATGCTCTCTTGTTCTAAATGAATCGGAAAATTATAGAAAGCGTTACATACATTGGTAAAATCTCGAATGACATGAAACGTAAATTTACCAATGTCAATTCAACTACTTCTTTCGAAAGAACTAACACATTATGTCAACGTTTGAAAAATAACAAAGCTAATTTAGAAAACGGAGTGTAATCTAGAGTCTATAAGTTAAAAAGTGGATCTTGTCCAAGCTTTTAAGTGGGTCAAAGTGGAAGGTTTTTCTTTTGTAGAGTGGGTGCACATTTATGAAGATTAGAAATAACAAAGTTAACTCTCATTATGCCAAACATTGTCCACCAATTTAATCAAATTTTTCATGTGTCGAGTAAAGATTTCATACAACTTGGAATACTCAGAATTCAATAAATATAAGCGCAATAATATTTCACTTAATAATCGGATGGATATTTCACTATCAACTATTAGATTTTAGTCTTTTAGTATGGACAACCTGTTTTCTTATAATTAAAAAGTTAGATGAGAACGATCTGAACCTTTGCTCATTAAAGGAGCTACTTTGCTTATTATTTTTTCATGTACACACAGCTGGTAATATATTCCTTAGTGCAAGTACCTATTCATTCGAAGCTGCCACTTCGCGACAGAATTTTTTCTAGAGTGTATTGTCCAATGTAGTATTCATTCGTAATTTACCTAATAATTTATAGCTAGATAATATTAAAACAGATTAAGTTCAACTAAGTGAATCAAAACGTATTTGAGAACTGGTATAGTCACATGATGGCCAAGGGAGGAATATATTTATTCCATTTTACCTTATGAGCTAATTCCTTCGGAAATATGTGGGTATTTCATTATCCGCGCCTTTCTCAGTTGAGTGCAGTAGTTGTGTACTACCTTTGACTTATAGTTTGAATATTGAATACTACCTGCTAAACAATGCCACTAGAAGACATTGCTTGTGATTCCGAGGCATGTTGATCGTATTAAAATATTACAAAGATATGTATTCAGAAAATTAATATATTTCATATTTACCGCATGTCATAGTGTAAAAGTCACTATGCAAAACTTGCTACGTCTCGCGTTTTTGAGTGTATGCTTGGAATGAGAACTACTAATTGTTCAAGTTTCCAGGGAGATGAAAATAAGGATAGGGTTCTACCAACGAACTCGGATATACTAGAGTTAGTCAGTCTATTCGTAACTACGGGAATTTTGTATCGCCAACATGACGTGTAGAAATCCAGTACAGATAGAGGAATAGTACCCCACGGCATAGGCGTGTATTGAATAGGATATTTTAAACAGATTTCCAGGGTACCCCACGCCACGGGCGTACTATTTATAAGGCAGTAAGGTACGTTTTTTTTAAACTGTTAAAACATCAAAAATAAAATCTTTATAACCAATATTAACAGTGTAGCTGTAGACATAGAAGAATGTTAATGACAAATGTGGGTTTCTTCCATGTTTTACAGAAAAAGACTGGTATTTTGGCAATTAAACTGATTCACTTACTGACCACATTTGTATAATAGCAATTTATATGGTCGTTTCTTCTTTTGGTGATTGCCATTCACCGATTTATGTGTGCGTGCAAGTAACTATATTGAAGCGCAGACTATGAGCTGCTTATCACTTTGTTCATCTACATCTGGGCAATTAAGTATATTTTTATATATTCTTAACCAGTGAAAACATTTGTTTCTATCGAGGACATTATTAGATCACAATTATTTAATTTATATTGCAATACAATAATAGTTTCACTGTTTTCACCACTACATCAACCTATCATTTGGTTTCAAATCATATCTGTATAAGTTTATTCATACAAAATCCATTGTTGGGCCCTATATGGAAAATTTCATGAACAAAAACTTTCGAAAGATGTTTAACATGATTATATACTTTTATTCTATTCTGTCTACTGATGTTGAAGTACAGTAGGTTTATCGCCACTATAGCATTTTTGCTTTTATTTTATCCGTATTGTCAGGAAGCATTTCCAATAATCGGACTATGAGGTGGGAGCAAAATATGCGTTGATTTTCTTGATTTCACGATGTAAGATGGTATATAACTAACAATATGAATGGGGAACATACAAGTAAGAAAAGTTTTATTAAAATTGTAAACGTTTTATTTAAATAAAAAATTGTCAATTTATTTATGTGAGAAAGTATATTGTATATTGTTGAAAAGTTTACTTGCGGAAAATATAATTATAAAAATGTTGACGTATTAATAATAAATATTAACAATTTATTGTTCCTGTAAATTCTAGTAAGTCATTAGTACATTCTTTAAAACATGTTTCAGGGGGATATCTAATCTACGATATCAAAAAGATAAATAAATAATTTAATCAATCTGTTGCCCTTCCTTGGTATTACAAGCAACCTCTTCAACGACAATATTTGAGTATTTATAATTTTCACTGAAAAAAGAACCATTTTAATACATTATAACAAAGATATCAGAGCATATGAAAATTAGATTTCAACTAAAACTAAAAGCAGTATATCCAAACATCATATAAAACTGGAAACATACTGACGATGTATTATAAACGTATAAAGTATATTGTTAAATTTTGTTTTGCAGAAAATATAATTCTCACATGTTGATTTATGAGAATATAAACAATTTCAACTTATTCATACTGACAATGTATTATAAAATTAAAAAGTATATTGATAAATTTTGTTTTGCAGAAAATGTAATTCTCCACATGTTAATTTATGAGGATAAATATGAACAATTTTCACTTATTCACAGATTAAAATTATTGTTAATAATTTTAGTACATTTGTATATGCGGTGATATTGTTCCTCAGATTATATTTTACTGAGGATATGTAATCTAGATTAATAAAATAACACATTACCTGCCTTAACAAATAACAACACCTCCTAAATGACAACATTAAAAATTGTTGGGAGAATGTTACAAAAAAAATGGTGTTATTTTTACTAGATACATAACCAATACACATAAAAATTAGATTTAAAACTCACTATATTCAAACATCAAATATCATTGATGTGAAAATAGCACTTGCTTTGTTAATACACTGCGGACTTTATATTCCGTGGCAGTAATTCTCTTTGTCTCATGATGTATTCATACTGTGAGATATTTTTTGTAATACTACAGGTGGCCAGTTTCAGCAGAATTATATACAGTATTATAAACTTACTTTTGTGGAACTACTGCTCCTACTATTTGTTAATATTTCCTTTTCCTCCTTTCTTTTGGATTACTGGAACTACTGGAAGTTGTTGATGAAGACCTTGCTAATGGTACAGCTATAACCGATTTTTTCTCAGAATAGGTATCCGATTCTGGCTCCTCATTACTACTAACCCTGATATCCTCATTAGCTGGTGCAAACCAAACGCTGCTTTTGGTCATAGATGTTGACGCATATTCACATTCTGAAAGTTTCGCTCTAAAATGAATAAAACCATATATTAGTAAAACTGCTATGCTCTTAATTAAACATTTTACCTTTTAGGTGCTGAAACATCAATATTCTCTTTGTCGTCTTCATCATGTCTGAAACAGTTTGCAATTATTACTACCATGTTTCATCCCAACATATCTGGAATTACTTACTCGGGGTAAATATGTAGGCGACTTGTACTGGCGAATGCTGGCGAAGCACCACCTTTAAGGTTTTTCCTGCCGCCTGGCCTAGTTACAAAGTCACTTTCAGAAAAATGGTCAGAACATACCAAATGTGATCTTTTTACTGCTTCGACATCTAATGCCAAGCTGTTGCACCATATTTCCTTTGAGGCTTGGTTTGATGGAAATCTAACGAAAATCAAGCAAATGAATCACGAGTACTGGCATAAGCTTGTAATATTGATTGGCTATAAGATTGTAATATTGATTAAAACATAAAAATGTTCTACTATACAGTATATAACAATAAACGCTAAAAATTTTATTGGCATAGTAAATGTAGGCACAATTGGGAGAAAGAATAAATTGTAATAGTGATATTATGTGAATGTTTCCTGAAGCAGACCACGGAAATATATACAGACTTCTTGCTAGCCAGTAGAAATTATGTAAAATTATATTTAGAATGAGCCACAAACTGGAAATCTCACAATATTACTAACTACACTTCTTGATACAATTTTTCCAAGCCCCTCAATTGCTTTGTTGTGCCCTTCTTGCTAATAAAATTAATTTATATAAACATTATTATTGATTAAGGTGATACTCACTTATAAAATCTCCGAGTTCGTTGGGTTCTACGTTACATATACACATACATTTACGAACAACATTTGGAGATGAAATATCAATTTCAAATTCATTTGACTCATTCATCAAGACACCAAGTTACTGGAGAAATAATGAAGATAAAAACTAAATTTTCAAAAGTTATTTTCGTCTTTTCTGGATTTTCCGATATAAATATAAATCCATCTGTATAAGGAGCTTCCATAATGGTGAATTTATTTTGGAATATACCAAAGTCAAAACAATTACCTACATATCTTGCAGAACTATCTCTCCAGAGTCTATTTGAAGATTCATAAATAGGTTTCTCATTAATTCTAGAACAATGTGTATGAAATATAACGAAATAATCGAAGCTTTGATTGATCTGTGATTCAAAACGAACAATGAAGTGTACATTATACTGACTTAAAATTTCTCTAAGTCGAAAAGTGTCACGACTATGAGTTCAATACAGCTATTTCGCTCTCTTGATATTATCAGGGGAACGAATAGGACGGTAGAAATCTGACTTCTAATACGGAAATGTCTTTGTTATTGATCCAATGCATTATACTGTACCTGTTCATGATGGGTTCTAGACTATAAGTTTTGTAAAATAAAGTTATTTTTGCTGCGGAGATATTTTCAGAATACTATTTGTATTGTAGTGTGATTAAATAAATATAAATACAACAAATGTCTAGAATTATAAAATTACACCTCACCTCATTTCTATATCTTGCAAACAAATAAAATATGGGCAGTCACCGAGCACTGCTGACAGAAGTGAAAACTGACATTATGAAGTAACAAATTTATTTTGAGAATTTCATCCAAATTCTCATGATTTCACCAGTATCATCTCTTTCAACATGACACAATTTTCCCAGTGCCATTGGACAATCCATCCCCAACATCTATGTTATTAGTTGTCATGTATGGTCGGTTGAGAACTAAACCGACGATATACGAAGTCGAAAGATGAACACTGGCAACTGTTTTAGATCTCAGTAGTTCACCGTGATAAACTGCATTTAATTGTAGGCAGTGAAGGCAGCTTTCCAAGAAAAAAGCCCAAAGTGATCCGAATTGGATGAAGAGTAGCTATCAAAACAGAGATTGACATAATTACCTCCGGATGGTCGACGAAGCATATTTGAAATTACTACAACTCGTAAATAGTAACAACTAGGCAACCGGCAGGTCTAACAACACACGATGGTCTTAGTCCCTATAAATCGTATTTACCCACCCAGAAAACCGAACAGAAGTCAAACCAATCTGATAGTTAACGACGGTTTTCGCCAATACACATCGGTTTCTTAATTGTTCCAACCGATTGACCTGTCGGTAAAGGGCGAAGTCTATAGAATCCTCAAGATGAATGGAAGTCTGGAAAAGGTTCTCGAAACACAGGTGCATAAATCGAACATACCAAACGTTGCAGAGAATTTGTCTGTAATCAGTATAGTACCACACATTCAAGAAGCAGATACAACTCCACGGTGGAAATGCATCGTTTGGCAGATGCGCTCATGTCAAACCGCCTATACTTGAGCAGGAAAATATATGTGTTGGCACCGTAACGATTAGCCGAGACTTCTCTCTCACTCTATTTAACAATATAAGGGTAAGTATTACATATGAGGATATATCTTCAGTATTTTTCCGTATGCGAGATATTTCTGGTTAAGACGGAGTGAGCATAGCCAACGTATCGAGTTATATGGCAAAAAGTATGTTTCCGTGCAGCTCCAAAAGGTGAATACAATCCATCCAAAACACACACACACACACACACACACACACACACACACACACACACACACACACACACACACACACACACACACACACACACACACACACACACACACACACACACGCACAAACTAGATATGATATTCAAAAGTTACTGGCATAAAAATTCGAAGTCGTACCATGAGCCGTTTTTGAGCAGAGCGATCAGTCGAATTTATCGACGCTATTCGCTCTATCTTACACGTCTTTCTGTGCGCTAACTGTCTGGCCGATTTTAGAGAGAAATAGTGCTGATTTGAACACGTACCGGAGCAGCCTCCACATTTCAGGGGCGCCGTTGATAGAACCATATTTGTCCGGACTGTACCACAATCTATTCCTTTTATTGTTCGTAGTTCACAAATCCATATACTTGAGAAAGTAACGCATGTCGAATTGGAAATTTTGTAGAAATGCAACAGTTAACTCCCAGTGACTGCTCTGAACTTTCCTTTGTATCTGTATTTACCCCTGTTCTTTTAATTTTTTCCGTATATTCTCTCTCTATCATAACAAAAAGTTGTTTTCACAGCTACTTGAGGATCATATCCATATTTGGGGTGAATAGGCTCACAACATTACTAATGATAATGAATATTTTACGAGCTTTATTTAGCTTCTCATGAATACAATGTTGAATGAGGATTTACAATATTTTTATTTTGTTCTAGACGCCAGATAAACACTGGCATTCTCGAGCTCAGCAAATCGTTCTGAATCTTTTGGAAAATTTCAGACAAGAAAATGAGAATATTGGTCCACTACTTTCTTCGAATGCAGTTTACTGAAGAGTTTCCGATGCACTTCAAATTATTAGATGAACGGATTACTCTATCAGGAAACCCAATGACAACAGCACGATTCTGTCATATCCTTGCAAGAAGAAACCTAGACCACCATATAAAACAAAATGATGATATCCATGAGGGATCAAGAATGGCTATACGATTTACCACACTTATGAAATACATATCCAATCTCATTATTCTTCTATCAAAATATAGTACCGGAAGATGAACTGAATAAATAAGACAAATGTAGTTCAATATGATATGAGATTTGTAAGTTCATTTACAACCATCTCCGTTATTCCTGGGATTGCTCACTAACTGTATACTCATAACTTTGCATAAGAGAAGGTTAACAACACTTTGAGGATTTTTTCATTTATTAATAACATTTACAAAGATTCAGAAGCATCTAATAAAGTCCGAATGGGCTTCGGGCTACTGGGCTAGCAGCAAAAGGAGTTCTGTAAGCAGGATGTCCATAACCTAACTGATTGTAGGGGCCGGTCAAAGCAGGATGGCTGTATGGTGATCCTAAACCTGCTCCATATGAAAGTGCAGATACAAGTGGGCTGGGAGCGATTCTCGCTACATGGCCTACTGGTGATCCAAGAGGTTCTTTGTGTACAACCGCATTGAAACCTTGGACACCAGCTGTATATTCAACAATTCTCTTGGTGCCATCAGCTTCGACGACAGAGTAATGTCCTTGAACATCATCTCCCACGCGAGTTTCAGCTTGGTCTTTACTATCTCCGGTTATGGGATCGTTCACAGAGTAATCAAAGTTGTAGTGTGCTGGTGCATATTCTTCTGCTAATTGATGTCTAATCAAAGGTGATGCAATATGACCTCCATATCCATTGATGAGTGGTGCACCATAACCAGGAGGGATTATAGCAGAACTGCATGTTGCCAAGATGGTCGCAAGAACTACGATCTGAAATAAAGAAACCTATTTTATGGAAAATTACCTTGATATTTTTAACTGAAGAATGTTTGATAAACAATGTAGTATTCTAAGGGTAAACCTTTGCAGTTCACATCGAAATCAAAACAATAGAATTCTTCTGACACGAATGCATTTAAATATCGTTTGACAATATATTCTTACCTTGTTCGACTACAGCATTATAGGAAGTAGTTCAGAAGATAATGTTTCGGTTGTTATTCATTCTAACTTGTTAATTAACTTTGATCATTTTGAAATCAATTTCTGTATAGGAAATATGAAATAAATATTTAAGGTGAAAAGGTGTCTTTGCGACTACTGAAATCATGAATTCAAACGATACGGGAAGTTGTACATGAAATAAACTTTCGGTTCGATAATAACATCAAATACCACCAACATCATACCAGCCATTGATGAGTTGGCATTCTAGCAGTACATTGTGGCCATCTCCCGAATTCCGCTAGAAAGACTAGCTTCCTCCTCCAACATATAATTAATTTGATTATATCTTTCCCATGTCCGATCAATTCTTGAGAGGTGTTGAACACATGTTTCTCATTTGATACGGTTCATTGATGATCATATTAACTGCACAGTAATATGGTCTGAATATGAATAATAAATAAATTATTGAGATCCTAAAATTATGAAGTAGACGTGAATAACGAAACCATGCAGAGTAATTCCGTGCCATTTCCAAATTAGACGTTTCAGAAGGACTAAATATAATCTGAAAATTTGTAATATGTCATTTTGGATATGCAAAATTGATCTAACATAATTAGATCAATCCGAAACATCCGGTTATAACATAATTAGACTCTTACTTTCTCATCTTAAATAGAACACTACATTATAATATATCACGTTAAAGCTGCTCTTGGGGATCCTTTCAATAAAGTAGTTTTACTACCTTGTACCTATTTTTATCACAAAAGAGACTCCAATTTGGAGTATTAAAGTATTATATCTAAATAACTAGTATACATTTGAATTATTTTTGTCTTATTGTTTTGGAAATAATATAATTCGATTCAATTCACAAATTTCTTTTATAAAGTGATTCAAGTACAGGGTCATATATGTAAAGACTGCTCAAAAACGTTCTAATATCCATTAAGTAATAAGATACGAGGCGTTAAATTGGACGGCCATGTCTAGAAATCGTATTATGTACCGAACCTCTGTTTTGCATGGAAAAATTTGCAAGGGCAGGATTGTTCTATTTAAAACTGGAAAGTTTGAGTCGACTTCCGGTATAACGGGAAGTGTATGCATGTTTCATGTCTTTGAGATCAGCTGCGCATATCCGGAAACGTCATACCACAAATGTTCAAATTCCACCTATTTTCTCTATAACGTTCAAATAGAACTTATTGAATCCTCTGTTAACATACGAGCCACATGACAAGTGCCATGTTCTATTCAATGAATTACCAGCTCTGATATTTTGATTTTTATTTGACATCTCCGATTTTGTGAGAGACTTTCATATTGTTCCATTGTTGCGGTGGATGTCGAGTTATGATTACCAAATTCTTGACAAAGGGTAACCCAACATGCTTGGTTATAGTAACGAAATGTTCTAATTTTTAGTTACCTTCAAATAAGAAGTCTTTCTCACAGTAGTGGATATGCAATTAGAATATTTCCGAACATCAGATTTCATGGGAACAATTCATTTAGAATTAGCCTCACATTGAAAATTTATATTCATTTTGTAAATATTGAAATTCATTGAACCTTGAATAGAGTGTGATGTACACTGAATAAGGTCTTATTTCTTGTGAATATTTGATATCGATTGAACTTGATATTTGGATAAGGAACATCCAAATTCAATTATACGACATCCATTTCAACATAATTTCTATCATAGGTCAAAATTAGTCGACTTGGTCTCAACTATATTGGAATTTAATGGTAGTGGGCGATGAATTAAGTACGCCAATAAAAAAGTTACTGAGTGGTAAAACCATAGTGACTTTATTTTTTGTGAATATGAAGAATTTTGGAAGAAGTTCTGAGTTAACCATTATTAACATCGTATTTTTATTTCTATTTGAAAAATATTTTTGAATAAGCATTGTTATCCACCATACTTACAAGAAAAGACATGTTGAATTGTTGTATTGCAACTTGTAACTGATCATCTGAAATGTGAATCCGAGGTATTTATACACCTTTCAAGTTATGCATATGAATAGTTGGTTTGGTATTCATCCGTTGAAGATCCAAATGTTACATTTGCATATCATCACTGAGTTTACAATTGACCTTACGCTTCACGAGTTTTATTGTACAACGATTGTCTTAAAGATTCCCAGTATTACTAGTTTTCTGGCAGCAGTTTGAGCTAAAAATCTAAAAGCGTTTTTCATTCGTCTCAAGCATTAGACAGCGACGAAAGAGATCATCGATGAATAATTTACCTACCAATTTTGGGTATGAACTGATCTTTATATGTTGGGAATCTATTATATTACGAATGAACACTGCAATGTAAAAAAGTTTCGAAATAAAAGAAAACACAACACGTTTTGCCACACAGTGGGTTTTTCAGATGAACATATGATATTCTTAAACCCACAAAGGTGTTACTAGCTACATGTACATAATCAGATAATGGCCAAGCGAACTGACTCAATGATATGCGATCCAGGTAGCTTACATGACATAGTATGGTCTACATACTGTGTAAATTCCATTTCAGCCCAACATTTCCAGGATATTTGATATTGTAACATTGTACTTTATTGATGAATCTCTATAAAACTTCACTTAAGGAATTTATATTATTCCCAAGCCTCAATCTATTAATTTATCAACAGCGTGGCCATTCAATTTAGAGAACCATGACACGTTGGAGTTCGATCCCAATCATTGATTGGCCAGAACAAAAGTGAAAAATATCATTGACACGTTTCTTTCACAAAACACTTAAGATTTCAACACACTGGAATGTAAGTGGAAGGGGCAAATGCTAATATTGATCAGATGGGCTCGTACTCAACAAAAATAATAAAATTGAATGATAAAAATAACAATTAAATGATAATGATAATAATAAAAGATAATGAAAAAATTAATATAATAATAATAAAATCAAAATCTATACTCAAATAACATACCTACATAATCTAAATTAACTAAAAGAGAAATGAAACTGAGATTATCAAATTGATACCCAACCAGGATGAACCTAGGGGATCGAAAATGAATGAAATGGTTAGAAAGTATAATTGAACTTAACTTGAATAAAAACTGAGAACAACAACTTCGATCAAAAATCTGAAACAACTCTGATTAAGCGAAATCCACCCTTCTTACCAAAAACACTCTGAAGAAACTATCGAATTAAATTAATTGAAATAAAGTGTCACGTGATTTTTCAACAGACTAGTTTAAGCTAGAAAATATAACTGAAGGTTTTAGGCATTATCCCTAGTATTTGTAATTAGTCCTTTTTTTCAAGAACCAATCTACAATTCGGAAAAGGATCCTTGAATTGTTTGATCAATAAGCAATAAGATTTCTATCTGGAGGTCTCTAGTTCAGAATGTTTTCGGTGGGGATTTCTAAATCTTCTGTCCGTTTCTGAATATCACTAACTGATTTGTATGTACATTAAACATCTCCAGATGGTGGACATTGAGATTTAACATGTAGCTGCCCATTAGTTTCTCGTCCTATATTGATTATTCATCTTGACCGGCTTATGATTTCCTACCCAACCAAACTTTTGTGAACTTATTGCAACCCTCTCAACCATATCAGCTATTGTATTATATCACCTTCGTTGAAGAGAGTGTGAATTACCGTATATTTATTTTAGCTATTCCTCTACTTTTCTCAAGCTACATTTGTTATTGAGAACATGTGGCAACCCCTGGATGTTCTTCACTTTTAGATATTTCAATTTTACTTGAACTTTTAATTTCATAACAAAGATTTTCTTTTTGAATATTGGAAATGACCTGTACTAAACATTTATTACAATATTTTAAAACAGACAGCTATTAAAAATACGCTTTCTGAATCTAAATGAATCGGAAAATTGTAGAAGCATTGCATTGTTTGGTAAAATCACGAATGATATAAAAGGTAAATTTATCATTATGAATTCCACAACTCTTTTCGAAAGTACTAACACGTTAGGTCAACATTTGTAAAATATCAAAGTTAAGTCAGAAAACGGGGAGAAATCTGGAGTATACAAGTTATATTGTAGATCTTGTCCAAGCTTCCAAGTGTGTCGAAGTAATCAGTCATACTCTAGTCGAGTGAGTGCACATTTCTGAAAATTAGAAATAACAAAGTTACCGCTCCTTATCCCAAACAGTTTTTAGTGACGGTCCCCCAATTTAAACAAAATTTTGAATTCTTTCAAGTGTTGAATAACAGTAGGCTATTATATAATTTGGAATACTCAGAAATAAATGAATATGTGTACTGTAATCTTTCACTAGATAATTAAATAGTTTTTTCACACTCCGCTATTAGATTTTAATCTTTACAACAACAACCTGTTTTTTTTAATTATATTATTGGATAAGAACGATCTGAATCTCTACTCATTAGGACAGTCCCTTTGGTCATTATACTACCATTTACTACTGCGAAATTTTAAATATTTAGGTTAAAATATTAAATAGCATCATTTCTCATTTGTCATTATATTTAATATTCAGATTTTATGTACTTCAAATTTTAAAATGTATTTTCAATGTTCATTTATCATAATGATTTGTATGTTTTAGAATTTTAATTTTGACGAATGTATAATGCTTATGTTGTATTTTTTAACATGAATAAATCTACTCTACTCTACTCTACTCTAATTGCACTAAGCACTGAGTGTCTTTATCGATTTAATTTCAATCAAAATGTAACGCAACAACTAACGAAACACGAATAATTGAAAATGTAACACATTACATTTGAAACATTTTCAATTATTCATGTTTCGTTCATTGTTGCGATGTTCCGTTTTTTATTGAAATTCGGTAATTCCACATTTTGGTGACGTGAATCAATTTTCAAACATCTTTTGATGATTTTCACCTAAACTTCATACCTGAGTCAAGAATCATCGTTAATTATAGAGATCTACGTCATATTATACACATTCATTTACGAACAACATTTGGAGATGAAATATGAATTTCAAATTCTTTCAACACATTCATAAAGACGTCTGGTTACTGAAGATAATGATGAAAATGAAAAGATAAACTATAAGTTATTTTCGTCAATTGTGGATCGGCTGCTATAAATAATATGAAACCACCATCTGTGTGTGGAGAGGTCCCATAAGGTGGATTTTTTTTGAATATACCAAAGTCAAGAGAATTACAGGTCTTGCAGAACTATCTTTAAACAGCCTATTTGTCTATTCATCAATAGATTTCTCATAAATTCTAGAACAATGTGTAAAATATAACGAAATAATTGAAGCTTTGGATCTGTGATTCAAAACGAACGATGGAGTATACGTTAAACTGAGTTAAGGTTTCTCAAGGTCAAATATTGACACATTTATGAGTTCCATACAGCTGTTTTGCTCTCTCGTGAACTCATCAGTGCAACGAGTAGGACGGCAGAGGTCGTGACATTCTATGTTCACGCATAGTTATGTAATTAAGCAGCATTCATTACAAATAGATCTTATTATTATTCAATGCTTTATACTGTACCTATATATAATGAGTTATAGAATACAAGTTTTGTTGAGTAAAATTCACTCCACTTCTGGGTTATTTTCAGAAAATTATTTCTATTATAGTTTGATGAAATATATGTTTTGAACGATCAGAATTACAACCTCACTTCATTTCAATACCTTGCAAAATAAAATACAAATACATCTCCTGTTATAATCAATGAACAATACTTTGCTTTTCCAGGTTGAACAATCACAACACATGTATTAGTGCCAGACAGCTGTTCCGCTCTTCTCATGAGATCATTAGTAGAACGAAGCGGATGATGAAGTTACTGATCAAGCCTCGTTCCAGTGACGAGCTGTTCAACTGTTCAACCAAAACTTTGTCTACTTCAAATATATTGATCCTTGATGTATCATTTAATAATTCTATTTTACCTGCGTCCTATTCTCGTTTTTAAGAGGACTATACGGCGAATGTAATGGGCCCTATAATGGACATCTCTTTCCCGAAAGTTTTGACCGACAGGTAGTTGATAGGAACGATATATGAAGTCGAACGATGCACACATGCAACAGTTTCAGTTCTCAGCAGGTTACCGTTATGAATCGTATTCATTTGTTGGTAGTGGCTGCAGCTTCCCAAAAAAAGGAAAAGTTATTCGAATTGGATAAAAGATTCGCTATCAAAGAAGAGATTGATATAATCACCTCAGAATGGATCTGGAATCATATTTGAAACTACTACAACTCGTGAATAGTAGCAACTAGGCAGCCTCTGAGAAAACACGACGCTTTTAGCCCATACACATCGTGTTTACTCACCTTAATAGCAGACAACCGGACAATCTGCTAGTTTGGAATGACGGTTGGCATCCATACACATCAGCTTTATTGCATTCGTTCCATCCGATTCACCCTTCGGTTAAAAATGACGATGTCTATAGAGTTCTTAAGATGAATGAAAAGTCTAGAAGAGGCTGCGACTGCATATATATATATATGTATCCATCGGGCATATCAAATGTTGCAGTAGATTCGTCAGTAATCAGTATAGTAACATACATTCAAGTAGCCCATTAGATATAACAACATGGTACTCGGTGCGAATGTATGGTCTGGCAGATGCGCTCAGGTCAGATTTCCTATATTTGAGGAAGAATGTTGGCACCGTAACGATTAGCACACAATTCTCTCTCACTCTAACAATATAGGAGTAGGGACTAAACATATGTATGTATTTTCACTATTTTCCGTATGCGAGATAGTTCTGGTTGATACGGAATGAGCATAGCGAATGAAGTCTTCTCTTGAATCGGATTATATGGCACAATACAAACAATGTATTCGCACAGCCGCCAAACGGTAAATGCAATACAATAAAAATTTTGACACAAACTAGATGTTCGAAAGTTACTGGCATAAAAATTCGAAGTCGTCCCGTGATCCGTTTTTGAGTAGAGCGATCAGTCCGAATACTCGACGCTATTCGTTCTGTTTCACGGGCCATTATGTGCGCTAACCATCTGGCTGATTGTAGGGAAAGATAGTGGTGATTTGAATACGTACCGGAGCACCCTCAACGATGTTGAGGTGCCGTTGGTAGAACAGTGTTTGTCTGGACTGTGCCAAAATCTCTTTCTTTTATTGATCGTAGGTCACAAATCCATATACTTGAAAAAGTAACGCATGTCGAATTGGAAATTATGTAGAAATGACAACAGTTAACAATTTGACTACCAGGGTCTCGCAGTGAAAGCTCTGAACATTTCTCGTATCTGCATTCACCCCAGTTCTCTTATTTTTCCATTTCTCTCTTCACCATAACAAAAAGTTGTTTTCACAGCTATATCATATCCATATTTGAGGTAAACAGGTACACAGCATCACTAATGATTATGAATATTCTACGAGCATTATTCGACTTCACATGAATTCAATGTTGAATTAGGAATCATAATATTTTTAATTTATTTCAGGTAAACACTAGCAAGCTCAGCAAATAGCATAATGGTCCATTAGTTTCTTTGAATGAAGCTTACTTATGAGTTTCCGATACACTTCAAATTAATAGAAGAACGGCTTACTCTATCAGGAAACCCAAGGACAGTAACCCAATTCTGTCATATCCTTACAAGAAAAAGCCTAGACCATCATATAGAACAAAATGATAATATCCTCGAGGGAAAAAAATGCCAATCCGATTTGTCACATTTATGTAATACATATTCAATTTCATTATTCTTCTCTCGAAAGACAGTACCGAACAAAGAGTTCTATGTCATAGAGATAGAACTCTTTGGTACCGAAAGTCAAACTGAATGAGTCGAATGTAGTTCAGTATAATACGAGATTTGTTAGTCCGTTCACAACCTTTTCCGTTATTCCAGGAATTGCTCACTAATTGTATACTCATAACTATGGATAAGAGAAGGTTAACTACTATTTTAGGAATTTTTCATTTAATAATAACATATACAAATATTCACAAACATCTAGTAAAGGCCGAATGGGCTTCGGACTACTGGGCTAGCAGCAAATGGAGTTCTGTAAGCAGGATGTCCATAGCCTAACTGATTGTAGGGGCCGGTCAACGAGGGATGGCTGTACGGTGATCCTAAACCTGCTCCATATGGAATTGCAGATACAAGTGGGCTTGGGGCGATTCTAGCTACATGGCCTACTGGTGATGCAAGTGGTTCTTTGTGTACAACAGCATTGAAACCTTGGACACCGGCTGTGTATTCAACAATTCTTTTGGTGCCATCAGCCTCGACGAGAGAGTAGTGACCTTGTACATCATCTCCCACACGAGTTTCAGCTTGATCTTTACTATCTCCGGTTATGGGATCGTTCACAGAGTAATCAAAGTTGTAGTGTGCTGGTGCATATTCATCTGCTAATTCGTGTCTGATTACAGGTGATGCAATATGACCTCCATATCCATTGATGAGTGGTGCACCATAACCTGGAGGGATTATAGCAGAGCTGCATGTTGCCAAGATGGTAGCAAGAACTACGATCTAGAATGAAGAAACATATTTTATCAAAAATGACCTTGATATTCAGAACTACATAAAGTTTGAAAAAGAGTTTAGCGTTTCATGACCAAACATTTGTAATTAATATTAGAAAAACGCAACAGAGTTCCTTTGATACGGATTCACATAAATATTGTTTGAGAATATATTTCTACCTTATTCGACTACAGCGTCATAGGAAATAGTTCAGAAGAGAAGGGGTTGATGTTCATAATTTACTTTGATCATGTTCAAATAAATTCCTGTATAGGAAATATGAAATATATATTCAAGGTGAATAGGTTTCGTGGTGACCACTGTGATCTTAAATTCAAAAGTGACGGTTATACTAGAATTTTACTCTAATTCTATAGAAAATGTTTGATAGAACTTAGAGATCAGTGAAATACCTTTCTTATTTCGTTATAAAATAATGGGTTATAGGGTGAGTCATTTGAAGAAGTTAAATGATCTTTAGATATGCATTTTGAATCACCTCTACCTACATAATTATTTTATCCATGAAATGGATGAATTGAATTCAAAACAATATAGTAATGATAATATGTTTTAATATTTATTAATTAATAAGATACCGTTCGTCGAATTGAACCTTCTTCCATAATAAAAACGAACATAGAAGTCCTATCACGTACCGAACCTCTGTATTGGAAGAATCTACATGGGCCGGATTGTTCTATTTGAAACTAGGAAGTTAGAGTCCACCCAGTCGATATAACGGTAAGTGTATGCATATTTGATAACTTTGAGATTAGCTGCGCATATCCAGAAACGTCATACCATGGATGTTCAGGTTCCAATCACCTATTGTTTCTCTATAACGTTTAAATGGATTTCGAAGAATCCCTTGTTAAGATATGAGCCATTTGACTAGCGTCATGTTCCAACCAAAAAGCTACCAGCTCGGATATCTTGATTTGTATTTTACATCTCTGATTTGAAAGAGAGTTTCATGTCATTTCATTAGGAGAAGTTGTTGCGTCGAGTTAGGATGCCCAAATTTTTCACAAAGTGATATTCTAATCTTTAGTTCGCTTCAGATAAGTCATTTCCACAGTACTGGATGCGCAAGTACAATATCTCCGAATACTAGATTTTATAGCAACAATTCATTCACAATTAGTCCCAACATGAAAATCTATATTCATTTTGTAGATATTGAAATCCATTGAACCTTGCATAGAGTGTGATGCACACTGAATCTCTTATCTTATGTGAATTTTGATATTTTATATCGATTGGACATAAATGGAATTACAGTTGTTAATATCCTATTGTATATAAAACCAATCATGAATATTCTAGTGAGGTGTTATTGATCCCAATTTGAATTAAATTCAAATTCAATTATCCGAGATTCATTTTACATAATTTCGATCATAGGTTAAAATTACTCGACTTGACTGCAAATATGTAAAATTGCATATTCAAATTTATTGATAATGAGCGATGAATTAAGAACGCTAATGAACAAGTTACTGAGTGGTAAAATCATAGTGACTTTATTTTTTGTGAACGTAAAGAATTTTGAGTGAAGTTCTTCGTTTACCATTATTAACATCATATTTTTATTTCTATTTTTAAGTATTCATTTGTTATTACTATACTTACAAGGAAAGCCATGTTGAATTGTTGTATTGCAACTTGGAACTGATCATCTGAAATGTGAATCCAGGTATTTATACACCTTACAAGTTATGCAGATGAATAATTGGTTTCGAAGATCCAAATGTTACATTTGCATATCATCACTGAGTTCACAATTGACCTTATGCTTCACGAATTTTATTGTAGAATGATTGTCTTGAAGATTCTGAGTATTACCAGTTTCCTGGCTGTTATTTGAACTAGAAATCCAAAAGCCTTTTTTTATTCGTCTCAAATAATAAGACACCGGCTAAATTGATCATCAATGAATATTTTACCTGCCAATTTTGGGTATGAACTGATCTTCACTTGTTGGAAATCTGTTATATTACGAATGAACACTATACTGTTGGAAAGTTCCGAAATGAAGGTAGTACTAACTACGTATACATAATTAGATTCAGGTTGCTTACATATAATAGTATGGTCTACAGACTGTTCAAATTTCAGTAACGACATTCCCAGAATATTGAATATTATAAAACAGATAACAATTAAAAGTAAGCTCTCTAAATCTGAATATATCGGAAAAGTATAGAAGCCTTACATATTTTGGTAAAATCTCGAATGATATCGTGAATTTATCAATGTGAATTCAACTACTTCTTTCAAAATTACACATTACGTCAACATTTGAAAAATAACACAGGTAATTTAGAAAACCGAGTGTAATCTATAGTCTATAGGTTAAATTGTGGAACTTGTCCAAGTTGCATTAAAGCAGTACCGCTCCTAAATATCAAAAATCTTTCAAAGGAACGGATATGCGAAATATGTGCAGTTCACATTCCTTCCCAAAACTTAATTGTAATGTGTCTGTATTGATCTCCACAAGAAAAATCTTTAAAGGAATTCTTTGAAATATTTGAAAATTCTTTTAAATTATAAGAAGATTTTAAAAATAGTAATCTTCTATTGGGGGTGACTACAATTTTAGATTTTTAGAACCCAACGATAATAACACTTTCAAATTAAAAAGACTTTTAGACGAATATGGATTTAAACAGACTGTATTCCAACCAACCAGGGTGATTTCCAATACCCGTACTTGTCCGGATAATATTTTTGTAAATTTTAAAAGCATAAGTGCCGAAGTTTTGAATGCACCTGTATCAGATCATAGCCCTAAAATTTTAATTATAAAAAATATAACTTCCAACAAAACTGAAACCAAAAGAGTTAGGAGTTTTAATGCTCAAAATATGATTACGTTCACAAACTTTTTAAAAAATGAGCAATGGGAATCCGTTGACTCAGCGTTATCGTCAAATGACAAAATGAATAATCTTCTAAATATATTTAATCATCACTATGAATATTGTTTTCCGTTCGTCGAAAAAAAATACCCTAATAAAAAAGTTAATAAGTTTAAAAATACACCTGAGTTAGTTAAATTAAAAAACACTATTTTATTGCTAAAAGAATGTTATCGACAAAATCCGACTGTGGATAAGAAAAATTTAATAAAAAAATATCAACAAAAATATAATTGTTTATTTCATAACACTGAGGTAAATTCCCATTCACAAAGAATTTTATCTTCCGACAACAAAAACAAAAGTATTTGGCAAACAATAAATTTTGAAACCGGCCAAACGTCTAAGTCTAACACTTATGATGGAAAAATATCAGCTGATCAATTTAATCTGGCTTTCACTGGTAATGCTAATAAAATTGTAAGCTCTTTAAATAAACAAGTTTCTCAAACTTTTCTTATTAACAACTGTAATTCAACTTTTTTCTTGAACCCAATAACTAGTTTTGATGTTATAAAAATAATTAAATCATTTAAAAATAAAAAATCCTGCGATATTTATGATTTGAATATTAAACTTATTAAAGATTGTTGTGAGCACATTGCGGAACCCCTAGCCGATATTTTTAATGTTGCAATTTTTAAAAAGGGTGATGGAAACGACCCAGATAATTACCGACCAATATCCATTCTGCCTATATTATCAAAAATATTGGAAAAATACATTTTTGATAATTTACAACTTTTCTTGATTAAGCATCAATTATTATCAAACAATCAATATGGCTTTAGGAAGGGATGCAGAACCACCGATGCAATACTGCGCCTTATGAGCTTTGTTGCTGAGGCCTTTGAAGAGGGGGAGTGTTGCGTTGGTGTTTTTGCGGACCTGACTAAAACATTCGATTGTGTTTCACACGCCATTTTGATAAACAAGTTTTATTATTTTGGAATACGGGGCATTGTTTATCAACTTTTATCATCTTACCTAAGACACCGAACACAAACGGTATACCACTTAGGTAAACTGGGAACAGAAATGCCGATACTACGGGGTTTGCCGCAAGGTTCCATTTTGGGGCCAGTTCTTTTTTTCTATATATTAACGACTTACCAAATATCATTTCTTCAAATGAATGTCTTCCTTTGCTTTTTGCAGATGACTCAAACTTTTTAATTAAGAGTAAATTATTTAACGACATTGATCATAACAGTGTTGTCACCTCGGCATCTAACTGGTTTACTTCAAACGAACTTTTTTTTAATGAAGCAAAAACTCAAATTCTTAATTTTCAGTGTCGGCCTAATTCTTTTGGTTCTGTTAAGTTTCTTGGTGTTGTGATAGATAGTTCTTTAAACTGGTCACACCACATTACCTATCTTAGTAAGAAATTAGCTCGGGCGGTTTACGCAACTAAAAGAATGTACAGAATTGCTGGCGAGGAGGTGGCCCTTGTAACTTACTATAGTCTGTTTCACTCCATAATGTCGTATGGTCTCATAACATGGAGCAACGCTGCTCATACTCGTTTAGAAAAAATTTTCATATTACAAAAAGTGGCCGTAAGAGCTATTAAAGGTTTAAAACAAGAAACTCATTGCGAGTCTGGTTTTAAAGAATTAAAAATAATGTCATTATTTCCACTAATTGTTTATGAACACCTTATGGATGTAAAACTCCACTTAATTGAATACACCACTCATTCAGATTATCACTCTTACTCAACGAGAGGTTGTGACCAACTCTATTGAAAGTAAGCAATAAACTTGGTCTTGCCCTCTTTAATGAATTGCCTAGTGATATTCGATCAATTAATAGAATTTCAGTATTCAAAACAAAAATTTAAAAAATCCTTTTGGAAAGTTGCTTGTACTCTGTTAAAGATTTTTTTAATGTTAACTGTTTTAACATGTGATAGTACTTATTTAGTAATTTATTAGCTTAATCTTTTAATGTATATGCATTTATCTTGACCTGTCCACAAAACGTATATTTTAACGGATAAATAAATTTCTTATTCTTATTCTTATTCTTTTTTAAGTAGGTCAAAGTGAAACGTCTCTCCTCTGTAGAGTGGGTGCACATTTATGTAGATTAGAAATAACAAAGTTAACTCTCATTATGCCAAACATTTGTTAGAGACGGTCTACCAATTTCATTAAAATTTTGAAATTTTCCATGTGTCTAATAAAACTTTTATACAACTTGGAATACTCTGAAATCAATAAATATAAGCAAAGTAATATTTTACTCAAATCGTGTATCCAAATGTTACAGAATGCAGTAGATTCGTCAATAAGCAAGATATATGTTAGCAAGATATATGTTAGCACCGTAACGATTAGCCGAGATTTTTTTCTCACCTTAATATAGGAGTATTAAATATATTATGGATGTATCTTCACTATTCTTTTGTATGCGAGGTAGTGCTGGTTAAGACGAAGTGTTTCTCTTGAATCGGGTTATATGACACAAGGTACGTTTCCGTGTAGCTGCCAAACGGTAAATGCACTTTAATATTAATTTCCCTAAATCTTGAAATTGACATTAAAGTTATGGTTATCTATAATTAAATGTTCCGCAAAGGTTGGGTCCGATTCAATATTAATGAAACTACTTATATGTGCTATGATCTGTTTTTAGAAGTTCAAAGAATATAGACTTAGTTTTATTAATAATAAATCGGGTACAACCTATGCGGAACATTTAATTATAGGAAACCATAACTTCAATGGTAATTTCAAAATTTTACACATTCAGAATATTAAAAGTAAAGAATTGAATTTGCTGCACAGAAAAAAATGATGGCTATGGTTACTAAAATTTGGATCATTTCAACAAAGAAAATGAGTACCTATATAGACACAGCAAAAATATGAGTGAATGTAACAACATTTTCCTTCTAATTAGATGTTGCTGTATCAGCTTATCCACCATGTATCAGAAGCCAACAGAATTTCATCATATCTTTGTTGTACAAGACAATAATTTTGCTGATTCCAGCACACTGTTTTGTTTCACGAGCAGTTTTCTATGAGTGCTTATAACAATTATACTTAGCTGATTTAACAACCTTTATTTGCTGCGCGAGTCACGAGAAGCAGGTAGGAACTGAAAATGTGTTTAGCTATTATTGCAAATGTTACTGCAGTGAGAAACAATGAATTTAACAGTACCAGCTGAATATTATAGCATCGATAGCGAATATGTTTAGCTATTACTGCAAAAACTACTGCTGTGTAAAACAATGTATTTAACAACATAAGCCAAATATGTTTGCACCTGTAGCAAGTTTTAGCTATTATAGCAAAAGCTACTGCTGTGGAAAACAATATATTTAACAATACCAACCAAATATTATGGCATCGGTAACGAATATGTTTAGCTATTACTCCAAAAGCTACTGCTGTGGAAAACAATGTAATTGATGTTGTTAATTACATTGTTTTCCACAGCAGTAGCTTTTGGAGTAATAGCTAAACATATTCGTTACCGATGCCATAATATTTGGTTGGTATTGTTAAATATATTGTTTTCCACAGCAGTAGCTTTTGCTATAATAGCTAAAACTTGCTACAGGTGCAAACATATTTGCCAAATAGTCGAGGAATTATAGCCAAAATGATCGAATTTTTCACTGGCAACCTGTATCGAGATGCGGTTTTCGCCATTTGCTTCAGTAACACAATAGAAAAAAATTTTACATATTTGTTTTACCAGGAAAAGCTTGGTTGCATTTGTGCATACAAAAAATGCACCTAAATCATGCAATTTGCTGATCTGTGTAAATATTATATTGTCGCTCATCAAATATTGATCAAAATTGGCCAGAATTTGTTACTCGGGGGTTTTTGGGGTCGCTGATTACGAATTTGATGTTTTCATAATGCCAAGCTGCACCCTGGGGCAGATTTCAGGGGCTTGGGGTGGGGGATTTGCAATATAAAGCGGAAATCCTCAAATTTTCTCAATCATTCGGTATTTTATGGCAATTTTGGGATTTTTAAACACAAACTATATGTTCGTTAACTCAAGTGCCCGGGGCGAAGTGGGGCAATGTGGGACACTTGGGACTATTATCGAATTTCAACCATCAAACCTAAAAACCTTGTTCTCTTTAGGTTTTTGTGGTCGCTGAACACGGATTCAAGGTGCATTTTCAGCTCAGATGCTCCTGGGGCAGTGTCCTCTGGGGCAACAACGGGCGCATCTGGGGCAGTAAACCAATTTCAACTGTCGAACATCAAAACTTCGTTACCCAGGGGTTTTTGTGGTCGCTGAACACGAATTCAAGGTGCATTTTCAGCTCAGATGCTCCTGGGGCAGAGTGTCCTCTGGGGCAACGTGGAGCATCCGGGAAAGTCAATCAATTTCAACTGTCAAACATCAAAACTTCGTTATCCCGGAGAACAAGGTTTTTAGGTTTGATGGTTGAAATTCGATAATAGTCCCAAGTGCCCCACATTGCCCCACATTGCTCCACTTTGCCCCGGGCACTTGAGTTAACGAACATCATTTAGTTTGTGTTCAAAAATCTCAAAATTGCCATGAAATACCGAATGATTGAGAAAATTTGAGGATTTCCGCTTTATATTGCAAATCCCCCACCCCAAGCCCCTGAAATCTGCCCCAGGGTGCAGCTTGGCATTATGAAAACATCAAATTCGTAATCAGCGACCCCAAAAACACTCGAGTAACAAATTCTGGCCAATTTTGATCAATATTTGATGAGCGATAATATAATATTTGCACAGATCAGCAAATTGCATGATTTAGATGCATTTTTTGTATGCACAAATGCAACCAAGCTTTTCCTGGTAAAACAAATATGTAACATTTTTTTCTATTGTGTTTCTGAAGCAAATGGCGAAAACCGCATCTTGATACAGGTTGCCAGTGAAAAATTCGATCATTTGGCCTATTTACGGCTATATTTCCATGACTAAAATATGTTTGCACCTGTAGCAAATATGTTTAGCTATCATTGCAAATGTTACTGCTGTAAGGAACAATATATCTTAAACCTTCAGCCAAATTTGTTTGCAGCCGTAGCAATAAGTACATGTATTATTACAAATGCAACTGCTCTAAGAAACAATATGGCACTTCCACCCAATTATATTTGCACATTCAGCAAATATGTTCAGCTCTTATTGTCAATGCTACAGCTGTGTAGGACTCGATATTCTCGACAATCTTAGTCCGATGTCTGCAACAACAGCGCCTCTTAATCAGTTGGTAGGTAACCACTTTTTTTCAGCTGTAACAGATCCTGTAGTAATAGAATCAATCTTGGGGTACTCGTGCAGTCTTATGATAAATTTATCCGAGAATATATAGAAAAATGATTTTTGAGCAAATAATAGCAGGATAACTAGCACTTCTCAATATTGGATGATAGGTATGGATCTTATATGAAAAAAGGTATAAGAAGACATTACAAAAATGATTTATTTATTGCTTGAGTAGGTACTACTTCAATTTGTATAATAATAATCTACAACAAAAATTAACATGTTTTACATATGATGTATCTTCAAAACAGTTCACTCACACACAAACTCCTGCTGTGATAGTGAATAGTTTTGAATCTAGACCAAAGCTTTCTCAGCATATTTATTTATAAATCATAAAATGAAATATTTAGCTAAGCTCAAATGCAAATTTTGGTATAGCAATTCAAAATATGAAAAATGAAAATCAAATCACACATCAAGCAATATTTTTCTCAACATAAAATTCTTGATGCTTATACCGACTGTATAATAAGTGGGAGATTATAGCTACAATATTTGGAAAGCACATTTCAAACAGCATTTTCTGTCAATATGCAATAGAATAAATAATAACATACTAAATATATAATATAGTAAAATATGAATAAAATGAAAATATTTTTTACACGAATGCAAAGACAATGTCCTTCGTTGAAGAGTTGTATTGAATTCTATTGTGTGAAACAAAAGTGCTTTTCGCTATTTTTACTGAGATCAATTCTCTTTATATTATTATATTTATGCCTATTTGTCCAAAACAGACCAAATAATTCAAAGAACAAAATCTCTTTGCAATATGTGACATGGCAGGGGATCAATTAAATCTTTGAAGAAAATGAAAATTTTATTATTCCTCAAGAAAACTTCATAAGCATGAAAATGTTCATTGAAAAGAATATTTTCAGTATCAAAACAAATAAAACCAGCCTCGTCATTACACATCAAAACATTCTCGATAATATAAAATGTTGGAGCCATATCATTTAAACTTCCTATAATGGTCGCACCTTTTCTACATGTTATGTCATTGATATGTATCCATTTATAAGCTGAACAATTACTGCTGAAGTCTTCACAATAATAATTTTGGAATAGAGAATTATTACCAATTTCACGTTTGTAATTTGGCCCAAGTAAATAGTTGCGTCTCAGAACTTCCTGATTTGAGAATCTGTTACACAAAATCAGCTGATGTTTCAATGCCCAAGTATAAGTTATATTCCTTCTTGATGATGTTACGTTACGGCGGTCATTTTAGATTGTCGATGTTTTGACTCAAATCTCATTGATGATATATGTCTTAAGGGGCTCACCATTTTCATAATGTATGCATAATGAAGAAGGAAATGAAATTTTGGCTCTATAGTATTCTTAAACGAAATCAAAAAAAGCTCGTAATCTTCAATGATAGCCATATCTAATTGGTGTGCCGTCTGAATTGAAATTACATTGGCCAAAACAATATCTGAAATTTCTCGAAGTGTTAAATATAATTCCCGTACCGGATGTGATATGAGAATGAAATCACCAACTAATAAACAAAAAAACTTGATGAAGCACATCATTTCAGAGGATGACATGGAAAGTTTGGTTTTCTTTTCAAAATTTAATGAGAAGTGGAGGCTTATTTTTCAAATCAATATCATAACAAAACCCCTTCTAATATGTCATGCATATAATCTACACTTACATTATTTGTGACATGAAATGTCGGTATTTCATTCAATGTACATGATTCTTCCATACCTGTTTGACTACTATCATTGAGAATAATGTGCTCATTTTAATTGTTCTCATCACGCAAAGTTACATTTTGAATATGGCATAAATGTTGTGAAACATTTTTTGACGATGTACAAAACCTGCAATAAAAATTGCATGAAAAGCTTTCCACTAAACCTGATATAGAATGTAGCCCAAGATTATCCCCTAATACTGAACCTAACACGAAATAAATGGTTTTACTATTTCCATCAATTGTTACATCGATACCATTCTTTTCTAAAAATATCAATTCCTCAACTAAAGGTTTAAGGCTACATTTATTTCCAAATTGTTTCCGATCATCAGAATGAAACAGGGCTACTTAAATCATGTTATTCAAGGTGCTTCGATATTCTCGGATACACAATATCATCAGTAGTATGATTATTCAACTTGGAATGCCATGAAGTGCTGTGTATAAAATTTGAAACATTGTTCCCTCCACTCAAATAATGACCATATGCATTGACTACTTTGAAAAAATCTGGTAATTCAAATAAATTCTTCAATACATGCCTCTCTGGTATAAATTGTGCTGTAACAGATACTTTTCTCAGAAATGTACTTGTTTTTGAAACATCGGCATCCACTCGATGACCAATTTCATATTTAATTGGTTTAATCAAGCGAGTTGATTTCTCAAAATCTTTGAATCGCAAATATTCGGAGGACCAAGTGTTCAAATGGATTTTTCAAGTGATCAAACATCAAACTTGTGTTTTGGTTGAAACTGTCATCAATGCCCAAGGAAGTCAACTTATCACTTACTTTTTTTGAATAATTTCCAGAAACCCCCCATTTATGAAATTTAAAAATTCGTCAATCATTACTTGCACCATATATCTGTAATGACTCTATGGAATACAATTTTGTTATGAAAGTTTCAGATTGAATTCTGATTAAATTTGCATAATTCTTCAAATCACACTCATTATTCTCTATATCATTCGAAGTTACTTCTTCATCTGTGAAAAAAGTTCACCCTCATCAGGATATTCCTCATCATATTTACTGTTTGAATCTTCACCTTAACTATTTTCATGCTGACTTACGAGATGTTTTCTCAATGACTGATATAGATTGAAAATTCTTTGACAATTCCCTTGACTACTCCTGTAAATACTTTCAGATGTCAGCTTATGAATAAGCTTGAAATGATATGATAATCCTTCCAAAGATTTGGTAGCAAAATTACACATAAAGCAAAAAAACATATTTGTTATTATCTTGGACAATTTCCATACAGAAACCTAACTCTCTCTGTCAATTTTAGCACATTGACTCATTATTGGCGATTTTGTTCCTCGTATTTGTAAGATCGTTGAGTATGGTCTTCAACCCGATGAATTTCTTGTATCTATCCTTGTGAATGTCATAAATGATTTTTTTATGAACAACCATACCTGCTCACACTCGATTGGGTATTTAGCATCAATGGCAAAAAATATCTTGAAACATATGTCTCTTATGAGGTTTGGCACTTTATATAATTGTTCATCAATTTGAATGTATATGGCTGTGATGTCGTTTAGAGAACCCACTATCAAAATGAATTAATGAATGTCTGGAGAGTGGCTTTCCAACGAAGAATTTTTGTGTTCCTGTATTCGACAATATGGCTTAGCTTATCAATGTCCCAAAATTAGATTTATGAAACAATATTCCACACAACATACATGAGCATATATGAAAACTGGATAAACTACTAGATTCTCAAGAGATATTGATCAACCGTACTACATGTATAAGACTCTAGTTTTTTCTCCAAATAACGAAGTCTGTTTTATTATCAAAGATTTTCTTCAAATGATGAACTTCACTAAGATTCATTAATCAAGTAAGTATATCATGGGAATTCATTCATTTGTCAAACTTTATTCAATTTACTATGAATTTACTTGAAGTAACTTTGAAAATATTATCATTTTTAATGAACTATAAAAGAGTTCACATTGTGGATACACTATAAATAAGAAACAATCACCCTTCTCCACTGAAAATACCAGAGGACCTTTCGGCTACCAAATAGTCATCATCAGAGTGAACTAAAATATAAATCAACATGTGCGTGATTAATAAACCCAAATAGTATTTAAACAGGCACATTTCTATTTCTCTTTTAGTTTACTCTCATGATGGTTATTTGGTAGCTGAAAGGTCCTCAGTACTTCAACAGTATATTTAGCGGAAGAAGGTAGCTGTTTCTTATTTATAGTGTTATCAGCATTTTTGCTCGCCACGACATTTAACACGAATGATTCTAGAATTTCCTGACACGGTCTCCACTGGTCATCTTCAATCTTCAGAACTGTAATTGTGGGAAGGAGAAACGGTATTAATAATAAAATTCTAATTAATATACTCATTCATGTAATGATAATATTCCGGAGGTTACCTTAAGTGGACTCATTTTCGATGGCTTCAATTTTCCCAATAATATTGGCATCTCTATTATTTTTGTAGTGTTGTATGACAACATTAAATGCTCTTCCATATTCAGAGTAAAACGTTAGTTCCTTTCCTGGGTACAATTGTGGAAAATCACTCTCAAACTGCAACCGAATCAGCCAGTTTTTGTTGATAAAAATGAAGAGTGTGCAAATCTTACTAATTCAAGTCCATCATCTTGAAGCAGAGCTGGATATTTTTCTAAGTAGGAATAAATATCTCATTCTTTTATTATGGATCGTGTGATATTGAAGGTTTGGTTCCAATAGTAACCATAGGCCAGGGCGTTGTATTATTTTCCAACCACAGGAGGAAATCTTTTACTTCATCTGGGAGCACTTTATTCTCTAGAATTATAATAGAATTTTTTAGTACCTATGTATAAATGTACAGGATAATTGGTTAATTGACGTAATCTTTGCGATTGTGTTAGTAGAGCTTATTTGTAACTGATTCAACCATAATACCATTACTCAAATTCAAATAACTTTTGAGATAACTAAATAAATTTTTGTGTTTATCAGAAATAATTCAAAATACGAATCCTATTCTGAAAAACTATTTATAGTTCAATACTATAAATCACCACAATCACCCGTATCCACTAAAGTTACTGTTAATGTACCAAAGACCTGTCAGCTACCAAGTAGCATCATTAGAGTAAACTCGTGAGTTTAAAAGTCCTTAATGTTGTTACAGTATTTTTAGTGGATACATGCGATTGGTTCTCACTTACAGTTTAAACAGTATATCCACAGTGTGAACTGTTTTTATTTATAGTTGTATAGTTTACAAAGAAACACAAGTTGAACACTCGACAGATCCTCATTATCTAATCAAGATGAAGCAATTTTTCTATAAAATTAAAATAAGAGAAACAACTGACACTCGTTCAAAAATCTGCTGATATTTGTGCATTCATATCTATTAATGCCCAAAATTTGTATTCTTTTATGAAAGAAATTGGAACATATTTTCCGAAAAGGTTAGTTTTCCATTCGTATGACAGTTATATTTAAATATTTCACATAATTTTAGCTTACATAGGTACCTACATACCTGGCTAAGCTGGGGTTTTTGTAGAAGACTTTTTACTTATCATGCCAACTTTAGCGAATCTTGTTCTTAAATTGTAATATTTGTTGAATAGTTTTCCTCTCCCTGATTTATTTACATTTATCCCCACTGTACGGAAGTAACAGTCCTAGAAGAAGCTATGCCTAAAAGTAAAAGTAAAAATGATTGTTACCTTAGTTTCCGTAGGGAATAGTTGTTGGATAAAAGTAGCAAAATCATTCAAATCTTTATTAGATGAGAGCCTGAAATAGATGACATCACTTTACAGAACTGTATACAGGCTTTTTCATTATAACATTTAAAAAATGTATAGGTAGGTACTCAGACCAATCATTCATATTTCATTGATCAAATGTGTTGGAATTCCCAACATCTGGTGGGTCGGTCCTTTGTCGATCATTAGATTTAAGATAAGTTAAGGGTACATATCTCATTTATTGTAGTTTTCTTGGAACCTCTTTTACTTAGTGCATTCATTACCCTATTCAGCAAATTCATGAATAGAAAAGGTTCCAAGAAAGTGATTCAATAGTCGCACAAAAATATTTGGAAAACACACGATTGTAGGGGGTTATTGCCACCCCACTACAAAAATATGAACAGCCATTCATTATGTAAGTTCTGATGGTGAAAAAGGCAGTATTGAAATATCATTCGACCTGGTAAAGGGAATATAGTAACCTGTAAATAGAGATGTATATGTATTAATATAGTGATTTATTCAACATTAGACTTTTCTTGGGATCCACATACACATAATTAAACCCCTATCTCAGCCGCTACTCAAGTGTAGCAAAACGAATATAAGAGAAGCAGCAAGTCTCCTCGCAATATTAGGAAGTGCCTTCCCTAAATTCAACATATGGTCCTTCGAGCCGGATACTCCGAAGAAGTTCATGTTCAGAATACAAAATTCATCAAAAAGCTGAATCGATCAAGATATAAGGTAAGTGGGATATTCAATTCCTTCTGAATATTTCCCATTTATTTTATTCCATTCAGTTTTACTTCACAGTGTACATTTCTCAATTTTCTATATTGCAATCTGAAGTAATTAAAATGAATTTAGATCAATAAATAAGCAAACGCGGCAGTCTGAAGGCTAAGTTTACTGAATTCATTAAACACGTAAACAATATCAATAACTTTTCATTGTCTGAATTAAAATTGCGGCTAAATGAATTCATGCATATTTTAGAGGAGTTCGATAATATTCAACAAGACATTGAATTAAAAAATGATTCAGAAGAGCAAGAAATAGAAAGAGATTCTTTTGAAAACGAATATTATCGGATTGTATCCACTATCCAAGATATTATTTGTAATCATGAAAATAAAGTAGCAGATAAATCTTGTTCCACTAATTCTCAAACTAAACCTGTTAATGTGCAATTACCGATAACTAATTTGCCATTATTCAAAGGGGAATATGAACAATGGTTGGGTTTTCATGATTTATTCAGATCCTTAATACACGTCAAAAATGAATTAGACGATATTCAAAAATTTCAATATTTAAAATCTTCTGTAAAGGGAGACGCAGCTCGCGCTATCGACTCATTACCTTTAACACATGAAAATTAGATTTTAGCATGGAATATCTTAACTGAACGCTTTCCTAATAAAAGACTCATTATACAGAGCCATGTAGAAGAAATATTCAATATACCGGTTGTCACAAAAAATTCGGCAACTTCTTTAAGGTATTTATTAGATGAATTGATAGCAAATTTACGAGTTTTAAAGCAGTTAGAAATGCCGACGGATAAATGGGATGGCTTACTAATCAAAATAATTACATTTAAATTAGATTATAACACAGTTAGTGAATGGGATGCAACATTGGATAAACATTTTTCAACATTTGACAATCTTTTAAATGTTTTAACCCGCAGATGCGAGAGATTCTTGTCTCGCGAACGAAATCAATCAAATATAGTGATTCACAAAAATTCTAATTCACTAAATTCGAATCAAAAATTCGAGAACCAATTTTCGAATCAAACGATGCACGTGTCAACTAAAAATCTGAATTGTATTTTATGCAGACATTCTCGTCATTTATTTCAATGTAAGGAATTTAAAAACCTCAATGTAAATAGCCGCATTGAATTAATTAATAAACATAAAATATGTAACAAATCATACAACTGACAAATGATACAACTGACAAATGCTTAGTAAGCAAATGCAGAAATTGCTCTGAAAAACATAATACTTTATTATGTAACTCAATGAGAAATACTATCATAAATGAAGGTACGGAATTTCCGTCAACTTCCACAACAATAGCGACATCATCAATCTCACAATCTCAAATTTTATTGTCTTCTGTTGTAGTAATGATCAATGACAGAAATAATAAACTTGATTACTGCAGAGTTTATTAGATTCAGGGGCTCAAGGAAACTTTATCTCTGAAAAGTCAACAAATTATGTTTAACACCAAAAAACATTAATATACCCTTATCAAGTATCAATAATGCAAGATCACATATTTCAAAATTAGTCGGTGCAACAATCAAATCGCGAATTGATTCATTTAAATTAAACTTCAAATGTTTTGTAGTATCAAAGGTTACGGAAAAATTACCGTTTTATAGTTTTGATATAACTTCGTTAAACATACCACAAAATTGTGAACTTGCCGACCCTGAATTCAATAAATGTTCAGAAGTTGATATGATAATAGGTGCTGAATTTCATTTTGAGTTATTTACTCACGGACAAATCAAAACATGAAGAAATGGTCATGTTTGGCAAAAGACGCATTTTGGGTGGATTGTTGGAGGCCATATAATTAATCCAAATAAGCAAAACGAATTGCGTTCAACAACATGCAATTTAAATATAGTAAACATTGATGAAATTATTGAGAAATTTTGGGAAATTGAAAACTGCCCTACCAAAAATGATAATACAAGTACAGAAAGTGCATGCGAGTCTTATTTTTTGTCTACTTATACGCGAACACCTGAAGGCAGATTCACAGTGAAAATACCATTTAAACAAAACTCTCCAATACTAGGAAACTGGATCAATCAAGCATACTCTCCCGATTATATTCTCTTGAATGTGAATTGGAGAAAAATGAACAATTACGACTTGAATATACAGTTTTTTTGGACGAATATATTAAACTCGGTCACATGGAAGAAGTTTCAAAAACAGAAACGAATAAAAGAGATAGTGAAGTTTACTGTTCAACTCATCATGCCGTTATAAACGAAAATAGTACCACAACAAAATTGCGTGTTGTTTTTGATGGTTCTGCCAAAACAAGTACAGGCGTAAGCTTAAATGAAATTCAATTAGCAGGTCCTACCATATAACAGGATTCATTTTCAATTATTCTTCTATTTCAATCACACAAGTATGTTCTAAAGGTGGACATAAGAAAGATGTACAGACAAATAGAAATTAATGACGAACAACAAGATTTCCAGAGAATTCTTTGGAGATGTAATGCACTGGATGAAGTTAAAACATTTAAATTAAAAACCGTCACTAACGGAACGTCTTCTGCACCTATTTTGGCAGTCCGTTGTTTATATCAGTTAGGTTTGGATAATAAACAGTTGCGCCCAAACTTATTTGATATTATAACAAAGGAGTTTTATGTAGACGACCTACTCACAGGAGCGAATAATTTACAAGAACTCGTAGATATAAAGAACAACCTGATTAAAATATTAAATTCGGGAGGGTTTGAGCTAAGTAGATTCAAAGTCAATATTACCCACTAATTTGAAGGATTCGTTTACATTAAATTCAAATGAGGAATCTAAAACACTAGGGCTATTATGGAATAAAAATTCAGATACATTTAGATATTCAATTAATTTAAATGTAACTACAAACAATAGAAAAATCAAAATAACAAAGCGTTACATTTTGTCTAAAATTGCACAAATTTTTGACCTTCTAGGTTTCTTAGGGCCTTTAATAATACTTGCCAAATTAACTTTGCAGAAACTATGAATTTTAAAGCTATGGTCAAATTTTTCTACTCGTTTACCGATTGTTAATCAAATAATAGTTCCGCGAAACATAATACCAAAAGCATATGAATCACTTGAAATTCATGGTTTCTGTGATGCATCGGAGGAGGCATACGGTGCCTGTCTCTATATTAGACGTAAATTGGATAATAATAATTATTCAATTAATTTAATATGCGCAAAATCTAAGGTCGCACCATTAAAAGCTCTATCATTGCCACGTTTAGAGCTCACAGACCCTTTACTTCTTGCTAAATTATTAAATTCTACATTGAATTCACTCAACTTAAACTTTGAGAAAACTTATCTATGGACAGACTCAAGTATAGTATTAGCGTGGATAAATGCAGAATCAAAAAGTTGGCAAAATTTTGTAGCTAACAGCGTGTCAGAGATACAATTCTCGACAAATATATCAGATTGGCGTCATGTTAGCACAAAACATAATCCAGCTGATTTGATTTCACGCGGTATATAGCATCAGAACTTAAAGAATCAGTTCTTTGGTGGAACGGTCCTGAGTGGTTGTGCAAAACTAAATCTCTATGGCCAAAGTCAGATATAAAAGTAATTAGCAACATCTAACACATTATCTATAAATAATTTCATGAATAAATATTCAGAATTCTCAACTTTACAGCGGGTGTTCGCTTACTGTTTACGTTTTGTACAAAATTGTCAGAATGAAAATTCTAAAATTAAATTATCATATCTAACAACGAACGAACTGCAACAATCTCAACTAAAAATTATTTCACTTCTACATTCTGAAGCGTTCAAACATGAAATTAGTCAATTCAAGAAAGGACGAATTATTTCAAATAACTTATTGCCACTTAATCCATTCATAGATAATTTTGGTATTTTGCGGGTGGGCGGTCGACTATTAGAATCGAATTTACCATTTAATGCAAAGCACCCGATAATACTACCAAGGAATAATCATATTACTAATCTAATTATTCAACAAGAACATAAACGGCAATTACACGCAGGTACCCAATTAACATTAGCATCTTTAAGGCAAAGGTTTTGGCCAATAGCAGGGCGACAAGTAGTCCGTCAAATTATAAGGCAATGCGTTGCTTGTTTTCGTACAAAACCTGTGACCTCAGAACAATAGATGTGAAATAATCCTGCTAAGTGTTTGCAACTTTTGCGACCATTCTGCGGTGTAGATTACGCAGGGTCTATTCCTTTGAAGGCAGGACCGCTGCGTTCATCAAAGGTTGTAAAATCTTATATTGCATTATTTATTTGTTTTAGTACAAAAGCCGTACATTTAGAGTTGGTGAGTGACCTCACGACTGACAGTTTTCAAGGTGGTTTGAAACGTTTTATGTCACGAGGAGGGAAGCCGTCCAATATATACTAAGACAATGGTACCAATTTTATGGGTCCCAAAAATGATTTGAAAAAGCTTAGTGATTTATTACATTCTCAACAATTCATCAAAAACGTAACTGAATCCTTAGCACACGGAAGCATAACTTGGCATTTTATTCCTGCAAACACCCCTCATTTCGGTGGAATTTGGGAAGCCGGTATAAAGTCAGTAAAAACTCATTTGCGCAGAATAATCGGGTATTCAATTTTAACATTTGAAAAAATGTACACAGTGGTTAAGTCACATTGGAGCTTGTTTGAATTCCCGTCCCTCAACTCTTTCCAATGACTCTCAACGATTCCCGAATTCTTACGCTCTACCATTTCCTTATTGGGAGCCCACTGACTTCGACTGCAGATCCAGACATCACAGATTTACCTACAAATAGATTATCCAATTGGCAACACGTTTAACAAATGCTACAATATTTCTGGAAAAGGTGGCATTCGGGATATCTAAACACATTACAGCAACGAACAAAATGGAAAATCAATGCCGCCTATAAAACCTGGCGACATGGTTATTCTTCAAGAAGACATCATCCCTTCTATGAATTGAGCCCAGGACGAGTTGCTGACGTGAATCCTGGGAAGGACGGAGTAGTGCGTGTAGTGTCAGTGAAAACAAAAAATGGATTTGTGACTCGTGCTATAACGAAAATATGTTTGTTACCGATAGACAATTAAAAACAATCTTATTGAAAGATATTCTTTCAAAGGGGCCGGCATGTTGGAATTTACAACATCTGGTGTGTCGGTCCTTTGTCGGTCATTAGATTTAAGATAAGTTAAGGGTACATATTTCATTTATTGTAGCTTTCTTGGAACCTCATTTACTTAGTGCATTTATCACCTTATTCCGCAAATTCATGAACAGAAAAGATTTCAATACAAGAAAGTGATTCAATAGTCGCACAGAAATATTTGGAAAACACATGATTGTAGGGGGTTATTGCCACCCCACTACCCAAATATGGACAACCATTCATTATGTAAGTTCTGATGGTGAAAAAGACAGTATTAAAATATCATTCGACCTGGTAAAGAGAATATAGTAACCTGTAAATAGAGATGTATATGTATTAATATAGTGATTTATTCAACATTAGACTTTTCTTCGAATCCACATACACATAATTAAACCCCTATCTCAGCCGCTACTTAAGTGTAGCAAAACAAATATAAGAGAAGCTGCAAATCTCCTCGCAATATTAGGAAGTGCCTCCCCTAAATTCAACAAAATGTGATCTCTTTTGAAACAAAAGATAGAAATGGTCCATTCATGGTTACAAAAACTAGTTTAGCGCAATAATTTTCAGAAAAAAATACATTCTTATAAGGATTATTAGAGAAACTTTGTTTGACTAGTAAAATTTGGGTGAAACTTAGTTGATAGAGCACAATTTTCGAGTAAAAGTTACTTTCAATTCGAATTAAATATACCATTTTGACTGTAACCTCAATACTTCATTCAAATTTGCATTGAAAATGAGCAAAAGTAGCGTTTGTAGCCAAGATTTTCAATCCTAAGATCACAAGCTTGATATCCAGTGTGACATTAGTAGGCAACACATTGTATCCTAGGATTAAACATTCACTTTTTAGCCCTAAGATTTGAAAGTTTCCTAACAAACGTGATTTCAGTATTACAAGTGACTACTTTTAAATCAGGTTATAGAGAAATATAATAAAAGAGAAATATAATAAAAGGCGCAACATAACGGATGCGTTGTACAAACCACCGCTACAAAAGAGTGTCCACAGGGAGGTGCCCTATCTCCGCTTCTGTGGTGCCTTGTAGTCGATGGATTATTGGAGGAACTGGAAGAGGCTGGGTTTTATGCCCAAGCCTATGCCGATGATTTGGCTGGCGTCACCTTCGGGTGGCACTTGGGGACGCTGTGCGAGCTGCAAAATACGCTGCTCAGCATAGTGGACGGCTGGTGCCGCACGGAGGGGCTAAGGGTAAATCCTGACAAAACGGAAGTTGTTCTGTTTACAAGGAAACGCAAGCTGGGCACACTACCAGAGATTAGTTTCTCTGGCAGGGTCCTGCATTTCAAAGGGTCGGTGAAGTTTCTGGGAGTAATCCTAGACTCTAAATTGACCTGGCGCGAACACCTCGAATATCGAGTGAGGAAGGCCTCTGCGTCATTTTGGGCGTGCAGAAGAGCTTTCAGCAGCACATGGGGGTTACAGCCAAAGATCCTTTATTGGATCTATACTGCTGTGATTAGACCTATGGTTAACTACGCGGTGGTAGTGTGGTGGTCAGGGACAAGGACTGGTATTTCCCAGCGCCCCCTTGACCGTCTGCAGCGACTTGCATGCGTAGGCATACTGAGCGGCATGAGGTTGGCTCCGACGAGAGCCCTTGAAGCTCCAGCTGGATTACCACCTCTACACTTATACATTAAAACTGAGGCCATGAGAACGGCGTATAGGTTGAAGGACCTAGGACACTGGACCAAAAAGTACCATTCTCGTGGACACTCATCGATTCTAAGTGAGGCAATCTCTAAATGCCCCATACTAGGAATAAAGCAAGATAGCATGATTCCTGCTATATGTCTCACTATCCCCAAAATCCTCATCCCGGATAGAGGAGATACCCTCACCCTACTACCACCAGACGGGCTCGTATGGTTCACAGATGGGTCCAAGGTAGGTCAGGCTTCTAGGGCGGGAGTGTACCTAAAAAGGCCAAGGATCACTATCTCAGTGACTCTAGGCGCTTACTGCACGGTTTTTCAGGCGGAGGTCTACGCAATACTGACTTGTGCCATGGAAAACTTGCGAAGAAACTATGTAAATAGGCGCATTTATATCTGCACAGACAGCCGCTCGGCTCTGGGAGCTCTCAAATCACCCAGAGTCACATCAAAGCTCGTCAAAGGCTGAACTAGCTAGGAGAGATAAAGTTCAACTCATCTGGGTCCCCGGACACAGCGGAGTTGCAGGGAACGAAATGGCCGACTCTCTGGCCAGGCGAGGGTCGTCTAGCGCCCCTATCGGGCTGGAGCCAATGGTTGCTTTATCAAACTGCGTAGGTGGCCTCGCCTTTTTGGACCAACTAAATAAAGAGTGGTCTAAACTGTGGCGAGAATCACCACGCATGAGGCAGGCCAAGCTCTTCATCAGAGAGCCTGTGCCTAGGCTCTCAAAGAAACTCCTTTCTCTAAGCAGAAGGGACATCCGAGAGATGACTGGAATCCTAACCGGTCACTGTCGTCTTAACAAACATCTCCACACTACGGGCATCGCAGATGACCCAATATGTAGGAAATGCAGAGAGGTGGAAGAAACTGCCTCTCACATCCTGTTGGAATGCCCAGCGTTGGCATCCCTCAGGCACCGACACTTCGGAGAATTAGAACTGCTCCCGGAGGAACTTATAGGAGCCGGCACTAGCAATATTCTGGGTTTCTGGTGGGCCACAAACCTGCTAGAATAGAATAGGCTTCTGACTACGGGGCGCACAATGGGCCCAACTAAGTGACCTAAGTGCGTCAGGGAGCTCAGCCTCCCATCCTCTTCCTTGATGATGATGATGAATATAATAAAATTGATGTCATTACCTTATATCTACGTTGCCATTTAATTAATGTTCAACCACAATGTCAATCAACTCCTGTCACGGGTACTATTGACTTAGTGATGTTTCTTATTGTGTATCAGTGAATAAACCACCTTACCACAACGTCATCTTTTATTCTGCGGTGTCTACGCAGATATCCCAACCTCATCATAATCAAAAAACCACCAAATCGGCATCAACATAATGGGATGTTATCTAGTTATGTGAAACCCTGAACAAACTCATCTTATCCCCACTGAACATTTTACCTCATTCACTTACTTTATGATGGTTCCGTTCCATATTCGCTATCAGAAGTTGTGCTGTGTGTCACTTGGAGTAGCAATTGATATGCCTGACAATTAATGTTCGCTAATAATTGAAACTGTGCTCGTATTTGACTGAAATTTCGATAACACAATATCAGTGTTTCTCAAAGAAGTGCTATGCAAAGTAGCTATTCAAAAATAAAATGTAATTAAAAAGTGATTAAAATAATGATCTTCGGTAGGTAGTACAAATGAGTAATATCTTGCATTGGCCCATACGAAAATTAGTACCACAAGCACTTCAAAGTTATTGGGAGTGACTCTAGATGACAACTTAAAATGGTTCTCTCATATTGATATCCTTTGCAAAAAACTTGATACGCTCTGTTACGCTTTAAGAGTGCTATCTCGATCATTCGACTTTTCTGTCTTAAAAGTCACGTATTATGCAAATTTCTACTCACATGCAAAATACAATATTATCGCTTGGGGTGGGTCAACTAATTTGTACAAAGTTTTTTTAATTCAGAAAAAGGTTATTAGAATCATGTGTAAAAAATGCTTTCTGGAATCCTGCAGAGGTCTTTTCAAGAATAACAGCATGCTTACTATTCCTGCTATATGTATTTATGAAACACTACTACATCTTAGTAAATCTAAACATGAATTTTCCAATCATGTATTTTCCCATGACTACAACACAAGACATAAGAGTAATTTCCGGAACACAATCTAAAGCTAATGGAAAATGGTCCTCGTTATAGTGCCATAAAATTTTATAATGCTTTGCCTCAGAATATTAAATCTTCCATTAATTCAGCTGCTTTTAAAAAACAAATTTTCAATTATTTATGTCATAAAGAACCTTATACGGTTCAAGACTATTTTCTGTCTTGATAAAAAAGCATGAAACAGATTAATAAGTGGAAGGCTCAATTTACCCATTTGAAAAACAAGTTGTTTCATCATAGTTTGTATATAGAAAAAGAAAGAGGAACGTTTTTGTTCATCAAAAAGTTTTTATTCAACTTTCGAGGTTTTGAAAACACACGCAAAACTTTCAAATATTAACAGACTACAAAAATACAGTGGATTTGAGAACAATGTTTTCAACTTGCCTTCAAATATTTGCGTCAGGTGCCCGAAACCCCACGATTCCAAAAACTGACATTCCTTTGAATCTCAATAGCTTTTGTTTCAATACTCAATGAATACAGAGAAGAATAATCATAAAATCATATGATCATAATCAATTTTCGCAGCAATCATCAGAAACCAGTAGAATCTAGAGTGAAACGAACACCAAACCACATGCTCATGCTCATACAGCTTCAAACAACACTCGAACTTGAACTTTACACCGAACGAAGCGAACAACGATCACACACGGAAATATGGCGGGAATTTTTTTGAAATTCGATCCAATTAGATTGCAGCATGTTACCGCGTTTGCACCCCAACAAGACGGAGCTTGCCGCTTGCGCCGTTGTTTACAGATTTTATCTGCTATGCCACAGCCGAAGCGCGAAGCCGACAAAGACAAAGTTACAGTCGGCAAAGCAGTCAATGTGTTGATACATTTTTACGCAAAGAATCAAAGTAAAGCATTCTGTGGTAGCCAATCAGAGCAATTTCTTGTTACCACGTGTATTGAGCAAATATGATTTGCAAGCAGAACAAATAATTATGCATATGCTTGTGATTTGCGCGTGGAAGCTCAATATTTACGTCGTAGGTGTAATAAAAATGACAAAGTTACAGTCGGCAAAGCAGTCAATGTGTTGATACATTTTTACGCAAAGAATCAAAGTAAAGCATTCTGTGGTAGCCAATCAGAGCAATTTCTTGTTACCACGTGTATTGAGCAAATATGATTTGCAAGCAGAACAAATAATTATGCATATGCTTGTGATTTGCGCGTGGAAGCTCAATATTTACGTCGTAGGTGTAATAAAAATGATAATAAAAAATCCTCTTTATTAGAAACGGAGTTCCGCTATTGTTATTCTTCCACACAGACTAGCAAAATAAATACGTAATAAAAATGTTTCGATTGATGTTTTATTGATGAAAGAGCAACTGAATTTATATCAGATAGAAGGGTGCCTTTATTATAGATACCTGCGTATGATATTCGTAATTTTTTTGCTGTGAAATATTGCAAAAACATAACGTTAGAATCCTTGCTATAGTATATAAAGTTGAACGTTCCCTCACAAAGTGAGTAGGCATAATTCTTCCAGCACCTGGTTCCTACATGTTTTTATCCATAGGACGATCACATATCTCTTGATATTCCAAATCATTGAATTATTGAATATTGCAAAACAGCTCACAAATAGCATTTCAATTTCGAGCAAGTAAACGAATCAAAAATTGAAACATGCTTGGTAAGAACAGTATTTCCCAAAGCAATTTGATGTTCCGAAACTATGTAACAGTTATATAGATATACTAAAACATAAAGTAAAGACAGGAAAATATAGTAATTGTCTATTTTTGGAATAATGGATCGATGAATAAATTGAAATTGGCGTATGTTTTAGTGAAAAACAGCAAATCTATATATAAACCTATATGAGTGCAAAATTAGGCAGATATTTCATCTACGATTCCAATACCAAGATTTTTGAATTTCAGTCCAACTTGTTTCTGTCAAATATTTTATTAAGCATCTAAAATAACTTTGTTGCAGATGTTCTGTTCGTCAATAACGAATTGAGTTTCAAAACTAGAATGAAACCTGCTGAAACGATAATTTGATACAATTTCGTGAGAGCAGCATCTAAGGACCATTGTCATTGACCAATAACAAAGTAAGTACCAAAACACACAAATCTATAACCAGAGTTTGTTTGATTCATATTTTGAACTTCTTCCACCATATCAAACCCCATTTCTCTCGAAATGACCCCGGGTTTAGTATTGCTCTGGAATATTTCATGATCTCTATGATCTCTATACCTGACACATGTCAAGACAATTTATTTATTTATAAATACATCTACAGGATAAATCCCAAATGACACATAGTAATAATTATAAAAAAAATAAAAGAAACAGTGATCAATGTTTGAGAAGTTATAAAACTAAAAGAATATAAGATGAACTGTAATAAAGACACAAAATAGTGAATTAAAAATAACTGAAATAACAGAGTTACCTTAGTATAGATGACAGATGAGCAAAAGAAATATTAAATATGTCAAAGTTAGTTTCATTGATTATTCTGGAGATTTCATTCATATGACGACCGTATTCGGTGCGATGAGATGTAATCTGGAGAATGTCCTGGTTTCATGTGGCATAATTTGGTACTCGTAAATTAAAGAGACTTAAGAGTTCTGGGCAGTTCATTAAGCCATTGAATACCTTATAATCGAATTTTATTTGATAATTCTGCCTACGATTTTTTAAAGATTTCAGACCTACAATATCGAGTCGTTGATTATATTCAAATTCTCTTTTATATATATTAATCTTAAATAGAATGTAGTTTACCATTTTTCTTTGAACTCTTTCAAGACGGTCTACATAAATATTAAAAAACGGATTCCAAATTATGCACCCATATTCGAGAACAGATCTAATTAGAGAATTAAAAAGAAACAATATACTATTTATATTTGTAAAGTCACGAGTCTGTCGTTTTATGAACCCGCAAAGTCCTTTTCAGAATTTGTTCTATATGGAGATGGAATCTCAGGCTCTTGTCAAAAATAACGCCTAAATCTTTAATGAGCTCTACTCGCTCCAGCATTGTATTATTTAAAATATAGTTATATTCAATGTTTGCAGTTTTCCTAGAGAACGTGGTGAATTTACATTTAAATTCGTTTAGCAACATGTTATTTCCCAGACACCAGGCTTCTAGGGCATTGAGATCCTTTTGCAAATTATTACAATCAATTTTAGATTTGATACACCGATATATTTTAAGATCATCTGCGAACATGAAAAATTTACAGTATTTTAAGATAAGAACTGTCATTGATAAACAGTGAGAAAAGAACTGGAGCTATATGACTACCCTGTGGGACTCCTGATGTCACTGCTATATTGCGTGATGTTTAATTGTTGATTTTAACGATTTGTGCTCTTCCACAAAGATACGATTCAAGCCAATAGAGCAGATTTCCTGAAATCCCAAATGATTTCAATTTCTTTAACAGTATTTTTTGATCAACACATGCTTTACGAAAATCGGTATAAATTGAATCCACTTGATACCCATTTTCAAAACAATCAGTTATATAATTTTGATATAAGAATAGATTTGTTTCGGTTGAGCGACCTCAGAAGAAGCCATGCTGTTCATTATTTATTTCATTTTTGAATGTATTGAAAATAATATCGACTATGATAGATTCCAGGACTTTACTAATGTCAGATAATATAGATATAGGACGGTAATTTGTTACTTCCGACTTGCTTTCGGATTTATGTAAGGGAATGATGAATGCTATTTTCCATAGATCATGGCACTGAACCGTGTTAAGAGAGATGTTAAATAGAGTGGATAAGGGCCAAGCCAAAGATGGACTGCACATTTTTAAGAAGAAAGCCGGAATATTGTCAGGACCCGAATTGAAGCTTGTTTTTAGATTAGTTTCTTGAATACCAAGTTAGCATTAATATCTATACCCTGTAGATTGACTGTGTTTGCAAATGTTGTACTTTGAGGAAATTCAGTTGTCTTAGATTCATCATATGTTGAGTATACTGAACCAAAAAAATCAGCAAACATGTTGCACATAATTTGAGTGTTAGAAGATGACAAGCCATTGTAATTGACGCAATTTGGTGAGCCACTATCCTTCCGTTTCGAATTAACGTAATTCCAAAAAGGTTTTATATCTGAAGTTAAATTATTTTGCGTAAACTCGATAAAGCTCTTATAATCACTTTCAATGTTAAATTTGGAGGAACTTTTGATAGGCTTTATTTTTCTGTTTAATTAAAGTTTTGGTTGTTTTGAAAAACCACGTGGGATAAGTATCGGTTTTAGCATAATATTTTGGGACAAACCTTGTAATTGCGGATTGTATAGCATTATTTAGGTTAAAAAGCGAAAAATTAATATCATTTACATTAAATATTGCATCCCAGTTCAATGATGCAAGGTAATCGTTAATTAGATCATAAGGAGCTTTCTTAAAATTCAATTTCCAGATGCCATCTGAACAGAGCGGAACATAAGTAGAAACTAAAGGAGATTTAATCATTAGGGAGGATGGTGCATGTCAATGTCAACTATACTATAGGGACTCCGCTCAACTATGATATTTCTAATATCAGAAAGAACTAAATCGAGTATTACATTATTTTGATTACTAACATAATTATGTTGACACAAATTAAGGAAATTTAAGTTGTCGTAAATAGCATATTCTTTATTGGATTTTGTAGAAAGAACACTTACAACATTATTCTCATCAAAATGCCAGGTTATTCCTTGTAGATTGTAATCCCCCACGAAATACACTGACGAGTCAGGATATTTATCAATGATGTATTCTAAAGATGATGTGTGCCGGAGATAAGTGTCAATTGGTGAAGACGGAGGGATGTATACGCCACCGAAAATATATTGATTAGAGCCGTGAGTTATAGATACAAATATTTCTTCGCAGGAGCTTGTTGGTACTTTAAGCACTTCTGATATTAGAGATGACCGCACTGCAATCAAAACACCACCCAAAAATAATTTATCACCTGTGCTTGTGTTTCTATCGCATCGATATGGGACATAATTTGAATTAAATAATTCGTTGCTGTTGATACTATCACATAATCCTGTTTCCGTTAATATTAGAACATCGAAATCAAGCGTTATAGTTTCTTGAAAAAAGTTTATAGTTTTCGTCCGTAATCCGCGAACATTTTGATAAAACATGTTTAGGTAGTTTGAGTTTTTTTGCGTTGAATTATTCAGTTTTTTGGTTTAGTGACAATTTTTGGAGTGCCGTTAATATATTTAATAGTTTTACTAGTATCACCATTTTCATTCATGAGACGTAATTCTGACTGAATTGCTGCATTGGTGTTTGATCCGTGTAAATTTGTATGTTGGAGTTCAATTCCTTTTTATTCTTGACAATACATAACACGTCATTGTAATTAGTTAGCATAACTTTTAATGGTCTATTTTTATTCACAACGAATTTTCCTAGACGGAAAAAGTGGATATTATCTAAATTAATATCATCGATCGATTTGAGAATATGTTTGATAGCTACTTCAATAGGATGTAAATATCTAAATTATAGTCAGCAGTTGAACTACTTTTTTTGGTCATATCAATTTGTGTCAAAAATATTATAATGACAGAAGACACCAAAAGTCTCCTTTTAATTAATTATATACTGATTGATGCTCATTCTACACCGAACTAAATCAAAATAATTAGATTATCTAATTATTTTGATGTATTGTTATTCAATTTACACGGTGTATCGGTTCATTCACATACTTAATAAATTATAAATTTCCTGAATGAATGATAATGTGTGTGCATCCATCTTAATAGATCCGTTTAATAAATTTTTGAAATATTGCAAACTCAAACATACTTCTTCTAATGAACTGTATTATCGCTAGATCTAATTATGATCCAGATTCACAATTGTCACTCCTTCCCATTATAAATAGTAGATTTTGCCAGCGATTAAGCATCATTTTCAGTCTTGAAAATAGCGAATCAACATGATATTCAAAGTAAGTAATTTTCAGTTGTTTCTTCTTTCACTGTTTGATTTCTTGATATTGAACAAAGTAAATTAATGTACATGTTACCACCAATATATATTCCTGAAATTTCGAGACTGAATTCGAATATTGCCAGTTTCATTTCAATTCGAGTTCATAGCTCAATAGAAGGATTCAAAATTATTCTAATAATGCTAAGGTGAAGTATAAAGTCGGTCTAGGATTCATTTGTTCTTGAGTTAAAAGAAAAATGCCCTGATTGACTCCGTATGTTCTATATATTTTCCCGGGTTATCCTCCCAACTACAAAAATACCAGCTTAGCAAAGACCATAAAATGTCATGAAATCTATCATTATTCCGAGGCTTTACTCTAAAAGGTATATGAAACTGTTCAGTTTCGGAACAACTCTGATTGTCCGTGTGTCCTCCCGTTCACCCAAAAGCGGGAGATAATCCATTGTAATCTGATTTATTACAATAATCACCCCATGTTATCGCTTTTCCTGCTATCGAATCAAATTTGCCCAGACAGTTTGTGAGTTTATCCATCATTACTATTTAAGAATTATTCCCTAATTCTTTCTCTCAGGTTGATGGAAAAGTAGCTTCCTACCGATTTTTGAATGAATCCTTCTTTGAAGACCTATCGCTATCGAACTAATGGTAATTTATACTCGAAAATTTTTCGATGTGCGTCTACAAATTAATTGAAATTTTTGATGTGACAAAGAAGAAGAAACCAATCCGTTTACTAGCTGACAAATTCTATCAATGCAGCAGAATTATCAAATGTATGTGAATATTCTACATGTTTTCCATTCAAGTATGAATGAAGTTCATTTGAGTATGAAGATTTAACTGGGAATATCTTTTGGGGTACCACAACCACCGATAAGAGCGATGAATTTGTGTTATATTCATTGCGAAGTTCAAATAAATGCACCAATCAACCTGTTTTCTCTTATACACATTATGACAAATACCGAGAAATTTTTGTTTTGGGAAATATATTGTCATTCATTACTACAACGAATAAGTTTCCTACCGATTTTGTATGGATTCTTTGTTAAGGACCTACCGCTGACAAATTTCATTAATGTAGCAAACTGTTAATGAAATTTGTCAGCGGTAGGTCCTTAACAAAGAATGTAGCAAAATGTTCAATTATACATAAATATTCTACATGTTTTCACGTTAAAGTTAATAACGCATAAAGCTTTTACTGGAAATATTATTTGGGAGATACCACAACCACCGACATGAGCGATGGAATTGTGTTGTGTAAATTGCTAAATTTCCATGAATGCACCAATCAAACTTTTATACAAATTATGACAAATATCGAGAAATTTTTGTTTTGGCAAATATAATGCCATTCATTACTGCAATGAATAACATGAGCAATCAATTTTTAGATATTAGCTTTCACCACCCTCTGAGCTGCATGCAGTGCTAGTCTTAAACCCATCGCACCAGTAGTTTCCCAATGGGGTTCTATCGCTGCACCATTAGTTAGAACCGGCGTAATCGCCCCAGCCCACTATGACTTCGGTTATTCCGTCAGCGACCCATTAACCGGAGACCACAAAGGAGAAGTTGAAAGTCGTCGTGAAGATGCTGTGAACAGTACTCTCTGGTCGACCCTGATGGCACTAAACGTATTGTTGATTACACCGCTGACGACGTGAATGGTTTCAACGCAGTTGTTCGCAAAGAACCCATTGGCGTACCTGTAGCTCCATTAACCAGAGTTGCCGTAGCTCCTTTGAGCCAAGTTTCCGTGGCTCCAGCAGCTCAAGTTATAACCAGCTCCCTCGTATCTGCTATCTCAAGAATTGCAGCTCCTATCTGGAAAGAATTGAATGCGTGGAACGCACCATTGGTAGCCCGGTCCGGACTTGTGAATGCATGGGAACTTCGATAGGTGAGTATTGTAATGTTATTCTTGTTATGGCGAGGGCTAGTTTGTTTTTAATAATTGTGGTTAAATGAATGTATATATGAAAATTGACCTTTTCAATTCCTGTTATATAGTTCACGCATCATAGTTTCTTAACGTTTTGTGATAGGTAGCTTCACCAGGTATATACTAGGAGGTCACTCGGTACGCTGGTCATACCGAATGTGTTAATGAAGAATTTAGATACGGATTACTACATTGGTATGTTGTCTAGGACATGAAAATATATATAATAATATGATATAATACACCCAGTATTAGTCGAGCAGCTTATTCGAAATTTTCACATAAGATGTACTTCGATATAACAAAAAAATGATTGAATTTTCAGTAAAAAGTGCAAAAATATTCAGTAATGAGTTCCACCACAGTTATTTTACTACGTGAGGGATGTCGTAATTTTAGTTGTATTGCTGTTCTGCTCCTTTCATTTGTGGATTTTATTCAAATCTGAAAGGTGAGAACTGGGCAGTCAATTGACAGCAACTAACCCCGAAAATTCACATGTCCTAATGAAGTTAAATAATGTGATGGAAAAGTTTTATTTTTCATTTCAAGTAAGTGACAAATAGTATCAGCAATATAACAAATACTCATTCTTCCAAATAACCTAAAAATGATTGATACAAAAATTTAAAATTATCAAAGAAATATCACACATAATATGGATAAATTTTTTGGCAAATGGGAGAAATTAATAATCAGTCAATATCAAGAAATAATATGAAGAGGTAAATAGTGATAAGCTACAAAAGAGTTCAACTTGTGGTTATACTATACCTAACACAATAAATAATAATTTTTAGTATGATGTATCAAGTGAAATTAACCGAAATAGCGCGGATATTATTATTATTTGGAAAGACCTTCAGTAAACGAAACAAAGAACACATGCGCAGCTCCATTGATAATAAAACTGATCCCCTTTCTGCAGAAATTCAATTATGGAAAACAGTCATCATCATCATCATCAAAAAAGAGGGTGGGAGGCTAAGCTCCCTGATGCACTCAGGCCACTTAGTTGGGCCCATTGTGCGCCCCGTAGTCAGGAGCCTATGCTATTCTAGCAGGTTTGTGGCCCGCCAGAAACCCAGAATATTGCCAGTGCCGTCTTCCATAAGTTCCTCCGGGAGCAGCTCAAATTCTCCGAAGTGTCGGTGCATGAGGGATGCCAACGCTGGGCATTCCAACAGGATGTGAGAGGCAGTTTCTTCCACCTCTCTGCATTTCCTACATATTGGGTCATCTGCGATGCCCATAGTGTGGAGATGTTTGTTAAGACGATAGTGACCGGTTAAGATTCCAGTCATCTCTCGGATGTCCCTTTTGTTCAGAGAAAGGAGTTTTTTTGAGAGCCTAGGCACAGGCTCTTTGATGAAGAGCTTGGCCTGCCTCGTGCGTGGTGATTATCGCCACAGTTTAGACCACTCTTCATTCAGTTGGTCCAAAAGGGTGAGGCCACCTACCCAGTTTGATGAAGCGACCATTGGCTCCGGCCCGATACGGGCGCTAGACGACCCTCGCCTGGCCAGAGAGTCGGCCATCTCGTTCCCTACAACTCCGCTGTGTCCGGGGACCCAGATGAGTTGAACTTTATTTCTCCTAGCTAGTTCAGCCAGTATATCCCTGCATTCTTTGACGAGCCTTGATGTGACTCTGGGAGATTTGAGAGCTCCCAGAGCCGACCGGCTGTCTGTGCAAATATGCGCCTATTCACATAGTTTCTTCGCAAGTTTTCCTTGGCACAAGTCAGTATTGCGTAGACCTCCGCCTGAAAACCCGTGCAGAAAGCACCTAGAGTCACTGAGATAGTGATCCTCGGCCTTCTTAGGTACACTCCCGCCCCAAAAGCCTGACCTACCTTGGACCCATCTGTGAACCATACGAGCCCGTCTGGTGGTAGTAGGGTGAGGGTATCGTTGTTCCAATCTCCTCTATCCGGGATGAGGATTTTGGGAGAAGTGAGACATATAGTGGGGCATTTAGAGATTGCCTCACTTAGAATCGATGAGAATCCACGAGAATGGTAAGTTTTGGTCCAGTGGCCTAGGCCCTCCAATCTATACGCCGTTCTCATGGCCTCAGTTTTATAAGTGTAGAGGTGGTAATCCAGCGAGAACTTCAAGGGCTCTCGTCGGAGCCGACCTTATGCCGCTCAGTATGCCTACGCATGCAAGTCGCTGCAGACGGTCAAGGGGGCACTGGGAAATACCAGTCCTTGTCCCTGACCACCACACTACCGCCGCGTAGGTAACCATAGGCCTAATCATAGCAGTATGGATCCAATAAAGAATTTTTGGCTGTAACCCCCATGTGCTGCTGAAAGCTCTTCTGCATGCCCAAAATGACGCAGAGGCCTTCCTCACTCGACATACGAGGTGTTCGCGCCAGGTCAATTTAGAGTCTAGGATTACTCCCAGAAACTTCACCGACCCTCTGAAAGCAGGACCCTGCCAGAGAAACAAATCTCTGGTAGTGTGCCCAGCTTGCGTTTCCGTGTAAACAGAACAACTTCCGTTTTGTCAGGATTTACCTTTAGCCCCTCCGTGCGGCACCAGCCGTTCACTATGCTGAGCAGCGTATTTTGCAGCTCGCACAGCGTCTCCAAGTGCCGCCCGAAGGTGACGCCAGCCAAGTCATCGGCATAGGCTTGGGCATAAAACCCAGCCTCTTCCAGTTCCTCCAATAATCCATCGACTACAAGGCACCACAGAAGCGGAGATAGGACACCTCCCTGTGGACAGCCTTTTGTAGCGGTGGTTTGTACAACACATCCGTCATGTTGCGCCTTCATCGCACGCGTAGATAGCATGGCCTCAATCCACCGGATCAATGTTGACCTGACTCCATGCTTCTCAGCGGCTGAGCAGATAGACTCGACGGACGTGTTTTCGAATGCCCCCTCGATGTCCATAAACACCCCCAGGGCGTGTTCCTCACGGGCCATAGCACCATCTATTCTTGTGACTAGATGATGCAAGGCCGTTTCAGTCGAGAGGCCAGCCTGGTAGGCGTGTTGACGACAGTGTAAGGGATGGGCCTTTAGTGGGCCATCTCTCGCGTATCGGTCAATTAGTCTCTCCATTGCCTTCAATAGGAATGAGGTTAGACTGATAGGGCGGAATGCCTTAGCTTGGGTATAATCAGTTTTGCCTGCCTTTGGAATAAACACGACTTTCACTGCCCGCCATAGCTTTGGAATAAAGCCAGTGGCTATGCAAAATCGGAAGACTTCCACCAATAGCTTGATGATAAATTCCTGTCCCTCTTGTAGGAGAGCCGGGAAAATTCCATCTTCGCCTGGTGATTTGTACGGTGCGAACCCGGATATGGCGCACTTCACCTTGTCATAATTGACTATGTCGAAGGACAGACGAAAGTCACCGTTATGACGATCACTCTGTCCATCGTCTCTTCCAGTAGTCAGATCTCCGTCTCCAGAGTCAGGGAAATGGACCGACACTAGGTGTCTCAGTGTCTCCTCCGCAGTCGTGTTGTACTCACCACTCGGAAGAATCACTGATCCAATTCTGGCTTTGTTGTCTTTTGAGAGAACTTTTCAGAGTCTTGCCGCAGAGGGTAGCTTGTTTATATCCCCGCAGAAAGTCCGCCAAGTGTCTCGTTTTGACGTGCTCAACGCTTTTTTATAGTCTCTTTGGGCCGCTTTATAGCTTTCCCAATACACGACTGCTTGAGATCTCTTAGCTTTTTCAAAGAGTTTTCTTACCATTTTCCGGTGTTCCTCCACTTTTGTGGTCCACCATGGCGTTGTTCCTCCAGCGTTCCTCTGCCTAAGGTCACAGCTGACTTCGTACGCAGAGATGATGGCGGATCTAAGACCCGAAACTGTAGCCTCTGTCTCCGCCCTTCCTTCTCCGTGATAAGTCGGAAGCATAAGGAGCCTACCACATAGCTCCTCCTTATAGAGGCCCCAGTTGGTGGTCCTTGGATTCCTGTAACTTTGAACCTCATTTGTGATAGATTCAACATCGAATAGAATGTGTCTATGATCCGATAAGGACACTTTAGAAGACACTTTCCATATCGAAACCTGAGTCTCCATTGCCCTATAGCAAAGGGTCAGATCAATAACCTCCTGCCTTCCAGTTGTGGAATAAGTCGATATTGACCCTCTATTGAGGATCTCCAGCTGTGTGAAGCTAAGGAACTCCAGCAAAGCCTTCCCCCTAGGCTTGACGCCACTGCTCCCCCCCCCCTCGTGTGGTGGGCATTGGCGTCGCACCCGAGGAGAAGCGGAATCCCCTGCACCTCACAGTATCGACATAACTCCGCCATCTCGACTGGACGAGCATGTTGGGACTCGTAAGGGAAATAGGCAGAACTTACTACCATCTCCCTCTCCAAGTTCCCAGATTTATACCTCAGCCTGATCGCTGCCAGGTCTCTGGAAAGGAATCCTGGCATGGGAGTCACATTCACGTCTTTAGTGAATATGCAGGCCCTAGGACGTTCTACAGTTGTACATTGATGTAATGTACCCTTGGTTTGGGTCATGCTCCTGACTTGACCTTGGTAGACCCATGGTTCCTGAATCAGCGACACATTAATTTTCTGCTCAATGAGCTTTTTACACAGCACAGCAGTTGAAGACTTACCGTACTAAAGGTTGATTTGTAGAAATTTTACTGTCATAGTGGCAGCAAAACATCTACAAATCCTAATTTAGGAGGAGTAGCAGTCTCATGGGACACCGCTAGGTAGCCCCATTTCGACTGCCTCCTCCAGCGGACCGGCGTTTGGTGAGTCCTCTTCCGGTCCGCCTTGTTTTTCCCCAGGACCCAGAAGGGTTACCTGAGCCCTGGTAGCCTTGATGTAAGGCTGGAAGTCCATCTCCTTGAGGAGGTTGACGGACCGCTCATCCAGCCATACTACAAGTCTCAGACCCAGAGATTCCTCCTCCCTATCGAGTACTCCCCACTTGGAAGAGGGAAGACCTGGGTTCTGTTTTTCCAGGCCATTGAGGATGGCCTGGTTTGGAAGATGCCCTGTCCCAGGCACCCATAGCATGACCCATCTTTGTTTGGGTAAAGCTGAGGGCTCTACTGCACGGAGATTGACCTCATCCCTCAGGGTTTCAAGGCGATCACTGTTTTCAGCAGCCATTCTTTGGAGGCAGCATCCGCTGCTGTTGTCAGCAGACACCGGTTCCAAATCCTGGTGGAACGAAAATGTGGAGGGGCAATCCCCTCCGGAAGGGAGAAGATGACGTCCCCAACCGCATCATTGTACTCCATGATCTCGGCTGGAGTGAACCCTTTTCCCAGGTTGCCCTCTCTGAAGACGACAACCTGCAGAGCCCTCTCCCCCGAGGTCGAAGCTACGTGTGCGTAGCTACTGGCCCCAGTCCTTGAGGGATTGGTGCTTTTGCATACGTACTTTGGGTCCTGCCGGGTAGTGCCGGAGGAGCGGGTACGTTTTAAGGCCCCCGCCTCTCCGGATCCACCCGGCTGAACCGTGTTTGGTGCAAAGGCACCAAGGAGCTCCTTGGGGGAGCCCGAGGACCCCTGTCCTTGAGGCGGTTCAGGAAGACCCGTCTTCGGCAATGAAGCCTCCTGCTTTTGACGCGCCTTCCTGCGCCGCTGTTTTGCCGCCCCACACTTGTTAGGCCGATTAATTTTCACCCTATCCATTGGGGTGGTCAGTTCCTCGGTCTCGGGACAGGATTCAGATGGCCCCTGTAGGGAGCCATCCGAGGGGATTTTGAAAGGTGAGGAAGGAGCCTGTAAGGCTCCCTCCTCTGAGGGGGGGAAGACTGAGGACTCTTGTAAGGAGCCTTCTGGTGAAAGGAGGGGATGTGAGGACTCCTGTAAGGAGCCCTCTGGTTGGGAGAAGGGAGAAGAGGAAGAGGAGTAAGAGGACCTCTTGGAGGAGCCCTCTTGGATTTTTGGTATTTTGGTTTTTTCAGGCGTTTCCATAGGATTCTCACGAGTAATGGGGAAAATCAGTCGCCATCCGCAGAGCCCCATACGGATGGATGGCCTAATACACCCGAGATTCGGCTCGTTTTCTCGGAGGAACCGTTTTCGGCCTGTAACCCAGACCATTCAGCCAAAGGCACGGTATCTTAACACCTAAGCTTGGGATGTTTATCGACTTCCCGGTCTAGATCCGCTGTGTTCAGTAAATAGCAGGGCCACCTCTGGCAGGGTGCGATTTTTCATCGCGCACAGACGGTCTTGGCTCAGCTTCCTCGAAAGCTATCGCCCTGAGACTCCGATGCAAAACAATAACTTCATAGATAATTTTGAAACTCTACATTTCCGTAACAAAATTAATAAATTAAATTGGCTAGAATCCTTACAAATTAATATATTCAATAACTCCCATACTAGGCTGGTGAATGATCATTAAATATCTCAATAATGCTTCATTGTTAATTTTGTTTAATAATTAGAATTTTCGTTACCACGTTATTGTTTAATCCCAGATGCGTTAAACCGTAACTAGATAAATTTCACTAACTACCGATGTTGAGATTTTATTCGTTTCAACTATGTGGGATTGGGAGCCGGTTATTATGCGTTCTTCTGTTCAGGTGCATTCAACGAAATAGTCAGTTGATAAATGATTCGATTTTCATCCGATTATTAAAATCATTCATAACCTGATAATTAGACATTCTTAATAATGTGATTCTACTCATTACTAATTTCAAGTAAGCCTAGTGTTGGTCAATAATGTAAACTTGAAACTCTTAAATTGCAAGTAATAGAAAAATTTGAGAATGGACTTTCATGATTTAGCATTTTTGTGCTGAGTAGTTTCATTGATGTAGGTATACCATATTGCATTACACTTTTTCCTCTTAAAATTATTTGTTGTGAACCGGATATTCATAATTAAATTGATACACAGGTGTCACCTCTAGAATAGTATCCTAGTCGCCTCATTCCAGCTACGCCACTGCTTTTAAATAAGTATTGTTTTGAACAGTCACCAGCAAGTGCTTCCAACTGATACTCATATCTCCGAAGATGGCTGAGAAAATATGGAAAAGAAGTAAGCTGGCGCACCATAATGGCAGCGTCGCATTACACACGTCACCCGATGGTGCCTTCAAGGGCTCTTTTGGTGCATGGTGGTGAACAGCTTGTTAGTCTAGCTGAATAAGGCTGTGTTTCACGCACAAGCCTACGCAGACAACTTGGCAGCTGTGACCCTCGGAAGACACGACCTTGCTTCAGAACACTGCACTTGCCATCATGGATCGCTGGTGCCAAGTCAAGGGACTCAGGGTGAATCCTAATAAAACCGAAGTGGTTCTTTTCAGCTATCAGACATTAGTCTGTTAGGAAGGTCACTGCATATGAAAGGCTTGATGAAGTACCTTGGAGTTATCTTCGATGATAAACTGAGCTGGAAAATACACCCGGAAACACGGGTGGAGGTCATTGCATCCTCATGGGCTTGCAGGAGAGTGTCCGCGAACACATGGAGTCTACTGCCACAGGTTCTGCATTGGATTTACTCGGCCATGATCCGCCCAATCATAACTGACGCAACCGTTGTATCGTGGCCGGCGACAGAAACGGTACTGTCTCATCTGGACAAGGCTCAACGATTTGCCTGCTGAGGATTACGGGGGCTATGAGGACCGCCCCCACCAGGGCTCTAGAGGTTCTGGAGGATCGACCCTCTACAGCTCCATATCGAAACAATGGCTGCGAATACGGCGTATCGACTGGCAGGTTTTGATCTGTACGTCGATGTGTCTGTGCCTCGCGGTCATGGCAAAATTTGGGATTGTTCAATCCGTGGACTGACGCAGGATGCGATAGCGCCTGCTGTCAGGTTCTAAACACCAGGAAATTTCATAACACAGAGAACGGTTGGGAGAACAAGAACTCTGAGCCTTTTCCGCCAGGGGGAGTCGTGTGGTTCACGGATGAGTTTGAGACTGGCGAGTCTAGCGGAACCAAAGTCTACTCGTGTATACCCAGAAGGGAGATTTCTAGTCCCCTAGGTGCCCACTCTGTCGTTTGCCAGACTGACGTACGTGCAATACAGACCTGTGCCCTCGAAAACCTGAGACTAAACTACCGTGGTAGCCGGATTTACATCTGCACTGACAGCTGAATGGTCTTGGGCTCAGTTCGCACCCACAGAGTAACTTCTAAGCTAGTCTTGGAGCGCAGGAAAACTCTGTCCGAATATCCAGAAGGAAAAAACTGTAGCTAATGTGGGTAGTCGCTCACTCAGGCGTAAAGAAAGGTTTACGAAGTGGCCGATGAATTGGCCAAACGGAGTTCCTTGAATGCCACCGGGCTCCAAGTCTTCTAGGAGCTACCGGATAGACAGAGGCTTTCGGTCTCGCGTGTTGCAGCTGGTATGAGGCAGGTGAAGCTTCATATTAGGGAGTTCTCACCTAAACTCTCTGAAACCCTACTCTCTTTGAGCAGGAGAGGCATTGGTGACAGGACTCCTCACAGGACATTGAAATTTGAATGAACATCCACACACAATGAGCATTGCTGAAGATTCCGCTTGTAGTAGATGTGGAGAGGCAGGCGGAACTGCCTCTCACATCCTAGCAGAATATCCAGCGCTAGCTTCTCTCAGGCTACAATACTTCGGCAGCACACATATGCCTCTTGAAGCTATAAAAGATATCAGTTCATGCAAAATCTTAGCCTTCGGCGCTGCCTATGATCTTCTGTACTAATTTTTGTATTAAGGGGCGCACAATAGACCCAATCAAGCGATGTAAGTGCTCCGAACTTGTGTTGCACCATTTTGATTGTTTGATTGATTGATTTATTGAAGCTGGCGGAGACTCTTCCACTGCGGAAATTATAATTTATGGTGTGGCAACCCATTGCGATACTACTGGTGTTATTGTATAACCAGTAGTGCTTCATAATGTGAGAATCTTAATGAGCTACTGGCTATCTAGGATATAATATAGTGTATTTCGACAGCCATTCCACGATCAAACATCTTCGATAATATACTCAAATGCTTCATATTCAATTTCACATTTCTCCCTGAAGTATATTTTCCCAAATTTCATACATTTGGTATTATCATCTCCAAAACATGTATCACCAGGCTGATTGGAAATGTTGCTCAAATGTCAAAAGTTTGGGGCCAGTTTGTAGATTAGTGTAAAATTGGAAATTAAGACAAAGGAATATCAGCATCATTCGAATATTAATAATAACATTGAAGTCAGTTCATATAGGCATATAGGTTCATAACTCAGGAATGTGTTGGCTATTTAAATCACTTATTTTCAAATTGAACCAAATCCAGAGTTCCGATAAAATATGTACAACTCAACGTTCAAGAGAAAAAACTTCTTTAATCAACAACCAGATGATTTTTATGATAATATTCAAATCTTTCATTCTATCTTTCAATACTAAATTGTGTTCAAAACTTGGCAGCTTTATTCAATCATACAACCATACCTTCACCTTTCTTTGTTGAATTCTGCGAATATGAGTATGCCCACTTTTACATCCGGGTTATTGAGTCATGAATTATATATTCAGTGTTATTGAACATGAGAACGAATGATTCCACAAGGTCATATCTACTCATTTTTATTGCATTTTTTATATGTGGCGCTATGAATTATTATCTGGAGATATTCATTATCAACAAATGGAATATCAAGGTTTGTTATATTTCTTTGTGATTATGTGAATCTACAGATAATAAATATGCAAGTATTTCTTCGGTAAATTCCAAGATCTTGTATTACTGCAAGACAAAGATGGAATTCCTGTGAGCATTCCTTGGCTCAGAGTTATACTCTTCTAATATTCATCAGTGATATTTCACAGATACTGATAATATACCGGGTGGGCCAATCAAAATGAAACACGGCCGATATCTCATATACTGTTTGTTCAAATAAAAATCGCTTGCACCCGAGGATTTTTATTTCCCAGGGGAAAGATTTTGGTCATATCATCAACCTTGTAACTTTCACTCCCTCGCTGGGGTGACCTTTAACCCCAAAATCTTGAATACTAATAGAAGTCAAGTACCTCATTTTAAAGGTAACCAATTTCTTTGTTCAACACACCTTAGTTTTACAAATTTGATGCAGCCGTTTTTGAGAAAAAAGGGAACAACAATGGAAGCAAAATGATTTCTCAATAATTATTCCTCGATGAAAAAAACCCCTTGATTTTTATCTCAGAGAAGAAGTCTCTTGTGCATAATTATCAACACTGTTACTTCAACCCCCCAGGGGTGAGCTTCAACCCTTAAATTAAAATGGGACTAAAATTCGTGTGATACCATTAAATTATCTTTCCAACAAATCCAACATAATTTATTGAGTTTAATTTGTCTTTATTATTTATTTCAATGAGGCAATGGTTTCTACGTTTCTCAATCCATATACCACTGACCAAAGGTAATGTAAATTCTAATTTTATCATTCGAAGAAAAAAGTACTGCATTTATCTGCTGTGGAATTCTGTTATTGTAAAGAATTTATAAATTTTGCAGTTCCTTAGAAGTTACATCTAATTCATTTCAATTTAGTACCTCGCAGGGTTTTGTCTGTGACTAAACTTTATTTTGATGCTAACATGCTAACCGAGAATACATAATTGAGCTGATAGCAAAATTTAGGGAGACAGGATCACTAACAAACCGAAATCCAATTGCTCCAAATCGAAGGATAGTGGAAAACGAAGCAGTGGATGTTGCTATTTTTGGTGCACATCAATATGGAACCTACATGAATCACCAGTCAACAACCTGTAGTATGTGGCATATCTCGTACGAGTATCCGCAGAATTTTGAAGACATATAAATTTAACCCCCACAAAATTCATCTTGTACAACAATTAAAGAAAGATGACTTTAACATACGTTTAGAATTTTGCGAGATTATGAGAACGAATAATGAATAATTCGAATTTAGTGTTCAACATTTGTTTTTCCGATGAGTGTTCGTTCTTTCTAAGTGGGACTAGTAATCGTCACAATTATCGATACTGGTCTGACGAAAATCTACATCTATTCCATGAGGTTCACACTCAACATCCTGAGAAATTAAATGTCTGGGCCGGAATTCATGACGATTGTTTACTTATCCTTTTTTCTCCCAGGAAGTCTAAATGGAGAAATGTATCTGCAATTATTAGAAGACGCTATCGATTCTGCATTGGCAGGAACGCTTGAAAACAATAAAAATTACAATGCCGAAGAGTTAACATTTCAACAAGATGGTGTACCTCCTCATTCTACCCTTGCTGTTCGTGAATATTTAAATCGGACGTATCCTGGTAGATGAATCGGCCGAAGAGATCACCTGACTTGACCCCCTTGGATTTTTCTATATGGGGTCACTTAAAAAGTAAGATTCATAAAACTCAGCGACAGTCAAATGAATCACGTCAGCAGATCATTGATGAATGTCGGGTCATTACACCAGAAATGCTTCATAATGTCAGGGACCGTTTTGAACAAAATCTCTATTACTGTATGGACGCAGGAGGCCAACACTTTCAGCACTTATTATCATGAACAATGAATAAACTAAATTTACATTTTGGGTCTCATATTTCTTTGTAAATTCTTAAAAATTGTTAGGCCGTGAAAAGACATTTTGATGTCCTTGAATTGTAATGTCATTTGACTTTTAATCCCATTTTAATTTATGGGTTGGAGTTTACCTCTGTGGGAGGTTGGAGAGGCAGAGTTGAAAATAAGCGAGAAAAACTTCTTTCTCGCTATCAAAAACCAACGGATCTCAACATGTTTTCACCGAGCAATAATTTTTTTTTCTTCCCTTATTTTGTCAAAAACGGTGCATCAAACTTGTAAAACTAGAATGCGTTCAACAGAGAATTCGATTACCTTCAAAATAACATACCACTCGACCCCTATTCTCATTCAAGAGTTTGGGGTTGAAACTCACCCTCGCGAAGGGGTGAAAGTTACAAGGTAAATGATATCGACAAAATCTTCCTCCCGAAAAATAAAAATCGACGGGTCCGAGCGATAATAATATATAAGCATTATATTTAAATTGATTAATTTATAAACGAGTGATAGCGACAACACACTCCAGGTATCAAGTTCCACTACTCTCTGAAGATTAAAATTTACTTAACTTATCATGAAATATGTAGTTAGAACATACTCCGATTGGCAATACTAATTGTGTATAACCGTATAACGGTGAAAACATTTAGAATTGTAATGTTAGGAATAAAATGTCTATTCACACTCACTATACTTACATCGATATGCGAAATGTTATATTATGTATCTGAAAATTAGTATATAAACTGACATTGATTACAACTCAGAGAGTTTTGAAACAAAACCAGACACAATAGTAGTTGTAGAAACTATTATTCAGATTCTCGTATACAGTCTAGGACCTAGAGCGGTACGGTGTGACTCTAAGGTAACCCGATGGCACTATGGTTTATTGTTAGAGACTGGTTCAACATTCAATTCATCTCACAGACCGAATCTTAGCTCTCATGTAGTTCTCAAGATATAATCTCCGCAAATTTTTGATTTTTTTGACTGCAAGTTAACCCTTTTCAAGTTGCGGTTACTTAGAAAACATGCTATTCTTATACACTTCCACCATGGGTCATAATTTTTTATCGTGTCCGTTTATCGGGCTGGTCAGTTTAAATAGGACCGAAAATGGACTGGGAGTTAACCCTACCAAACATGAAGGGAAACGTTTATTGATGTTGCTAATTGTTGAAATACCATATGCCATCAAAAGTCACCTGTCCAATTCAGAGTAATTGGCCATATTTGGCCAGAAAATGGACAAGTACGCCATTTTGTGGCTAAAACTTACGAATTACAAGTTAACATGATGGCATCATGTCAAATACGTTTATTTGAAGTCAAATAATGATATAATATAAGTGTCATCATTATTTGCCCATTTCAATCTCCCCACAATTTCAAAAACGCCACCCTTTAACGTGCGGTGGCATCTTGTCTTGGGGCATTTCCCAGGTTTGCTGATTCACATGGAGGGTCTATATTTACGTTTGTTGTTTCCTTCTTCAGTCATTCTATAGGTTGTCCTCATCGCCATAAGGAGGAGTGTGAGATTTAGGATACTCCTATAGCAGCCGTTGATCATGTGCTCACGGCACCTGTTATGCATATACAGCCTGGTCTTTGAATTTCCGGTAGCCTTATACTCGAACTAACCAGACAAGCTCTGCTACCCCAGACCATTGACCCATATGTGATCATTGGTCTCACTACGGCTGTGTACATCCATCGTAAGGTTCTAGGGTAACATCCCCAGTTTTTCCCGGAAAGTTTCTGTACACCTTTAGGGATTTTGTAGTTTTGGTACTTAGTTATTTCTTTTTATGTTCACTTTAGAAGCAATTTTCGTCTAGTATAATTCCCCGGGTATTTTACCTCTGACTTCCATCAATAATGCTTCTTTTCAATTCGATGGTTCAATAAAAGCAACTGAGGTGGTATTGGTACTGTTGGCATTCAGTGCCATCAATTGGAACCTTCCAAGGCCTATATGAGCGATGTCGCAGGATACGTTACCGAACTTACCTTTTGCGATTATACCTATGTCATCAGATCGGAGAGTAGTCGGTCTACAACTAAGTTCCACATAAGTGGGGAGGCCGCTCCCCGTTGTGGAGATCATCTAGTTGTGCAAATGGAAATAGTTTCTTACCCTCGTTTTAAGATTTCGGTTCTGATATAATTATCAGTTGCTTTCTGCACCGTTTTCAGGACGAACGATATGAAACTGATTGGTCGCAGAGATTTGGGGTGTGTTGTGTCCCTTTTTATATTCTCAGTCCTCCTTCAGCGAGGGTAAGGGCAAATACTACCATGCATAATAAAAATCAGTCGAAGTAGTTTGGAACTTGGATACATACCAGAAGTATGGAGACGGGCCAAGGTCACCTTCATTCTTAGAACGGGAAAAAGGGACACAACACACCAAATCCCTGCGACTAATCAGTCTCATATCATTCGTCTTGAAAACAGTGCAGCAAGCAAATGATATTTATAATAAAACCGAAGTATTGAAACGAGCGCCACTGCGCACACGCCAGCATGTTTACCAAACGGGCACGTCTACGGAGACCGCATTTGTGCAACTGAGAAATGAGATTCAAGATACTCTGCCTAGTATAGATAATTATTGCCTTCCTAGATATCGAAGGGGCTTTTGACAATACATCACATGGAGCAGTCAAAAGAGTCTAGACAGAAGAGTAGGTAGTACGACAACCAGGTAGTGCTCGCAACTGCTCTATACCAGAATAGCAGAGACAAAAATAGCGTAACAAACTATTTTCATCTGCACTGGAGGATGCCCACAAGGGGGAGTGGCCTCTCCACTTATGTGGAGTTCAATTGTAGATCGACTTCCCTCCGATCTCACCGATCTATGCATACTCTGTCAGAGTTATGCCATCAACGCGCTTAGCTCCAACGTGATCAGCTTCAAGATGGTCTGAGAATGCCTATGGAAACTAAATGAACTGTGGGAGAACAACGGAGTTACCTGTCCTGGGACATACTGTGTGAAGAGTAACGATAACGATCTTGCAAAAAAGTGATCGAAACACCATTTGTCAGTCCTGAATCCTTCTACTGGAAGAACTTAAAAAAGTGTAGACAAGATCACCATTGGATTGATCTACAAGGACTGAGTCAAGCTACTTGTGGGAAACTACAATCAAAAGAAATCTAATAGCTGCGTCCACCTAAGTAACAAAACTGCAAAAAAGAAAAATAATGTACTAACAAAAGGAGATAACAATAGTAGCAGGTAAAGCATTCGTATACCTGAATGATAATAAGGTAATTTCTCTAGTATCGACCTTTGTAAAACACATATTGTCAATTCAAATGAAGTTTCAATGCAATGACATAGAGTATAATTTGACGTCTTCCCACGTCTTTATCTGTTTCTAATCATTTAATAGTATATTAAAGAACGAGTTTCCTAAGACTCGTCTTAAAGCACGAATTCAAGTTTAAAAAACGAGTGGCGAAGCCACGAGTTTTTTAAAGAATGAGTGCTTCAAGGTGTTAGGAAACGAGTTGTTTATACTATCTTTTGTAATTTGTCCTTTTTTTATGCCGTTTTTAAACAAAAATGTTTAATTTAGTCCATTTAGGGATTTTTATGGTGGTTGGTAACATCTTAATTTTGAAAATGAAAATTTGATTTAGTGGTTCTGTGATCGCTTTTTGTTTTATCAAAACTCTGTAACAAACCATGAATATGGAAGAGAGCCTTACATGTACGTCCCCTGAAATACGTGAAATTGCCCAAAATACCGTGGGTAATTTGCTACCGGATAAATCCCGAATAGAATATAAGAAGCAATACGATAAGTTTGAAACATACTGTCATTTAAACTGACATAATGATGACAAAATAATTCCGCATCAAGCTCGCCAACCTAAAAATTTTCGTAAAAAGTTCCGTGCTTTTTTGGATATTAAGACACGGCGAGTGATGACGTTGCGTTCGTTAATGGGTCAATTAGAAAATCAAAATGGAGGCAAATTACAAAAAATATGTATTCACTTCCTACGGGTGAGCAATGTTAGTGATCTATGGATCACTGTTAATTTGTATATTCTATATTTTCTAAGATAGTTGTTGGGCATTTCGCCTTATTAGTTAAATTGAAATCACTCCTGGTGTCCAACACGAAAAGAGTTCATTTCCTAAACCAAGTTATAGGGTTTACCCAACTGTACTATATCTCAATAATTGTGTTGTACAATATCTTCAAAATTAAGTTTAAGCTATAAATATTTATGCTGATCGTTTTTGTTTCATACAGCTTGTATAATTTGAAAATCGTGCGGTAGTACCTATCGAAACTATAGTAATGTCTTGGTTATTATATAGCTGATAAAAAACTAAGTGATAATATTTGATTTATTCGTGATGATTAATTATTCCCATTGCACTATCGATTTTTCGGGAATATTTATTGACGCTAAATGGAATTTCAAGGTTTGTGGTGATATAATGTAATCGCATTAATAGCTTCGCAACTTTTCATTTTAATGATCTTGTAACAAAGAGACAAAAGATTTCGAATGAATGTTCAAGTGTCCCGGTTCATTCATAATTTATTCAAATATCTGTTGGTGACATTTTGAGGATTTTGTAGCACGTTTACTGAGACTGGTTAATGAATTTGTGGAGAGTGGTTTAGATAACATATTACTATCTTCAACTCGTGGTAATAAGAAAAGTTACTCTCTTACTGACATGAGAACATTATGAACTCAATTTGTGGGTCTCGTAAGATGAAAATTCAACCGGAATTATAGAATATTTGTAGAAGCTTTCAGTAGATAATATTTGGAAATTTCGGTAGGTAATATAGTGAAATTTCAAATTTATTTCTGATTAAAATGTGGACCACTGAATAACGATATATTTATACCGACAGGCGAAGTTTTGTACAATGACAACAAGTATTACTACCAGACAGCTGTTTCGTTCTTCCCATACCACATCAGTGAAACGAGTCGATGAAGTCAGTGATCAACCATCTCCGGCAGAGGTATAACTACCACATTATGAAACGAATTAGCTTACTTGAGGTAAGCAATCTCCCAAAACTATATGATTGTGACTTACTTCAAAATACAAATGTATCCAAGAGAAATTATCAATTCACATAACTTATGCTACATACAATTGATATTATCTATATTATTGCCGATAGCAACAACATATTCGCCTTGGTTGTAAAGCAATATGAGATAGTTGCCATCAAAAACATAACATTTTCGATATAAAGTCGAGTGAAGTTGTTACAAATCTCAAATATTTTCTTAGGTTGGAACATTTCTATTGACCTAATATCCAATAAACTCGACAGCTTTCGACAAAAAAAATCATAAACTTATAAACGTATGAGAGGACGTGCGAACAAGAATTTTCAGAAATCAACAAATGGGGAGGCAAAGTCAATTGAACCACTTTTTACTGAGCTGAATATATTTCCTTTTGTAATTGATATACAGAAATTTGATTGATGTCTGAAAAAAACCTTGCCAAAATGGTCAGATAAAATAAATTCCGTATTTTTCTAGATCAATAATCGAAAGTACTGGGTTAATTTTTTTTATGTTGGATAGCAAATCAAAACTTCCTGGTGTGTGAGAGATTTTAATCAGGTACTCGGGAGATACGACCGTACAAAAGAGAGTCAGGAATATAAGTTATACAAATTAATTTTCAAATATTCTACATTAAAAGCCCAAAAATCATAATATCTGGAAATGGATTTTCTTTCTACTCATTTTACTATATAATACGTGGGGCAATTATTAATGTTTGGAATAATTGTTATCATGAAATAATCTGGGTTATTAATTTAAGGTAAGCAATACATTTTATGAATATTAAGATTCGAAAGTCTAAGTTCATATTCTTAATTATTGGAGATTACACCTGTACATGAACGATTTACTAATTTAACGCATTTAGATAAAATGTTTCTAATCATAGAGACCATCATTTAACATGGTATTTACCGAATTCTTATAATCGTCTTTGCATATAATTACAACAGAATTTCTTTTATCTGCTTTCAAGAAATAAAAGTTTTTTTTCCTTTACGAATGATAGCTTTGTTTTCAATGTAGGAGAATTCAATTAATTATATTGAAAATAGACTTGCTGTCTCTACTTTTTATTTTGGTTCCACAGGGAGACGATCTTCCTCATATTACTGTCACCGATAGCCATATGCCTGAAATGATCTCCTGCCAGCGCACAATTGAGAGCAATCTGCTAGATCTCAATACCAAAAAGGCTGTGGGAAATTCCACCTGTTGAGGGAATGTGCCTCAACATTTTTGCAAGTTGGTCACCGCTTCATACAAGCTCGGTTTCCTACCAGCTGAAAGATAGCTACAGTCCAACCGATCAAAAACAAAGTAAAGAAGACCCTTTTTAATAATTATGGACCCCCTGCACTTCTATCTGTGATCTCTAAAGTAATGGAGGAAGGAATGAATATCAACCTCATCCAATAGAGCTTGAAAATCGTGAATGAGTGGCAATATAGCTTTCAGCAGCAGCTATCTACTGGATACTGGCTTTCCTATATAACACATAGCGAGACATAGACAAGTCGATGCAACTGATGAAGATGTGATGAACCATTTCGGAATGGGAATGTAATAATCTAGTGGAGTTTGATGCAACGAAAATTAATTTCTCCGGCAAGGCTGATCTAACAATCACTAATATGATGTCTGGTTCAACTATTCCCATGGAGTTCATGCTCGTTATCAATTTTCCATATTTGGACCCCATCCTGTGTGTTGTAAAAAGTCACGAATTTTCCAGAGTGGAGATTTTATCGTTAAGGCAGAGGGCAACCTCGAGTTGCAACCTTCTCGTTACCGCAGCTTTTCAAGATGACGTTATCAACACATTGTTCTACCGCCGCAACGTGATGAGTGAGCAGCTGATGTCAGCAGCAAGACCTTTCGAATGGCGCCTGAGATTCTTTTCCACCTTCTGTCGGCATGACCGTCAAGAACGGTCTCAGTGTACACTCATCGCCATAATACGACCCTACGGGTGCTGTATCACCATCTAAGGCACTTGTACGGAGATTCAGAGTCGGTGCTACCTTGAATGATAGTATATGTTGATCTCATTGTCGGAGACGGAAAATGCCAGATCTACTGGAATTATCCGTTCCCGACAGTCAGGTCCATACAAGCCAATGAACTTGACGTTATATTCCTCGATAAACAAACCAAGACTATGTATGTCATCGAATTCTCTGTTCCGGCAGGAAAGAACATGGTCTTGAAAGGGTAGGAAAAATGTACAGAGTGTCAAGATCTCCTGTTCGAGCTCCGCACGCTATACCCATGCCACAATGTCGATTATCGCTATTTTGAGCAGAATTAGGTCTCCTCTGTGTTCCAACTTAAAGATCATTCCTGCCTGCACAGGTTTTGATACACCAGATGCAGAAGTCAGTCATTCTGTTTTTGATAAGGCCACTCAGGGCACACTTACTAGGAATCTGAAGCCCCTTACTGACCGGAGGGGAGGAGTAGCTTCAGTTAACGGATTAAGTTTCCTGACGCGATTGATGCGATATTATCGGAGGACGCAGCAGCTACAGTGCTGCAACTAAATACTGAATTCTGATAGTCCCCAGAGGTACAATAGTTGAATTCGATGTAGTATAGGCAAGACATCATGACATGATATTATTTGTTTCTGATAGAATATCGAAATCGATCTGGAGCCCTGTCTTGGAACTGGGACGAATATCACTATTCCCAAGAATTATTTGGAATTTAATGTATATTATTTGGCATCCCAGAGTGAGAGCTTGAATATTTAAACTATCCAGAATTATTCTTATCTTTTATATAATATCTTCATTTTCTTATCTTTCTGGTTCAATGTTACTGCCTCAAAAACCCCTTCCCATCGCCATCCCTGTAGTTCAGTCATTCATAATCGGTTTCGGGATTAATTAATTCTCCAGGCAAGCTCACATATCCCAGTGATTACGAATACGATATTAAGAATTTTGTTTTACTCCAGATTGCGACATATCTATTATATCGCAATTCTATGATCGATATGGGGACAATAAATAAGATTACGAACACCTGAATTATGAGAAATATTGAAGAAATGGTTACTCTGTGGTGATTCACGATTCTCAAATATGAGTACGGAAATGAATCATCTTTTACAATCATTTTATATTCTTAATTCAGTATCGATGAACATAAATAATATTGCCTTCGTAATGTTATGACGTGTACCTTGTCGCTTTTCGGTAAACTGCTTACTGCGATGAGCTTCAAATCCTCGGGCGCTAGATTTTTCTAAAGGTTTACTCCTCTTTGAGGACTTCTGCTAGGGTCCTCACCACAAGGCTTGTCACTATGCTATCTATAGATAGCCTTGTCCCTAGGGTAGCTACAGTGAAGTAAAACCAGGGCCCATTGGGCAGAAAACAGTATCAAAATTGTAGGCTTTAATTACAATTGATACTTAGTTAAAACTTAGCTCGTTAAAAGATGGAGCAGGAATGATTTAATAAAACGGGGAATTCCAAATATTAAATATGTAATAACAATAAATACACTTTCAGAATAATTAATAAATGCAATTGAACGGTATAATTCACAAAAATCCACCCAGGTGGAAAATGTAAAGAAGCTCAAGCGGTAAAGGAAAACTGTTACAACATATCTATTTTTACGATATGTTCAGTATTTAATTTCAATTCAACGGTAGTGAATCGGTTGATAAATGATTTACATTTATCAATTTACGGAAAATACAAATCAAGCAGTTCCTAGAGTAATAAGCGGTGTTCGGTAATTATTCAGATAGCATTGTCACTTGAAAGGTTGTTAAAACGCACTACGATATATCAAACGGTTAAAATTCGGTCGGATCGGAAAATATATCGTAATGCCCGAAAATAAAATATTAAGCTATCATTTACCTTATGTAAAAATTCACTAAACGGAACACTATTGTTAATTCAAATTTTAAATCTGACTTGAACTCGGATAATAATTAATTCACTCTGATAATAATCACACTTTATCGGTACTGGTTGATAATCAACATCACTAAAGAGCTCGATCTTTTGTCTGTCACTGCTTTTATATGTTTTCCGAGGTTCTGGTCAAGTCCGCACCACCAATTCCTTATTTTGTGCCTAGGCTTTTTTATTTATGTCCCGAACAATGCTTGAAAATGACGCTACTTTTTAGATCTGAAATTCGCGCTCATGATATCACAGTAGTTCCTCTCGGCGCAATAAGCAAATGTTATCGGAGTTTTTCGGTTGTTCGCCCTTTTTATACATAAGGCTGTTCAAAACTTTGATGCGTCAACTTGCCAGACCCCCGTTTTTGCAACATAAGTGTATCGAAATGAACGCAATTTTTGAACGGGCATGAATTCGATTCATTTATTTGAATAATTACACTCATTCAAAATTGCGGAAATTTAGAAAAGTGACAATCACGGAATACACATTCGGAGTTCACGCATATCTATTGAAATAATGAACTGTTCAACCGGAGTTTACATGTAATATCCGTATTTACTGCCTGATCTGAAATAGATGATATTTCAAAATGTAAGCTTCGTTACAATGTGATGCAAATGAATTCTCCACTGCATTTCAGAAAAGTTGGGCCATAACTTATTTGTAACTTTTCTTGGCAACAACTGAAGTACCAAGGTTTGTTGTGATTTATTGCAATCCTATTAGTAATAACTCTTCAACTTTCTGATAGTTCAATTTCACAATCTCATAAAAAAAACGAAGGTTGATCCAAATGATTATAATATAGTTTTTTGGGTTGGACTATGTTGGATCATTCAGAGATCAATACCGATCCTGTATATCTCATCGATGACTCGCCCGGAGAGTGTGTAGCAAGCCATGGAAAAGTGAGAGTAGTCGTTAATAATAGATAAGCCAAAACCATATAATTATCATTGCCAAAATGTAGATTTAATCAATGAAAATCTGCTCAATAAATTTGAAAATATTCAGGACCAAATGGCTTTAAGCTGTGAAGACTTTGATGAACAATTATCAGAGCGTGAATCATTTGGAAAGTCCTCTCATAGTATAACATCTACTGCACGAGGTATCTTACATGAATTTGGAGCCATCTCACATTCGGAAAATAGCTCAAATTCAGTACTAGTTTGTTCAGTAAATTCTTGTCATCAGAGAAATTCTCAGAATGTACCTAATACTAGGCTTCTCAAGATGGCTTTCCATCGTATTTAGAGTTCCGGCACCTTTATGTAGATCTTGTGCATAATAATCATGATGTCGTAGATGCTGAAAAATTTTGTCATTTGAAAATGCTTCTTATTGACAGTGTCAAAAGACTCATTGCAAGAATCGACGTAACAGCTGAAAAATATGAGGTTGCATGTGATGTCATATGTAAACGTTCCAATAACAAGCGAATGTTAATTCATAATCACTTGAAATCTCTAAATGGCGTTCCAATAATATCTGAAGAATCCTCGTCAACATTGAGAAAACTGTCCGACGAGGTTTTTTCAGCATCTAAGGTTCCTACATCAGCTGTGGTAGGTACCTACGGAAAACTGGGATTCTTGTCTTATTTCCATTCGGCTCTAAAGCCAGACAAGAAAACTGAAGATGAGTTGGAATCATACAAAACTACTGGTAACTTTCATACACTAGAAGTATTTCGGAAATTGTTCAATGATCGAGCTGATGTCTTAGAGAGAAAAGAGCATAATAATCCCAGAAGTACCAAACAAATATCTATCTAAGGAAATTCATCAGCATCTACATCAAAATGAAAAATCAATAATAAATCTTCCATTTCTACCTTTGTTATCGTTTGCCTTCCATTAACTGTGGTGATTTTCTGAAATTGGACCCAGGGGTCAGGTTGGAAAGAGTGGAAGTTCTCAGGTTGGGTACAAACTGTTTTGTCTGTTCGTTATTGAACAGTGATGATATAAACGAGTCTCGAACTAATCAGACAGGAAATAATAATTCAAATAATGATAACTCTGCTGGTCGTTCCAGTGCTGTCTTGCTCAGTTCTACCATAACATATGTAGTAGGATGCCAGGTGCTCACGTTGACACTATGTCTCTTCAGATACCCAGTGATGTCATGTTAGTAGAGCGTGAATTCTTCAAACCATCTGAAATCGATCCCTTCTAGGAGCAGTCATTTTCTATACCCTACTTCGCAATGGAAACGTCCAGCTTGGACCTTATCTTCCCACATTTTAGTCCAGGCAATAGACAGAAATGCGTGCAGAAATTAATACCTGGAAAAAAAATATGAGCGTATAGGAAATTGAATTTAAAGGTGAGTTTCTGGTAGATGCAACTCGATCTGAAATGGCGAACATAACCTAAAAAATTGGCAAAGTTGCAAAAATTGTTTTTTCTCAAATAATTTAAAAACTATAGCTCGGATCGGGAAAAGTTGAATGAGAAAGTTGTAGGTATCAAAAATATCTATCGATTGGTCTCATAATAATTGGAATATCATTCATACTTTTCGAGTTATATCGAAAAAACCGTTGAAAATCGCGGTATCGAGAAGTTGTTAACTATTACGTTTCCATATGTATTGTTTCCTGTACATATAGCCCATGGCAAGCTGAGAGAGCAATTTTTTTCTTAATTCGAAATATTGATTTTTTTTTCAAAATATATCGATTTTTCTAAAACAGAAGGCTCTCATAAATTGGCTAGATCTTCTCAGGAAATGGTCCTGGAGTAACAATTTTGGGTTTATTTTCTTAACGAAGAGTTGTGCTATAAATCTATTGAAGAAACGTAGCGATTTTTTCAATTTTTAGGGTGAAAAATAGACTTTTAAAAAATTTCATCTTTTTTTAACGTGTTTTTTTCAGATTAGTTTTACAATTTTGATTTTAGAAAAATGTCTTTGACGAAAATCGATTTCTAACATTTTTTTACGAATTGGAAAAAAAAAGTTTTTCACCTACGATCTTCTGGGCCAGCGATAATTTTTTTATTTCAAAAAAATCTGTAAGACTCGATACACATTATACAGAAGTGTGTTTTATGGAGGTTAATATTAAATAGTATTAGAAATTGAGTAACAAAGCTAAGCGTGCGCGGCTGCCGGAGCGTGAGGCGGAGTGAGGGAAGCATTGCGCTCCTACTGAAAACTGATTTGGTGCGTTCAAAGTGGCTTGTGGTTGCAAAATCTCAATACCTCAACTTTGTTGCTTAGGGAATCATACTGACGTTATGCTTGCGGATCTCCTTAACAGTTATTCAATTATTGCAGTGAATATGTTTTTATGATACAAAATTAAATAAATACAACATGTTAAGATAAGTTCGAAATTTCATTTATTTATAAAATTATTATGAAATATTTATGCAATCCCTACAATCAAAGTACCAGTATACAGCTCATACGCCTTATAATAATAAAATGTATTCAAATTTTTCTCTTCTTTATTGGAGAATTGCCTCCTCATTCATTTTCTTCTTCTTCTTCTACTTCGATGTTTTGGTTAAGCAGATTGTCGAAAGCGTCAAGAGATTCTTCATTTATTTTGGTTAGCAGGAGTTTCGAAGTTTTCACATTGTGCTGAGTCACAATGTGTGCAAATACTCGTACATTTAAGACATTTTTTTTTACAGCCACGCACTTTCGTTTTGCAACCAGTCGCACAGGTACATGATATTTTTTTCATTATTTCCTCCGGTATCAACGGTTCTCAGTATAAACTGGCATCGATACATTATCTGCAACTTCCCATCCCCAGTGAGTTATGTCTTTATCGTTGCCCAACCATTTTTGCAATTGCATGTAGACTCTGAAGGCATGTTGTCTGGCGGCTCCTTCAGTAGGAGGAAGATTTTCTAATTGAAGCTCGAGCTGTTGATCGTTTAAAAGATTCAAAGCCATGTTCATTAAGCGTGCCATCTTTCTTATTGTAATATAGCAAAGAAATTATTTGGCACATATTCGTAGCAATTTCTTCACGAAGAGCATTATTTTTATAGAAAACATCTAGTAATTGAAGGTAATCCGGATTAGAATTCAATATTTTCAATAATTTGTTCTTCCCTTGCTTGTACATCGAAAAAACTGTATCACAGCCCGATACGGCGTGAAGAAATGCTACATATTTTGATAATGCTGGATATTTAAAGCTGGTGTTAGAGTACCATCGATCTACTTCTCCTCCTTTTCCTTTTTCCAAAAAGAAATCCTTCTTGTACTGGGAACCAACTGAGTTAAAAGTACAATCATATCTACATCTTCTCCAAGTACGATAATGTTATTTACTGCACTCAAATTCGCCGCAGTTTCAATAATTAGTGCTATTTTAGTTTCAAATCCAGCATTTTGTAATTCAACAGAAAGCATATTAATAAGCCTCTTCTCATTTTTATTGTTTGTCAAAAAAGTTGCTTGCTTGTCGGAGATTTTTGTATTTTTATCAAAATAATATTCTTGAGATACATTGTCACTTTGCCGCCTCATTCTTTCCCATGTTTTTAAATTACTGCTTGTGTCCTCGGGATATCCATCGAATACTATTGTTGCTTTTTTATATTTATGTACATATTGTACATATTTATTAAGTACGATTCTCTGAGCAAAAAAGATGAGGTATTACATGGAAAATACTGTTTTGAAAATGAATCGTAATTTGGCTGAGATAAAAAGTAATACAAATTAGAAATGTAAAAAATAAATATTTCTATTTTAATTTTAAGGCAAGAATAAATACGATATTCGTGTTTATCTCGTCGATCTACCCCAGATTAAGAACAAAATCTTGTACGTTATCTAGAAGCTGAAATATTGAAGATTTTGCAACCACAAGCCACTTTGAACGCACTAAATCAGTTTTCAGTAGGAGCGCAATGCTTCCCCCACTCCGCCTCACGCTCCGGCAGCCGCGCACGTTTAGCTTTGTTACTCAATTTCTAATACTATGGATCAATGAAACATAACCCAGTATTTTTTTATTGAAAATGTAGGTATTTAACATTAACCTCCATAAAACACACTTCTGTATAATGTGTATTGCGTCTTTCAGATTTTTTAAAAATAAAAACAATGTTGTTTCCGTTAACAGCATCCAGATCTTGGGGCCCAAGATCCAGGATGATCTTATATCTCTCCCCATCCGTTTTCGTCACCATCTCATTGTTGTCAGCGCAGACGTCGGAGAAATATATCTCATGATGTTTTCAACGCATTTTCCGATCAATACGTTGTCTGGAACAAATATCGACAGACTTTCTTATACGCTTTTCTGAAGAAAGTAGAGCAATATCAGAGGATTTTTATGTTGATGATTTTCTTTCTGGTGACGATTCCGTCGAAGGAGTAAATGAAATATGTCTTCAGGTATCATCATGCTTACAGTCAGCCCATTTCATATTTAGTGAAAAGTCATCTAATGAATCCAAGACATTGAATGGGTCAGCTCGGAATGATATGTTGAGCAGAGTCTATTTCTATAGTCAGGAAAGCATTAAATTAAAACTCTTGATTTGTACTGGTCAACAACATCCGACAACCTTGAATATTGTCTGAAGGATACTCATCCAGAAGCTTTGGTCTATGAAGGCTAATTGGGATCAAGAATTACCCGAAGGAATCAAAATTCTGTGTGCGTGCCTATACATATGTAGCATCGATGCATCTGGAAAAATCCATATATCATTATTATTGGCCAAAACCAAGGTGGCCCCTCCCAAGACACTCACTTTTTCCAGGTTGGAACTTAGTCCAGCCCTGGTTCTATCTAATTTATGATGAACTTGAAGTTCAATTCTGTACACCTCTTGTGGTTATGCAAATTCTAGAACTAACAAATTCTGGTTTTGGCATTATGTTAACACAAAGCAAAATTCAGCCGATCTACCCACATGAGGTATATACTCATCTCAAATTCAAGGTCCTATACGTTGGTGGGCTGTCCCCCCCTGGTTATGTCAATCTGAACAAGATTGGTCGTTATCAAATCCCATTATCCTTGCAAGCCTACCTGAAACCAAAACTCAACGGGTATGTTTCATCACAAGACAAGCTCAAGCATTTATTGACTTCAATAGATTATCCGCTTCCAACCTAATCAAACGAACAATGGCCTTTTGTCTAAGACTTATACACATTGGCAGGATCCGTGTGAAGTTCAACAGCCCTACTGGTTTCACATCGGCGCAAGAACTGGAAAATGCCCAAAAAATCCTCTTCAAACTGACACAGGAGTCATTTCCTGATGGCATTCAAAGGCGAAATATTAGTAAGGGTCTCGGCAACAAATGCAGCATCTTAAGCCTATAACAATTTCAGATAAAGATAGTATATTGAGAATGGGAGGTAGGTTACAAAACTCAAGTTTTCCTTATTCGAAGAACTATCCTATTATTTTGTCCTCAAAGCACACACTGACAAAACTCATGTTTCAGCATGAACACATAACTTTGATGCATGCTAGACCTCAGCTTCTACTTTCTCCTATCAGGGAACGCTATTGGCCTATTGGTGGAAAAAAACGTTGCCAAAGACATATGCCACAAGTATAAAAAATGTTTTCGCGTTAATCCTAAGTATGGAAATGCAATATTTTGTTCGTTGCCATCTTCGCGTATTACTCCACAACCACCATTCTTCGTAACGGGCGTGGATTATGCTGGTCACATTCATATTCGTAATAAAAAGGGATAAGGATGCAAAGCTATCGAATGTTACATTTGCCTTTCCATCTGCTATACCGCTAAGGCCATATATTTGGAGCAAGTTTCAGATTTGACCACATAATCTTTCATACCGGCATTCCGAAGATTTGTAAGTCGACGTGGAAAGCCTAGTCGGCTATATTCCGATAACGGCACAAATTTCGTCGGAGCTGATCTCAATTGACTGAGCTGGCTACATTTCTTCAATTAACGGCATTCAATATATCGAATAAGATGAGCAACGAGGGCGTAGAGTGTATTCCGTACCATCACACTCCCCAAATTTTGGTGGGTAATGGGAGTTGAGCGTGAAATCTACAACATTTCATTTTGAACGTCAACTTGCAAATTAATTTCCTACCTTTGAAGAACAGTATACTGTCCTCATCCAAATTGAGGCGATCCTCAACTCTCGTCCGCTCTTTTCCCTCTGCAACGAACCCTCTAACCAAGAGGTGCTCACGCCATCGCACTTCCTGATAAGTAGATCAGCTACGTCCTTGCTAGATCCAGATCTGGGCGATATAGCAGCGAATCGCTCAACCAGATAACAGTATTCTCAGCATCTCCAGCAGCAATTCTGGAAGAGTTGGAAGCGGGATTATATAAACTCGTTCAAAATGGGAAACATTCACTACTAAGTTGCAATGCGGTGTCATCCTGAGTGCAAGAATGGCCACTATCAAAACTTCTAATACCGAGCTGCTTCGAGCAGTGTCAAAAATATATTCCCTACCACTTGGACACGAAGACTACCCAGACAAGGTGAATGAATGATTCTTGAAAATTAAACGTGAGGCCATGTTGAATCATTCAACGAGCGATACAGATCCTGTATGACCCGCCCGGAGAGGGTGTAGCAAGCCATGAAAAAATTGACAGTAGTCGTGAATAATAGAAGAGCCAAGAAGATATAATAATCATAACCAAATTTTGAATCTAATCAATAAAGATTTAAATCAACCTATCATTATAAATTCAGTCCACTATACACGTAGTAAATGAAAACTCTAAAAACAGACTGATTTGATTCAAATCCATAAAGAATAGTAAAATAATATCACTGATCGCCGGTACTCACGTTTATTAAGAATCAATTGAGATTATAAAATACTATTTTGTACATAATGTATCAAAAGACCTCATTTTTACTTCTCTACCTATACGTATAGTGGAGTCATTCTACGGAAAAATGAGGCGAGGTTCGTAAAAATTTGATAGAGGTTGGGGAGGTGGAAAGAAATGTTCCTTGCGATAAGAGCAATGATATTCCAGAATTTTCTACAAGAAATATTTGGTGCAACCATCCCAAAAATCCCCAAAACAGGTTTCTGGGCCTTTTTTTAGGTCAGTTTTGGAGTCTTAATTTTTTTGAACCCCTTACACTTCTGACTAAAGTTTGGGAGTTGGAACCTTTCATTGTCCATGTTGAAGGAAGCTTTGGTTCAAATTTGGACTGTTTGCGATCATTACTTCCCCTAGAATAGATATTATATATACGTTTTTCGGGGTAAAAATTAAAATTGGGCTATTTTGATCAAATCTCCACCAAATCAGATGAAATTTGGTGTCAAATTAAATCCAAATTTGGAAGATTTGGCCCAAATTTTGAAGATGCCCCCAATTACGGCCAACAGATCGCAGAGTACTTTTTTTAGGCTCAAATTGAAGGTTATTTCATATAGTTTGACGTGCTGTAACTTGATTTATAAGATTAACCCTTTTATTGGCCATTTACGGCATATATATATATATATGCGCGCGCAGATTTCCCACCTTTATTGTATTATAATAGGATTTTATCACTATAATATTGTTCTTAGTGTATAGATATGGCTTTTTCTGCATATTTATGTGAGAAAACATATACATTATTCATTTGAGGTCCGCTGGTGACATAGTGACATTTTTTTTAAATTTTTAATCTGCATCAATTTAGTTATAATAACCACAGCATAGGGGTCTTCTACATATTTGATTATTATACCATTCTCTTGATGAAGTTCACATTTTTCTTTTAATTTCTTAAACAAAAAAAACAATTTTCAAATAAAGGTCAAAATTGTTGAGTAGGAATTAAGAAAACTTAAAAGTGAAAAGTAACAGTAACAGTTAATTCTTCTCGAATAAAATCATGTATTTTTAATAAAACCTTATTTACCTACCTCAATTGAATCTGAGCCAAATCGAGGCCACAAGTTAAGTTTTCTCCACTCAGTATACCAATGAAGAACAGTGCGATACTGAGAATTAATTGTAGAATTGGTATATTCCATACTGCCTAAACCAAACTGTACCTCTAGTTTTGACTCTTGGAAATTTAAGGTCATTCCATCATTAAAATATGATTCATAACAAGCCCTAATTTCTGTTTTAGGGCGTAGAAAAGAAGCAGCCTCTGCAGTTTCTAGGGTATGATTATGTTCATTCTTTAGTTGAATAACTGTTGGATATCCAGCCTAAGACATGAACATAAAGAAATAACTGTATGGTTCCTAAAATATTTGATATTATTACTTTAACATATGAATCTTCCTTCTGCGTGTCCTTTGTAATTTTTTTTATAGTTATGACTAGTTCTGCTCGACATCTTGTGTTCTTTGATTTCCCCTTTTTATTCTCGTCTTTGTTTATCCGCTGGAACCCACTGTGATGGCAAAGAAATATCTTTCTGAAAAAATTGAAGTGTGTGCTTAAGACAGGAGTGAAAATTCAACTAGGTTTGTAATATAACTTTGTGGCGGAATTTTTTCAGTATCCAAGAAATGAAATTATAAATTTAAAAGTTGTTATTTCCAGAAATGTAAATCATAACTTCTAGAAGTGCTGTGTATCGCAATAATAATGAAAATAATAAAAAAAATTTATTGACACCAGTCGTACCAATTAATTTAAAGCAAAATAAATAAATAATGATAGGTACCAACATATTGCGCTCAGCCACAGGGTTATTCATAATAAATTGTACCCTGCACATATAGCTTGCCACCTAGGATTGAAAAAAATATTGTTTTTCGATGTTAATTGATTGTGGTGGGAAAAAGGAATGAGTTTTCAATGAGTTTTTTATAGTATTATAACTCAATTACTAACAGAAAACTAGAATGAAAATAATCCCTAGATGAACTGACCTGTACGTAAATCGAGAATTGTTTTTTAATGTCGATTTAGAACGCCATGAAGTACCACTTTCTTCCTGATAAGAATGGATCCATTCTATCACTTCCATTTCTGTTTTATATTTTCCTCTGTAGAGAAAATCATTAATTTTGATTAATGTATCCATTTTACCCATAACTTATAATTCTTATAACAGATAATTATTGTAAACAATAGCAATAACCTCAAATTAAATTTTAAGCCACGTAACATCTAAAGGAGATTGTCTCTGTTTCTGTGTAACATTCAACTCTGTATTTCAGCACCGCTTAAACATTGCACTCCAGAATTCAGCACCGTTCGCAGTTTTTCTCGATTTAAGCACCGTCGAAACAATCCGCTATGGAATTCGACAGCATATTTAAATGAACCAATCAGATTGTAGACTGGTGCCGAATGCTATAGTGGAATGTCTAAATGCGGACGGGACAGGTGGTCACTTCCAGCATACCGTTGATGTGCAGCAGAAGCAAGAGAAATCCCTGTAGAACACCAGCCACGAATTCTACATTTTACTCTCCCTAAAGTTCGCGATTCAGTAAGTCAAACTACGAAAGATTTGCTACCAGAAGAATCGAAACACAAGAAAGGACACTTAGAAAGGAATATACTTCAAATTATTGATACTGCTGGAAACTTGTTTCACAAAAATAGCTTGAGAATGAATAAAGATAAAACTCAGGTCCTCAAATTTGGATATACATCGACCATTAACAGCACTTCGACTGATACCGTTACTGATTTGGCGTGTGTGAACCATACCACTTTTTCAGGTATAATTTTTGATTCACGATTAGATTGGTATGAAGAAGTAAATGAAGTAGTGAGGACGCTATCAAGATATTGTTCTGCCCTGAAAAGGATCTCAGTCTTAGTGAACACTGAGGCAGCGTTAACTGCTTATCATGCGTTTCTGCAGTAAACACTGAGATATGGGATAATTTTTTGGGATAATTCTAGTGATGTAGAGCGAGTGTTCCACACTCAAAAAAGATGTCTCAGAGGCATCTTCAACAACTTGTTTCCAAAGAACAAGTTGCAAAGAAATATTTATAGGAAATAATATACTTACTTTGTCAGGTCTATACATTTATGAAGCAGTTATCTTCACTCATCGAAACCAGCATCTATTTCAGGAACAGGTCAACAATCATGTTCATAATACAAGAAGAAAAAATAACTACATCTGCAATAAACTTAATTATACATATCTCCAGAAGAATATACAATATAGCATAATAAAAATTTATAATAAAATTCCCCCATCATTGAAAAAATTACCATTAAATCATCTCAAGAACAATTTGAAATCTCTACTCAAGCCAAATACTGTGTGGTCAATACACACTATCTTACGAAAATCATTATTCGCCTTCCAAATTGATTTCACAATATAGTACTTTGTTTCTGGGGATGTCCAATCTTGATGGAATTTTGCTGAAAATAAGGACATCACTGTCCACAGAAAAGTTTGAAAAACTACCATTTGAAGCAGCCAAGTATCGATCTTGATGATATTTTGCATACTTGACCTTCAAAATAGAAGGAAAGTCCCTTCCCACATGAGATTTTGGAAAATGTCACAACTCTCTCTCCCTCCCTTCGAAGCAAACAAGTACCGGTCTTCATAACAAGAAGGAATTATCTTTCTACATGAGATTTGAAAAAACCATCCCAGCCCTATTCCTCACATCTTAAAGCAGACAATTAACGGTTTCGATAAAATCATGTGCATTGGACCTTCGAAACAAGAGAAATTGTCATATTATGAGTCAGATTTCGAAAAAACTCCGAACTCTATTTACCCTTGAAACAGACATGTTCCGATCATGATGGAGTTTTGCACACTTGACAATCAGGGCAAGAGAAAAGTCACATTCTACAGTAGATATCGAAAAAACTACCTACTACAATCATAATTCTCCAGAATCGATAATAATATGTTAAACCACATAAGCAAATAACTAGTTTGATGATAAAGTATTTCGGCTGTGTAAACTGAGTTTTCTTAGCCATGACGTTGTAAGAAGAATGACTAATTTGAAGTTGCTCACACTTTTCCAGCCACGGTTTACGACATCCGGTATATTTTATGTGGGATGCATAACGGTCTGATCTCAACAAAATTGAAACATGTCTGTTACAAGGGGTGGCAGGGAGAGGTGTGACATTTGTTTCAAAATCTCATTTAAAAAGTGACTTCCCTCTTGTTTTGTAGTTCCAGTGTACATGATTTCACTGATATCGGTACTTATCTATTTCAAAAAGTGAGAAATATGGATAGAGTAGTCTTGTCGAAATCTTATGAAGTAAGTGAATTTGATGGAGGTGTTGCGAAATTTTATCAATATCGGTACTTCTCTGCTTCAAGAGTTGGGAGAAGGAGAGGGGGTATTTTTTTCTAAATTCCATATGAAACGTAACTTTCCTTTTCTTTTGAACAACCGATGAATGTTATATGAATTCAGTTTCCCGAAAGTTTTTAACTAATTGAAATTGGTGTTAGAACGATCAAAAACAAGTTTCTGCTAATGTAAAGGTTAGTTTCCTTCCCCAGGGGTTGCAGTACCTTGACGTGTGCCAAGTACTTTGTACCTTGTGCCAGTGGAAACGCTTACCTGAGCGAGGGGATCCTAAAGGGTCACGACCTGTATGAATGGTGGCTCAGCCGAAAAGCTGTTGTCCAAGCACTTGAAGACGAATGAAGGGAGGAGGCAAGGCCGAATCCCGAGCTATGACCTGCCTTGGATATATCCTTGGGCACATCCAAGGGAGGATAGCAACTCCTCAGAACAAAGAAGCAACCCTCCATCTACCAAGATGGACATAAGCCGTAAACCGCTTGCCGGCACGACTCCCAGCGGGGTGGTGCTGGCGAGGGGCATGGAGACCTTGGCTTAAACGCCCGAGTCGCGTGATGAGGCCACTCTAACACCTCCCAACTCTCATGGTATGGTGCGCGCCAAAAGGATGCAAGGCTGAGGGGAACCTCAGTCAGTAGCGACCGACTTTGGGGCACCGGGCAACACCCCATGGGTGGACCATTATTTTCCTTGCCACTCGTTGAACCAAAATGAACACCAATAAACGAACACCTAAACAAGGGGGACTCTTCGCAGAACTCCACAGCCTCCGGTATGGCAACGCTGGGGAGCCAGATGAACCGCAAGGGACACAAACTCTCAGGCTGCCCCCGCCGGAAACTAAGAGACCAACGGAAAGCCGTTGGGGAACAGGCTTCCACTTCTGGGACGCAAAAGTGACACCGATCTGATGGGAGCGCATCCAGCACCAAATCGCAGCCGAAGAGGAAGCGCGACGGGGCCGCTGTAAAAGCAGGAACCGTCCGCAAGTCCTTCAAGGAAGCGGTGGTCGGGATAAAAATGGTCATTACCTTGGCCACTGAAGATCCCGAAGCAACAATCTCGGAAGAGCAGGCGGGGCTAATAAAGAACCCCCTGCTTGAATAGATTGACAAACTGCAAATGGGGGAGATCGCCCCAAAGTTTGCAGAATGTCGATACCAGGGGGGAGTTCTGCTTATCACCTGTCTGAACGATCCCTCTAAGGATTGGCTAGCAGGTGTGGTGGCTGTGGCTAGGCCCTGGGAGGGGGTTGAGCTTACTCTCGTGAAGGCGAGCCAACTCCCGAAACCTCGACGTGCAATCGTCTTCATTCCGGGGATGACAAACCCGCAGAAGACACTGCACAGACTGAGTGTCCAGAATAACCTAGACACATCAACCTGGAAAGTCACCAGTACTGGGAAGGAGCAACCAAATGGGAGGCTCCCAGTCGTGCTGATGAACGAACGGTCATGGGAGAAGTTGAAGGAGGTCGATTAAAAACCGTTCTACGGCTTCTCCCGTGTGACGTTTAAGCCCCTAGATCCAAAGACAAAAAGAGAAGAGGAGACAGGGGAAGGACAGGCAACTGCAACTTCCCCTCCAGATATGGAGGTTGAAGAAGGGGGACATGTAGATGAAACCCCAGCTCAGCTGCAATAAATGCAAGTTGTGCAAATCAACCTCCATCACTGTAGGGCGGCCTCGGTTGCTCTCGATGCGTATATGATGGAAGCGAATTTAGACGCTGCCATAATTCAAGAACCATACGTGTATGGTGGAAGAATCGGGGGATTAGGTAGCTTCAAGGGGCAGATCATACACGACCCGTTAGAACAAAACCATGGACTTGCATACTAATAAAAGATGCAGCTAAAGTTTCACCGTTGCGAGAACACTGCAGTCGCGACCTAACAACGATTGGACTCAAAATAGGAATAGAAGGAAGAGAGCAAAGCCTCCTGTTTGCATCAGCATACCTACCATATGACCAGACGGGAGCACCGCCACCCCAAGAAATACGAACTCTTGAGTAGTATCTCAGAACCTCGAAATCCCAGGCCCCATTGGGATGTGATGCCAATGCACACCACACAGTGTGAGGAAGTAGAGACATATTAACAAACGAAGTGAAGCGTTGCTGGATTTTCTGATGGCGCACAACCTACAGGTGTGCAACCAGGGCAACAAACCGACCTTTGTGACAAGTGTGAGAAGGGAGGTCATCGATATCACGGTATGTACCGGGCGCATAAATATCATAGTGTATAATTGGCACATGTGGAGGAACCAAGTTTATCCGACCACGTGTACATACGATGCACAATTGGATGGTCAGAGGCACTGCCTACAGAATACAGAAGCCCAAGGGCCACCAATTGGGACTCCTATCGTGATAAACGACAAGAGGCACTTGGGGACTGCTCAACGAAGGCACCTACAGTGCCAGAGTTGAATACAATGGTAACAACTGTTACCTCAGCCATAAGAAGAGCCTTTGAAGCCTCATGCCACCTGAAGGCGAAAAGACAGGGAAGCTCTGCCCCTTGGTGAAATGCAGAACCGTCCCCATTGAAGGGGAAGGTGAGAAGACTGTTCAACAAAGCCAAGCGGATCAGTACCTATTGGGATAAATATCGCATGGCACTGACTGCATATAACAACGCTATCGAGGAAGCGCGAAGGACCTAGTGAAGGAAGTAGCGCCGGGGCATAGAGGATATGCCCAGCTACGCTAGACTCCACAAGGTACTAGCAATTGGGCCACGACAAAAAGTGGGCTCCTGTGAAAAACCACAAGGAGGATATACCAAAACAGAAGAAGAGACGCTAGAGCTGTTGCTTCAGACTCACTTCCCTGGATCACGGTGCGAAAATGACCATAGTTCAGAAGAACCAGAAGACCTCATATTTCAAAAGAGAGGGCGGAAAGAAAACAGGGCTCTGGCTGCGAGTATCAATAACAAATCAAAAATCAAATGGGCAATACATTCAGTTAAACCATATAAGTCACCAGGAACCGAGGGGATAATGTCAGCTTTACTGCAACAGGCAATCGATATACTGGCCTCTATCCTGTGTGAAATGCTGAGAGCCAGCCTGGCATCGTCATTATAGTACAAGGGAAGTTTGGGAGCACAATAGCATCTCTGATGCAGCACGCACTGAACACCGTGGAAAAATGGTGCAACAAGGAAGGACTCAAAGTGAATCGTTCGGAAATAACCATTGTACCCTTCACAAAGTGAAGGGACATTGGAAACATACAAGACTTAGTTTTGTATGGAAAAAATATACAGATGACGGACACGATCAAGTACCTTGGAATAAGCCTAGATGAGAGGCTGACCTTTGGGAAGCATCTGGAGAAAACCGCGAACAAAGCGATGAGGGCCATGTGGACCTGTCGTTGTAGAGTCAAGAGAACCTGTAGACTCACTCCACGGATGGTACAATGGGTTTACACAACCATAGTGAGACCCATTGTAACATACGCCGCCATCGTGTGGTGACTAAAAACAAAAACTGAAGCATCCCAGCATTCTAGGACAGAGTTCAGAGGCTGGCATGCTTAGAAGTAACAGGTGCAATGTCGACCACCCCAACGGCTGCTATGGAGAAGCTGTTGGGGTTGGACCCACTGCACTTTGGCGTTCAGGCAGAGGCCATAAGAGGAGCATATCGCTTAGATCTTATCGGCCAAGGAAAGGCTGACCAAAAAGGCCGAAGCATCCTCGAATTGCTTGGATCACCTGGGCCATTGGGTATGAGATCCGACAGGATCAAGGTTCACAGCCGTGCCTTCCATGATTAAAACAGTGAATCGGCGGGAGAACGTTTGGAGCAGTCCTCATATGATACCAGGGGATTCCATATGGCTTACCGAAGGCATCAAGATGGAAAAAAGTACGGGTGCTGGAATAGTCGAGCAAACGGACCAAGGGGAAAGAATTTCTTTGAACCTACGGACTTTTCCAACAGAATTCCAAGCAAAAATAGTTTCAATTACAACATGTGCTCAAATCATGAGGGGGAGAGCCTATGAGAATAGACAAATCACAACCATAGTAAGCAACCTGACAGTGCTTGAGGCACTGGAGTCATACACAATCACCTCACAATGTGTACTTGATTGCGTCAAAGAACTAACGGCACTAGTAATGAACCTCAATAGAGTAACACTCGTGTGGGAGTCTGAAGAAACCATACGAAAAGGGACAGAAACTCCCGTCGCACTCGCTATAGCGGGGAAGGAAAAACCACTGATTGGACCAGAGCCAACCTGTGGCATTTCTCATGCCACAGCGAAATCTGTAATCCAAAAATGGCTCGAGATAGAGCACCATGCCTACTGGAGAGAACTGCCCCGTATGTCGCACTACAAGCGACTGATGAGAGTTCTCCAGCAGCAACGAGTGAAAAATCTGCTGACGTTCAGCAGACAAGGAATACGGAATCTTATTGCATTCTTAACCGGACACGCCCCATGCAACAAACACCTCTACACGATGGGACTGTTAGAACAGCCCACTTGCAGGGTTGCGGCGGAAGATGAGACACCTATGCATGTGCTGTGTCAGTGCACGGCATACACGGTTCGTCGTCGGACATACCTCGGAGATAATTACTTTCAACCAACAGGAAAGGGCAAAATTACTACTTTCGTTTCAGTAAATACGTAATACTTAAGAAATGCGAACTGTTTGATTTTCCTTTTTTCACAAAAAATTTTGATAACAACATAAATGAGTAACATTTCTCAAATATTTCCTTGCAACCCACAGCAAAGGGTAAATTGCTACCCATTTCAGTAAATCCGCGATAATCAAAAAAGGCAACCTTGTTTAAACTTTCTGCTTCCAAGAAAAATCCTCATACCCACATAGATGAGTAGCACCCTCAAATAATTACGTGCAACATACAGGAAAGGGGTGCGTTGCTACTCTAGTTCCAGTAGATACGTAATATAACTAGAAAGGGCGACCTGTTAGAAACATTCCGCTTTCACAAAAAATCATAATACCATTACAGAAGAGTAGCACTTTTGAAATAAGCACTCGCATCCCACAGGAAAGGGAAGATAGCTCCCCTAGTTTTAGTGAATATGTAATAATTAAGAAACTCGACCTGTTAGGAACTTTTTTTCCTTCGCGTTACCAACATAGATGAGTACCGCTCCCAAAATAAATAGTTGCAACCCACAGCAAAGCGGTAAATACCTCGTTTTAGTAAAAACGCGATAACTGTCAAGGACGACCTGTTAAGAACTTTCTGCTTTCACGTAAAATCTTAATACTGACAGAGACGAGTAGCACTCCGAAAATAATTACTTGCAACTCATACCAAAAAGTTTTAACCCTCGTTCTAGTAAATACGCGGTAACTAAGAAAGACAGCCTGTTAGGATTTTTCTGCGATGACAAATAATCCTATTACCAACAGAGATGAGTAGCACTTCTAATAAAATGCTTGAACAATGAAAGGTAATCCGTTAGATGGATTCTGGTTAGACGAACAGTTTTAATACCAACATAAATGAGTAACCTCAATAAAATTTTACTAGCAAGCCATAGCGAAAGTGTAAATAGTTACCTTCGTTTTACTAAATACGCGATAATTGATAAAGGAGCCCTATTAGGAATTTTCTCCTTGTACAACAAATTTTGATACCAACACAGAAGAGCAGTTCTTACAAAATCAAATGCAACCTACAGCAAAAGTATAACTAGCTCGTTTCACTAAGGATGGCGACCTGCTATAAACCTTCTGTTTTCAGGAAATATCTAAATACCAACAAGGACTCCTAAAATAATTATTTGCAAATAACTGGAAACGATTAAATAGCTTCTTCCGAATCAGTAAATACTCAATAACTAAGAGAAGCGACATATAAGAAACTTTAACGAAAAGTATTAATACGAACATAGATAGTTAGTAGCACTTCTATAATAATTACTTGCAACCCATTGCAAAAAGGTAAATTGCGAACCGTGTTTTTGTAAATACGTGATAACTCAAAAAGTTAAACTGTTAGAAACTTTTTTTTCGCGAAATATCTTAATATCAACATAGATGAAGAGCACCTCTGATATAAATACTCAAAACCCACAGCAAAGAATTTTGATCGGTTACGTACTCTTCTAAAAAGAATGCCTGCATGTTACATTTACCCTCGCCTAATATGTGATCGATGCATGATCCACCACCGTTTCCAAATAAAGGAATATAATAAATTACGCACCTCTAGTTTACAATTGGCCAATATTTCAAACTATTTATTGGAGTTCATAATCAATTGAATCAGTTTATCAAATTACAAAAGTACACTTATAAGATAACTATCCTCACTCGTCAACGTCTTCGAAAAATAATCTTTAATAAAATATGAACAGTTCTACATTTCAGATCACGGTTTGTTTTCAACAAATTAATTGTCTTCTAAATGAAATAAAACAAAAGCGTTGTGAGTATGAAAAAGCTATTACCTTAGCCAAGGAAGCTGTACATGATAATTACATATTAAAATCAAATAATTCTTCCAAAGCCTCGTGGAATATGATTAATAAATATAGAAAGAATGAATATATGAATGATGTAACGAAATTATCTCCAAATCAATTCAATGAATACTTTACTGAAATGGGTTCGAATCTATCCTGTTGCAAGTATGAAAAAAAATCCTGTAGTATTTCCATCTGAACATCCAATTTTCACCTTTCAAGAACTCTCTTTTTATTTAGTAATGGATTGCATCTTTAAATTGAATAAATCTGAGTGTCGTGATATTCATAACTCAAATTCGAAAATTATTAAGTGTATTTCTCATTACTAAATGTATCCTTTGACAAAACTCTTTAACGCTTGCATTCACACTGACACATTTCCAGAATCTTTGGAATTATCTAAAGTATTACCATTACATGAAAAAGGTTTGAAAAATGACTTGAATAACTCCAGACCTATATCTATCATACCAATAATTGGAAAGATATTTGAAAATACTCTAGCCTGTCAAATCATAAATCACTTCGAGAATAATAATATTTTCAAGGAAGCACAATTTGGGTTCCGAAGAAACAAATCAACAATGTCTGCTCTTTTGAAACTGACGGAAGCAATTTATGGCGTATTTGATACAGTGAGCATTTCGGCTCAATTTTCTGTGACCTGACAAAGACATTTGATTTTGTTTCTACTGATATTCTGATGTCTGGATTGAGCAGTTATACATTTTCTGAAACATTATATAGTCTTTGATACGGTCTTATTTATCTGGTAGAACGCAAGTTTTTTATATGCATTCTACCAACTCGGCTATGTTGCCGGTTACATTAGGGGTACATCAAAGCTGCATACTTGGACCTGTACTCTTCTTAATATACATTAATGATTCACTGTTACAAATTCCTGAAGGCAAAGTAATCTTATATTCGTATGATACAGCCGCAGCAAATCAACAGACTTAACACAATTCACTCATGGCTCAACTGGTTAACACATAATAAACTAGATATTAATAATAAAAAAATATGACCTTCTATTTTTCCTCAAGACAAATATCGGACTCTAACAATTGTGAATTTATATCATTTCTCGGATTACTATTTGATAAATGATTAACTTGGAGGAAACATTGTGATCAAGTTGCTATATCGGCTGCTAAAGGAATTTACGTGCTAAGAAATTTGAGCAAAATTGTATTTGTTAATGTAATGCTCACAGCTTATTTTGGTGTGATATTCAGTCTGAGGTCATTCAGCAAATATGTCCCATGTTTTCAAGATTCAGAGGTGAGCAATTAGGATTATATGAAACCTGCCTTACCGACAAGACTGTATGCATGGCTTTGAGGACCTGAAAGTTATGTCTCTCTTTTGCATTTACATTCAACATTGCCTAATATATGTTAAAACGCATATTAACGAATATTCAACTCGATGTGATATGCACTGTTTCAACATTAGAGCGAAATATAGTCTACACATTAATTATCACCGCTCAAAACATAGCAGAAATAGCGAAAAACCACTGATTGGACCAGAGCCAACCTGTGGCATTTCTCATGCCACAGCGAAATCTGTAATCCAAAAATGGCTCGAGATAGAGCACCATGCCTACTGGAGAGAACTGCCCGTATGTCGCACTACAAGCGACTGATGAGAGTTCTCCAGCAGCAACGAGTGAAAAATCTGCTGACGTTCAGCAGACAAGAAATGCGGAATCTTATTGCATTCCTGAACGGACAAGCGCCATGCAACAAACACCTCTACACGATGGGACTGGTAGATCAGCCCACTTGCAGGGTGCGACGTGGAAGATGAGACACCTATGCGTGTGCTGTGTCAGTGCACGGCATACACGGTTGGTCATCGGACATACCTCGGAGATAATTACTTTCAACCAACAGGAAAGGGCAAAATTACTACTTTCGTTTCAGTAAATACGTGATAATTAAGAAATGCGGACTGTTTGGATTTTTCAGCTTTCACAAAAAATTTTGATAACAACATAAATGAGTAACATTTCTCAAATATTTCCTTGCAACCCACAGCAAGGGGTAAATTGCTACCCACTTCAGTAAATCCGCGATAATCAAAAAAGGCAACCTTGTATAAACTTTCTGCTTTCAAGAAAAATCCTCATACCCACATAGATGAGTAGCACCCTCAAATAATTACGTGCAACATACAGGAAAGGGGTGCGTTGCTACTCTAGTTCCAGTAGATACGTAATATAACTAGAAAAGGCGACCTGTTAGAAACATTCGGCTTTCACAAAAAATCATAATACCAATACAGAAGAGTAGCACTTTTGAAATAAACACTCGCATTCCACAGGAAAGGGAAGATAGCTCCCCTAGTTTTAGTAAATATGCAATAATTAATAAACTCGACCTGTTAGGAACTTTTTTCCTTCGCGTTACCAACATAGATGAGTACCGCTCCCAAAATAAATAGTTGCAACCCACAGCAAAGCGGTAAATAGCCACCCTCGTTTTAGTAAAAACGCGATAACTGTCAAGGACGACCTGTTAAGAACTTTCTGCTTTCACGTAAAATCTTAATACTGATATAGATGAATAGCACTCCTAAATTAATTACTTGCAACTCACAGGAGAGGACTATATAGCTACCCTCGTTCGTTTTAGTAAATACGCAATAACTAATAGAAACGTTCTGCATTCCTGAAAAATCTTAATACCAGCAAGGATGACAAGTAGCACCTTGAAGTAATTATTTGCACTGGGAAGGGATGAATATCTACCCCCGTTTTAGAAAATACGTGATAACTGAGAAAGGCGACGTGGTAGAAAATATCTGCTTTCACGAAAAATCTTGATGCAAACATAAATGAGTAGCACTTCTGGAAAAATTACTTGCAACTCATAGCACAGGAACGCGACCTGTTAAGAACTTTCTGTTCTCACAAAAATCTCAATACTAACAGAGACGAGTAGCACTCCAAAAATAATTACTTGCAACTCATACCAAAAAGTTTTAACATTCGTTTTAGTGAATACGCGGTAACTAAGAAAGACAACCTGTTAGGATTTTTCTGCGATGACAAATAATCCTAATACCAACAGAGATGAGTAGCACTTCTAATAAAATGCTTGAACAATGAAAGGTAATCCGTTAAAAGGATTCTGGTTAGACGAACAGTTTTAATACCAACATAAATGAGTAACCTCAATAAAATTTTACTAGCAAGCCGTAGCGAAAGTGTAAATAGCTACCTTCGTTTTGCTAAATACGCGATAATTGATAAAGGAGCCCTATCAGGAATTTTCTCCTTGTACAACAAATTTTGATAATAACACAGAAGAGTAGTTCTTACAAAATCAATTGCAACCTACAGCAAAAGTATAACTAGCTCGTTTCACTAGATAAGCGATAACTAAGGATGGCGACCTGCTATAAGCCTTCTGTTTTCAGGAAATATCTCAATACCAACAAGGACTCCTAAAATAATTATTTACAAATAACTGGAAACGATTAAATAGCTTCTTCCAAATTGGTAAATACGCAATAACTAAGAGAAGCGACATATAAGAAACTTTAGCGAAAAGTATTAATACGAACATAGATAGGTAGCACTTCTATAATAATTACTTGCAACCCATTGCAAAAGGGTAAATTGCGAGCCGTGTTTCTGTAAATACGTGATAACTCAAAAAGTTAAACTGTTAGAAACTTTCTTTTCACGAAATATCTTAATATCAACATAGATGGAGAGCACCTCTGATATAAATACTCAAAACCCACAGCAAAGAATGTTGATCGGTTACGTACTCTTCTAAAAAGAATGCCTGCATGTTACATTCACCCTCGCCAAATATGTGATCGATGCATGATCCACCACCGTTTCCAAATAAAGGAATATGATAAATTATACACCTCTAGTTTACAATTGACCTATATTTCAGACTATTTATTGGAGTTCACAATCAATTAATAATAATAATATTTATTGCAAAGAGTCCTAACATATTTAAATATTATAAAGTGAAAAACAATATACAATTAATGATAAAATAGTATAATATATATAAAATAATAATTGATTTGAACTCATTTACAATAAATATGAGATTTATCACTGAAGTATAAATACTTGTATGTGAATAATAAACAACAATATAATATAAATAAACAATAATGTATTTGTGATATTTTGCAATTTTGAATGTATGTGAATGAGATGAGTGTAATATTATCTTAATATTTTCTATAACTATTGGTGAGATGTTGGTAAAGCTGTATAAACATATACATAAATATACCCATATACATACGTACAGATGAGTGAGTGTGTGAGTAAGTGTGTGAGTGTGTGAGTGCGAATGTGTGTGCTGTGTGATTGTGTGTGGGTGTGTGTGTGGTGGGATGTGTGTGAGTGAGAGTGTGAGAGTGTGAGTGTGTTTGTAATATAATATGAGATAATACAATTTAAGATTAATAAATATACTAAAATAATTTGATAAGAATCGTTCAGTGTTCATACATACTTCATTTGGGTATTTAACTTAATGGTTCTTGTTATCTATTATTTTGCTCACATGATCTCTATTTCTAAAACAAATAGATGAATTTCATTCTTTAATAGTTTTTGATTTGTTATGTTTCTAATTTCAGGATTTAATAAGTTATATAGTTTTGGTCCCAGGTAGTAGTAGCATCTTTGTCCTATAGTTTTATTCATTTTTTTTGTATTTATTGTATATTCTTTATGTCTCGTGTGATATGGGTGATTTATATTATCTCTATTTTCCGAAATTTGTCTAAGTAGAATTGATGATGCATAAAGTTGTCTCAAATCTAATACATTAGATCCTTTAAATAATAATTCCGTAGAATATGGTTTTTTTTTCCTGATATTATTTTCAATATCCATTTCTGTATAACACTTAGATGGTCTAAGTATATGTTTAGTACACCTCCCCATCCAATTAACCCATATTTGAGATGAGGTTCTTCCAATGACTTATACAGAGTAATAAGCTTTTCTTTATTTAGGATATAACTTAGATTTTTGAATATAGGTATTAACATCCTTATTTTTTTTATTACATAATTTACGTGTCTATCCCAACGAATATGACTGTCAATTTCAATCCCCAGATATTTTATGGAACTAGTTTTTTTTATTTGAAATGCATTTGATGTTTCAATGTCTAATGTAGTATATTGGGGTAGGGAATTTTTGTACGACCCAAATGGCATGAAGAATGTTTTTTCTATATTAATGGAAAGTAAGCGGTGATCGAACCAATTTTTTATGACTATTAAATCATTTTCAACTAATTTTTTCAGATTCTGCAAGTCATCAGCTTCATAATAGATAACAGTGTCAACTACGAAACTAATAATTTGACCTATCGTTCTCTGTATGAATAAATTATTCAGGTATATTATGAATAATAGTGGCCCCAATACAGTCCCTTGCGGTACACCATAATGAGAAGTGCGTATTTCACTGTGTATTCCATTCAAAATTACCCTTTGTTGTCTACCATTCAAATAATTTATTAATAATTGTAAGGGTATTCCGCGTATACCACTGTCTTCGAGGCAATTTTGTAGTTTGTTGTGGCTGACCGTGTCTAAAGCTTTTTCTAAATCTATAAACACGCATATTGACGGTTTTCCATTATCTAAGGATGAGTATAGCTTGGTAGTCAATTCGGTAATAGCGTCTTGACTTGATTTTCCTTCTGTAAATCCAAATTGACTTTTATGCATGACATTATATTTTTTTTAAAATTTATTTAAACGTGTCTTTAAGCATGTTTCAAATATTTTTGTGAAACAGGATATTAATGAAATTGGGCGGTAGTTCACAACAAAGGTTTTATCACCCTTTTTATATATTGGTTTGATGAGAGATGATTTGAACGCCGAAGGGCATTTGCCTGTTTCGAACGCTTTATTTATTATGAAACATGAAGGCTCTGCTATATACTCACTTATAATTTTCAAAGTTTCAGCTTTTATACTATCAGGTCCAGTAGCCTTATTATTCTTAAGATTTTGTATTATATTTTTTATTTCTATATTGTCAACAGGTAACAGATAGAATGTATGTGGTACGATTTGTGTAATTTCTTGATAATTTTGGGGTATTTTTATTTTTTCTGCCATATTAGATCCCATTTCTGAGTAGGCATTGTTGAAAATATCAGGCAATTTTTGTTTGTCAGTTATTAACTTATTATTTGAGTCATGTATTGAATTTATTGCATAGTTTTTCTTTCCGTTTTTACCACATATTTCATTCACTGCGTTCCATAGATTCTTTGTACAATTTTTATTTTTTTCAAATTGATTTTTGAAATATGCAGTTTTAGTTTTCTTGATAATAGAGTTGAGTGAATTTCTATATTCTGTGAATTGATTTCTTAAAATAATATTATTCGGTTGTTGGAGGGTTAATTTGAATAGTTTATCTCTTCTCACAATAGATTTAATAATGCCATTTGTTATCCATGGTTTTCTTTTTTTAGTTATGTTATTTTTTTTCTCAATTATTTGGGTACATCTGTTGATTATATCTAATGTTATATTACTAAAGTTATTTGCCGCATCTTCACTACAATTACATTTAAAAAATTCATTCCAATTAATTTCTTCGAATTCTCTTATCAATTTTTGTTGGTTGATTTGTTTGATATATGTAGTTGCTTTTTTTTCCCCTATATTTAGTAGTCCAAATGTAATTTGAATAAGTATCGGGAAATGATCTGTAATTTTCCTTTCTATAATAATTGGAATTGACATATCTTTTATATAATCGCTTGCTCTTAGAAATAAGTGATCAATACATGAAGTTGCACCGTGTTCTTTTCTTGTTGGAGATGAGATGAACTGTTGGAATCCAAATTCTGCCATAACATTTAGATATTCATTTACAATCCTTTGCTTCTGATTGTTCCCTTTCAAATTTTCAGCCCAGATATCAATATTCAAATCCCCTACTATTAAGTTGACATCATTTTTTAAATTTTGTGTTTGTAAATATTTTTGTAGCTGAAGTGTAAATTCTTCAATGTCTATGGGACAACATTTGTATATTGCATATATATTAGAGAAATTTATCTTGTAATTTAAATTTCAGGTTTGTAACTGTGGCTTCTGCTATTTTTTGTATGGTGAAATTCAGTTTCAATACACCTTCGCTTACATATATAACAGTGCCATCATTTTGATTATATGAGGCGTTATTATAGATGATATTATATCCTTCTATATTATACATACTTGTATTTTTTAGAATTCTAGTTTCTGACAAAACTATTATATCAAATTTTGTTTCAAATTCACTTATTAGTATTTCTAGTTTCTCAAAATTTTTTGATAAACTTCTGATGTTCAAATGTAACAGTTTAAAATTGTTATGTTTATTATTTATTTTCAACACTTCATTTGCTTCACAAGTATTTGAAAGTACATCATCTTTGATAGTAACTACTTGAAAATCATTTATATAAGGATCCATTGTTATTAATAAATGAGTAGCGATATTAATTCTAGTTTTATATTAGCATATTATATTTAATCATCTTAATTACTATTCAATTCAGAGATATAAATTAAACATATATTTCTCTATTTTACCACTTACAATGATTTATTTTTAACAACAGAATTATCCATTTTTTTATCTATTGATCTCGTTATTATTCTATCTTTTTGCTTATTATGATTGCTATTCAATTCATTTTTCTGATTATTATATACACAAGTAATAGACTGTTCGAACACTCTATCTTCAACTGTTTTTAAAGGTGAAGATGGGGCGCTATTTGGACTGACTTCATAATCACCTCCATTCTTTTCCAATGCTTCTATAGTATGTCGTTTACCATTTACATATAAACAATTGTTTTTAATATATGCGTTCACTTGACTTTTTCTTGCTGATAATAGGTGTACTCTCAATATTTTATAGTCTTCTCTTTCTTGTTTGGTTAATTCGCTTGCTATTTTTATCTTACTCTCTTTCAGTTTATGAGCATTTTTTAATACTTCTGCTTTCTTCAAAAATGAGACCAATTCTAGTTTAATCACTTTCCTTGTTGGATCTTTTCCGAATCTATAGATATTATTTATATCGTTTATTTCTATATCTACACCAATTTGTTCACGTAATTTATTTATGGTATCATCTACATTTCAGATCACGGTTTGTTTATTCTAAACGAAAGTATTCAACAAATTAATTGTCTTCTAAATGAAATAAAACGAAAACGTTGTAAGTATAAAAAAGCTATTACCTTAGCCAAGAAAGCTGTACATGATAATTACATATTAAAATCAAATAATTCTTCCAAAGCCTCGTGGAATATGATTAATAAATATAGAAAGAATGAATATATGAATGATGAAACGAAATTATCTCCAAATCAATTCAATGAATACTTTACTAAAATTGGTTCGAATCTATCCTGTTGCAATCATGAAAAAAATCCTGTAGTATTTCCATCTGAACATCCAATTTTCAACTTTCAAGAACTCTCTTTTTATTTAGTAATGGATTGCATCTTTAAATTGAATGAATCTGAGTGTCGTGATATTCAAAACTCAAATTCGAAAATTATTAAGTGTATTTCTCATTACTAAATGTATCCTTTGACAAAACTCTTTAACGCTTGTATTCACACTGACACATTTCCAAAATCTTTGGAATTATCTAAAGTATTACCATTACATGAAAAAGGTTTGAAAAATGACTTGAATAACTTCAGACCTATATCTATCATACCAATAATTGGAAAGATATTTGAAAATATTCTAGCCTGTCAAATCATAAATCACTTCGAGAATAATAACATTTTCAAGGAAGCACAATTTGGGTTCCCAAAAAACAAATCAACAATGTCTGCTCTTTTGAAACTGACGGAAGCAATTTATGGCGTATTTCATACGGTGAGCATTTCGGCTCAATTTTCTGTGACCTGACAAAGACATTTGATTTTGTTTCTACTGATATTCTGATGTCTGGATTGAGCAGTTATACATTTTCTGAAACATTATATTGTCTTTGATACGGTCTTATTTATCTGGTAGAACGCAAGTTTTTTATATGCATTCTACCAACTCGTCTATGTTGCCGGTTACATTAGGGGTACCTCAAAGCAACATACTTGGACCTGTACTCTTCTTAATATACATTGATGATTTACTGTTACAAATTCCTGAAGGCAAAGTAATCTTATATTCGGATGATACAGCCGCATCAAATCAACAGACTTAACACAATTCACTCATGGCTCAACTGGTTAACACATAATAAACTAGATATTAATAATAAAAAAATATGACCTTCTATTTTTCCTCAAGACAAATATCGGACTCTAACAATTGTGAATTTATATCATTTCTCGGATTACTATTTGATAAATGATTAACTTGGAGGAAACATTGTGATCAAGTTGCTATATCGGCTGCTAAAGGAATTTACGTGCTAAGAAATTTGAGCAAAATTGTATTTGTTAATGTAATGCTCACAGCTTATTTTGGTGTAATATTCAGTCTGGGGTCACTCAGCAAATATGTCCCATGTTTCCAAGATTCAGAGGCAATCAATTAGGATTACCGACAAGACTGTATGCATGGCTTTGAGGACCTGAAAGTTATGTCTCTCTCTTGCATTTACATTCAACATTGCCTAATATATGTTAAAACGCATTTTAACGAATATTCAACTCGATGTGATATGCACTGTTTCAACATTAGAGCGAAATATAGTTTACACATTAATTATCACCACACAAAACATAGCAGAAATAGCGTTAATTACTGGGGTCCAACTTTTTTGGATAAATTGCCACTACTGATTAGAGAGCTCCCACTCGACGATTTTTCAAGGGTTATTAAAAATTTTCTTACTGAACATTGTTTTTATACTTTTGAGGAATTTTAAGATTTTCAGTTCTGATTCAATAGTATTAAGTTTTTATTCTTCTTTGTTGTATCATAATTAGAATTTGGTTTTCCCTCTTATCTTGACGAACCAACTGATTTCATATTATTCGGTGTTACAGAAAATGGAAAAATCAAAAAAAGTTCTGAAATACTTTGAATACTGGAATTGATATGATTTGTATTTGACAGCAGAATATTTATAATGAGGGAAGGTGTGTCTTAAATTTGTCTGCGTTGGTAACCTTTTATGGTGCGATTATAATCATAACATAATGAACCACATTTGAACTTGGAATAATTTAACAAGTTATTACAGTTTTTGTATGTATGTTGACAGCTATAAATGTAGGAGCCAACAAATTGAGTAGGTATGTAAATTAATGTGAGACTATTAGAAATAAAGGTATATAAGAATGTACTCATTCATCTCATGTTGGCTTCCGCCAGATAACAATGAAAACGTCTGCCAGGTCAAGATCGATCAGTGACGTCACAACCGTATTGTTCCATACAGCTGTTTCGCTCTTCTCGAGTTTGCAACGTTAACAAATCTCTGTTAAAGATAGTCATAACACTCATAACCAATCAACAACATGGTAGAAAGACCAAAAGAATATCATGACATCTATAAATGAATGTCCCATTATGGAATCAAACAATGTACCACATTGACTAAACATTTTTCGAACTATACAAAAGTTACGGAAAATGTGAGAGTATTCCATTGCGCCAGATGGCGATACCAAACCAAATCAATGTAAACAGAATTAAAAATGAATGGGTATATGAATAAACTCTTCCATTTCATATTGGATTTTTCCAGATCACAATGATAAGGCTTTTCTATTTCAGATCAGTAACGTCACAAACTTACAGTTCCAGACTGAATGGCACACTTTCCGAGATGTAGAATAATTCCCCATGCTAGATAACCGGATAACAATGGATCCATTAAATTAGGAGTAATGATGATATTGAAAACGGCGTATTTTGACGAACATTTGCTTCTATGCTATCTCCATTCGATCGGGATATAACATGAACGGGACACCTAGATTCCGAGAGATGCATCGATTATCAATCTCCTAAAAATACAGCAACATTAACTCTTAATTGTCTCGAACTATCTGGAAATTAGGAAATAATATCATACATCAAAGCACGTTCATAAAAATCATCACATTGCGTTGTTGATTCGATAGACTGACGATATTCCAGAAAACATTAGCCTGCTATGATTCACTGGCTCAGCCATCATGGGTGAGACTAATTTATGTTGTTTTAATAATGAAGCAGACGTATTAGATGTCCGGAGAAGTTTTTCGACGACAATGGAAAAGTGATACCTTAGATGATGAAGGAAGAAAATGATGGATATTCATTTGGAAAAAGAAACTTTACTATAACCAGAGAGCCAAATATGATTTACAACTTTCAGATATTCTTGGAATCGCTAGTCAGGCAAGGATATGTCGTAAAGGGTAATGATAACTTCACTAAAGACAGTAGACACATTGTGTTCCTCTTATAATGCCAGATGTTGGCCAATGGTGGTAATTTTTTCTGTGGTCAATGTGCGAAAGACATTTCCTTCTAACGCTTGGTAATGAGTAACTATAAGATTACCTACAACGAAAAAGCTACACCAACCTGGACTGCCTCAAAACGTGTCGAAGGCAGGCCCAATGAAATCGGGGAATATAATGTTCAGTATCACAAACAGGTAACGGTTGTGCAGAACAATGTAAATTATTATGGACAAGAAGCGATGTATGTTACATTGAAAAGTGGACTAAGATCACAAAATAATAATACTCCCTATGCCAAAAAAGCATATGTCTCCAACATTCAAATATCGTGTGCCAACAGGATTTTGGAGTTCTACTACAAAACTAAAATTATAATGTTGGATACATCTTTTGAACGTTAAATAAAGATTCATGCATTGTTCAATAATCATTCATACATCAACAAAACTTGTTTGCTTACAATTTCAATATCAAATACTTGTGTATCTTTCATTGCACAAGACCTCGAATGCAGTTCGAATAATTAGAATGTGATTACCAAATTGAAGCTTTGTCAGAAACCAAAAAAGATTTTACTCCAGGTAGTGATCATACCAGTAGTCGAATATGATATTTCCTTCCAAAGAAGACACATACAGAGATTTGAGAAGGACGATAATGTAGAAATGGACATATGATTGTCCTAATATGAAATGTTGTAGAGAATTCAGAAGTAGCAAATACTGAGAATTGAAACGAAGTTAGGATACTGCCTATATGAACTAAGACAAGCGAGAAAGTCATTATCCAGTTTCGCTGTAAAGAACAATAAAATAATAATAATAATAATCGTCTTTATTATCACGATGATTCAACAAAAGGAAATGAAATACAAAACAAGTGCACATAAAATATATACACATATGCCATCAATGAAATTTACAGCAGGGAAGCCGTGAATATGGTTCAGGCAGAGTTTAGCCTATGATTACTCTACCACTCAACCTGCACATTCACAGCAGCCGGTGAACTTGAAAAATTACCCATAAACAAATTGCAGAAAAAAATTATTTATAAAGCTTGTCAAAATATGAGCCTTGAGATTTTCAAGGAAAGTAATTGATGTCATGTTTTTTAGAGTAGCATCTACTGCCTTATATAAAGTTACCAGATTAAAAGTAAATAATTTAAAATAACGAGGTGTGGTGGAGTGACATAGTTAAAGTATTTCTGAATCTGATGGTATGCCTGTGAACACTTGATACGTAAGTTTTTCTTCTAGGTAATAAGTAGTTCCTTTAAGAATGACGCAGTGAGTAGATACTAAGAAATTGTGCTTTTCTACATTTTCGATGTTCAGCCAGTTGAGTATTTTGAGTTTTACTGACAGGTGATCATATTTCCGCAATCCCAAATGAAACGTGTACAACAATTCAGCATTTTCTGTAGTCTATTTTCCATTCGCTGTTCTAAACTAGGAATGTATAGAATATTTCCGTAAAACAAAATTGTGAATACTATGCATTCACAAACCCTTTTTTTTAGTATAAATGTTGGCAAGGTCTTATTAATATACAGCATTCTTAATCGATATTAAGATTAAGATATTTTGAGTGGAATTTTTTAAATGTTCTATAAGCCTTAATTTCTCATTCAACATGATGCCAAGATTACGAGCTGCTGAATAAATTAGAAGTTGGTTGTCGATTTTGATAATCAATTGCAATTTTAGCCGTTTTCTCTTTTTTTCTGCACAGAATAACATGACTACTGATTTACTAGCATTTATATGCATATTAGGGTCCTCGAAAAATTATTCAATAACGACAAATCCCAATTAATATTTTGAGCCACGTCTTCATTACCAGCAGGATCAAAGTAGTGAACATGCTGAGAGTAGTCAGCGAAACCTTGAAAATCAAAGAATTGAAGAACGTTGTAAATATCGGCTGTGTAGATGAGTAATGAACTGTCCCCGAGTATGAATCCCTGAGGTACGCCTGAAATAATATCCTTATATATTGATGATAGATTTCCATTCCTCACTTGCGGCGTACGACCAGTTGAGTATTTTCTGAAAAAATTTAATAACTGGCCCTCAAATCCAAGATATTTAAGTTTGCTTAGTAATAATTAGTGACTTATCTTATCAAAAGCTTTCGAATAGTCAAGAGATATTAGCACTACGGCTGAGTTCTTGTGTAATGCTCTGGAAACGTTATCAGTCAAATTTAGTAACGCAGTACGACTTTCTGAAACCCGACAGGTTAGTAGGTAAGATCTCATTTGACTCCAAATATCGGCTTAGCTGATCAGGGACTACTTTTTCTACAATATAAGACCATTTGGGGAGGTGGCTTATTGGACGCAAGTCTACAGGGGTACTGATCTTACGAATTGAATACACAGCATGTTTCCAGCTGATTGTGAAACATCCTATTTCAAGACAGCTGTTAATTACGTGAGTGATATGTTTGAATATGATCGGTGAACACACGTTAACCATAGTAAGAGTTATGCCATCACTGCTGGATGCGATTTTGATTTAAGTTTACGTTTGATACGTTGTATCGCCTATAAACTCGTATAGTAGTAGACTGTTTCGTGCGCCTCTTTGATTTACGCGCGGCCGTGGACAGAACTAGGTTGTAAGATGTTTAAGCGAAGTGTTAAAAACCACTTGACTTTCTACGCTCGCCGCTTCTATGAATATGATATAAAACTCAAGCAGACGGCGACATCCCAGTTGTATTCTAGTGTCTGGTCAAATGAGTAAAAATTTGAAATGAAATCAGTACAATTTTTCTTATGAAGTGTAGGCTTTGATATCTAAAATACGGGTTGGTGAATTTGTATCAGTATTCAATATACTGTACAATATATTAATTTGGAGAAAAGGAGGTATTCCTACAAAATTCTTATTAGAGGCACGGTTTATAAGATACCTATTTGATCTTTAATAGGAAGATTTTTGAACTCGACTAACCAATTTTCGTGGAAAGGAATATGTTTGCAGATACCCAGACGAGGTTTCTTCCTGGGAATACTAAACATGGGACAACATGCATATAAAATAATGCATATATAGCACATAGAAACAAAATTTATAAAATTGTACCTCATTATCTAAACAGTGCTATGGAAAAAATCAAACACTTGATTTTATTAAAATTCATAGAATGATAATTTAATACGATTGTACCCGCCCAGGATATTTTACAAGATTCAAACAACATAAACAAATAAATATAAATGTTTGGATCCTGGTGGTACATGTAGTGGTACGTCGAAGCAGTATTTGCATATAAAATAAAGCATATATAGCACATAGAAACAAAATTTATAAAATTGTGTCTCATTATCTAAACAGTGCTATGGAAAAAATCAAACATATAATTTTATTAAAATTCATAGAATGATAATTTAATACGATTGTACCCGCCCAGGATATTTTACCAGATTCAAACAAGATAAACAAATAAATATAAATGTTTGGATTCTGGTGGTACATGTAGTGGTACGTCGAAGCAGTATTTGCATATAAAATGAAGCATATATAGCACATAGAAACAAAATTTATAAAATTGTATCTCATTATCTACACAGTGCTATGGAAAAAATCAAACACTTGATTTTATTAAAATTCATAGAATGATAATTTAATACGATTGTACCCGCCCAGGATATTTTACAGGATTCAAACAACATAAACAAATAAATATAAATGTTTGGATTCTGGTGGTACATGTAGTGGTACGTCGAAGCAGTATTTGCATATAAAATAAAGCATATATAGCACATAGAAACAAAATTTATAAAATTGTGTCTCATTATCTAAACAGTGCTATGGAAAAAATCAAACATATAATTTTATTAAAATTCATAGAATGATAATTTAATACGATTGTACCCGCCCAGGATATTTTACCAGATTCAAACAAGATAAACAAATAAATATAAATGTTTGGATTCTGGTGGTACATGTAGTGGTACGTCGAAGCAGTATTTGCATATAAAATGAAGCATATATAGCACATAGAAACAAAATTTATAAAATTGTGTCTCATTATCTAAACAGTGCTATGGAAAAAATCAAACATATAATTTTATTAAAATTCATAGAATGATAATTTAATACGATTGTACACGCCCAGGATATTTTACAAGATTCAAACAAGATAACAAATAGATATAAATGTTTGGATTCTGGTGGTACATGTAGTGGTCCGTCGAAGCAGTATTTGCATATAAAATAATGCATATATAGCACATAGAAACAAAATTTATAAAATTGTATCTCATTATCTAAACAGTGCTATGGAAAAAATCAAACATATAATTTTATTAAAATTCATAGAATGATAATTTAATACGATTGTACCCGCCCAGGATATTTTACCAGATTCAAACAAGATAAACAAATAAATATAAATGTTTGGATTCTGGTGGTACATGTAGTGGTACGTCGAAGCAGTATTTGCATATAAAATGAAGCATATATAGCACATAGAAACAAAATTTATAAAATTGTATCTCATTATCTACACAGTGCTATGGAAAAAATCAAACACTTGATTTTATTAAAATTCATAGAATGATAATTTAATACGTTTGTACCCGCCCAGGATATTTTAAAAGATTCAATCGAGATAAACAAATAAATAGCAATAGCACAAAGAAACAAAATTTTAAGAAAGGTTTCGTACTTTCCGATTAGGTTTAGGAAAGCAGCTTGAAGAACTTTTTCGTTTTTTCGATGTGAGCCGTTGCGATTACAATTTTAAGTTGCGAAAAATTTTCAATTTTTATAAATAACTTCACAATGTTTATTCTATGTTTTACACGTTCTGAACTATCATTGTCTGCAAGCCAACCGTGATGAACATTTAGCGAGTTCAAAATGGAGTTTTCAATATGTTGTGCAACATTTGATCCGCATTTATATATATCGAATAAAGAGCATTAAATCTAGAAAATAAAAAAGTCACAATGTTACAAAACTCTTTCGTTGGTCGTTTCAGAAATTTCACACTTGCAGAACATGAGTAATCTTTATTCAAGAGAAGAAGTTCGTTTCCTTGAAGTATTTCACAACTGTTTTTGAGCAGTTTCACTTCACAATATTTACATTTTGTTTTTCTCAGAATGTTATTTACTAGATAGCCAACAATTTGCGTTTCCGATTGGTGTTAATGCACCCTGGTAGAAGTGTTTCTCACAAATCCTTTCACATAGTCCAGGAAATAAAGTACAAAATCGACCCAAATTAGAAAAATTTGAGGTGAAAGGCCGATTTTGATGTGTGAGGGCTCATTCGATTCGTTTTGACCTCTAGATCAGAATCTGCCACAGCTACATAGGGGGAAATTTGTCCTATTGTAAATAAACAATAAATAATGGCCAATAAATGGCATGTTTTTGACATAATAAAAAAAAAATTGAAAACGTTATTTTCAATCAATTTTTAGCGGGTAAAGTAGAAAATTGCAGTTATCTGATCAATAAACAATGTGAATTTAAGGTTCATAACAATTTGTCACTTATCTATTTGTTAATAAACAACAAAATGGGAATTTCCTAAATAATCAAGATTAGATTCATTTTCAGGTAATTTGAGGTCGCTGAATACAAATTCGATGTTATTGAAATATCACATTAGACTCAAATTTAACTACTTCAAATTATCCGAAATTGACTGAAATTTTGTTTATTTTAAAACTTTGAATATTTTTTGTTGATTCGCCAAGTTAATTAATTAATTAATTAAATTATCATTCGATTCAAAAAGTAACATCAATTTCGTGTTCAGCGGCTTCAAATTATACGGAATTGACTCCAATATTGATTATTTTAAGAATTTGAATTTTTTTGTTAATTCGGTAACTAAGCAATTATCAATAAAATGATTAAATTATTGATACAGCTTTTATATTCTTCCTCTCACATCTTAAAAAAGTGTAAGCTCATTCAGATTTCAAAGTAGATCATCATCCACCAATAATCATTTTTTGTCACAATAACTTTGAAGAAACTTCCCAACATTTTCATTATGTGAGTACTTTTTTGTTATTCTTCCTTCAATATTTTCAATAATTTGTGTGTCATTCGGTATTCTGAGAATAGGTGAAGATTACTTGTACTCATATTGTGCTTGGTAATCGTCCTGAAGTAAATTTTTTACTCTGAAATATGTTCAATATTTGCCTGTATAATTAACTGACTCATGAATTTCCCATGGGCTGATATTCCAAAGGGCTTCATCCAATTGATTGGAATCGAGTTAACCGTATTATTGAAATTAATAGAACTCGCCTAGTAGTACGCCAATTCGTAAGAAATTCATCATATTGGCTCCAGAATGAAGAAACATTATACAACGAATTAAACACGTATTTGTAGAAACTAGAATTTTGTGTTTTTGCTCAAAGTTCCATTTTTGATGGCATTTACGGTTACCACCCGTCAGTAGATGAACACCACTACTTCGGGAACAGGATATCCGGTCTCCACTTCCGGTCTAGCTGTCGAAGTGCATACCATAGAGCTGAAGGTTATAGAGCTAACCCCAAGTCAAAACCATAGAGCATTGAGCGGACCTAAGGTACAGACTGTTTCCCAAGCAACACGCGAATGAGTATTATAGTTTAATATACGTGTATTCAACGATATTTTGGTAATTTTTTGGTTATGGTATATTTATTATACGTATATGACTTACGAATATGTTTTGCACCGTGTAATACACGTATTTTGTATACTATTTCGTTACGGACTTGGGTAAATTTTTGAAAGTTTTGAAGAAATAATAAGAATATGTGCTTATCTGTGTTATTCGGCTCTAAATGCTCACTAACATAGCTCTCCAGTACATTAAATATCTTTGATTGATGGTATATCATATACTAAAATGACACAAAACCTTCTCCCAGCCAATAAACGTGTACGCTATAGCATAGCACAACCATAAACGTTATAAGAAATTTATAGTTGTTCTGTGATAGTAGAGTTATGACCTACTCTGTGGCTATAGAATAATTATCGCCTTCTTTCGCTATAAATAGTGTTCCTTTTGTTTGTCTAAGCCAATCATAGCTCACCACGATTTAATAACGTGATTGTACCAGTGCCGCCACCGGCCAACTGTCTTTGTGGCCATGTTGGTCAACAACATTTACCGACCGCGGGAACTGGCACTGGGCACTAGCACTATAGACTATAGGTTAGGTTACTACGCTAGTTGTATTATCATCACATCTATGGCGTGCACAACCTAAATGCGATACCATGAATAGCATAAAACAAATACATATTTGGTTCATTATTTTGTGAAGAAATAATTTGTGTCTCCACTGATGACTTGACTGGTAAGTTTCTTTACAATAAATGATTATTATTGGATGTGATCGTAACCATATTTCCATAAAAATTGTTTAACAAACATTTCAACCATTTTTTATATTCATTAAGACTTCAAATAATGCTCATATTTTTCTAGGTAGGTACTTGATGGCAACGGTCACGTCCAATGTAATTGATATAATCTGAGAATGCCAAAGCTAATTTCAAAACGTCATCTCCGAAGAAAAATAGCAGTATCTTCTAAAAATGCCATTGATTCTATTCAATCTCAATTGGCTGATAATTCAGAAACTAAACATGCTGAAGAATATGTTCCTATACATGTGTCTGAGCTTCAAACAGCTTATTGTTCGGTTAATCATAATGCTATAGACATTAATAACCAAATATCTGATCGTATCGATACATTCATTCCAACATTTCAAGCTGGTGCCTGTAAAGAAATTATTGTTTGTCAGGATAATGTCGATTTAAGTTGTCCAGAACAAAATAGTGAACTGCAATTTAAAGAAAACTTGAAGTTGTGGGCCTTGAGGAATGGTGTTACACACCGCTGCCTTAATGAGATAATATCTCTTATTAAACCGAAATATCCATTTTTAAGTAATGATGCAAGGACGCTTCTTGGAACTCCTAGGGGAAAAGTTAACTCTAGTAAATTGTCGAACGGTGAAATGGTATATTTTGGTATTAAAAGTAATTTAATTGGCAAATTGTCAACTGAATGTCACAAAGAATTGGAAGAACTATGTTTGCTTATCAATATAGATGGTATACCAATTTTCAATAGTAGCTCAGTAGAATTTTGGCCCATCTTATTATATTGTAAAAATTTCAAAAATAACGATGTGCCTTTTGTTGTAGCAATTTTTTGTGGTGTTGGTAAGCCGAGCCCTTTGACAGATTTCTTAAAGGAATTCATAAATGAGTGTATTTCACTAATTGGTGAGGGTATAGCTTATGAAGGGAAGATTATTAAAGTCAAATTGATGGCTTTTTGTTGTGATGCCCCCGCCAGAGCTTATCTTAAGCAAATTACAGGCCACAATGGCAAGCAGGGTTGCGAAAGGTGTGATATTACTACCATCTATTGTGCAGATCATAAAAAAAGATTTTATCCAGTTAATTCAGTGACAAATTTAAGATCAGATGAAGATTTCTGTCATAATACTGTTAATCAACACATTAAGGGTCAATCGCCTCTTTTGGAACTTGGAATAGGATTAGTTTCAAATTTTGTACTAGATCCTATGCATCTTATCTATTTGGGAGTTATGAAAAGATTAATCAATTATTGGCTAGAAGGCAAACGACAATTTAAACTCTCAAAGGCAGCTGTTTTGAACATGAATAATGTATTGTCTGATATTCGGAAACACATTCCCTCCGAATTTGGACGAAAGATTCGAACGTTCAAAGATGTTAAACGGTGGAAAGCAGTAGAATTTCGTTTCTTTCTGTTATATGGTGGTATTAAAATATTACAAAACAATCTTGGCTCTTCTATGTATAAACATTTTCTACTTTTACATGTTGCGATTTATGTGTTGTGCAGCAAAACTTTAATAAATAAATATTTTAATGTTGCCAAGAGGAGCCTTAAGAAATTTGTTGAGAAATGTCCTGAGGTTTATGATAAATTTTTCGTTGTATATAATGTTCACTCCTTAACGCATACATGTGATGATGTTTTATTGTATGGATCATTGGAAGATTTCAGCTGTTTTCGATTTGAAAGCTACTTAGGCAAAATTAAGAGGTGTGTGAGAGGGAAAAGTTTACCACTGCCCCAAATAAATAATAGATTGGTTGAATTATCAAAAATTGTGAATAAAACACAGGGGCCAAGTCATGCTGCTGATTACATTCCATGTGGCATTACGAACAGAAGAGCCGATGACTTTTTTTTTTGTAGGAAACTGATTATTTCCACAAAATTTACCATTTCATCTTATTCCCCAGACAATATTATCCGAATGGGTAATAGAATTTTTCTTATCAAATCTATTTGTATGATCAATGGAACTTACAAATGCACAGGACAATATTTTAAATACAAAGAGGATTTTTATACCTATCCTGTTTTATCTTCAAATTTAGGAATTTTTTATATCCATGGACTGGGCCTAACAGACATTATCCTGGTACATGATATCTTGTGCAAATATGTAGCTCTGCCACACAAAAACGGCTTTGTTGTTATTCCAGTATTACATGAAATCAAGAATTGACTTTCCTTTAAAGTTTCCATGTTACAATTTTTATACAGATCACTAACAGTTTAAATAGGTATAGTTAGGGATGACAATGGTATATCAATATATGTCATATGAGTACATACATATATCGATATATGATTCTTTTTCGCCATCCCTATGTATACTACAGTTATACATGTCTGAGTTCACATCTATGGAATTTTTTTATTTTTTGTATAGTGTTGTAATGTTACTATTAGGTAGAGTACATATTCTTCAGCATAAAATCTCATATTTCAAATTAATTCCGCGATTTTTTTAGCCTAATACGATACCATAATGTTCGCTGTTATTGAATTTCAAAACGATAAAAAGGAATACTGTGTTATTCCATTAATTTGGCTTTCGGATGATAAAATATCATGTAGGTGGCCGAAAAATGTTAAATCTGAGGAGCAACTTCAAACCATGATTGAGGAATTGACTCAACCCAAAGCTTCTTGGGCTAATTATACTATAAAACAAATTCATGCTACTAAGGGTAAGTTTTCCAGCATAAGCATTCTTAAAGTACATGTGATGCATTTTTTGCAGACTCTTACACTGAGGCCAACACGGCTATGCAACTCATTTTAGCCGAATGCAGCAGTAGTGCGACTGAGATTGGGCAACAAATAACAGATGAAACAAATTCAATGATGTATGAGGAACTAGAATCTGAAGAAACAGCAGAACGGATGGTGGCTGGAGACCTGCAAAAATCAAACGTGAATGATGCTCCAATAAATAAAATAACGGCACAGGTGGTGGCCAAATACGTGAAAGATTGCAATGACGTCAGAAAGAAAAGAAAGAGGACCGGTAAGAATGATGGGAAGAGCAGAAGAATACACTATTCATCAGATTCCGATGATCAGAATAACAATAAACTACCTCAAGCGAAAAAAAAGGCTGAAGTGCACTTTTCAGAACTCAGTACCAGCGATAGTGGAGGAGAAGAGAATGAATCAAGAACATACAGATCAAAAGAAAAATGTCTTGCTACTCCACCTTCTATACTGTAAGCATATTTCTTGATAAGAATGTTTCATGTTCATTCACAACTGATTACTAATTTACAGTCACCACTCGGAGAGACCAAAGCTGTGCAATGTCAACATTCGTTCATATTCGCCTAACATGTGAGTACAGTTTCTTTGATCTGAACTAGTTTGTTGATTAAACTTCTTCTCTTGTCATATTACAGTGGATATTTTCCTGGAAGTCGAACCGAGGATTTGAGAAGTTCAGAGAGAGATGATTCTCCAGTACGATCTAGGAACAACTCTCCATACCCATCAGTTCATTCTCTCAGGAACGAATCTGCTGCTAGCCACAAGTAGGTTTTAAGTTTGTATAAAACGTTGATCTTATTATATTAACTGTATATTTTCCCACAAGCTCTCTGGAAAATTCGAGGGACTCTGAGGTTCTCACTCCATCAAGAAACACATCTCCATCGTTGCATCGTTTGAGAATGAATGACATTTCTGTAACCCAGAATAATCAACCGCTCAACAAGTTTCAGCAAAGGATCCTACAAGATTTGGAAACAGTTAAAGCAATTCAAGACCAACAATCTACGCTTTTGTCCCAAATTTGGCAAACGCTGCAAGTTAAAAACATTCAAGCTTTGCAACGCCCGCCTGATATTTCTGAGTTTCCCATTGATCGGTCAAGGGACTTTGCAAATTTTGAGGAGTGGCTAGAAAATCAACAAAATTTTAATTATATGGTATGTATGGATTTGGCATATATTGAGAGATTTGTTCCTAACCAATGTTGAAATATTTCAGAGAACTCGTATGGCATCCATTGGAGGAACAACTGTTAGAGGTGCAGTAATGAATATGATGAAATATATTATGTCTAATTGATTGGGAATATCGTTTAATTGGGCAGGTAGTGCCCCTAAATCGCCAGATCAACGCCAAAAGTTTCCGTTTAAAGATACCCAGGCCTATAAAGTAATCAATGGTAAGTGGTAGTCTGATTTTTTCATTGTTCCAATCATTGTGTATAGCTACAGTGTGTGCAACTTAGGATGTGAGGATATCAGAAAAGGTAAATACAGTTTTTGTTGACTGGGGAAATTTTGTATAATCAAAAGGCCATTTCACATGGAAATATAAAATTTCCAATATTTTTGGCTTTCAAATAATTTTTGAAAACCTAATTTCTTGATGCTCTATTTTTTTCTTAGTGTTGTGGAGCAAATTTCAAGTAATTTTAGGAAAACTGAATTTCTTGTTTTTATATTTTATAATTTTCTAGTGTTATCATCAGAGGAACAAATGTAAACTCTTCGAAGCAATTTTTTATATTACTCCCAAGAAGTGTCCTTCATTTTGTTCCATCACTAAAAAAATGGAATAGAAAATCAAGAAATTCTGCTTTTCAAAAATTACTTGAGCATCAAAAATGATATTGGAAATTTTATACTTCCATGTGAATGGAAAAAATGGTAAAGCAAATTTTTGCCCATTTAACAAAAACTATCGATTACCTTTTGGATATCCTAATTATAGACATTCTCATCTTGGCCACACTGTATATTACACTTTTAATATTAATATTTGTATTAACTTACAGAAGCTGCGAAGGTATCCTTCCAGGGGCGCAACACCGCCATCCATGGTGAGCTCACAGACAAGACTATTGGCATTGCGGTTCAAGATTGGTTGAAGCAGGCCAAACATAGATTTCATAATGGCAGTAAATTAGTACAGTGAATGAAGGAAAAAATGCCGGTTCGGCGGAGTTTTTCGGACAACGATATAGGATTATGTAAAAATGTGCCGATCATGATGGTGTTGGCTAAAAGGAGCCGCTAGGTTTTTTGAACGAGAAAAATTTTTCACTTGATCCGCAATTTTTTTCCTTCCTCTACTGTACTAAAGTGATAATTGGGTGTAATAATTTATTCTTTTTATTTTTTTATTTTATTTATTTTTGAATTGTAACAATTGTTCCAAATATGCTGATGAATATATTTTCCAATCGTTTCATCGAATTTTTTTACCTTCATTAGTATTGAAATAACCTACATGATGAATGTTTATTCAACCTATTGAAGTACTTTTAAAACACGTATAATTGATACTAAATAGAATAGTATATCATCAACAAATAATCAACGTCTTTCATTCACGTTCATAACTATTGTATTGTACGCGTATTTCCACGTTTATCTTGCGGACATTTTATCGTTTATAAATAGTTGAAATTCAACCATAAATATACTCTTGGTATATAACAAAATTAAACGTTTTTTCAACCATTCTGTGTTGCTTGGGTTCGTAGAGGTGGCGTCACCAAGTGACAGCTGTCATGGCGGCCCTAAGGTACAACTGTCATGGCGCCCATAAGGTACAGCTGTCATGGCGACCATAAGGTCCAACTGTCATGGCGCCCATAAGGTACAGCTGTCATGGCGACCATAAGGTCCAGCTGTCATGGCGGCCATAAGGTCCAGCTGTCATGGCGGCCCTAAGGTCCAACTGTCATGGCTGACCTAAGGTACTGCTGTCATGGCGACCATAAGGACCAGCTGTCATGGCGGCCATAAGGTCCAGCTGTCATGGCGACCATGAGGTCCAGCTGTCATGGCGACCATAAGGTCCAGCTGTCATGGTGACCATAAGGTCCAGCTGTCATGGCGACCATAAGGTTCAGCTGTCATGGCGGGACCTAAGGTACAGATTGCTTTGTGAAGATGTTGCCACCAAGTGACAGCTGTCATGGCGGGACCTAAGGTACAGATTGCTTCGTGAAGATGTCGCCACCAAGTGACAGCTGTCATGACGGACCTAAGGTACAGACTGCTTCGTGGAGGGGGCTCCGCCACCTCTAGGAAGCAATCTGTACCTTCGGTCCAAAGGTACAGGCTGCTTCATGGAGATGTCACCACCACGTGACAGCTGTCATCGAAGGTACAGACTGCTTCGTGGAGATGACGCCACCAAGTGACAGCTGTCATGGCGAACCTAAGGTACAGATTGCTTCGTGAAGATGTCACCACCATGTGAAAGCTGTCATGGCAACCCTAAGGTAAAGGCTGCTTCATGGAGATGTCGCCACCACATGACAGCTGTCATGGCGGACCAAAGGTACAGGTTGCTTCGTGTAGGTGTCACCACTACGTGGCAGCTGTCATGGTGGGCTATATGTACAGGCTGCTTAGTGTAGGTGTCACCACCACGTGACAGCTGTCATGTTGAGCTAAAGGTACAGGCTGCTTCGTGTAGGTGTCACGTGACAGATGTCATGGCGGACCGAAGGTACAGGCTGCTTCGTGTAGGTGTCACCACCACGTGACAGCTGTCATCGAAGGTACAGGCTGATTCGTGTAGGTGGCGCCACCAGTTCGGCTCGTTCGACTCGTGCGAATCCAAGATAACAGTCTGCTATCACAGGGCAGATGTGTGACGTCACAGCATAAAGGTACAGACTGCTTCGTGGAGGTGTCTCACCAGTTCGACTCGTCCGACTCATGCGACTCGTACGGTTTTGAAATCACATGATCTGTCACGCGGTGAGATATGGTGTCACTTCGACGGAGTGTCTGTCACAAGGTGTCATGGTGACTATCACGTACCATAGAGCTGAAGGCTATAGAGCTAACCCAACTCAATACCATAGAGCATCATGGGTGGTGGAAAGAGTTGTCATGGTGTCTGTCACGTGAGGTCTTCATCGAGGTGTCATGTCGCGTCTTGGAGGGTGTGACGTGGTGGATCCATGGAGCATCTGTCACGCGAACTGTCATGACGGATCTATGAATGTCAACCATAGCTTTATAGGTATCAAATGAAAAGTCTTGATATGCAGAATGTTAATTTTATTGAATTGAAGATCCTACGATCATAGTTTACCAACGATGATGACGTCACGGGAGGCATTCATTGTTTCAATCCGACGACCATAGTTTACGAACGATGATGACGTCACTGCTTCGAACCGATGACAGTAACTGATTCAATCCGGCGACCATAGTTCACGAACGATGATGACGTCATCATCGTTCACGAACTATGATGGTCAGATGAGGAATGAAATGCGAGTAATAATAATGATACTCTATGTGTAAATGTGAATAGTTGGAGGTTATGATAAAGATATCCAGTAAGTTTGTAAATGTGTCATTATGCATATATCTTTTGAAGAATACACACGTATACTTTGAAAATTTGTGGAGAAAGTTCATGAACTAAGAAGAGACTTGAATTTTCACGAAGATAAAATAAAAGTTATAAGACTGTTGAATACATTTACAAGTGCAAAAAGTGAAGATAATGATGGAGGTGGGGATGTTAAAAACAAATTTCGTGATTCTAACCACAATTCTGAATGGTATTTATACGCGAACGTTCCCCAACACGTTGAGCGCATTTATATTTGTCTGAAGGATGTTGCAACCGATGGTGGGGGGGGTGTAACCGTACCGAATGGATTCCGATGAATTTTAGAAAAATCAACGATAATCAATTAGAGGTATTCGCATTCAACATTCCTCAAGATAATCGTACCACCATACATTATAAACTTAAACTTTTATTCTTTGACCGGAGTGAGGGAGATATGGCTGAATGGCAATTGCTCCAACAATCATCATGTTTACCACATGTCATACAAAAGACAATATCAACACCATCCACACGTACATCATCCTCACTAGACGAAGAAATTCCTAAAATTTTCGCAATTTTGTATGCAATTTTATCTTCTTTATCAGTACTAATGTTGAAAATGTTTGTTAAATATGTAAAGAAGGCTATTTACCATGTGAATGAATGATTGTATGAAGATATAAGTGTTTTAATAAAACAAAAGGAATGATAATTATAATAATATATTGACATTATCATTTGCTAGTTCATAAGCTTTATTTTTGTAATTGATAACACATTCTATCAATGACTCGATGTTGATATCACTAATCAATTGTTCACCCCCCTCTTCTTCTGCGGCATGAATAATATTTTCTCTTGCATACCATTTCAAATCGTGGCAGAAATTCTGTTTCACTTCGTTACCAATATCGATAGCATGAGATATGTTAGACCATTTACGTATTAATCGCATTCCTCGATTTTGTAATTTTCTTTCGGCATCACGCCAACCATCCTTCTGTCGACGCATTAGGTACCATTCTGGTCTCATATCATTCGATGTTCGATATAATCCTAAATAATGTATATTATATAAATTTTATTATAAAAAACAAAGTAATTACCTAAATTTCGTCTCTTTCCGAAATTTATAGGAGGTGGAACAATATTTGGTGCAATGTTATTCCGTAAGGTGATAACATTCATTTGAATTTGTTGAGATAAGCGTTCTTTCGCAAGACATTCACGTTCCTCAGTTCTTTGACGTTCTTGTTGTTCATAGAATTTCTCGTACTCACAATATTTCATCATAATAAATTTCATTAACGAAAACAGTTCACGTAACTCGATGACTTCAGGAGTTCGCATTTGCATCAATAATGATTCGAAATCAATAGCATCTGGAACATAATATTCCTTTCGTGCATCAGTCTTATCACAAATTTCTAAATGGTGTATATGCGGGTTTTTTCTCAACAATCTTGTTATAACACCCTTTTTAGCATGATATTTTTTGCCGCGATAACCTAACCAATCCAATAGATCTTCATTCATCAGAACGTGTTGGTTTAGTTGAATATTCCAAAATAAATAGTTTCTTTTATCGTTTCTTATATCGATCCCAAATTTTAGACACACTTCATTAACTGTTAACTTAATAAAATTGTTGGTGAACCATGTAGCCACATTTGAATCACGAACGCACGCTGCTAAGTTCATTTTTGTAACTGAACATTTTCTGAAATGATTCTCTCTTACATACGTGAGAACGTGAACGTGAATAGTGAGGGTGGGGGTAACTCTCCGTTTCGATGTCATTGCAAACGTTGATAACTGACTGATAACGTCACTAGTTGTTTCAATTTGTTTCATTTCCAGCAACCGACTACCATAGTTTACAAACTATGATCGTCGGATGTTTACATCACCACCTACCGTTTGAGAAATAAAATATCAAATATAATAATAATAATAATATTTATTGGGAAAGATACATTTTGATAGTACATCATTTAGAACTAAAATTATAACATTATGATTCATCACCTGGTTCTTCACACCAAACTCCGAACTGATCCTGTAATCGGAGAATACTCCATTATACGATCGTTAATGATGATGCAATAAGCCCTGGTGTTTTTGGGGAAATTCAGGAAACTTTCCATCTCTAGTTTGACGTCAACTGTTGATGACTTTATAGCATCGTTTTGTTTTGAACAGTCAATCACAAAAATTGCTCTATTCTTGAATGCTATATAATCTAACATGGGTTCACTTATTATTTTATTTGAAAATGATTTCTGGAAATCATAGTACATCTGGTATGCTTCCACGTATTGCTGGTCGGTGAAATTCAATTTCATTGCTTCATATGGATAACACTCTGAATTCAAGTATAATTTTACATTTAGCAAGTTTATATTATCGAAATATGCACTGTGCTTAACAGGATTATTTTTTCGATCAGTTGGGAAAGCTAAAATCACATATCTGGGATGTTCCAAATTCATTGAAGTTTTAACAGCCCAAATGTCACGAGTGCTCTCCTTCATCAACGGATTTTCATGCAGATCCCAGCTGCGAAATGGAATCAAAATAGGCTTCTCAGCACTCAAATTCTCCAACATTTGAAAATTAACCTGATCACTTGGAAACACATGTCGCACTTTTAATGCTATCGTCTTCACATTTATTTTAGCCGTTTTCGTGCCTGTGCTATTAGTATAGCAATCGTTATCGGTTCGAGACCTTATCAAGCGCAGCTTATGTTTTCCACTCAAGACTTTGTTATAGTCAATGAATAGGCCTAGTAGAAAATTCAACGGTATCCATAAATTGATTTTATTATTGTAGACTGAACTCAATGCATCCTTAAATGACCATCCAGAAATAGCTAGAGGTATAGATTCATGTTTGGCATATGTTAGATAAGCTCTGATGGTGCTGACAATACCAGGATCACGTACTTTGTCTATCTCTTTTCCATTCAATTCATAACTGATATATTCGAAGAGAAATCCTCCGAAATTATTCGTTAGTTTACATTCACCATCACCACTTGCTTCTGCCTGGAATTCTGCCTCGATGAATAAAGCAGACGAGGCCAAATCTACCAACACATCTTGTTGATTGATTAATATCTCAATTTCATCGCTGTTGCCAAAAGATGTTGTGTGGGGATAGTAGGTATGAGTTTCTTCTCGGATGATGTCTTCATTGAAGTTTGGCTCGTTGAATATTTGAAGTTTTTCCGACATTGTAACCAAGGGACTTCAAAAAATTGATATTTTCCAATGATAGTGATGCAGAAGCAACCTTATCCCTTGAACTCGTTGTAGATAATGACTGATGACCACTATGGGTATGTCTTTTATTGCTGAAATCCAAACCCATGTTCTCAAGTGATGGCTACTGCAACAACAACTTTCTCAGATGAATTCTTTTCATATAATGAGTGGTGGTGAGTATTGGATTATTATTTATTGTTGGAAGCCATAATCCCTAGCGGCCTTTTTCAACTCCAACCGTATAATAATTTCTTCTCCACGAAAATTTACCCGTTTCCAATTCTGATCTAAAATATTCAGTGTGATGTTATCGAAGGACGTCTTGCTGATGACCGGTAGATAAATAATATTCTTCGGCTCTATATCAATGGAAAACCCAGGTGGTACAAGAGGTGAGAACTCATATATCGTATGAGCTATCTTATTGTTATAATATGCATCTGCGGTTAAGTTACACTCTACTCGTATTGTTTGAACTTTGATTATGTTTATAGGTCGATCAGATACGTGTAGTTCGCGAGATGTCAATTTCTTTTTGCTGAATCCCAACAGTTCGCTTATACTATCTTTAGGAATAAAATTCACTTCAAAATCACTCTTCAGCTCTGTGTGTAGAGTGTTGTTGTTAGATTTTATTGATAATTTCCGGTCACGTTCTTCTTGCTTTACTCCTATCCCACAAACTGCACTTTGTATGAAATCCTCGATGTCTGTCCACTCGTAGGACCCCGTAGGTATAGTTACTACTTCTTCCTCACCCTTCACATTTTTATAATAAAATTTATTAAAACCTTCTTCAATGTTCGGAATGCTATTGTACGTATGCAAGCCAACAAGTGCGATAGAATAATATGAATGAGGATCTAGTTCTATAGGTGGATGGAAATCTACAGATAAGCGGGAGCTCTTACCCGTGATAGTGAACGTCTGAGACATGATTGATGAAAACTTTACCAACAATCTGTTTATATACTAATAAATGCAGGGTTAGTCGAGCACAACTGAAGAGTGGAAATGTAAACATAACTGACCACAATTATAAGTGTTATATTGTTGAAAATTATCGTGATTGAATAATATCTTACACTTTTTGAAATAATCCACTAGTTCGCGAGGGGGGCGTAAATTGCCAAAACTATCATAATATAAAACTGTATCACCGACTTTATTAAACCCAACCCAGTGAGTGCCTCCATTGTCCGAGCTATCTAAATTAACTATTCCACGCTCGTTTTTCCATGGTCCGTTGGATGGCAGTTCATCACGCATAAATACTCCTCTAAAACGAGGAATTTTCAGAGCTTTTGCTAGTTTTCGTAGATCGAGATCGGTCAGAGGTCTTCTGGGTAGGTTTACTGACAGTTTTTTGGATGTTTATTTAAATATAGACCAAGACCTTTGCGATACTTTTTCAAATATAGACCAGATCCTTGTTTCCCCAAAGCTATAGCTTCCATTGTTTTATTATGTCTTTCCGTTTCCTCCAAGGTTTTCCGAGCTGCTTTTCTGTTGTTGACGGCCTTAGCGTTGCCTGCACCACCTCCCGCCAATGCTCCAGCAGCTGATAAGCCGGCAAACAGAGGTATTAAAAATGGTAGAAAGCCTCCAGTCTTTGGAATAGGAATTACTCTTGGTAACCGAACATTTTTCCGACCACCTGCTTTTTTGAATTGTTTTCGTGCAACTTTCAACGCTGTTTGGGATGTTTTCTTCAGATTGGATGAGTCAAACTTATTCTTCATAACTTTTCTCACCCCATCGACAATTGCACTTCCGAACCCAACTTCTTTCTCATACCCATCCCCAATTTCCTCTTTGCCTTCATAATTTTATTTACACCGAAAGCGGCAATCCTTTCTCCAAATTTTGTGTCTTTAGATTTGACACGTTGCCAAGCAGCGTTCTCTAATATTTTATCCGCCTCGTGACGTCCTTCCAAACTAGCGTTTCGCAGATATGAAATATCGTGTAGGCGGCAAGCTTTATCGAGTGGATTGATACCTGAATCTCCTCTTCTCAACCGTTCTTCTAATTTTGTACCGGGACCACAGAATTGATAACCAGGAATATGAAGTTCAAACGGGAGCTTGTTTATAAGCGTATTGAGAACACCTTCTCCTACGTACGCTTCCATACAGACTGATGAGAATTCAATATTGCACCGTTATTTAATGAGGGGAGGGAGAAAGACCAAAGATCTCAAAATAATATTTTTTATTAATTTCAAAATTTTCTCAATACAAAAGACTTAAGTATAATCTTAACAATATATGTTTCAAATATTATAATATTCACTCTTGATTCACCCTCATATTCACGGAATTTTGTTCTATTATAATAACCATACCCTCGAGTCAATAATATTCCAGCTATTTGTTTGTTTCTAATAATCTCCAAATGGTTAATGATGGGTTCATTGAACGAGATCCGAATTATTGATCCAACTGTTGTGATTATTATCTAGAACAAACCATTTCACATACTGTTGACCCCTCCTCTTTCGTAATATTTTTTCGACTAAATACACATCGGGTTGTTTTGTTTTCTGTAATTCTTCCTCATAGAAACAGCCGCTGATTGGTGCGTTGGTCATATCTTCTAGTAGATATGTGACCGGGTTGGTAATTTTTACTTTGATGATTTTAAATAATTCCGTACTCCAATTGGGCGTAAATCTCTTCTCAAAAATATGTTTAGCCTTACTTATTCGTAACACATCTCCAACGTTGTATTTGTGAGGCAGAGCTAACTTGATGTGTGAGTAGGATCGCTTCAATATCTCGCTCTCAATCTGTTTCGTCACTTTTATTGGAGCCATATTTATAGTACTATGTTTACGTTTATCATATTTTTCTGTGGTTTCGTCAAGTATATCAAGCCATTTGTATTTCCCGCTAAGACTGAAATGTTTGTAGAGCGATTCCTTTAATGTTCGAATGACACGTTCAGCAATGGCTGCTTTTTTCACATTATACGTATTATAATGATTGATATTATGTTTCTTCATTAGATCGTTAAAGTGTTTATTGAAGAATTCTTTTCCCTGATCGCTTTGCAGATTCCTAGGCTTACGATGTCCTTCTAGCAATATAGAACTGACCGCTTTCCGAACCTCTTCGGCTGATTTCGTTTTCAGCGGGCGTGTCCATAGAAATTTCGAGAAACAATCGATCATAACCAAAATGTATTTGAATCCTCTATATTCACGAGCGTAATTACCCATTTCAGCCAGATCCATTTGCCACAAATCATCCAAACCTTTTATGATCGTTCTGCGTCGTTTGAAATTCTTCCTACTCGGCTTATGAAGCTCATGCACAACTTGTTCTCTACTCATCTTATCAATGTGGAAATCTAGTGTAGAATTAATTTTTTGGGTATATTCACAGGATTTGGAGATATACGTTCCACAGAGCCCTGTTTTGTTGTTGTGTATGATGAGGGTCTCTTCTTAGAAGGTTCCACAGATGACATCCGTCGTTCTAACGCCTCCACTTTACTAGTAATGTCATTTAGACGCATGTTCACACTGTTAAATGTGTTATTGATCTCTTTCAATTCATTTCTGTTTTCCCTCACACTATCACTGATTGTTTTATACTCTGATTTCATATAGATCCCCATTCCATTATATTTATTCTGAATGTCCATCAGATGTTTATCAATGTTGAGAATAACCTTCTCATTCGTTAATCTATGTTCATCCAGATCCTTGTTGATATCCTTGATCAAATTATCAACCCTAACATTGAAGGTATCTTTGAGACTGGTTTCCGTTTTCAGATTCAGTTTGTGTGTCAATTTATCAACATATACTTTATTTGCAACATCTCCATCATCATTCGGTGATTTTACGTTGCACAATTTACGATTTTCCATATCATAACTTCCATCGCTCGTTAGGAATAATCCTTGTCCGTGAACTTGTTTGAAATTATTATTAAATACATTTGTATCATATATCCACATGGAAGAGGAGGCTCTGCCAAACTTATCCATTGAAACCATCTTTATAACTGTGATGAATTTGTTTTACACCTGGTTTTTGTTCAATTACCCCTGCCTCTATCAATTCTTCTATTATAGAGATAATCTCGTTGTGATGATTATGGTTACCTGCATGCGAGGATGCAACAAGAAGTCTCAGTCTATCCACAATTTCGTTAACGTCATCCCAATAAACATATTCGATAGGTTTCTCGTTATATTCAAGCATATCATTTTTGATATATGCACTTCCGGTGTACGTTTTGGCTCTGGGTTTTTTCATGGAATTAATTAAAGGTTTCAGTACATTTTTGTATTTTACAATGTTTCTTATTCGATCAGCTGGATCGTTATTACGTCTATGGGCACTAGTCATTTCCATCATTTGACTGTAATTTTTCCCATCTTCCACAGTGTAAGTATCAGGTAGAACATCTCTGTAAAATATCAAATTATACAGTCCTGTGGTATCATTGAACGGAGTACCCTTGATAATTATATTACTCTCACTATCAATTTCTATAGGTTGATTACCCATGAACCATTTGTCTAAAGTTGAATTATATTGCAATCTCATTCTATCATCGTATTTCTTGACATCATCATCCAATAGGAATCCTTCCAAGTAATAACGTGCTAATGTGGGGTATTGTTGCAGAAACTCCTCTGTAGCCTCTGCATCATCTTTCTTATGTTTTCTGAATTCTTCACGAATCTGATCGATAGTAGGTTCGAGGGTAAACACATCCTCCTCAGTATTTTGGGGGTTAAATACGAACTCTTCCCCTTCAGTTACAATATTTGGGATTGGTATGTTCTCCATTTGTGTTGCTTTAGAAACAATACTTTTAGGTTTAACCAACGAATTTTGTTTGATTATTTCAGCATTTCTCGCAATTTCCTCCAGAGGTTTAGATACATTCCTGAACATATTATCTAGAATCTCATCATTTTCAGCTTTACCCAATTTCACAGCCATATATTTTTTCCTCACAACGTTTGCTATTTCCCAAATTTTTTTCTTCAATTGTTGTTTTTCTTTAGCATGTTACTCACACCCACGTCCATGCTGAGCGGGTTGTCTATTTCAAATGAAAGTATCTATACATGTTAGATGTATATATAACTATCAAAACCTTTGCGATAACGTCCTTTGTTCATATCACATTCTTTGTTTATCATAAGGAATCCATATTTATCTTTCCAACATACGCTACATATCTCTTTGAATTTTTCGAGTGACATGTCGGTACTTACATGATCGGTGAATATATGTTTCAAATTGAGCTCATCCTGTTTGAAAATAATCAAGCAATTGGCATTGTCGCGCAATCCATGTTTTGGACATTTGGCAAAAGACTGGCAAAGATAGAAACTATCAATTGAGTTGTGTCTCCTTCTTGAAAAATAAGCACAAATTTTCTCCTGTTTCTCAAACATCACGTCATCGAATATTATGATTGAATTAGGCCTCGCTTCTGTGGGGTCTATGACCTCATCACTTTCGGTACAAGGAAAATATCCAAGCCCCTCAATTTTCTTCAATGTTTCCTTTAGTAACTGGTATTTTGGTTGGTGTAAAGACTTTGAATATATGTACACGTTTTCAAATTTCAGACCGTTTGCATCTAACAATAGAGATAACATCACATTTGTTTTCCCACAATTACTTGGACCACAGATTATTGTTCGTGAAGTATTTGGCAGCAAAGAGCTGTGACGTTGTGATTGTTCAATATTTTCAATGCTTGGTCCTAAATTCATAATATTCAACGAGTCTTTCTGCTTAACAATCTTCATGTTGTCTAGAGGAGCATCGAAATCATACTGAAACATATGTTAATAAGCATTTGTTTATATACTAGTTGATGATGTTATATTGTGTATGTCCGATCACGCGGTTAGGTACTTCTACGCTTCTCTCAAAATCAGGTATCAAATACGTGTTGAATAGGTATGCATTTTGAAGCACGAGCTAAACACGTGTCTGAGTATTGAAGCATGTGTCTGAACACATGTCTGAGTAGAGCATGTGTCTGAATGTTGAAGCACGTGCTTAACACGTGCCTGATTATTGAAACACGTGTCTGAACATGTGACTGAACTCGTGTCTTAATGTTGAAGCACGTGTCGGAGTGTTGAATCACGAGATATAACATGTGCATGAATGTACTACCTATTCACTTTTTACACCTAGTGTATTCAACAGTCTTATAACTTCAATTTTACAGTGTGATGAATAATGAGTAGATATCATTATTATTACTCGCATTTCATTCCTCATCTGACCATCATAGTTCGTGAACGATGATGACGTCATCATCGTTCGTGAACTATGGTCGCCGGATTGAATCAGGTACTGTCATCGGTTCGAAGCAGTGACGTCATCATCGATCGTAAACTATGGTCGTCGGATAGAAACAATGAATGCTTCCCGTGACGTCATCATCGTTGGTAAACTATGATCGTAGGATCTTCAATTCAATAAAATTAACATTCTGCATATCAAGACTCTTCATTTGATACCTATAAAGCTATGGTTGACATTCATAGATCCGTCATGACAGTTCGCGTGACAGATGCTTCATGGATCCACCACGTCACACCCTCCAAGACGCGACATGACACCTCGATGAAGACCTCACGTGACAGACACCATGACAACTCTTTCCACCACCCATGATGCTCTATGGTATTGAGTTGGGTTAGCTCTATAACCTTCAGCTCTATGGTACGTGATAGCCACCATGACACCTTGTGACAGACACTCCGTCGAAGTGACAGACACCATATCTCACCGCGTGACAGATCATGTGATTTCAAAACGGTACGACTCGCATGAGTCGGACGAGTCGAACTGGTGGCGACACCTCCACGAAGCAGTCTGTACCTTTATGCTGTGACGTCACACATCTGCACACATCCTGAATTCGCACGAGTCGAACGAGCCGAACTGGTGGCGCCACCTACACGAAGCAGCCTGTACCTTCGATGACAGCTGTCACGGGGTGGTGACACCTACACGAAGAAGCCTGTACCTTCGGTCCGCCATGACATCTGTCACGTGACACCTACACGAAGCAGCCTGTACCTTTAGCTCACCATGACAGCTGTCACGTGGTGGTGACACCTACACTAAGCAGCCTGTACCTATAGCCCATCATGACAGCTGTCACGTGGTGGTGACACCTACACGAAGCAGCCTGTACCTTCGGTCCGCCATGACATCTGTCACGTGACACCTACACGAAGCAGCCTGTACCTTTAGCTCACCATGACAGCTGTCACGTGGTGGCGCCACCTACACGAAGCAGCCTGTACCTTCGATGACAGCTGTCACGTGGTGGTGACACCTACACGAAGCAACCTGTACCTTCGGTCCGCCATGACATCTGTCACGTGACACCTACACGAAGCAGCCTGTACCTTTAGCTCACCATGACAGCTGTCACGTGGTGGCGACACCTACACTAAGCAGCCTGTACCTGTAGCCCACCATGACAGCTGTCACGTGGTGGTGACACCTACTCGAAGCAACCTGTACCTTTGGTCCGCCATGACAGCTGTCATGTGGTGGCGACATCTCCATGAAGCAGCCTGTACCTTAGGGTTGCCATGACAGCTTTCACGTGGTTGTGACATCTTCACGAAGCAATCTGTACCTTAGGTCCGCCGTGACAGCTGTCACTTGGTGGCGTCATCTCCACGGAGCAGTCTGTACCTTCAATGACAGCTGTCACGTGGTGGTGACATTTCCATGAAGCAGCCTGTGCCTTTGAACCGAAGGTACAGATTGCTTCCTAGAGGTGGCGGAGCCCCCTCCACGAAGCAGTCTGTACCTTAGGTCCGCCATGACAGCTGTCACTTGGTGGCGACATCTTCACAAAGCAATCTGTACCTTAGGTCCCGCCATGACAGCTGTCACTTGGTGGCGACATCTTCACAAAGCAATCTGTACCTTAGGTCCCGCCATGACAGCTGAACCTTATTGTCGCCATGACAGCTGGACCTTATGGTCGCGATGACAGCTGTACCTTATGGTCGCCATGACAGCTGGACCTTATGGTCGTCATGACAGCTGTACCTTATGGTCGCCATGACAGCTGGACCTTATGGTCGCCATGACAGCTGGACCTTATGGTCGCCATGACAGCTGGACCTTATGGTCGCCATGACAGCTGGACCTTATGGTCGCCATGACAGCTGGACCTTATGGCCGCCATGACAGCTGGTCCTTATGGTCGCCATGACAGCAGTACCTTAGGTCAGCCATGACAGTTGGACCTTAGGGCCGCCATGACAGCTGGACCTCATGGCCGCCATAATAGCTGGACCTTATGGTCGCCATGACAGCTGTACCTTATGAGTGCCATGACAGTTGGACCTTATGGTCGCCATGACAGCTGTACCTTATGGGCGCCATGACAGTTGTACCTTAGGGCCGCCATGACAGCTGTCACTTGGTGACGCCACCTCTACGAAACAGTCTGTACCTTAGGTCCGCTCAATGCTCTATGGTTTTGACTTGGGGTTAGCTCTATAACCTTCAGCTCTATGGTATGCACATCGACAGCTAGACCGGAAGTGGAGACCGGATATCCTGTTCCCGAAGTAGTGGTGTTCATCTACTCCCGTCCTTCATTGAAAAATTCATTGCTTCTTCGAATTATTTTCCGTTCTAACTTCTTCATAATATCCAAGTCAGTTTTCATAGGTAATACCACAAGTGTTTCGGTGATTATCGAAATAGCAATTCCTTTGAATTTGAGAATCAAATTTTGTTGCTTGGCAACCACACGAGCGCATGCGCGAGTGTGGTTGCCTAAAGCAACATAATTTGATTCGAAACCGAGAAGGAATTAACGATAATCGCCGATAACACGAGTTGTATTTGTTAAGATTATTTCATGAATAAAATCGAAACCATTTTTATTTATTTATTATAAATATTAATATTAAATGTACAGTTTGTGCTGTTGTATATATTAACATTATCCATATCCAGTTCGTCCTTTTTTGTACTAGTAGATACAACCGTCTGCGTTGTGGATATATTTACATCTTCACTCCTAAGATTTGAAATTATTTTGGCATGGTGTTCCTTGTTGAGTTGTAAATATGGTTTTATTGACGTTGAACTACTATGACCAGTGACTTTAATTTTATTTGTTGTTCTCCGATTCCGGAAATTTCCAGATCAAAGTCATTGGTTTGGGGGTTGGCGTCACTGCGTAAGTTGACATCACAGAAGAGAAAATAACTCAAATAATTCTTCATTCTATGTTTATGACCGTTTCTTATGTTCTGTGGATATGACAATTGACCGGTGGGTGTTGCATGTGAATATTGTGAATACTCAATACTAAATTTGTATTTTATTCACAAGTTGTCGACGACTTATTTTTTTTTAAATTGTTTATGAATTCATTCTTAATACCCTGATTTGAAAAGTTCCTGTTTTTTTAAATTACTTCTATCTTTGAATGTTTTGTGATATTTTAAGTTTTCATCTGTTTCGTAGTAAACACATAATAAATATGAAACTGATAATTCTAGAGTTTCGTCTCTAAAATAACTCAACTGTATAGATATTAGCTTATGTCTTGGCAGTGATGGCGACGTACAATGCACTCAGATAGGGAGACATCAATATTATAATTTGTCGTTGTTTTTGGGAATCGGTCCGGGCCTTAGATTCAGGCAAGCGTAGGAAAAACTCAGACAGGAAAAGTTTCCGGGACGACCAGAGCCGGAGTCTTACGAGCACGTTGTCTAAGAGGAAAAGTTTTGTTTGGTTTGACGTTAAGCTTGTCCTGTCAGTTTCATCCCGCCTTCTTTGGTTGCTCGCGTCAGTTGTGCGGGTGCGGTGCTGCGCCTTGTTGTTTGTCTTGGTATTTTTAATGTATAGTGAGCATACTTCGTAAATTGCAGCCGTTGGATGTCCCTTTTCTAGCAAGAATATGATCATGCTATACGGAGAGATCTTATCTTGATAAACGCACGCGACGCGTGGCTCAGCGCTTCACTCTATTGCCGACGTGACTCACGCTTTTTCAATTTCGAACCGTGGGAATGATTGGCGCTCGGGTGTGATTGCCATGATGACGTATCGACTCGGACAGGTCGCATTTGACCGACCGTTCTTGCTTTACAAGTGTTCCTCGATGTTGCATAGGATCATAGATAACTCTACTACCGTAGAATGGAATGTCTTATGGAAGGGACCAAAACCGTCAAGTATTTACGCTTCCAAAACACGGGTGGGCGCGTCAAGCGTCCGAAATTAATAGAAATTATAAAGCGCATGCGTTTGTTATTGTTGTTCAATAGTAGCCATGTTTAATTTTTTGTGGATTTTGCTTGCTATCGTACACGCTATTTCTACAATATTATTTTTGCATAATAATATCATGGGAAAACACAGCTATATACCCTGTCTTTAGCCCAGCTGTATTTCATGGATTGAAAGAAACTGCGAAGAATATGAAACCTAGTGAGAAACATTGTTCTTATTTTTGATGAAATGAGTCTTAATCATACCTGCAGTATAATGAAAATACGGACGAAGTCGATGGTTTCGAAGATTTTGGAAGTTACAAAACCTCTAACATAGCTAATCATGTACAGGTAAACTATATGTGAATGAAAATAATTGAATTTCTCTCATTGACACTCTCAGGTTTTCATGCTGCAAGGTATTGAGGGGAAATGGAAACAATCAATTATGTATCAATTTATTAAAGGAGCAGCAAAAGCTGAAACCATTAAATGTTCAATTCAAAACATTGTACGATCTTGCAGGGAAATTGGTTTCAATGCGGTGGCCACAATTTGCGATCAATGTCAGTACGATTAACAAATTAGTGAAGGAAACGAAAGAGGAGTATGCAAGAGGAGGGAAAGAATTATATGACTTCATATTTGAAGTTGAAGGACAAAAAATTATCCCTTTGTATGATCCACCACATTTACTGAAAGGTGTGAGAAACAACCTCCTAACAAAAACCGTTTATTACACGCTATGTGTTTTTGTTTTAATTAGTCTCGGTATTTAATTGTATTTATATATATATTTTTTGTATTTTTGTTTTAACCCATTGTAAATAGTCTCGATATTTAATTGTATTTATATGTATATTTTATATATTTCTGTTCTAACTCTGTTGTTGAATAAAAACTATTGGTAAAAACTATCTACTTTCATTTCCTACTTAAATTGTAGAAAACAAAATTTGCATTTATGTGCTGTGTAACTTCGAATTTCCCTCCAAACCATCATTTAGTATGCTTCCAATCCTCACGCAGCTCTCTTGTCGCGGTTTCGGTACCTAACATGGAACATTTCATTCTACGGTAGTAGAGTTATCTATGCATAGGATAGGAAACAGCCTGGGAATGTATGTGTAGTTCATCTGCAATAGTGCTATAAATATGCATGTATATTTGCATAATATTGTTTGCAAAGGCGATTATATCTATCTACTTATCAACTGCATTATCGCAGGTGATTTGTTCTCCCTAATTGAAATGTAATTTCTAGAAATGATTTGTACATTCTACATTGTATAAAAATTTACAAACACTATTAAGCAGGTAGGTACTGAAGCATTTAGATTAATAAGGGAGGATTCGAAATTCCTCACAGTACGCAGGTAATCTTAAAATTCGTGTATGATATTCGTCACATGGCATTCTGTCGTCCGATTTTGGGACTACGAAATTCGTCACAACGATAATTATTGATTTTGAAATTCTAAAATACAATGAAAATCTTGTTGATGCAACATAGGCGTCCAAGTAATATTTTTACATCTACAACAAAATTAATATGATTGAGAAATTAAATTATGAGGTCGGTTTTACTTTATTTATTCACTAAATTAGTGTAATAAGAAAATGTGTAACACATGATCAAGAATATATGTACTGAAAATGATTATGAAAATTTTTACACTAATCCTTGTACTATTATCACGGAAAATGATATTATTATGTCAATATATAGAATGAAAAATTCAAGTTCGGTTGGTTTTGATAAAATACCCGTGTTTTTTTTATTAAAGATTGTAAACAATTATTAATTGAACCTTCAGTTAAATTATTCAATCTTTGTATGCAAACGAGCACATTTCCTGATGTTTGGAAAGGGTGCAAAATTTGTCCTGTACACAAAGAGGGTGATCGGTCAGATGTCGGCAACTACAGACCTATAAGTATATTATCCAATATATCTGAAGTCTTTGAAACTATGCTTTATAATAAAATTTACCACTGTGTGCAACAAAAAATTAATTACAATTAAATTGATGATATTGAAATGTTCAGGAGTATTAATGATGTAAATGACTGCTTAAAACTTCAATCAGATGTTAACAAAATCTTTGAATGGTCGGTAACGAACTGTTCACATCTCAACATTGGAAAATGTCAATGGCAATTTGTCACTTATCTCTTTGTTAATAAACAACAAAATGGAAATTTACTAAATAATCAAGATTAGATTCATTTTCAGGTAATTTGAGGTCGCTGAATACAAATTCGATGTTATTGAAAAATCACATTAGATTCAAATTTAACTACTTCTAATTATCCGAAATTGACTGTAATCTTGATTATTTTAAAACTTTGAATATTTTTTGTTGATTCGCCAAGTGAATCAATTAATTAATTAAATTATCATTCGATTCAAAAAGTAACATCAATTTCGTGTTCAGCGGCTTTAAATTATACGAAATTGACTCCAATCTTGATTATTTTAAGACTGCTTTTTTTTGTTAATTCGGTAACTACGTAATTATCAATAAAATGATTAAATTAACATTTAACTCAGAAAGTAACATTAAATTCATGTTTAGTAACCCGAAACTACCCGAAAATGACTCTAATCTTGATTATTTTGAGACACTGAATTTTTCTGTTAATTCGGTAACTGAGTAATTATCAATTAATCAATTAAATTAACATTTAATCAAAAAAATAACATCAAATTCGTATTCAGCGATCTCAAATTACCTGAAAATGACTCTAGTCTTGATTATTTTCAAAATTTCCATTTTTTGGGTTAATTTGTTGATTGACGAATTGTTAGAACTGATATGAAGGCACAGTAAATCTATAATAGCGTTGATTGGAATTATCCACGGCAATAACAAGCGTAATAAGCGTGTGAACATAAAATGCACGGAACCGTTGATTGAAAGAGTTGAGTCTTCCAATCAACGACGGAACGTAGCGCGAGCTCTGAACCTCACGGCAGTCGCTAGCAGACTGAGAATCTCGGCCACCTCAACCGTTCCTCGCCATCTAGATCTCGGCCACCTTTTCGTTCACGCTAAAATGCACGAGCGTTGCGTATCTTCTCAACTCTTTCAATCAACGGTTGTACTGAAACAGTATCAACAAAATCAAATTTGAAACACGCTCCGTAGTGGAATGGTCTTGAATAGTAGTAATTTATCGAATTGGCTAATGCTTCTGATTAAGGATAAGGAAATACAGATACAAAGAAGTCATTTATTCCATCAGGATTTATGTTGCGAGGAACTGCCTGTTTGACATGCGAATTAATACACATTACATATAACAATACTGTTAAAGTACTGAGGAGCTTCCCGCTACCAAGTAGTCATTATCAGAATCCTGATGATGGCAACTTGGTAGCCGAAAGGTTCTCAGTACTTTAACAGTATATTAGTGGAATAGGATGAGTTTTTCTTATTTATAGTGTTACATTGATTATGTCCACAGCCAACTAACGTTCAACGTAAAATCCTACCCCTCCACCACCACCTTGTCTATCGTTTTAGAGACTGCGAGGATATCATGATCATTTTCGATAATCAAATGTTTTAATTCATTAAAACCAGTCAAGATTGACCTAACGTTTAGATGTCCAAGTTATGAATTACTCATAATTTGTTTTCGAAATCAGGGCCTCCACCATTTCTGTAAGAATGACAGTACTTATTCGTAACCGAGTGGTTTGTGAACGCAGAGGAATTGTCTTTTTTGGTATATTGGCTATATTCTATATGATTTATGCAACTCATATCTGGGGACTGACTATTTCCTTGTTCGTGTCCCCTCCACATCTAGGACAGGTCAGAAAATGTTTGCAATCATTCTTCAAGTGCGAGTAACGTTAACATTTGAAACAACGTTGGACAACACAATATTCAGCAAACCTGCATCTACGCCAGCCCCATTCAAAACACATAAATGAAATTGCTACTGGTATCCAAAAGGCTTCACCGGATACTTCACCGGATACTTCTAATATCACATTATTCAATGAATTTAGTCGGGTTAATTAAGATAACTTTGACATCTGTCGATTCATTTTTCTCAGCTATTTGTGGAATCAATTCGTAGGGCAATTCACGCAATTTTGCAATTCCGACTGTGGACCTGTGCGCCGGTGCTCCTGGTGAAAGAGCACATTTTTCTTTGATGAAATACTGCCGCTATTGCTTCTAATCGGCGTTATATCGATTCAACAGCTCTGCATAATATACACTGGTGATCATTTTGCACTTTCCATGGTAATCGATGTGAACGATACCGTGAGCATCCCAAAAAAACTGTCGCCATGACTTCGTTGGACGATAAGCCCACTTTGGCCTCTTTGAGCTTTCGATATCTAGTATGTTGTGATGGATACATTGTTCGTTCACGATTACGAAACGGCGCAAAAAGTCCATATCGCTCTTGAACATCGCCAAACACTCCTTTTGAAGTTGTCACACGGTCAATAGAGGGCAAATGCGGCACCCAACTGGCAAATAACTTTCTCATATTCGAAAATTCGTCAAAAGTCTTCCGTACCAGTTCGGTTGAGATGCCCATAGCCTCAGAAATATCGAGCACTTCAACTCGCCAATCGTTCAATATCATACCATAGGTTTTATCGACGATCATAACCTCAGTTGGAAGACTTAAATGTTCGGCGTCCCTTGTGGTTATATAACCACAACGGAAATCAACAAGCCACTTGTGAATGGTTCCAATCGATGGTGAGGAGTCCCCATAATGTTTAACATGCGATGCTTTGGTTTGAGTAATGTTTTTCCAGAAAAGAAATAATTTTTAATCAATACGCAAAATTCATGTTTACAAAATCTCCAAGGCTGCTAGCTTCCGATGGGTGTGGAAAAGAAGTGAAAGACGTCAATGCGTTCTAGTTGAAAATGGTGCATCACAAATGTCACATGAAATTTTCGATTTTGAGTCATCTGTTTTATTCTTCGGGGACTTTCCACCTTGCGCTCGTGTTATGATATATTTTTGTTCACTAGCAACTTTCTTTGAGAATTCGATTTCTCGTTTGATAGTATCATTTTCATACGATACCATATGAGCATCCACATTTCTGTTTGCAGTATGGGATGTGCCACTCTCTTCATTGCAATTTTCATATTTGCAGATTATCTTATAGGTTTTAAAAAGTTTTGTCACGGTTTCAAAACATTCACTATGCAAGTAATAATTACACAAAATACATTTGATAAATCTGATACGTCTTCACTCTTGACGTAATGTCTGAAATGACACAGCAAACAGGAGCACAATCAGCTCAGTGGCATATTGAACTGTTTGTTTGCAGTATGTGATCTGCCACCCTCTTCATTGCAATTTTTATATTCCCAATGCATAGTGGAAATCACTAACACAATTCGTGTGTTACAAAGTCAACAGACAAAGTTTTTGGTTCACCAGGTTGAACAGTGACAACACGTCCTATAGTCTCAGACAGCTGTTTCGCCCTTCTCATTAGGCTCATCATTGAGACTGTGTCACGGTTCAACCTGGGGAACCAAAAACTTTGTCTGTTGACTTTGTAACACACGAATTGTGTTAGTAATTTCCACTATACATTGTTGAGGGACCGTCACCTGGCGGCAGTATTTCCAACCATTTCCCAATCGATTCTTCGAATTGCGAGAATTCTTCTTTATCAATGCGTAGCATTGTGAATTGCTTTCTCAGTGGGACATCTGCTTTCCAGCAGATGGTGTTGGAACTTCTGGTTCGCCAAATACTTTGAAAGTGATTTATTAAAATCACTTCGAAGTTGGTTGACCAGTGACTTCACGTCTGCCTCGTCTCACTGATGAGCCAATGAGAAGGGCGAAACAGATGTCTGAGACTATAGGGCGTGTTGTCACTGTACAACCTGGTGAACCAAAAACTTTGTCTGTTGACTTTGTAACACACGAATTGTGTTAGTAATTTCCACTATGCATTGTTGAGGGACCGTCACCTGGCGGCAGTATTTCCAACCATTTCCCCGTCGATTCATTGAATCGCGAGAATTCTTCTTTATCAATGCGTAGCATTGTGAATTGCTTTCTCAGTGAGACATCAGCTTTCCGACAGATGGTGTTGGAACTTCTGGTTCGCCAAACACTTTGAAAGTGATTTATTAAAATCACTCCGAAGTTGGTTGACTAGTAACTTCACGTCTACCTCGTCTCACTGATGAGCCTAATGAGAAAGGTGAAACAGCTGTCTGAGACTTTGGGACGTGTTGTCACTGTTCAACCTGGTTAACCAAAAACTTTGTTTATATTTCCAGTTTATCTCATTGGTTTTAAAAAGTTTTGAGACGATTTCAATACATTTACTATACAATAATAATTACACCAATTTCACAAATTACATTTGATGCCATTTGATCACACATATGCTATCTGAGCACAATTCGCACTTTTTCTCAAGAGATAAATCAGATACGTCTTCACTCTTTGACGGAATGTCTGATATGACACAGCAAACAAGAGTACAATCAGCTGAGTGGCCTATTGAACAGTCACTTTTCAGAATGGGTTTGGCTGGAGGAGCTACGTGTCGCATCTATAAGTTGATTATAATGACAACAACATCCAATCTAGCGTTCAAGAAGCAGATATTTCTGAAGCAGAAACAAATAAAACGGAGGTTTTGTCTTGTGGTCAACATAGTATAAAATCAAAACTGGAACGAAACCACATTCAAATTTTTATTTATCATTTATTGAATATTTACAAACCACGTTCAAATGAATCAAGTGATACATTGCAAGCAGCCTTCGGTTTTCGAATAAATATCAGTGTACTGAATATAGAATGTTAAACAACCAAGGTGTGTTGAACACAACTCAACATTTTGGCATATAATCTGACGATATCGACTGAATGCTGTTTCCAAATTAAAGGATCCTCAAAATCAACGCAAAACATTGGCAGTCGAGGCGAATCATTCGCGTACAAACGCTAACTATGATATCAAATGGTTGTTTGGTCATGCCTACGTTACTGCGAATATTTCACAAATTTCAAACTGCTACCGGCATGGTTTTGGTCAGTATCGCCACGCGAAACTCGATAATCAAGGTAATTTGATATAGAAAAACTAATTGAATCAGTGAAAAAATATCTTATCCGATTTGTCACATAGAGATTACAGAAACGTAAGGAAAAACAAGGTGTGAGAACAGATTCCGGCAGACTTGAAGAATCCTGGTACCTAACTTATTTATTTAACACTACCACATTAACTAACTTGCCTCGGATTCAATGACAGGTTTATTGTACCTTTATTCACTAAAAATAGTATGGAAGTACAGAGGACCTTTCGGCTACCGAGTAACCACAATAGATTAAGCTAAATTATAAATTAAAACGTACCTGCTTACTAATTGAGGATAATAATGTAAAGAAGGGGAGATAAATCGGAATTCAATAAATAGCTTTTTCGTTTATAAATTTCCTTTCCTTCTGAATTACCTACATATTTCCCTCTACTGTGATTGGAAGTGATAAGCTTTCTTGATAAATGGTGTGACATATCATTTTGAACACGACTCACAATCGATTTCGTAAATCCCGGATATGTGGAAGACGGAAACTTTGTCAAGGGTGTTGCCTGCACTTCCTCTTTACTTGTTCTTGCATCTATAGCTGGTTGCACATCAAATTTAGAGAACAGATTATGGAATCTATTAATTACTGAAGTATGAATGGTGAACATTTTGGATTTAATTGAAGTATTTGAAGGAAATGGCTTGGATTTGGTTAGTTGGCTACGTTTCAATTTCCTTTTCTAGGTCATTGGAGTGTTGATCAAAGATTTGTAGTAACCATGGTCCAACACTATTTGCTGAAGTTTCTCAATTTCGTTGTTAAAATTTTTGCTGGCTCAAAGGGAAGTTCAATAATTTATGAACAAGACTCTTAAATGGAGCTATTTCATATGTAGATGGTGTAGCTGAATCTGCCGGGGATACCTATTTGTTTGAGTGCATTTTCTCTATATGTCGGAATACAAGTGATCACCATCTATTATAATGATAATAGCAAGGAAAATAAGCTGATTAACTGTGAATTTCAGTGAATAAAAATTGGATATCAAGCATCTGAATCGAAATATTCACTTGTAATCGCGAAAATATGCACAGCCCTTGCTCCAACAACGTGGACGGTCAAGTAGACAATATATCTCGTTTTGTAAATCCCCATTTTCCGTCTATGTTTCCACCTACTGATGATAATGATGTCACATCTGTTATGAAAAAGGAATCAGAAAAGAGACGATATATTGGTGTGTGGAATGTAGAACAGGACTATGCCGTGCACCCTGTTTTGGTATTTACCACAAGAAAGTTTAAACAATGTTATTGTTTATTATGATATATAATGTGAAAATGAACTAAAAATCAATGTTGATTTTCCTGCGTATGATGTATATGTATATATCCGCATGGACTTTTTTAGCGTCAATTTTCATGAAAAATGTTTTTCGTTGTGTTTTTTCTTTATTAAATGTGTTCAAGATCCTGAAATATTAATTTCTCTGAAACTTTTTTAAAAACTATGGCTATGACGTACATACTCGCAAACGGTGATGTTCCCGCCCTTACAGCGGAAGCAGTTAACAGGTAATTAAACATTCTGCTATGTTATACATAGGACAATTGATGTTTGGAATAATTGGTCTCATAGAATTACCCGGTTAAGAATCGTAGGTGATCAATATAGTTTAGTAATCAATATAGTTTAGATTTCAAAATCCTAAAAAAGAAGCTGTACACGATTTTAATGGATTATTGACTAGTTTGATGCATTTCAATAACGAATTCCCGGTAATCTGTTCATGGAGACCATTATTTAACAAAGTATTTATGAATAATGATAATCCTCGTTGCCCATAATTACGAGAGAATTTCTTCTTTCAATAACTCACAGATATTATTTATTGGAAGTACTTTTATATGATTTATTTGAATGTTTAAGAATAGTCTTACACTTGTTACGAATAACAGTGAATAATCTTGAAAGTTGAGAGACTGAATCTTATTTTCGATATCAATAATTAAATCCTCCGTAGGTAATTTCTTAAATCAATTTCAAAGTTTAACAAACTCGCTTCTGCTTCATTGGAATTGATATCGGTTTTATGGTTTACTTATAAGAATTTTATTGGTAATAGTGCAAATTTCCACAAAAATGAATTTGTAATCCGGACCAATAATAGCCATAAGAGCTATTGAGAACTTATTTAAATAACAAAATGTTGGCATTCAGATTTGTAAGTGCAATTATGGCGACATATTTTTCATCTGTGGGGTCGATGCAATCAGAAAATTTCCATATATCTTCAAATCCCTTAGGAGAGTATTCCAAAATGTTTGTTGCAGGTTCAGCAAGATAGATATTTTCCATTGTTCTGCCGTAGCCTGGCAAATTTCTCCAAAACCGTGGCTAAATATAGATAAACTAAGACCGGTGGCAAGGAACCTTACGAAAAAAATAAATAAAAATGCATTGTATCTCATTAGAATTAAATTTTCTCAGCCGATGAAACAAAAAATAAATGGAAAAACCTTAGATATACCTATATGCGAAACATAGAAGCAAATAAAACCAAAATTTGTCAAACTGCAAAAAGTTGTAAGAAATGGCAATGGTCAGACCAAATGACAGAATTTTGATTGAATATGTTCAGTATAAAAAAAGACGAAACTCCGATGCTGTTCATGTTGCTCATGCAAAAACTATCAAAAAAATTTCTTATAAAACGCCAGGCCATAGGAAAATACCGGTTTGCAAAAAAATATCATGGAACAAGAACTTTCAGATGTTGAAGAATAGTCTACGTCACACCAAAAAGAGGACTCATTCTGTTCATCAATTTCAATCAGTTCATTTAATTCTAATTATAATCACATAAGAACCTTCAGCCAGATGGAGACAATAGCGTTCATCTTCAATTATCCAATTCCACTAAGTTGAAAATACCTCATAAACTATAAAAGAGTTCACACTATAAAACTATGAAAAAGAAACAATCACCCTAATCCACTAAATATATGTTATGTATAAGGATGATTGTTTCTTATTTATAGTGTGGTAATTACATAATTGAAACTATTTTTCTACATTCATATCGTGTTTAAAGTTCCTAATGAAATCAATAAAAGAAATGAAAACTTGTTTTCTTACCTCAGTGTAATGACAAGTTGTTTTTTCGCTGATATAGCTATTTGTCGTATAAGCTTCAAAATTTCATCGTGATTCACATTTAGACATTCTAAAATGGAGATAATATTGCTTTTCATCTGGACAAAATTGAGGCATCAGTTGTGGAACCCTCCAAAGTCCATACGCTCTTTCATGGAACTATTTTATGTAATGCTATTGGAACAATACCAAAAATAGCGTTGCTTCTTCTCCGTCCGACGAGGAATAAATTTTCTAGCTGCAAGAATAGCAACTGACGCATTGGTGTTGGGCCACAAGAAACAACCAAGTTTTTCTTGTTATACATATTGTCGCCCAGCAGTCGCTCACTTGTATCCAATCCCCCAGGGCGATTGTGTCTCCTTTGAGCGGTGTCTTCTGAGATACAGTTAGCCAGCAGTCGAGATGCTAAATTTCAACCGAATGTAGTTTGTACTAGATTTGATATCAAGAATGAAGAATATTTCATATTCTTTGAATCTACAAAGAAAATTCATAAGCGCTGGGATCATTAGAAATCTGATTTGCAAAATAAATATATCTCTGTAGGTTTCGGTCAGCGTTCGATTTTCGGGTACATCAAGCTCCAGATGGTATGAATGAAATGATGATGATAATTGAACGCTCATCAGGGATCAAGTAGTTAGATATATATCATCACATTTTGACTGATAATTGCATGAGTTATTCACAGTCACTTTCCGAATAACTACTTCAGTCATCTACTCCATACTTCCTGTAGTTTAGTACTGGTAGATTTAGTAGCATACGAAAATGTTTCTTCATTTCCTTGTGTTGATAAATAAAGACTAAAAATACTTATTCCTTTGAACGGAGTCGAGCTCTTGAAATCTCACCGAAAGATACCTTTTCTAGCAGCCAAGTTCCCTTTTTGATTCCCATTTTATAGATCAATTACCAGCAAAAGATGGAAGAAATACATGAAAAGCCCATTAGTATAAAGCACTTCAATATCAGAAATTTCGTAAATTAAGAGAAGAGTGATCAATGTATGCTCCTAAATATTATCCAATATTATTTAAATTTGACATATACAGGCTGATCCAATCTATACGACACGGTCTCTCAAACGAAAACGCTTCAAAAATTTGCGGCGATATCTTGTACACATATGTACACTCTTTGTAAGCATAATTTGAAAATATTTTCGAATATACAGGATGTTTAAAAAAAACTACATTCAAAGTTACACTTTATTAAATAGAATACCCTGTATCTGAGGTCGAATTTGAATTGTAGACCTAAAATAAAGGTGAGTTGCTGTTACATGCCCTATACCTATCTGGAATAGCTTTTGTGATATTTGAAGATTCAGAAAATTACAACATAAATTTAAAAAAATCATGAAATATAAGTGATTTACGTGACGTATCAACTGTTATGCCTCGTCACAAGAGTGATGTCTGGAGTTATACAAAGTAATAGTTATTCGTTTGAAGAGTTATACAGGGTGGTAAAAAATTGAATTAAATTATAGCCAACTTGAAAGGTGTTTAACTCTCTTATTCTAAATAGAACCCACTTCATCTAACAACACGAAAGGATAGTTTGTTTTAAATGTCTATCGATGTGTATCAAGGTATCCTATACCTAACTCTGATAGTTTCTCATATTTTCGGCTTGATTCTAATATCACACGTAAACTTGGTTCGATAATTTTACTATTATCAGCTGGCTTTTAGAAGCCAATAATTCGGGAATAAAAATATTTACTAAAACACTAGCAAAATATAAGGTATTGATGAGCAAAAAACATCAACAAGGCAAAACAATAATGTAAAAACAAACAAAACACATTAAAGCATTTAAAATCAAATTAAATGTTCAAAACGTTGGCCATTTTTTTCAATGCACAAATGAACCCGTTTTTGAAACGATTCTTGATATTCTGAAGCGTTTGTGGTGTAATGTTTCAAAAAGCATGGCGGATTCTCTCCTTCATATTATTTTATGCTGTAGGTGAAATATTATGTACAATGTTTCACTTATTAGGAAACAGTTGGTTCCAATTGTAACGCACGTTTTGATGAAAATGTGCTGGAGCACCATCTAATTGAAGTCACATATGTTGTAATACATCTAATGGAACATCTTACGAAAGTTTGAGTCAATTTTCTGCGAGAAATCTATTGAATTGTATGGTCCTACCATACGGCTTCAGAAAATTCCTCCCCACACATTAACAGACCACTTATGCTGGTGGTTAATTGTCGTTGAAAATAGGGATTTTCAGCAAAGTAGTAGCAGGAATTGTGCTTGTTTACTAAGCCGTTGTTGAGGAACGTACATTCATCTGAGAACAAAAAGTAATCAGAGATATAATCGTTCTCCCCAGCCCTATCTAGGGCCAACAAACAAAAATCTACTCTTCGGCTAAGATCTATTTCCAAAAGTTCTTGATGTATATGATATGGGTAAAATGTATGTTTCTTTCAAACACGCCTAATGCTGGTCTTACTTATTACGGTTTCTAAATGAATTTGACGCTGGCTCGTATCTGGATTTTCAATAACTGATCCAATTGCTGTGAATTGGTTTTCTTCGTTGCCAGTAACGTATTTTGTACCCCTTACTTTTTCATAAGCTACAGATTCAGTTCTTCGAAAATCATAGTCTTTGAAAAACATATTTACTTGTCGGATGTTTTTCTGAATAAACTCTCAAGGCTAATAAACAATTCTGATAAATTCACACAAGTAGTGTACTATAAATTTTTATCTTAAACTCAATACTTTTTCACTTTATAAATGCTTTCAGAAACGAGGATTATGGAAACTTTTGAGAGAATAATGGTAAACAAAAGTAATCGCTATGACACTTAACGCCAGCCAAAGCCACCTTCCATAAAATTAAATTGTGCTAGAAGGAAAACCTACCAGGTTCACGTGTGATATCAGAATCAACCCGAAAATCTGAGAAACTATTAGAGTTAGGTATAGGATACCCTGGTACACATCGATAGCCATTTGAAAAATCTATCATTTCGTGTTGTTAGAGTTAGATGTAGTGCGTTCTATTTAAAATAAGAGAGTTAAACACCTTTCAAGTTGACTATAATTCAATTCAATTTTTTACCAACCTGTATAACTTTTTAAACGAATAACTATTTTTTTTATAGCTCCAGACATCACTCTTGTGACGAGGCGTGGCACTTGATACGTCGCGTAAATCACTTATATCTCATGATTTTTTTAAAATTATGTTGTAATTTCATGAATCCTTAGATGTCTCAAGAATTATTTCAGATAGATATTGGACATGTAACAGCAACTCACCTCCATTTTAGCTCTTCAATCCAAATTCGATATCAAACACTTAAGAAAGTATAACTTTGATACGTAACTTTTTTTGAAACACTCTGTATATTGAAAAAAAATTTAAATTATGCCCACAAAAAGTCCACATGAGTGCACAAAATATCGGCACAAAATATTCTAACGTTTTCGTTTGAGAGATCGTGTCGTATAGATTGGACCATTCTGTATATTTCTTTCACATCACTAAGACTCGGAGCGTGGACCCCATGGATTGGCAACTAACGGATCAGCTAAAAATGGTGCATTGTAGGCAGATGGGCTGACATAACCGTTCAATATATTCAAACTGTACCATTCTGGTGCTGCGAGGCTTGGAAGTGTACATAAAATAAGGCTGGATACAATTTGAGCTGTGGGAGCCATGACAAATCTGAAAACAGGAGCAACCGCTACCTCTACAGCGTTGAATGCATCGACATCATCAGCGGTATAATCTACAATAAATTGAGTACAATCAAATTCAAGTAGGGTGTAACGTTCTTGAACTGTATCTCCATGGCGGCTTTCCACTTGTCCTTTGTGGTCTCCTGTCGGAGGGTCGGTGAAGTAATAACCAAAATAGTAGTGTGCTGGTCCATTTTGTTCTACAATGGTATTCCTAACCAGAGGTTGAACAAGAACGCACTCATTGCGATACAAGTGGAGCTGTGCTAGAAATTACTGACACAGAAGCACTGCAAGTAGCCAGAATTTAGGCAAAAACTACAATCTAAGAATTAAATGAAAATTATGAGCACCATTTGAAATCTGTCTTGTTTGACGTACATAATAAATGAGTTCATAGAACTACGAGGGCAAGGTGAAAAGTCCCTGACAAATTTAACAAGAAATGATTTACTTAGTCAAAACTTATTTTATTTCTCAACATAATCTCCTCATAGCCCGATACACTTCGTACAACGTTTTTCTAATTTTTCGATCCCTTCCAAATAATACGATTTCGGCAATCCTTCAAAATAGGCGATGAACTCATCGTTGGAGCCAAATCACTTCATGCTGAGCCATTTCTTCTAGTTTGGAAATAGAAGAAAATCGTGGGGGGAGTGGGGGTGGGCAAATCTGGAGTATATGCTGGATGACGAACCAATTCGTAGCGCAATTGAGGCAATTGTGCGTTGTCTTGGTAGACACTTCTATTTTGCCAAATGCGTCCGTTTTGGCAACAAATTGGCGTCGAATCGAACCAACAGCTCTGCATAATATACGCCTGTGATCGTTTTGCCTCCGAGGAAATCGATATGGACGATACTGTGTGCATTTCAAGAAACTTTCGCCATGACTTTGTTGACCGATAAGCCCACATTGGAGACAGAGAGCAAATGCAGATAGATAGCTCTCTCATATCCAAAAATGGATGAAAAATGTCCCGTACCTATTCGGTTGAGATGCCCATAGCCTCGTACACTTCAACTCGCCGATCGTCCAATATCATATCATGGATTTTATCGACGATATCTGGCGTTACAACCTCAATTGGTTTAGGAAGTTTGGAGTCCTTTGTGGTCATACTACCACAACGAAAATCAGTAAACACTGGTGAATCATTCCAATTAATGATGAAGAGTACCCATAATGATTAACAAGCGTTCACAAAAATTTTCAAGGCTGCTTGCTCTCGATGGGTGTTAAAACAGAACTGAATGACATGTCAGTCTCAAAATTTTAATGCATTCTAGTTGAAGATGGTACATCACAAATGTCAAATAGGATTTATGATTGTGATGCCATCTGTTCAATTTTCCAGGAACTTTTCACATTGCCCTCAATGATACTCAAGAATCAAGTTCTAAATTCTTGAATCGAAATCTGCTAATCCATGTGCAACAGATGAGAGAGAATTGCTTTTCTCAATTCATAAAGTTCCTTATGAATTTGTAACGAAGCTTAAATTTTGAAAGATTATTCAATTTAGATCAGGCAGTAAATACGGATATTACATGCAAACTTAATTTGAGCAGTTCCTTATTTCAATAGATATGCGTGAGTTCCGAATGTATATTCCGGGATTGTCACTTTTCTAAATCTCCGTAATTTCGAATAAATGTAATTATTTTAATAGATGAATCGAAATCATGCCCGTTTAAAAATTGCATTCATTCCGATAAAATATGTTGCGAAAACAGGGGCCTGGCAAGTTAAGACGCCAAACTTTGAACAGCCTTATGTATAAAAAAGGCGAACAACCGAAAAAACTCCGATAACACTTGATTAGTCCGCCGAGAGAAACTACCGGAGCGTCATGTGCGCGAATTTTAGATCTAAAAAGTAGCGTCACTTTCAAGTATTGTTCGGGGCATAAGTAAAAAATATATATATATATTTGTGAACGCTGTGTCACCCCGGAAGTATAAGTATATCCTAAGACGACCAAACCACCAACGGCTTGTGCACACTGTGTCACTCCAGAAGTATAAGCTGGGGGTGGTTGTGTGATTGAGAATCGTAATAATTCCCTTAATACTATGAGAAGTCCTCGGCCGTGGATATAGGGGTTATTGCAGATGTGATAGTTAGGGCTTGTACACACTGTGTCACCCCGGAAGTATAAACCCTAATTGTCTAGATTCTGAATCTATAAAGTGTATAAAATCTAACACTGTCATACAATTACCGGGTACTCCGTGAGAGTTAGTACAAGGGTGGGTGAGGTGACAGAATAAACTCAATTAGACTAATTAACCGAAAAATAGTGAAATCTGATATCGTACAATCGGGAAACTAGTGCAAACAATATTTTCCGAACCAACCGAATTATCGAATATATCGTAGTGTGATTTGAACATTTCATTTATTAGTGCTGCTATCTAAAAATTTACCGAATACCGCTCATTAAGCTGGGACCTGTTTGATTCGTACTTTTCCGCAAATTGATCATTCTGAATCATTTATCAACCGATCCCGTACCGCTGAATTGAATTCAGTTACCGAACATATCGTAGAATAGATAGGTTGAAAGAGTTTTCATTTACCGTTTGAGCTTCATTACATTTTTCCGTCTGGGTGTAATTTTGTGAAATAATATCGTTCAATTGCATTTAAATTGATTATTCCGAAAGTGTACTTGTTATATTTATTATATAGTTTAATATTTAGAATTCCCCGTTTTATTGAATTATTTCTGCTCCATTTTTAACGAGCTAAGTTTTAACCAGGTATCAATTGTAATTAAAGCCTACAATTCTGATACTGTTTTCTGCCCATTGGACTATGGTTATACTTCACTGTAGCTACCCTAGGGACAAGGCTATCTTTAGATACAAGCCTTGTGGAGAGGACCCTAGCAGAAGTCCTCAAATGGAGTTAACCTTCAGAAAATCTGGCGCCCGAGGATTTGAAATCAGCACTTTACCGAAAAGTCGCAAGCTACACGTTATAAAATGACGCCCACGAGCAGGGACTTTCGAAAATAGACCGAGGGGGAATTTTTTTTTGTTGATTCTGAAAAATGAAATGTTGGAAAATTTATTGCAATTGAACCGGTAGTCCGTTTTGAATGAAATTTCAGATATAGTGTGACAGAAAAACAAGCTTCAAGTCTCCGACGTTTCGAATATGTTTTCGAAACATCCCCAGGAGTTTGTTTTTGAGTTTTGGAAATTTTGGAAGTTTCAACGAAAACTTGTTCCCCGTGTTCACCCAGGTAGTTTGGTGAAATTAGTTTTCGATCCGCCCCCCCCCCCCCGTTTCAGGGGAAACATCAAGTTTTTAACCGTAAATCTGACTGAAAAATTGAGCGTTCCGTGAGGTGCAGAATTGTTAACTACACCTCAGTGTTTTGCTCAAATTTCGATTTTTGCCCACATTTTGCCCTTTGTAACCCGGATTGGGCAAGTCATAGCTCCTTTCCAAGTAAATCGATACCGAGGAAGCCGTTGGTAACATTTTTGGGCGGATTGGCTCAACTGTTTTGGAGTTACCTCCCCAAATCAAAGTTACGTTGTCTAAATTAGGGCAAATGATTTGATTGCTTCTGCCTTATTGGAAGGAATGTGTGGACTGGTTTTGGTTACCGCACCCTCTTCCGTTACCTACCCCTGAACAAAATAATTTATTTTTGGGGTTGAAAATTTTGATTTTGAAATTGATTGGATGAAATGGAGTTCTCAACGTGCACTGGTGCTATACCCAAGGCGCCGCAGCCTGTTCCTACCAGTATGGTAGCTCATTTGACGAAATGGCGCAATTCTGCTCTAATAGCGAGGAAAGTCAGACTGAAGCTACCGAAGTTGATTTGAAAGTCAACTGGATTTATCTCCTGAGGAAGGCACAACTTCAGGAAATTCTGGCCAATCATGATATTTGCCATAATGGATCCGCCGAAGATTTACGCCGTAGGTGCGTAAAGGGTGTTCGTAAAGGGATAATACTCCCTCCGCGTGGAATGTTGGAAAAGATTGCCAGTATCATGGCATCGCCAACCAAGGCATTGACAACTGAAGTGGTACTAAACACAACACCGACGTTTAGTCCTTCGGGTGTTCAGTCAAGACCGGCAATAAGAAGCACACCGATAATACAGCCGTCGTATTGGTCAACTACGTCCACTACGAATACAGTGACATATATGAATACGGTGGTAACGACGACACCACCGATTCAAACGCCGATCTATTCTTCCCCGCCGAATCCTATAAACCCTCCAAGTTATAGGACCACGTCGTCAGATGTGACACCGGCGTGGATGCATGGACCGACCGTTCCGCAAGCACCGACCATTCCGCAATTACCATTTGTTCCGCTAGCCCCTAAGGTTCCACATCTACCAAATTTTCCGCAAGTACCCGCCCACTATGTTCCGGTTACTGTTATTCAGCAAGGGCACGATATTCCGTTCAGTCATATGCAACAAGTACCGGGATTTAATTTTCAAAATCCGAACAGTGCTCCGAGATTGTATCAATACCGAATAAAATTTGATGGAACGTCAGACCCCGTTACGTTCCTGGAAAGACTAGATGAGATAGCAATGCAGCTAAATACACTGAAGGGTTCATTATTGCTATCGTCACCGGAAGTTTAGGATGGAACCGCCCTATTATGGTATCGGAATAATTGTAGCCGCTGGGCTAGGTTTGCCGATTTCCAACGAGACTTTACCCTATTTTTCATGGATGCCAACTACCACATTGATCTGGAGGTACAGATCAGCCGCAGGCATCAACGAATGAATGAAACGGCCGCTGCATATGTTGTGGATATGCAGACATTGATCAGAAGACATGGTGCAATGACCGCAGAACGGGAATTGTTCTGGTTGCACCAAAATTTATTGCCGGAGTATAGGCAATTTATCCGACAAGGGACTTTTAACGACGTGCCGTCGTTAATGTTACATGCAAAAGAGTATGAAAATCTGCAGGCTGAGCAGAAGCTCATGCAGAAGAGGATTTTCCCAGTGTCAGTGAGGGCACAAATTCCAAGTCCGACAGTAAGGACTATGGAGCTGCCGGGTAGGCAATCTGCACCTGAATCGTCATCACCAGTCAAGTCCGGGATACCGAAGATCCCTGAGCAGACTTGTTGGGATTGTGGACTCCGCGGCTACTTCAGGACGTAGTGCCCTACCAGGCTGAAGCCGAATACCGCAACACAGCCCATCTCATGTTGGAGATGTGGGGAAACTGGGCATGGCAAAAATAATTGTCGGAATCCACCGAAATTATTTTGCTCGAGATGCCGCCGCCCTGGGATAATGTCGCGAGATTGTCCGTGTCCGGGACAGGGAAACGTCCGCGGGACTGCGAGGTAGCGAGGCCGAAGCAGATCTTGGTTGAACAGGCCTCGACGAAGGAGGAGAAAGCCGCTCACCTCACCACTGTTGTGAACCGTACCGCGAATAAGGACTCAGCAGTTAATAATACAAAATGTAAACTCACAGTCACTGAAAATACCGTAAATTGTAATACCGATAATAAACCGAAATTACCGAATAAGTGTGACTAAAGTTGAAGTAGATACCGCTCTAGAGGCGAGAAACAGTAAAGTGAAAAATGAGAGTGTGATGGAAAAATTATTTTTAAAAATACCGGAAAGTAAACCCATAACAGCATTTACTGTACCAGGCCGTGGCTTATTCTAGTTTAAAATAATGGCCTTTGGTTTACATTCCACACCGGCAACGTTCCAGAGGCTGATGGATACCATCATCGGACCAGATATGGATCCACACGCCTTTCCTTACCTGGACGAAATTATTGTTCTGGGAGAGACGTTCGAGGAACATCTCACGAATTTAAGAGAGGTTTCCGGAATAAATTAATCTGAAGATAAACCCGGAAAAATGCCAATTCTGCCGCACGTCGATAAAATATTTAGGCCATATTGTCACCGCCGAGGGTATTCATACTGACCCTGAGAAAATCGAAGCTATCCAGCAGATTCCAAGCCCGTCTACAGTGAGGGCACTCCGGCGTTTCTTAGGCATAGCTTCGTGGTACCGCCGTTTCATACCGTCATTTTCAAAAATTATCAGTCCATTAACCGTCTTACTGAAAAAGCATCGACGTTGGAGTTGGGGAGAGGAGTAACAAGTCGCGTTAAACAAATTGAAAGGGATGTTGACCAGTGCCCCTGTGTTGGCTTGTCCAGATTTCAATAGGCCGTTTATTTTACAAACCGATGCTTCGGATGTGGGAATTCCTGCGGCATTGACACAGAATATTGAGGGAGCCGACCGAATCATTGCCTACGCTAGCCGAACATTAACAGCCGCCGAGAAGAATTACTCTGTTACCGAGAAGGAATGTTTGGCTATTGTGTGGGGCATTGATAAAATGAGACCATACTTAGAGGGATACAGATTTACCGTATTGAGTGACCAACAGTCATTGAAATGGCTGCACTCAATAAAGAGTCAGAGTGGGAGATTGGCTCGTTGGAGCATTTTCCTACAACAGTACGATTTTGAGATAAAATATCGCAAAGGAGTGTTGAATCGTGTGGCTGATGCCCTGTCACGTGATCCATTACCGAACAAGGAAGGAATGGATAACAATCAAGAGTTATTCGTACTGAATGACCCCGTAAATTGTAACTGGTACAATTCAAAGAAAGCCGGAGTTGAAAAGAGTCCAGAAGCGTATTCGGATTATTGTGTTAAAGATAATCGGTTGTACCGCCACATCAGGGACTCGAATGACTTGTCCGAACAGGAAATGAGAGATCCGTGGAAGCTATGTGTTCCGAAACCGCTCCGGTTGAACGTTCTGGAAGAAAACCATGACAGTCCGACTGCAGGACATTTAGGTATTGCCAAGACGATTGCGCGAATATCCCACAAGTATTATTGGCCGGAGATGTTCCGCGATATAGCGAAGTACGTTCGTGGATGTACGCAGTGCCAAGCTTTCAAAGTGTCTCAACAACAGAAGCCTGGATTTATGCAGCCGACCGTGAATCAGTTTCCTTGGAAATGTGTGAGCACCGATTTGGTAGGACCGTTACCCAGATCCGCCAAGGGAAACAATTTTATTCTTGTCATGCAGGACCGTTTTACGAAGTGGTTACAGTGTAAGCCGTTGAGAAAAGCTACCGCGCAGGCTGTAACTCAAGCCTTCTACGAGGAAATCATAACTCGTTTTGGTTGTCCGGAAACCGTTATCGGCGACAATGGGACGCAGTACGAGAGTAAAGTTTTCAAGACACTCCTGAAGGAGTTTGGAATTAAGCACCGCCTCACTCCTACGTATACTCCACAATGCAATCCCGTGGAGAGAACAAACCGTACTTTAAATACCATGATTGCACATGGGATAAATTTCTACCCGATTTTCTATTTGCCTTAAATTCCGCCCCACATGAATCCACCGGATTTTCACCTGCCTTTTTGAATTTTGGCCGGGAACTTGAAGTTCCAAATTCGATAGTCCGTTCCTTTACCGCTCCGGTGGAGACCGAGGAAAATATTCCGACCGATCCGAATCGTGAACAGATTTCAGAACACCGAACTTGATTAGAGAAATTACGCGAAACTTTCCAACTGGTCCGTATCCAGTTATCCCGTGCTTTTACTCATCAAAGCCGTTATTACAATCTCCGTCATCGAGATTGGCGTTGTCACGTGGGTGATAAAGTAATGAAGGTAGAACATCACCTGTCTTCTAGTGTTCGACATTTTGCCGCTAAATTGGCTCCAAAATATACCGGTCCGTTTACGGTAATCAAAGTAATTTCTCCGGTCATTTACGACCTGAAAGGCGAAGATGGCAAGCAAATAAAATGAGTCCATGTCAAAGATCTGAAGCCGTAGAATGTTCCTGGCATTCCGGAAGGTTGAAATGAATTGAGGTACCGAAAAATATAGATACCGATGGACAAAATATCAAGTAGTACAATTACTCATTATTATGATCCAATGTTCACAGGGTGATAATATGTCATATGAACCGTCCGATTCCATTGAGATAGTGCTAGATGAAGCACTGCAAAATATGGTGGATCTGTTGAAGCCGGAACAGTCCGAGCAGGTCCAAGCTAAGAAAACCCCAGCTACTCCGACAACCCCGACGCACCTGATCTACGTCCCCGTCCAGTTATGGGGATTATGTGAGCTATGTGGAGATCCAGGACACCAGAGAGAAAGATGCAGCCGGACAGCGCGTCTATTTTGCTCACGTTGCGGGAAGATAGGCGTTATGTCGAAGCAATGTGGTTGTCCGAATACTCCTTCCTCGAAGAAGATCCCAAATGAAGACCAGAACAGGCATGGACAGCAGTTACCGGCTCCCTCCGATGTGGCAACAGGAAAATGCATATCCGGCTACAAACTAACCATTGTAGTACCACCAAAATCACGGTGCGTACGTTGTCGAACGTGCCCATGTCAGCGAAATCAATGGTAAGAAGAAGAAGTTGTCCGTTCTGAGGAAGAAGTCAAGTTTTTTCCGTTTGAAAGAAGTTTTGTTTTCCGTTTCCAAGTTAAGTTTTCTATTCCGAAGCAGTTTTAAGTTTTCCGTGCTGATGAAGCAGAAGTTTTAAGTTCCGTTCCGAAGAGGAAGAAGTTTTAAGTTTTTTTTCAGTTCTTAATAAGAAGTCAAGTTTTTCCATTTTGAGGAAGATATTTTTGTATTTCCGTTCTGAAACAGAAGTTTTAAGTTCCATTCCGAAGAAGAAGAAGTTTTAAGTTTTTCCGTTTTGAAAGAGGAGTTTTGTTTTCCGAAGCAGAAGAAGTTTCAAGTTTGTCAGTTCCAAAGAAATCTTCAAGTTTCCATTCTGGAGAAGATGTCAAATTTTCCGTTCTTAAGAAGTTGATGTTTTAAGTTTTCCATTCCGAAGAAGATGTTTTGAGTTTTCCCGTTCCGGAAAAGAAGCGCAGTTCTCCGTTCCGCAGAAGAATTTTATGTTCCAAGTAAGATATTTCTATTCCGCGATGTTCCCGACGAAGGAAAGTTAAGTTTTAACGTCAGGTTAGAGTACCTTACCTTACAATGAGAATTGAAAAATGAAAGAATCAGATTCTTTCATTTTTAACCGAACTTAGGGGGGGGATGTAACGAAGCTTAAATTTTGAAAGATTATTCAATTTAGATCAGGCAGTAAATACGGTATTACATGCAAACTTAATTTGAACACTTGCTTAGTCCGCCGAGAAAAACTACCGGAGCGTCATGTGCGCGAATTTTAGATCTGAAAAGTAGCGTCACTTTTAAGTATTGTTCGGGGCATAAGTAAAAAACCCTCGGCACAAAATAAGGAATTCGTGGAGCAGACCTGTCCAGAACCTCGGGAAACATATAAAAGCCGTGACAGCCAAAAGATCGCGCTCTTGTGTTTTTGAATTTTGATCAGTGAAGTAGATCTCTTGCGTTTTTTTGAATTTCGATAAGTTAAGTGCTCTTTTGTGATTATAAATCAGTACCGTTGAAGTGAATTGAGGCAAAAATCGAAGTAAATTAATTATCTGAGTTTGAGTAAGATTCAAAACTGTGAATTAACAATAGTTCTCCGTTTAAGTGAAATTGATACATAAGGTAAATGAACAAATAGTTTATATTTTTGGGCATTACGATATATGGATTTCCGTAATTTATGATTATTATTGTAATTGGTGAACGTTTGTACGATACCTGAGTTCCGTAGCATTCAGTAATTTGAATTGTTAAATTTGAGTTTATTCCGTCATAGGTCGAATCGCACACGATTTGAATTCGCGCGTGAATTGAAATATTCAAGTAATTGTGTGGTGCGTACAGAGTGTGTATGTTTGAACGACAGGGGCGTATTTGGTATATTTGTGCACGCTGTGTCACCCCGGAAGTATAAGTATATCCTAAGACGACCAAACCACCAACGGCTTGTGCACACTGTGTCACTCCAGAAGTATAAGCTGGGGGTGATTGTGTGATTGAGAATCGTAATAATTCCCTTAATACTATGAGAAGTCCTCAGCCGTGGACATAGGGGTTATTGCAGATGTGATAGTTAGGGCTTGTACACACTGTGTCACCCCGGAAGTATAAACCCTGATGGTCTAGATTCTGAATCTATAAAGTGTATAAAATATAACACTGTCACACAATTACCGGGTACTCCGTGAAAGTTAGTACAAGGGTGGGTGAGGTGACAGAATAAACTCAATTAGAGGAATTAACCGAAAAATAGTAAAATCTGATATCGTACAATCGGAAAACTAGTGCAAACAATATTTTCCGAACCAACCGAATTAATAACCGAATATATCGTAGTGTGATCTGAACATTTCATTTATTAGTGCTGCTATCTAAAAATTCACCGAATACCGCTCATTATGCTGAAACCTGTTTGATTCGTACTTTTCCGCAAATTGATCATTCTGAATCATTCATCAACCAATCCCGTACCGCTGAATTGAATTTAATGACCGAACTTATCGTAGAATAGATAGGTTGAAATAGTTTTCATTTACCGTTTGAGCTTCATTAGATTTTTCCGTCTGGGTATAATTTTGTGAAATAATATCGTTCAATTGCATTTAAATTGATTATTCCGAGAGTGTACTTGTTATATTTATTATATATTTTAATATTTAGAATTCCGCATTTTATTGAATTATTTCTGCTCCATCTTTAACGAGCTAAGTTTTAACCAGGTATCAATTGTAAGCCTACAATTCTGATACTGTTTTCTCCCCATTGGACTCTGGTTATACTTCACTGTAGCTACCCTAGGGACAAGGCTATCTTTAGATAGCATAGTGACAAGCCTTGTGGAGAGGAGCCTAGCAGAAGTCCTCAAAAGGAGTTAACCTTTAGAAAATCTGGCGCCCGAGGATTTGAAATCAGCACTTTACCGAAAAGTCGCAAGGTACACGTTATAAATTGATTGAGCTATTGCGTATGCTACATTCTTCTCAATTTAATGATTTGGAATGTAGGAAAAATTTAAATTTTCCAATCCTCTTGATAATATGGAATTGAATATAACGAACTTCTGCAGACCATTAATATGAAAATAATATGAAAAATGAACATAAATCGTCATTATTTTGAGCAACAAATTACTGAAAGATCCATCAGAATAATAATTAGGTTTTCGATTGAAATATTTTGGTTCTTCCACCGTAAACGGATACTATAAAGTTTTAAGTATTTCAAAATTTCGAAAAGGTGAATATTTTGATGATGAGAAAATGCAGACTATTCGTATGAAAAAGAACATAATTATTTCATTATTTTGAACAAGAAATTACTGAAAAATCCATCAGAATAATAATTAGGTTTTTGATTGAAATATTTTTGTTCTTTCGCCGTTCACTCAATAGAATGAATGAGAACAAGCTTACTTTGAAACTCATGTTGATTAGACATTCTTTATGTTAGAAATATACTCTCCTTCTGTAAATCTATGTCTTTATGGTGTGAAAAAGGTGTTCTTTTTTCAATGAGACTGGAATATCCAATTATAATTCTAACATAATAAATTACAAATTAAGAATGTTTCGGTTTCAAATTTGCATATTTCCCAGACATGTAAATTGTTATAATTCTAGGCGCCTACTTGTTTAGTATGTAAATTTGCCGAATACGAATAGCGAATATGACGGTCTCCACTATTACATAGAATCACACCACTTCCTGATAGTTGTTCAGTTATACTGTGATAATTTGTGGCTGTGAGAGATCACAAATTTAGCAATTAATTGTGCGGAGATAATGGCACAATCTACTGAATCTTGAACTTAAGCTATATATTAAGCTTTAAAAAAAATTTTAATGTTCGAATGTTGATCTTCACAATCCATAATTATTATTTCACATATTAGTGGAAGATTTGAAAGTTGTCATGCTCAATTCACACCTCACTGACACTTTATTGTCTATTTTTTTTAATATCTAGGAGGATTCATCCTGATGAGAATCTAATTGGAATATCAAAGTATGATGTTTGAGTAATTCCAAATGACTAAAGACCAAGTTCACACTAACAACGAACTGACTATTTTACTGATAGGGTGAGTTTTAGTGGTCACTTTGAAAAGCGACCGACATATTCATATAATAATTTAACGAAAATATTGAAGAACGTAAATACAGGATATGAGTGTGAAAGTTCGAATTGTGGTGGTTTTCAGAAAAATAACCCGCGAAAAATTTACCAAACTAAACTGCTCAGTGTTTCGAACCTATGCTATGGATCGGAGCGTCAATGTTATCGCATGTTAGTTTGTCAAATTTTTTGCGGCTTATATTTCCGAACTCCACAAGGGAAAGTTGACATTCACCAGTTTCAATCTTTCACAGTCTAATATACAGTGAACAGGGAATTAATGTTCAGACCGAAGACTGAAAAATATTTGCCATTATACTTAAAGATATTCATTAATTAAACTGTGTTTTGACATAAAAAAATATTTGTATGACCACTCACCACAAACTGGTTGGTATCACACCAACATGCCCTTTAATCTACTGACGATGACAACATACTAGTTGAAATGTCTTTCAGGAGTGATAGTATTAGGAGACGTATTATCTTGAAAATGTATTATGTAACACAACAATGTGAATATATACGAGGGCAAGATGACAAGTTATTGAAAAAGTGACCAAGAAATGATTCATTTCGTCATATATTATTTTATTTCTCAATATAATCTTCTTGTAGCCCGATACACTTCGCTCAACGTTTTTCTAGATTTTCCATCCCTTCCAAATAAGACGATTCCGGCAATCCTCCAAAATAGGCGTTTGTTTCAGCGATGACTTCATCGTTATAGCCAAATCTCTTTCCGCCGGCCATCTCTTCAAGTTTGTAAATGGATAATAATCGTAGGGGCCAAATCTAGAGAATATGGTGAATGACGAACCTATTCGTAGCGCAATTAATGCAATTTTGCCATTTCCACTTCGGACCTGTGCGTCGTTGCGTTGTCCTGGTGGAAGAGCACTTTTTTCTTTGCCAAATGCTGCCGCTTATGCTTCAGATCAACGTCGCATGAAAATTTGAATGCATTCTGGTTAATGATGGTACATCTCAAATGTCACATGAGATTTTCGATTGTGGTGCCATCTGTTTCATTTTTCAGGGACTTCTCCCCTAGCCCTCGTATTGATTCATATCTTCAGTCAGTGAGTTTATAACTATTATCCTTGTTTCTGCAATAACGGATCTTGTATAATTTCTTCATGGTAATAGCATTGGAGAAATACAGATTATTCGGTTATAACAACCAACCTGGCATTATACGTTATAATAGTAATCAATATATTACCATGCTGCGCACAGATAGAATCCGGGAAAGGATTTATTTTTATTTTTATGTCTACAAGAGTCAAACTTGTTGAAAAAGTCTGCTACACATAAAACCACTATTTCAGAATCCAAATATCTGATTTTTACACTGTTAAATCAAAAGAAGCATTTTCAATGAATTGGATTTCCATTGACTTTCAGTTTTGGAAAATTATCTTGAAATACAAGCGAAACACATGTTTTCTCAAATATTTTTTTTCATAGCTGATTTGATTTTCATCAACACCAATAGGATAATTAATTGAGAGACGTGGTCGGAACCAACACTTAAGGTGTTAATGTTCATTGACCTTTTTCCCCAATTTCGATGATATTTCACATTATTGATGATATTCTCATAAAATAGAAGAACAAAGGAAACTGAGCTGAGAATGCTGATATTGATGAATCATTCATTGGTTCTTATCTAAATCAGATTTTTTTTGTAAGCCCACAAATCAAAATCTCTCCTACAGGCACTATTCATGGGAACACCGTACGTAAGTAGAATATATTCACCTGACAATTCAATTTCATCTAATTTTTGCCCGTGAATCTGTGGGCTTCTCCATTATCTACTGCCGTCAAGGGTCTGCTAACTGTAAAAATGACGATGCACCCGAACATCGTGTCCTAAATGTGGCGTAAACAAGTTCGTTTCATTTCGTTTCATTTTCAGTTAAATTAATTATTTGGGTCACAGTAGCTACGTATTTTCGTAGCTTGGTATCATTTATATTATCCGGAGACTGCAGTATAAAATATTCTCAAACAGTCGTGTCTTCGCATATATCCCAGAGACGAACGAGTTCTTGCAAATATATATGGGTTCTCCTTCGGAATTCCAGGCAAAGTTCTGGTCTCTATCAATAAGTCTACCAGCGTGCCTCATATCAGGTGATAAAGATACTGGAACTCTTTTCTCACGTTTGTGGCTAAACTTGTTGTATATCTCAACTATGCAAAAATAGTTCGCAAGTTGGTTTTCAAGATCGGTCATTGCATTTTTCGACTTTCGTTGAATATTGCTCAATACTCATTTTTGATGTCTCGCTCGATCTTCACTTATTGAATACTCCTATTTTACTGGGGGTTATTGAGGCGAAATCGTACCCTATTATATCTCGTGATGGTTGGATATCTACTTATTCGTATTCCAAATTGTAGATTATTCGCGACAGAAAAAAATGTCAAGAAAAAGGTTTTTGGTAGCGTTGATTACACTATCAAAATATCTGGGTTGTAAGTACTACCTCAGGAAATTAATATGGTTATTATTCTTCCGAATTTCCAGCAACAATCTACCGATTTGCCTCATTGACTGTCTGATCAACTCTCTTTTGGTGAGTTTATATCCCAATTTCACAATGAGTTTATCTTCTCTACAAACTCTTGTGATTCCGTTAGTTCTCAACATAGCGTTGCTTTCATCTAAATGTTTGCGAAATGAACAAACTGTGGTGCTGCTGTCGATTAATGAGTGAATAATCATTCAATTATTAATTGATCAAAGCAAAGCATATTATATGATGAATGGTTTTATCTGAATGAAATAATCGATTATGCCAGTGGTACGTTTGATCGTTGCCGTCTCTACTAATATCGCGATTTGAAATGCTGACCAGCTTAGAAGAACAAAGATCCAATTTTGTTTGAAACATCAACAAAGAACGCAAATTCCTTACGAGAATTGAGTCTTGATGGATATTAAGAATTAAAGAATTATTATTCGCAAAACGCTTACTGTGAAAGCCATGTTGATTCGTTAGTTTTGATGTTGAAATTGATGCTTTGATGAATGCAGATTTTCGTTTTTATAGTGGCAGATAGGTGATTATTATTAATTAGGTCTGGTTTAATTACTCTAGATATAGTAGCATATTTCAAAATAAGGAACCACATTAAATCGTGAATGTTTTAGTTCGTTTTTATTGCATATTTGCATATAAATTTTTACTACGTATGTTATTGATGGTTATGCCTAATGCCTTCAGGCGTCTACTTGTTAATGTGTGAAATGAATTAATGTCAAGGTCAAATATGACAGGACTTTACTTATTTGTACGATGAAACAACTTCCACCGCTTCGAATGTGTCCTAAAAAAATTCTTGTTCCAGGATCTTAATTACCTTTCCATTGATAATGAATCAATAATGTTGAAGTGAAACAGACAGTTTTGATCTGAGTCTATCATTGAGGCTGTTATGTGGAACAGCCAAATGTAATAAATTCACTATTCCACTCATTGTGCAAATTTGAGAAAGTTCGCGAGACACGTAATTTTAGAATATGAAATGATATACAGCAATGAAAAAACTACACCGCTACATTGAACACCATTTGAGTGACAATTATAACGCTTTAAATTTGAATGATAAGTAGGGGCTTGTGAAACGTTTACAAAAGTTCTCTTCATTCTCTATTCAGAAATAAAAATTTATTTATCTGATTGATGAAATTCACTAAAACAAATTACAAAATTAATAAGGGATACCATTTAGTTCTCACTAATGTGAGAGCAAAGGGCAAACATGAATCTGAATATAGGAGATGTTCAAAATGCTGCCCTTAAACATTCTGAAAACATAACGTTTTTCAGCATCTGTGGTGTGACCAACCTAATCATGTGTTTTCTTCTTCCTCTAAACCTAAATCCAGTGATTTAATCTTGTATAACATACCTACTTTCACATATACTCATGAGAAGAAGACTGATAGCGTGACAAACAGGTGTTCGTGCTGCCAATCTATCGATTCTCACCTTCATATCCACCGAATTGAAAAGTTAGGTCGAGGTACCGCATCAAAAACAATTCAGATCTTTATGTTCTTTATTTCTTAAGCTTCGGTGTTACGTACATAGTTCAGTCAATGACGGTTTTCAGTTCCGATTTATTTGAACCTCCACCGATCCTTCAGTGGATCGACCAACAAAATTTTTTGTTATACATTGATCAGGTTACAGCATAGTGAAGGTTACGCCTTATTTACCGACAACAGAAATACAATCATTCAGAGTTCAATAACAACGAACCGAAAGCTTATTAATGAAATATTCAACAAATTTCGGAAGCTACATGAAAAGATCTACAAAATGTTATTTTGATTACCTCTCGTAACATGAAAAATAACGGAGCTATGACGAGAATAAAATCAGTCACGTGCAGTTTTCAAGCAAAACACAAAATGTAGATGATGGCATTTTCATCAGCATTTACGTCGAGCAAAACCTATTTGTATTTTATCACTTTAGGATATTACCAATAACCTCACGAAGTTCTATGTATACGGAATGAACAATTTTGAAAAAAGAGATTACCTGTTTATTTTGAAAAAATATTAACAAAAAATTTTGAAAAAATTGTATTTTTTCAAAATAACTCCAAAATAGTATGAGATATCGGAAAATTACAAGAGATCAAAAATTTTGCTTAGGTTTCAGCAAACAATTTTTTTTATCGATCTTCCATAAAAATTGAGCTGAAATATATACAATAAGTTGGTGACAATGTGCGATAATCACTATTTGCAGTGTTTCAACTTGAATATCTTGAAAACTTAGCTTCCCGCACAGTTCAACCTTACCACATAGCTTGGAGCTCCAATTCCCTACAGATTGACTATACGATAAATTACATGAGTTATGTTGAAAGAAACTTACAGACTATAGGTCCGATTTTTCACTTGCATAAAAAAATTGACTAATGAAGATATAAATGAACTAAATCCGTTCTCAATGTTATATTGACAATTCTTGACTTCCGGATGGATTCCGCGTCACAATAACTCGTCTTAATGCCGAAGTTTCGTCAACCATTACAGGTGGCATCTTCAGGGCAGACTCGAGGCTTGAACTGAAACTGGTTCTACTGGTTTCTGAAGCTGAATTTATTGTAGGAAAAATGCTTCACGCTACACAGTTCACTGCCTATATTCCGGTGGTTAACACCGTTTCGGCACCTGACCCTGCCGTTGTGTCATCATGTGCGAAGTGGAATTTTCGAGGATGGGTTTCCAAATGTTGAGAAGGTAATATCCTGAGTCACGGTTCAGATTATTCGGATGTTTTAGAATTCTTATAGCTTCAAAGATTTTTTGCTGATAGAAAGTTTGGGGCTCGGGCTAGGATTTTAGTATCTTCAAAAAGGATTTGATGATTAGTATCAAATTTGTGTTCCGCAAGTGCAGATCTACTGGTGTTACGAAGTCTTGTACAGCGCTCATGTTCTTTCACACGAGTAGCTAATGTACGACCTGTTTCACCAATGTAGACTTCACCGCAAGAACAGGGAATACTATAAACACCTTCTGATTGGAGAGGAGGAAGGGGATCTTTGATAGGTGACTCAGGATATTACCTTTCCAATATTTGGAAACCCATCCTCGAAAATTCCACTTCGCACATGATCACACAACGGCAGGGTGAGGTGCCGAAACGGAGTTAACCACCGGAATGAAGGCAGTGAACTGTGTAGCGTGGAGGATTTTTCCTACAATAAATACAGCTACAGAAAACAGTAGAACCAGTTCCAGTTCAAGCCTCAAGCCTGCCCTGAAGATGCCACCTATAATGGTTGGCGAAACGTCGGCATCAAGTCGAGCTATTGTGACGCGGAATCCACCCGGAAGCCAATAATTTTCAAGATTAGCTATCCGCGGAAGTCTACTATCCAAAACAATGTTATATTCTATATCTTTGATCTGGTAACACATATTCTTCATATAACAATATGACTTTAGTGTTTAAAACATTTTATTCGACTATTTCCTAGGCGAGAGGTGGTTTCAAAGAGTTGAAATGATACATCATGATCTGGTAAAACTAATTCTGTATTTTTCATATCAAATACTAAAAAGCGCACATAGGGTCGGGGTCAAAAATGTGATCAATGATATAAAGAGCCTCATTTCAAATTCTCATAAAAATCGTCGACGGTTTCCAAACTTCGCATTGATACCTTTTGCCGTCATTGACTGGAGTTACATGTGAATTGTACTAAGTGCTGAAACAAAGAATCAATAATATTGTCATTAGGCTATGTCTTAATATAATATTATTTTAAATTACATGATAACACTAATTAACATAACAATTTTTGATAAAGGTAGAAATATACTGTCAAACGTAAAAGAGGCCGTATTCTATTCAGGGTATAGAACCAGAGTAACAACCAACCCAATAAAACACACGCATAAAAGTTTAGGGATTTTTTTTTTTTGAATTCAGGTATCTTTGTGGAATGACCAGGTGCTTCCAAAGAAATGCATGTGTAATATTATTCAATGCTCAATGTGTAACATTACATAAAAAGTTAGGGGGAAGAATTTTCAGAAAAACATATGAGTAAAAAATGAAAGTTGTCGAGGAAACTCTAAAATATTATTAAATTAATACGAAGTATGGCCTCCACCTTGGTTCAATGAAATTAAAAAAATGTATTACTTTCACAACGATGTAAGATAATTCTTCCAAGGAACCTGTACATTCAACATTTTGCACTTGGGTACTATAATAGATTTTTTTTATTGAAATAAAAATGCAGATACCTACATTCCCTACATCATAATAACATAATTTTTACTTTTCTATTTGTATTTGTAATGAAGTTATATCATATTTCTTTTCGTAAATTCGCTAAAGTTAGGTATACAATATACATATGACATGTACATGCAGTAAATATGGAAGATATCGGTGATGTATATGTAGCTGTGCAATAATCAGATTATACGTATTTGCTTATACATGAAAGTATGCATTGTCTATTAGTAACAACTTCTTAATTAATTAATGGAGACCGCATTGATTTACAAGGCTTCATAGAGCTAATAAGGGAACGTTCTCACCGTTCCATGCGTTTGAAAAGTTCCAAGTATTTAGCCATTCCAAGATGATACTACGAGTCTTGCAGATAATACAGGGTTGGAGACAATTTGAGCTGTAAAAGTTACAGCAATTCTAGCTACGGGAGCCACAGCTGCATCAACAGGTTATACGAGAGTAGATTCACTGAAATTCGTTATATACATAACAAAAAATATTAACAGTCCATTAGCAACAATTTCTTGATGAATTAAGAGAGACTCCATGGATATGCAAGTCTTCGTTGAATTATTAAGGCAGCATTGTAACCGTTCCATGCGTTCAAACCGTTCCAAGCGGTTAAACCATTCCAAGCTGGTACTGCGAGTCTACTAGATAATACAGGGCTGGAGACAATTTGAGCTGTATGAGGTACAGCAATTCAAGCTGCGGGAGTCATAGCTACGCCTACAGGTTCCTTACGTGCAACAGCGTTTTCATCAGATTCGAGGAGAGTACTGTCCTTGAACAGCATCTCCACGACGGCGAGAGGAGAGAGAGAGAGAGAGAGAGAGAGAGAGAGAGAGAGAGAGAGAGAGAGAGAGAGAGAGAGAGAGTAACGTCCTGGAACAGTATCTCCACGACGGCTTCTAAGTTGTCCTTTCTTGTCTCCGGTCAAGGGGTTGCTGACGGATCAACCGAAATCGTAGTGGACTGGTGCAGTTTGTTCTACAACGGTATTTCTAACCAGAAATTGATCAAGAACTGGTTTGACTTTCCATTGAGAAACAAGTGGTACTGCCATAGAAAGTACTAATACAGAAGCACTGTAAGTAGCTAAGAAGGCTGCGAGGATTACAATCTGGAAATAAAATTAGTTGGAAATTAATATATCAATTTATTATGTAATTTATATATTCTCAATAATTTCCAATGGAATATTCATAACTAAAATCATCTACAACAACGATGATCATTTCTTCTCAATTCACTATTGTTACTTCTAGTTGTCAGTCAAAATTTACCGTTTTTGGACGGGTTGAATGTAAGACTGATATACTCGTATATCTATATATATACCTTATATAAACTATATCTAGCAGCTAATGCCTGCGGAGTTCGTATCAACAAATATTCGAATTGCTAACAACCTTCAGAAACAGAGAATATATTAGAAATGCTGATTTCATGGAGTAAGGCCTCAAATTCTGTTATTAAAAATTCATTTGAATTGACAACATAAATGTATGTTTTATAACTAGTATGTGATTTATATTGTAGGTATGCATTTTATGTATTGCAGTTGGGTGGATGTTACATTCATGATATCATAGACTAGTTAATTCAATGGGAGTGTGTGACGTCACACTTTGATGACAAATCTTAACATAAGAATTCCTTACACTTTTGTGAGCTGAATGTATGGGAATGGTATTCATTCATAACCACAAAAAACTATTGTCATATTGTTTCAATGGAATACTATGATATTTGAAAAACTAAAGGTAGATGTCGAAAGTATCACTTGCATGAGGTGAATTTTCCTATTTTCGCCACTTTGAAAGGACTCACAAAATTTCAAATCTGTTCGACTAATACTCTCAGTGATTTGCTCATATACGCTCATACATATGAACAAGCAAAGATTATCTAATGAAAAATTAGATGAATCTAGAAAGACTCAAAATGGATATCTTTGTGAAATTTTTGTCGGTCGATTACAATAAATACTTCTTTATGGGTACATTACGTATAGTGAGGGAAGTAAAAACAATTGCCGAAACAGAAAAATATATATAAATTCTGCTTCTAATCATAGAAGCTTATAGTAGGCAATTTTTCAAGAAAATTAGCTTACAGAGACCAGCAGAGGTCCCTCCCAACAAAATACAATTAAAACTACTGATTTGCCTGATCTTGAGAAGACGAAAAACTAGCTCTAATTTTTCAGATGGGAGAAACGTTTCCTCAGAACTTGGATATGAAAATGAACAAAGTTCATCAAATAAGACCAATTGAAAAGTTACAATTACTAGGAGGTCAGTCAGAACCTCAAAGGGTTGAGACGGAGTGAGTCAGAGAACCCCAGTCTGTCTGAGCTTTAGGTACAATAGATCGGAGTTACCGTTCGAGCACTATGTAGAACCCAACAACGTGCCATGAGCCGAGAGGAAGATGAAGGGCTCGAGCCGCTACGGTGACGCGGTCTTTTGCATCTGTCGATCAAAAGCGTGAGCCTCAGGCTGTCTAGTTGCGTGAGCTCGATTCTTCAGCATTATTTCTGTCTACAATCGGTCAGATAGTTAGCGCACTGAACAGTGTGAGATACTAAGCGAATAGCTTCAAATATTTCGATCGACTGCTCTGCTCAATTTCTCGAAAAAGACTCAAGGTACGAAATTGAACTTTAATACCGGTAAATTTTGAGTATCATATCTAGTTTGTTTCAAAATTTCCAGTGAATTGCATTCAACACTGGGCTGATTCACGCGAACATATATTTACCAAATAATTCTAATGGATCAAGAAACGACCCAGTTTGCTACGCTCACTCCGTCTCAATTATGCCTACTGAACTAGGAAAGCACAGCAAGTTCTGTATTAATAATACATTCATATTTATTTTCCGGGAAAGATTCATTCCATCATCAGGTCTAGTGGTGTCTGAAACAAAAGAGCAATGCCGATGATCTCAAGTATTTCAATGACTCAGTGAAAGATGCCGCCATTAAGTCATTTATACAGGGATATCAAAAATTACCTTGGTCAAGGGTGGTTGTGAAATCTAAAACGTGTGACTTACTTTACGTTTGAAATAATTAGGTCACTGTCACACTGACATCATCAATAACCTACAAATTTCGTACCTATTTATTTCAGTTGTAAGACAATAATGAACTACAAATTAAAAATTATCTTGGTCAAGGGTGGTTGTGGAATGTAAAACAAAATGTTACCTTTGAACCTTTTACAAGGTCGCAATAGCGACAAACGGGGTCGAAAACTGTTTTAAATTGGTTAATTTTGGATAAATCGAATGACGTTCACGTGAGGAGCGCGTAGCTCGCGAGTTAGAAAAGTGCAAATCTTCGGAACATAAAACGTCTTTACGAGGACTTTTCGCATGCGGTTTTCGCTCCATGTCGTTAGTTTATGGACGATGCCAACTAAATAGCATAGTATCGGGCCCCAAAATGTCGATTAAATAGGAAAATTCAATTAAAATAGAAACAGATACTCTCAGGTCTCAGCTACGCGCGTCTACCGTGCGACGTACCGAAGGGAATTTTCTAGCTACTAAAATATACCCAAAAGCGGTTGAAAGCTAGCGGCCTATAGCCGAAAACACTTTATTACAACTGGCGCCGGCCGCACGGGGCATAAAACGGCCCCGAATTAACAAGATCGAGGTAAAAAGTATAAACTTTAACTGACGCGTAGCGAGCTCCTCGAGGATGTCAAAATGATTACGTTCGTAGCTAATCACATAGTACATCTGGCGTTCATGCAATTGTGTTTTTATACAATTCGAACCTTCTAATTTCGATAGACCACGTGAAAATCCCGGAGTCTAAAGCGTATAAAATTGTGAAATTTCTCACTTTTAGAAACTTCAAATTAATTAATTTGACACCAGTTTTGATAACGTGAAGTAAGACAAACGTTTCAGATTTCACAACCACCCTTGACCAAGATAATTTTGGATATCCCGGTATATTAAGAGACGCAACATTCATAATTCGCAAAAAGTGACAAAAAACCCGAAACACATCCAAAGAGACTACTGAAGGATATACTATCAGAAATATATGGTAAAAAGTTACACGAAACCCACGACTTGATGAAATCACAATCCACAAAATTATGACAGGAACCTAATCCATGAGCAATGATGCTTGTGCTTGAGTTGACTGAGTGAGATTTTAATTTGTGTTTCAGCCTTTCGCTCGAAAACGTCTTTAGTCCGAAATTTCGGGTAGCACGAATCTTTTTTCAAAAGAATGGAAAGTTTGTCAGGTTTTTCATTATTTGATCGGAGATATTTACACTATATTTCCGATATTCTATACAAGCGAAGCAAACAATTATTTGTGAGAGAGGGAAAGAATTCAACAAAATTAGTTTCACGTCACAGCAGCCATGATCAATGTTCGAATTTCTTCCATCAAATAGGATTTCTGGAATAGCGGAAATCAAATTGAACTTCTATATTTCCAAATAGGTAGTTCACACATACACGTAGCGTTATACCAAATAACTCGAAATAGTCTACCCTAAATAAATATTCAGTTCTAAATATTCTATTCAGTATACTAGTTGATCTCCTGCATCGAACATCTATCTAACACATCTTTCTAGTTCAAGTAAGATACAATTATAAGTGTTAGTATTAAGTATAGGCTAATAAGGCTGTACATAATGTGGTTATCTCAATTAGAAAATATTTCACCAGAAATTGTGTGATGGAGATAAGATAACACTATAAATATGTGTGGACTAAGAATGTTCTGCTTGATATTGGGATAGATATTATTGTCATAAATGATGTGTATGAGATTGGTGAAAATAATATCAATGATAAACCAATTGCAGTTGAGCTAACTTCATTGCTATTGAAACTGAAAATATTACAAAACTGCAAAATACTGAAAGGTATACAAATATTTCCATCCCACAAGATCTCACGTACGAAGGAAGGCAAAATCAAAAAATTTGTAGGAAACATCTGTAATTATCAAGGGATAAAAATTTATTCGCACATATATAGTTTAATAGGTTGTACGTAAAGGTGAAATATATACACCAGAAGAGTTATAAATTGGGCGATAGTGAAGACATAGAAGAAGATCTTGTAGATACGACAAAATCTACAAGTGCATCTGACACTCAAAATATCATAGATACACTGGACGAGGATAACTACAGAGAAGGAAATATTATATCTGAACCAGGAAAAAAAGAGTAAAACGAAAAGTTTATTACAATTACTAACCCAATCACGCAGAAATTAAGAAATAACTCAAGCTTTAATGCAAAATTGAAAACTACTGAAAAGGTAACCATGCCATTACCTGAGAAAATAAGAGGAGGTTGATAGAGAGCACCAAAAATAAAAGCTGTAAGCTTAGAAATTTAATATTGCATGTTGATATAAAATTTACTATTTCATATAGATATAAAATAAGTAATTAAGAAGGGTTTAACTTGTAATAATTGGACCCCTTTATTAGAGAATTCACAGTAAATAGTATTAAAACTGAACAAGTTGAACATGAAATTTATTGTGATGGAATTTTCGAAATCAACAATCAAAACGAAATGATTCATCTAAATATTCGAAGCTTAAATGATAATCTATCATCTTTACAAATATTTTGAGAGAGTTTCACGAAAAATTTTCAATAAATATAGATACATGTAAAATAGATGGGTACACTGCTATCTACAATGAGGACAATTGAAACAGAAACTCAGGAATTGTCATGTACATTTAGGATCATATTGAATATGAATACAAAACTGAATTAATCCATTACTGTAAAGTTATTAACATACAGTTGTCATTTCGAAATCAAACCTATACAATAATAGGTGTTTACAAATCACCGGAAATAGATAAGGAATATTTTGTACAAGATTTAGAAAACTATCTGCATAACTATTCACTTACTTAAATGCACTTACCATATCGCCCAATAAGAGCGGTGTCGTATTTCTCACAAGGAAACACAAAATTTCTGCTCCGTCATCTTTGCCTCTGAGTGGTTTTAAGCTCCCAGTTCTCAACGGATATAAATATTTCGGCATTGTTTCAGATAGGGAATTGTTATGGAACGAACATTCAACACATATTGTAAATAGAGTTGAAAAAGGTCTGAATATCTCACAGGGTTGGAGGTTGTGATCAATCTACAGGATTATTGTTTTATAGATCATACATCAGATCAATCTTGGATTATGGATCAGTGGTTCATGGTACAGCTAGCAATTGTCATTTGGTTAAACTGGATAAAGTTCAATTCAAGTCACTTCGGATTGTACTAGGTGCTCTGAAGTCTACACCTACAGAGGCACTTCTTGCGGAAGCCCCAGAACCACCTTTAAATTTACGCAGGAAATATCTAGCCCAAAAATACAATACAAACTGCAAACTTGAAAATCCAGGGTTTTTCCGAAGTTGGCATAATATTTATACAAAAACGTTGACAGATTCATATTGGGCACGGAAATCTACACCTCTTTTAGCAGCTGCAGTTGGAGAATTTCATGATCTAGAGATTCGTAATATTTGTTTAACTTCAGTTTAGATAACGTTCTCTACCAGCCTCGAATTACTATACCTAACTATAGTGAATGTATTCAATTGAACAATATCATTCACCTCAGATATAATTCAAATTATTTGAATGTCTACACTGATGGATCTAAAGGGAAAGAGTTTGTGTCCAGTGCTTTTGTTATTCCCCCCTTAAAGATACAGAAGTCTTTCAATCTTCCAAAATTTTCCTCTATTTTCTCAGCTGAGGCTTTAGCAATCTATAAAGCCCTGGAGTGGTGCAACAGGAATACTATAGGACAATCAATCACAATATTCACAGATTCCCAAGCGGTCCTATTGACAATTCGAAATTTTCTCTCCCATTATCTCTTAAACCCTATTATCTATAACATTCTTGAGTTATTACATGGTTTTCACACGAGATCAATCCCCGTAAGATTAATTTGGGTCAAAGGGCATACAGGAATTCAAGGCAATATTTTAGCCGATAGTGCTGCCAAGAACTTTAGTGGGAAGAGTGATTCCATTCCAATTTGTCTGTCGGATATTCACCATCAATACAAAACACAATTGCAAAATAAATGGAACGTTCTCTGGAGAAACTACAGCACCACGAATAGTACAAATTTCTGTAAATTTCATCTGTCAATACCATCAAAACCCTGGTTCAGCCAGCTTTCACTCAACAGAAACGAAATCACAATTATATCGAGAATAAAATTCAACCACGCTCTTTTTCCCGCACATTTACACAAAATTGGATTATGTGAAACTCCCGTATGTAACTGCGGGGAGTATGGAGATTTGTATCATATGATTTTTGGACGTGAAATGAACAGAGTGAATTCCGATTGGTTAATAACACAATTGAGATCCCTTGGTTGTGAGGAACCCATATGGTTACCCTCCGTATTTCTAAAGAACTCGGTGGAAATTTATCGCACTTTCTATAAATTCTTTCATAAATCGAAAATTAAAATATAAAGTCTAGACGAAGTAGGATCTTCTCTCATATATGTGTTTCCGTGGCCTTCCATCTGTCCAAATGCCCTGATCGGTCCCAGGGCGAGAAGTGTGTCTGTTACCTCTCCCTAATTCTGGTGGTAATTGTGGAATTAATTTCATGTTTCTTTAGCTAGCCCGAACGTCCTTTTCAAAACTACTTGGCAAATGACCTGGTCAATGCCAAACCAATTTAAAAAAAAAACTATTCATTTAAAAGTGATATATCCATAATATAAAACAATAGATGAAACTGCAAACGAATACTTGAACATTTTGTATGAATATTTATTTAACTCTCTAATAAATGAAAAAAACAGAATTCAATAGAACGAAGGAAGCTGTATTGATCATATTTTTCTTAAAAGCAAAACATATTTAAGTGTGTAGCTGTGCAAATTGTTTTTAAGGGACAAGGTTAAGTTAAATGTCAACAAAATCTATTTTTCAAATATATTAATTATAAAACATCAAATAATAAACTGAAGTGCATAGACTGGGTAAGTACATTGAAACCCTTAGAGGTGGAACCAGCAACAGAAAAATGTATAAATGTAATAATTGAAACTATAGATTCAAGTAATAAGAAATAAAATGATTAATATAAGGAAAAACACGATGGATATCGAAAGGCATATTAACAACAATCAGAAATCGGTTATTTAAGCAATTCAAACTTACAAATAACCAAGAATTCAAGAATATGACAATTACAGGAATAAATTAAATAAATTGATTCAAAAGAGTAAGAATGATTATTTTAAAAATAAAATTGAAGAACGTAAAGACAATAAATCATTGTGAGAAACAATTAAAAAAAAAGAGATAAAACATATAATTATAATAATATAGCTATCAAGGAATTGGAAGTAAACAATAGAATGATAACAAATATATAAAAAATATGGGATACCTCAAAAAATTTTTTACAAATATAGGAAAGAATTTTCCCAATAATATAAAAAATAATGAAAGATTTAGTGATAACATGAATGTAAATAAGAATTCATTATATTTAATGCCCAAAGATCCAAGTGAAAAAAGAAATTAAAAAAACAAAAATTGACAGACATAGATGTAATACGGGCAGAAACATCACAAAAAATTAATGAACATATTACGAAACCACTAACAATATTAATTAACAAAATATTCGTATCAGGGATATGTCCAAAAGCTTTTAAAACATCAATAAATTATTGTTCCAATTTATGGAAATGGAGATAGGCTAGAATCTGGAAATCAACGTCTCATTTCTTCAATCACCAATTCCTCAAAAATTTTTGGGACACTTCTCAGAACTAGATTACTGAGTTTTCTACAAAAAAATTAGAATACCAATTTGGATTTCAGCCAACGTAATCAACCGAAAATGCCATATCGATTGTAACTGAAAAAATATTCAGAACAATAAATGATTGCAAACCTTCTGTTTGCTTTTTTTTAGACTTGACAAAAGCCTATGAGTCTATCTCCCACAAAATGTTACTAGAGAAACTAGATAATATTGGCGTTCGAGGACCACCTTTACAACTGTTCGGAAGCTATTTAAATCCGTGAAATTAGGAGAAAATTATAGTGATTCAGGTGAAATTCCTCTTGGATTTCCTCAAGGTACTATACTGGACCCCCTTTCATTTATTATATACATAAATAAGATTTTCAATATAAATATAAGAGTATATTTTATGAAAGCGATAGCTGGGATTAACTAAAAACATTGATTGAATCTGATTTTGAACAAATTAAAAATTGGTTTGATAACAATTATCCAACTCTAAACTTCAACAAAATAAAATATGTAACTTTTGATTCCTATGAGATGAGTGGGGATGCCATCCTTTCAAAGACTAAATTTCAATAATAAGAATGACATATTTCAAATCGAATCCGCAAATTATGTTAAATATCTGGGAATTTATATCGATCAACATCTAAAATGGGAAGTACAGAGAAGAAGGATAATAAAGAAAGAACATGTTTTATCAATTATTTTGAACATTTTAAATCTATTTTGGATGTAAAACAGCTGAAAATCTTGTACAATGCCCTGGTTGGAACATATTTGCGTTAAGGAATTATAGGAGGTGAATGAGTATATAAAAATGACTTAGGAAACCTAGATATATTACAAAAAACAATTTCAAAAATAATTTAAAACAGAAAATTACTTACCCGTCATATGAACTTTTTCGTATAGCCAACATCATGTAGACAGTCATACTTTTATATATCAGGTAAACATGTATTCACTGGAATAAAAGAATTTAAAAGTGATTATTACAATATGAGATATATAAATATCTTACAGATTCCACGAATGAGAAAGACAATAGGTCAGCGTAGTAGCTATTACATGGGACCTAAAATTTCCAATGAGCTCCCTGAAAATATAAAATCTGCAAATCCTGTTCCTGTTTTTAAGAAATTATAAAAAAATTACATATTGTGTATTTCTAGAGCTAATGTATATTCCCAAATTGATGTAAAAAATGGTTAAGTAAAAGCTATGCTACTATTATTATATCGATTCATAGAATACGCACTACTAGGGTAGCGATGTTGGTTGATAAAAGTGGTTTGTGTACAAACAAAAATTGTTTTCTGGTGGTCCCATGAGAAAATGAAAACGAGATACTGAAGCGATCAATTTTGAGTTTTTGAAAAAAGTTCAAAATGATGAGTCATTTCGAAGATAACTATGATTTTGCATCGTTTTGTAAAATTGTAATTATTTATTTTTCATTGTTAAAGTGCAAATGCACTATTTATAAAGCCACATTTAAACATTTCACGAAATGCTTGAGTGGATCTAATTTCATTTGTAATTATTCATACTATTTATAACTTATGTATTTAATATATTCGAGCATATACTATATATTCGATGAATTACAAATATATCTATATCTATATCTATATCCACAGTGTGAACCCTTTTATAGTTTAGTAAAGATAAGATAAGCTTAACAGTCATCGTGATGAATAGTAACCACAATAAACAATAACAACTGGAAACTAATCAATGGTCAGCAACTTAATACCTCACGACATATTCAAGCAAATAGGAAGTAGCTCAATTTCGAGAAATAGTGCAAACTCGCCTGAGGCCGCATTGATATCAATTTTATCAGATTTACATACTAAAAATGTCGTTCGCTTGTGTTATAAAATTTATAATGATCTATATGAGTAGGAAGAAAATTAATATGCCAATTTAAAAACACAAATTAACTTAAATATTCCAATCTCGGCTGCTGAAATATAGTTCTTTATGTGGAATAAGAATTCATAGACTAATTAATCCAGATCCAATTAACAGCGCACACATTTTACTATAAATACACAGATTCGCTATGAGGCAACTATCATTCGTAACATTACAAGTGAAGAATCAACATGGCATTCAAAGTAAGTAATTATTTTTCGTATTTGATATTACCAACAAACCTTCTATATACGATTTGATCCTTCATACCAAAAAAATTGGTTACCTGTGATAACTACTACACTTTTTGTCTCTGTCGTTAGAGTTATTCTGATTACACCTCCTCAACTATTTCAACGATATTGGTGTACAAGGGTAAGGTGAAAAATCCCTAAAAAATAACATAGATGGCCCCACAATCGGAAATCCCATGTGTCATTTCTGATGTATCAGCTTCAACTAGAACGTATAAAGATTCAGTTCTGTTTTGACAACTTTCGAAAGCAAGCAAGATTTTGGAAAACATGGAAAACAGTGAATATCGCGTCTTGATTGAATATTATTTGTTGCGTAGAGAAAACATTACGCAAACCAAAGCATCGCTTGTTAAACATTATGGGAACTCTTCATCAACGATGGAAACGATTCACAAGTGGTGTACTGATTTCCGTGGTAGTATGACCACAAAAGACGCCGAACGTTCTAGTCGTCCAATTGAGGTTACAACGGAAGAAATCGTCCATAAAATCATTGTTATGATATTGGACAATCGGCGAAGTGAACTACACGAGATTGCTGAGGCTATGAGCATCTCAACCAAACGGGTACGCAACATTTTGCATGGACTTTCGAATATGAGAAAGCTAGAAAGCTTTCTGCCAGATGGGTGCCGTATTTTCTCTCTTTTGACAACAAGCGCGACAATTTCGAAAGGGTGCCTGGCGATGTTCAAGCGCGATAAGAGAAATTTTTTGCACCGTTTCGTAACCGTGGACAAAGCATGAATTCATCAAAATACACCAGATGTCAGAGAATAGTCGGAACAGTGGACTTGTCCAGGCAAAACGGGTTGGCCGAAAAAGGTTGAAGTATCGAAGTATATTATGCAGAGCTGTTTGATCGATTCGAAGGCGATTTGAGTCGAAAGCGGCCGCATTTGGCAATGGAAAAAGTGTTCATTCACCAGGACAACGCACCAGCGCACAGGTCTGCAGTCGCGATGTCAATATTGCATGAAATGCGCAATGAATTGGTTCGCCATTAACCATATTTTTCAGATTTGGCCCCCTGCAATTTTATCTATTCCCAAACAGTGCAGAAATGACTCGGTGGAAAAAAATTTTGCTCCAACGATGAGATCATCGCTGAAACTAACACCTATTTTGAAGGATTGCCGAAATCGTATAATTTGGAAGGGATCGAAAAATTTGAATAATGCTGTGCCAAGTGTATCGGGCTACAAGGAGACTATGTTGAGAGTTAAAATCAGTTTTGACCAGATAAATCATTTCCTGTTTAATTTTTGGGGACTTTTCCCCTTGCCCTCGTATGCTCTCGAGACATTACCTAAGACCTCCAACGTTTTCAGTTTTTGTTTCTGATATAATTATTTGCGTGACTTAATTTTGATTTATTATATCCAAATTATTGACAACGTTCATTTGATTATTTCACGTTCGTTTCACATACTTCATGATAGCAGGAGATTATTTGATGTTTACTCTGACAGTTCGAATTTGAGTGCAGCAACTCGGAATCTATTTAGTAAGATGAATGAAGAGTCGCTAACGATACATACCGTACTGAGTAGTTAATGAACATCAATAATAATAAATAATGGAACATCTATCACTATGAATGCGTACATTTTGTGATTCAAGATGATATCATACAACAACATTATTCAATAAATGTTATATTATGGAATCATAACCCAAAACCTCATGAAACCACACTGATGTAATGAGCATTTCAAAATTCGTTTGAAATTATTGTGAATATATAAATTACATAATAAATTGATATAATAATTTCCAACTACTTATATTTCCAGATCTTAGCTTTCGCAGCCTTCCTGGCTACTTGCAGTGCTTCTGTATCAGTACTTTCTAGCGCTCATCCACTTATTTCTCAATGGGGAGTCCAACCAGTTCTTGCTCAACCTCTGGTTAGAAGTGCCGTTGTAGAACAAGCTGCACCAGCCCACTACGATTTCGGTTATTCAGTCAGCGATCCCTCAACTGGAGACCACAAAGGACAAGTTGAAAGCCGTCGTGGAGATGCTGTTCAAGGACAGTACTCTCTCCTCGAATCTGATGGTACCCAACGTATTGTTGATTATACTGCTGATGATGTTAATGGATTCAACGCTGTTGTACGTAAAGAACCTGTAGGCGTAGCTGTAGCTCCTACAGCTCAAATTGTCTCCAGCCCTGTATTATCTAGTAGACTCGCAGTACCAGCTTGGAATGGTATAAACGCTTGGAACGGTTTGAACACATGGAATGGTTTGAACGAATGGAACGGTAACAATGCTCCCTTATTAGCTCAACGAGGACTTGCAAATCCATGGGGTCTCTATTAATTCATTGAGAAGTTGTTGCTTATGGACTGTTAATACTTTGTGTTATGTATATAATGAATAAATTTAAATAATCAATAAGCATTTTTCAATGCATTTACACTCTATACCACTCATATAACCTGTTGAAGTAGCTGTGGTACTCGCAGCTAGAATTGCTGTAGCTTCTACAGCTCAAATTTCCTCAGAACGTCCCCTCATTAGCTCTATGAACCCTTGTTAATCAATGGGGTCTCTATTAATTAATAAGGGAGTTGTTACTAATACATTATGTATCTTTTTATGTATAAACAAATCTTAATAATCTAATTATTGCACATTTCAACGAATCCACAGCCACATACAATACCACGAATATTTTTCATACCTACTGCATGTATATGTCATATGTATATCTGATGTGATGGTGACTTTCGCATATTCAGAAAAAAAAAAGTAATATAACTTTATTACAAATACTATAGAAAGATAAACATTATGTTATTATGATTCAATGAAAATAGGTATCTGCATTTTAATGTCTATAGACAAAATCTAGTATAATACCTCGTGCCTTAAATTCATAAGGTGGAGGGAGAAAACTTGTCTCAAGTTCGAAAACGGAAAGTGAAGAGCTGGCAAAAATGAAGAACCAAGGGATTTTTGAACAAAATTTGCCTGCTGGTAGCCGCGAAGTTATTATTCCATATTTGTCTGAAATGTAAAAGTGGATATAAAATAACAAGTATTAGGAGACATATACTAAACTGTATGGCAATATAATTAAATGGTGCAAAAAAACTTCAGACTTCATAATTCAATTCTGGGAGATCTGAATGAAAATGCTAGTATAAAGTAGATGAATGATGCTTGTAACATTTGAAAGTATGATCTCATCATCGCATACGGAAATCTCATTTCACCGAAAGTTCAAACCTTAAATTATCATGGAAAATGAAAGCTCAATTAAACCTCCCAGCTCGCCTGGTCATCATTCATGCTCCAAATATCCTGGGTCATTTTGATTGTTCCACACTATTTATGGAAAGTCCAGCAACAGCGACAGACATTGGTCAATTAATCAAAGCAGTCAACAAAATTTGGGTTCTTAAATGCAGGGAATGTAAACAATCGGAGTTGATTGAAGATGCCGACATTTTTACGGTACCATTCATGCTGAAGTTTCTCATCATTTGTGGAATAACAGTTCTACTCAGTCACAAATGAATATTCCGGAAGGTGTGGTAAAACTACCTAAAATGGAGGTTAATAATAATATGTGCTTAAATGAGGAAATAAAATAAGCATATGCAAATTTATTTGAAGAACGATTCTTCTTTCCATTTCCTGGAAATATTTGGCAGAAACACTTCAATATCAATTCTATCACTCAATCGACAACTAATACAATATTTTCAATAATTTTGACAATATTGCAAAAAAGAAGAGACTCGCTAACAAATAGGCCAGAGTAATGATCAGAGGAATGAATGGCTTCAATGAATGAGGAAATGGTGAACTTCATCAACGATATTCGCCAATATCGAGACCAAGCTGAGTAAGAATCAAAATTGAACCACTGCATATTTGCTATGGACGAAAAAGTCTGGAGGCTGTACCACTATTGAAGAAATCCGCGAAAGCTTATATGGCAGAAATTCTGGACATTTTGAAGTCATTTGAACTTCCTGAATACATGTCAACTGCTGGATTATCAATGAACTTGTCAAATAATGAAATTTAAGCTTCATCTTGGTTCATGGAATTTGCCGATGCAATACATAGAGGTGTTTATCAACATCGTCTAACTATAAATGATATTGTAGCTGCTGAAAAGAGGACAAGGGATACAAATTGAAAACGAATAGTCTGTCACGGAAAGGGACGAATAAGAATTTACAAACTGTGATGATTAAGAGGACGAGGGGAGCACAGAAAATCAAGTGCAGCAAGAATGATAGATCTAAGTATAGCCGTCAAGCATTTCTATAAATCAATGAAGTGGTTAATCAAAGAGGGAATTTAAATAATACTGCAGTGGCCAACATAGTTTATGGACTTCATTCCAATCGAGCATGTGCGAGACCTGTCCTCAGTTTTAAAGTGGGTAAATTCTCTGAAAGGAGCTGTTTACAACGCTATTTTGTCTATGAAGAATAGATTACATGAATCTGTGATGAACCAATGTGGAGGCCATACTTCGTATTTAGATCTGATTTTGGACTTTTGTCGACAACTTTAATTTTTGTATTCATATGTTTTCCTAAAAATTATTTCTCTTATCTCTTTATGTAATATTGTTACACATTGAACATTGAATAATATTATACATGAATTTTTTTGTAGCATCTGTTTGTTCCACAATCACCTGCATTCAAAAAAATATCCCAAGACTTTAATGTTTTTGTGTTTTATTCGTTTGCTGAGTATACTGGTCCTATATTATGACTCCGAATAGAATATTTACGTTCCGACAGTATATTTCTATCTTTATCAAAAATTGTTATGTTAGTCAGTGTTTCCATGTAATTTAGAATAATATTATATCACGACATAGCTTGATGACAATATTATTGACTTTTTGTTTCAGTACTTATAGTCAAGGCAACAAACCGGGAAATAAAAACAAAATGTAGTGAGCTAGAATTTCAAATTTTTTTCTGCATTTTGTTCCTAATACCCCATAGATCATTCATGACTATCAAGACCGCGGGGGTCGACCTTTCTACTACCCCAAAATGGGATTTCAACCCTTCAGAGGAGCATTCTTATAAAAACAATCCAAAAGTTTAGAAAATTAATGAATTTAGAGACGAAAATGACGCCTGGTAAGTTTTTTGAGTCGCTGATCACGATTCCGCAGTTAGTTTTATCGAAAATCTCGCTCCAGATGAGAAATTTTGTAAAATTTATATATAATAATAATAATCTTTATTGAATATAATAATAATAATATATAATTATGATTACAAAGAAAGATAAATTCAACAATAAAGTTAAAAAAGATCACATAAGTTCCATAGTTGGAACTTGTTTGTGGTACAGTAAAAAGTTATTATCATTCATTACTCATTAATAATATTATTTAAAAAAAGGATTTATATTTACCCATATATATACATATACTATATATATTCACATCTACACATATATACATACACATTTACATTATACACTCATACATGAATATTTCTATAATTTATAAATTATTTAAGTATATCGTCACTAAAATATTAATACAATAAAATTGAATACAATGAAGATTGTTATATGCTGAGTACAATTTGGAATCATTCATATTTCATTATTTATTGTAATAAGTCTATACATGTTAGAACTTGTGTGGTGGTTGGGATCTATTCGTCTCACAACTCGTTATAATCTTTAAACACTGATTATATACAATTCTAGTTTCTTTTTTCAAACGATCACTATTGTCTCTTAACAACATATAGGAATTATATGTGTATCACTATAATACATTTTGCATCTCCACTCCCATTTACACTTATTAACCAATTTGTGAGTTTCCGTTTTAAAACAAATTTATTGGTAATGGTCTTCAAATCAGTTGGTAAAAGGTTATGTAATCTTGGATATATATAATTACACGAGTGCTGTCCTACAGTTTTTTTTACTCTTGGTATTTGTAATGATTCCTGTCTCTGTAATCTAGTGTCGTACTCATGTTCTATATAGTTTTTGTTTGTTATTTGAATTAATGTTTTTCTTGCAAATATTATTTTTATATCAAGTAATGAAGCATCAGTGAATAAGGCCTTACTAGGATATCAAAAGTTTTTATTATAGATGATTTTTATTATCCTTTTTTGTGTAGATTCTAGTTTCCTTAGATATGATTTGGAGACTCCGCCCCATGCAATAATGCCATAGCTCAAGTGACTTTCCACTAGTGCATAATAGAGTATTCTCAGTTCAGTGATGTTTAGAACCAATTTTAATTGTTTGAATTTATATATTATTTTCCTAATTTTTTTTATTAAATTCTCAATGTGGAAATAAATATTCCTAAATATCTCACATATTCCGTTTTTTATATTTTGAAATTTGCATTCTCTGTATTTATAGTGATGTTTAATTCCGGTAAGTGACTGCGGTATGACGTAAACGGTAAGTAGGTGGTTTTTGTTTAATTTATAGTGAGCATTTTTTTGTCGAACCATTTTTTATATTAACTAACTCGTTTTCAACAATTTCTTTCAGTTCTTTCCATGTTTTTGCAGAATAAAATAGGGCAGTATCATCTGCGAAAGCAATAATTTCAGCCAATAATTGTAAGTTAAACATGTCGTTTATGTAGAGAATGAACAGTGTAGGACCCAACACAGTGCCTTGGGGTATACCATATGTTGTTTCTTCAGGAGTGCTGTATATATCATCAGTTTTAACAGTTTGGTTGCGATTTGTGAGGTAAGATTTTAATAAATTGTTCGCTACTACTCTAATTCCTATCTTTTCCAGAGTTCTCAAGAGTTCTTCATGGCAAATGGTGTCGGAAGCCTTTTGGAGATCAACAAATATGCATAGAGAAGGTAGTTTATCATCTATGGCGTTATATATGTTTTTTGTTAAGGCCGCTATGGCATGTTCAGTAGATTTGGCTTCTTGAAATCCCTACTGTTTAGATGATATTAATTTATGTTTTTTAATAAAGTGCTTTATTCTGTTGTTGATTATTTTTTCTAAAATTTTATTAAAGTTAGTAACTAACGATCTAGGCCGGTAATTCTTCATGAGTTGTGTTTCGCCTCCTTTATGTATGGGAATTATTACGGATTCTTTGAAAATGGAGGGATAAATGCCGGTTTCTAGAATCATGTTGAATATAAATAATAATGGGTTAATTATGTAGTGCAATGCAATCTGTAACGTTCGTACGGTAATATTATCGATACCCGGTGTTGAATTTTTTTTCAGTTTTACAATAATGTCTCTAAGTTCATTTGAAGTTGTGGGTTTGAGAAATATGTTTTTATTGTTGATTTTTTCAGGAAATGTTTGAGTAGGTTTTTTAATTTTTTTTGCTGATGATACTCCCACATTTTTAAAGTAAGAGTTGAACGTGTTCGCAATCTCGATTTTATCTATTACAATTTCATTATTTTCATTCAATATTTCTTTCACGACTGGTTTAACTTTTTTCTTGTTGGTGATCATCGTGACTGTATGATATATGATTCATAATTTTGTTGCAAAAATGACCTCTAGTAAATTTTTTGGGTGGCTGATCACGATTCCGCTGTTATTTTTCCCAAAAAACTCCCTCCAGATGGAAGATTCGGGAAATTTGAGATTTTCCTGAGACGGTTATGAATGATAAAGTATAATTTTGTTGCAAAAATGACCAGAGGACTTTATTATTCATAACCGTCTCAGGAAAATGGCAAATTTTCCGAATTTTCGATCTGGAGAGTTTTTTGGGAAAAATAACAAGGGAATCGTGATCAGCGACCCAAAAAAACTACTAGAGGTCATTTTTGCAACAAAATTATACTTTATAATTCATTAGCGTCTCAGAAAAATCTCAAATTTCCCGAATTTTCCATCTGGAGAGAGTTTTTTGGCAAAAATAACTGCGAAATCATGATCAGCGACCCAAACAACCTACTAGAGGTCATTTTTGCAACAAAATTATAAACTACATATTGTATATAAATTTTCCAAATTTCCCATCTGGAGGGAGTTTTCCGAGAAAACTAACTGCGGAACCGTGATCAGCGACCCAAACAACATACCGGGGGTCATTTTCGGCTCTCAATTCATTAATTTTCTAAGCTTTTGTATTGTTTTTATAAGAATGCTCCTCTGAGGTGTTCAAACCCCGTTTTGGGCGGTAGAAAGGTCAACCCCCGCGGTTTCGATAGTCATGAATGATCTATGGGGTATTAGGAACAAAATGCAAAAAAAATTGTGAAATTCCAACTAGCTATATATTTTTTTTCATTATGACCTTTTTCCCGGCTTATTGCCTGGACTATTAGTAGAATTCACATGTAAGTTCAGTCAACGGCGAAAAAGAAATCAACTGCGAATTTTGAAAACAGTCCTCGCTTTATATGAAAATTTGAAATCAGGTTCTTTATATCATTGATAACATTTTTGACACCGATCCAATGTGCGATTTCAGGTTTTTAGGGCTGAACACCATCCCTTGATATAAATATTATGAAAAATATATAATTTGTTACTAGATAATGATGTCTTTCTGCATTTCAACCCTCTCGCTTCGGAAAAAATAAATGCCAAGTCGGATAAAATGTTTAAACGGTACAATTGTATTATCATACGAAGAATATATGTTACCAGTTCAAAGATGGAGAATCTAACATTGGGAACGGATTGAATTCATGTATTTCTTCATTATTCCATTCTTTATGCAAGTAACAAATCGGACCTATAGTCTATAATGTTTCTTTCACATATCTCATATAATTTATCGGATAACCAATCTGTAGAAATTAGAGCTACAAGCCATGTGGTGAGTCTAAACTTTGCGAGCAGCTCATTTTTCAACATATTCAAGTTGAAACATCTTGCAACTAGTAGTTTTCGCAACCCTATCACCAGCTTGTTGTTAATTTTTCAGTTCATTTTCATGTTAATTTTACATTATGAATTGACATCCTGCAATAAAAAATGTCTTCCCTTCATTGAACCCACTTTGAGTGACGATTGTAACAACCAAATTTTTAAATGAGAAGTAAGGTCTTGTGATTGATCAATCAAAAAGTTTCTTCATTCTCTATTAGGAATGTTATTGTTTCCAAATCTATTGCAAAAATTAAGATTGAAAGAAGAAAATCATCTGGAAACTACTACTAATACCGTTAATACCGGTGATAAGAAAGTGAATAAAAAACCATTTCAGTTTTCTTTTTGGCGGTATCAAAAAGGAAAAAGAAATGAGAAGTTGCATAGCAATGTCGTTGCGATAAGGGAGTATAGGAGGTGAAGGTGTGTATAAAAATGACTTAGGAAACCTAGATATATTACAAAAAACAATTTCAAAAATAATTTAAAACAGAAAATTACTTACCCGTCATGTGAACTTTTTCGTATGGCCAACATCATGAACTGTAGACAGTCATACTTTTATATATCAGGTAATCATGTATTCACTGGAAAAAAGGATTCAAAAGTAATTATTACAATGTGAGATTTATTAATATCTTACAGATTTCACGAATGAGAAAGACGATAGGTCAGCGTAGTAGCTATTACACGGGACCTAAAATTTTCAATGAGCTCCCTGAAAATATAAAATCTGCAAAGTCTGTTCCTGTTATTAAGAAATTATAAAAAAAATACATATTGCGTATTTCTAGAGCTGGTGTATATTTCCAAATTGATGTAAAAAATGGTTGAGTAAAAACTATGCTATTATTATTATATCAATTCATAGAATACGCATTACTAGGGTAGCGATGTTGATTGATAAAAGTGGTTTGTGTACAAACAAAAATTGTTTTCTGGTGGTTCCATGAGAAAATGAAAACGAGCTACTGAAGCGATAAATTTTGAGTTTTTGAAAAAAGTTCAAAATGATGAGTCATTTCGAAGATAACTATGATTTTGCATCGTATTGTAGAATTGTAATTATTTATTTTTCATTGTTAAAGTGCAAATGCACTATGTATAAAGCCACATTCAAACATTTCAGGAAATGCTTAAGTGGATCTGATTTTATTTGTAATTATATGTAACTATTTATAACTTATGTATTCGATATATTCGAGCATATACTATATATTTGATGAATTACACATATAGCTATATCTATATCTATATCCACAGTGTGAACTCTTTTATAGTTTATTAGAGATAAGAGAGGCTTAACAATCATCGTGATGAATAGTAATCACAATAAACAATAATAACTGGAAACTAATCAATGGTCAGCAACTTAATACCTCACGACATATTTAAGCTAATAGGAAGTAGCTCAATTTCGAGAAATAGTGCAAACTCGCCTGAGGCAGCATTGTTATCAATTTTGTCAGATTTACATACTAAAAATGTCGTTCGCTTGTGTTATAAAATGTATAATGATCTATATGAGTAGGAAGAAAATTAATATGCCAATTTAAAAACACAAATTAACTTAAATATTCCAATCTCGGCTGTTGAAATATAGTTCTTTATGTGGAATAAGAATTCATAAACTAATTAATCCAGATCCAATTAACAGCGCACACATTTTTCGTACTATAAATACACAGATTTGCTATGAGGCAACTATCATTCGTAACATTACAAGTGAAGAATCAACATGGCATTCAAAGTGAGTAATTATTTTCCGTATTTGATATTACCAACAAACCTTCTATAAACGATTTGATCTATCATCCCAAAAAATTGGTTAACTGTGATAACTACTACACTTTTTGTCTCTGTCGTTAGAGTTATTCTAATTACACCTCCTCAACTATTTCAACGATATTGGTGTACGAGGGTAAGGTGAAAAATCCCTAAAAAATAACATAGATGGCCCCATAATCGGAAATCCCATGTGTCATTTGTGATGTATCAGCTTTAACTAGAACGTATAAAGATTCAGTTCTGTTTTGACAACTTTCGAAATCAAGCAAGATTTTGGGAAACATGGAAAACAGTGAATATCGCGTCTTGATTGAATATTATTTGTTGCGTAGAGAAAACATTACGCAAACAAAAGCATCGCTTGTTAAACATTATGGGGACTCTTCATCAACAATGGGAACGATTCACAAGTAGTGTACTGATTTCCGTGGTAGTATGACCACAAAAGACGCCGAACGTTCTGGTCGTTCAATTGAGGTTACAACGGAAGAAATCGTCCATAAAATCATTGTTATGATATTGGACAATCGGCGAAGTGAACTACACGAGATTGCTGAGGCTATGAGCATCTCAACCGAACGGGTACGCAACATTTTGCATGAACTTTTGAATATGAGAAAGCTAGAAAGCTTTCTGCCAGATGGATGCCGTATTTTCTCGCTTTTGACAACAAGCACGACAACTTCGAAGAGGTGCCTGGCGATGTTCAAGCGCGATAAGAGACATTTTCTGCACCGTTTCGTAACCGTGGACAAAGCATGAATTCATCACAATACACCAGATGTCAGAGAATAGTCGGAACAGTGAACTTGTCCAGGCAAAACGAGTTGGCCAAAAAAGCCTGAAGTATCGAAGTATATTATGCAGAGCTATTTGATCGATTCGAAGCCGATTTGAAGCGAAAGCGGCCGCATTTGGCAGAGGAAAAATTGCTCATTAACCAGGAGAACGCACCAGCGCACAGGTCTGCAGTCGCAATGTCAAAATTGCATGAAATGCGCAATGAATTGGTTCGCCATTCACCATATTTCTCAGATGCGGCCCCCTGCAATTTTATCTATTCCCAAACAGTGCAGAAATGACTCAGTGGAAAGAGATTTTGCTCCAACGATGAGTTCTCCGCTGAAACTAACACCTATTTTGAAAGATTGCCGAAATCGTATAATTTGGAAGGGATCGAAAAATTAGAATAATGCTGTGCCAAGTCCATCGGGCTACAAGGAGACTATGTTAAGAGTTGAAATCAGCTTTGACCAAATAAATCATTTCTTGTTTAATTTTCGGGGACTTTTCCCCTTGCCCTCATATGCTCTCGAGACATTACCTAAGACCTCCAACGTTTTCAGTTTTTTTCTGATATAATTATTTGCGTGACTTATAATTTTGATTTATTATATCCAAATTATTGACAACGTTCATTTGATTATTTCACGTTCGTTCCACATACTTCATGATAGCAGGAGATTATTTGATGATTACCATGACAGTTTGAATTTGAGTGCAGCAACTCGAAATCTATTTAGTAAGATGAATGAAGAGTCGCTAACGATACATACCGTACTGAGTAGTTAATGAACATCAATAATAATAAATAATGGAACATCTATCACTATGAACGCGTACATTTTGTGATTCATACAACAACATTATTCAATAAATGATATATTTTGGAATCATAACCCAAAACCTCATGAAACTACACTGATGTAATGAGCATTTCAAAATTTGTTTAAAATTATTGTGAATATATAAATTACATAATAAATTAATATAATAATTTCCAACTACTCATATTTCCAGATCTTAGCTTTCGCATCCTTCCTGGCTACTTGCAGTGCTTCTGTATCAGTACTTTCTAGCGCTCATCCACTTATTTCTCAATGGGGAGTCCAACCAGTTCTTGCTCAACCTCTGGTTAGAAGTGCCGTTGTAAAACAAGCTGCACCAGCCCACTACGATTTCGGTTATTCAGTCAGCGACCCCTCAACTGGAGACCACAAAGGACAAGTTGAAAGCCGTCGTGGAGATGCTGTTCAAGGACAGTACTCTCTCCTCGAATCTGATGGTACCCAACGTATTGTTGATTATACTGCTGATGATGTTAATGGATTCAACGCTGTTGTACGTAAAGAACCTGTAGGCGTAGCTGTAGCTCCCACAGCTCAAATTGTCTCCAGCCCTGTATTATCTAGTAGACTCGCAGTACCAGCTTGGAATGGTATAAACGCTTGGAACGGTTTGAACACATGGAATGGTTTGAACGAATGGAACGGTTACAATGCTCCCTTATTAGCTCAACGAGGACTTGCAAATCCATGGGGTCTCTATTAATTCATAGAGAAGTTGTTGCTTATGGTCTGTTAATACTTTGTGTTATGTATATAATGAATAAATTCAAATAATCAATAAGCATTTTTCAATGAATTCACACTCTATACGACTCATATAACCTGTTGGCGTAGCTATGACACTCTCAGATAGATTTGCCAAATTTTCTACAGCCGAATTTTCTCAGAACGTTCACTTAATAGCTCTACTAAGCCTTGTTAATCAATGGGGTCTCTATTAATTAATAAGGGAGTTGTTACTAATACATTATGTATCTTTTTATGTATAAACAAACCTTAATAATCTAATTATTGCACATTTCAACGAATCCACAGACACATACAACACCATGAATATCTTTCATACCTACTGCTTGTATATATCTATAGCTAACGTGATAGTGACTTTTGCTAATTCAGAAAAAAGATCATAATATAACTTTATTACAAATACAATAGGAAGTTAATCATTATGTTATTATGATTCAATAAAAATGGGTATCTGCATTTTAATGTCAATAGACAAAATCTAGTATAACACCTCGTGACTTAAATTCATAGGGTGGCTCAAAAATGGGAAGAGAAGAGCTGCCAAAAATATGGAACCAAGGGATTTTCAAACACAATTTGCCTGCTGGTAGCCGCGAAGTTATTATTCCATATTTGTCTGGAATCTAAAAGTTGATATAAAAAACAAGTATTAGGAAAAAATATAATAAACTGTATGGGAATATCATTAAATGGTGCAAAAAAACTTCAGAGTCTTCATAATTCAATTCTGAGAGATCTGAATGAAAATGCTAAACTAGATGAATGATGCTTGTAACACTTAAAAGACTGATCTCATCATCATCGCCTACGGAAATCTCAATTCACCGAAAGTTCAAACCTTAAATTATCATGGAAAATGAAAGCTCAATTAAACCTCCTAGCTCGTCTGGTCATCACTCATGCTGCAAATTTTCTGGGTCATTTCGATTGTTCCACACTAGTTATGGAAAGTTCAGCAACAGCGAGAGACATTGGTCAATTAATCAAGGCAGTAAAAAGGAAATGGGTTCTTAAGTGCAGGGAATGTGAGCAATCGGAGTTGATTGAAGATGCCGAAATTTTTATGGTACCATTCAAGCTGAAGTTTCTCATCATTATTGGAATAACAGTTCTACTTGGTCACAAATGAATATTGCGGAAGGTGTGGTAAAACTACCTAAAATGGAGGTTAATAATAATATGTGTTTAAATGAGGAAATAAAATTAACACATGAAAATTTATTTAAAGGACGAAGCTTCTTTCCATTTCCTGGAAATATTTGGCAGAAACACTTCAATATCAATTCTATCACTCAACCGACAACTAATACAATATTCTTGATAATTTGGACAATATTGCAAAAAAAGACTTGCTAACAAATAGGCCAGAGTAATGATCAGACGAGAAAAACCCTACGATTTCTCTGGCTTCAATGAATGAGGAAATGGTGAACTCCATCAACGATATTCTCCAATATCGAGACCAAACTGAGTAAGTATCAAAATTGAACCACTGCGTATTTGCTGCGGACGAAAAAGTCTGGAGGCTGTACCATTATTGGATAAATCCGCGAAAGCTTGTATGACAGAAATGCTGGACAGTTTGAAGTCGGTTGAACTTCCGAAATACATGTCAACTGCTGGATTATCATTGAACTTGTCAAATAATGAAATTCAAGCTTTATCTTGGTTCATGGAACTTGCCGATGCAATACATAGAGGTGTTCATCAACATCGTCTACCTATTAATGATATTGTAAGAATTTCGTAGCTGCTGGAGAGAGGACAAGGGATACAAATTGAAAACGAATAGTCAGTCACGGAAAGGAACGAATAAGAATTTACAAACTGTGATGATTAAGAGAATGAGGTGAGCACAGAAAATCAAGGGCAGCAAGAATGATAGATCTAAGTATAGCCCTCAAGCATTTCTATCAATCAATGGACTGGTTAATCAAAGAGGGAATTCAAATAATACTGCTGCGGCCAACATAGTTTGCGGACTTCATTCCAATCGAGCATGTGTGAGACCTGTCCTCAGTTTTAAAGTGAGTAAATTCTCTAAAAGGAGCTATTTATTTACAACGCTATTTTGTCTATGAACAATAGATTACATGAATCTGTGATGAAGCAAGGTGGAGGCCATACTTCGTATTAAAATCTGATTTTGGACTGAAAATTATTTTCCTTATCTCTTTATGTAATGTTGTTACACATTGAACATTGAATAATATTATACATGCATTTTTTTGGAGCATCTGTTTGTTACACAAAATAACTGCATTCAAAAAAATATCCCAAGACTTAAAGGTTTATGTGTTTTATTGGTTTGCTGAGTATTCTGGTTCTATATTATGACTCCGAATAGAATACGACTCTTTTTTACGTTCCGACAGTATATTTCTATGTTTATCAAAAATTGTTATTTTAGTCAGTGTTTCCATGTAATTTGGAATAATATCATATCACGACATAGCTTGATGACAATATTATTGACGTTTTGTTTCAGCACTCAGTAGAATTCACATGTAAGTCCAGTTAACGACGACAGAAGATATCAACTCCAAATTTTGAGAACAGTCCTCAATTTTTATGAAAATTCGAAACTAGATCCCTTGATATAAATATTATGAAAAATATAGAATTTGATACTAGATAATGATGTTTCTTTGCATTTCAACCCTTTTAAACCACCTTTCGCTTTGGAAAAAATGAATGCCAAGTCGAATAAAATGTTTAAACAGTACGATCGTATTATCATGTCGAGAATATATGTTACCAGTTCAAAGATGGAGAATATAACATTGGGAACGGATTTAATTCATTTATTTCTTCATTATCCCATTCTTTATGCAAGTAACAAATCATACCTATAGTCTGTAATGTTTGTTTTACATATCTCATATAATTTATCGAATAGCCAATCTGTAAGAAATTATAGCTACAAGCCATATGGTGAATTTAAACTTTGCAAGCAGCTCATTTTTCAACATATTCAAGTTGAAACATCTTGCAACTAGTAGTTTTCGCAATCCTATCACCAACTTGTTGTTCATTTTTCAGTTCATTTTCATGTTAATTTTACATTATGAAATGACATCCTGTAACAGAAGAATGTTTCCCTTCATTAAACTCACTTTGAGTGACAATTATAACCCCCAAATTTTTGAATGAGAAATAAGGTCTTGTGATTGATCAATTAAAAGGTTTCTTCATTCTCTATTAAGAATGTTATTGTTTCCAAATCTATTGCAAAAATTAAGATTCGAAGAAGGAAATCATCTCGAAACTACTACTAATACCGTTAATACCGGTAATAAAAAAATGAATAAAAAACCATTTCAGTTTTATTTTTGGCGGTATCAAAAAGGAATAAGAAATGAAAAGTTGCATAGCAATGTAAGTTTGGTTTAAAACGCCTTAGCAAATTGTTGTGTGATTATAACTGCATGACACTCATTGTCATTCGACTTAGATTAACTTTAACTGAGAAACATGATTTATTTAACAGAAATGCACAAAACAATAGTTCTGCAGATGATTGGTTCTAGAGATAACACTCGAACTCAGGTCGAACCTATTCGCCTATTTAATGAATAATTTCCGGATTTGCTGCCTATATTCTAAGGGACAATTAGTAAAATTGAAAGCAGTGTCGCTAGCTTGGACATGTCAGGCAGATGAAAAAGCACCTTCCAATGCAATAAATAATGCTACCAAATTTGATGTAATGTTTGAGTTTGAAAAGAGAGACGAGATAAGCAGCCGCAACATTGAATGTTAACCGTGCAACGATTCTTCGAATATTAAAAGAAAATAAAATGCATCCCTATAAAATGATACCAACTCAGGAGCTCATGGAAGACGTATTTGATAGAACATATTTTTGTGAACAAATGATAAAAATGTTAGATAACAATGTGATCCAATTAGAACCTGTTTTGTTTTCTGATGAGTGCCTCTCAACACTTCACGGACACGCTAATTGTCAAAATTGCCGCTACTGGTCCACAGATAATCCTCACTGGATGAGAGGGGAACATACGCTATAACATCAAAATATTAATGTTTGGACAGGGACAGTTGGAAACTATGTCATCGGTTCATTTTTTCCATTAATGGCAATTTGAATGGACATAATTATTTAGCAATGCCCGAAAATAATGTCTGGCCAACTTTGGCAAACTTATATCCTGATCCAGCAAGCCCACAAGTGTAATAACGAGCCCTTCCTTGGCTTTACTTTGTTTATTAAAGGTTATCAATTTACCTATCTTATCAAATTCATTCTTATATATCATTAACTAATATCAATATAACTTGCAGTACGTGAACCAATAACCAGGAAGGGACCCGCATCACGGGTTTCTCATTAGCTAGGCAAATCAGGGCACAATATGATCAATAGATATATGTAATACTCACTCTTCTTTGGTTGAGACACTAACACCTTAATTAAGCACTGTGTTATCGAGGGTAGTTTATAAATTAAGCTGAGTAGAAAAACTCTCAATCAAAACAAATATAAAATATTTAATAATAACAAGAAAATAAACAATTATAGAACAATGAATTAAAAGTTAAAAGACTAAATGTAACTAAAGTATTAATCAAGAAATTATGTTAAATTTAGGAAATAATTAATCAATCCTTTATTTTAAATCAAACTTATTAAAACCTAAATATGAAATGTAAAACTAAGTCAACTGAGCCCGGATGCACCAGGGTGAAGAGTTGCACAAAACTATTATGATTCAACTATTCAAGGAATTCTAAATCTTTTGTGTTAAGTAATATGACTTGATTCTAAATGAACTTAGCGAAAATTCTACCATAAACACCACAACGCAAACTTAACTAGAAAACTTGGAGAGTTTTCTAAAATATGATTTAAGTGATTCGTGAAATAATCAAAGTAAGATTCAACTCAAGAAGTTAAAATATAACTGCCTTTAGTGTGGTGAGTTTGGTTTTTTATAATCTTGAATAATCACTCCTATTTTAGTAGTAGGTTTGGGGGTAGTAACTTTTACCCAATAAGAGAGAGACTTGCCTAGACTGGGTAAGCTGAATATAAAAGAACTATTATATTTTTGTTGACAAAGACCTTGATTTTATGACTTCATTTAGACTTCCTTGAAATTAGGTATGAATGAAAATTATATCAACTTAATATTCTAATTACATATTTAATAAGAAACGACTGCGTCCTGCACGTCTTATGTTATGGTTACGTGAATGTATTGTAGCTTCAAAGGAAAAGACAGGGTAAAAAACCTTTGTTTGAACCATAGCAATTGATCCATTTGCCGCTTCTTATTGATCAGTAAAAATATATCTTAACTACCAATATACTGTAAAACACTTGTTTTCTTTAGACCGATTTCTGTTAACTTTGTGATTTATAATTTCCTCTTGGAACTGTGAGGGACCTTTTTGACTTTGTCGGTACTTTAAAAATTACGATGACCCTTTCTTTGCAGGGATTCAGCAACTACATATTTCGTTTCCGTCTCACAGATACAAAGAACAAACTGCATTATTTTATGATGGGACGGACGTAATAAGAAATGATACTATGTACTTGACTTGTCCGTGTTAAAGGCAACAAGGAATATCCTATTCCTATTTACGTTAATGGGTGTTCTTAACCCCCAGCTTGAATCTTAGCAGCATGGTTTAAAATCTGAATGAATTATAATTGATAGTTAATAGGACAGCTTTGTTACACAAGTTCCAGCGAATATGATATGGTTCCAACAAGATGGAGCATCGCCACATTACCTGATCAATGTCCAGCAGTACCTCGACCTAATACCGCATCGGTGGATATGGAGGCAAGGATCAATAGAATGACCAGCATGATTATCTGATCTTACGCTATTAGTCTTGTTCTTATGGAGATATGTGGAAAGTTTGGTATACGAAGTTGAACCACTAGATTCAGCTGATTTAGGAAGAAGAATGACGCTTGCGATTAGGTCGGTTACACCACAGATGTTGAATAACGTTAAAAAACAGTTTTATGTAGGATTAAGATATTCCCAACACTTTCGAGGCCAGCATTTTAAACATCTTCTACATTCAGATTCATGTTTTTCTTTCACTTTTTGCATTATCAAGAACTAAATGGTATCCCTTATTAAGTTTGTAATGTGTTATAGCGAATTTCGTCAATCAGATGATTTAATTTTTTTTATTTTTGTTTTTGAATAAAGAATGAAGCATTTCGAATAATGTGTCACAAGCTGCTATCCGCAGCTAAAAATTTTGTGGATTATAATTGTCAATCAAAGGCAGGTCAATGTAGTGACGACATAATCTGAAATTGACATGTTCCGTGAATTTTTTTGAATATACACAATAATTGAAGTAATGAATTTATTCCATTTAACTCTTCCACACTGTATAACAGCCTCAATGACAGACTCATAGATGAAACTGTATGTCTCCCTTCAACATTGTTGATTCAATATTAACGAAAAGGAAAGGTAATTAAGATCCTGAACAAAGACATTTTTTAGGACACATTCGGAAAGAAGGAGGTTGTTCCATGGTACAAATTAGCGGAGACCTGTTATATTTGCCCTTGGTATGAGTTCATTTCACATACTAACCAAGTAGGCGCCTGAAATCATTAGGTATAACCATCAATAACATACGTAGTATAAATTTATAAGCTAATATACAATAAAAGTTAACTAGAGCATTCACGATATAATGTGGTTCCTTATTTAAAAATACGCTACTATATCCAGAGTAATTAAACCAGACCTAATTAATAGTAGTCGCCGCTCTGCCACTATACAAACACAAATTCACATTCAATAAAGCATCAATTTAAACATCAGAAATGACGAATCAGCATGACTTTCACAGTAAGCGTTTTGCAAATGATGATCTCTTTTAATCGTAATGATGGTGTCGAATGAGAACATAACACTGTTTCTGCTTATATACTATTAAGTTATTTCAAATAATCAGTGAAACAGACAGTTGGAAAAGTTTTTTGTTTTTATTCATCGACGTTATTAGGTAGGTACTACGATGAATTATTACCACTATTTCTATAAATATCAGCCAAAAAACAGAATTCTTCTCAATCCTAACGCTGACAGAAACCTGATCCTGATTGGTTACATTGAGTTGACTCGAATATTGTAAGTTTGAATCTCGGCCTAGGATGAACATTTTGTTTCTCCTGTTCCATATTGAACGGCCTCAATTGTCTGCACTGCATATCGAATCGAATAATAATTCCAAAAATCATTATATTCTATTCATCTTAGCAGCAGGGCGTTTGTGAGAATTGTTATCGTCCTTAACAGTAATAACATCAATAGGTACATAACAGAATAACTGATAACACTTCAACGATGATCGTGGAACCTTTGAATATTTCCACATTACATTGGGGAATAATCATATATTCTTCGATTCATGTAGGCTCGGAACTGTCCAATGCCTATATTTGCCAAATATATCATGTTATGAATAACAATAATTTATGAAATAATCAAACATAATAAGCTATATATAAAAGGAATATTCTTAATCTTTGCTTTATTTTCAGATTGTAGCTTTCACCGCCATTCTGGCTACTTGCAGTGCTTCTGTGTCAGTACTTTCTAGCACTGCTCCACTTGTTTCTCAATAGGAAGTTCAACCATTACTTGCTCAACCTCTTGTTAGGAACGTGATTGTAGAACAAGTGGCACCAGCTCACTACGATTTCGGTTATTCCGTCAGTGACCCTTTGACCGGAGACAACAAATGACAAGTTGAAAGCCGTCGTGGAGATGCTGTTCAAGGACATTACCCTCTCCTCGAATTTGATGTTACTCAACGTATCTTTGATTATACTGCCGATGATGTTAATGAATTCAACGCTGTAGTTCCTACAGCTCAAATAGTCTTCAGCCCTATATTATCTAGTAGATTCGCGATACCAGCTTGGAATGGTCTAAACGCTTGGAACGGTTTGAACGCATGGAACGGTTACAATGCTCCCTTATTAGCTCAACCAGGACCATGGGGTCTCTATTAATTCAGTGAGAAACTGTTGTTAATGAACTGTAATATTTTGCGTTATGTATACAATGGATAAATCCAAATAATAGGTAAGCAAATTTCAATGAATTCACCTCATACCTCAAACGGTGTAAATCAGTTAGATACGAAGTAGTCGATGATTCAACAGAAAAATTTTCTGTTGAATCATCGACTACTTCGTATCTAACTGATTTACACCGTTTGACAACTATTAATAATGCAACATCAACATAAATGTTGAACTACCACATGGACCTCTAATATTTTTGTCTCCTGAAGAAGTCATGAATATATGACGAAATATTGAGAATTTTAAAATAATTGAGTATTAATTCAGCATCCTCTGACCGCATACCTGATAATAATATCGAATAATTTATATACAGCATGGTTGAAAATAACTTTATAACTTCTTATATATATATATATAAATTGATACTCAAAAAAAAATATATATATGTTTGTATGTTTTCTTGGTATATTGGTTCGTATATATATTGAAAATGAGATAAAAATTCTGTTTGACATTTCGACAATGTTTATTGTCTTTATCAAAATGTGAATTAGTGTTTCCATGTAATTTAGAAAAGAATAGATGATTTCGATTAATTATGTATATATATATATATATATATATATATATATATATATGTAAGGACAACTTGATCTATGAGGACATTTTATTCATGGAACCACGACTTCGAGGACATTTGATGACTTCGGGGACAGTCCTCAAAGTTTACTGCAGTCTATCTATAACATCAGGGACAGTCCCCAAAGTTGCTTGTTTAACCATGTCAGTCTCCGAGGACAAAGGAGTGATTGAGGACAGTCTGATTTAGTGACTTTATATTGATTCAGGGAATTTTGTTTCTAGGTTATCAAATAATATTTATTCATGTTTAAAGTTAGATCAGATTATATTAGTAATATATGGATTGATATACTAAATAGACTTCATTGTACAAACTTACGAACCTTAGGTTTAATTAACTAGATAACTAAGATAATCAATATTATTTACCTTCGCTTTCATAATCAACATACTAAAGTCATTTCAACAAATGTGCTTTATCTTCTTAAAGTGCACGTTTTTCATAATGATCCTAGCTGCTTGTTAACTTTAATTTTCAAACGAAAAAAAATTAACTGTAGCTATTATTACTTCCAAATACAGGTAGGTGTATAATTTAATCATATCATCCAATAGGCAACTGCTGAAGAAAGCTACCTACGTGATAGTTCACACTTGATTGATCAAATATAGCTTACTGTTCTCTCAAAGAATACATGTAAGCATTTCAGGAAAACGTGAAACATGTTTTGAATGAGTTTGATCCAATAGTGGGAAAGGGACACAGCCTTCTTTGGATTGATTAAGCTATGGTACGGTTCGAAGAATAAGTACTCTACAACAAATTAAAACTGAAATTTACATCTGAAAGCTTGTGCCAGAAAATATGCATCATTGATAAAATATAATATAATATTTGAACTGGTGGTGACAAATCCTATGATTTTGTTTTGGGCAAAATTTGAGAAACAGTTTTTGGTTTACATAACCAATACGGTCATGATGGCAGTGTAGAAGACAGCATGCTTGTAACAAATTTATACCGTTTGATCTACTCGAATAATATTAATAAATAACAGGAGGAAACCCCAGCTATTTCAGAGGAGACCTGTTGTTCTGAAGGACATTAGTAACATGGAATTATGTGATGCCTTTGTCATTGACAATCTACCGTCTCAAAATATAATCACAGGTAATGAAAACAGAATGTAGTATTGAGCAAAATACATCGCCAGAATATCATGAAATAAGTAACATTCAAAATTTCACATAAACCGACTTTGAGAACCGAACAAGTATGTCTATATAACAGAAAACAATACTTCTACTACTACTTACTATTCCTACTATTGAACATAGAAGGAAGCAAGAATTATATAAAAAACAAATGCTTTTATTATATATGACACGGCTAATGTGTATAATCTGTCTATTCTATAGAATAGACGGTGCGAAACTCGCCAGTCGCGGCTAGGGTATGTAGCTGGCTAAAGTGTATAATCTTATGTTATTTGCATGTTGTAACTCGGGTATCCGTAGAAATCACACTATAATCCCTGAATGTGTTACAACATTTACGACAACGAAAAAAAAAAAAAACAAATCAGCTATAAATCACATATATTGTCGAAAAAATCTACAGTAAGGATAATAACATTATATAAAGCAATTTTTTCGAAACCAAGTCGTTCGCTCAAACTACGTCGACGCACATATTTTCGATGAACCAAATTTTCGACAGCTCTAACGTAGCACTGAACGATGTCGACGAGATCGGAAAATTTTACATGCTGATCGAAATAATATTGAATATTTTCATAATCGCGATGAACAAGAATATCTTTATTGAGACTATCCACAAACTTACACATTCTTCTAGAATATTCAATTTCGATTTTTTCGTTAGACATATCGCGGTCGTCGAATTCAGATAATACATATCGTTCAAAACATTCGGACGAGACGTAATTGTAATAATCCATATTGGTCATTACCGTGTAATAGAATAGAAATCGCGTTTCGTTCAATCTTATGCGGCCATCGTGTAAGACTTCCACATAGCCGCCAATTTTTTCAGTCAAATTGACTACAAATGCCGACGACACGAGCAATGTGATATAGGACCACTCATAATCGTGCAAGCGGGATAGATTTTTGCACGACTCCGAAGAATCCGAAGACTTCAATATGAAGTATATGGAAACCCACGAACACAGTGCCGAAATTAGTCCGATTATTACGATCATCAGTATTATACTGGACCGACCACGACACGATAACGATCTGTTCACCACTACAGGTTTTCCAACTATGAAAGGACCCCTTTCGTATCTCGGTACTGCCGTATTGGGAATATTTTTCGTTAGTTCGAAATTATCGGACGGTGATGATTGCTTCGATCCCCACAACGAAGAAAAAGAAAACGACGACGACGACGGGAGGTCATTATCTCGATTACAACGACACTGTACCTGCGACGATTTGACGAAATTATCGTCATTTTCAATAGTTACCGAACGATGTTCCGAATCACTGCTAATACTGGACAATAGATGTTTTCTTTCTTGCGATGATGTATTTGAACATACTCCCGTTCGCGGTATATCATCCATACATTCGTATATATGATCTTTTTCGTCCTTACCAGGGATCTCTCCTAATGCCGACCTGCTATTCATGAGCATATAACTAGCGACAGTAACGACATCGCCTGCTGACTTTGTATCGATTCGATTTGTTTTCGGTGTAGAGTTTAAACGAGCAGCAAGCGACACTGGTAGCACTCCGACATTCTGATATGGACCAACCTCGGCAATCGTTCGATTCCCCGTCGTTAGTGTGCCATCGAAATTGGCATATTCGGACGGCATCGATGGCACTCCGATATTCTGATAACGATTAGCTTCGGCCATCTTCGCTCCTACATTTTGGTAACAACCATCTCCGGCCATTGCTGGGGATAATATATTCGATATAACAACAACGTTGAAAATATTTTCTCAATAACTTTGAACGACTTCTTATGGCGCGAACAGAACCAATTGTTATTATTATTATTATTATTATTATTACAGCTATTGAAATCTAGCGATGTGAAACACGTGAAAGTTGCGACGATACTGTTTCTTCCGTTGACATCGTAAGGCTTATATAACATGGTTCACAAATTATGAAATGCAAGAACGAAATCGATCATTATTGCTCAATGTACGACTACATCGATAACGCGATAGGCGACGGAACCAAATAACAAACCGATATAGTGTTGTATTCACATTTTAATAAAATATTCGTTTGAAAATATAATGCACATTAGCAAATCGAAAGGTATAAAATAACGCGTTCCGTGCGAACATTCAGTCAGTCCAACATCATGAAACGTGCAAACAAGTTCATCCTGTGGATATTGGGAAAATTGAATCAATTTTCGAACAATATCAACCGATATCCAAAATTAATAAACGACAACGAATATTCATCGATGGAGGAAGATTTCCCAGGTCCACAACAAGATGTTAATATCAAATCTGATACAAGTAGCGTTAACGACGACAACGATTACGAAGGCGACGAATGGTTCGAAGCAGCATCATCGGAAAATGGAGCAGAACCAAGTGATGAATCCCACGACAGCGAACGCAACATCGACGATAAAGGACAATTATCGACCGACTCTGAATCCCCGATCGTGAACGAGATAACAGTAAATACCATCGGAAATGAAATAACAACCCTAAACAGTTTGTTGGGAATATACGTGCAAAACAAGGAGGATCGTTTGACGGAAGAAATAGAAGAACCGGTAACCGCCATTGAGGAATGCTACAACGACCCGGAAGAAAAAGTATACATCGATACAATGAGGCTATGCAATACATTGATTGACAGAATTTTTTTCATCGATTGCGAATATTATAAATATTGTTCGGAAAAAATATATTTCGAATTTGCTGGCACACGCGGAGACCAAACTACTCATTTGAATGGCGCACCGTATAATTCAACAACTGGGAGAATTATTACAAAATTCAGAGAGCTGGGAGAACTGTGGGCCATGACAAACGATCAATTTACTGGTATGATCAAAAATTTACGTTGTGGCACCTGGGAAATAGAAGAGAAGACTGTTTCACCGAATCTGATTGTCCAAAATATTCTCACCGACCCCGAGCCATTACCGATCATCGTGAATTGGTACGAGAATGCCTGCAAGGATTTCTTCGACGGATATTTACATAAAACGTGGGATAACGATAGGGCGACGATAGTTCTCACGTTGGGTAATCAGCAATATTCGAAAAAAGTCGAGTGGTATACACTGAAAGGCACAAAGTTCAAACATATCGTTCAATATGAATTATTCCACCATCCGTTCGATGCTCTAATATTGACTTATAACCACACTACCACCGATTATCATTTCGCGGGGAAATGTGAATTCTCCTTTGACGATTTCCACGATGTGTTAGGATGTGGGAGTGCCACCGGCCACGGACATCATGACCAGCAACAGTCCTGTGAGACTAGAAGCAAAAAATTACGATGTATGCTCAAAAATGTGCTCAATTATTTTATTTTTGAAAAATATATAATGTGATATTTATTGTAAATTTTTCGTCTTTCGTTCAAATCGTAAGTCGTGCTCGGAAAATGAAATTCATTCTATCGTAGAGAAATTTTATCGACTGGATTGTTCATCGACCAACTTCCACGATTCTCTCGTTCGGAGAATGAAATTGTAAAACATTTTAAATGAACAAACTTTGTCGACTCGGAATCTATCGTCGAACGATTCGTTGTTGAAACGAAATCTCACCGGTGGATTTCTTCGAGCTACAAAACTTTGAACGTAATTCTCGTTCAAGGAATGAAACAGTTTTGTCTCGAATGAAATTTGTTGAAACGAAATCTCACCGGTGGATTTCTTCGAGCTGTAAAATCTTCGAACGCGAATCTCGTTCGAGAAATGAAATCGTAAATTATTTTCTGATGAACCAACGTTGTCCGCGTAGAATCTCTCGTCGAACGAATCTTCAAACTTATAAGTTCCTCGTCATGCGTACTAGCATCATCGAGAAACAGTTTTGTCTCGAATGAAATTTGTTGAAACGAAATCTCACCGGTGGATTTCTCCGAGCTGTAAAATCTTCGAACGTGAATCTCGTTCGAGAAATGAAATCGTAAAATATTTTCTGATGAACCAACGTTGTCCGCCTAGAATTTCTCGTCGAACGAATCTCCAAACTTATAAGTTCCTCGTCATGCGTACTAGCATCATCGAGAAACAGTTTTGTCTCGAATGAAATTTGTTGAAACGAATTTTCACCGGTTGGATTTCTTCGAGCTGTAAAAACGTGGAACGTGAATCTCGTTCGAGAAATGGAATCGTAAAATATTTTTTGATGAACAAACTTTGTCCACCTAGAATCTCTCGTCGAACGAATCTCCAAACTTACAAGTTCCTCGTCATGCGCACTAGCTCTGTCGAGAAACAGTTTCGTCGCGAGTAAAATTTGTTGGAACGAAATCCATCGGCGGATTTCTTCGAGCTGCAAAAACATTTACAGCTATGACTCGTCATCACGTGACGTAGACGTGACGTATCACGGGGGCAACGAAAATTGTGGAAAGCAACTTTCAGTTCTCGCGAGAAGCTAACGCCAAGTTTAAACAGTCAAGGGGGCTCCACGTACCCCCATAGCACCCCTGCACCCCTATATATATAATATATATATATATTATATATAACCTCCGCGACGGCCTGCTCCTTCTTACTACTACGTTGTTCTTACTCTGGTCAAGGAGGTTTAGGATCGCGGGCGAGAAGATTGCTGATTATATAGTTCATTTAGGGTCAGCTGAGTGAATACTCGATTCTCATTGGACTAGAGCTGTTCGACGTCACAAAAATCCTAAAATCTACTGATTTCTGACGAAAATCACGGTAGAAGGGGTAAAATTTTGATCAGATTCAATTCAGAGTTCCGATAGTCAAGTCGATTGAGGTTAGATTGTACAATATTAAACCCACCCCATCCACAGATGTAGTAATTTCATGAAATGCATATATATCTATGGTAGGTTCTAGACTATATACGTGATAGTTCAAAGGAACTCCAATAGATGGCGCTCACCCACTAACTTTCTATCGACGTGTAATTAAACTATGTATCGTTGAAGTCGTCAGCCGATAAATTTTGTTCGTTAGTAGAGATGTTCGATTTCATTTTGTGCACGCAAGATACGTTCGGAGCGAGGAACGACCGAAACGTTACCGCCCACCACTCTCGAGGGTATAAGTACGGCTGTGACACACACATGTCGATTCAGTTTCAGTCGACATGCCGTGCAAAACATGTGGTGGATTAGATCACAGTCGCGTTTCTTCGGCCAAATGTGCAAATCGAATATTGAAGCAAAAACATAGATTCAGCACAGTAAATACTTGTACCGAGACGTTCACGATAAAACGCGGTTTTCGTAAGTTTTGCCGAGATCCTGAGTTGCGACAACGAATCGAAAATGACGTTTTGGAAATTTCTCAACTGGCCGTCGAAGCATCGCTCTATGTCAGTTTTCATTATACGAAATTGTTACATCGAAACGAATTTCCGATCGGACAGTTTTCCATGGGTCACCTACAAGATTTCTATTACCATCTCCAGGGCAAACGACAGGGGAAAGAACGCGTTGTGTTGGACGAAGAATATTTCGCTATGCGGCCAGACAAAACGTTATTATACGACGGCCGATTACGATCCTTCCTCATTAGCTCATGTGTCAAGCAACACGAAGCCAATATGAAAAATTGTATCACGGTCCATTTTTACGATCGACTCGTCCGATATTTCTATGAAAAATACAAGAAAGAATGTGATCGAAAACGCTACGAATGGAAGACGATAGTTTACGACGAATTGTTCGCCTTCGTACCACGTCACGTCGCCCACAGCCGAGAAGTTGCAGAATTTCTAGAAGATTTCCGTTTCGACTATCACAAAAAATTCATTAATATCGAAAATGACTGGTGGAATTTGGTACCGATCACTTTCGAGTTGGGACGATGGTTCGACGAGAGAAAGTTGAAATCCTTTTCGGCGTTTCCTATATTTTCGTCTGGCAGAAAACATTTGCTTTATAACGCTATGGCATTGAAAGAATTATTGAGTAGTACAAAATTGCTACCGGATAAAACTACCGATTCCGCGTTCAGGAACGAAACTCCAAAATATTGGTGGCATTATTTCGATCTATCTCATTCAGTTTACGGCAAATTCGATGACACAACTATGCAGATCGAGCCCAACAAGCAGCGGACTTCATTTGCCATGAGTTTTTCCACCAACGGAATCGATTGTTCCATCATGATGAATAAATATGTGCGATCCACCATCCAACAACCGCAAAACAAGAAGCGAAAGAAGACGAACATAAAACCCGAGACTACAGTGGTTAATTCCAACTTCACTAAATATTTGGGAATCGATCCGGGGGTCGTTAATTATATCGGCGCGTGCTATATCGATAAGGAAACTCGAACAGAAACCAATTTCGTGTTAAAATCGGCCACGTTCAAGGAACATTTTTGTAAAGAACGTGCTCGACGACGCAAACGGAAAAAAATGTCAGGAAACTTTGAAAAACGCCTGCTTGAATATCGCGAAAGTATAAACATAGGGAAAAAATTAATTGTTTCGCCGAAGTGTGGTTCTAATTTTAACTCCCATGTGGAGTACATTTTATACAGACTGAATTTCTTATCGTCCAGTCGCGAAATTTACGATACGCGGAAATATACGCGCTTGAGCTGGGACTCGTACATTTCACGGCGTGCAGCTGAAGATAAGTTGGTAGATCAGCTATTGCCCGCCAGAGATGATGATGATGATAATTCCGTGTTGGTTTGTTTTGGAGATGGAACACTGAAAAAAAATTTCAGTTATGGCAGAAATAAAAAACCCGCCGTCGAAATGCTCAAACGAGCGTTCCATCGTCGACGCGATAAATGTCAGGTTATATGTGTGGATGAGTATCTGACTACACAATCTTGTTCGAAATGTTTCGATAGAATGCCTTTTCCACCCAAAAACACGACCATAAATAGAGACGATATGAAGCGACGACGACGATGTCACGATCATAGATTTCAAATTTGCCGAAAATGTAAAATCACGTGGAATCGTGACGTCAATGCTGCGCGTAACATCATTTTGGTTGGTCTCGGATTAATTGATTATCGTTGTAAAACGTCAGATGAATTTGTTCGTTTGACGGAATTTCAAAATTATGTCTTGCATAAGGGTGAAATTCGTATCTCCTGACGGTCATGTTGGCCGTAAACGAGTCAAACCGGCATAATTCTCGTTACGAAATTCCAACGGCGGATTTCTTCGATCTGCGGAGAAATTTTCTTTCACATGCGTCATACGCACTAGCTCCATCGAGAAACAGTTTTGTCTCGAATGAAATTTGTTGAAACGAAATCTCACCGGTGGATTTCTTCGAGCTGTAGTTTGATTAACGTGGGATGGCATTGTCGGTGACGAATCGTGAGGCGGTATGGGACCTGCTAAAATCCATACGAAAATGGTGATATACCCCGCATTCAGTTAAATTCAGTGTCACTTTCAGTCTAGATGTCGTGTAAAACGTGTGGCGGTTTGGATCACGTACGTGCTAATTCGAAAAAATGTGCACATCGGATATTCAGAAAAAAAAAAGTCAAAAAAAGTAAACGAGTTTTGACGGTACCTGACGACAATTTCGAGGTGATCTCATCGGAATATATTATTGAAGAACGAATTGAGGACGATTCGTCCGTTATTCCGGTAGCTATCACAGAAAAGAGAAAAGTCGAAAATAGTGAACGAGTGTTGACGGTACCTATCATATGTGACGACGACGGTGTCGAGGTGATCTCATCGGAATATATTGTCGAAGAACGAATTGAGGATGATTCGTCCGTTATTCCGGTAGCTATTACTGAAAACGACGAGGAATGTGCCGAGGTGACTTCATCGGATAGTTCGTCCGTTATTGACATTTTGGGTGTTTCGGACGTGAAAGATTGGTCGAGTACATATTCTGATTCACGAGATGCGTCGATGACTGTTCGATATGGTGATTTCTTCATCGTACACACCCGCGATAAGGTCATCGAGGATAGCTGTTGGGCTCTGACCGAGAAAAGTTGCAAGTCTCTGATCGCAAACGCTGTCTTTATTGGTATGGAATGTTTGAAGCACGATTCGAATGTTGTATATATCGCGGCAGCTATTCGGCGAGGAAATCTGTCTACAGTTTTGCACGGCGTTCCACACAATTGGAACACCGAAAGAAAATTTCAAATTACAAACGACTTTGTATTTTTGCGAGAAATGTCGGTTGATCAAGTTGATCGTATTCGAAAGCATGTTTTGGCCGGGGTATGGGAAGATACCAGCAAGAATGTTTCGCCGATCACGGTGATTGATACTATTTGTCGTCACTGTCCGGAGCCACCGACGATTATCGTCAGCTGGTATGATGATAAAAATGAAGAATTTTTCGACGGATATTTCCGATTCGTATATGACAATAGAGGTTTGGTATTGCTGATTACTAACGACCGAATAACAACGACGGTTGAGTGGTATTCATTGAAGGGGACGACTTTGAAGAATTTGATTCGATACGATTTATTCAAATTTCCTGTCCGTACAATGGTATGGAGTCGCACGATCGTTACGAACGATGTCAATCATCGTGACTTTACTTTGGACGATTTCCATGACGTGTTAGGTTGTACGGACACACATGCGCGAGACGAACCGTGTGCAGATAGAATCGTGAAATTACAGTGTATGGTCAACATTTTAATGACTATGTAGATTTCTGAATAGGACAATAAAACAAAAACATTTAAGAACATATTTTTTATTCGTCACAAACAAATGAACGCAGTACTCAGTTCCAATAGCCGAGTCGATTGAGGTTAGATCGTACAATATTAAATCTATCTCATCCACAGATTCGGTAATTCGGAAATTGAAACTGTAAAATATTCGCTACCGAACGTAGTTGCTCGAAATGTTTATAATGGTAAAATCCGCATCTCATGGCGGGTACATATTTCACGATAAAATTCCATAGTAATTATTATCACGTTGTAAAACGCAATTTTTTCGAAATCCGATCTTTCTTGAGAGTAGCAACGACGATTCTCCTTTCGATGTATCAAATTTTCCAAGGCTCTAACGTAACACTGAATTATATCGACAAGTTCGGAAAATTCGACGTTCTGATCTAAAAAATAATACAGCGATTGGTTGTCGTGATGTATCGCTAAAATTTTACCCAAAACATCAACAAATCGACACAGTCGCGTGAAACGTCCTAAATTATCGTGCGATGTTATTCTAACGTATCGTTCGTCGAATCCAGATACGATGTACCGCTCGAGACACACGGAGGGGACCCGATTATAATAATTCGCATTTGTCATTATGGTATAGTAGAACAGAAATCGCGTTTCGTTCAACGTTATGCGATTGTCCGATAGAATCTTCATATGATCAATTTTTTCTGTTAGATTTACCAAAAATTCCGACGATACGAGCAATTTCATGTACGACCATCTGTAGTCGAGCGGATACGAAAAATTCACGCACAATTCGGAAGGCGGGGACGAGGGATTCATCATAAAATATACCGAAGTCCACGAACAAAACAGCGAAGCTATTCCGATCGTCATCGTGATCCATAATAAAATTTTATAATAATTGTCGGATTGATACGAAGAAGGTGCTGCTACTGCTGCTGCTGCTGCTGTTGTTACTGTTGTTGCTGCTGCTGCTGTCGCTGTAGGTCCATCGATGATAAACGCATCTGTTTCGGATGTCAAATCGATCGCGTCGGGCGAATATTCCGTTCTTAGGTAATAATTTTGCGGCGACGTAGACGAAGACGCACCATCATCGCTCTGATGACGATAATACTGGGATCGTGTCGGTTTTGTAATATTCTCACCGTCGGTTTCGATTATTGTCGAACATTGTCCGGCATCGCAAGCCGTATAGGACGACGACGACGACGAAGACTGTACAGCACCATGTGATGTTCCTTCCGACGTTGACAGTACATTGTCCATAGGTTCGTATATGTGATCAACGTCGACGGAAAATTTCTTCAAACGCGTTATGCTCGTCATAGGAATATAACCGGCAAGAGTGATATCGCTGTTTGCAGAACACCGAATGTCATCTCGATTCGACGTATCGATTTCTATCGAGCAAGCTGGACTCGCACATTCGACCGGCACCGCCGGCACTTTCGGGATCGCGTAATGACCGTCGGATTTGGCCATCGCTCTACAGTTTTCGCACACCGCTCGTCGATTTTTTTTCGCACTCCCGTTCCTCGTTTAATTCTACACTGCCATCTGTATTGCTATACCATGCGTACAGAATCGAAACGTTATCGACGAACGACGGTATGTTGTAAAAAAAGAAGAATAGCGAAATGAAAATATGTATTATAGCTCCCGTGTACGTGGTAGTCATCGTCGTTATGAGACGGCGGTTCCTCGCTCGTGTCTTTTTATTGTGGTGCGAATATCGCATCTTTCATTATCGCGCACATTTTTCCGGCGTCAGTTCGAAATCCCACCAACGAACAAGCGAATTCCACGAACGTATCGGTCTTTACTCCGATATCGTTTAGATGTTCATTTTTCAATTCGTACCCTCCGATTCGACTTGGATGATCGTCACTTTCGTAAAACGTCCGTAAACATTCGTCTTCGTTCATTTCGACGAACGGTATCGAACGATGTTGCGATACGATCGGTAAAGTTAACAGGTCGGTATGATACAAATGGTTGGTTAGGAACGCGTCGTTACTTACGTTCGTTGCGGTCGTCGTAGGAGAAACGACGTTTTCTAGAAAGTCATCGTACGCCTCGTCGAATACGAAAACTTTATCCTTGCTTTTCCACGAGCAAGCTTGGATATTCGTCAGACCGAATACTTTCGATCTGTCGAATCGGAAATAATCCGCTTCCGTCGAAGATAAAACGCGCGGTGGTACCGTTCCGCGCGATTCCAATATCAGATCGTCGGTGAGGGACGTTGCGATGTTCTCTTCGATGTTCAGGTACAGAGAGAAGCGAAGGAACGCGTACATGGATTTGTCTGCGGTGAAAGACGATATTACACGTATTTTACCCGTTTTGAATAATTCCGGCGCGTCACGAAACGTATGCAACGTTTTCTTCGACACCTTCCCACCGTCGTCTCGTGCGAAAATAAAAGAAGGTAATTCGTACTCGGCGATCAGTTCGTAGCGTTTGAGCCGTACAACGTCCATGTTCGTGCTAGCGGAAGCGTAGATTTTGGCCATGTGCGATTTATTCACGACCTCTCGTCTCGTCACAAGCGTGGGTCGTTGATCTACCAGACCTTGTCGGTCGAACGGAGTTCTCAAACCTCCGTTGCAAACGATCACATCGCCCGGGTATTCTACTAGATTTATGCGATCTCGTACGTTTTGGACGGTGATCACGACGACCGTGTCTCCCTCGCCGAAGGCTTTGCCGTTACACTCGGGGTCGCAACATCCGTCTCCGAGTTCTGTCAATTTAGCGTTCACGTATTTAACGGCGCAATCTCTCACGTAACTCCGACCGCCGATACATTCGACGTACGTTTCGCCCGAATAGATCGTTCGCAACGACCGAGGCATGGCGAGTTTACCGTTGGACCTGTCGCGACATACGTTTTTCGATTCGCATTTCAAACTTTCGACCGAAAATGTTTCGTCTGATCCGCAAGATTTCTCCTCGTAAAATGGAAACTCGTTCGTACACTGAAAATATTTCGCTCGATCGATCGGATGTTCGATCGTGAACGCGGGATGACGCAAGCACGTTTGAGTGGTCTCGTCGACCGATAAGCATCTACCCGCACCTCCGTATATCGTGCGCTCCGGGCAGTCGTGTAAAGTGAACACGGCGTTGTCGTCGCCGTCGCAACGACCGTATTGATTCGATCTATATTTCCACCCGATCAGACCGAACCCCGCCAAAGAACGAGACTCGGATAACGCCCTGTCGTCCGAGAATACTTGCAATATCGTGTTGTTGGAAAACGAACCGGTGATAGGAATCGGAAACGCGGGCGTGCGGCGAATATCATCACCCGCTTCGCATATGTTCACGGGGAATAATTGTTCGTTGTCTGTGGGGTCGAATCGGTGCGGCAATTTTATCGTTATCGATTTATCTAGCCATTCTACGTGGATATTTTCGAGCGTGGCCGATACTTTGAAATTTTCCTCCTGTCCGATCGATCTAACGACGTCGAACGTACCTCGATCGAATCGAAACATATATTTTACGTTGAATTTTTCCCGTAGCGACCTAGACAACGACGAACGCGATCGCGTCAACGGTAAGTCAACGTATTTGTACGGTCTGATTTGAACGGTACTATCGTTATCGAGAAAATTCAATTCATATACAGGTATTCTCAATGGTGGTGAAGACGAAGGAGAAGAACGAGAAACAGGGTCTGAGTGATCGGGAAGAACGACTGGAATGTACGGGAAATAAAGTTTTGACGAGCCTTTTAAAGACGGTCGTCGTCGTCGTAGATAGTGACAATAATTGATGATCGCTAATTTCGTTTGCCGGTCTGCGACGATCACGTCAAAATCTGGAGGCCGCTCGTCTAACGTAGATTTATTTGTAACGATCGACAAGATTAAAAACAACAAAGAACATAGTATCACGATTAATAGGAGCATCTTACAGTAAGATGGAATCCACGTTGGAAAAACACGTTACGCTGTATACGGAAAAATCGAACGTGGTGATCAAGGCTCGAATATTCCACGATACGTTCAAAAATATCGATTGGACGACGATACTTATCGTTACCGATCAGATAATTTTTTTAATAGATCGACAGTGGTACGCGTACGAAACGTGGTATTACGATAATACCGTTTCTTCTTCTTCTTCTTCTTCTTCCTCTTCTGATCATCCTTCGACGGACGATGTCGATACGAACGGATCGAATTATACGTCGATACGATTGAACAGAATCGAACTGGACGGTGTCGATCAACAACAACAACAACAACAACGTAACCTCCTTGCCGATGACCATACCCGTCACCTACCACATTTCACGCTGGTCGTTTTGGGGTCGAGAAATGAACGTCGTCGCTCTCCATCGACACCACCGCCTTCCATCATCCTGACTAACGAACAGTTATTCTACGATACGACGAGTAATTTCCATAATAACGTCAGACCCGTACACTATATCGATGTCGTCGTCGAAGGTTTTCCGGAACCTTCGTACGTCAACAGCGAGCGAAGTATTCGATTGTTATCGTACGGCTTATTGCGTTGTTTCAACTCCGAAAACGCCGTCGTCGATAATAGCCATCCGTACAAATTCGGTACCAGATTGTTGATAAATTTTCACCAGTTGGAAGTTATTTTTGCGTTATTCGAAAATTCGATTTCTAATATATTGACGGCCAACGTTAGATGTCACGCCGATTATCGTCGTCATCATCTCCCCGGCTGTACGGTTATATTCGTAGAAAAAAAACGACCTATATTATTTTATCAATTTATTTGTGTCGATAGAATAACGAACGATACACAAATACCTATGGACGAAGAAACTTCACGTTCTAAACGACGAAGAAGCGGTTCGGATAAGCCGAACGAAAACGACGATAATAACGATATCAAACGTAGAAGGCGCAAAGAACCGTCTTATCCGTTTTCCGTATAGTCTCCCTCTAACCTACGTTCATACAACACCGTCACCGCCAACGGGACAACAACCACCACCACCACCACCATACCGTTATCACGGTAGTTCCGTTAGCGATTATTTCGACGTGGACCGGAGAGGGAAGAAAGTGGCTACATGCAGCAACTCGAAGAAGAGAAAGAACTTACGGTCACGTTACTGATGGACGTTAAAAGTTTCTACGATACCGGTCAATTCGTACTGGATAAATACGGCGACGACAAAACGTGGTGTTACGAAACCAACATCAGATATAGCGGAAAGGCGACGACGCGATTGGACGAGATCAAAAGATATGTCGAAGAAAGCGATTATGGCATTCGTACGGATCGCGACGACGATTACGATCGATTTCAAGGGATGTATCGTGTCATCGTTAAAGATGTTCAACCTATACCCTACGCAGATATAGAGAAATTAATCGATCCGTTACACGACGATATGCTCAACGATGCGAACATCAAACGATTAGTATCGTCGTCGTCGTCGTCCGCAACATTTAACGATAAATTCTCGTTCCAAAGGAAACGAACGATGTCCAGATCGTCGACGATAGTGCCGTTCACGTTAGACGAACGAACGGAGATATTGGTGGAATGTACGTGGAAACGTAGCTACGAAGAAAGTCTCACTTACGAAGAGTTCAAACGGACCGTGCTGGATAATTCGAACGATACCGACGGTTCGTTCATACCGATTTTCGGTCAGTCACGAATATGTCTGAGAAATTTCCCCGATAAAAGGGTACGTTTTTCGATCGGTAAAGGTTACAGTTTCGGTGGAACGCAGCAAGGACGAAGACCCATGGACGAGTTTTACTATTTGGAATTCGAGAAAGAATTCGACAGTAAGCTATGTCACGATAAGTCGATGTCGTCCGCAACGATAAGAGCGTTCGTCGACGACGTACTCGCTCTGATACCCGTACCGTTGCTACGTGAAATCGTGGTGGGTGCCAAGCGTATTTGTATCGGCGATGAAAAGCGTATCGGTGAACTGATGCAAGATTACGCGCGAAATTTCACCCACGAATACGGCAAGTTCATGTCGAAAGTACGATTCGACGCACGCTCGAACATGACCAACGTTTTCGTAGCTCCCAAATGGAACGGTATACGTGGCACCGGCGTATGGGAAAATGACAAAATCGTCGTGCGTACCGTGAAGGCGTTGCGAGAATTCGATTTGCCGTCGTACTGCTTACAACGATTGATAGTGCAAGTGGAGATGTTTTCGAACGACGCCGACGACGACGACGACGATGCCACGACGAGCGGTATGAACGACATCAGCCAAGATCATATCGTAGTGACGGAAATATACGGCGTATCTTTATACGGTAAAAATCAATTACACGGATTCGCGTTCGATTCGAGCGATCCCAACACGAAGAGTCAGCCGTGCGCCGAAACGGACACCATCACGAGAATCGCACGAACTTTTCACGAAATCGATCCGATATATTCGCTAGAATTGATCTCGAAATTTCACAAGCACGACGATAAGCATTTCACCTATTATCATTACGATTATCCGCTACACTTGTTCGACGATTATTTTTTCTATTCGAAACGGAACGCAACGCGACACGACGAACAAATTGCTCGTTCGTCGGAACGGACGGACGGTAAATTGGCGATAGTTATATTCGGCGACGGAACGAAAAGTTTATACGTAAAATTGAAATTGTATCAAACGATCGAATTGATTTACGACTTGTGCAAATCGACGTTAACCAGCTACGAAAAGAACTTTGATTTCCTCGCCCGCGATCTAACGATACGCGATTTCGATGCTAATAAACTGCGATGGTATTCGACCGGCATGGACTCCAACATCGTCCTGATCGAATTCGTCATACGAAAAAAACAGCACGTATCCGACAACCCGAAGTACACTACCACTACCACCAATCGTACCGCTATCGATAGTACCACCACGACTGCTCCCGTCGTCGTTTCGAGTAACGTAAAAGGAAAAGGAGAAGAAGAAGAAGAAGAAGAAGATATCGAAGAATTATTGTTTTTATTGCGACACGTAGAACTAGTACAATATAAAATTAGATATGACAAATTCGAGGCAGATAATAATGGTAAAATCAAAGCTATATTACGTAATCACATATTGTGAATTAATTTCATTGAATAAACGATGTAAAGGTGTATTTTTGTTTTTTCTCATAAAGTTCCAACCGTCGTTCCCATCACCGATGCTCCCGCGGTCGTAGAAGGCAGATCGTTTCGATAGAATTTCCAATATTAACATCCCTCTGATCGTACTGCTTTCGGTCGAGTCGATATCGTACAATGCGAAATGTCCAATTTTCACGGATAAGTCGACTTCGTCGTCGGCGTGAAAGTCGTCGACTATACCTCCGTTCGATGACACAGTCGTCACATTATCGAACGTGTCTATCGGAATAACGGAACGTATCGTCAGATTTTTCGCATCGACGTTGTATACGAACGCTTGGAACGTCATACTACGGTCTTATTTTCACGTTCGTTCAATATTAACGCGTGATATCGTATCTTTTGTATTTTGCGAAAACGCTTGAGCGAGTAAATGACGAATCCGGATAGGGAACAAGCTACCGAGAAGCACATGGCCAGCGATATGGCATCGCTCAACGTGATGTTGTCGAAAAGACCGACCCATCCAGAAGTGGTGTCGGCGGCACCAGCAATGCCGTTCATGATATCGGTGATATTTCTCGTGCCAGTGTTCATGTCTTATCTCATAGGGCCATACCGTTCATTTCCGCGTTGTAATCGGTCACGTTCATCCGTTCTAGCTCTTCTATGTGTTCGTTTATATCGTAACGCGGCGTCGCGTCGGTATATGTTTTTTCGACGCGTGACGACGGCTCGTTGTCCCGGTCGTCGTTATTCGCTGCGTCGAGAAGATCGGATATCGATTTTGTAGTGTTCGTATTATCGTCGCGGTCGTCGTCGTCGTCGTTGTCGCTATAATCTTCGGTACAGCTATCGTCGACGTCCGACTGCATCGTCGATACGCTGGACGTTTCTTCGAGGACAGCGTTGAAATTCTCCAATTCTGCGTAGATAGGTTCGTCGTCGACCGGTTCGATAGAAGCGGATCGTTTCGTACGCTTATGTACGATACGGTCGTTCGGAAGGATGGAGAACTTTATCGTCTTCAACCAGTCACAGTTGTCTCCGTGATAAAGAGCTAAATTATCTGTTCGATAACTTTCGATCGAATAGCCATACTTTATGACACTGTTCACGTCCGCCATGTAAACGTCGATTAGCGCAAATTTCTTTCGCTGAGAATGCCGATTGGTGTCCAAAGCGACGGATGCAGGAAATTCATCCAAATAATCGGTCCGGAAAGTTCCGTTCGAGTTGCCCCAATACAACAATGTCAAATATTGTGACAATTCGGAACGACTGAAGTCCTGTTCGAACGTTTTCATGTTATAATCGACATCGTCGGAATCGTTCAGTTGAATCGCGTAGGTGGCGTGCAAAAGGATCAATACGTCGGTCTTTAACGTTGGCGAGCTCGACCTTTGAACGACACCGTATTTATTCTTCACTATACGAACCATCGCGTTCTGCCTGCCCGTCAAGAATTCGAAGTTGTCGATGTTCTTACCGAAAAGTAACTTTTTCGTTTCGGCCCACAGATCGGACAGCGCGTTTCGATTCTTCACGACGGCCGCCGATACTCCTACCGACATATTCTTTTTTCCCGTCACGTTACACTTGAGATTATTATACATAATCAGAGTTTGAAGCTGGCTAGATTTCTTGTGTAACCCACCGAACACGTTAATAGCGTTACCGTCATTAATCGTACTGTATATAACGTTGTCGTTGTCGCCGGCAGTCTCGCTAATTAGGATGCCACACGTTAATAGATCTTTGACCGACCATAGTTCGTAGTCGGTAATTTCTAGAGTCGACGCCACGTAGGAATATTTGTTGGTACCAATTTGCGTTTTCAATTTTATACCTTTTGTCGATTTATCTGGGACGAGTTCTGTCCACGATTTCGTATTGAACGATTCGTGATTATACGGGTAGCGGTACCGTTCGATAACGATATTCTGATCGGTATTCTGACGAGAGTGTGCTACGTAATAATCGACGAGATGCTCCGCGCTTTTACGGATCGATATAATCGGTACCATATCTAATAGAACGTTCAAGTCTAATATACGACTCATTCCGTCGTGCCATATTATGCTACCCATCGGAGTATTTTTCGATTTTTTGCTCGACCACACGTCGTTCGGTTTATCGACGCCGCCGCCGTTCGATATCGGAAACGACGACGGCAACGACGCTGTTGACGTCGCCGAACGTAATCCGTTACGCGATTCTTGACGTCGTCGTGGATCGTAACGGTCCGATATATTTTGTGGATTATCCATCGATGACGGTCTGTTGTTCGATACGGGAACCGGAACCGAATCATATCGATGTGATCGATCGATTCGTCGTTCGTCGATCGATATTTGTCGCCGCCGTTGCTCTTGTTCTCGTCGCTGTTGTTGCTGCTGCTGCTGCTGCTCTTGTTGTTGCCGGTCTCGTTCTCGTTGTTGCTGTTGCATCAGTCGAGCGTGTTCGTCCGTCCAATGTTTTTGATCGGAATCGTGAGACGTTTTATCTCTCGCAAACATAACGTAATACGCTAGGAAAGTTAAAATAAAACATGCCACTGCGATCGAAACGTACTTGAGAATTTGTAACACGTTCGGTCCAGGACCGTCAATTTTGTAGTCGATATCGAACACGGAAGACTTATTATTCGCTTCGTTAGACATGAGAGCATTCCGTTTCAACATCTTATTATTGCTTCCGACTATTTCGATATAGCGTAGTCGACAACGCACACCACCAATAAACGAACATCACGAACACGTTGAATACGGAACACCGTCCGTGATCGTACGTGCACAACGATTTCCTCAGGTCGTACAGCGAGCGATCGTTATAATAGACCGATAGCGGATAAATCGTTTCGATCTTATCGTCCGTATCGATATCTATGATTTTGATCGATTTAATGGTGCCATAATCGATCGACGACGACTGCGACGATGCTATCCTGTCCAACAAACGCAACAGATTATATCGTTTATTCCAACCTTTCACGAAGATCACGTCGAATTGACTCAGAATATCGTATACTATATCGTCGGCATACGGGACGTGTCCGACCGATCCGTCGATCATTATGTAATTCGCCGTCAAATAACGATTAGTTTTACGTATATTGCTATGCCTGTAAGGAGATCTGTCGTCGCCGTACAACTTGAATTTGGGAATGGAAAACATGATGCTGCGAATGTCGTACGAATAACTAGTGCGAGTCGCTCCGTAATTGTAATCTTCGATGTCGAACGGATAGTTTACTTGTTTCCAGGCGATTTCTTTTACGATGAAGTCGCCCGTCGAATAGTCTTGAAGCATCTGAACATCTAGAAGACCTATTCGTGGGAAATAACGTACGAATGCCATCGTTCTATTCGTTTATATTTTCGTGAATACTGTACGTTTTAGCGATGGATGCGATCCATACCTATCTTATATCTTGTTTCGTTTTCGTGATAACGAGAGATTCTTATGTGACGGCGTTCGTGTTATTCGCGATGGACGGTATGTAATTTACGATCGCTCCCGACGAAAGCAATTGATTTATAACATCTACGACAGTCACGATTTTCCTATTGTCGTACCGTTCGTGTGGTCTTATTTTCATTCTAGTGCGCACCTTACGCTTGAAATGAATCAACAGATCAGAAACGCTAACGGGCAAGCAAACTGTATGTAAATTTTGAAGCGAGTGACCGCTCGACGGATGTTTCAATTTAACAAACGTATTATTGTATCCTTCCGAACACTTGTTCGTATCGTTGGCTGACGTAGAATATACGTATATATTCGAATTCATATTCAATATGTACCAATTGAACGGGTGCACTATAACCAAGCGAGCGTCTCTACCGGTACTAATATCGTTCGTATTGGTGAATACGTCGGCGAACACGCCGTTTTCCAATTTCGTGGAAGAAACGAAACGGGCTAACATATCGAACATGGGTATATCGGTCGAATCGGTAAGCAATATCGTATGAAAAACCCACAAAATGTGGACCGATATGAGAAATACTAATATGGAATTCGCATCGACGATCATCTATCGATTATGCGATTATTTATGGTATGTTGGATATCGATATCTTACAAAATACGTATAGGAAAAAGAAATAAACGACATACTTGCACATACACGCACACACTTTATTTCGGAAAAAATAGTAAATTATTTACACGATACAATATTGTACAATCTAAAGGTTCAACCGCAAACGTCTTGGCCCTCTTCGTCTTCATCGATGGAGGAAACGACGTTATACACTCTGAAAGGTTGTCGTAGTTCGGCTTCTTCTCGGTCCATCTTCCGCAACATCCGTCTCATTCTTCGTGTCGATACATACGTTCCAAGTATACACGCTAGCGTCGAACCGATAATCATAAAAGCACCTACAGACCATATTATATATAGATGTAATGTTCGTATGCCGATACAATGCGGATTGCTCCCGTCGACGTCACAATGTCCAGTCAACGTGATCAAATCGGACTCGTTACTCGTACAATATTTATCGACAAACGACGACGACGACGACGACGAAGATGGGAGTGCTGTCGACGAGGGCAATGACGATGACGGACAAGTCGAATTCATGAAAAAATATCGACACGTGTATTTGGCGCACGTCGAACTAGTATTATCACGTCGCAAATATACGTTCTGCATGACGGAAACGTTGAACAACGACAACGAACGATTTTTATTTTTATACCACTTGTACGAATCGAAAACGTGCGGTATCTGTTTCGTCGTTATACTATCGTTGCACAAGATGCTATCGTGTTGGTAACAAGTAGACCACGTATAACATTTTTGACTGGATACGTTCCGACAAGAATCGTGGCTTCGTTGTATTCTGATCGTATCTGGTATATTTGCGACTGCGGCGGTGGAGGCGGTGGTGGCAGCGGTGACGACGACGACGACGAGAGCGGTAGTATTATTAGTACCGGGAGTAATCGAGACCGAAGCAGTACCGTTGTCGATCGAACGAATCGCAGCCCTTTCTTCATTGTTCATAAAATCTCGATTCGTGACGTTACGATTATTCGATTGTTCGACGACGATATTCGAACGATTTTGAGGTTGATTCGATGTTATCGATACGTTCACATCCGACGAATTTCCCATCGTTGTCGGCATCGATTTCGTCTCCGCTATCACGTCACTCGTCACATTTTCCTTCTCGATATTTGTCACCGAGGTCTTCTTCTTCTTCTTCTTGGGTATTATCCCGACCGACAACGATTTGTTCATGTCCAATTCTACGAATGTCGTATGTTCATCGTCATCGTAGATTTCGGTCGCCGTTTCATCGGATGTAGAGTTTCGTACAGAAATGGGCGGTTTCGCTAACGATGACTGTGACGATATCATGGTAGCTGTCAAGTGTTGCATCGAGATACATGTTACTACGCTCAGAACGACGAGATATCTATATGGTAATATCGACGACTTAGAACAACGTGTCATGATCTAAACCGAATATATACTTATAATAATCGTTTATGGTTTTGAGACCGCATTTATACGTGTCCGATTGTTGATGATAATCCATCGTGTTTCCGATCGATAACCGAGCCACTAACATATACGTCAGCGTATTCACCTCCCATACGCGACCTCCGGCTACGACCGATCTCATGTACGTCGGTGGCAACGAATTAACGACTTGAAACTTGAACGCCATTCTCAACAGATCGCTAACGTCACACTTGAAGAACCACTCGTTAACGTAGGAATCGAACAGAATCGGACACCACGATCGAAACTGCGGCCACAACGAGGACACCGCTTCGTTATCGGCCCACCATCTAGTCATTATGGCAACTTCGTCTTTGAAGAACTGTCTCAAGAAATACAATACTTCGGTGTGTTTATTGTTCGGCGATATAGACCATTTGACACCTTTCGCGACGAACGTAAAATAGAAAACTTTAAATGCTCGATACGTTTCGTATTGTGCGACTCTGGAGTACGTCAGAGTTTGTGCCGCATCGACGGAGAAAACGTACGTGGTGGCGTCGTCGGGCTTTATTTTTTGCAAAAGTGTGTCGGTCGCGTTCGTGATATCCGCGATGGAAATGTTTATAGTGTCACCTACGTGCCGATCGACACCGTCGTTACGCGTTTTTTTGGCAACAGTTGCGATTTCACATTTGATATCGTCGTTGCCGTTTATCGGTACGTACGAACAGCTACGATGATGCTGATGTTGACGACGGCGGCGTCGATGCGTAACGGTAGAGGTGTCGTTCGTATCCGCGCCCGGTATTTTCGTTTTCAGAAATACGGAAAAGTCTTTTTCGAGCATATTGATAAAACTGAACTCTATCAAAGTCGTTAATATTACGTGAACGACGTCCAGCTGTTCGTTGTCCAATTTCAATTTGTGTATCACGTTGAAATTGTATACGTTGATTATCAATAAACGCAAATTTTTGGTGTCGTTATCGGGGAACCTGTGAATAGACGACAATTTGAACGGAGACGTTTGCAGTCCCGACACGTCCGATTTGACGTTCCGTTTCATTATACGCGATTTAGAAGTAGTTTTCCCCGATCGTTTATTGCCACCCTTCATCTGACGCTCGATGGTCGACATCGGGACGACTCGAACGCAATCGTAGTGTTCCGTCAGCGTATTCAACACGTTGAAAAACATATCGTCGCACACGACGAAATAATTGTCGTTGTCCAACGTCATCGGATCGACTTCGCTCAGTTTTTCCAGTAACAAACCGAAATCTTCTCTCACGCTATGGAAATCTAATAGTAAATCGGTATAGAGTACGTTGAGGATGCGACCGTTGGTCGTTTTAGGAACCGCACACGACAACAATCCATTCAACGGTTTACTGCATCGCCTCATCTTTCTTATTACGTACGTTGGTGACGAGTGCCGTGGAAAATCGAACGAAACACGGATAATGGAAATTTTCGTTATTCATCGTCGTCGAACTCTTATTTGCCACGTAACGCTCCACCGATAAGGCGATTCTACACAAATCGGTCAAAGATCTAGATATCAAAGCGTTCCGTATGACGGGATATTTTTGAACCGTTTTAATGTCGTTCGAAATTTGCCGTCTTTGTTCGTTTATCTTGATTCGTGACGACGACGACGACGATGACGACAGTCGCGCATCTAATTTGCCGATCGCGTTTAGAAATTCGTAATATTTTCGGACGAACGGGTCGTCAGATTCACGACCTCGAATCGACGTAGCGGAAACTTTCAAAGCGTCAACGAAATAAGGCGAAACGTATTTTTCGAATATGAACCGTTTACTGGCAAACTGATACGACGGACTCCGAATACGTTTCAATAGTTGTTCGGGAGCACATCCTTTCTGAAACAAATCGCTAACCGTCACAGAAATCTTATATCGAATTCGCGACGGAAATTTATACGGAGTCGAATCGAGCTTACTTATCAGTACGGGAACGTCGGCAGCGACGTTATCGTCGTCGCGTCGTATCACACTCTTCGGATTGTGCATTAAATTATACAATAGAATCAATTCGGGAGCACCGTCCGTCAAGCGACATTCGTTGACGATCAATATGACGAATTGTACGAGCTTTTGGAGAAATTGCGATTCCTCGTCGGCGGCAACAGCAGCAGCAGCAGCAGCAGCAGAGACCTGTCGCGGTTCGCAGTCTGGCAATAGAGCGGATATGATAAGCTTCAGCGAAGGATCGCGATATTTGTCGATCGTCAGCAAAGCCAATATACGATTAATATAATAACCAAAATGGAAAGAATCCGGTCTATTTTTGAATAAATTACACATATCTATAGTTTTCAATTGTTCGATGAACGATTCGAATTCACCATAAGTTGTTTCGTGACTGGTCGTTTCAACTTCACTCGGTGGCGTTTGTTGCTGCTGTTGTTTTTCTCGCCGTCGTTGTGTTTCCGTCGGAATATTATCGAATTCGTCATCGTATATCAAACCATCGGTATCGTTGTTATCGTCGTTTCTCAGCCAATCTCTACCGAAATATCGATCCATCGCCGTAATAGATTCTCCACTATCTCTATTTCTTCTGTTGTAATCTTACTTGTGAACGGTAACGTCACGATCGTGGTGTGGACATATATATTTACAGACACGCTGACGATCGATCATCGTTCATCGTGAAAGGAAATCGTAGAAATTACGATATCGAAAGTTTATGACAGAATGATTGCGTGTGTGTGTGTGCGTGTGAGAGCGTATCATATATGCATGTTCTGTGTCTATCTATTTGTTCGTATGGTCTAACTTTGGAATCCACGAAGCGAGGAAATTGCCTAATTTGTTATTCAACAGGGTCGTATATCGTCTCAATACTATAATAACTACGTAGGAAATCAATAATACGACGACGATACCCAGTACGACACTCCACGGTTTGTGTGACATAATCGTCCAGAAAGAGTGCTTGTCTCCGTTGTTGAACGATGTCGATTGAAAATCTGGCAATGAAGACATGTTGGCAGAAATATATCGTGAATTACCACTACTCATCATATATATATATATATTATGTCTCGTTCTTATTATTGTTGTGATAATAGTCCATCGTGCGATACACGTGGTATGTCGTCGTCGTCGTCGTCGTCGTCAGTTTCTCGTCGACCCACCATACAATCGCGTATCATGTCTCGGCACAGATAATTCTGTATGGTGTGTAACCAGTTTTTATTGGTGAACGCGTCGTTATCCATCTTTGCCAACATTACCGCTTCTTTCGTCGTCCATCGATCTCCACCGACCAGTATCGCAGCGGCTATTATCAAATCGTTCGTTATAAACAGGAATCGCTTATCGTTCTCGGGCCACATAATCAATTTGCGCTTATCGCCCAGCGTGAATATCGATTCTAACGTTTTCCTGTCCGCTATGGGTTTTATTCGATCGTTCGTCGTTTCTTCGTTGCCGGCGACGTGAACGCGTCGATTGTCTTCGTAATCGTAGAATATCATCGGAAAATCCAATATCAACGTGAACGTTACATCCGGCCGTTTGTTAGTACTCACGTCCACCATATTTATTTTGCCGTCGTAGATTTTCTCGATACGAAAAATCACATCGACGGAAGTTATATGGCGATTCAATAAATTTAAATCGTTTTGAATATGTTGAACGTTCGAATTCGATCCCAAATCGTTCTCTTTCAGCATTCGATGATCCGTATTCGACCACGTTTTTATATAGTATCTTCCGTTTATCTTGTACGCCGACATCCAAACGTTACACAGGGGAGCGTAATTGCGCAGTAGCGGGGCTATCATTTGACGGTTCTCACGTGGTTCGATGGTTTTCGTCAATAACCCGTCTGAAGTTCGATAACCTACGGCCATAGTGCCTTCCATGATGGTCTTTGCGAACGTTTTGTAACCGTCCGGAAATATGTAAAATTGTAGTATATCTTCCGGCGACCAGTAATCCGTGAATACGGCTCGCTCCCTGCCGTCACCGTTCAACGTACAATACGCTATAGGTCTGTATAGTATCATCATGGTCGTAACGTTCAATTTATTCCGCATCGTCGCCATGTCCCATACGCCCCCCGCAGTTTTGGTCCACTCTACGTCGGCGATTATGTCGGGATCGAACAGAATTTCGTGAAAAGTGTACTTGTTTCCGGTGATCATCTCGCTCACACCGTACGGTATCAACGGCAGATCGGTGAAATGCGAGATATGAACGAAATTATCGTTCCTATCCAACGCGTGTAACATATCATCGATCAGCGCATTTTTCACGTACGCTAGTTCCTCTACACCGATCTCTTCCGGTATATACATCGACATGGCTAGTCTGTAGTATTTGTGGAAAGCGCTGAACATGTACGGTTCGCGTTGGACGTTAACGAATCTGCTAGACAAATCTGTGTCGAACACACAAGATGCGGGAATCAACGTCAACGTTAGATATACCAAAAATTTTCCGACTCGAAATCTAAATCGAACATCTTGAATATTTCCACCGTCCGGTATCATATGGTTACCTACGAGATTGAGGAATTCCGAAGTCATCAACGACCGTAACGTTCGCTCGGGAAACATCGAAATTATACCGTTCGTACCGAACAAGATTAGCGTACCCGCACGAACGGGCAACGTAGAACACCATTTCGCCATCCGTAACGTCGGCGATTCTATTAACGTATCGTCTCGAGATCGTGCCGCGACGGTCATAATTTCGATCGTTTTCATGTCGATCGTACGTTCGAAAATAACGCTCAGACTCCTGTCGTCTTTCACACCGATAACGACGAGAGCACTCCTATATATTTCGAGGAGTCTTCTATCTTCGTTCTCTAACACTCGTGTCTGTAGATGCGCTTCTATCGCATCGACCGCATCGCCGTAAGTAGTTTCGGCGCTCATCACGTCAATCGCTAGATTTCGAACGATAGCCTGGGTAGTATCGGTCGAAAGAAAAACGGGAAACACGGAGTCGTAGTAGAAGGTGCACGACGTAGGCGATCTACCGAACGCTAGACGACCCAATTTGATCAGAGTGGTAATTTTGGAAATGGACGATGAATTCGCATCGGAATCGATTACGACACGGTCACCACCTACACGTATCGTGCCATGCATTTGTCGTAAGAACGCAGGCGACGGTTGTGACGACGACGACGACGACGATGAAGAAACTCCATTTTCATCTGCCATTCTATTTCTTATAACTCGCTTTCCCATATATTGTCGTTTACGTCGCCATCCTCGCAATTATCGTCGTCCGTATCGTCTACGTCTATATTATCGTCGTCGTCGTCGTCGTCGTCATCCGTATCGTCGTTATTAACGTCGGCAGCCGTCCCGGGAACGTCACCGATAGCCAAGGTGTTTGCCAGAATTTTCGATTTGTCCATGCAAAGGACCGATTCGGTATTATCGACAAATAAATTTATCAGTTGCAACGTGTACCGTTTGTAGTTCGTGTGATCTACCATTTCACCGAACATGTCTTCGCTGCGATGATGAATGAAACTTTTCACGTTCCTCGCGTGATCCAATACGTCGACCAAATTCAATAGAGCACCGACATATTGACAAATCATATAATATACGTAAATGTCCATCAATGCCACGTCGTCGTACGGCTTCAGTTTATATGCGATAAGGCGATCGTGCAACATGATCGGAGTGCGCTGCTGCTGCTGCTGCTGCTGCTGTCGCCGATTGCGAGGCAATTCACAGTCCGCACGTCGCATATTCAATTTCCATATTCTATTTTGGTCGTCGGTCAGCGTGTGCTCCTTCTGAGAGGCGATATAAAAAATAAAATCTGTCGTCACGTCCAAACCCGACGGAGATATTTTCGAATCGCATAAACCGCTCAATCTCAAATATGGGAAAATATGTTCCATTTCTTATTTTTCAACAGAAAAAAATAAAGAGAGAGAGAGAGAGAGAGAGGGAGAGAGGGAGAGATTAACATTTAATCTGATACGTCTTTACGCCATACGAGTGGTTGTATTTGGCAGCGTTCTCGGCTTCTCGATTAGTCGATTGCCCGTCTCCAGATTCACTATTATTACCGTTGTTTCCAGTGTCGATTAGCTTATTGAATCTAAATTTATCCGCCTTTATAACCTCTACGTTCAATTCCGATTGTGATTTTTTGACGATACGAGGTTTATAGAGATCCAATTTGTCGAAACTGTATTTAATGGGTATCGTATCGTAGAATATAACGGAATCGCTGAATAAACCGCCACACAGCCCTATCAAGGGATGTCTGCCTTTGATCAATCGGATTTCTTTCGTTTTGCAGTTAAAATCGACAATCTGGTCAAAGTTTTCGATAGTATCGATGGCCTGAGATTCGTTGTTGATCGAATTTGTCGTGTTTGACATACAATGCAGAAAAGCTTCTGCTGACATAATGATATCTTATCTACTAGGGGTAGGAGAAAAAGAAAACGAATTATCGTATTACGATTCATTTATTGTACGATATCGGACGAACACTGATCGACTGTTTCGTCACGATGGTTGGCCATCTGGGAAAGAAAATTCGTTACTGAAACTGAAATCGAATTTATAGTTAACGACATACCGCAACGATCAACCCTCGCACATCTTCAAAAGTTCCATAACACATCGGTGGACACCGGATATGGTCACGACTAAGGATTGAACGTTTCAGTTCGGAAAATTCGTTCGGCAAATTTTCGTTCGAGCATCGATTCCGTATAGGTGTCAATTTAGACGTTTCGTCGCACCTGAAACATATCAGTATTCGACGATTCGAAAAAAAATATATATTTACAAAATACCGTGGGTCGTTTGTAACGAATTGTACGTTCTCGGGAGAAGTCGATTCGTGGCATACATTCGTTGAATCGCTAAGTGGAACTGTACGATTTTCATCCACCACATCGATATTCGAATAGTCTGAAAGTAGTGACATTTTCGCAGTATACAGTATGCAGTATGAATGTAACACCTCGAACAATCCGGAACTACTATCGATCGTTGTCGGATACGACCGGTGTATATATATATGTGTGCTCGATGAGGTGGGGGAGGGGAGTGCGTATCAGTCTATCGTAACAGACCCCAACTTCACTCGTATAACAAATCGACGAAAAGATTCGCACGGATACGAGGGGGGAACGCGTTGCCGATCGTTTTTATCGTTCTGGACGACGGTCGGGTTGACGTCGTACGAACCGTTGACTCAATACGGCCATGAATCCCGTGACGATACCCGCAACGATCGCGATCGATTTGTTGTTACTTCCTTTTGGATTACTTTCCCCGTCTACGATTACGAGATTTTTTTTATTTCCGATAAACGCGTACAGTTCCTTGAGATTGGACGATATCTCATCACTAGTTGCGTTTATATCGTCCGGTGTCATCATCGTCATATATTCTGGTTCCCGTGCTCTTATTACTGGGAGGTGACGTGAAAATCTATCATTTGTCGCGTTACGATAGGTAATACGATATTGTTCGAAATATCCGAATCGAGCGATACCGTCGTAACTCGATCATCATCATCATCATTGTCGTTGTCGTTGACAATAACATATTTCGGGGAATCTGCACTTATGATCGTACCGATTATCGAAAATACTGGATAATTCATATCGGTGACGGAAACGACGCGAACGGTATCGGTCAACGAAAAAGTAAGATTGGAAAATATTTTCTTCACCAAATCGCCAATTTTCGATTGTGAAGCGTTTGTTCGATGCATATCTGACGCTATATGTCGCATAACATCCTCGTTAACGTTCAATTTGGCCGAGTGAAACGAACGATGCACCAATTCGAGGTATTCTTGTGGAGTTTCCGGCTTGGACACGAGAATATTCGCAACCGAACGCCGGGTGATGGCTTCGTCTATATCTTGAAAAATATTCGTGGCACATATCATCAGTACGTTCGATTCGGCATCGGAGCTGCTGAACTTGTTCATTTCCATCATAAAAATTAATTTTAGCTTTTTATCGATGGGCTCTTCGCCGGCCGAACCCCTCCTACTGAATATCGAATCGATTTCGTCGATAAAAATGATTTTCGGAGCTACGGATCGGATGGCCCATTCGAAGATCGCCGTCAACAGTTTTTCACTGTCGCCCACGTATTTACTGAATAGTTGCGACAATTTCATCTCGTATATGGGTACGCGACAAAACGTGGCCAACGCTCTGGCCAACGAGGTTTTTCCCGTGCCCGGAGGGCCGTACAGAATGATCATACTATTACCGGTTATATCTCTGTTGCGTAGAATTTCTTTCGTTCTGCTGTTGCTATTCAACGAGAACATATGCGCTAGTTCTTTCAATTTCTGCTTCGTATCCGAATGGCCGATTATATGATCGAAGTCGTCGGTACGGGTTAGCGTTAGTTCGGGAATCACATGTTTGACGCTATCGTAATCGTTGTATTGCGACCCGCCGTCGCCGTTGTTATTCCCGTGCAAATTTAACGACATATGTGTGGCGTTCATCACGGATATAGTTTCTACGTTGCCAGACGAAATCGCACCGTCCAATCTCTGAATGCGATCATAAATTTGTACGATTTTATTGAGAATCAATTCGATAATATACGAACGATCGAAAGCTATGAAACTTCTATTTCTTTCGTGCTCGGTCGATTCTGAAGGATTCGGTCGCCGCCGCCGTTGTTTCACCCGATTCAGTGGTAACGTTACACCGGATAGCAGACAGCACGCGTTATACAACACCGACTGAGCCGAGGCATATCGAATTATCGCTTTTTCGTATTTACTCTCGCGTTCGTAATCTATGGCGTCGTTCGTTATACGTGCGACTTTCGACATTTCTTCGAACAGCGTCATCATGATCTTATGCTTCCGTTCGGCATTTCTGTTGTTGTTGTTGTTGTTATTGTTGTTGCCGCCACCGTCGTCACCGAAACTTTCGTGGTTTTTCGTGTTCGACATTGCCGTTATCGTATGTCGTGTCGATGATCTTTTCGCTTGCGCTCTATCGCATCTTATAAACGCGCTTACGACGGGACGACTGGAAAGGAAAGTCAATTCGAACAAATACACACATACGAATAGTATCGAAAGATATTTATTTTCGAAATACATTCAAGAAATATCGCGTATCAACATATCGTACCATATTTCCCGACTCCACTCGTGTGACAACCCAAGTTGGTGTTATATTATCGATGCGATAAATGTCACGTTATGTTACTCGAAATGTTCATAAGGGTGAAATTCGTATCTCATGACGGTCACGTGGACTGTAAACGGGTTAAAACAAATACGTACAAATAGTGTCGAAAGATATTTATTTTCAAAATACATTCAAGAAATATCGTAGGCAAGTGTATCGTGATGCGAGAGATCGTCGTGTAAGCGTACTCTCAACGACTCCCAATATCTTTGGAACAAACAATACGTATATCGAACGTCGCCTGTCGAAGAATGAAAATCCCCGTGCGGTTCTGAACACTGTGTCATCGAGTGTGCTTCTGAAAGATTCAATTGGGGTCCACCTCGCCGACTGTCAGATTTGACGTGATCGCTTCTACCCAACACAACGGTCATCAGAATTATTTCATTTTGGAACATAAAATCCAGCACGTATCGTTCGTCTTGCAGTTGTCGACTGGACAAGTTGATCCATAACGGTTTTACCATACCCGATACGGCTACGTCGTGATGATGGCCGCACGTCAAAATCGGTCTGTCCCTCGAGAGCGAATAGTAAGCTTGAGTCGATGCCTGAACGGGAGTATAATTGTTGCATACGTTGACACAATGTGCACATCTGAACTCTCGATTGTCGTCGATCGTGTGTTTTTGTAGGAACATCATATCGAATCGACTTTGCCACGTAACGAATAACGGAACATTATGTTCACGGAGACATACTTCGTGTACCATCTGAATCATCATTAAAGGATCCACGTTATGAGTTGACTCGTAACATCGATTAACTTCCAAAGTTTTCAATATATTTCTTTTGACGATCGCCGGTATAGAAGCGTCCGGATACATCGTCGTTAACACGAAATCGCTCGGTACAAATATGTCGTTTTGGACGAATTCCAATTTGTCCAATACGTAAGATTTTCCTCGATATTCGACTGCGATATTATCGTCACATATCGATGCACTAATGTACGCTATTCTATCGATTTTGTTCACGAATTCCGTATCTAAAGCAAACGGCTTCACGAATTCCGATAGCAAACGTTCTGCCATAAACCACAACATATTCTTTCGGTTATTCATTTCACCGCCGACGATACCACTTGACCGGTTCCTATCGTCGTCGTCGCTATATCTACTGGTACGTTGTATCGAGTGTCTGCTTATATGCGTTCGTCGATGACGACGATTACGGCGCGAGTATCGTTGCGATTGTCGTCGTATTCGCCTTCGTCCACATTCCCGTTGTTGTTGTTGTTGTTGTTGTTGCCGTCGTGGTTCTCTTTCGTAGGATCTCGTCGGGTACGTATCGCTTCGAACAACTTTATCGCGATATTCCCGTCGTCGTTGCCGTCGTAGTTCTCTTCCGTATGATCTCGTCGGGTGCGTATCGTTTCGAATAACTTTATCGCAATCTGAATCGTCAGAGAACAGATACTCTTCTTCGTCGTCGTCGTCGTCCGATGACAAGTCACGCGACACCTTCGATGTAACAGCACCGTTCACGTCGTCGTTATCGTCATTACTCTTGCAATTATTCTTACCGTGATAATCTCGTGACGACTTCGTATCATCACCATCATCATCATCGTTTGCAGCGTCAACATTGGTAACTTTACATTTTATGTCGACTTCGCTGAGCGACATCTCACCATCGTCGCTATCATTCAATAAGATACCGTTCATATCATCGACGAGATCGTTCCAGTCTGGCTCCGTCGTCATGGTCTCTTATTATTATTACTATTATCATCATCATGATCACGAAACTCGATGAGATCGGATCGAATGGAAAGTCATACAAAATAAACGCTAACAAAACTTTAATATAAATGTATTTATTCGTTCAGTAATCGCAATATATCAGTCAACTTATGAGAATGTACATTCACAGGAAATGATTTGAACGGTACGTCGTTAAATCTCTGCTGCTCGGACGAGGACGACGACGACGACGATTTGCTTCCCAGACACCTGTAAATCGTGGGCACTTTATTTTCACACAAATTGACGAAACAAATATACGTGAGGATTATTTCGTTTACAAAAAATTTATAAATACTATTCGAACTGGGTATATTTATGAATAAAATGTTCGTTTCGAATAACGTTCGCCTAACGTCCGTCAAATACAGACCGGTCTCCGCGTGGAACGCATCTTCGTTATTCTCGTATACAACGATCAACTTGTTCAAAAAAGTTTCTTTTGTGATATAAAACAAATCGGTGACTATATCGAAACTCGGCAAGGTAGTTTCGAATTGTTCGAAATAGCACAGTTTTAATATTAACCAGCTCGCGTTAATTAATACATCGTGACGCCCGACGAATTCGGCAGATTGGAAGTGTTCGGTTTTGATACGAGAGATTTTTTCTTGAAAATTGCGGATGACTTCTTCGTTCGCACTTGAGATGGATTCCTTATCGTGGGAGCCATTAGTTATTCTCTTACTACTTTGATCGTGGCTACTAGTTTCTCCGTTCGATTTGATTTTATTCCGAGATGTAGGTTGCTTGCGAACCTTTTTCGCTTTAGCTGCGGGTTCGACGACGGCTGACGCCTGTATCTTGCCTTCGCCTGCTGTTTCTGCTTCTAGTCTATTCACGTGTACATCTTTCTTCGTGGTCACGGCGACCGTCCGCGCTTCAATCGATCGCTCTAATTCGGACCCTTCCGTATCGTTCCCAATATCATCGTCATCTTCCTCGATCGTATGTGTGTCTCTTTTCCGTTTTTGACATCGCTTCTGATCAGATTTACCATTTTGTTTCTTTTTCTCACGAGCTATCGGGAGTTTGACCAGAAGTTGCGGTTTTATCGTTGCAGTTTCCACGGTCGATTTCGTTTTCGATCTTTTCGACGTCGATTTTTTCACCGGTGTCGTACCAGTTGGCTTAGTAGCAGTAGCAGTAGTAGTAGTAGTAGTAGCAGTAGTGGTATCGTTATACGAATCGGTATATTCACTCGTTTCCCCGTTCGTGATGGCGGTTACAGCGACGATAGACTTACTTGTTGGACGATATGTCGGATGCAAATTGTTCTTCACCGGGTTTAGCGGCTTGACGAAGATGGCATCGTCGGGATTGTACTCTGGAACGGCGTTGGCGGTGGCGGTGGACGCAACATCGAAACTGTCAACGTGCTGCTGATGCTGCTGCTGTTGTTGTTGTTGTTGTTGTTGTTGTTTACCCAGCACTCGTTTAGTTATATTCCGAAGTTGATTCAACGTATCGTCGGTAATGGTCAAATCAGAAATGATCGGACCCATTTCCATGTGTTTTTTTAGCTTGGCCAAACTTGCCGAAGACATCGTCGATGTTTCGCTGGTGAAATATTCACGTCGACTGACTGCCTCCCACCGTGACGCATCCGTTTATATAGCACCACGTGCGATCGTTTATTGGTCAATTATGTTTCATAACTCGACCTGGTAACCGTTCCAAATATACATCTATATGACGATGTCGTCGTTCGTCGTTATCGTAATTGGCGATGTTATTGCCTAACCAAATCGGTTCTACTACACCGTCGAGACGAAATTTCAAACACCCCGTTTTCGATATCGAATCGTATCCTCGAAGCACGTCCATATTTGGAATTATCGGCATTCGTTCGGAATTCGTGGAACACGCCACGAATGCCGTCCCCAACATCGTATGGATGCGTGGAGCAGATGTGAGCGTTGCGAACGCTCCCAAATACACACGTGGCCATTCGTTAAAACTGAAATATCCTATTTGATCGCAATGGCGTATCGGTACTTTATCATTGAAAATGCGACAAGGTATAACTGGGAACGGCGTGAGGGCGTTACATAATCCGGGTAAACCTTCCGCTCTACTCGATCCGTCATATTCGTATTCGAAACGTAGAGTATCTAAAGGGAACGGTGGTGTAGCATAATCGTCCGGGTACGGAGCGTTATACACATAAGCGTATAGCCACTGGTCGTCGTCGTCGTCCTTGCCGTTGGATGTCATGATCGCGCCGCGGTCTTACAAGTTGCAGCGCATCGATCGACTTCCGACTGACCCGTCACGTTCCGTAAGCGCACACGAACGTGTCGCTGCACCCTCGAAATCCGTCCGATGTCGACGAGATAAGAAGCACACCGGTGTCATAATTTCGAGGGTGCCACACGGGGTACAGCGTACCACGTGTGGCACCCGCGAAACCGGTACATATCCTCGGAATTCGTGCATTTCGAGGGTGCATCACGGGTACGCGGTGAACAACGATGCACCCGCGTCGATCGTTCCGAGTAGACACCGGTGTCGACACCGGTGTCGACGCTGGCGTAGGCACCGGTGTCGACGCTGGCGTGGGCACCGGTGTCCACACCAACGTCTCAAAATCTCGAACGATGTGTGCAATCGCGGTTACGTTTGACGGCATCGCGCGCAGTTTGTGTCACGTCGCAGACAACGCGTACTCGACGGTGCGACGTTATCAGCTCCCGGTGTTCCGTCGAGTTCCAATAGTAAGACACAGAAATGAGCGGCGTGCCGGTATGTTTTCGATTGAAACCTTTTTATTGTCACATGGACAACGGACAAATTTATAATATAGGTAACACCACCGTGAAAATAACGATGACGCGGAAGGAATTGTTGGATATTATCGACATTTCTGTCGGTGTCCTCAAATTATACGAACCACGTAGTTATAAAGCGGCGACGACGACGACGACGACTACTACTACACCGAAAGATCGTAATGGTGCATCACGAGATGATTTTACGTTGAGTGCGATGAAGCAGCACGTCCGGCCCAAAATACACAATTTATGGAATAAAATAACCACCATAGTTGAATCGAACGAATCTTTACGAAAAGTAACGAACGCCATTTTAATAGATAACGTGGACAGTATCGAGAACACGTTAAATTACATATACTCGTGTGTGATTTTACAAAAAATATGCGCTGGTGAGGCGAACGACGAGAACGATGCCAATAAAATCAACACGCCAGCGCCGTCGTCTCCCAGCTCGCTGAAATGTGACGAATTCTACGATTTGATATCGCACGAAAGTTATAATAACGATAACGTGTTGGCGACGACCATGGAACACCTGTGGACACTTTTAGACGATATTCTCTTCTTCAAACCGATATATTCCATTCTACAAAATTTATTAGTATTTTACATACAAATTTACATCTTGAGTAACAACTCTATATCGTTCGAAGAAGGAACGCCATCGGTCACGAAGGATATTACCACCGCGGACGCGTTGGGCAATCGAATGGGTTGTTTCATAAAACAATGGCTGTTACAGGGTAAAGACACGAGCGTTCGCAATATTTATACGTGCGTTTTGAACGACGACATATTCCACGACTTGGCGAAGCAACTACGAAAATACATATTGCACAATCGCGATCGATATAACGTGCTCATCGGCCGAGACAATTTCGTAAGCGAGGAGGTGTTCACCAATACCTTGCTGAACGACAAAAAGGGCCTGTATCGGAATATGGACGATCTGTCGATTTTCGTGAGAAATCACTTGAATTCCGTTATCAGTAGAAAAATTAACGACGACAACAACGACAACGGTAGCGATAGCAGCAGCAGCGGCGGCAGCAACACCACTACCACCAGGCTCGTAGAGGACATTCAGACGGACGTCCTTATACCGTGGCTATTATTCGAGGGTTTTTGTGGAGCACCGTCGTCTTCGTCATCGTTTTACGATAGACACCTGAGCGTATTGAAATCGCATTCGTTACTTCATCTCAAGAACATTTCGGACAAAGATAACGGCAATTTGGTGAACAAATGCTTCGAAATTATAATGGCCGATTCGTTGGTCGTTAATGATACGATCAAAAGTTGGATCGAAAATAAGTATATACTGGCGTTACAAGAAGTATACGAAATGAAGAAATATATCACCAAAGTATTGGAAACTGACAAAACGTGTACGATGAAAAATAAAAAATTTTCGAAATAAATTTTAAATATTTTTATTCATAACTCAACAAATTATTACAAAAAATCGAAACATCTCGCATTTTTTGTGGTAGTTCGCCTCACTTGTTGGATTTTTGGACGGCAAATTTTCTGGCAGACCAATTCAGCGATTTCATCGTTCGTGCGAACCACATAAGGTTCACTGGAAAGATTTATCAATAACACGGATATTTGTCCGCGATAATCTTCATCTATTATTTCGGCTCCTACTGTAACACGACGATTTACAGAAAGATCCGATCGGGGAACCAACCTGCCACAGTAACCGCGCGGTAGTTGTATACGTATACCTACATCGACGAGCCTCTGACCTTTCGCTGGAATAATGCAGTCTTCGACGCTACGCAGACACATTCCCGACGCTCGACTTGAGGTTCGATCAGGTAGACGAGCCTCCTCGGAACACAATTGGACACGTAATGTTTGACCCATTTTTCGATATTCTATCCAAATAGAACGTCAGCTAGTCGTGCGAAAAGAAATACAGCTTCGTCGATGTAATATTGAAGGACGTGACCATAAAACATCCAATTGGTGGTGGTTGCGTTCATTGTCGACACACGATATCGTGTAAAGTGTACGACATTTCATTCGTTTCGGCGAAGATATAGTCTGACGCATCCCCACTATCTGCATTGCACTATATAAATTCCAACGACCTATTGTAACAATCAGAAAATGTTCTCCCGCTATCGCCATCGCTAACGGAGAATAACTCACGCTCGTGCGACAGTATTAATTCGCGAAGCATGGAAACAGTGCGCGTATTACGACGAGCCATAGCAACAAAATATTCTGCACCAAACGGCGAACATGTGGCCATTTTTGTATTATCTCGTTTCGATAACCTTTTCCACATGTATAATACGATATCGCTGAAGGTGGACGCAGCTGTAGAAAAATTCACGCTTTATCACCTGCTGGACCTATTTGCCCGGCTAACGAACCAATTCTATCATAATTTTGATTTGCTATCGAACTATTTTCCATACACCGTCAAGAATCACAACGATTTTCTATGGGGTAATCCAATATTTATCGTTGCGTCGCTGTCGAGTACGCCCCACAAAATGTGTCGCTGGGTAGATGAAAAGATTCTCCTTGGTCCATTGTTACGCGCCGTAAGAAAACCAATCGGATATGTGCAATTGTATACATCCAGCAACACCAGATACTTTACGTTTGGAGTCAAACGCAATAATAATTCATCGGCGCAGCCGGAGGAAGAAGGTGAATATAGACTGTTGTTGATCACGCCATATCGAATAGTTTCGAATACCCTGTACTGTCGCGTACAATGTGTAATATTCGTTTGATGAAATAAATAAATACCAAAGTGACATAGTCTTTTTTTGGGGGTGATGGTGGTGGTGGTGGTAAAGAAACAACAGAAAAATAAAAATTATAAAATCAATTTATTCATATCGACCGAAACGTTATATGTATCGTCGATGGCACTATAATATCGAGTGAATTCCTCGTGAAATGCATCGGTCAATTGTTTAGCTGCACCGAAAGGTTGTCCGTACCTATTTAAGGAATCTATTATCAAATCGGCCGGTACTCGAGCGTAACATCCATCTTGCGCTTCGATCTGAACGGTATCTTTCCATTTGTAATAGGGATTCGTTTGGATTAGCCATTGCTTCCGCCATGCCGCCGGTAAACTGGGTAATTTTTTTACGTCAATATTCACTGGTTTGTTGATGTCCTCCACGTATCGAAACCAAGAATAGAACATACTGATACTTAGCAAACCTTGTTTTATGGCGTCGTCGTGTAAGCCTGATGACACGTAAATTTTCGTTTCTCGATTGAAGAACACGAACGGTAAGGATCCTTCGTTGTTGATAACGCTATTGGTCACCAGTTTGGATTTGTTGTGGAAACAATATTTATAGATGGCTTCTCGTTCTTTACTGTTGAAATATCGGAACTGAGCAACTTCGGGTTCGGTGATGTTGTCGTGCCAAAAATCGACTTTGATGTGAAGAATACGCTCGACCACGGCCGAATCGTACGGACACGATGGTGGATCGTTACACGTGTACCACAACTTCGATAGGGCGTAGATGGCCGCGAACACATTGCCCACGTTATTTCTATACTCGATTTTACTTTCCGATATGACTTTCTTGAAGCCGCTCGTGAACGTCGCAATCTCGTCCTGAACCAACATCATGTTCGTCACGTACATCAGCATGGCCGGTTGGTTTTCCTTGTTCGTGTCCGTCGGTTCTTTTGCCGAAGCCGAAGTACGGCCGTACTCTCGCAATATGTCGAGCAATTTAGTTTTACCTCCGTGCCTATGACCGCAAACTATGGTACACAACTTGGACCATTGTCCGGGAAATTCGATGCTTAGAATCAACTTTAGCATTAAATCTAACGTACCGAAATCGAACGAACATAAATAGAATAGGTACGTTAACGTGAGTAATACATAGTCGTATTTCACTTCTTCGGAATTTTGTTGTAAATAGTAATTGGCTCGTTTGTATCGATTCGGATGCGATAGGACGTAACGTTTCAATATGTCGTCACGGCGTTCGTTTCGTGATCCCACGTAAAAAGCGTACGGTAAAAGAATTTCCGCTTGCTCGTACAACCACCGTATCACGTCGTATCGCCCGTTTTCTATCCAACTCAGTATACTGGCCGGTAGGACGGATCGACGGTTCGAGCGACGCCGACGGCGACCTAATCCCCAGATGAACGACGACGACGACTCTTCCTCTCCGGTGTTTCCACTTTTATCGTTATCGCGTTCGTCCCCGTTATCGTCGTCGTTGTCGTCGTCACTATTCACAGCCTGTATCAAATCGGCGAACGATGGAATATCGAACACCGTCCATTTCGGTAAACGTTTATACATGTGAACCGTCACTATGAAACATATCAACTTTAATCGGAACGGTAACGATTTTTTGTTTCGTACCGCGCATTCGGCGATATTAGTCATCGTACGCGAATCGAATTCTTTCATGATCTTGGCGAAAGTCGTACGTAAACTTGACAATATCGCTAAAGATTTCACTTTGGATTGCATCATATGTTTATTGGACGAGAGTTTCTTCTGATTGGTATTATTATTATTATTATCGTCGTCGGTATATTGCGGGTGGAGAGTAGTCGACGATCCTTTCCGTACGGCATAATCACGATATAAATAGTCTTCTTTGCTATCTACGTTATCGTTATCGTTTTCTTCGTTGTCGCGTAACGCTGAAGACATACGCCGGCAAAAGTCCGAGCCGAGCGTATCTATCCCAGTAGCTGTCGTATGTTTCGACCGAGACGAATCGTGACCAACGGTAGTGCTAGCAGCAGCAGCAGCAGCAGTAGTAGTAGTAGTAGTAGACGCGGAAAATTGTCTTTTCTTCGTAAGCCATTTTAATCGGGTGCGAACGTCTACGATTCCCCGGATGGCTGCGATGTCACGACACAAGTCACCTTTGGTATATATCTGATTGGAGTAATTACGTTCGACGTTATTGAGCAGAGGTAAAATCGTAGTGGATGTGGTTTGACGAGAAAGAAGATATTCGTTTCTTCGTATCGGTGGAACGTAAGTGGGATGACTCGATCGTTTCTCGAAAGTCGTCCATCCCAATTGTATCGATGATCGCCTATCGAAAATCGCGTGCACCACTTGACTAACGTCCAGTTCTTCGCTAGTCACTATTTTAGCGTTGATCGCTTTGACGACGATACTTTGTACGATGCAATTGATTCTGGCGAAATTTCTTATATGTTCGTTCTGTCTGGAGTTCGACGATGACAATGATGATGATGATGATGATGATGATTCGGTGAAGATCCCGTCTAGGAATACTTCGATATCTTTGTGCGGTTTCTTACCGAGCAGATCTACACACATCCTGTAATCTTTGATATTCAACGAAATATGACCGGCTGTTTTCGAATCGAAAAAATCTCGTACGTCGTTGTTCTCTTCGATAACCAACGGTACTACCGGCTGCGTCATGACGAATCGCAAAGACGACCGATCGATGTCCGCTTCCATGTCTATCAGAGCACGCATTCCGTCCACCACGGTATCGTAGATCGACACGTCCGCCCGTCCCACTTCTTTTATCGGATATTCTCGCATCAACAACGATTGCGAACCGCCACAAGTGATCTCTCTGAGTTTCAGCACCACGTTAAAGTAAGCCGGAGTTTTTATTTCGTCGTATACGTGATTGGTCCTATACAAGTAATTTCTACCGTGTTTCTGGTCGAACGGTTTGGCATTGAAGATATCTTGCAAAGCGGATTGACTACAACCGATTTTGTCGGTAATAGTTTTGTATGCCGTGTGCACGTTAACGAATTCTGTGCCGTTATACATGTACGGTATGCCGTTCAACGTAAACGGACGCCAATAGTATTTTTTGAACATCGTCAACAGATCTCTATTGACCGTCGTCATTTTTTTGGATTTTTTTGCGTTCTTTTTCTTATCGTTCTGTGGTGGACATTTTCGTTTTCTGCTACTGCTATCGGTCACATTCGAATTCAGTTCTTCGGTCCTGTTTCCGCTAAAACTGTTGAAATTTCCGAAGGTGTCGTTAGCATCGCCGGCCGAATTATTCGATGTCGTCGTAGCACCATCCTTGTCGACGTACAAATAACGAGGAAAATGTGTTTTGAACAATTCGGCCGGTGCCCACAGCGACAACGGATCTCTAGAACTCGCCGTGAATTTGACACAGGCAAATTGGATCACGAACGATATCATAGCGGTGCTGTCGCTAAATTCTGACATCAATTTGTTCATCGTATCTTCCGGTATATAATTATAGTAATATAGGTAGGCTTGCAACTGTGTCGGATGTATGGATGTTTCGTGATGATACATTAAGGACGCACAAAACGAAAACACGTTGTAATTGGTATGTTTCAATTTCGCCAATCCGCTGTTCGTTTCATCGTAACCGATGTCGAATTGGAAAGTCGGGAGATCGTTCGCTCGGTCGCGCACCCTCCATCTGTTCTGTCTTTTATCTTTTTTACGACCATACGGTTCGTCTAATTGCTCTTGTCGATTTATGTCGGTCATGATGGATACGTAAGTTCCATAAATATCGCTCAATACACCCGTAATCATGTTCCACTTGATGCACTCGTTAATGAGGATTTTCATTTTCTCCAACTTAACTTGTTCGGTGTATCGTTCGCTTTCGTCGGTTTCATCGTCGCCACCGCCGTCGCCGTCGTCGTCGTCGTCGTCGTCGTCGTCATTTCTACAACCGTCGTCCCCGTTACGACGACCGGAATACCGATGGCTGTTCGCGTTCGCTATAATATAATCGAAAAGTACCATAACGTAACGATCCGACAACGTTCTATCGAAATATTCGATCAACAATATTTGCCACATATCTTCGCTGATGATATCACACTCGTAGATCGTATTACGAACGTAACTCAAATCGGTGATCATGCTAAACACACGATTCGTATTTTCGTATCCCTTCTCGTCGGTATACTTGAAATGACCCTCCAATATATCGATATTACCTCGTTTTTCTACAACACGTTCGGGACCGGTGACGGTTACGGTTGGGACGGATGACGATGAAGCGACACCGGCAGCGCCAATAATCGTTCTAACGCCCTTATTGGCATTTTTCAAGTCTGTTTTCTCGTCGAAATAAGGCAGAGCCACGTCGTGTTTACGTGACATTTCTTCTTCTTCTTCTTTTTCTATGATATCTTCATCGCACGGTGAAACGGTGGTCTGCTGCTCAACTTGTTGTTGTTGTCGTCGTCGTCGTTTCCGCTGACATCTTTCCGTCCTAGTATTCTCGTCGATGGACATCTCGTTCGATATACTCGTGGAATTCGAAGCGATGAGATCGTCGTCGTCGTCGTCGTTATCGTTAGAGTTGGAATATTCGAGATTATGGGACGACATCGACGACATCACTTCTTCGTAATTTTCGACAAACAACCAGCGACAAAAGGTTTTCTTACGATTGATCATTCGATTCGGTGTAATAGTGTATAGAATATCGTCTCGATACGATTCTATCTCTCTGCGATTGCTGTGTATTTCCATACATTCTTTATCGAGAAAATATTTCTTTTGAAATTTGAAACGAAATTCTCCGTCGAAGCCACACCACACGATTTCTTCTTGCGACGAATTACGTTGATATTGAGAACATTTTGTCGCGTCCGTTCCGTCGTTCGTATATTTCAAACTGTAGAATGGGTATACGTATTTTGGGATCGGTGATAAAATATCCACGTCTGTTATATCGTTTTTATCTGCAGATGTGAGCGTGGACGTATCGAAGTTGTACAGGAAAAACGTATCGGCGTGATTTCGACCGTACGGCAGTACGAACGAGGTACACGATTCGTTCAAAAATAAATCTAATTCCTCCGAAGAACTCGTCTTGGCTCGTACTCGATTCAACGTGCGTATTAATGCGTACAGCAAATGATGGTACATACACCGATCGACGTTCACATCGTGAAATATCATATGAAAGCCGTGCGTTTTCCCAACGGTTATAACGACCGTTCCCACGTATCGTATATGTAAAATTTTCTCGAACATTCTTCTCACCACCTCACATATAAATTCCACGTGTTTTTGGGATTCGCACCGCGCCTCTCGAGTCTGTGATTTTTTCTTGCACTCGATACAATCGAAAACGAACACCAATCGATGAACTAGTTCGTACGATATTACGACGCTACAATTATGTGGAACATCGATCGCTCGAATCAGAGTTTCGTAATTTTCGTGGGAAATTGTAAACTTCGTCTTGGCATCGTCCGAAACTATCATATGAATCCGTGCGATTCCACGACTCGTCAGCTCCCCATCGTTCACGTCCAATTGTCGTAATACGCCGTCCAGAAGATATCGCTTATAATCGACTTTCGGGAACTTTTTCAATATACTGTTCAATTTCAACGTTCCAATCGAACAATCTACGACGGTATCACTTGGAGAATTACAGATCGTTTCGTCTTGCGTGTTAGTGTTCGACATGTCGTTAGACAATATTAGCGATAGAGGTGTCGGTATGGATGCGACTATCACCAAATTAATTTCGACGATGACGGTTTGTCGTACGTCGGCCTGTAACTTTATTTTCGTCGAACGAATAATTAGCCAACATATGCGATATGCACAGCACAATGAATAATAAACTACTGACCATATAGAATACACAGTTATGTATATTTATAGGTGATCCTAATGATGCGAGCGACGTCGTTGTATCCGCGTCACGGTTATCGTCTTGTAATAGTGACAACATTTCAACGGGAACATCGACGATCGTTCCGTCGTCTTTGTCTACGCGAACTACTCCACGATCCGACCATTCTGTCGTGCTCTCGAAAAATTTCATCAAACGATCGACGTCATCGGGATACATGGCACCGATATTATGTTTACATCGTAACAACCACCAAGTCCAGAACATTTTATACGCCGATTCGTTGGCATACCGCGAACCGTTCCCTTTCGTCATCATCAATTCTAACAGATCATTTCCATCGTCGTCGTAGATATTGTCACGGTACGCGATGAGCGAAGAAACGTCGACATTCGAATTAGCGTTTGAATTCCTCTTCTTTACCAACCGAAATCTAATCGAATTCGCTTTCAAACGCTCAGACGAGATAATCGAGAATATATTACACCAACGCGAACAACACGGACGGGATATTTCTGGCATTTCTTACTGTTACTAGCGCGTGTGATTCGCACGTAATTCTCGTTCGAAAAACTAATATGTCTCTCGTCATGCACTCTATCGTTATCGAGAAACAGTTTTGTCTCGAATGAAATTTGTTGAAACGAAATCGCACCGGTGGATTCCTTCGAGCTACAGAAAATTTGAACGTATATCTCGTTCGAGGAATGAAACAGTTTTGTCTCGAGTGAAATTTGTTGAAACGAAATCTCACCGGTGGATTTCTTCGAGCTGCAAAATCTTTGAACGTGAATCTCGTTCGAGAAATGAAATCGTAAAATATTTTCTGATGAACAAACTTTGTCCGCGTAGAATTTCTCGTCGAACAAATTTCCAAACTCACAAGTTCCTCGTCATGCGCACTAGCTCCATCGAGAAACAGTTTTGTCTCGAATGAAATTTGCTGAAACGAAATCTCACCGGTGGATTTCTTCGAGCTGCAAAATCTTTGAACGTGAATCTCGTTCGAGAAATGAAATCGTAAAATATTTTCTGATGAACAAACTTTGTCCGCTAGAATCTCTCGTCGAACAAATTTTCAAACTTATATGTTCCTCGTCATGCGTACTAGCATCATCGAGAAACAGTTTTGTCTCGAATGAAATTTGTTGAAACGAAATCTCACCGGTGGATTTCTTCGAGCTGCAAAATCTTGGAACGTGAATCTCGTTCGAGAAATGAAATCGTAAAATATTTTCTGATGAACAAACTTTGTCCGCCTAGAATTTCTCGTCGAACGAATCTCCAAACTTATAAGTTCCTCGTCATGCGTACTAGCATCATCGAGAAACAGTTTTGTCTCGAATGACATTTGTTGAAACGAAATTTCACCGGTTGGATTTCTTCGAGCTGTAAAAACGTGGAACGTGAATCTCGTTCGCGAAATGAAATCGTAAAATATTTTCTGATGAACAAACTTTGTCCGCTAGAATCTCTCGTCGAACGAGTCTCCAAACTTAAAGTTCCTCGTCATGCGCACTAGCTCCGCCGAGAAACAGTTTTGTCTCGAATGAAATTTGTTGAAACGAAATCTCAGCGGTGGATTTCTTCGAGCTGCAAAAACTTTTACAGTTGTGACGACTCGTCATCGCGTGACGTATACGTGACGTAGCACGGGGGCGACGAAAATCGTGGAACGCAACTTTCAGCTCTCGCAAGGAGCTAGCGTCAAATCTAAACAGTCAACGGGGCCCTACATACCCCCATAGCACCCCCTGCACCCTATATATATAATATATATATATATTATATATATAACCTCCGCGACGGCCTGCTCCTTCTTACTACTACGTTGTTCTTACTCTGGTCAAGGAGGTTTAGGATCGCGGGCGAGAAGCTTGCTGATTATATAGTTAATTTGGGGTCAGCTGAGTGAATACTCGATTCTCATTGGACTAGAGCCAATTGACGTCACGAAAATCCTAAAATCTACTGATTTCTGACGAAAATCACGGTAGAAGGGGTAAAATTTTGATCAGATTCAATTCAGAGTTCTGAGAGCGAAGTCGATTGAGGTTAGATTGTACAAAATTAAACCCACCCCATCTATAGATTTAGTAATTTCATGACATGCATAAAACATCTATGGTAGATTTGATACTGTACACGTTGATTGGAAGTTCAAGAGAATTCTACCAGATGGCGTTCATCTACTTATTGTAACAAATGGATATAACGTTTCGATAGGTGGCGCTCGTCAAATTGTCACATCGGAATTGCATTATATTTCGAAAGATAGCACTTTTTACGTTACTCTGACGAAATTGCATTACATTTCGATAGATGTCTCTGAATTTTATTATCGAGTCATCGAAAATTACTGTGAGGCTTATATGCGCGTTTTCTTGTATCGTTGGATCTATTTTTACAGTCACACGAAAGGTGTATTGAAAAATTTACAGATAGAGTGGGGTAACAACGCGTATATAAGAAAACTTTGAACGTAGCTCTCGTTCGAGGAATGAAACAATATTTAGTTGTAATATTATTCATAGATGTCATTTGGGTGAAATTCGAATTGGTATATAATGCGAGCGTGCTGACCAAGAATGTCAGTTACTTTTCAATCGTTCAATCGAAATAATGTCACAACCGGCAAGTGTTAGCGAAACCTATCGAAAGCGAGTGGTGAAAAAAAGACCAAAAGAACACGTTCCTCCTGTATACGACAGACCAGGCTGGGAGGATCTCTGGGCAATGATACGTCGCGACGACGAGCAAATTATCAATTGGACCGACGACGAGGCGGAAGACGACGAGTTCGACCAATTATATGAAGATTATTCTAATACTCTGTCCACCGATAACGACAATCGACAAATTCACCGTATAGTGACGAATAATTCCAAAACTCTATCACACAACAGCAACAACAATAACACTAATAATCGAAGAACTGCTTCGATGAATAAAGAACCGGGTTACTCGTAAAGAATTCCATAAATGTATAACATTACGAATAAAATTTAAGCTAGATAAAATGTTTTCTTCCATTTCTTCCATCCCGCAAGCACTGATCTCAGTGATCTCGTGTATATTCCACCGGTGGCTTTCTTCGAGCTACAAAACTTTGAACGTAATTCTCGTTCAAGGAATGAAACAGTTTTGTCTCGAGTGAAATCTGTTGAAACGAAATCTCACCGGTGGATTTCTTCGAGCTACAAAAACTTTGAACGAAACTCTCGTTCTCGAAATGAAATCGTAAAATATTTTCTGATGAACAAACCTTGTCCGCCTAGAATCTCTCGTCGAACGATTGATTGTTGAATTGAAATTCCACCGGTGGATTTCTTCGAGCTACAAAACTTTGAACGTAATTCTCGTTCAAGGAATGAAACAGTTTTGTCTCGAATGAAATTTGTTGAAACGAAATCTCACCGATGAATTTATGCGAGCTACAAAAACTTTAAACGAAACTCTCGTTCTCGAAATGAAATCGTAAAATATTTTCTGATGAACAAACCTTGTCCGCCTAGAATCTCTCGTCGAACGATTGATTGTTGAATTGAAATTCCACCGGTGGATTTCTTCGAGCTACAAAACTTTGAACGTAATTCTCGTTCAAGGAATGAAACAGTTTTGTCTCGAATGAAATTTGTTGAAACGAAATCTCACCGATGAATTTATGCGAGCTACAAAAACTTTGAACGAAACTCTCGTTCTCGAAATGAAATCGTTAAATATTTTCTGATGAACAAACTTTGTCCGTCTAGAATCTCTCGTCGAACGATTGATTGTTGAAATGAAATTCCACCGGTAGATTTCTTCGAGCTACAAAACTTTGAACGTAATTCTCGTTCAAGGAATGAAACAGTTTTGTCTCGAATGAAATTTGTTGAAACGAAATCTCACCGGTGGATTTCTTCGAGCTACAAAAACTTTGAACGAAACTCTCGTTCTCGAAATGAAATCGTTAAATATTTTCTGATGAACAAACTTTGTCCGCCTAGAATCTCTCGTCGAACGATTGATTGTTGAAATGAAATTTGTTGAAACGAAATCTCACCGATGAATTTATGCGAGCTACAAAAACTTTGAACGTGAATCTCGTTGGAGAAATGAAATCGTAAAATATTTTCCGATGTACAAACTTTGTCCGCCTAGAATCTCTCGTCGAACGATTGATTGTTGAAATGAAATTTGTTGAAACGAAATCTCACCGATGAATTTATGCGAGCTACAAAAACTTTGAATGTGAATCTCGTTGGAGAAATGAAATCGTAAAATATTTTCTAACGAACAAACTTTGTCCGTCTAGAATCTCTCGTCGAACGAATCTCCAATTTTATAAGTTCCTCGTCATGCGCACTAGCTCCACCGAGAAACAGTTTTGTCTCGAATGAAATTTGTTGAAACGAAATCTCACCGGTGAATTTCTTCGAGCTGTAAAATCTTCGAACGCGAATCTCGTTCGAGAAATGAAATCGTAAATCATTTTCTGATGAACCAACGTTGTCCGCTAGAATCTCTCGTGGAACGAATCTCCAAACTTAAAGTTCCTCGTCATGCGCATTAACTCCATCGAGAAACAGTTTTGTCTCGAATGAAATTTGTTGAAACGAAATCTCACCGGTGGATTTCTCCGAGCTGTAAAATCTTCGAACGCGAATCTCGTTCGAGAAATGAAATCGTAAATTATTTTCTGATGAACCAACGTTGTCCGCGTGGAATCTCTCGTCGAACGAATCTTCAAACTTATAAGTTCCTCGTCATGCGTACTAGCATCATCGAGAAACAGTTTTGTCTCGAATGAAATCTATTGAAACGAAATCTCACCGGTTGGATTTCTTCGAGCTGCGAAAACTTTCACAGCAGTGATGACTCACAGTTACGTGACGTATACGTGACGTAGCACGGGGGCAACGAAAATCGTGGAACGCAACTTTCAGCTATCGCGAGAAGCTAGCGCTAAGTCTAGACAATCAAAGGGGCTCCACGTACCCCATAGCACCCCCTGCACCCCTATATATATAATATATATATATTATATATATAACCTCCGCGACGGCCTGCTCCTTCTTACTACTACGTTGTTCTTACTCTGGTCAAGGAGGTTTAGGATCGCGGGCGAGAAGCTTGCTGATTATATAGTTAATTTGGGGTCAGCTGAGCGAATACTCGATTCTCATTGGACTAGAGCCAATTGACGCCACAAAAATCCTAAAATCTACTGATTTCTGACGAAAATCACGGTAGAAGGGGTAAAATTTTGATCAGATTCAATTCAGAGTTCTGAGAGCGAAGTCGATTGAGGTTAGATTGTACAAAATTAAACCCACCCCATCCACAGATTTAGTAATTTCATGATATTCATGAGACATCTATGGTAGATTTAATACTGTACACGTTGATTGGAAGTTCAAGGGAATTCTACCAGATGGCGTCCATCTGCTTTTTGTAACAAATTGATATAACTTTTCGATAGATGGCGCTCACCAAGTTGTCACATCGGAATTGCATTATATTTCGAAAGATGTCTCCGAATACTATTTCCGATCAGAAATTATCGCACTAAGATCGCTGAATCTGTTTCTACGACGATGCATAGTTTTGAAATTCGCATCTCTTAACGACTACGTTAGAGTAATCTTCGATTTTCATATAGGGGAGGGGAGGGTCGAGCGTATAAAATTTCACAATTTCTCGAACGAGAATTGCGTGCAGAAATAGGAACAACTGGTACGTTGGCAACTATATCTTTTCTATCGACGTGTAATAAAACTATGTATCGTTGAAGTCGTTAGCCGATAATTTTTGGTCGTTAGTGGACATGTTCGATTTCATTTCATGTATGCAAAATACGTTCGGAACGAGAAACGACCTAAACGTTAACGCCCACCAATCGCCAGCGTATAAATAAGGCCGCGGTACACATGTCGATTCAGTTTCAGTCGACATGCCGTGCAAAACATGTGGTGGATTAGATCACAGTCGCGTTTCTTCGGCCAAATGTGCAAATCGAATATTGAAGCAAAAACATAGATTCAGCACAGTGAATACTTGCACCGAGACGTTCACGATAAAACGCGGTTTTCGTAAGTTTTGCCGAGATCCTGAGTTACGACAACGAATCGAGGACGACGTTTTGGAAATTTCTCAACTGGCCATTGAAGCATCGCTCTATGTCAGTTTTCATTATACGAAATTGTTACATCGAAACGAATTTCCGATCGGACAGTTTTCCATGGGTCACCTACGAGATTTCTATTATCATCTCCAGGGCAAACGACAGAGGAGAGAACGCGTTGCGTTGGACGAAGAATATTTCGCTATGCGGCCAGACAAAACGTTATTATACGACGGCCGATTACGATCCTTTCTCATTAACTCCTGTGTCAAGCAACACGAAACCAATATGAAAAATTGCATCACGGTCCATTTTTACGATCGACTCGTCCGATATTTCTATGAAAAATACAAGGAAGAGTGTGATCGAAAACGCTACGAATGGAAGACGATAGTTTACGACGAATTGTTCGCCTTCGTGCCACGTCACGTCGCCCACAGCCGAGAAGTTGCAGAATTTCTGGAAGATTTTCGATTCGACTATCACAAAAAATTCATTAATATCGAAAATGACTGGTGGAGTTTGGTACCGATCACTTTCGAGTTGGGACGTTGGTTCGAAGAGAGAAAGTTGAAATCATTTTCGGTGTTTCCTATATTTTCGTCTGGCCGAAAACATTTGCTTTACAACGCTATGGCGTTGAAAGAATTATTAAGTAATGCAAAATTGCTACCAGACAAAACTAACGCTCCCTTGTTTAGGAAGGAGACTCCAAGATATTGGTGGCAATATTTCGATCTATCTCACTCAGTTTACGGCAAATTCGACGATACAACTATGCACATCGAGCCCCACAAGCAGCGGACGTCTTTCGCTATGAGTTTTTCCACCAACGGAATCGATTGTTCCATCATGATGAATAGATATGAGCGATCTACAATTCAACAATCGCAGAAGAAGAAACGAAAGAAGACTAACGTACAATCAGAGACTACAGTGGCTAGTTCAAGTTTCACTAAATATTTAGGAATCGATCCGGGAGTTGTTAATTATATCGGTGCGTGCTATATCGATAAGAAAACTCGAACAGAAACCAATTTCGTGTTAAAATCGGCCACGTTCAAGGAACATTTCTGTAAAGAACGTACTCGACGACGTAAACGAAAAAAAATGGCCGGAATCTTTGAAAAACGCCTACTTGAATATCGCGAAAGTATAAACATAGAGAAAAAATTAATTGTTTCGCCGAAGTGTGGTTCTAATTTTAACTCTCACGTGGAGTACATTTTATACAGACTGAATTTCTTATCGTCCAGTCGCGAAATTTACGCTACGCGGAAATATACGCGCTTGAACTGGGACTCGCACATTTCACGTCGTAAAGCAGAGGATAAGGTGGTAAATCAGTTATTGCCCGCTAAAGATGATGATGATAATTCCGTGTTGGTTTGTTTTGGAGATGGAACACTGAAAAACAATTTCAGTTATGGCATAAATAAAAAACCCGCCGTCGAAATGCTCAAACGAGCGTTTCATCGTCGACGCGATAAATGTCAGATTATATGTGTGGATGAGTATCTGACTACGCAATCTTGTTCGAAATGTTTCGGTAAAATGCCTTTGCCACCCAAAAACACGACCGTAAATAGAGACGATACGAAACAACGACGACGATGTCACGATCATAGATTTCAAATTTGCCAAAAATGTAAAATCGTTTGGAATCGTGACGTCAATGCTGCGCGTAACATCATTTTGGTTGGTCTCGGATTAATCGATTATCGTTGTAAAACGTCAGATGAATTTGTTCGTTTGACGGAATTTCAAAATTATGTCTTGCATAAGGGTGAAATTCGTATCTCATGACGGTCACATTGGCTGTTAATGGGTTAATATATTATCTGGCAACGATTGATTGTTGAAATGAAATTCCACCGGTGGATTTCTTCGAGCTACAAAACTTTGAACGTAATTCTCGTTCAAGGAATGAAACAGTTTTGTCTCGAGTGAAATCTGTTGAAACGAAATCTCACCGGTGGATTTCTTCGAGCTACAAAACTTTGAACGTAATTCTCGTTCAAGGAATGAAATAGTTTTGTCTCGAGTGAAATCTGTTGAAACGAAATCTCACTGGTGGATTTCTTCGAGCTACAAAAACTTTGAACGAAACTCTCATTCTCGAAATGAAATCGTTAAATATTTTCTGATGAACAAACTTTGTCCGCCTAGAATCTCTCGTCGAACGATTGATTGTTGAAATGAAATTCCACCGGTGGATTTCTTCGAGCTACAATACTTTGAACGTAATTCTCGTTCAAGGAATTAAACAGTTTTGTCTCGAGTGAAATCTGTTGAAACGAAATCTCACCGGTGGATTTCTTCGAGCTACAAAACTTTGAACGTAATTCTCGTTCAAGGAATGAAACAGTTTTGTCTCGAATGAAATTTGTTGAAACGAAATCTCACCGGTGGATTTCTCCGAGCTGTAAAATCTTCGAACGCGAATCTCGTTCGAGAAATGAAATCGTAAATTATTTTCTGATGAACCAACATTGTCCGCGTAGAATCTCTCGTCGAACGATTGATTGTTGAAATGAAATTCCACCGGTGGATTTCTTCGAGCTACAAAACTTTGAACGTAATTCTCGTTCAAGGAATGAAACAGTTTTGTCTCGAATGAAATTTGTTGAAACGAAATCTCACCGGTGGATTTCTTCGAGCTACAAAAACTTTGAACGAAACTCTCGTTCTCGAAATGAAATCGTTAAATATTTTCTTATAAACAAACTTTGTCCGTCTAGAATCTCTCGTCGAACGATTGATTGTTGAAATGAAATTCCACCGGTAGATTTCTTCGAGCTACAAAACTTTGAACGTAATTCTCGCTCAAAGAATGAAACAGTTTTGTCTCGAGTGAAATCTGTTGGAACGAAATCTCACCGGTGGATTTCTTCGAGCTACAAAAACTTTGAACGAAACTCTCGTTCTCGAAATGAAATCGTTAAATATTTTCTGATAAACAAACTTTGTCCGTCTAGAATCTCTCGTCGAACGTTTGATTGTTGAAATGAAATTCCACCGGTAGATTTCTTCGAGCTACAAAACTTTGAACGTAATTCTCGCTCAAAGAATGAAACAGTTTTGTCTCGAGTGAAATCTGTTGAAACGAAATCTCACCGGTGGATTTCTCCGAGCTGTAAAATCTTCGAACGCGAATCTCGTTCGAGAAATGAAATCGTAAATTATTTTCTGATGAACCAACATTGTCCGCGTAGAATCTCTCGTCGAACGATTGATTGTTGAAATGAAATTCCACCGGTGGATTTCTTCGAGCTACAAAACTTTGAACGTAATTCTCGTTCAAGGAATGAAACAGTTTTGTCTCGAGTGAAATCTGTTGAAACGAAATCTCACCGGTGGATTTCTCCGAGCTGTAAAATCTTCGAACGCGAATCTCGTTCGAGAAATGAAATCGTAAATTATTTTCTGATGAACCAACATTGTCCGCGTAGAATCTCTCGTCGAACGATTGATTGTTGAAATGAAATTCCACCGGTGGATTTCTTCGAGCTACAAAACTTTGAACGTAATTCTCGTTCAAGGAATGAAACAGTTTTGTCTCGAATGAAATTTGTTGAAACGAAATCTCACCGGTGGATTTCTTCGAGCTACAAAAACTTTGAACGAAACTCTCGTTCTCGAAATGAAATCGTTAAATATTTTCTGATGAACAAACTTTGTCCGCCTAGAATCTCTCGTCGAACGATTGATTGTTGAAATGAAATTTGTTCAAACGAAATCTCACCGATGAATTTATGCGAGCTACAAAAACGTTGAACGTGAATCTCGTTGGAGAAATGAAATCGTAAAATATTTTCCGATTTACAAACTTTGTCCGCCTACAATCTCTCGTCGAACGATTGATTGTTAAAATGAAATTTGTTGAAACGAAATCTCACCGGTGGATTTCTTCGAGCTACAAAAACTTTGAACGAAACTCTCGTCGAACAAGTCTCCAAACTTAAAGTTCCTCGTCATGCGCACTAGCTCCGTCGAGAAACAGTTTTGCCTCGAATGAAATTTGTTGAAACGAAGTCTCACCGGTGGATATCTTCGAGCTACAAAAACTTTGAACGAAACTCTCGTCGAACGAGTCTCCAAACTTAAAGTTCCTCGTCATGCGCACTAGCTCCGTCGAGAAACAGTTTTGCCTGGAATGAAATTTGTTGAAACGAAATCTCACCGGTGGATTTCTTCGAGCTTCAAAAACTTTGAACGAAACTCTCGTCGAACGAGTCTCCAAACTTAAAGTTCCTCGTCATGCGCACTAGCTCCGTCGAGAAACAGTTTTGCCTCGAATGAAATTTGTTGAAACGGAATCTCACCGGCGGATTTCTTCGAGCTGCGAAAACTTTTGCAGCAGTGATGACTCACAGTTACGTGACGTATACTTGACGTAGCACGGGGGCAACGAAAATTGTAGAAAGCAACTTTCAGTTCTCGCGAGAAGCTAGCGCTAAGTCTAGACAATCAACGGGGCTCCACGTACCCCATAGCACCCCCTGCACCCCTATATATATAATATATATATATTATATATATATATTATATATATAACCTCCGCGACGGCCTGCTCCTTCTTACTACTACGTTGTTCTTACTCTGGTCAAGGAGGTTTAGGATCGCGGGCGAGAAGCTTGCTGATTATATAGTTAATTTGGGGTCAGCTGAGTGAATACTCGATTCTCATTGGACTAGAGCCAATTGACGTCACAAAAATCCTAAAATCTACTGATTTCTGACGAAAATCACGGTAGAAGGGGTAAAATTTTGATCAGATTCAATTCAGAGTTCTGAGAGCGAAGTCGATTGAGGTTAGATTGTACAAAATTAAACCCACCCCATCTACAGATTTAGTAATTTCATGATATTCATAGGACATCTATGGTAGATTTGATACTGTACACGTTGATTTGAAGTTCAAGGGAACTCTACCAGATGGCGTCCATCTGCTTTTTGTAACAAATTGATATAACTTTTCGATAGGTGGCGCTCACCAAGTTGTCACATCGGAATTGCATTATATTTCGAAAGATGGCGCTTTTTACATTACCTCAACGGGATCGCATCTGACGGAATTTCAAAATTATGTCTTGCATAAGGGTGAAATTCGTATCTCATGACGGTCACGTTCGCCGTTAATGGGTTATAAAACTAGGCAACATGTGAAGGATAGTCCAATCAGTCCGATACGTTGAAGCGGTCGACCTGGCTTGAAAACCATGGATAAACGATTATATGAACTGACAGAAGACGAAATATCGGCTCTGCCGTTATCGTATCTACTCAAAATACCGGATTCTATGGAGATTCTTTTTGCATGGCATAAAATACCATCAAAATATACAAAGCAATTTAAACTGATGGTTCGACTACCATGTTTCGTTCATTTCAATCGTCCCGATTGGCGAACTCACATGGAGGGACCACCAATACCACAAGATGAATGCGATATGTGTAAATGGGGGTTGGAAAGTTATAGTAATAAATATAAAGATTGTGCAGAGGTTCCGGATTTCAAAGAATCATAATATTATAAATAAAATTTAAAACAGATAAAGTTTTCAATTTCTCCCATCCCGCAAGCACTGGAACGACTTTAACCCATTTATTCCTAACGTGACTGTCATGAGATACAAATTTCACGCTTATGCGATCAACAGTTTCATTTTTCGAATCGTTCGATGAGAATCTCGACCGACAAAGTTTCTTCCTCATAAAATATTCCACAATTTAATTTCTCGAACGAGAATTACGTACAGAAATAGGAACAACTGGTACGTTGACAACTCTATCTTTTCTATCGACGTTTAATAAAACTATGTATCGTTGAAGTCGTTAGTCGATAAATTTTGGTCGTTAGTGGATATGTTCGATTCCATTTCATGTATGTAAAATACGTTCGGAACGAGAAACAACCGAAACGTTAACGCCCACCAATCAATGAAATTATCAACAATATTTTTTGTCAGATAAATTACTCACCGATCAACTTCCACGATTCAATATTTTGCTGCGTGACTCTTCGCTCGGAACGAACTAATTCAGTCGTGTCTCTTTTCGAGCCTAACTCTCGTTTGAAAAATGAGGGTTAACGATACAGTGAAAAAATAAAAAATGTATTAATAAATATAAATTATTTTATTAATGATCAATCGATACATTATATCGCCACTCGCACATCATCATCATGTCGCCTGAGGAATTCGTCGATCTTCTCTGAAAGCCGCATGTACATCATGAGAATGTGGGTACACATACACGTCTCTGGGCCCGTACGCAGTCTCGGGTTACTCCACACGCACTGTATATAATGTTTATTATTCATTTGTACAAATTTTTTGCTGTAACCGTGGATTCGCTGGACCAAATAATCGACGTCTTTCATTTGTCTCACATGTTTCGGGTTCAGATCTTTTTCTACCAAACCCGAACATTCGAATTTTCTTTTTTCTTTTAGAAATAATTTATAGGAATTATTTTCCATGAGATTCTTCACGGAATCCATGTCGATGCTGTATACTACGATTACAAACTGAATCGTTCGTGACTGGGGAACCTATATATATATATGCAATGCAGCCGTATTCGTTTGTGGTATTGAACGTGGTTCTTGAAATATATCCTTCCGTGTATCAACGAATGTTTTATTTTTTCGATGTAATTCCACTTCTAACGAACCGTCGAGAAACAGTTTTGTCTGGAGTGAAATTTGTTGAATCCAAATTCCACCGATGGATTTCTTCGATCTGCACAATAAGACTGATGTCCAAAGTAAACGTCTGCCCGTACTTGTACGAATCGTATCACGGTGATAATAGCGATACGAATGATGACAACGAGGACGACAACAACGATAGAAACAGATACACCCGTGTATTGGGGAACGAGAAGTATGATAAGAAATATAGGAGAAATATCGGTCGTCGCGTTTGTAACGTGTACCCGGTGAAATCTCAGACGAGTAACGGAGAAGAAAATGCATCGATTTTGTATTATCATCGATACGAAGCGACTAAATATAGTGTCGATCCTTCGACGGGGATACCTTTGTTCGAAAGTACAGACGAACAAGTTATAGATTCGATACTAGTTTCTTCGTATTACATGAACACCAATCGATGTGTGATCGAGTCGACGCCGTACGCTTTGCAAGATTATTCGCATATTTTATCGTACGTAGTGAGTAACACGGTCGAATATTGGAACGTCGTGTACAATTTCAAACGATTCTGGTTGGAAAAAGTTGTCAACAAGTTACATTCGAACGTCGGCGGATCTCTCACCGCTCCGAATAAACCGTATATATGGCCGACGAAAAACAGTTCGTTGGACGTACTGATAAACAGAATAACTTCGGACAAATGGCAATTATTGAGACCGATCGAATTCGATACGGAATCGATCCAATTCTATAGTGCTATCCAGAAACTAATGTACGCGCTGTTCTGTAACTCCCTCGATTCGGACGGTATACGAATATCGTATCAACGAAACGGCTCGAGTCGGAAACGTCCTCGTCGCATGAGATGTGGCGACGCGTGTAAGATGTATACGACCGCATCCACGCCGTGCTATAACGTTTTCGGCAAAGGGAATCTAATACATAGCATTTTGTGTACGCCACACGAAGGATGTCTGAACGACGAATGGTGGGCTCTTACCGATGCTTATATCGATTATCGTTGGTTAGCGGCAGCAGATGATCCCGACGTGGACAAGATCGTCGATAGAGATGTTAATCATGCGAGGGAAACGAACGTTCTTAGGAAATTGAGGTGTCGCTTTGACAAAACCATGCAACGCGATCATATGTAAATTCGCACATCACCGTCGTCCGAACAGGGAGGTGGTGGTGGTGGTGGTGGTATATATATATCGTTATAATGTACAGTCACCGATGTATTCGTTTATTCTTCGTTATGGCTGAAACGTTCACTTTTGTCTGCGACGATGATCAAAATACGCCAACGACGACATCATCATCATCATCATCATCATCATCGATCGAGAACAATACGATCGAAAGAGACTGCGATAACGTCGTGTCGAGACTACCGAAAGTTGTGAAAGTCTTCTCGTATCAAAATAAAAAATACGAAATTGTAAATTTATGGCGAAACGAGCCGGTGGGTGAAAATCGTCCGCGATGTTCTTGCCATTGGAACTATGCAGACGACGTACGATGGTTTTTAGATAAAAATTATGATACGCGTGAGGTAGTGCCGGGTTGTGAAATGATGGCGTGTTTGTCGGGGAACGTTAATGCAGAATGTGAATCGTGGTGTACGTTGAACGACGAACAACGAGGATTTGCGAATTTGTTGAATACAATTTCGATCGGTGAATTATATGAACGTGATGATGGTAACGATGACGAAAAAAAAATTATTTCTACTTCGACGTTCCCAACATCTTGTGTAAAACGAGAAGGAATTTTCTTGTTTGACACCAGAACGAAACGACCGAAAACGTTCGACGGGAAATACGTTCGATCCGATACGGATGGCAGCGAAGACGAAGAAATACAGTACAATAGTCGTGCATCGTCTTGTCGCCTTTCGCCGTTCTATTTGTATAACAAGCAGAATCGCGTTACGGTGGTTCGATTGTACGGATTAGGTGGGACGGGGAAGACTCAATTATTGAAATACGTACAAAAACACGTGAACGGTACTTTTCATTATGTCACTTTGAAACATTTGCTACTGTGCAATTTCTACAAGGATACGTGCAAATATCACGCTGCATATAATGGTGGTTTGGTTCATCAGACGTCGCCAGATTCGATGCACCACTGCGTACAAATGTCAACGATGGCCAAAACTATCGGACGAAGCGTTAATCAGATGAAATTCACACCGGATACTCGCTACCTAGATTTTTGCGAGTTACTGTTAGAAGAACAACGTCAGTGCAGAAAGAAACGTGTGAAAATGGTTCGACCGAAAAACGACGAATTCTACGTGTGTGTCGTTGACGAATACACGATGATGTCGCCACCCGCTTTCCTCGTCCTACTGAAATTATTGTGCGAATCGTCGCACAATACGATCGTTATTCTGTGCGGTGACGAAAATCAGTGCGGTCCGATCGATTTCGATACGGTGAGCAGCTCAAATTACGATCTGGACGAAACGAACACCGACGAATACGCATACAGCGACGAGGGTGCATGTAGCCAGGAGACGATTACGCGGGGCGAACGTCGAACGAGTGGAAACGATACAAGATATACGTACGTGAACGACGTTCAGGTACAAACGAGGAATGGCCGGGTCTATGGCGACAACGTTGATCTGACCAAATGCCGTGAACAATTGACTTATAGCGCTTTACCGCCATCTAATGTGATTCTCGCAAAACAATTGTTGGGATCGAATCGAGTGTTTGAATATAAATTGAGTAAGTTGATGCGTTCGTCTGAAGATTCCGAGCTACAACGATTCATCGTCGATATGGATAGAAATAAAGACGCGGACAGTCGGAAGGAATTACTAAAACGTTTCGTGAACGATAATAAAATTAACACTATCAGATCGATCGATATCACGGAACTGGTAGATACGTACGTGAAGATGATCGAACGATGCGAGGACAACGTATCGCGGGACGATTGTGTACCCATTAAGAATTTCAAAGTACCGTTTAGAATTCTTGTCGTTTCGAACAGACAATGTTACGATATAACCCGGGAATTGATCGATTCGCTATTTCGACAATTGTCCAAGCGATTCGACGTAAATATACTAAGCAAATATATCGTTCGTTATCAGTCGTCCGTGCGACAACATTTCACCCATTTAGCGGTGGGATTCTCGTACACTTTGTTGACAAATTTCATGGGAGCTACGAAAATACCGAGTGGTAGCGTATTGAAATTGATAAAACTCGAATACTCGTCGGACGATGGTGAATTGACGAGTATCGTTATGTTGGACGAATCGATCGATCGTTATTATCGCATGTATCCCGGATCGGGAGCGGTAGATAGACGAATCCAATACAGCAAAGCACCGATCAAACACGTGGGTTTTCCGATACATCTGAGTTGTATCGAAAATGCATATCAAAGTCAGGGACTGACGATCGAAGAAGACGGCTACCTGGACTGTACCGGTGCCGACGGACAACACATTTATGTTATGGTCACTCGATTCAGAAGTTTGAAGCAGTTCGGATCTATCCTCATTTGATTGTTACGAGTGTGCGAATAAACGTATCAATGAAAAACTTGTTGTTTTATTATCGTTTATTATCATTTATTAGTTTCGAAATAATTGCATTTCATCGTTCAAGAGTCCCATTTTCAGAGGCAAATTGACAAATATTCTTTCGAAATAACTCTCGATCAGGAACGTTTTCTTGGCTAGCGACGACGACGGCATCTTCTCATCGGGATTCCCGTCGGTTTTCGGGTAATCGGCCGTTCCGGTGAACTTGGGCGTTTCTATCAGACCCGCTTCGGATATGACGAATGCGAGCGGACCGACACCACTTTTTGCCAATCCGTTACGTTTCAACGAATAACCTCCAATTTCGTAACTGATCATCGAAACGAGTTTTACCATATAGTTTGTAATGTCGTCGCTGATATTTTCAAAGTCGGGCTTGTATCGGTCGGTAATGAAACAATATAGAAATATCATCGAATTCATTACGTTCACGTGTTTATCGTTGAAATATGATCGGTTGCTAGTGAAAATTAGACGCAGCCGAGACGTCGTCACGTCGGGCTCGTAGTCTGTAGTCGTATCGTCGTTCGCCGTTTGCTCTTCCGTTTGTAACGATAAAATTGGCATGGAATATATTCGAAGTAGGAAACTGGTTTCCATTTTCGGTAGAACGTATACGACGAAATAGAAATTCTGTCTAGATGCGATAGCGGCCGGAGGTGTTTCCGACGACGGTTCGACGTTCATCAGACGTACGCACATGGTATACGGAAGGATGTATTCGACGATGTTACGTTTGAAATCGTCGACGGTGCGAATCGTTGACGTTCGCAATAAGAACGACATGTAAATTGTGGCATTTTTCTTCATCGATAATAACATTTCCGTTTTCGCGATGGACATGAATTTTTCGACGGGATCCATCCAGGCATCGTTCGAGTAGAAATCCGTACTGGTTCCTTCTTCGACGTTGAACAATTTCGGTCGTTTAATGTCGAAATTGTCCTGTTGTCTGGGCTCTAGGAACGTCTTGCACAACAATATACCGAACGGTGTGCCCGGCTCCGGAATCGTAAGATGATAACATTCTCGTATAGTTTTCAATTGGCGTTCGTTTAATATTTTTGATCGAGGTTGTGACCGTCCGTTCGCTTTCAATTGTGTCACGAACGTACACAACGGTAATACCATATCATCGTCGTTCTGGGCATTTTCACGGACGAACCGTCTAGATTCCGAATCTAGCGAGCGGAAAATAACGTTTCCGTACGATCGGTTGTTCGTCATCGTAGATATCACGAGCACACCGAACCGTGTCGATGTTCGTTCTGTCAGACGGAGATATCGATCAACAACTATTGTCTACGGCGATCTCCTCCACCACCCCCGCCGTCGCCACCACTACCACCGCAGTCGCCGTTTCCGAATCGGTTTTTTCGTCATCGTCGTTGTTGTTGTTGTCTTTGTTGTTTTCGCTATCGTTATTCGACAATACTTCATTTTCTGTCGATGCGCGTTCACTGTCGTCTATTTGCGGCGTCACGTCGACCGATATTTCGATATCGAACAAATCGTTCAACTTGGATATGGGTGTTGGCGGTTGACACGACGATAACATGAACGACTCGTCGTGACCGTCGCGTTCTTCGACTATTTCATCGTCCCCAGTCGTGACAAATGAACTAGACAATAAATACGGATCGTTCTTCGTATCGTTCTGTGTGATTACGATCGACGGTAACGTAACGAACAAGTTATCGTCGTCATCGTCGTCGTCGTCGTCGTCGTCGCTGCTATCGTTGTCTTTACAACTATCGTTATCTTCATCGGCACGATCGTAATCATCATCATCATCATTGTCTCGTTGTATGACATCAGCGTCGACGATGAATTCTCCGGCACTTCTATGATACGTGAAAGACGACGTTGATAATGATGATGATGATGATGATGCCGAAGACAACGAAGGCGATGGTATCGGTGACAATTTACAATGTTCTTTATGGATTATCACCGTTTCGTTAGTCGACGATGACGACGACGACGACGACGACGACGACGACTGCGATAACAAAGGTGACGGTATCGGTGACATCAAATCACGTTCTCTATGAATTATTACCGTTTTGTTAGTCGATGATGATGACGACGACGACGTAGACGACGACGAAGATAACGATGGTGGCGAGGAAGGAAACCGCACACCGTCGTCGTAATCATCGTTCTCGTAATTTCGCGTAGCGTTCGTCACGTTAATCGGATTGTTCGTACGAATATCGTTTAATTTATTTCTCCAATCGGTCGTTTCGACTCGCTTGCTCAAAAATTGAGATACGATAATATTATCTTCGTCCGTCGTATTATCAACGGTGTCCGAAGGTGACGCTTGCCGTTGGTCACCGATGTATAAATCGATATTTGTCACCACGAAATCGGCAAAGGACACGATTACGTTCTGAAAAATATTCTTTACGCTATGTTTGAAGATGGAATTGTGAAAATCTGGTTTGTACGTCCCGTTGACCACGTTCAGAATATTATCCAGATATGTCGTGATCTTATCGTCGCCCACAGACACGCCCGACGCGGACAACGATCGTATATAATGCGATTTCGCGATAAACATCGTCACGTCTCGATCTTGAATGGTGGACAAACGATTCTGAAATTTGCTTATGATAGATTGCCAGAAGGGAGAACAGTCCGTCGGTTTTACGTGATCAACAAATTGCATTACGATCCCTTGATAGAACATTTGCTCTCTAGAAAATTTATCGATATCCTTGCAAAGTAGACATAAATTCGTCACGTCGCTCGACGATCCCTTTTCGATAGCTTTTATCAGGGAAACTTTCAATTCTGCCGGTACGTGACGACAAAGAAGCGCTCGCTTCTGGTCCGATTGATCTACGTACGATCGTAGTACGTTCATTATGGAATAGGAATACGCATCGTCTAGGTTAACGCGATTCAATACACGATCGTTGGCCGATTCGTAACTACGACCGTGCTTGTCTTTGGGAGCCATTACTTACATTAGCAGGGAGCGAAATAAAATAAAACATGTTGAAAATATATTTTTTTTATTCCTTGCGAACAAACGAATATAGTACACTGCTCAATATACATTTCAATTTTTTACTGTTGTTAGCACAGCACTGTTCAACGTCATACTTCCCATGATTATCCCTACAGCCTAATACGCGGTGGTAATCGTTGAACGTGAAGTGAGTCTTGTCGACGAAATACTGATTGGTAATTTCGACCGTGTGCGACCATATCATACGTTTTCCAGGTAAACGATATAATTCGTACCGAACGAATTTACCGCGTTTGAATCCCATCATGGCACACCATTCGATTTTCGCAAATTCACCACCCACGTCCACCGTAAGTCTGTCGCTATTGTTGGTGTGAATGTGTCCGTCGAAAAAATCCGTATCGTTTGAATCGCGCCAGCTCACGATGATAGGGTCAGACGTATAGCGACGCGATAAGAACGACCGGTAGATGTTGTCGACAATCACAGCTGGCGATACCTCCTTCGTCTTATCCTCCCACATACCCGAACGCTTATTCGTGATCGTGCGAATATATTGATTTTCTTTGACGGTTTTCAGATTACCCAATTCTTCCAACTCTGAGATATTCTTCCTGCTGCACAAATTGTACGGCGCCCCGTTCAGATGCGTGGTGTATCCGTCACGCGTCATCGCCACCGCCAAATATATCGTATTTTCGCCCTGGTTCTGATATTCTGTATCGAAAAAGTAGATGGCGTCGACAAGATCCGTATAGCTGCCTTTCTTACACGACTTGAACAATTGTTCCATATCATGATTTCCATTTTCTCCATACAACGCATCTTGCCACGCTCGAACGTCTTCTTCCTTCTTTGTGTACGAGTCCGACGACCACGTACCGATATCGCCCTCTATTTTTTTCGTTTCGCATAACACAGCTTCGTCGACGAGATCGCTGTTTTTTTGGATGCACCCTTCCGATCGTGCCTCGCTACGTTTCTCTTTCTCCGTCATCCTCGTCGCCTCAGATGTATCGATATGCTCGGACTCCTTCAATTTTAATTCTTGGATTATATTTAAAAAACGCTCAATCACTGTACGGTTGGAAATATTCATGATGACGCGGAATACACGATTCGATGTTTCAAAGTCGGATGATACTGATCGAATACTGACTGCTATGTGCCAGCAGCTGCCTTTTATACTGAAAATTGACAAGAATATCGTCAGGTGACTTCACGTAACGTGATACGTTTATATGTGTTATTGTCACGTCTACACGTACATCTAAAAATAGACTGAATAACTTGTTCGTTTATAATTGTTCGACTCGATGTTATCGTTAGTTGAAACGCAGAAAGGTTTTTCGTTGGGTGTAGAGAACAAAAAGTACATATTCGTTAGTGTGTAATATTTATTTTATTGTCTGTCAAATTTCATCAGCGTGGACAGTTGGACGGCTATGTCGCGTAGCAAACTTTCACGATCGACATCTACGACGTGCGTGTGATTCGTGTCATATTCGTAGTAACGTCGTATATCTTTCACGATATCGTATTGATTGACGTTATTATTGTTATCGGTCGATTTTGCGATCAAAACCATCGGACCGGCCAGTAACGACGACCGGCCGTTACGGAATAGATGTTTGCGTAGGGTTAAAATCGGTCGATCGTTGATGCAATCGTACTTTGTGGCGGTCACGTATTGGTCAAACTCGAAGATCGACGACAACGACGACGACGACGACGACGACGACGATGGTAAACGGTTACGTGCTAGGGAAATTTCTGTTTCGTTGCTGGCATATAAAACGACGTGATTATCGTGGAAATATTCAACGAAATGGTCGCGCTTCAAACGCAGCAACAGATCCATCGTCGACGGGAATATCCTTTTGAATTGATCGGTCAATACCAAACTGACATCCGATATTACGAACGTGACACAAGCGAGAAAAGCGCGCTCACCGTGGTGCGCGTTCGACGAAAACACGTTTGTCGACTTGTCGTTTGTGGCGACGGCGGAATTCTCGTGATCGGCCGTATCGTGTGAAGGACGAGTCGGTAAAGTCGAATGAATTCGACCGGTCTTGCTGTGACGTTGTTTTTTGTACATGCCGTTTTTTTTATCGTTAAAAAATTTTACGGAACGAGCGTGGCGTAATACCGATTTGTTTTTATTCTCTGTCGTCGTGGACGCCATCGATGTCGAACGGTGAACGTTCGAGGGTGAACGAGCGTGAGATGGAGATGGTAATAAGATTATTTCGTCCATGTCTTACCACCCATTACTTTTATAAAATCCAGTCACCCGGTAGGGGTTTTTTCGGCAATGTGGACTGCAACTGCGTATTATCTGGTAACGGCAACGGTAACGGTTCGGGATCGGGTCTAACTAACTGGAATTTGGGCGTACATTTTTTCAGATCCTCGTTCGATATGAGACTGGTGTTCGTCAGATCGATCATCGCCGTTCCTAAATTACTTAGCACCATCGGTAGAACGACCGATCGCGTATCGTGACTAACACCCCCCAATTTAGCGTAAGTCATCAAATGTTGACGTGGAATCGTGGGTATTTCGTTAGTGGCAACACCACCACCACCACCACCACCACCACCACTGCTATTTTGTTGGCCTCCGATAACTGGGGCGTATATTATGGGCCCGCAAATCGCGAAAACTCCGACGTTGACTTTTTTATTCGTCAATTGAATCATCGTCACGTTGGCGGGATCGGAAAACGATTGAGTTTTATCTTCCAGCACGACCGCAGACGTGGGCAATATCAATAACAGCGGTGTATCGAATATCGTCAATTGATCTACCGTTACGAACGAAACGGTATGTTTATCGCTGCCTTCCGATTGATCTATCAATTGATACATAGTTTTGGGATTTAATCCTCGTACCCACGCCATCTGATTCGCTATCCATTGATTGCGTATTATCGTGAATATCGGCGATTCGGTGCAAGTGATCATCGCCAATAGCCCCTTGGCCATCGCTTCCGCTTCGTCCGTTTTTGTCGTCTGGCCGAAACACGAACTCATCAACGAAATAATCTTTTCCTTGTTCTTCGTCAAATCTTTACGACTTATGGATCGTACGATCGGTGCTATGGGAAGCGTAGCTTTAGGTAGCACGTTCGTAAAATACGGCGTCACCTTGTCGTGATAGGTTTTCGACGAACCGTCGTTAACGTTATCCAGTACGCGACTCGATACGCGACAAAAACCGATGTTCATACATTGCCAATGATAGGTGCATATGCCGCCGTATACTAGACCGGCACACGACGTTCCCTTGAAATTTACGGCGAACCTGAACAGACATATCGCTTCGTACGTTCTCAGAGATCGTTTGATTTCGATCAGTTCGACGTTGCGTGTCACGTTACTCAGCAGCATATCTACCATGTATACGTGATCGTTGTACCAGTTTGGGTGACCCATTGGTGTTGCGGGTGGATCGCGGTTATCTTCTTCCATAGGAACCTCATCGCCAGGAAGGCTCGGTTCTGTGTCGGTGTCTCCGTCTTCGTCGTCGATAAGTTTATCTAAGCCGTTGCGTAAGTCGGGTTCGTACGAACGCGTAAGTACTCCTGAACGCATCGTCATGTCTTCCTCTTATATGAACGAAAATCGTCCAAGGTCCGTTCTCAATTTACCACCGTTATTGTTCCGATCTGAAATTCAATTGTTACTAGAAGAGATTCTCGTGCGTACGTTCGATTTGCGTATGGAATTGAGAAAAATCGAAGGAACCACTCGACGACCGGAATTCATCATGGAACTACTCGACGATCTGGGAAAACGAGGCGTATCGTACACGTTACGAAGGGGCGACAAACTGATAGATCTATCCGGAGGGTTTCATTTCAAACTGTAATCGAGAGAGAGAGAGAGAGAGAGAGAGAGAGAGAGAGAGAAAAGAAGAGAGAATCGAAGCGGTCCTTTGAAATAATTATCGTGCCTTATAAAATTAAAGAGTATCGACGATTTGAAATGTAGCGTTTTTATTCGTATCCTACAACCACCACTTTTTATATTCCTCTCGTAGTTGAGCGTGCAAGTCTCGATAATCTCCGTACGGATTCAGATATCGCAATTTGGCGTCGTGAAGTCGGTCGTGTCTCGATCGTATCAAACTGTGAATTTCGACAAGAAAATTATCGATCGGGGTGTCGACTTTCAATTTGCGATACTCGAACGTCGATCGAATACTTTCGAAGTGTGCTCTACACAAGTCGCACTTGATGAACAAGCCGAAATTGTGAAACAGTTCTTTCAGGGAGGCGGCCGCGGCACGAAAATCGTCATAAGCGTTGGCGAATTTGCCCGCGGTCAAATGGAACCATAACCAATAGAACGGACCGAGGTTCGTCCAGAATTGTAACAACTCGTCGGGGCATAATTCCGTTTGGAATTTATTCACGTTCAAATTTATTCCCTGGCGCCGTGCTTGTGTGATGCTCTGTTCGTATAGAGAGTCGAACAGATCGCGTATCTTAGCGACCATGATATTTTTACTATCGATCTGAAACTTTCGCATTTCGTACAGTTTGTCTCGCGCGTTCGTTTCGGACGACGCGACGCTCGTGGCAGTTTCGTCATCTTCGTCATTAACGCCCGACGCGAATAACATCGCGTACATCTGATCCGATTGATCGATCAAATAATGATTGATATCGTTCAATCTCAAGTCTAGTATTTTCGTGTCCATGGTGTAACCGGCAAAGTCCGTACTAGCGGAAAATGCTAACGCGACGAACGTGTAGAACAACTTATCGATATTCGAATTTAGCGTTCGTTCGATCGTTTTCAATTTCAGAAATTCCTCCTTGGAAATTTCGTTATAGTTGTGTAGTAAGTGCAAAGGCAAATTGACGAAGCCGATTTTCTGATAGATAATTTGCTTGGCCACCGCGATCGTAACGTCCCAATAAAAACGACGTTTATCGTTGTGCTCGATGACTCTCTCGTAGTAAACTTCCAACATGTTTGCCCACAAACGGTCCCACGTAGGATCGCTGCCTACGTTTATCGTGCCATGTATCGTAGCGCCTATAAACGAATCGTTCGGCCCGTAACGTTGCAACACGTCTCGCAGAGACATTATCATTATTATTATTATTATTATTATCGGAATTTCTATTTCCGATCATCTCTTATCTATACGTGTATCGGAACGTATTTCAGTTGGGGAGCAAGGAACGAATAAAGGAAGGAATAAAGGAAAAAAGAAATAACAACAACAACAACAACAATGATAGATACCGTTGATAATATATTAAAGAACCAAAATACGATCGTATAACATTCGAATAATATACGTTCGACAATAATTCGTTATAAACCGATTTCACTTGGCAATTGATAATTACGAGTCTATCGTCGTGGATCCGTTCGCCGCTCTGCTGCTCGTCAGTCGTAACCAATTGCCTGTAGTCTTTTCCGTTGCGAATGTGTTTTATCAACGCGTAAATACAATAGGTGGCATATTTTTCGCGTGTATTATTCCGTTCTGTTCCGTGGCACTGCGATAGATCACCGTTATCGGTAATCGTATAATTCAAACAGTTTCCCCTCGACGGTATCGATAAACGTATATTAACCCATTCGTCGTTATTTCGCGTAGTAGTCGTCGTCGTCGTCGAATTATTTTTGTCGCCGACGTATTTATTAAAACTCGCAATATTCCCGTTTTCGCTGCCGATGTTCGTTTTTATTTTTCGTTTTTGATTCTTCCTAGCTACCGTCGCTTGCGTCGTTGTCATCGTCGTCGTCGTCGTCGTCGATTTTATGCCCATTTTATTGTTGCACGATTTATCGTACGTCACGATAATATTATAATCTTTGTTGATGTGTCTGAAAGATTCGAGTGTGCTAAAGAGATTACCGTCGTTGCCGTGGCTCTTGCGACCGCCACCGCCGCTACCACTGCCGTTGTAACTATCTACGTAGAAAAGTTGCGATGAGTATCCCATACCACATAGATAACGTAGTACGTAATATTCCCATTTGTCGTATACACTTTCGAACAAAACGTTCACGACAGGAATCAGAGTATTATTGCGATCTTCGAACGTTTGCTTGAAATCTGTCAAATCCGTGTCGATATTTTTATCGTGAACGTCGATATGCCTGTAGCGACGATTGCTATCGATGTCGGTAATGATGTCACCACCATCGTAACGATGTTCGATAGTGTTCTTTATCGCGATTTTTGATGGCACAGTTACTCCGGTTCGTAGGAAATTATCTATCGTGTGGTTCGAAGTCGAAGTCGTTTGTGTCGTTACAACGTCAGTTCTCTCCATCGATAGCGATTGCAATACACGACCGAACAGCGATTTGTTTCCACCGGCATTCGATGCAGTCCCGGCGATTTTCTGTTTACACGACACGGATAGCTTTTTCGCGGGTGCTTTCATCAATTGACGACGTGGTTTCGTTGGTTTTCCAGATCGGCCGTGTGCCGTCGCCATAGTTGTCTTGGAACTACTCGTTTTCAGCTTGGAATCGTGTCTGAAACGACTTGTATTACTGCCATCGGTGTCGTCAACGATACCGTTCCCCTCGGTAATATTAACTATGGTTGCCAACGTGTACGCCGTATTGGCGACGTCTTTTGTTGTAGTCTTCATAACTGTCCGATATCGAATTGTCGTCGTTATTGTTGTTGTTGTTGTTGTTGTTGTTGTTGATCCTATTATCGATCGTGACTGTAACTGGCGGTTGTCTCCCGTGAGAATCGTATTTCCCTCGAAGATCGGCACTCGAAGACAACGACGAAGCAGAAGAAGACGTGTGAATTCTTGAAATTTTCGGACTGAACACGTCCAATAAACCGAATTTATAAAACGACGACGTACCCTCTTGTTGTGAGTTTCTACGGTTCCATATAGACAAGCGCGTATCGATCAATAAAGATTCGGTGATCGAGATGAGAATTTTATCCGTATATAATAATGTGAGAAATTCGAGTATTTCTTTTATACGTGTATGTTTGTACCCAGCGGTTATTGACGAATCGACTCCCTCGGCGGCGGTAGCGGAGGCATCGTCGTCAGAAGGTCTCTCGTTAATATCGTGCAGATCGGTAGAATCGAAGAACGGATTCGATGGACGACGTTGCGAGTGGGCACGTTTCTTTCCAAGTCTCTCTGTTGCTGGTGGTGGTTGTGGTGATATGACGGTGGTAGTAGCAGCAGCGGCGGCGGCGACGGTCGGTTTGACGGTTCTATTAGCGTTCGTCGTCAACGATCGTAGAATTTTTTTAACCTCCGTACTGATGGGGTCTGAGAAACACCGAGTTCTGCCGTCGTCGTGGGCGCTCGTGGTGTTACCGTTTCTATGCTGTTGTAGAGTACAATGCGCTCCACCGGTACCGGGTCGATCTTTAAATATCACATTCGTGTCACCGTGTAGAGACTCTCGATCAACGTATAATAGGAAAAATATCAATAATTCGAATTCTTTCATGTCGACGATCAACTGTAGAACGTTAACGGTGGTAGCGTTCACGTTGTTCGAGTTACCGGTTTCCCTACGTTTACTTCCGATTCCATCGGCTGTCATCGAGGACGACGATATCGCCGCTATAGAATCCAAGTCGTAATTGTTTATTAGCGATTGCGTGTCACGTCGAAAATTACATCGCTCTCGTGCGATATTCTGATCTATCGTACGTTCCGTCAATATGTCACGCTCTACGCTAATCGTATCTCTCCGATCTTCGTTGTCCGATCCGCCGCCGCCGCCGAATAAAACAGGCAAATCGTAATCTTCCTCAGATCTTTTACTCGAATCGGAAGCATCCGTCATCATTTTCTCTATCATTCGCTGATACTCATCGAATTTTGCGACGAATCGATCTCGTCCTGCGTCACACAAAGACGACGACGCGTTTTTACGCGCATCACCGTTATCGTTGTGGTCGTCGTCGTCGTCGGCTTCGTCTAGATTCATCGGAAGCGTTACGTTATCCTTAGTAAATTTTGGTATTTCGTTTTCTACTACGAATCCCAATAACCATTCGTTACAAGTACAGAAAATATCAGCGTTTAATATCTCCACCGAATCGATATAGGAACAATCGCCTTGTTCCGTTGTCAAAAATATTCGTAAACCCGTGCTGATACACTCGACGATAGCGTGCATCAGATCTATAGGTTTCTCGATTTTATGTATTATATTTTTGTATCGCGATACCAGCCATTTGGTCACCATCGTCCGATCTACTACGAAATCGTCGGCCGATACAGTGCCTAAGCGAATTAATACGTCGTCTATCAGACGTTTTCCACGTTGAGCGTCTTCCCGTTCGTTTACGGAATTCAACAAACCGTACGACGGTCGTTCGTTATCGTCTCGCGACAGAAACGTTTCGGTGGCGGCGGTAACGGGTCGTTGTAACGGGCACGAAGATTCCGACCGCTCGACAAATAATGAAACGTCGTTCTCCGCGAAAGATGTTGCTGCTGCTGCTGCTGCTGCTGTTATAGACAGAGGTGGCAATTCTATATGAGAATTTCGCGCGACGGTATCGGGAGACGTAACGGGTCCGACGTCGGCGTAGACTTTGTCGTCGAAGTCGTTAACGTCGATTTGCGATAACATCCTATATCGCGGCTCTTACTTTTTGGACGACTTTTTTTTTGCCCCGTCACCGGCGACGTTATCGGTCAGAACATCGTCGGGCGGTGGTAGTACGTAATATTTACATAAACGCGTATTGCACAACGTGAACGAATCCAATTCTTCGCTATCGGCGTCGTTTCCGTTCGTCGCGGTAACTACGACGCCGTCATCTTTTTGTATTATGTTGATACGTCGGCATACGTTGGCGAACGAATTCGTCTGTTGACGTTCCAGCTCACGAATTTTACCCGCGTGTAATCCGTGTTTGGCTATTACGTTGCCATAGACGACGAGACGTTTCGTAGATCTGACACCACCACCACCACCACCACCAACACCATTATCGTTAGAAGGACATCGCGAAGACGACGACGACGACGAATCGATAAAATAAATACTGGGGAAATTTACATCGGATATAACGTGTTTGACGATTTTCATATTGGCACCGGAATCGATCGTATATCGACCGTTCGGTAGACGACGCCCCACGAAACCGATGATCCTATCCAAACTCGCATTGAACAATGGCAGACCGAACGGTAGATCGACGTTTCCGTAAAATGTACATTGTACGGCAACTTTCACGATATTATTATATAAACTGACTACTACCGCTTTGATGCCACCGTCTACCGTAACCTGAACCCACGTATCCCCGATGGGGATATAAAACACGTCGTTATCCACCATCATACATGTCGGTATGGAAGTTATCGATTGACTTTGTACGTGTTTGAAATGATTACGCTTCGATCCGCTTATATCGTGATTGAATCGTATAGGTAATCTGACAATTTTCTTGTTAATGTACGAAGTACATTCGAATAAGTCAGACGACGACGACAACGATGACAAGTGACCGTTGCTAACATTGATAGGTACTTCGATTTCTCTGATGGTCCACTTGAAGTCGCCGTACACGTATTCCGCCCGATCGATCCAATCGGCGGACGTGATAAAATTCATAAATGTATATGTAGATTTATCTCTCATCGTTATTTTCGACATGTTTCTCAACGATATCTTATAAGTAAACTATACAGGGTGAGCGCGAGGTCGGAATACATAGAGTATGTCGTCGTCGTCGTCGTCGTCGTCCTCGTCGTCATCATCAACTTTCGTCTCGTTCGATACGTTCATGAACGGATTGAAATATCTGTTCGACGTGATTCTAGTCAAAACTGCACCGACCGTTATCAATAAAACAAAAATCAAGGAACAGATCGATCGATATATCGACGACATGTTAGACGACACGGGCCAGTGGAAAGATTTCATTCGTACTTATTTCGAAGAGCTGTTCGATCGCATACTCGACAACGGTATACGACAGATCGAATCGTACAAAAAATCGAATGGCGCCTTACATCTCGTTCACATATTCCCTAGATTCTATCACAAGTTCGTAGAAGAAGTGGCAGAATACGCTTATCTGCTCGAAACGAACAAGCATCATCCCGAACGCTACGCCCAGACTCTATCCAATCTAACCAAGTATGTCATCGACTATATCGTTTTTCTCCATGGCATGTATGTCACAAACGACGTTCGATGTATTTGCAAAAACACATTTGTGAACGGCAACGACGACAATAACGAACACGCCACGAGCCCAGATGAATATTACGGCAACGTAACGTTCATTTGTGAAGCACAACGAAACGAAATCGTCACACAATATACAATACCTGTGACTGTTATTATCGATAAATTGTGTGCAATATATAATGAAAAGGAATAAAAATCCGATATGTAAACAATTTTTTATTTCATAATCTAAAAAAGTTCAGAAATCACCATATGGACGCATCGGAAACACGAAATGGTGCTTGAAAACAAGTTTCCGCTCGCTCTGTACTTGCCAACGGAAAGGCTCCTAACGTCAGTGTAAGTGAACGGCCGCTGGATGGGAATTGAAAACATACTTGTCATTTTCTTGAACGGTGTTGCATTGTAGCACACGTGCCACAAACTGAGTTCTATCACGTGTTTGGCATAGGTATAGTTGCAGACCGTATAACCACTCCAAACCACTTTTGTTTTTCCTAGTCGGAGCTCATCTTGAAACGAGGCCCACACATCGAAAAATGTATTTTTGTGAACATTACTACAATTATCGAATATTCGAATGTTCGACAAATAACAGTACACGTATGCCACGACGAACGTCAAAGCCATCGTCCAGTCACGCGCCGACAAATTCGACGACGGCGACTCGTCACCGGCCCCGAACATAATTTCCGCCACGTCACGTAACTGTCCACGTAATTCATCGTCCGGCACAGAAAACGACCTAATTTCATTCACCACACCTCTCACGTCTGACGTATACATCGCATTAATAGGGGGGGAGTAGTAGTTGCCGTACAAATTCAGAAAATAAACCATCAACAAACGTTGTAACGGGAACGCCATCGTGCAGTCGACAAGTTTCGATGTGGTAACATTGTAGTCATTTTTGTCGTTCACTTCCGACCATATGTAACGTATCGTTCGATGGGGCATGCTAAACGCACCCACCACGACATCGTACTCGTTCGATATGACGTACGCGCGATCGGGGTTGTCCAACCAAATTTGACGAAGACATTTCCAGTCACCTTCGCCGATCGTTTCTGACCGATCGTACTGGACAACGAACTCGTACGACATGTCTGCCTTGTACTGGCTGACCACGTCGAAAAACGCATCTTCGGTTCGATTCCGTGTTGCGAGCGTTACAATTTTGTTATAGAATTTGCTAGTTTCTGTTAATCTGATTTTGCCAGTCGGTGGACGTCTATCGGCGGCGACAAAAATTTTCCTTACATATCGTAAAAATCCCATTGGCAAATTAGCTAACACCTTCCGTCGAAATACCTCGACAGCGATCGCAGTGAACGACATTTCTTCTTCACATCTTCTGAGAGCCAACTGCTTCTGATACGTATCATTGTATGAGCGACGTTTGATTTCGTCTTTCTTCTGTATCACGGCGTATCGCAACGCGTCGTGCAGGATACCAGTAATATCAATGTAAAGACATTTCGTTGTAAGCGGATCGATATCGATTTTGTCGTTCCAATCTTCGAATACGGAATCGCCGATCGCATCCAAAATATGTTTTAGTGTGCCAACCCCCATACCGCACGTTTCGATATTAGACACACAGACACACAACTCGACTAACTGGAAGATGAATTACGACTGACTGGGAGAACACTAGAACCCATATATATATATACACGGTCTTCCGATGTGCTCCCGGAATATTCCGTCTCTATCACTAGTTCGAACAATACCGTCACAAGTAGATTTACAACGGGAAATAATATTGATACGATAATCCCAATTGCTTCGTTATCTTGTAAACACTCCGCGAGAAGGAATTTACCGAAACGATTCGAATAATCACCAGAAAATGATAATCGTCAACGTATCAGTCGTTGATTTTTTGAATGTAATTCTCGTTCCAGAAATGAAATTGTAAAATATTTTACGATAAACAATATTTGTTGGTCATGATTATCGTAACCGATCGAATATTCAAACTACCATAATTTTCGTCATGCGCGCGAGTGTATCCTTCGACTAGTGAACTTGTAAAACACTTCCGGACCAACAACTTCCTCGGCCCGGAATCTATCATCGAACGAATCTCCAAACTAATATGTTCCTCGTCATACGCACTAGTATCGTCGAGAAACAGTTTTGTCACGAATAAAATTTGGTGAAACGAGAGTCCACCAATGAATTTTTTCAAGCAGCAAAAACTCTGAAGGTATTTTGCGTGCACTTACCGATCGTTTCTATTTCAGCACGTAGTTCTCGTTCGAGAAATTAAATTGTGAAATATTTTATGAGGAACAAACTTTGTCGTTCGAGATCCTCATCGAACGATTCGAGAAATGGAACCGTTAATCGCATAAAAGTGAAATTTGTATCTCATGACAGTCACGTTGGGAATGAATGGGTTAAATAAAACTGTGAAATATCTTAAGTTGAACAAAATTTTTCGGTCCGAAATTTCTCGTCGATCGAATATCCAAATTGATATGTTCATCGTCATACCATCATCCATAACATCCTAGACCACAACGGAAATGGGGAGGAAATGAAAATGCTATTTACAACAGTTAATTTTTATTATTTTATCTAGAGCAATACAAATATTATAAGTGTTAATCGTTTAACGAGAAAAGTTCACAAACAGCCCGATATATTCGTCGAAAACAAGACGTGTCACATGAAAACAAGTTGTCGTTGGTCATGTACTCGCTGATCGTCAGGCTTCGAATATCGTGGTATTTGAACGGGTTTTGTATTGGGATCGAAAACATATTTGTAGTTTTTCGCTTGAACGGGGTCGCACTGTAGCACAAATACCACAAATTCATTTCTATCAACTGTTTTGTATCGATATAGTTTTTAACCGCATAATCACTTTCCACCGGTTCGGTTTTTCCTAACCAAAGCTCGTCTTGAAACGAGGCCCAAACATCAAAAAACATATTTTTGTTAGCATTCGTCCCAGTATCGAATACTCTAACGTTCAGCAAATAACAGTACACATATGCCACGATGAACGTCAAAGCTATCGTCCAGTCGTGCGGCGACAACTCCGACGACGACTCGTCACCGGTCCCGAACATAATTCCGGCCACGTCACGTAACTGTCCCCGTAGCTCATCGTCCGGTACAGAAAACGACCCAATTTCAACCATCACTGCTTTCATGCTATACGTGTAGATCGTATTGACGGGAGGACAGTAATAATTTCCATGCAAGTTCAAATAATATACCATCAACAAACGTTGTAACGGGAACGCCATCGTCCAGTTGATGAGCTTCGACGCAGCACGCTTGTCGTCGTCATGTTCGTCGTTCGCTTCCGACCAAATACAACGTATCGTTCGATGAGGCATGCCAAACGCACCCACCACGACATCGTACTCGTTCGCCACGACGTACGCTCGGTCGGGGTTGTCCAGCCAAATTTGACGAAGACATTTCCACTCGCTTTCGCCCATCGTTTGCGATCGATCGTAATGGACGACGAACTCGTACGACATGTCGGCCTTGAACTGGCTGACCACGTCAAAAAACGCATCCTCGATTCGATTCCGCACTCGGTTCGACACAACTTTATTATAGAATTTTCTAGTTTGGGTCGATCTGATTTTACCGGTCGGTGGACGTCTATCGGCGCCAATATAAATTTTCCTAACATATCGTAAAAATCCCATTGGTAAATTAGCTAATACCTTCCGTCGAAATACCTCGACAGCAATCGCAGTGAACGACAATTCTTCTTCACATCTTCTGAGAGCCAACTGCTTCTGATACGTATCATCGTATGAGCGACGTTTGATTTCGTCTTTCTTCTGTATCACGGCGTATCGCAGCGCGTCGTGCAGGATACCGGTAATGTCGATGTAAAGACATTTTTTTGTAAGCGGATCGATATCGATTTTGTCGTTCCAATCTTCGAACACGAAATCGCCGATCGCATCCAAAATATACTTTAGTGTATCAACTCCCATACTGCACGTTTCGATATTAGACACACACACACGACTCGACTAACTGAACGATGAATTACGACTGACTGGATGAGTGGTAGAACTTTAATTTATATATACGGTATTCCGACGTACTCCCGGAATATTCGGTAATCACAAGTACATTTACAACGAGAAACAGAGCTGATATAACAATCCCAATTTGTTCCATATTTTATTAACGCTCCCAATGTGAACAGGGAAATGAACATATCAAAACAACGCAAAAAATATTCATAACTACGACGGAGATGGGAAAGAAATGAAAATATCGTTTACAACATTATTTCCTTTATTATGTCATAAATGTTCCATATACATTTCGAGTCACACGAGAAGAGCGACCGTTTATCCGTACAATTGAACGTTATTTTGGTTCTCGGATCGTCGTACCGGAACGGCTCTTTCATAGGGATGGAAAACATATTACTTCTATCGTGAACTGTAGCGACGGTGTCTCCAGTGGTACCGTCGCCACCACCGCATTGTTTGAAGGGATTCACGCAATAACACAGATACCATAAACACATGATTACGATATTTTTGCGATGAACGTGTACGCTGGAATCGTTCAAGTCTAACATGTCGGGTTTTTCTTTCGATAGGCGCTGTTCTCGCAATTCGTCTCGGAACGAAGTCCACACGTCCAAAAACTTTGCTCTTTTGATAGATTGAGGGCAAAAAAATGGCAAATTCAATAGGTAACAATAAACGTACGCAATGACGAACGTCAAAGTCAACACCCACTCGACCGACGACGGTGATGATGATGATGATGATGATGATGATTCGGTCGTGTCGAACAGAATGCGGGCCACGTCGCATAGATTATTCAGTAATACTTCGTCGGGAATGGAAAAATTCTCTATATCGTTGAGAACTCTTTTAATATTTGCCGTCGTTGTTACCAAACCCGGAACGTAATCGTTTCCGTACACGTTCAAAAATGACACGATCAACAGGCGTTTTAGAGGATCCGCCGACGTCCAATTGATAAGCCTCGAATGAGGATCGTAATCGCCAGATTCTTTCGGCGGTTTCGGCCAAATACAACGTATCTGTCTTCGAGGCATACAAAAAGCACCCACCACTACATCGTAGTCGTTCGCAATGACGTATGCTCGGTCGGGGTTATCTAACCAAATTTCACGGAGGCATTTCATTTCGCCTTCACCTATAGTATCCAGCCGATCGTATTTCACGACAGCCTTACCTTTCACGTATCTTCGGATCAATTCGAAAAATTCATCAGATACTTGATCTCGAACGCGGTTTGGTACGACTATACGATTCAGACGACGTTTTTGCTGTGTTCTGTATTTGGCTATTGGCGCACCGTTGTCAGCCGCGATGTAGATTTTGGTGACATTATCGAGGAAATCTGTAGGTACGATAGGAAATATCTTGTTCAGTATAACGTCGGTTGCCACGTCTATACAACGACATTGGTCTATCGTTTCTTCGATATCTATCGTTGGTTCGTTAACGTAATTTTCCCGTCGCTCTTGCAATTCTTGCCTTATAGCCGATATCACGGTTCCGTATAGCATACCGGTAACATCGATGTAAATACATCTCGTCGTATTCGAACCGCAGTCCCGATTCACGTTCCATTCTTGGTAAACGTCATCACCCATCGCATTTAAGAGGTCTCTCACTTGAGGAACGCCCATTGTTGGATAATTACCGAGACTGCACACCGGCGATCAGACTTTGACTGATCCAAACGGACGGGAAACTTTTTATTTATCCCAAGTTTGGGTCGATTTCGTCGTTGGTCGAATCGACGACAGCACAACACCCCGTACTATTATAAGTAATATAATGTCGACATCGAACCTGAAACAAGAAGGTGAAAGTCGGTCGCCGTCGTCGTCGTCGTCATCTTCCGATTCGCAACAACAACAATCACGAGCGACCGCGTCGTCGTTGTCGTCGTCGCTCGATAATATAGGAGATGTATATCGATATATATTCGCACCCATGTCGAATAAAGAGATAACTTCCTTGAAAATTATCGTTAGCGTAACGGTCGCTTGTGCGATGTCGTTTTTCGTTCCGGATCTCATTTCGAAATTGTTCGTTGTCACGTTGATCGTGTTTATTTGTATTTTTATATCGACCGTAATGTGGACATTCGTAGAATTGCCCAATTACAAACGAAAACAATTTTGTACACGTATAAAAGATATTCTCAAGTATGCGTTACGGTCGTATCTATTGGATTCGCCGCTGACAACACAACAACAAGCATCGTCTTCGTCGACCAAGACCGCACCACCAGATGATAGAGCGTCCGGCGGCGATACTCCGTCGATTCATAAATTTTAAATTGATAAGACGCGACTTTGGATGATATCACCGACGCATTACTATAAATTGTCAAAGATCGAAGATAAGTTGGAAACCATTTATTTGAGAGGTATTCACGTAAATAAAATTTATATAATCAGATCGTTTTTTATTCGCGATCCCGGAAACGGTTTATTTCCGAGATACGTGCGAATATTCGAAAGAAATCACGTGTACGCCGCCGTTATGCGATACACTCCGTACGGAGAATACTGTCCGTTTTTTGCGGACACGATTTCGGACGTGGACGTCGTTTGTTATCGGAGACCGTTCGATTTTTCCGCACGATATCGCGATTACGACGACGATAACATAAGGAACGTATACGTCGAAGTTATATTGCCATTTTTACCGAAGCTTTCGATTTTACGCCGGTTGAACGTAATCGGCGTGTCGACAAATTATTCTATCGACAACGGCCTGTACACGCTCGTATTCGTCGAACATTATAACTCGAAATGTATAAGAGAAGTATTACGATCCATCGTGTCGAACGTGCGACATCACTTGCCCGACATACCGATGATCGTTTCCAACGTCCATCTGGCTTACTGGTTTCTGCGTTGATTCCCCTCACGACAGTAAGACGTATTACGGACGATGTATTTATCGTGGATTTCATCGATAATATCGACAATATATGCATACTTTCAAACGAGCGTACGTTGCGACAGAGAGTCCACCGAAGCGTTCGGACAAAGTAAATCCGAATCTTCAAAGTGTTGCATCTGCTGGGAAAATATGCGACCGAACGGCGGCGGCATCGACGTTTACGCCGATTCGTCTTTTCCCACGTGGAAACTCAAACTCGTCACTCAATGTAAACACGCTAACGATTGTCACGATATTTGTCTGTGGCATTGGGCCATTCGACAACTGGCAGAATCTAACGAATTCGAGGATTATACACACGGAGAAATTATGATCAAACGATCGTTGTTTAGTGGATCTTTTTCTTGTCCTATATGTAGATCGAATATGTATTTCTGAACATTGTCTACATGTAAAACTAGTTCCGTATCTGCTACAATTTCTTCAGTTCGAGATGAACACAATTCATTATCTCGCGCCCCACCGAGCGTGGCGAATTACTATATAAATATTTCGTGGATATGCCAGCCGTCATATATCGTTCGAACGTCGTGGTAAGAAAATCGAGTAATATAGTATCGAGTAAAAGTAATCGAACAAAATGTCGACCGAGCAACATTTCCGTATGAAATTTAGAAGACAATCAGACAACACGTGGGTCAGTTCCATCGTAACTATCGACAACGAGGCGACCGCTAAACGTATATCGGATGTGACAAATCAACTGGACTATTTGGTGCAACAATTCGAGAGGTTTACTTCGTCCGATCCACACCAGGCAGCTATTGGAGTCGAAGGAGCCACCACCCAGCATCTACTAAATGCGGCAGTTGTGTTGGGGCACATAGAAAACGATTCCAATAATTTTATTTTTCGTTAGCGTATAAAATAAAAGATTTCAGCTATTATACATTTTTTTGTTCTTCCCAATAGTAAACTACAAGTAGAATACTCTTCTTGTTTTTATGTTTCACTCGGACAAAATAAATCCGAATCTTCAAAGTGTTGTATCTGCTGGAAGAACATGCGACCGAACGGCGGCGGTATCGACATATATGCCGATTCGTCTTTTCCCACGTGGAAACTCAAACTCGTCACTCGATACAAACACGCTAACGATTGTCACGATATTTGTTTGTGGCGTTGGGCCATTCGACAACTGACAGAATCTAACGAATTCGAAGATTATACACACGGAGAAATTATGATCAAACGATCGCTGTTTAGTGGATCTTTTTCTTGTCCTACATATAGATCGAGTATGTATTTCTGAATGTCGTCGTACCGAAGATTCGAATTGTAGTAATACATGTAAAACTAGTTCCGTATCTGATACAATTTCTTCCGTTTCAAATTACTATCTCGCGCCCCTCCGAACGTAGCGAATTGCTATATAAATATTTTGTGGATATGCTAGTCGTCATATATCGTTTGAAAATCATCGCGTGAACATACGTAAAATCGAATTGTGTAATAAATAGCGATCGAGTGAAAATGTCGAACGAGCAGAAGATCAGAATAAAATTCGTTAGACAGTCGGACAACACATGGGTCAGTTCGATCGTAAATATTAATCACGAGGCGACCGCTAGACGTGTAGCGGGTGAAATGGATTTTCTCGTCGACGAGTTTGAAAAGTTCACCCATCACCAGGCAGCTATCGGAGTCGAAGAAGTCCCAGCTGTTGCCAGCAGAGCCACCACCGAACATCTCCTGAGTGCGGCAGTTGCGTTGGGGCACATCGAGAATAACCCGGAAAATTTAATTTTTTGTTGAAATACGAATATAAAATAAATAATATTTACTATTATATATTTTTTCTCTTCCCGATAGTAGACTATACGTAAAAAACTCCTCTGCTTTTAATGTTCCACATCAATTTCAGAGCTGTACGAAAATCTGTAACTGTATCATCGTACATGCTCTGCGTGTCGAAATACGAGCGAAGGGAAGACAAATTATCCAATGTGCAGGCGGCACAATCGGAAAATATAATATCGTTTTCGTTAGTGTTCCGAGACGAAATGTACGACGTTCGTAACTTGAACAGCGTGGCGTTACGAAATTGATCGCATCCTATAGCGAAAAAAGTATGTAGTTTGACGTATATGGTAGACATTACACACGTCAAACTCAAAATGATGACGCAAATGAGTAGCAAGATATATTTGGCCATTCTTACAATGATCGAAACTTGATCTAAACCATTTACGACCAACGTGACCGTCATGAGATACGAATTTGCATCTTTGAAGTTGTTCCATAACAAAATTTAGCTGAAAATTTTTGTTCGCCAAAGAATATGTACAATTGTGAAGATAGATCCAGCGATACAAGGAACCAAGCATGTGAGTCGCACGCTATTTTTCGATGAACTGCGACTCAGTGGAATGATTTCGAATCGAAAATAGCATTCGGAGATATATACCGAAATGTAATGCAATTCTTTCGGAGTAACGTGAAGAGTGCAATCTTTCGACATGTAATATAATTCCGGTGTGGCAACTTGGTGAGCGCCATCTACTGATATGTTGCATCAATTTATTACAGTTAGTGAGTGAGCGCCATCTATTGATATGTTGTATCAATTTATTACAGTTAGTGAGTGAGCGCCATCTATTGATATGTTGCATCAATTTATTACAGTTAGCGGATAAACGCCATCTGGTAGAATTCCCTTGAACTTCCAATCAACGTGTACAGTATCAAATCTACCATAGATGTCCTATGTATTTCATGAAATTACTACATCTGTGGATGGGGTGGGTTTGATATTGTACAATCTAACCTCAATCGACTTCGCTCTCAGAACTCTGAATTGAATCTGATCAAAATTTTACCCCTTCTACCGTGATTTTCGTCAGAAATCAGTAGATTTTAGGATTTTCGTGACGTCAATTGGCTCTAGTCCAATGAGAATCGAGTATTCACTCAGCTGACCCCAAATTAACTATATAATCAGCAAGCTTCTCGCCCGCGATCCTAAACCTCCTTGACCAGAGTAAGAACAACGTAGTAGTAAGAAGGAGCAGGCCGTCGCGGAGGTTATATATATAATATATATATATATTATATATATAGGGGTGCAGGGGTGCTATGGGGGTACGTGGAGCCCCCTTGACTGTCTAGACTTGGCGCTAGCTTCTCGCGAGAACTGAAAGTTGCTTTCCACAATTTTCGTTGCCCCCGTGATACGTCACGTCTACGTCACGTGATGACGAGTCATAACTGCAAATGTTTTTGCAGCTCGAAGAAATCCGCCGATGGATTTCGTTCCAACAAATTTTACTCGCGACGAAACTGTTTCTCGACAGAGCTAGTGCGCATGACGAGGAACTTGTAAGTTTGGAGATTCGTTCGACGAGAAATTCTAGGCGGACAACGTTGGTTCATCAGAAAATATTTTACGATTTCATTTCTCGAACGAGATTCACGTTCGAAGATTTTACAGCTCGAAGAAATCCACCGGTGAGATTTCGTTTCATAAATTTCATTCGAGACAAAACTGTTTCTCGATGATGCTAGTACGCATGACGAGGAACTTATAAGTTTGGAGATTCGTTCGACGAGAAATTCTAGGCGGACAACGTTGGTTCATCAGAAAATATTTTACGATTTCATTTCTCGAACGAGATTCACGTTCAAAGATTTTGCAGCTCGAAGAAATCCACCGGTGAGATTTCGTTTCAACAAATTTCATTCGAGACAAAACTGTTTCTCGATGGAGCTAGTGCGCATGACGAGGAACTTGTGAGTTTGGAAATTTGTTCGACGAGAAATTCTACGCGGACAAAGTTTATTCATCAGAAAATATTTTACGATTTCATTTTTCGAACGAGATTCACGTTCCAAGATTTTGCAGCTCGGAGAAATCCACCGATGAGATTTCGTTTCAACAAATTTCATTCGAGACAAAACTGTTTCTCGATGGAGCTAGTGCGCATGACGAGGAACTTGTGAGTTTGGAAATTTGTTCGACGAGAAATTCTACGCGGACAAAGTTTATTCATCAGAAAATATTTTACGGTTTCATTTTTCGAACGAGATTCACGTTCCAAGATTTTGCAGCTCGGAGAAATCCACCGATGAGATTTCGTTTCAACAAATTTCATTCGAGACAAAACTGTTTCATTCCTAGAACGGAAGTTGCGTTCAAACTTTTTGTAGCTCTAAGAAATTCACCGGTGGAATTTCGTTTCAACAACCAATCGTTCGACGAGAGATTCTAGGCGGACAAAGTTTGTTCATCAGAAAATATTTTACGATTTCATTTCTCGAACGAGATTCACGTTCAAAGATTTTGCAGCTCGAAGAAATCCACCGGTGAGATTTCGTTTCAACAAATTTCATTCGAGACAAAACTGTTTCTCGATGGAGCTAGCGCGCATGACGAGGAACATTGCTTTTTGATATTCTATCGCAAACATGACAGTCCAATCACATTGGCGTTAGAGGTAGTGGATATGGTGTGAAAAGTGAAATAAAATATTTTTAAATCATTTTATTACTCTTTATTTTGTTTGTGTATAAAACATGCATCAATAAATGTATGCAACAACAGAGTGTCGAAGATACGACTGAACGAACGTCGTTCGGAATTATTACCTTTGGTAGTCTTATATTTGTGAACGATATTCGATTGACAAAAAATTTGATATATGAATTTTCGGTACATTTTGAGAAAGAAATAATAATTAACGGTAACGTTTTCTTCGGTGACCGTTGTGGATATGTTGTTGGTCAGTTTGTTGTTACGTGAACCTATCTTCTCGAAGTCGAATTTTCCAAATTCGCCAGCCAATTGCGGATTGTTGGCAGCGGCGTGAGCGGTGTTGTTCCTAGCTGCCCCATCGCGATTCGTAGGAGAATCTGTCTGTAAAATCAATATCGGCCACATGTAGACAAATTCGCTGCTAGATGCTGCCGCAGTATCATCGTTTACGAACAGATCATGTGCTGCGTCCTTAACTATTCTATCACAGCCGATATCTACGAACGACCTATCGTTTTTCGACGGTACGTTTTCGTCGTCTGTGAGTCCATCGTAGGTGTTACAACGTTGAGCAACCACGACGAATTGTTCTTGTTCTGGGAGCGAGAATAAATACGCGTAGATTTTCTTTAGTAATTCACGTAGAATCGGTTCGATGTTTTTGATTGCCTTGTTATCATAATCTCGCTCGGAAAAGTACACCCAATCACATATGAAAGTAAATACTCGTAATATAGCGTGTGGAATATACTCGGGGTTAGCATGAGACGAATCGAATCCGTCACGACGATTATCGGTATCGTTGTCAGCGTCGAAATCGTTACAATCGTACTGACTGGTAACGATGCAACCACACTTGATGTCAATTCTATACAGATCGTTGGAATTTACCGGCGATCGTTTGTCTCGCGTGAACTCCTGCTGCTGCTGCCTTCTGTTTTTGATGTTTGAAAAGGTCACGTGAGATGAAGTATTGACGATCATTATGGCGTCGTAAACGGCCACCGTGCGAAGTTCTATTTTAGCGTTCTGCTTTCGATCGTCGTCGTCGTCGTCGTCGTCGTTTAGCGGACGGTCGCGACCATATATGAACTTGTCGAACGTCGTTTGTAGAAGACTTCTCACGCGAGGTTCCGTCGTTCTAGGAATGCGACATATGACGGTATCGATGTTGACGTACAACGCGGCCGCGACATCTGGTCGACACAAGTTTTCGATGATCGCCACCAACACGGTAATTAACATTTTACATAGAATCGTTATAGTTAGAGCCACCGACGGCGAGTATACGCACGAGTTTTCTTTATTCGTCAGCCCATATAGCATGTTCGTGGTCAATTTCAGTACGTTTCTTTTCCCTTGCATAATCATCTTCTCGATTACTTTTTCATCGATAATATTTCGTCGGGTTCCGTTGTACGATGTCCTTTGTTCGTCATCATTACCCTCGACGCTGTTATCGTCGTTATCGTCATCTATATCCACGACCGTATCGTCGTATTGGTATCGTGTCGCCAACGATCTTCGTTCGGCGATCAACTTGGAGAATAACAGGTTCAACGTCGAACACGTATCGGCACCATCGTAAATGACGATAATACGATTCTTCGACGGATTTCCCACGGACAGTATTTGTTTCAAGCGTGTAATTTCGAATCCGGATATTTGTACGTCGTCATCGTCGTCGTCGTCGTCGTCGTCTTCATCGTCTTTCGATATTAGGGTACGAGCGCGACGCAACAAATTAATAAATTCCGATTTCGTATCGTTCTTACTGTCTTCCGACAAGTTATCGCTATCGTAATAGAACAAACGAAAATATTTACTATTCACCATATACCGATCTCGTTTCGCGTTCGATACGAACATCATGTCGAATAGATAGTGACAGTGTTGGTCGGAATTTTCACATCGACCGTATCTACGCGCGACGCCCGCGAAAGGATCGTTCGATCGGACATCGTCGGCACCGTTATTATCGAGACCGTCGGGTATTTCTCGTAAACCGAGGCTCGTCAATAACCACTGGACCGGTAGGACGGCCGTATTTTCGAAAGATACGTTATAAACGCTTCCGATCGAACCGTACGCGCTGGTGAAATTCATCTCTATATAGGTATACTTTCCGTCTCCGTCCGTCCACAATCCTTGTCGACCGAAATGCAAGGTGCGCAAACCTCGTATCGGTGAATTTTTCCTATTCCACACGGGTGGAGTACACAATCGTTGCTCGGCCAGAAAAACATCCATAATTTCTCCCTTTTGTTTCGCACACTTGTTATATGTCTTGGTTAACTCGTCGAATCGATACCGTCTAGTTGTTGTGGTAGCAGCAGCAGCAGCAGCAGCAGCAGCAGCAGCAGCAGCAGCAGCAGCAGCAGCATCGACATTCCTATTTTTCGACGACGCAGACAACGAACACGGCACACTCGAAAATACGTTACCGCGATAATTATCGATAATGTTCGATAGGAAACTCTTCGATTCGTATCGTCCGTATCGCAGACATTCGTAATGTACGAAATTTTGTAAGTGTCTCACGATTCGATTTCGAAACGCACGACACGTTTTATACGACGACGCCGACGACGACGACAACAACGCTCCGTCGTAATTCCCGTCGACGGAATATCCAAACACGTCTCCGATCGACGTATTCAACAATTCCGAGACGAACAACATGAATTTACGAACGTCGAAATCGCTCCAGATATATTCTAAAACGGTCACTTCGAAAACGGTTTTGATTAAATCGATCCAACCGTTCTCGACGGCAGTAGACTCTATCGATTTTTCGCTATGGCGTTTGCGGAAGATTTTTCTGTATTCCTCGGCAGCCTCTTTCGGATAGCGTACGTCGCGTAACAAACGTTCCGAATCGAATCGTACCATATCGACGGTGCGATCGAAATGTGTTGGCAATAACATGGGCAACGACACGTTCAAGTCGAACGTCATCGAGTTCGAATCGAACGACGGCTGTCCGCTAAACACGTTCATCGATATAAACTCGCCCATAACGTCGAACAATTTTAAATCCATCAGTCTACCCATTATCGGTAGCCATACCGTCCGATACATATCGTATCCGACGAGAGTGTGCAACGTCACGTCCGACGGGATCAAACATATTTTGGACATTTCCGCGACGAATTTCGTGAGCATTATTGATTCCGAATCGAAACGTAGAAATTCGATACACACGTCCGACACGTCACCGCATCTTCTACTATTTTTTCCGTATAACTTCTCCACGAGATTGCACAACGTTCGTTTATAAAACTCGCTGGTATCGTCGTCGTCGTCGTCGTCGCCGTCATCGCATTCGGCGCCCGGCGGTTTACGACTATAAACGTACACGAAATAACTATTATGTTTGCGACGAGGGTGACTTGACGTCGTGACGGTCGCAGCCGTCGTTTCGACAATTTTCGGAACCAAACTCAAAACACATATAGTGTCGATCGGTGACAAATATTTCCCGTGTCCACCGGCTCGTCCTCCGTCTATTCGTACGACACACGTGGGCAAATGTAAGAGCGGTTGACAAAGTTCGTTCTTTTGACATAGCGCTCGTCGTCGCTGCGAATTCACGTCGTCGGCCTGACAGTTCTTGAATATGTATCCGTTGTGAGTCCAATAAGCCCAGAAATGCGGCGATCTAGATATGATGGATTCCGTTATGGCATGCACGGGTAACGCGTTGTCCATGCGGTGAAATTCGTATTCGACGATGGGCAATCCGCCATCGTTATAATCTTCGATCATGTTCGTTAGCAAATTATATCGGAACACTTGCCGCGGGTCCTCGTTCAACGAAGATATCGCATATAGGTCGGCGTGCGTCATGGCGTTTTCCAACAAGAATTTTAGCACCCGAGAACGCTCAGGCAACGTCGACGGTCTGTATTTGATACGATCTTCGTTGTCCGCGTCTAATTTACTCCGAGACGTTTTTCCACCGTCGAACGGTTTTTTCGATGCGGAGGGGTCGCCGTCGCCACCGTCATCTGCCAAACTAGCGAGAATATCTAGCCTGAACAAAATTCCGTGTCGATAATGAGGCTTATGTCTGATCAGCAATTCGTACAAGGAGGAATTCAACGCGTGCATCGACAATCCCGTATTTTTCAACGAACATTTGAACGGACGAAAAAGGTTACGTAGAATTTTCTCCAAGCAAGCACATTTAATGCGAACGATATCGAAAGGTGACAAGCCGTCGTCATCGTTGTCGTCGTCGTCGTCGTCGTCGTCATCCTTATCCTTATCGCAGTCCGCGATCCCACCGCGTGCGGAGCATCGTACTTTATCTGTGACGCATTCGCTACTTATCATCACGTAAATCGGCACGTTGACCGCGGCCAACGTCAAGCGTTTTAACTTTAATTCCCCATCGATAAATTTGATATCGAACGTGTTCTTCTTGGTGTTGTAATTGCTATCTAACGAAACATCTAACATGTAGTGCAACGTCGAATGGTCGATTTGCTGACGATCGATATCGTCTATATTCCAAGTATCGTAATCTTCATCGGAAATTGTCTCTTCGTCGTTGTCGTCTTTCTTCGGGTACACATCGGTCGACATCGCACACATCTGCCCATACGCACTCGGACGATAAGTACCTTTTCGCGATAGACACAGTGTACCACGTACGGTGACCGTGACAGCTTCTTCGTTTTATCGTCCGGCGAGGATACTTCGCGCGGTACAATTTCGACCGAACGTGGTGATAACTAGATGTCGTCGGCACAGCCGTCCAGTCAAATGAACATTTACAACTATCTGTTTTACGATTGTCCGCGTAAAAGATCACGCGGTCCGTTTCATATTACGATATGTCGATCGTCGACGATATTTTCCTTAATCCAGAAAATTGTTACAAGACGAGACAACGAGACAGCATCCGGTTCGGACGGAACCACGCGTAATACTGATGCCCGCAGCATACGTCGTGACTATATAAACGAATCGGCCAATACGAAAGATGACGTGGAATGTGTGAAGAAGATCACCGACGATCGCGATATATTGTCTCAGCTCGCCAAACGTGGTATTTCTTATACCGCGTGTATGCAAGACGGACGACGTATCGAAGATGACGCCAACGACGACTGTACGAAAACGGACCGTTCGCTACAACATCAATGTGACATTCATCTGATTATGATCGGATCCAAAGTCGAAGAATACATATTCGAACGGTTGAGATGTTTTTTGAAGAAGACGGATTTACGCACGAACGAAAACAACGATAAACACGATATCCTATCACGAACGGGATTAATCGATCGTTACAAACATCGCATATTACGCGGATCGTTCCTGTCGAACGGAAGCTTACAATATTCCGTATTTCGAGAAGTGAATAATAATATGATTTGTCACGAAGTCGGTATACAAAAGGAGAGCACTTTCTACATGTACGATACGGATTTCAACAGAGGTCACAAATTCCACTTGGGCAAGTTGAATAAGTTCAACGGTAACGACGACGACGACGACGACGATAAAGACGACGACGAAGTCTTGATGTGTAAAAACAGAGACGGTGACACTATTTCGAAAGTGGACGCTACCACGCTATCGTTGTACTACGATCGTTGTACGCCTAGCTCTTGGCACGATCATATTCATCCCGACGTCGATTCGCAAATCGCCTACATGAAACAAATTAGACAACATTCGCGACCGATAGACAGTCACAAGAATAAACGATACATTTGTTACGCGCAATCCGTACAAATATGTCTGGACAAATTGGACGTATTCGATGGAACGGTTATGGCTTCTTGCAGGGACGTCATTCTCAGAGGTTTAACCTTTTGGGGTATTTCGCACACGCTAAAATACGAACAATCGAAGAGCGAACACAACAAACATTACAATAAACGCATGATGATGATCAATATGAACGACAGATATTCTCAAATTCCGATAAAAGCGTCGTCGGATGGCATGTTCGTGGCGGCACATCGAACGTCGCGAAAAAGAAAACGAAGCACCGCCGTCGACGTGACGACGAACGCGGTCGCGGATAATCTTTCGTGCGGAGAAAGGAACGACGATAACGCACGCGTCGACCTCGACACCGATCGCAATTTACGGAACAACAACAGCTCGAAAAACGGCGGTTGTGGTAGTGGTGGTGGTGATGGTGATGCGAAAAAGATGGATACGAAAAAGATGGGATCGGCAGAGTACAAAAATGGAATTATATTCAAAGCGGATCGACGACAAGACCAATATCATTCGTTGTTCGTACAACCCATCCATTCGCAATTGCACATTCTTCAGGAACTCCAGATGACTTGCCAAAAGCTCCGTGCCACGCACGTGTACTCGTTGTCGGCTAAAAACGTACCGAACGATATCATAGGCTACATATGTTCGCAAGGCATCGGTAATATCAGTACGGCCGGCAAAAATATGCTATTCGATAAATCCGTCGAAATTTCGTTCGGTTGCGAAGATCGTATCGGTGCGCGAATATTAGATTATATGGGCAGAGAATCGTCGAAGCTTTCGAACCGCGACCGTCCACCGTCGCCGTTTTTCGTATACACGAACGGTATCGAAAAGGGAAGGACGAATGGCGACGACAAACGCGATGGTCGAAGTGATGCTACTACGATCGTCGTGATTAATAATATCGTGACGAAGTATGCCGTAACGTTCGCACGGGCCGACGTATCGGGAATTTCGCACGAGGAACGACAACGACGGTCTTCGTTGTATCGCGAAATCGTGAAACGATTAAAGTCCGTACACAAATTTGCTGAAATTCTATTACGTATCGACGAAGATGCTCGGTTCCTATGTATCAACGTGGTGGCGGGTATTCCTTTCCGAAAATTTAGCGTTCTCCGACGATTCGGATGCGACGACGTATTCCTATCTCGCTCGGAATTGGAAGCGTTCTATAAATACGTAATTTACGACGGAAACGTTGTCGGCGCCGCCGTCACTTCGAACGATATCGCGAAATACGAGAAATTAGTAGAGACTACCAATTCGTTTCTTTGCGATTCGTTCGACGACGAGTGTGGCGGCGGCGACGGTAGTCCGTCCGGAGCCCACGTATTACCTTGTTCGAGTCTCGCGGAATACGTCAATCACAAGGCCGCCTTCACGTTACCACCGAAAAGAGTCGTTTCGGTGTGTGCCTACAAATCGTCGCTACCCAATAAAGCGTACATTTCTCTGGCTAAATTGGTAAATAGGAATTTCCAAATCTACGTGGATCCCGAAGCGTTCGAACGGGACGAACTGTCGCGCAACCGCAGACATTTCGATCGATTCGATCTCATCAAACGTTCCTTCGATAATGCGCCTCGTGTACATAGACCGGCGGCGGCCAGCAATATGTACTTTTTGAATTCCGCCTTTGGTGACGTCGACGGCTTGAACGTGGAGGACGCTTACGTGTTGGATCGCGACTTGGACCTACATTTGTGGTGCGTGTTTTCGTATGCCGTTACGTTGGACGAGCCACGAGATGGATATTTCGTCGTTAATTTGCCGTCGATCGCACGATCGGTGAACGTATCGACGCGCGACAAACGAGGTAACGCTTTGACCGTACTATTTCTCATGGCTACCGTTTACTCGGAGAACGATATAACGTTTCCCGTATTCAAAAATGTTATCGTTCATAAAATATCAAATTTATACGTGTTCTATGTGACGATCGCCGACGAGGCGTTAATACAGGCGGTACGTGAATGTGAAACGAGAGGTCGGCCGTTGCACGAGGCTTTCCGTCACGTTTCCCTACAATCGTTTTCGTTCGATCCGTCGGTTTCTAATAAAACGACGACGACGACGACGACGACGGCGGCGACTACGTGTAACTCGCCTAGACGTGAGAGACGTCGACGATTGGAATTGACGGTCGTTTTGAAATCCAAATCGTTCGACGGCGTCAAATTGGTAAATTCCTTCGGACAAAAAGGTCTGGCCACGACCCGTACCGATCTGAAGCGCTATCGAACGGTCGAAGGACCCGACGATAAGCCGGGCGACAACATCAACGTGGTAGCTAATAATTGTTCGTTAATTTCACGGTGTGCCAGCGGTCAATTGTTACAAATGCAACAAAACTTTCCGTGTACCATCAAAAGAAACAACAAAGTATACGGTATCGCGGGTCGCGTACCGTATTTCATAACCGACAACGTACCGTCGTTATCGCAGACGCCGATGAGATTCGACGAATTACAAAAAACCGCTTACGTCGCAAATACTCTGCCGTTAGCGCTGAACTTGCGAGGTAAATATAACATTAATAATCCGTCGGGTCGGCTATATCCCAGAGATAGTCAGCACGTTCTGAATTTATACGAAAGTTTCGTGAATTCCTCCTTTCGGATGTATCGATCCACCGGCCCCATCTATACTACCGCAGATGCCATCGAAACCACCTCCCGAATATTCGATCGATATACAACAGATTCGAACTATATTAAAACTTGTATGCGAGAGAAAAAAAAATAAAATTATTCGTATCATAAAGTGTATTATTATTTATCTGCCTCACAACATGTTATCGATCGCTTTTTCCTATAAACTCACGACACACACACTGTAAGAGATGCTGGTCGTGATATTCATACCCGGACTCAAAGGTAGTTCGATCGAGAAAAATGGTGTTCGAATATGGCCACCAAAATGCTTTACATATAAACCGATATTCGATATGTTTGCGAACGGTAACGTCACCTATCTTTCCGAAAAGGAAGAACAATCATTGGAACTCACAGAAAATGACGACGACGACGAAGACGTAATTGTCGAAATAATCGAAAGCATAAAGATGTTCACCGTATTCGATGTCGATATTTATGAACGCTTTCTTGTTAAATTACGTGAACGATTGAATCGAATAAGTCCGCATTTTAGAATAGTCACGTTCGCCTACGATTGGAGACGGTCTGTTGTGATAGGAGCGCAACGTCTAAGCCGATTTATCGACGAACTATTAGCGCGTGACACGACGAGTCGGTTCGTCCTATTAGGACATAGTTTCGGGGGGCTGATCGCTAGATATTATACAGAATGTATTTTGGATCGGAATCGAAGGACAGCAGACAGTACGATTCCCCGCCTTGTAATATGTGTTGCGACACCTCACGGCGGAACATTAGACGCTTTGTTATATCTAATTGGCGAGAAATATCTATCGTTCCTCTCTCGCCGAACATCACAACGCATCGTAAAATCTTACAATTCCATATATGAACTACTGCCGTTCGGAGAACTCTTGAACAAAATCGATCGTGGCCGGAATAATAATAATAATAACGATGATAGTGGTGGTGATGATGATGATGATGATGATGATGATGATAACGGTAACGATGAAAACGTTATCGAAGTTTTAATGAGTCGATTTCCCAGCCTGATAGAACGTCATGTTCGAAACGCGTTCACAATTAGAAAATCACTGGATTATTGTAAACGACCTTCGAGTACTCGATATCTATTTCTCAATGTATCGGGATATCCATCGATCGAAACTATTCGTTCTGATGGAACGATTATTTATTCGCCATACGGTGGTGATGGAATCGTTCCTGTAACTAAATCGAATATACGACATTGTCGTAACAACCGCGGCCGATTATTTTCCAATACGTTACTATCTTTCGATTGTAGCGTACATTTGTCGATGTTGAAACGTAATCATACCGTACGAATGATTTCTTGTGCTATCGAAAGTTTGCTAGTTCCAATTTTACAGTCGCGATTCACTAAAGAAATTCATTTGTTCGAATGTGAAAGATACGTAGATTGGGTCGACGAAAAAAATCTATACGATTTCAAGTGGCGTTTCTCTTCTTTTGCAAACAACAAGCAAATGAATGTTCAAATTTTCCAGGTAAACGATATCGTTGTTGTGCGAGCGATATTACGCTATCATATGGAAAATAATCGCACAATCGTCCCCATGAACGATATGAAACTCTATTTGAACGATTCGAAGTACGCCATAAAATACGACCGCGTTGCCGTTCGTTCCTTTAGGCTAGTGTTTTGTATCGGAAGTCGACGTCCGTTTATCATAAAACGTTTATTCGTCGTTCTTCCCGATGCGCAATTCGATTTTGCGGAAAATATGAAAGGGAGTTATTAATAGTGAAAGAATCGATTGCTGGAAAATCTCACAGAAACCTCGTAGTACGTCGTTCCGATACAAGGGTGAAATTCGTATTTCATAACAGTCACGTCGGTTGCAAATGGGTTTAGTGTCAAGGAGAACGGGAAAAATAAAATACAAAAAATAAATTCAAATTATATTTATCGGCATCATAGAGGTCGAGGAACAAAAGGGTAGATACTCCGACGAATATCCCGTCCGCCTTATCGGGAACATAGGTTTCGTCGAATTCTGACACATCGGTCGCTATTTCGTCGCAGCGAAGAACATTAGAATTTCGAGGACGTTTTTATCGTTGACTATGAACGTCATAGCAGTTCCGACCATAGTCAGAGTATACAGGTCTGTCGGAGCCTCCCTTCTACTTTTTTAAAATTCGAGTGCAAGCTGATTGGTCGAGCTAGGTGACGTCACCTGGAGTGCGAGAAATGATAGAATAGAGGCTCCGGTAGACCTGTATATTTTGAATATGGTTCCGACCACAATTAATTTTGGATACCAGTTCCAACAGAGGATAACAGGAAGGGGAGCAGTGTAGAGCATAAGAAATAGATTCGAATATTTATTTTCTCTTGGAAAACAGAAGACAATATATCCCTGTTTTTTCATTTTGTTTATTTGGGAGTAACACGCTTATCAAGAAACACTCGTTCTAGGCTAGCTAGAGTAGGTATATTATAACTAAAATAAAGTTAAAATCTTAGTTGAATGGCTACTTTTATTGAGGCCAATAAAATAGAAAAAAAAATTGTGGATGATCCGACGAATATCCCTTCCGCCTTGTCCGGAATGTATGTCTTTCGCTATTTTGTATTGTAAAACGTCGCCAGCCTCGTTATGCGAATCCACTGATCTCGTCCTTCTCGCCATCGCTTATGCACACAAACCGTCGAATCGATCACTAACACGTGGAAATTGTAGAACGCGCGTTGACGATTTTCGCGATGGAACGAAACACGCACATCGTGTTGTGTGCACTACTCAGAGCCGTTGCCGTCGTCCATCGCGATTCACACCCCGCGAACGAACACCCAAAGAAATCGTGAATTCGTGTCAACGAGATCATTTCGTTGTCCACCATTTCAGCAAAGGCTCCCTTCGCATCCAGATCGACATTCCGTATTATCTCCGTATTGGAACGCACAAGAGTAGCCCGTATTTTACTTCCCATTTTAAAAACTTTCAATATGGACCACGCGGGGCGATAAATTTGTACGACGCGATCTGTATTCGATGAATGTTTATCTGTGTCGCCACACACCCACCGATAGTTCTCGGTACGAAAGGCATCCTCAATCTTCAAATCGAACGGTCTATTACACGATTCGCAACAAGTAGTCGGCTCGTCCGACGTAGACACGAGATGCAGATAACACATGTGCGTATCGTCGTTGTAGGATATAAACTCGATTTTCCTCGGTCTAGCATGCCAACGGTATAGCGTCTGCAACATATCCTGCGGCGAATTCGATTGAACGGCACTCGCCCGTATCGATTTTTCCAACGCTAATCTCGCCACGGCTCTAACGGCGTCGGGTAATTTAACGATCAGGTCCATCAAGTGCGACGTATCGCTGAGCGAACTTTTGTTCTTCACGTCGTACGGATTTCCGCTCGATTCGAAATCCTTGTCCGTCGTACACATCCCGGACGATAAAATATGCTTCGCTCCCCCCGAAACATGTAAAAATTTTAAATTGATGAAAACGTTCAACTTCAACGAATTATCAGGGCCGGGTTTCGAATCGAGACTTGATAGAACTGGCGACGAAGACGACGATGACGACGATGGAGACGACGATATTAACCTTTCCAATTCTTCAAACATCTGTTCCATTTCTGCCATTTCTGCGAAACTGAATACGGGGTATATCACCATTTTTCGTATGGATTTCAGCAGGTCCCATACCGCCTCACGATTCGTCACCGACAAATGCCATCCCACGTTAATCAAACACACCAACGTTTCTAACAATTGAATTACACCGGCACGTTCCATATTTTGGAAAGAATCGCTGTATTAGAACTTGTCGAATGAATTTAATTGGCAACTGTTCCGCTTATATATGCGTTGTTACCCTCTCTATCTCGGACTGACCGCGTACATATTACGAGGACAAGTTCCGATACATCTAAAAATAGATTCAACGATAGAAGGAAATGCACATGTGAACCTCACACTATTTTTTGGTGACTCGCGACTTAGTGAGATGATTTCGGTTGGACCATGAAATTCAGAAACATCTACCGAAATGTAATGCGGTTGATCGTCTAAGTCTGGCCCAGAAACCTGTATGTGTACGCATATTCGTCTGGTATACATACGGCTCATGGACAAGGTTGAACAGTTCCTGCGGCGAAACGACAACATCAAGAAAAGATATTTGACTCAACGCATTTGAATTAATAAATTGATTTGTTAATATTTTTCTTATTTTTCACTGACAATTTCGAATCTGTTACCATACAAATTCGTTCCAATAACCATCCAAGTGCCGCCATATATCGAACATTTTATACGGGCTGACTATGGTAATTTGGTGAGCGCTATCTATTGGTATGTTGTATCAATTTGTAGCAGTGAGTGTACGAGCGCCATCTATTGGAGTTCCTTTGAACTGCCACGTATATAGTGTAGAACCTACCATAGATGTCTGATGAATATCATGAAATTACTAAATCTGTGGATGGGGTGGGTTTAATATCGTACAATCTAACCTCAATCGACTTGACTATCGGAACTCTGAATTGAATCTGATCAAAATTTTACCCCTTCTACCGTGATTTTCGTCAGAAATCAGTAGATTTTAGGATTTTCGTGACGTCAATTGGCTCTAGTCCAATGAGAATCGAGTATTCACTCAGCTGACCCTAAATTAACTATATAATCAGCAAGCTTCTCGCCCGCGATCCTAAACCTCCTTGACCAGAGTAAGAACAACGTAGTAGTAAGAAGGAGCAGGCCGTCGCGGAGGTTATATATATAATATATATATATTATATATATAGGGGTGCAGGGGTGCTATGGGGGTACGTGGAGCCCCCTTGACTGTCTAGACTTGGCGCTAGCTTCTCGCGAGAGCTGGATGTTGCGTTCCACAATTTTCGTTGCCCCCGTGATACGTCACGCATACGTCACGTGACTATAAGTCAACGCTGCTGTAGAAGTTTTGCAGCTCGAAGAAATCCGCCGATGGATTTCGTTCCAACAAATTTTACTCGCAACGAAACTGTTTCTCGACAGAGCTAGTGCGCATGACGAGGAACTTGTAAGTTTGGAGATTCGTTCGACGAGAGATTCTAGGTGGACAAAGTTTGTTCATCAAAAAATATTTTACGATTCCATTTCTCGAACGAGATTCACGTTCCACGTTTTTACAGCTCGAAGAAATCCAATCGGTGAAATTTCGTTTCAACAAATTTTACTCGCGACGAAACTGTTTCTCGACAGAGCTAGTGCGCATGACGAGGAACTTGTAAGTTTGGAGATTCGTTCGACGAGAGATTCTAGGTGGACAAAGTTTGTTCATCAAAAAATATTTTACGATTCCATTTCTCGAACGAGATTCACGTTCAACGTTTTTACAGCTCGAAGAAATCCAACCGGTGAAATTTCGTTTCAACAAATTTCATTCGAGACAAAACTGTTTCTCGGTGATGCTAGTACGCATGACGAGGAACTTATAAGTTTGGAGATTCGTTCGACGAGAAATTCTAGGCGGACAACGTTGGTTCATCAGAAAATATTTTACGATTTCATTTCTCGAACGAGATTCACGTTCAAAGATTTTACAGTTCGAAGAAATCCACCGGTGAGATTTCGTTTCATAAATTTCATTCGAGACAAACTGTTTCTCGATGATGCTAGTACGCATGACGAGGAACATATAAGTTTGAAAATTTGTTCGACGAGAGATTCTAGCGGACAAAGTTTGTTCATCAGAAAATATTTTATGATTTCATTTCGCGAACGGGAGTTTCGTTCAAAGTTTTTCTAGCTCGAAGAAATCCACCGGTGAGATTTCGTTTAAACAAATTTCATCCGAGACAAAACTATTTCTCGATGAACGAGAGTTTCGTTCAAAGTATTTGTAGTTCGAAAAAATCCACCGGTGGAATTTCGTTTCAACAATTATTCGTTCGACAAGAAATTTTAGACGGACAAAGTTTATTTATCAGAAAATATTTTACGATTTCATTTCTCGAACGAGATTCACGTTCAAAGATTTTGCAGCTCGGAGAAATCCACCGGTGGAATTTCGTTCCAACAAATTTCACTCGAGACAAAACTGTTTCATTCATAGAACGAGAGTTACGTTCACAAAGTTTTTATTGCTCGAATAAATCCACCGGTGGCATTTCGTTTCGACAAATTTCATTTGAGACAAAACTATTTCTCGATAAACGAGAGTTTCGTTCAAAGTATTTGTAGCTGGAAAAAATCCATCGGTGGAATTTCGTTTCAACAATTATTCGTTCGACGAGAGATTTTAGACGGACAAAGTTTATTCATCAGAAAATATTTTACGATTTCATTTCTCGAACGAGATTCACGTTCGAAGATCTTACAGCTCGAAGAAATCCACCGGTGAGATTTCGTTTCAACAAATTTCATTCGAGACAAAACTGTTTCAAGATGACGCTAGTACGCATGACGAGGAACTTATAAGTTTGGAGGTTCGTTCGACGACAGAGATCCCAGGCCGAGAAAGTTTGATCGACAAATTCTGCTCATCAAAACGTTGACTACAGTTTCATTTTTCGAACCAAAGTTACGTTCGGACACATGGGAGCGAGTGATACGTCGACAATTATCCGTTTCTATTTACAATTTCATTTATCAAACGAGAGTTACGTTCAGAAAAAGTTTTATTTCGCAAACAAAAATTACAGCCTAAATAAAAAAACTTGTTTCGTTCCGATTTTCTCTTGAATCTTCTAGTCGTTCTGTTAGCTTAGTTCGATGTATTGGTTTGTCAGATTTGATATTGATTTAGATGCCTGCAATAAAAGTTGATCGATGTGTTTGTCCGACAGCGGAAACGAAATATTAAATATATTTCGATAGCTCAATATCTTGTGACAATCTTGAATTGCCTCTTTGAATTGTGTTAACTGTTCGTCCTTCGATAAGTATGCCAGAAAAAGTCTGACGTATTTAATTTCTTTTTGTGTATCGAAACCTTTCCGCCGTTCTTCCAGTCCTACATTTTCCGTCGTCGATAATTTACCGGCTTTCGGTGGTTTTCTTTCAATTTTACGGAAAGATTGGTTAAGTGGTACGGGCTTTAACAGATCTTCCTTCATCTCAGACATCACCATCGACGACGGTGTTATTACACGCAAGCGACTGATTGGAAGCGTTTGCGGTCCCAACGACGTTGCATCGATTAACGTTCTGTCCACCTTTATGTTACTAATTTCGTAACAAACGATATCGCACAATCCTATTTCAAATTCCAAATCGGTACGATCTAGCTTTCCTAAAATATAAACTAACCACGACAGCAGTACGTTACGTGACTGTCTGAAGTGCTTATCGACGTGCGATCCGTGTTGGCCGCTCAATTGTCGTGACGAATCTTCGTTGTGACGTCTGAATAATTCCAGGGTGAGACCGATCGCGTGCCATTTCAAGTGTCGTTCGTAACTATATATCGGTGTGAGTGTGTATCGATGTAATAATAAAAATAATTCTTGAAACGTGGAAAACTCGTATCCGATCGGTAAGCGATCGTTGGAAAAGAATGGCATAATACTAATAGTGATTCCTTACTAAGAGATGAAGTCAAGTTCGATCACCATTTGCGACGATCGGATGTGGGAGCAATTACGTGCGCGTTGTTATGTACATATCTACGATAAATGGTATTTACCGATCGCTTTCGACCGCGTCTACAAAACGGCGCCGTACGCGTGGAGAGTGTGAGTACATATAGGATACGCGCGCGCGTCACAATCTCATTGACAACTTATCCGTCGTTATGTTCCCATGTGGTGGATGTGGCGATGGCAATTATTGTTATCGAACGAATTCGTGCGAACGATATGATCGGTGTGGACAATTCCATGTGATGACTCGACCCAACGTGAATGTTTCTGCGTTGGTAACAACGACCGTTGCTGTTGGACCGGGATTGTTCGCATCGCAACAACAAGCGATGATATATCATCGACCGCCGTACTACGCATTTCCATTTTTCGACCAAGCGATACCGTTCAATTGGAATGCCGTCCCGATGAATTTCGATGTTCGCAGACCACCCATCGATTATGATCCGAGTGAACGTCAACCATTCGAACGACGTGGTGATGATCATCAAATGACGCAATTACAACCATTCGAACAACATGGTGATGATCATCGAATGATGCAATTTGAATCGACTACGCGTTATCCACAAACGACAGTTGGGAATATGTATTCATATACCATGCCTGAATCAGACGAACAATTCGGGATCGAGCAAGTAGCGTTCACGGACGCGCCTAACGACCGAACGCCATTGCCAACCTTTCAGTCGTTGAGACGATATCTGAAAGAACGGAAAGCTTTCTATGACCAAACTCGACAAGTTCCGTTCGATTTGCCAGGACCAGTGTCGGGTACAAATGGAGGTTTAAAAAGAAAATGGTCGTCAACTGGATATATGTAATTTTTATTAAATTTTTGTATGTTTCGATTCGAAAATAAAAACTGTATCACAATTGTCGATATTTTAGTCATTCACAGTACGCCAACATCCAAAACGGAAAATATACGCCTCCTCACTTTTTGACTCGTTGAACCGATTCATATTATATTTAAACCGTTTTATCGAGGAAACCAACGTTTTAATTAGGTCGTATTTTACAATTTCGTAACGATTGTAAAAATCTTGTGATTCTTTGTCTAGCGCAATTTTATTAATATAAAAGTTCCAAAAATTAGACGTTTGACGTTGAGTTTTCAAAATACTTCGCATTGCCAGTTTTTTCAATGTAACACCACCTGTCGACGATTCTGTTTGTATCGAGTAGTCAGTGACAAAATTGAAAAATTTTTCAGTGTGTGTTCGTGACATTAGGAACTCATGTATATGTCCAATGTGGGAATTGAAAAAATGTTTTCCGTTTTCGTAATCATCTTCCGAACCAACTATGGGAAATAGTGGAGATTCGATCAGTGTGTGGGGACTTGACAGAAACGGGAAAAGCGTCGAAATCGCCACAAAAATGGAACACAGGTTACGACGATAACATAGAACTTTCAACGTGTTCAAAAAGACGACATCTTCTGCTCTCGATTGTACATTATCGGGGTAATTTTTCGACAACAACGATATAACAGCGATGGTAGCAATTTTTCTATAGATCGGATTCATGTCGAATTTGGTTTTCGTATGATCGGCTGCACAAAATTGTACGAATGTCATGATCAATTTCTGAAGGCGATGTGAATCTGTTAGGAAATGTTCAGCATTCAATTTGGACAGAAAATCTAGCAGATGCTCCAGGGAAATTCTGTAATATTTTGCCTCGGAAAACATGCGTTTCACACACATTACAACGATATCGAATCGATCTTCACATTGTAGTAACGTGGGTAATAAGGCGTGTCCATCTGTACACGATCGAATCAACAAAGCGTAAATGATCGTTGTTCGATGATAACACAAACAAACGTCGATTAGTGTATGGATAATTTTTCTCCTCGTTAATTTCGTCAAATCTTTTCTTGTTTTGCTTCTCGTCACTGTCAAGGGGGAGGATCCAGATGTTGACGACGTCGATAACGATAACAGTCGCCGTGGAGAATTTGTCACTGATGAGCGTAACTTCCACGAGGAAGCATACATATCGGCAAGGTCAAATGGAATCTCCATCAAGGAATACACTTTTCTTGCACGATTCTTCAAATGTATATAGGAAATTTTTTTGATATGTTGTCGTAAGAACGTAATTTGTTCTTTCACATGGTTCGGCACCATGTTCATCGGAAGATACGCACATTTTCTCATATAATTTTTACGTTTCTCGCGTTCTTTCATCGTAGACGATAGAGACGACGCTCGCATGTCTGACGTGAATTCTAGTAAGAACCACCACAATGTAGAAACACTTCGCGTTTATCCTCCGTTTTATTGTCTGATAATCCCCACCATTCCCAACATCGAAGAGAAAATGGTCGCCAAATGGAGATACCACAGACTATAGTTCAAAAATAAAAAACCACGCTACGATTGTTAATATTTTATTCGAAACGCTAATTTATATAATGGAAATTTCGAAACGTCAATCGATATAACGGACATTTTATCCACTCTACTAGCGTTTCGACCAAGTCATACTTCACAATTTCGTACCTATTATAGAAGTCTTGCGAATCTTTATCTAGCGCAATTCTATCGATGTAATCATAAAAATTGGACATTTGACGCTGCGTTTTCAACATACTTCGCAATGCCAGTCTTTTTAACGTAACGCAACGCTTTGAAGATTCTGTCTGTTTCGAGTAGTCATCAACAAATTGGAAGAATCTTCCTGTCCATGTTTTCCATATCAAAAACACATGAATATATTCAATGTGGGAATTGAAAAAATGTTTTCCGTTTTCGTAATCATCGTTCGAATAGACCAATGAATATAGTGGACCTTCGATCAGTGCATGGGGACTTGACAGAAACGGGAAAAGCGTCGAAATCGCCACAAAAATGGAACACAGGTTACGTCGATAACATAGAGTTTTTAACTTGTTCAAAAAGACGACATCTTCTGTTTTCGATTGTATATCACCGGCGTAATGTTTCGACAACAACGATATAACAGCGATGGTCGCAATCTTTTTATACATCGGATTCGTGTCGAATTTGGTTGTCGTATGATCGGCTGGACAAAATTGTACGAATGTCATGATCAATTTCTGAACGCGATGTGAATCTGTTAGGAAATGCTCAGCGTTCAATTTGGACAGGAAATCCAGCAGATGCTCCAAGGAAATTCTGTAATACTTTGCCTGGGATAACATGCGTTTCAAACACATTACAACGATATCGAATCGATCTTCACATTGCAGTAACGTGGGTAACAACGCCTGTTCGTCTGTACACGATCGAAGTAATAGAGCGTAAATAATCGTTGTTCGATGATAATACAAACAAACGTCGATTAATGTATGGAAGATTTTTTTCCTCGTGAATTTCGTCAAATCTTTTCTTTTTTTGCTTCTCGTCGCCACCGAAATGGATACAGATGTTGAAGATGGCAATAACGATAACAATCGTCGTGAAGAATTTGTCGGAGTCGGGCATAACTCCCACAGAGAAGCATACATATCAGCAAGGTCAAAGGAAATCTCCGTCAAGGAATAATTTTTTCCGGTAAGATTCTTCAAATGTTGATAGAACGTTTTTTCGACATGTTGCTGTAAGAACGTAACTTTTTCTTTCATACGGCTCGACACGCTGTTCGCAGAAAGATGCGTACATTTTTTCAAATAAATTTTACGTTTCTGGCGTTCTTTTTTCTTGGACGATAACAACAACCGTAGCATATCTGACGTGGATAAGGTCGACTGAACTGAACTGAACTGAACTGACATTGCTGTCGCAGCCGTATTTATACACTCTCGTCAGCGTATCATCGGTCGTTCATCTTTATGTTCCGCATAATGGTGGAATTCGTATCTCGCAGTGGTCACGTTAGCTGTAAACAGGGTTGAAATAAATCTCAATATTTTCTAACATTTTTATTCGAATTATACGTGAAATACATTCAATTATTATAGGTTACTTGTTTTATCCGCTTTCGTCGTCGTCGTCGTCGTCGTCAACGTCGATTGGTTCGACAGATTTGACCGATCGGATTCTTCGTCGGACAAAAACATTTCTTCGTCCGCGAACAACATTTTTTTTTGATCGGCTTCTGATACGGCATCACCACCGTTGACGACGACGAGTGCGACGTTCGTGTTCGATTCGTTCCGGCCTGAATATTTCTTGAAATATAGCATAGTCAAGAATCGATGAAAATTTATGGACGTTTCACAGTAACAAAAATATTGAAGACAATACGGGCAAAAGCCTGTAGAGATGTTTGCTAATAGGTAATCCTCGACATCTCTGGTATATGCTAACGATGACCAGAACGATGCTGCTGCTGCTGCTGCTGTTGACGACGACGACGATGATGATGATGTCTGGTTATTCGACGACATATCGAATGAGTTGTGTGCTACGGCCACCCTGACGTATCGTCGTACGACCGATCGGTACTAGTCGAAATTGCCGTTTGACAGGCGAGTTCTTAGCTCGTTCAGTTTTGTAGGTTTCACTCCCGTCAATCGCATAGCATAATCTACGGGCGATTGATCTTCAGCGATATTGGGAACGAAAGCGTTAATGTCGTAAACGTATTTGTATTGATCGACAATTTCGCGGAGCTTTTCTTTGATATCTGCCAAAACGTACACCGGAGGATCGTTAACTTTGATGAATGATTTGAGATGTTTCTTCAACAATTTTCTATTATTATCATCACCGTAACATTCGCATAATACGTCAACGAAATCGTGCGTTCCCGTGCATACGTCGAAATGTTGCAGAGCATACACGAGATGACTTATACAACGACTCAGCGGTATCGGTGCTACGGTATTATAATTATCGTTCGTCGACAGGAAATTGGTTACGGAATAAACGAACTGACGCACGGTGTGTTTCGTACAATTTTCCAGCATGGCCAGTGTGATTTCCAAAGCACATATATGACTGGGTGTCAGCCATTTCGATTGATGCACGTCTTTGAAATTATATTTTGGTATTAGATTTTTGCACTTGACCCACCGTCCTTTCGTATCGGTACATATGCCATTGAGCAACTTTTTACGATTTTCGCTGTTCAAATAGTCGATATTACGAGATCGGCCCATTTTCTGCGTACCGAAACCACCTTTCGCGGGCGGTCTTCTCGGATTAACATTATCCGTTTCTAATTGACGATGCCTGCGTTTCGGTGGAATACGTTTGAAATTTATCAATGGATCTTCATCATCGCTATCATCGCCGTCCGTGCCGTCTTTATCGCCGCCGCCGCCGCCGTCGTCGTCGTCGTCGTCGTCTTCGTCGTCTTCGTCATCGTCGTCGTTATTGTTAGCACCGCGATCGGTTTCCATCCATCGTATACCACGTCTGACGTTCGCCGGACGTACGAGTGTTTTATTCTTACGATTGTTATTATCGATATTATTATTATTATTACTGTCGTCATCGTCCGCGTCGTCGTTGTCGTTAACGTCAACGTTTCCGTTGTTATTATTGTCATCACTATTATTCGTGCGGTAGATCGTCCTCATTTGTTTCACGTTTACCGTGGAATTAGACGTATCTCCAGCTCTTTTCCCATCGTTTTTATCGTTCGCAACGGGAGATTGTTTCGTTTTATTGTAAATTTTGCGCTTTCCGATTCTAATATTTTTACCGTTCACCGACGGTACAATCTCCGTGGACGAAGTTGACGGTAACGGATTTTCGTATATACCTCTTTTCGATGCCAACGACTTTGAAGGTAACTTGGCCGTTTTCGATGGAATTCTCTTTTTACCGATACTAATAATGTTGATTTTTTTTGTCGCTACACTATCAGTTTCCGACCGCGAATTATTATTATCGATCGTCTTCGACGGAATATTGTAAATTTGTTCCATCACTGGGTTTCGTTGTATTTCTTTCCCGATCGATGGATTTAACTGTTTTCCTTTCCCTTGTGACGTTGGTGTCGGAACGAAAACCGGTGAGGATACTGGTGATGGGGACGATCGTACATTATTGGCATTGTGATATTGGTGTTCGAACCAAGAATTACACGATGTCGTTTGATCGTGTAGAAGATCCTCATCGAATGGTGGCGGTGTTGCTATATCGGATAGAGGTGACGCATTAAGATCACTAACGCCGTGATCGAAGAGAAACATTGTAAGGCCATCGGGGTCAGGATATGATTGGATAAAATTCGCGGCCGCTTCGGCAGTCAATAGAGGTGTACTCACTCTTTCATATTGCTCGTGTTCAGGTTCCTCGATCGGGTCGAGCGATCGCTGTCGATTTTGATTCTGCATCGTCGTCTTATTTACTTACTCATTCAATTACATCCAACGTGTGACCGTGTCATGAGATACATTTGTATGACGTGAAAGGTTCGTCGACGAACCGTTTGGGCGTACGAGCGAGAGTTACAATAACATAGTGGCCGGAATGCGCTTTTTCAGTAAATACTCTCTGTTTAAAGATCCACCGTTGCCGGTCGTATTCGTAGAACGTCTTTCCGCATCCTCTAACGCGAACATACCGTTTATTTTACGCGGAATTACCGTTCCTCCGGCAGCACCGACCTTCGTGTGTCGCCCGGGTCGACGTACCGTTTTCGCGATAGACGTTCTATTCACGATCGGTTTCTTTTTCTTCTTGACTAGCGTTTTATTTGTGGTTTTTTTGCCGAGATTATTCGGTCGAGACAGCCGTCGTCGTCGTTTTTGTACCAAAGAAACGGACGCGGTTGTCGGTTGAGACCCTTCACGATTCGTCGTCGTCGTCGTTCCCTTGGTTGCGTGTTTCGCAGTCAACAGATATATGTCAGTTCCTCGACCTAACGTCGACACGTTGTAATAACGTCGTACGTCGTGTATAGTCGGTCCACCGGAATTCGCTATAGGAACCATATGTGTCTGTTTTATGATTTCATTTCGGACGTCCTGTTTCGACTGATCGAACGAGATAGCTTTCAACTTGGAATTGTCCGATTGAGAATACAACGTCGAAATTAAAGCGTTCAGGCGAGCAGAATTGCTAGTTTTAATCCATTTTGTACTATTACTACTACTACTACTACTACTACCAATACCGTTGTTAATTTTTTTGGTTATTTTCCGTTTTGGTCGTGATACTCTTTTCATGTTCGTTTCTTATAAGATAGTAGACGGCGTAATGGAACATATAGAATCGACGACGATCGCACCTAACGCGGTTTCTTCTTCGTCGAGCGTCAACGGCGTCGGAAGCAGCAGCAGCAACAACAGCAGCAGCAATTACAATCCGAATTACGGCGTGTCGACCGCCGTCAGAAATGACGCTAGTGCGAAACGAAAGATCGCGCGTAAGATAGATTCGATGTACGCGTCCTTGCGCGACAACGTGATAGATAATAACGAATTTTATTCGTTTTACACGTCGATGACGATCTTGCTGTTCACGCTCTTCACGTTGTATTGTAATTATTCTCGTGCGACTGCCAGCGGAGTTTACTGGATGATCGGTAACTTGATCGTCGTGATCTTTAACGCCTGGATGAATATTTCGATATTTTTGCATAATCGCTAGAAACGCCATTTCATCGTGATCTTTATACCCAAAAGTAAGATCGACTCGTGTTTAATTCGAATACACACGTACACACACACACACACACACACATATACACGTACGTTATGCGATCCTCATCCGCCACGGATCGACGGTACGACGAACGGTCGTCGGTGTCGTCGTCGTTATCATCGATTCCGTCGAAAAAAATATTATTCATCGTCGTTTGTTGTATAACGATGTTGTTGGTTTATAAAGTATACGTGAAACCGCTCGATAAATTTGCGCGTGTCATCGGAAATTCGGATGCCGACGTTACCGATATCGTCGACGACGACGACGACAAACTTGGACGGCAAAACGATATGTTACATAGCGCTTGGAACTTGGACGATTTACCGTCTGTGACTTACGCCGAAAAGTACGTGAACGACGGACAAATGGAAATTGACGCCGATGCTAAAAGGTGCGTTTCTCGTGGAGGATTATATCTAGGCCCGGACGATATACCGATAGATTGTACCGAATTGTGTAATTCGAAGGATTTCCGCTATAAATACGTCAACGAAAACTCGTTCGTCGTCGACAGATCGATAATGGCCAAACAGGGCGCCTATTGCGTGCCTACGCACGTGGTCAATTGTAATACGAACACGTCGCGACTAGTAAAAACGTTCGACAGTTGGAAATGTCACCCGAAAACTAGTTTATTCGGCGGCGAAGATGGCTGTGAAATCGTCGGCTGTAACGGATACCTCAAAGACAATTTGACCGGTCGATGTTATCGCAATCGCATACCTACCACGCTGACCGTCGGTGCCGACCCGGAAAATGAACTGATCGAACGTTCGTCGTCGTCGTCGAACAATGCACCAGTCTATCGTTTCCAATGTACAGACACCGAAGTTCATCCCGATACAGGAGTGAGCACGTTGCGAGCGGTAGAATCGATACGATACGACTTTATGCATAACAAACTGATAGCTTCCGAATTTTCGCGTTTCGATCGCGTACGAAACGGATGCGCGGCACAAATTTTCAACGCCGTCCCACAGATCGTACCCAATTTTACGGAAGGTACGTGCACCTGCATCGAAGGACTACACCACGACAAAAAGGACGATACGAATAACGATAATAATAACAACAACAACAACAGGAACAACGATCACAACGGTAGCGACAACGGCAGAAGCGACGATAACGACTACAAGGATGGCACGATGTCGTCGTTGAAAACGATAAAATTACATCAACGATGTTCGCCCTGTTTGAGCGGTTGGTCGAAGAAAGACTCGTACACTCGTATCGGTAGAGCTTGTCGCAAAGCGTTCGACGATTCACGTATCGATCCGCACGATATGCTTTTACCGTGTGGAACTCGTACGTTCGACTCGAAACAAGCGGCATGTGTCAACGGTAAGATATACATTTCAGGAGGATTATCTCATTTCGCCCGCAACGTACTCGACAATGAACCATCCCAGTAGTCAGATATTATTTGGTAATGTGTTTACAATTATGTGGCCGAATAAACAAACGTTTTCTATTAGTCGTTGTTGTTGTTGTTTTTTTTTTTCGCTCTTTCACGGACGTTTTGCGTTATCGCCGAATACACAAGACGAAACCATTATACACGTTATCGACAAGATACACACGACAAATACGAAAGATATCGTTATGGGTAACAGCCATATGGCTGCACAAATGGTAATCATCGCGACAGGTACGTACGTTTTATGTACGATTTTTGCGTAATCACGTCTGGTCGTCATGGCCGCTTCGTAATATGTCACATCGTCCAAGTCCAACAGCATATTTCTGATCATCAATCTATTGAAAATCATCCGCATGTCTCGCGTCGAAAACGAAACGTCATCGTCGTCGTCGTCGTCGTCGTGTTCTCCGCCTAATTTAACGTTACCGTGCGTCGTCCAATCGACCAGACTACCGTCCGACGTGACGGTTCTATGACGAAAATAAACGAACGTATGTTTCAATATGTCGAGGGATTCTTCGACGTCCACGGTACGTGTCCCGTCCTTTCTGACGTGTAAACGCCAAAACGTATACGGCGTCATTTCGATTCGTCGCATTCCATAGTTGATTTGTCGTTCCAACAGAGCACCTTCGCTGATTTTACGTAATAGCGCGTCGGAATACGCGGGCACGGAAAACTTCAACGGATCCCATATAAATTGGAAAACGATATCGATCAAAGGACCGATGATCGTCAACCATCCGACTATGCTCAGCGCCGATACGGCTAAGCCCGACAAAGCTATAGCTTGTCTGCCGATAGTCGTTACGATCGAATCTATCAGCACGTGTGTCATGGTATGCGACAGCGAAGTGGCCAGTAATTTGGCGGCGATCGTCTTGCCACCCCGTAACAGGTCAGATTGTAGGAAAGATTTCAAAATTTCCGGACCGATCTTGGTGATCCATTGTTTCAAAACTGCCGAACTCACGTCCGCACTCAACTGGAAAGATAATTCCTCCAGGTTGTGCGTGGTCGATAACATACCACCGATGGCCGTTAAGATTTGTTGCATCGTCTGTCCGAACGACTCAGCGTACACGTCGTTATCGAGTTCGTCGTTATCGCGATCGACGTCGTTCACGTCTGTCGCCTCAGGCGTCATCATCGTCGTCGTCGTCGTTCTTCTAGTTCTCGACGACAAAGCTGCGATCTCACGTCGTAATCGTTTGCTGTGCGGTATCAAGACGTTCTGTACGATATCGCTCGTTAACGTGTTGACCGATGATGTTTCGTTGTCGGCGCCGGTATCGTTATGCGTAGATGATTCGACGGTATCGTTGTCGTTCGAACGATCTGCGGACATGGAAAATTTTGCTTGATGTCCGACGATATTTTGTCGCTGCTTGTGGAGTTTCTCCACCAGACGACCGCCGTATTTGTCGTTGCGACCATCTTCGATCTGAGAATATTCGTCCGTCCAGTAGAGTCGTTCACGCTTATCGGCATCGGTCAAGCCCAACTGTGACAGTAGTATGTCGTCGGACACGTAACGTTTCGACGAATTACGAAATCGCTTCCAATCCAACACGGAATTCAAGAAGGGAACGGTAACGGGAAAATGTCGTAAAAATGGCGGTAGATCGTTCGCGTGCGTATGCTCGAATAGCCGTCGAATTTCGTATACCGATTGTTCGAAAACGTTCGCCGTCATTTTTACCATCCGTATCAGAGACGAACCTACGAATAATTGAACGTAATAGAGACTTCCTTCGAAGCCACAAGCCATGTCGTCCTCGTCGTCGCCGTCTGTAGCATCTTCATCTTTCATATAATTCATATAGAAAGATTTGCAATACGTTGTATCGATACGAGCGCAGGTGATCGGATTCCGATCGGCACCCAATTCGGTCACGTATAACGAAAATCCGACCGGATCGATTTGGTCGGTATAATGTCGCGAAGGATCCACGAAAAACGACACCAAATGCTGATTTTCCAACAGACAAGCGCTCTTGTACCATATCAGATAGGGCGGCACGTTGTGTTCGTCTCCGTGTAAAGACGACTTTGTCGATTGCGACGAAATATCCGACGGTACGTTTCTCGAGCGGGAATTGAAACATACCGGCGCACAGGCGTTCATACGTTTGCCGTGAGGCAATCCGAAACTGAAAGGTGTCGTGTCGGGCTTGCAAGATTCGCTCAAAGGAAACGTCGAGAAACAAGACGTTGTCAAACATCCGTTCTCGTTAAATTTCCATTCGGTCGTTATGGCACGGTCGACGAATTCAGATTCGAACGAGTAATCCTCGATCGGATTCGCTGCCCTGATTTCCAAATTAGTATGCGAGAACATGTGCGAATCGCTTTTCATACATCTATTTCGTACATTGAGTATATTTCGATATCCCGAATAGGATTTAGCGTCTCGCGAATCTTTCGCAGTGAATCCTATTATCGCGGTAACGTCCAAGTCTCCGTCGCTACGGTTCTTGCTATTATCGTTCGTCGATGTCATCGAATTCTTAGTTATTCGGTGGGGTTGGAAAGTTATAGTCAGAAATTTACGGATTGAAACGATGATTTTTCACTAGTGTATCGAACAACAACAACAACAACGATAATAATCGAGAAAACGTGTCAACCGATCGAGAGGGAACGGTAGAAAACAGACGACTCAAAGAACATGTTCCTCTCATGTTCGAACGACCAGGTTGGGAGGATCTCTGGGCGATGATTCGACGAGATGACGAGGCAGTCCTCAATTGGACCGATGACGAGGAGGAAGAAGACGAATTCCAACAACATTATGAAGAGTGGTTGGAAACTGTATCGACCACTAACAATACCAATAACAACAATAAAAATATTAAAATCTAGTCTTGTTTGTTATTTGCAATGATTTGCATTCGTGCAAAACTGATTTTCGTTCTACGTTCATACAATTTACTATGGACACACTACCGGCAAATTTCTTCGAGCTGCAAAATCTTTGAACGTGAATCTCGTTCGAGAAATGAAATCGTAAAATATTTTCTGATGAACAAACTTTGTCCGCCTAGAATCTCTCGTCGAACGATTGATTGTTGAAATCAAATTCCACCGGTGGATTTCTTCGAGCTACAAAACTTTGAACGTAATTCTCGTTCAAGGAATGAAACAGTTTTGTCTCGAGTGAAATCTGTTGAAACGAAATCTCACCGGTGGATTTCTTCGAGCTACAAAAACTTTGAACGAAACTCTCGTTCTCGAAATGAAATCGTTAAATATTTTCTGATGAACAAACTTTGTCCACCTAGAATCTCTCGTCGAACGATTCGTTGTTGAAACGAAATCTCACCGGTGGATTTCTTCGAGCTACAAAAACTTTGAACGAAACTCTCGTTCTCGAAATGAAATCGTTAAATATTTTCCGATGAACAAACTTTGTCCGCCTAGAATCTCTCGTCGAACGATTGATTGTTGAAATGAAATTCCACCGGTGGATTTCTTCGAGCTACAATACTTTGAACGTAATTCTCGTTCAATGAATGAAACAGTTTTGTCTCGAGTGAAATCTGTTGAAACGAAATCTCACCGGTGGATTTCTTCGAGCTACAAAAACTTTGAACGAAACTCTCGTTCTCGAAATGAAATCGTAAAATATTTTCTGATGTACAAACTTTGTCCGCCTGGAATCTCTCGTCGAACGATTCGTTGTTGAAACGAAATCTCACCGGTGGATTTCTTCGAGCTACAAAACTTTGAACGTAATTCTCGTTCAAGGAATGAAACAGTTTTGTCTCGAGTGAAATCTGTTGAAACGAAATCTCACCGGTGGATTTCTTCGAGCTACAAAAACTTTGAACGAAACTCTCGTTCTCGAAATGAAATCGTTAAATATTTTCTGATGAACAAACTTTGTCCGCATAGAATCTCTCGTAGAACGAATCTCCAAACTTACAAGTTCCTCGTCATGCACACTAGCCCCATCGAGAAAGAGTTTTGTTTCGAATGAAATTTGTTGGAACGAAATCCCACCGGTGGATTTCTTCGGGCTGCAAAATCTTTGAACGTGAATCTCGTTCGAGAAATGAAATCGTAAAATATTTTCTGATGAATAAACTTTGTCCGTCTAAAATCTCTCGTCGAACGAATGATTGTTGAAACGAAATCTCACCGGTGGATTTCTTCGAGCTACAAATACGTTGAACGAAACTCTCGTTCATCGAGAAATAGTTTTGTCTCATATGAAATTTGTTGAAACGAAATCTCACCGGTGGATTTCTTCGAGCTACAAATACGTTGAACGAAACTCTCGTTCATCGAGAAATAGTTTTGTCTCATATGAAATTTGTTGAAACGAAATCTCACCGGTGGATTTCTTCGAGCTACAAACACTTTGAACGAAACTCCCGTTCGAGAAATGAAATCGTAAAATATTTTCTAACGAACAAACTTTGTCCGTCTAGAATCTCTCGTCGAACGAATCTCCAATTTTATAAGTTCCTCGTCATGCGTACTAGCTCCACCGAGAAACAGTTTTGTCTCGAATGAAATTTGTTGAAACGAAATCTCACCGGTGGATTTCTTCGAGCTGTAAAATCTTCGAATGCGAATCTTGTTCGAGAAATGAAATCGTAAATCATTTTCTGATGAACCAACGTTGTCCGTGTAGAATCTCTCGTCGAACGAATCTTCAAACTTATAAGTTCCTCGTCATGCGTACTAGCATCATCGAGAAACAGTTTTGTCTCGAATGAAATTTATGAATCGAAATCTCACCGGTGGATTTCTTCGAGCTGTAAAATCTTTGAATGTGAATCTCGTTCGAGAAATGAAATCGTAAAATATTTTCTGATGAACCAACGTTGTCCGCCTAGAATTTCTCGTCGAACGAATCTCCAAACTTGAAGTTGCTCGTCATGCGCACTAGTTCCATCGAGAAACAGTTTTGTCTCGAGTGAAATTTGTTGAAACGAAATCTCACCGGTGGATTTTTTCGAGCTACAAAAACTTTGAACGAAACTCTCGTTCGCGAAATGAAATCGTAAAATATTTTCTGACCAACAAACTTTGTCCGCTAGAATCTCTCGTGGAACGAATCTCCAAACTTGAAGTTCCTCGTCATGCGCATTAACTCCATCGAGAAACAGTTTTGTCTTGAATGAAATTTGTTGAACGAAATCTCACCGGTGGATTTCTTCGAGCTGCAAATACTTTTGCAGCAGTGATGACTCACAGTTACGTGACGTATCACGGGGGCAACGAAAATTGTGGAACGCAACATCCAGCTCTCGCGAGAAGCTAGCGCCAAGTCTAGACAGTCAAGGGGGCTTCACGTACCCCCATAGCACCCCCTGCACCCCTATATATGTAATATATATATATTATATATATAACCTCCGCGACAGCCTGCTCCTTCTTACTACTACGTTGTTCTTACTCTGGTCAAGGAGGTTTATGTTCGCGCGCGTGGAGCTCTCTGATTATATAGTTAATTTGGGGTCAGCTGAGTGAATACTCGATTCTCATTGGACTAGAGCCAATTGACGTCACAAAAATCCTAAAATCTTTTGATTTCTGACGAAAATCACGGTAGAAGGGGTAAAATTTTGATCAGATTCAATTCAGAGTTTCGAGAGCGAAGTCGATTGAGGTTAAATTGTACAATATTAAACCCACCCCATTCACAGATTTAGTAATTTCATGATATTCATGAGACATCTGTGGAAGATTTAATACTGTACACGTTGATTGAAAGTTCAAGGGAATTCTACCAGATGGCGTTCATCTGCTTTTTGTAACAAATTGATATAACTTTTCGATAGGTGGCGCTCACCAAGTTGTCACATCGGAATTGCATTATATTTCGAAAGATGGCGCTTTTTACATCACCTCAACGGGATCGCATTACATTTCAATAGGTGGCGCTCTTCACGTTACTGTGACGAAATTGCATTACATTTCGGTAGATGTCTCCGAATACTATTTCCGATCAGAAATTATCGCACTAAGATCGCTGAATCTGTTTCTACGACGATGCATAGTTTTGAAATTCGCATCTCATAACGACTACGTTAGAGTAATCTTCGATTTTCATATAGGGGGGGGGGGGGGTCAAGCGTATAAAATTTCACAATTTAATTTCTCGGACGAGAATTGCGTGCAGAAATAGGAACAACTGGTACGTTGACAACTCTATCTTTTCTATCGACGTTTAATAAAACTATGTATCGTTGAAGTCGTTAGTCGATAAATTTTGGTCGTTAGTGGATATGTTCGATTCCATTTCATGTATGTAAAATACGTTCGGAACGAGAAACGACCTAAACGTTAACGCCCACCAATCGCCAATCGACATGAAGTATGAATTTCGTTCTAATATACTGCAGCGCGGTATATTCTTATTACACAAAAACGAAAAAAAATAGAAACAAATCATTGGATAATATATTTTTATTCATTCTCTTCCCCGAGCCAATCGAAATATAATCGCTTGAGTTCGAATTCCTCCTCTGCATATTGTTCGCGATTCTCCTCCTGCTCATTTTGTTGCCATAACGCGTCCAACAGGTCGGACCAATCCTCTCTCCGTCTGGTACGATAATCCTGGTCCCCTTCACCAGGGTCCGACCAATAGCCTTTTTCTTCTCGTGTACGATCTTGTCCCCATTCGCAAGAGTCCCAATCTTCTATTTTTCCCCTCGCACAATCCTCCTGTTGTTTCCCGTCACACCAACCATCTGTTGTACGATGCCGTTGTTTCCCGTCACGAATGTCTGACCAATCCATTGTTGTACGATCCCCTTGTTTCCCGTCACGAATGTCTTCACGAATGTCTGACCAACCTTCTCTTGTACAATGATGTTGTTCCCCGTCACGAATGTCTGACGTGAACTTCATCGTGGTCCACTCGATTTTTCGACGTTTGGATTTCTTACTTGGCGACATACTGAACGCGTAATTTAGTCGAACTAATGACAAATGATTATCCGCGACTTCATTATATACTCTTTATCGAAATACGCCCCATTTCGAAGCAGGGTGATCGAAACGCGACTTGGGAATGCTCTCCCATAAGAAAATTCGTAAGTGTGAATCGATGTAATGCTAGTTCGGAAAATGGAAATGATAACACTTCTGTTGTATATTTAGAACCTATGCTATAATGAATATCGTCTCCTATATAAACGGAGATCGTGCATATACAAACATCCAGTCGATCAACAGCTAAACACCGTTCAACATCACAATATGCCGTGTGCAACATGTGGCGGTCCAGATCACATGCGAAGTACCTCGAAAAAATGCATACATCGAGTGTTCAAAAAGAAACGAGTCAACAAGCCATGCATAACGTGTGGCGGTTCAAATCATAGGAGTAATACTTCAAAAAAATGTCCACGTCGGGAAAAACTAGTCGAAAATAGCGAACAAACTTTACCGGTATGCGAGCGTGCCAGTACCTCTCCTATCGAAAGTAACAGTTCGGTTGAAGGCGACGAAGAGTTATCTTCGTCCGAATATGAAACTGAACAAAGTGATGATAATTCGTCCGATGATAACGCTTCACAGTTTTTAGTGACCGATATGAAAGAGTCGTCGAGCGAACCGAACGACAATTTCCAAGACCTGTGGAAGCCTATGCCAATATATCGAGTGGACCTGAATACGGGTGAATTAATTGGTCCAACTGCGATGTACGAAGATCCCAAACGAACAAGCGAAACACTCGTGGCCAAGGAGAGCTGTAGATATCTGATGGAAAACGCATTTTTCTTCGATGCCGAATATGAGAAATTCGGTACGGATTTCATCTATATCGCTGCGGCTTTCAGACAGGGGACACTGACGACATATCTGAATGGCACACCGTATAGCTTGGCAACCAGGGAAACGTTCCAAATTGAGAAACATTTTGCATTTCTATTCGGCTTGCCGAACGATCGACTGCTCCGCGTGAGTAATCACGTGCGAGCGGGTCACTGGAGAGACGCCACCAAGGCGGTGTCGCCGATTACAATAATTGACAGCATATATGTTCGCCGGCCGATACTATCGATACCGATTATCGTGACTTGGGACGATGATATGAATGGGAAATTTTTTGATGGATATTTTCAAAACGATTGGGATAATAGTAGGGGCTTGGTACTGGTATTGAATAACGAGCGAGTTTCCATGCCGATCGAGTGGTACACACTGACCGGCAGAACGTGCGGAAAGTATATACACTATGACATGGTTCGAATACCTTCGCGTCAGCGACTGTTCACCTATACCATTGTCACGACCGATTCGCATTACTCGTGTAAGAGTGAATTCACATTCGAAGATTTCCACGATGTTCTAGGGTGTAATGTCAATCACGAACAAACTACATCTTGTGAGGATAGGAGTGTGAAATTGCAATGTATGACTAGTATTGTAATAAACATGTACCTTTTCGCTCAATAAAGATGTTATTATTTTCCATTATCTTTCAATTTACATACGAATTTTTCAACGGATCAATTCTTGATCTTGAAACACTAGCATAATAATACCAGAACAAAATAATAATGATAATTTATTTATTATAAACAAATGAACACATCACATTACGTAGTATACATTGTAATTTTCTACTGTTATTTTGACACGATTGTTCATCTTTATATCCGTGAGTCCTTTTGCATCCCAACGCGAAATGAAAATCGTTTAGAGTAAAATGATCTTTAGCGATGAACTGTTGATCGGTTATTTCCACAGTATGAGTCCACATCTGAACATTGGCGGACAAATGATACATTTCATATCGTACGAAATTATCATATTTGTGGCCCATTAATGTTCACCATTCGATTTTGAGCGATTTAAGCCTTAGCTTTGAATTATCGTCACTAAGATATCCATTAAAAAAACTTGTATCGTTCACATCGCACCTTGTTTGGCAGCAGATTCGAAATAAATAAAAATAATAATTATAAAATCAATTTATTTATGCAAATCCATACAATCGGGGAAAATTCGCACTGTCAAATACGTTGTCGGACTTTTTTCATGCCGCCTCAGGAACTCGTCGATCTTGTCCAAGAGTCGCACATATATCAGACGAATGTGTGAACATATACACGTTTCCGGGCCAGTACGTACTTTGGGATCACTCCAGACACATTGTATGTAATGATCATTGTTCATTTTTACAAATTTTTTACTGTAATTGTACATATCCCGAACCATAAACTCGATATGTCGGATCTGCCTAACATATTTCAGATTGAAATCTTGCTCTGCCAAATCCGAACGCTCAAATTTTCTTCTTTCTTCGAGAAATAATTCATACGCGTTATTCATCAATAGCTCGCACACTAAATTCATCTGGACGTCGTAGAAACAACGATTGCAAACTGAACCGCGTTTGAATAGGCAGACCCATATATATGTAATTGACTGTATACGAAGAAAATGGAAATATAGAGCCTTATTAATTTGTCGTTCGAGAATTGGTTCTTGAAACATATTTTTCCGTGTATCAATGAATGTTTTATTTTTTCAATGTAATTTCACTTCGAACGAATTCCACCGGTGGATTTCTTCGAGCTACAAAAATTTTGAACGTAACTCTCGCTCGAAAAATAAAATCGTAAGATATTTTCTGATGAACAAACTTTGTCTGCCTAGAATCTCTCGTCGAACGATCGATTGTCGAAACGAAATCTCACCGGTGGATTTCTTCGAGCTGCAAAAACTTTGAACGTAATTTTCGTTCGAGGAATGGAACAGTTTTATCTCGAGTGAAATTTGTTGGAACGAAATTCCTACTTCGAGGTTCGGTTATCTTTTGAACTGACGAGGATCACTGCAATTACGGAAAATAAAACAAAAACATTTGAGAATATATTTTTATTAATAAATATCACACTTTCAAATTCAATTGTGTCGATGGCCGAACACGATTCCGGACGAACGTTTTTTCAATTTTGTCGATGAGTCGGCCAACCAGATCATACTTTACTATGCCGTATCGATCGTACGCGTGACGAATCTCATGATTCAGCTCTAACCGATTGATATAGTATTTGCAAAAAATAAACATCAGATGCTGATTTGTGAAAATAAATCGTAATGCCAACATTTTCAATGATCTCGGCGATACCGTCGAATCTACAAAAAATTCGAAGAACCCAGTCGACCTAGTTCTCTCACGCAACAGCAAATAAATGTGTCGTGTACGCTCATTGAGATGGTTCGCGGAATCGGTTCTCGAATTGATAATGTAATACAGTGGGGAGTCGATCGATGGATGAGGACTCGATATAAACGGATACAACAACGAAATTGCTGTAAAAATCGAACACCGATCATTGCGATAGCAATGTAATTTCAATTCCTCCAGAAAATTAACATCTTCTTCGTTCGATTGCAGGTAATTATGAGTGGCCAACAAAAATATAACGGCGACAGTCGCAATTTTTCGATAGGTGACATTGCTATCGAATTTAATTTTCGTGTGATCGGCCGAGCAATAAGGAACAAATGTCATAATCAGTTCACGAACATGACGCAAATCCGTCAAGTAATTTTTCGTTTTCAATGCTGTGAGATTATCGAGTAAATGCGGCAAATTAATTTTGTAATACGTGTGTTGCGTGAACATATATCTGAAGCACATGACAACGATTTCGATGTCCGAGTCACACTGCAACAAATCGTGTAATGACGAATTATCGTCGTTAAACGCTCGGAATATCAGAGCGTACATGATTGCCGATCGATTGTAAAACACATCGATATGCAACAAACTTTCAAAAAAATTATCGATATACAACAAACTTTGAAAAAAAGTACACCTCATAAAACTGATGTAGTCAACGATGTTAGCAACTTCGCTTGATAAACACACCGTCGCTGCTGACGAAGACGATATCGATGGTAACGATGATATCGATGGATGTTGTGTCGACTCGAAATTGGTTAGAAAAAGACACATTTCCCATCCACAAATATACGCATCGACGACATTGAAAGAAAATCGCATATCTTTATGATATAATTGTATACCACGATCGTGCAAAATCTCAATTATGAAATTTTTCAAGTTATATTTCACCCTCGTAACTTTTTTTTTGATATCGATCGGCACTTCTTGTAGCGGACGAAAAACTCGTTCCGTTACGTGACTGCAACGTTTGTTCTGATAGGTCTCGGTAGACGATGACGGCAGCGATACCTGCATATCGGTTTTATGTTCCAACTATTGTGATATCTATCTGATGTGTCGAATCGCACTGGTGGCTTCGTGATCACGTTCTCTTTATATTGCTGTCGACGTCTGGAGAAGGAACAACGGATGCGCAGCAAAATTCCGAATCGTTGAAGTCGTTTGATGAAAAGTTGAACGTTACTCTTGTTCGAGGAATGAAATTGTAGGATATTGTTTGGTGAACGAAATTCGTCTGTTGGATTTCTCATCGAATAACTTCAATGACTCGTTGCTAGAAATCACGTTTTTTTTTGGATTGTTCACTAGCTGCCACACAGGACAATAATTTTTCGTTTTTATCTGACATGTTAGGGTAGAATGATCGATTTGGTCGAACGATGTCGTACAAACTACGATTGCGAACTGAACCGTACGTTACCTGGGAACATATATATATATGCACTGCATTGTAAAGGAAGAAAACGGAAATATGCAGTCGTATTCGTTTGTGGTATGGAAAATGGTTCTTGAAATATATCCTTCCGTGTATCAATAAATGTTTTATTTTTTCGATGTAATTTCACTTCTAACGAACGGTTCACAATTAAACGAAATTCCATCGGTGGATTTCTTCGAGCTACAAAAACTTTGAACGTGACTCTCGTTCGAGAAATGAAATCGTAAATTATTTTATGATGAACAAACTTTGTCTGTCTAGAATCTCTCGTCGAGAAACGAAATTCCACCGGTGGATTTCTTCGAGCTACAAAAACTTCGAACGAAACTCTCGTTCGAGAAATGAAATCGTAAATTATTTTATGATGAACAAATTTTGTCCGTCTAAAATCTATCGTCGAACGATTGAGTGTTGAAACGAAATTCCACCGGTAGATTTCTTCGAGCTGCAAAAAATTTGAACGTAACTCTCGTTCGATGAATGAAACAATTTTGTCTCGAGTGAAATTTGTTGGAACGAAATTCCACCGGTGGATTTCTTCGAGCTACGAAAACTTTGAACGAAACTCTCGTTCGAGAAATGAAATCGTAAATTATTTTATGATGAACAAATTTTGTCCGTCTAAAATCTATCGTCGAACGATTGAGTGTTGAAACGAAATTCCACCGTAGATTTCTTCGAGCTGCAAAAAATTTGAACGTAACTCTCGTTCGATGAATGAAACAGTTTTGCCTCGAATGAAATTTGTTGAAACGAAATCTCACCGGTGGATTTCTTCGAGCTACAAAAACTTTGAACGAAACTCTCGTCGAACGAGTCTCCAAACTTAAAGTTCCTCGTCATGCGCACTAGCTCCGTCGAGAAACAGTTTTGCCTCGAATGAAATTTGTTGAAACGAAATCTCACCGGTGGATTTCTTCGAGCTACAAAAACTTTGAACGAAACTCTCGTCGAACGAGTCTCCAAACTTAAAGTTCCTCGTCATGCGCACTAGCTCCGTCGAGAAACAGTTTTGCCTCGAATGAAATTTGTTGAAACGAAATCTCACCGGTGGATTTCTTCGAGCTGCGAAAACTTTTGCAGCAGTGATGACTCACAGTTACGTGACGTATACGTGACGTAGCACGGGGGCAACGAAAATCGTGAAACGCAACTTTCAGCTGTCGCGAGAAGCTAGCGCTGAGTCTAGACAATCAACGGGGCTCCACGTACCCCATAGCACCCCCTGCACCCCTATATATATAATATATATATATTATATATATATTATATATATAACCTCCGCGACGGCCTGCTCCTTCTTACTACTACGTTGTTCTTACTCTGGTCAAGGAGGTTTAGGATCGCGGGCGAGAAGCTTGCTGATTATATAGTTATTTTGGGGTCAGCTGAGTGAATACTCGATTCTCATTGGACTAGAGCCGTTTGACGTCACGAAAATCCTAAAATCTACTGATTTCTGACGAAAATCACGGTAGAAGGGGTAACATTTTGATCAGATTCGATTCAGAGTTCTGAGAGCGAAGTCGATTGAGGTTAGATTGTACAATATTAAACCCACCCCATCCACAGATTTAGTAATTTTATGATATTCATAGGACATCTATGATAGATTTGATACTGTACACGTTGATTTGAAGTTCAAGGGAACTCTATCAGATGGCGCTCACCAACTTATTGTGATAAATTGATGCAATATATCAACAGATGGCGCTAATCAAGTTGCCATACTCAATCTGTATAGGATGTTCGATAATCGGATTTGTCTCGCATTCATATAGATGTCGCTCAGTTAGTTATAACAGTAAAGTTGTATGACAATTCGACAGGTGGCACTTGCTCAATTACTGAAGTTAAATTGAATTACATTCCGATTGGTCATTATGACAAGTTTGTATATAATCCGACCAGGTGGCGCTCAGTTGATTGTTACAACTAACTTGTATGACAAACCGACAAGTGTCGCTCAGTTATATACTCCCTGGGACAATACATTAATCAAGACGGATTTTTTTTTATCAAACGACTTCAACGATTCTTACTTTCGCTGATTACCTTGTCGTTCGATACGGATTGTCGTTAACATTTCGATCGTTCCTATGTTTGAGAATGATTTCAATGACTCGTTGCTAAAAAGAACGATAGTCAACGAATCAATCGTTTCTCGTTCTGAACGTTACTATCGTGCGAGAAAGAAATTCTATCGAATCGTAGTAGCAATATTTGAACAGGTAAAAATATAAACAACAGAGTAGATACAACATTTTTATTTACTATCTTCTCCCAGCCATTCCTCACAAAATTTCTGAAATTCATATTCTTCTAACTCGTACCTGTCGTAATTTTCTTCATAATCGAGTTGTCGCCAGATCGCATCATATAGGTCTGACCAATCTTGTCGGTCTCCTGCACAATACTCCATCGCTTCGCATGTTCTTTCCATCGGGCTCCAATGTATCGTTTTTTGGATTGTTCACTAGCTGCCACACAGGACAATAATTTTTCGTTTTTATCTGACATGTTAGGGTAGAATGATCGATTTGGTCGAACGATGTCGTACGAACTACGATTGCGAACTGCACAATCCTCCATCGCTTCGTATGTTTTTTCCATCGGGCTCCAATGTATCTCACGTTTTTTGGATTGTTCACTAGCTGTCACACCGGACAATAATTTTTCGTTTTTATCTGACATATTACGGTATTATGATCGATTTGGTTGAACGATGTCGTACAAACTACGATTGCGAACTGAACCGTACGTTACTTGGGAACATATATATATATATGCACTGCATTTTAAAGGAAGAAAACGGAAATATGCAGTCGTATTCGTTTGTGGTATGGAAAATGGTTCTTGAAATATATCCTTCCGTGTATCAAGGAATGTTTTATTTTTTCGATGTAATTTCACTTCTAACGAACGGTTCACAATTTTGCTGCATGACCCATCGCTTTGAAAGAATAGTGATCAACGTATCGCTCGTTTCTCATTTTGAACGTAATCATCGTTCGAGGAATAAATTTGTAGAATATTGTCTGGTGCACGAAATTCATCTGTTGGATGTCTCACCGAACGACTTTCACGACGTATCGCTAGACAAGACGGTAGTAGTCAACGCATCGATCGTTCTTCGTTCTCAACGTTACGCTTATTCGAGAGATGAAATTGTAAAATATTTTCTTGTCGAGAAATAGAGTTCTGGATTGGGTTCAGGTGCGAGATCAGTTCATTTTCACATTTCATTGGGACGGAATACTATTTTCCAAGTTTGTAAAATTGGCATCGCATACCGAGGCTGGCGACGTTTTACAACTACAAGTTTTCCGGAGAAGCGAGCTCCGGTTCGCCGTGAATCATTTTTTGTATGAATTGGAGTGGGAATCCGTCGATTACGACGAAATAGCGACGAATGGGTACGAACTCCATGAAACGTACGTGCCGAACAAGGTAGATGGGATATTCGTTGGATCATCCACTCTTTCGTTTCTCGACGTCTGCAGACCGGAAGAATAAAATTTTGAATTTATTTTTTTTATTTTATTATACGCTATTCCCCTTCCTATCCTCATTGGCACTCAATAACTAGAAACGAAAATGTGAAATTATGGAGACTATCATGCGTGGTACAATATCGAAGGGACGTTAAATGATTTTGACAATTCTGCGTATTTGTTGTACGTCGCAAAAACGCCTCGTATATCCGAACTGAATAAAATATTGTGACAAAGTACAAAAGTCCCGTACAGAATCCAAATCACTATCAGAAGCTCCATATCGGACTCTTAATTGAGATGTATAGTTTCGACGCTTGCCTCGCGACCTTATACGTGTCGTGCGCACGATGGGGTACCGGGTTCCCCATAAGGCACCCTCGAAAAACGAGCAAGGGACATATCCGCCTCAAGCGGATATGAACCAACGGTCGCGGGTGCCTTATGGGGGACCGGGTACCCCATCGTGCGCACGAAGCGCGCCCCATTCGATATATTCTAAATCACTTAAACTCATTTACCGCCAACGTGACTGTCACGAGATACGAATTTCAAAATTATGTTTGCACACTCGCATCACACACAAAAAAAAAGATGTGATGCATATAATGTTTTTACATACATGACTCTCTTTTATATAGGTAATGATTTCATAATTGCACTTTGCACATGTAGAAACAGTTTCAAATATAGAAACGAATGTTTCTTGTTTTGTTATTTCACCCTTATAAACATTTCGAGCAACTACGTTCACTAGCGAATATTTTACAGTTTCAATTTCCGAACGATAATAACGTTCAACAAGGGGAACGACTGATGCGTTGACTACCATCATTCTTTTCAAGCGATGGGTTATACTTAAAATTCTTAAACGTTGAAATCGTTCGATGAAAATCTCGACCGACAAAGTTTGTTCCTCGTCAAATATTTGCAAAAATAGGAACGACTGGTACGTTGGCAACTCTATCTTTTCTATCGACGTGTAATGAAACTATGCATCGTTGAAGTCGTCAGATGATGAATTTTGTTCGGTAGTGGATATGTTCGATTTTATTTCGTGCATGCAAAATACGTTCGGAACGAGGAACGCTACGTTAACGCCCACCACTCGCGAGGCTATAAATACAGCTGCGACACACACATGTCAATTCAGTTTCAGTCGACATGCCGTGTAAAACATGTGGTGGATTAGACCACAGTCGCACATCTTCGGCCAAATGTGCAAATCGAATATTGAAGCAAAAACATAGATTCAGCACGGTAAATACTTGTACCGAGACGTTCACGATAAAACGCGGTTTTCGTAAGTTTTGTCGAGATTCAGAGTTACGACAACGAATCGAAAATGACGTTTTGGAAATTTCTCAACTAACCATTGAAGCATCGCTGTATGTCAGTTTTCATTATACAAAATTGTTGCATCGTAACGAATTTCCAATTGGACAGTTTTCCATCAGTCATCTAAAAGATTTCTACTACCATCTTCAGGGCAAACGACAAAAGGAAGAACGCGTTGCGTTGGACCAAGAATATTTCGCTATGCGGCCAGACAAAACGTTATTATACGACGGTCGATTACGAACATACCTGATTAATTCGTGTGTCAAGCAACACGAAACCAACATGAAAAATTGTATCACGGTCCATTTTTACGATCGACTAGTCCGATATTTCTATGAAAAATACAAGAAAGAGTGTGATCGAAAACGCTACGAATGGAAGATGATAGTTTACGACGAATTGTTCGCTTTCGTGCCACGTCACGTCGCCCACAGCCGAGAAGTTGCAGAATTTTTAAAAGATTTCCGTTTCGACTATCACAAAAAATTCATCAATATAGAAAATGACTGGTGGAGTTTGGTACCGATCACTTTCGAATTGGGACGATGGTTCGAAGAGAGAAAGTTGAAATCCTTCTCGGTGTTTCCTGTATTTTCGTCTGGTCGAAAACATTTACTTTATAACGCTATGGCTCTGAACGAATTATTGAGTAGTGTAAAATTGCTGCCGGACAAAACTACCGCTCTCGTGTTTAGGATGGAAACTCCAAGATATTGGTGGCAATATTTCGATCTATCTCACTCAGTTTACGGCAAATTCGACGACACAACTATGCACATCGAGCCCCACAAGCAGCGGACGTCTTTCGCTATGAGTTTTTCCACCAACGGAATCGATTGTTCCCTCATGATGAATAGATATGGGCGATCTACAATTCAACAATCGCAGAAGAAGAAACGAAAGAAGACCAACAAACAACCCGAGACTACAGTGGCTAGTTCAAGTTTCACCAAGTATTTAGGAATCGATCCGGGAGTTGTTAATTATATCGGTGCGTGCTATATCGATAAGAAAACTCGAACAGAAACCAATTTCGTGTTAAAATCGGCCACGTTCAAGGAACATTTCTGTAAAGAACGTACTCGACGACGTAAACGGAAAAAAATGTCCGGAATCTTTGAAAAACGCCTGCTTGAATATCGCGAAAGTATAAACATAGAGAAAAAATTAATTGTTTCGCCGAAGTGTGGTTCTAATTTTAACTCTCATGTGGAGTACATTTTATACAGACTGAATTTCTTATCGTCCAGTAGCGAAATTTACGCTACGCGGAAATATACGCACTTGAACTGGGACTCGTACATTTCACGTCGTAAAGCAGAGGATAAGGTGGTAAATCAGTTATTGCCCGCTAAAGATGATGATGATAATTCCGTGTTGGTTTGTTTTGGAGATGGAACACTGGAGAAAAATTTCAGTTATGGCAGAAATAAAAAACCCGCCGTCGAAATGCTCAAACGAGCGTTTCATCGTCGACGCGATAAATGTCAGATTATATGTGTGGATGAGTATCTGACTACGCAATCTTGCTCGAAATGTTCCGGTAAAATGCATTTGCCACCCAAAAACACGACCGTAAATAGAGACGATACGAAGCGACGACGATGTCACGATCATAGATTTCAAATTTGCCAAAAATGTAAAATCGTTTGGAATCGTGACGTCAATGCTGCGCGTAACATGGTTTTGGTTGGTCTCGGATTAATCGATTATCGTTGTAAAACGTCAGATGAATTTGTTCGTTTGACGGAATTTCAAAATTATGTGTTACATAATGGTGAAATTCGTATCTCATGACGGTCACGTTGGCAGTTAATGGACTATTCCTAGTTTCCAAACAAATTCTACATCTACTTGTATAGTAATAAATAATTCGTTCATCTGATGGAGTTTCAAAATTATGTTCCGCATAAAGATGGAATTCGTATCTCATGACGCTCACGTCGGCTGTAAGTTGGCTATATAACTGCCGTCGAACAGACACAAAAAGCAGTAGTCTCGAATTGAGCATACACGACGCTTCATTATTTTTCGGGACGTAAGCGATGAACGTGCCATATAATACTTTCGTTCGCGGTGTGTTAACTACCGTATACGATGCCGAAAAATGTACCAGTATGTGCCCGAGTGTGATGGAAAATATAAAAATGTTTCAATCGCAATTTCCCTCTAAAAATTGGATGATCGTGGGTCAATTTGTATCGTTTTTGTTGGGGGAAATTGCAGATTATGATTCTGTAGAAATTTTATATTTTGGCGAATGTTTCATCCCGTCAAAAGAAGAATGGGCACCACTCGGAGTCGAAGACGATTCGGACAGCAGTATAGTCTACAGGCATAAGCAGACGGGGTTTTTGTTGTGGCAGATTGAATACGTTAGTGCGGTATTCACATCATATATAATGGAGTGTTTCTTGTTGTTACGTCAAAGCTATTCGCCTTCTTGCAGACTCGCATTCCTACCACATCGTTGGGAAATAATGGATGTACGCTGTGGGAAGAGCCGTTCCAAACGTCGAATAACGACCAATAGCAAGAAATTCCCACTAACACTCCAGATGTTGTGTTTGAATATTGCCACCACCGTTTAATTTTTGTTCCGCTCGGAGAAGAGTGATAAACGAAATGGATATAACACGTGAAACGTTTGTGCGCTCCGTGTTGTCAACCGTACGCAACGCAGACGAATTCACAAAATGTCCGCGACTGATGGAAATCGTAGAATGGTTAAAAGTGCAACTTCCCACGAAGAATTGGTTCATAGCCGGAGATTGTGTGTCATTCATGGTCGGAGCCGTTAACGCTTTCAACATGGTATCCGTGTATTACTTTGGCGATAATTTCGTTCCATCTGACAAAGAGTGGTGTCGACCTGCTTGGGATTTGGGAGGATATGTGATCTATATCAACATATACATGGGAACAAAACTGACATTATATGTTGATCGTCGTGTCGACTCGATGTTCACGTCGTACATGTTGAAGTGTTTCCGGGTGGTACGTGGAATTGATGTGACACCCCACAGGGTTGCGTTTTTGCCGTTCCGCTGTGAGATAATGGACTTGCGGGGTATGGGAAATCGTTACAGGTGCACGCACGGTGACAAAGCGGTGTCGAGCAGAGCATCTCCTCCAACTCTGCAGGTATTATGTTTGGATCGTATATTATGAAAAATGAAATAAAAAAAAATTATCGAATGAATTGTTTATTTTTCACCTTCCATTTTCTGCTATCAAAAATCGCACAAATATAAAGATTTCAATCATGTGTACAAAAATGGATAGCGTACACAACGCGGAATCTGCGTGATGGATATTCTGTTGTTGTTATCGTACGTGCGCCCGAAAGAAGTCAATGTTAATCCCGGAGCACACTCGCAATCGGAAGTGATCGGATAATGGGTATGAACGTTCATGTGGACGAGGGAACTCGACCCTCCGCTACATACCCCGTCCATTTGTTTGCCGTTGTCATTTATCAAGGCGGGAAAGAGCGAAACGCATTTCCAAAAAGCATTAGAAACTTGAACGTCCGCATGTAGTAGAGCGAATACCCCCTTGATGGTATTGCATTGCTTTTTCTGGCGAATAGAAGTTCCAGCATTATTATCGTCGTCGTTTTCGTTCGCTGTATCATGTTCCTCGTTTCTCGGCACGCACAAGCGCGTATCCGAAGAACATTCGTAAAATCCATTATACGCACTGCTACACGAGTCGATACAATCTTGATTGTGAGTACAACGTACGGCATTACTAGCACAATCGGCAACGTTCGACTTGTAAACGAATCGTTGTAACGATTCAATTTTTGTCGTCACATCTACACGTAGAATTTTATTCGTTTCTATTTCTATATTCGCGATGCGTCTATTCATTTCGGATATTCGTGGCAATATTATGAAATTACCGATAACGATGACGCCGACGACGACGACGATAATAATGACGATATTAGCGCGAACGAAGATCATAACTATCTCTTACGTCTACTACTCGACGTTATCGATATCTAAGAATTTATCGGCTTTGTTGTACATCATAATTTTCGATCTTTTGATGGCATATCCGACTATCGGATGAGCCGCACGGGGCTGACTCGTACGCGTGTCAGACGAAGACGACGGTATCCTATTGTAATATTCACCGACTATATAATCGATATCGCTCTTGTCGTTCGTGAAACGATAACAACCGTTGCCGAATCGACCGGTGTTACCTTTCAGATAGTCGTCGTCGTATTGCAAAGTGGCGACGGAAACGTCGTTACTACGACAGAAATAAATCGATTTGTCAGGCGTGTGCGTCAATAAGCATTCGCTATGAGCGAACGGTACGAAAGTGAACGCATCGAAAGCACAAGGATCGGGTACTTTACGCGCCTGCGGATGACCGAACTTCTCCCTGAACGTCGGTTCTATCGCGTCGTCGGTTACGTTCAACAAAGCGATGTTCTTGGGATAGACGGTTTCGTCGTAGCTTTCGGATGAATGCTCGGCGAACGTGGATTTTCTACACACGGGATGATTCGTGATCGGATCGCGATCGGGAAAAGTGCCCGAGATACAACGATCGCACGATAACTCGTCGATTATGTTTACGTATCGTGTGGGATCGCGCCAGTCGGGGCCGATCAATTTTCCTCCAGAGCAAGCGGTCGGCACGTCACAATCCGAATCCAACAGGATCGTTTGACTGATAATTTCCGGATATTTACACAAACAACTGATTTTGTAGCCGGCAGCTTCCGTGTGCGGTTTGACTAGTACGCGATCGCCCGTATTCGTGTTACAAGGATCCAATCGAATAACGCCGTCACCGGAAGCGATCGCGGAAGATGATCCAGACGACGACGACGACGACGACGACGACGACGACGACTCGTACACTTTCGAAGCGTTGCTAAATACCGGAGTACAATAACCGAGATCGGCATTTTCGTGCACGTCATAGATTCTACTACCGGTCATGGCGCCCGTTTTCTTATCGATCGTGACGATTTTAATAGGTTCGTCGTAACGGACGCATTTCGCGTTCGGCTCGTTACAATACGTACACGAATCCGCGTCGAACCTGGACGCCTTCAGAGAACAAGTTCTCAAAACGCTATCGCAATCCAAGCCGGTCAAATGTAACTTTTCGTTTGTTACGCCGTTACGATAGAGATTCGAGCGAATCGCTTCGTTGACCGGATAATACTTGAAATCTTTTTCTTTTTCTTTTAGCCACAGCGAATTGTCGGAGAACTTTTTCAGATTTCCGATCAACATCGTATTCGTGACGATAATGATAAATATTATACAACAGAAAAATACGGTCATCCTATCATATACATATATACGTGATAGTTCTTATGGAAGCGTGTCGAACAAAAATCGTACGTATAAGAACAGTCGAAAGACGCTAAGGAGAAAAGGGAACGATAATATGGATCGCGATTTGTTACCGATCACACGCAACGATCTCTATATGGGATATGTACGTGAACATTTTGGACCTCACGTATCTTTCGTTTTTTCTTATTGCATAATTTTATCTTCCATATTGATTTGTACGTTTTTTTGTTTGTATTCCACGTTCGAACTTTCGTCGCCACGACAATCGTAATCGTCGTCGTCGTCGTCGTCGTCGTCGTCGTTATAAGACGATATTTGTTATTTTTCTTCACGTGCCGGACGAGATACACCGACCCGACCCCTTAGCTAAGCGGAGATACCTGTTCGAATCGTGTTGTTTTTTTTTTTCTCGTAATACGAACGACGGAATGGACACGTTAGCCAAAGGTTTGAACAAATTGAGACGTGTCGATCGAGGAGTAGCCGACGTGTCCGAAGGTTTAGCAGCTCTGAAACGTTTGCGAACGAACGAATTTAGCGTTGACGCTTTATCTCACGGAGCCGGTAGTCGCATCCCTGTCGACGTTATACAGCCCATATCGCACGTATTACGTACGTTAATCGACGATGTCGAATTCGTCAGATTCACCGGTGGAAACATCGGCCAATCGTATCGGCCCCTATCGAAAACCGTCGTCGACATCGACGGGAACGCTCCGTTAGATAACATAGCACATCATTTACGACGCGGCGATTTGGATTATGTTATCGACCGTTATCGAAACGTACCCGTCGAAAATAGATCGTCGGTCGTCGACGGGCTCGTAAACGATTATTTGGATAAGGTCGAAGTGAAGGAGGTATTCAAAAAATTAGCTGTAGAAAATTTTCCCGATCACGAATTCGATCGGATAATGTCCGCTAACGAAGCATCGTTGAAAAACGTCCTGACCGGCAACGAAGACGTACTAAATCGTAAAATACGTACCGATCTACCGTACGGCGGTTTAGATCATCTTTACCGGACGAATAAGAAATTTCGTAAATTGATAAACAATCTACAATCGCTACCCCGAAAAAGCGGCGGAGGACGACGATATATCACTTTTAAGGGTGTCTTCGTCTCGTTGACCGTCGGCGTCGGTCTTTACGCTTTGTTCAGTCACATCGTGGAGAACGCCAAACGAATGGCCGGCTGTTGGAGAATTTACACGACTCGTTCGGGTGAACTGGTAACGTGCAAACTGGTCCAATGCAGCTGTGCGCACGTCGAAGTGCAAGTGAAGAACACCTGTAACAATTTGCCGCGCTCGTTCCATAATAGTATATGTAAAGGATGGCCGTCGGAACTTATGGACGTCAAAGAGCCGGACCGGAGGCAATGTCGTCGTTGCGATATCAACGCACCGAAAAATTCGTTACAATATTTGCCGATCGAAGATATGATCGATCCCAAGGATATTTACGTGTGTAAAGATACGCCGAATATCGGCACGTTGCTGTCCGACATCATCACGGAATTACCGAAGCAAGTATGGGACGGAATGACGGACACGGTCGGTGTGCTACTATACGTTTTCGAATTCTGCTGCGTGTTCGTACTGGGCGGTATCTTTATAGCTATCGTGATGAAGCTTATCGACGTGTACGAAAAATTCGACGGTGGGAACGGGAACGATAAGAACGCTCACGCAGACTCGATAGCGGGAAATGACATCACGGGTAACCGTATAAAAGAGGCAGGATAATCGTACCAGAACATCAGTTAGTTCCTGCCTTTTGCTGTTGTTATAGTATTAGTGGTGGTAGTAGTAGTCGTAGTAGTAGTCATCGTGTTCCAACCCAGTCATCCTCACGGCTATTATCAGTACGTACAGATTCGTGTATAATTTCCGATTCGTTTCGCCGACGAACGAAGATGTACGGTAAAAATTTGGAAGAGGACGGAGATATCATCGATAGATTGCCGTCACCACGCTCGAATAAACCCGAAATGTCGTGTCCACCACCTTGTCCGAATAGGAATCATAATCATCATATACCTACGATACTACAGAAGAGACGCGAGAACGGAGTCGACGATAACAACGACACGGTACCGAAGTGCCGGAGCGGTAATCCGTTCGCCGACGTGCTCGATAGTCAATCGTTCGATATCGAGTCGCCGGAATCTCTGTCACCTACTTCGCCGCCGGCATTTTCACCTTCGCAACGGACCCCGTCGACTTCGACAACTAACAAGAAACCATCGCCGAGTAACGTGGTTATCGATTCGGACCCCGACGAGGAGGATATTATCGTCCAGGACATTATCGTCGACAGATCGCCGTCACCACGTTCGTATAAACCCACGATGTCGTACCCACCACCTCGTCCGAACAAAAATCGCCATATACCTACGATACTACAGAAGAGACGCGGGACCGGCGGCGGCGACGATAAAAAGGACGTGGTATCGAAGTGTCGGCGCGTTCAGTTATTCGCAGACGTGCCCGAAAGCCAACCGTACGATATCGAGTCGCCAGAATATATGTCACCCGGTAACGATGGATTTGGTTCGGTCGAAGATGATTTTGTTATCGGCGGTGGTGGTGTTGTCGCTTCTGTATCGGGTATTACCGATAAAAAACGGTCCGATAATAACGACGAGAATAAAAGAGAACGCACCGACGATATAGTGGATTCTTACATGGAGCGGAATCAATCGATCGCCGTGAAATATTCCTACATCGACAAAGAACAAGCGAAATTGTGCGTGGAGAAAATATGTGGGAGTCGTACCATCGGGAACGTTGCGGCCAACGTGAAATCTGTAAAGCTGCCGATGATGACGAAATATCACGTCGGTGATACGGCCGATTTCGATAGAAATAACGAGAAACACATATCTAGCTATTTGAAAATGTTCTTTTTCACGTTGTACGATCGTAACTCACAATTGTGCGTGGACGCTTCGTTCGACCCGTTGCCAGAAAACGTGATCGCCGGCATAACTAAAAAATTACGAGTAGCGTTTCCGATATCGAGAGATCGTAGCGATATAAAGTCGTCCAACACGAAAGCGTTGTCGTTCGATATAAACAATTTCGGTTACGGTTGCGTCGTGTTGGCGTCGCTATCGTCGCGCTCCACTTCCAATCAGAAGGAAGAATTCAGTTTCGATCTGATAAATCGTGCCGGTCCCATCACGACCAACATCCAAACTATCATGCGAGAAGGTTGTAGACAAATAATGAATCTCCGTGAAACGTGGCGCGCGACGTTGGACGCTTTAGACGCTGCCGACCACGACAATTACCAGCGTTCGCTGTCGGCGAGTGGAAAGTATTCGCGAGTGGTGGCACTCAACGAAAAATCTATAAACGATGTACAATTGGTGGGAATCGCGAGACATTCGTCGTTCGACACCTTTATAAGTTCGCGTGATGAAATTACCGGAAGCGCGTTATATCTGCAGCCCACGACCGGTTTTACGAAGAGTGCGAACGCGTTCGGTTGTTTCGCGGTACAAGACGTGGAAGAACAATCGTATTTGACCAGTTGCGACCTGGAGGATTTGCGAGACGAACAAATTTACGTATCCGCTGTGAATTTCAAGCTATGCTGGACGGAAACTAACAATTGTTATCTGAAGGGGTACGTTCGCTGGGGATTCAAAGTACCATCTAATTAGCAGGCACAACCATCGCCATCGCCGCCGGAGCCCCGTCAACATGAATAACGACGACGACGACGACGACGACGACGACGACGAAAAACTTAATATTATATAGCTTTGTTCATTGTATAATAAAAATTATTTTTTAATCGTTTATTTCAATGTTCGATTTCCCGTTCGTACACGATTCTCTCCCGTTCGACGTCTTTTTTTCTCTCTCTCTCTCTCTCTCTCGTACAAAGAGAAAATTGTCGTTCTCGTCTACACATAAGATGTCGTCTTCGCACGTGAACGAAAACAAAATCTTACCCCGTTCGTCGCCTCGTCGTAATAACGATAAAAACTACTACTACGATGACGATTACGGCGGCGGCGGCGGCAGTAATGGACACGGCGGTGACCGAAATCTACGAGAAAATCTTAAATCTTTAGCTCCGTCTGCGAACGACGTACCGTTCGATAAATACGTCGACATATTAGAGACGTACTACACTGATGCGTCCAATTTATTCTCGCATCAATACGTATGGTATATGAACTTTATTCAACCCAACGTGTATACTATGATTCTGGAGTCGGATCGTTTGAAAAAAGTGTACGCGAAAAAAACCAAACAAATTAACGACAACGTGCCCATCACATCTCTTTCGATATACGAACATTTACTCGCTCACGATCGCTACGCCACCCTCGAAGTGGCTGATGATATCAGAACGTTGACGAAAATGATAAAGTCCATTCCGATCGGTAGCGGCGAATTAACGTGGAAAGTGCGACAAGAGTATTCCCGAACGATAAACGGCATTTCTAAAACGTACATTAGCAATTTGAATTCGTGTACGACGCGACAAGAACGAACGAGTAAGGAAAAATTGAAATTACAAGAGGAAATCGGTAATATCGCGTTGTTTATTACGAACGAATTGGACGAGTCCGTGTTAAAAAGGTCCAATAAGTCGTTTCGTTCGATAATCGAAATTCTCGTTCGCTGGACGAATTGGACCGTCAATTTATTACCGATGGATAGACAGGATCAGATACGTAAAATATGCGAGAGATTCGATAAACAAAAACAACAACAACAACAACAACAACAACAACCGGGACAGTCGCAACAAAGTCGTAAGTGGACGACGAAAACGAACGAGATGTTCGAAATGTGCGTGAATTTCGTTTATCAGATACGTGAATTTTATTCGCGATCGAAATTGCTAAAAGACCTACCCGTGTCACTCCCGTCGTCATCGTCGCTCGTGACTTATAACGACAAGCGCGACAATTCCGACAGTTACGACGACGACGACGACGACAACGACGATAACTATAACGTATTGTTACATCGTACGTTGGCTTATATGGCGTTCGTCGAGTGGATGATCGAAACGTGTCGCGTATACGTTACAGATCTAACTATCGTGAATATAACGAATTTCGTGATAGAAACGATCCGAAAGAACGAAAATATGATACAAGAGCATCGAGATCGATTGGAATCGTTAACTCGAACGTTCGAAAAAGACTCCGAACGAAACGCCGACGCGATGGAATATCGTCACAACGAACTAGCCAACGAGAAGCGTAATTTAACTCAGACGATCGAAACTCAACGAGCGATCATGGCACAGATGCAGACGCAAATCGACGAATGTACGTCTGAGAGTCTACGGGCGAAAAGCGTTTACGACGAGAACGTCGCGACCGTCCAACAATTACGTACCGATTTGGTCGAGGCGAAAAGACAATTTTCCGAAGTCGAGCGTACTCGCGAATCGGAAAAACAAACATACATAGAACAGATCGATAAGCACGATCGGAAGCTGGCAGAGTTGAATTCGCAAATCACCACTCTCGAACAAAACGATACGTTACAACGCGAAAATATAACGCATTGTAATCGAATACGAGAAGAACTCAACCGGGAGAATAACGATCGGCTACAACGTCACGTTCAGGAATCGGAGTCGCGTCATCGATTAGAAATCGACGGATACGTGCAACAAATAGCACAGCTAAATACGAATCTGGTCGTCGCACAAGAAGAAAAGAATCTCATGTCCAACGAAATGATTCGTTACGCGGAACAGCAAGATGCGTATTTTCGACAGCAGTGCGTCGCCGATCAGGAAAAATTCTTTTCGGGAGAGAAACGATACGAGTCCGTCATAGAAGCAAAACAAGATCGAATCGTACAGCTCGAACGTTTCGCCGAAACTTTGACGTTAGAAGTGAGCGAATTGAAATCTCGTATCGATACTTTCGATCGGTATATCGTCGATCTGGAAACTAACGTCGAGACAATCCGAACGGAACGTGACGATCTTCGGAATAGATACGATGAAATTATGCAAAATCGGAAAAAAATCGATAGCGGTGGGACGATGATGACGCTACGAAATGCAAGTTCCGGTAACGGAGCTGGCAACGACGATGACGATGACGACGACGACGACGACGACGACGATGAAACGAGGAAACGTCAAAAACAACAATCGATAGTGATGATGAATCGAGTCGGCGAATTGTTGAACGGCTCCAGCGAGATTTTCACCAATACCGATAAAGGTGGTGTTGTCGGTGGTGAATTCCGCGCGTATCTACAGATATGCTTCGGAATAGCGGAAATAGTTTTAACCACGACGAAACAGTCGTCCGCTATTTTCCGAAGGATGCGAGCGATCCATGAAAATTTAAATTATAATTTAATATTGAATTTCAAATCGGAATTCGACGATATCGTCCTGGAATATAGACGGTTGAACGGTGGAAAAGGCATACCGGTGCCCACGACACGGAACGATCTTTTGTCGTTGATAACGAAATTCGCGTTCAGTACCGGCATACTAGCGCGAGAGGTGAAAAATGCTCAGATATGTAGACGATACAAACAGATGCGACGTAAAATATGGATTACAAAACTGTCGGTCGACACGTCGCATAAAATATTATCTTCGCTCGACTATCATAACCGATACATTTCTCGACGCGACGACGACGACGACGACGACGATTCCAAACTCGATACGAAACGTGGAGGTGGCGAGGACGGTGGTGGTGGTGGTGGTAGCATCGTCGAAAATACGAACGAGACAACTCCGTTCGCGACAGATTCGTCGTTTGTCGATTATTTTCTAGATACAGTTCTCGATAGTAGCGTACACGTTCCTAGCGGAATTCGAGACAGTCTGGCTGCTTATATATTCGAACAATATTTCGTCGGTCCGCTAGACAATAAGAGCTTGATCGAAGAAATCCTTCACGATGAAAGTTTTGCGTTCAAACTGACCGTCGGTCAGAAACGTTAGCGCTTAGCTGAGTCGAATAGGTTCCGTTCGTTTCGAGCGACGCCTCGATCACGTACGTGATATGTAGAAAGGGAACGAGAGGGGGACGGGGGTGTGAGATTGTCGGATAACGTCTATCGATACGGACGTTACGAGATTTCCTATTCAGTAGTGTGATGTCGTCGGAAGGAGACAAGTAGAAATTAAATTCGTTAGATCGTTCACCTGTCTCGTATATATATACTATGAATAATAACGATCACGATTATCATCGACAGATATTCTATTATCCGTCGAATAAATTCCGTATAGGATCTAAAGAAGAAACGAATTTTTTCAAACATAAATGGATCAACAAGACAGATCGTCAGGGGGCGAAACGAATTTATAACGTATTCCCTAGCGACGTTTGTCCGTGTGAAATTATCGTAGCGTTCAACGTACTCGACGCTATCTCCTTCACGGACGACCGATTGGCCGGTAGTAACATTTCGATCGACGACGGAACGATAAGCAGGTTATCGTTCACCAACGAATACCAATTGAAAACGCAATTTTTCTGGAAGAACATCGATCCCACCGTGGTAGCGTTCAATAAACATTTCGTTCGTACCTTCCACGAACGTTCGTTACCGCAGCATCAGCAACCGTCATCTTCCGCATCCCCGCACTACGACGTCGCCATCAACGGAATTTTGTCCAAATGTCGATTCAACACGGCGGCGATAACGTCGTCGTCGTCATCGTCAAAATATAAGGATTATAATACGAAACGGAACGCCCCTCTTATCGCCAAACAGTCGAAACATATTAATAAACATTGCAATCGCGATCGAAACAATAGGAATAATATCGAAATTATTCGAGAACTTGCACGAGCATTAGGAAAAGATATCGAATACCTTTCAACCGGCGTCAATAACAATAACAACAACAACAACAACAACAAGACGAATATCGAAACACACCACCCCACGATCGCCTATGACGACGTCGTCCGGAGAGCACTTTTAAGATATTCACAAATCGATTATTTTCTACAATTCAACGTAATCCTAACCGACCCACGAATGTACATATCGAAGATATCGAAGAATAAAAAATTCAAATTGCGAACGAAAATGTTACACGACGAACTTGTCGGTGACTGTATATCGTTTTGGGGTCTAACGATGGAAATTGAGGATAATCACGACGACGACGACGACGACGACAACGGCGACGACAACGACGACCAGAATCGTACCGTGATCCACGATTATGGACAGATGTTACCGATCAACGACAATCCGTCACACGAATGGTACAGATCGAGCTCGCAATGTAAACACGATAAGGGTTTCACCTATCGCTACGAACAGAAACGATGCAGCGACGAAATGATTCACATATCGAAATATTGTATCGTATGCGGTCGTCGTGTATCGTAATTGAATAATTTAGCGAAAAAATGGTTGAATTATACAAGTAGGAATAGTTTAAAAAATACAACAAATTTTTGTTATATTATTATTTCCACTGCACAAATTGTATTTGATTCGATTCACAAATATAAATTTCACTATGTGTTGTATTTCAATAACTATTATATTTGTACATGTACTCGATTATATGATTGTACTATCTCGACGAACGGAAGTCGAAAAGTACTATAAATGGAAAGAGCCCATAACGGGCAGCATCATTTACGATTTAATAGAGCGTGAGATGACATCCGGTGTGTGCGAGATGAATAGTATACATGAATTGAACGGGGAAAGTTCCCAATACTATTACGATTCAACGTTCGATGGGCAGATGCTCGTAGGAAATCAACTACAACAGCAGTCTCAGCAGCAGCAGCAGCAGCAGCAGCAGCAGCAGCAACAAATACTGAATCTACAACTTATCGAGGTAAGCTATATTATTTCGTATGCGACTTTTTGTCGTTATTTTACACATATTTTGTCGTAGAAGTTTGGCGCAGTATTGGCGTCGGACGAGCTGAACAGTATGTTACCCGACCAGTCGCAGCCGCAGGTACAACAAGGAACTTCGTCGATTGAGACTGAAATGGTGTTTCTGAAACCACCAGAAACCATAGTACCTCTGTCGCAGCCATCCACGTCGTCTTCACGTCGATCGCTCAAACGACCTAGCCCTGGAGAAATATCGTCGCCGGGAACGTCTCGTCCGGTAGGGAAGATACAACAGGAGGTGGCTGTAAAAAAAGTCAGAATAGATTCGCTACCACAACCGTCGCCGTCGATATATGAATCAGACGCCGAATCCATCCGGTCCGTCGCAGCTACACATAAATCATCGTCGTCGTCGTCGTCGTCGTCGTTGTCATCGGTGGTGAATTATCAACAAACGTTCAGAGACAAGTACGAAGTGTTCCGTTCGAGATTCGCACAGCTGTCAGAAATCAAGCAGAAATCGATGACCAAGATAATTCGTCGGTCCGGTAGTGTCGTTCTCACATTCGCTCTCGTCGAATATGGGGAAATTTATCAACCATCGGCAAATCTGCGAGAAATATACGACAGCATATTCAAACACAAAGAGGATGCCAATAACACCGTCCCCCACGAATTGCTACAACTGATACGTATGACGTGTGCGGAAGCGGAACACGCTGGCTGTGTTTGCCGTAGATGGACAGAAAGGAGATCGACATCGTTGATGACGACGACGACGACAACGACGATGAAAACGGCACAAACGCAGACTACGGAAGAACCAAACGTAAGCCAACAGATACAGCCTCCACAATCGATTCAGAGAATGCATAACACACCACATTGCAATCGTATTCCGAAAATTAACTATTTCGCTGTATCGTTCACCCAGAATTTAGCACATGAAATAACCGTACCGCTGATGAGAAGCTATTTTTACAATAATCCAGACGGCACCGCCACCAACTCTATAAATATAAATATATTGTTACAGTTGACAAATTCCGCTACCGAAGAAATTTCATCAGCCCTTATCGAAGAAACGTTATCGTTCAAATTCCCAGTAATCATGGAAAAATATTTTTCGCTATTGAGGCGATCCAGGAACGAATATATATCGGCGAATCATCTGGACGATGTGAAGAGATATCAAGTGACGGTCCAAATTAACGTGTTAGTAAGTAAATTGGAGAAAATTCTGAAACAATTGAAAGACGAATCGCGTACGATCCCGAACGGTCAAGAGGCTGCCGAAAGCTATGTCCAAGACGTGTGTGGAGAATTTTTCAAAACGGTTCCCAATATTTTAAACGATGTCGAAAAAACCGACCAGGAAAATGCACGTGTCTTGAAGTCTGCGTGGAGGAATAAATTATTGGAATTACACAGAAGACATTTTCCCGAAGAATTAAATGGAACGGGTGTCGTCGAATATCTATACAATTGTCTGCTTCGTGGTGATCACAATCGTGAGGCCATCACCAAAGAGGCCGATGTGATGTGTTCGATCGCCACGAACGAGACCGTTGGCAATACACATAACGTCTTGCGTCCCGTAACACATGCGATGATAATGGAAAATTTGCGAAAAACGATAAATAATTGACTTTTGTATCTTAAAATTATAAATAAAATTATTAAAAAAAATAGGGCTTTTTATTCATTCTAGCTCGAATTTGACAACCCTCTCGTACAATCGGTGGACGTTTTGAAATCCGTATAATTATAGTAAACTTCGAACGGCGTGCTTCTTGTGATTCGAACAACGTCGAGACTTGTACGATAGATCGTAGTATGTTCTGCATCTTACGCGAAACTACACATAGTTCGAGAAATAAATGCGTTAATTCGTACATAGTGTCGCTCGACAGGCGTTCGAGGTTCAAGGGCGATCGATCCTAATATATCTAACTAAATCGATGGCACGCGTGACTTCTACGAAATAATACGCAGTTGAAATTCTCGGTATTCCGCGTGATACGATGAATATATACGAGGCGGCCTGGAGCGCTTTTTCATATCCGTAGCACGTGTCGTGTTTGACGGACAAATTTTACCTAAAACAACAATTGTGAGTTTCTAGTCTGAGTGCAAATCATCCAGGTAATACATGTTTTGCTATTTCGTTCGTTCGTTGTCAAAATTCATAGCGTAAACGTTAACAACCCCTTCGAACATTACGTTCATGCGAATCTTTGTTATAGAACTACGAAGCAAATTCATCTTCACCGATTGTACAAATTCTCTCTCATAAAATGACCGATAATTCGCCACCTGCATCCTCGCAAGAGCAACGACGATCGCAATCACCACACGACTCGTCTGCGGAAACAGAATTTGTACAAGAGTCAGCAACAAGTTCAACCTCGAAGTCGTCTCGATCGCCTCTCGATCCTCTCGAACTACTACCGCGGCATAGTCGTCAGATGCCCATGTCTGTAATGCAACCACCGTCGCCGTCGTCACCACCACCACCACCACAACCACCGACGAAACCGACATCGGTAGTAACGCAACGACAGGGGACTAGGAAACGTACGCTTACGTCGACGCCATCGATATGCGAATCGAACGTGGAATCTACGAGCTCCGCTGCCGCGGTATCAACATATAGTACTGCATCGTCTGTGATGGATCACAAACGACTTCTCAAAGATAGTTACGAAATTTTCCGTCCTACATTTTTACAGCTGCCGCAAGCCGATCAGAAAGCGACGAGTGAAATAATTCGCCGTTCGGGTAGTATAATATTAACGTTCGCCCTACTCGAATACGGTAGAATTCATCGGCCGTCAACATCTCTGAAAATACTATACGACGACATATTCGGCAGCAGATACGGCGACGACGCTGACGACGACACCGTTCCAGTCGAATTGCTATCGATAATTCGTAAGGTGTGCGCGGAAGCATCTCACGCCGGTTGCGTTTGCCGAAAGTGGAAAAGAAAAAGGTCGCTGTCTCCCGCCGTATCGTCGGTAATAGCGGCGGCGGCGGCGGCAAGTGAACCGAGTACTAGTCGATATATACCACAGCATCCGTCCAAGAGGCCACGTCGTTCGCTCGAAACGAAATCGCCTCCTCCCAAAATGAATTATTTCGCCGCGCCGTTAGTGAGAACTTATGCTCGGGAATTGACCGTTCCACTGATCCGTAATTATTTCTACGACAATCCAGACGGCGGAGATAGCGGTGACACTACGGACACGAATATATTTCTACGATTGACAAATTTGGCGATGAACGAAATTTCGTCTGCCATTTTTGACGAAACCCTATCGTTCGATTTCGAATCGATCGTACGTCGATATTTTCTAGAGATGAAACGGTTCCGAAACGAATTCATACAGACGCGAGACTTCGACGACGCGAGAAAATATCAAATTACGATTCAGATCAACGTGTTAGTCAATAAGCTCGAAAAGAAATTGAAACTAGTCAAAGACGAATCTGACGAGATTCCTAGTCAACGAGAAACTATCACGAAGTACGTCGACGATGTATGCGGACAATTCTACAGAACCGTCCCGAACGTATTGAATAACTTGGACAAGGTGTACGAGGAAAATGTACGAACGTTGAGGTCTGTGTGGCGAAATCGTTTGTTAGAAATACACGGCAGCTATTTTCCAGAAGAAACGGGCGACATTAACGTCGTCAAATATTTATACGATTGTTTGTTGCGCGGAGATCATAATCACGACGCGATCACGAAAGAGGCCGACGTGATGAGTACAATTGCCACGGACGACGAGACGGAAAACGATGATACGCAAACTATGCTCAGCACTCTGGCCCATTCGATGATTATGAGAAAATTGAAGGATTTTTCCACAGGGGAATAATCAATTGTAGCGGTGTCGTCGGATGATCGTTATGATGATGATTATGATGATGATGATGATGATGATGATGAATTCAATAAAACAACAAATAAAAATGTAAAATTCTTTTTATTTTTCCACCTCACTTATTGGCACAGTTCTCGTTATTGTGACATTTCGAATTACACAAAATCTTATTCCTAACACAAGCGCACAATTTCGTTCCGCACTTTTGTCGACACCAACACCGTACGAATCCTTGTCCCGTACCGTAAGATTGAGCGATGGCCACCGAGCGCAAAGATATTTTCTTGTCGGGCACTTCGCTCGCATCGATTAATTTCCGCTCACAAACGCCAAATTGGGAACGGCAATACAATTGCTTCAGTATACCGTTACGCGTACCCAATTGATACAGTCCGTCGGCGGCGTTTCTTCGTAGTACCACGGCCAACACGGCGCGAGCGTCACATTTCGCACGATCGACGTCCGGCACGGTTATACGAACCGTCGCACCCACCTCGACGGTAGGATTCAATCTGTCTGAGGTTTTCTTCATTACGATCGCCTGTCGTTTCAAACATGTTTTCGAATTCTCACGCTCACCGACGATTCGTTTCGTTTTAGCACACAACGAACACAATTTGAGCGTCACGTAGGTCGCGAGAGCAACGTCGTCGCTGTCTTCGTCGTCGCTGTCGTCGGTATTCGCAGATCCCGGCGACGGTAACGCGCTACCTTGTACGCAAGAGACGTGCATCGAACATTTACACCGGTCACACTTATCCGTTGGCGTAAACACTTTTGCACATACCGAACACTTTTCGTTCGATGCAGCCGTCGACGACGTGGACGGCTCGTTTGTCGTGTCGTCGTCGTCGTCGTCGTCGTTATCGCTTCCTTGCTCGGCGTTGTCGTTGACGTTGTCATCATCATCATCATCATCGAAATCTTCACGATCGCGCGGATCTTTCTCGGTAGCAACCGCGATACGATCGCCGCGAGCAACGTAACTTCCGCCGAATTGTGACGACGCGATAACGTTTTCTAATTCTTCTTCCGTACAAAGGATACGTGACAATTCTCGCGGAATGGGAATCGACGACAGTCCCATCTTCACCGGACACCCGAACATCGCTTCGTACGGAGACCTACCGATACCGGCGTGGTACGATCTGTTCTTCATCAATTGTACGAACATCAAACCGTCGCTCCATCTCGTCGTTCCGTTGTCGGCCATCCAAACGCTTATCATGTTCTCCACGTCTTGATTGGCACGCTCCACGCTACCCTGACTGGCGCTATGTCTAGGTTTACCGTGAACTATTCGGAATCCGGGGAATATAACGGTCAAATGTTCGATAATGCTGTTGCAGAATTCTCGACCGTTGTCGGATTGTAGAATATTGGGAGCGCCGAACAACGTGAAAATTTGCAATAGATTATAAGCCACTTCTTGGCCGCGTTTCGATTCTAACGCTCTCAGAATCACGAACTTGGTCAAATGATCCTGATACACCATGATGAACTTGTATTTACGATCTTTGGACGATTGTAGATCGATCAAATCGACTTGGCATCTGCTGTTGAACTCCGAGAACAGTAGCGGTCTTACAACGATATTTTTCTTTTCGCGCTTTAGCTTTTGCTGACAATTTTCACAGACGCTAATGAAATACTTAACGTCCGATTGCGTGATATTTTTGTAACGACGCGACAATTCCTTGTAGGTACGAACTCGTCCTCTATGTCCCAACGATACGTGCGCGTCGTAGATGACGTCGAACAACTCGTCGTGATGCACGTAAAAGAGTATATTCGTCAAACACGCGGCAGACGAATCGATCGGTTTACTTTTCTTTTTCGACGACGACGACGACGACGACGACGCGCCTACCGGCTTGATCAGTTTATCGATACCGTTAAAGCGCAACACGTCGAATTGTCTCGTCAACCAATAATATCTAGGTGTTTTTTTAACGTTCGATTTTCGCAGTTTTCGAATCTCGTCGATTAAAGACCAATACTTTTCTTGCGATAAAGATACCGTGTTTGTTCGGACACTTTTTTCTTCCAATAAATCGTAGAATCTTTGCTTCATAACATCCTTATTTCTATCTGGCTTATCGGCGATTTTTTTCCGTTTCGACGATGACATTTCGTATGACAAACGAGCGGAATAAATTGGGGATATATATATGAGAGAGAAAGAGAGAGAGAGAGAGAGAGAATGAAACGACGACGGACGGAACGGTTCGATACGTACACGTTCGCACTTACAATAATATATCGTCGTCGATCATCAAGGCTACGAGACCGTCCATTTTCAACGAAGCGGGTAGGAAATTATCGACCGGACCGAGTACGGTACGTTTATCGGCAATTTTCAAGATTACGTTCAAATCGATATCGACCGTGACGTTTTGTAGAATTTGCAGCATCTGATTTTCCGTTTGCCACACTTTCGCTATCGTATTATTACTACGAATAAACTTTTGGGCGTATTTCAAGCTTTCGGTTAACGTTTCGCTGGCACGCTGAGGCTTGTTTTTCATGATAGATAGAATCTCGTCACTCCCCTTCGCTCCGGAATCTATTATGGCTCTGCACACGTCGTCGTCGACGTTATCGGTAACGAAAAAAGAATTCGAATCCGCGTCCGCGTCCGCGTCGTCGTCGTCGTCGTCACCGTTGGAACGTTCGAAAGCCATATCGTTGGCGTATTGCATAAAATCGTAGGCCGTCATACTGTCGTACAATTGGACTAAACACAACAGTACGTGATTGAAAATATCGACAGTCTTACTTTTCGTCCGTTTCCTTTTGTTACCCTTCGTATCGACGTCGTCACCATCGTCGTCGTCGTCGTCGTCATAGCAAACGTTAGCGAGATATACGTATTTGAACACGCGACCCCATTTCGGATGGCGTTCGAACGACGTAATATTCTTTCCGATCTTATCGTGTAAACGGAGAGCGTGCGTCTGCGAAAATTCTATTCTCGTTTTGCCAAAGTAAACGTACATGTTAAGGTGACAATTTATACGCAACAACACTTCCAACGAAACGGCCTCGCTTACGATAACCGTTACGGTGGTCGTATCACCGTCGTTGTCCATGTTCATCGATTTGTATCGTCCCGAGTGTACGCGCACACATCGTCCGTCGACCAGCACTATACTATCGGAGGTGTGTATGCTATAATAACAAATGACGGGATCTCGCTTGAATATTAATACGACGCGAAACCTGTTCAGATCGTCGACGAGTCCGGGAAAAATTTCGTATGGAATCCCGATTTGATCGATCGTCATGTCGGACGTCGCCGGTAGCACGGTACACCGAAAAGTAAAATGATATCGACCGGGCGAAGCTTCCTGCTTCACGAAACTTCTACGTCCTTGCGTTTGCTCTCTCACCGACTTGTTGAGCAAATCGCAATTCTTCACGGTCTTCTCCAATTTCAGCATGTCCGCAGCGTCGATGTGATCGATCGGTGTTTTTGACGTTTCAATTTTATAGATACGATTGACGAGAGTGAAATACGGCTCGGTCAGTTGTTTCCATTGAGGCGTCACCCAGATGCGTCGCTTGCCGTAACGATATCGACACTTTATAATGGCCGGACCCAGCGATTTGATGAACGTCAATAGTTTGTAGAGACGCTTCTCGTTCCGTCGAAATACATTTCGGCAATTCGAACAACTGTTTGCGTGCGATTTCATCCGCTTACGGGCGTTATTCACCGAACTGTTGCTGTTATTTAACGATCGCAAAATTTTCGCCAACGCCCGAAATTCGTCCCATTCTAACAGGTTCCGGTCGGGACCCGTTTTCAACACACGCGTATCGTTCGTTTCGTCAATTTCCATGTTGTTCTCCAATTCGATCACGTTGTCCACGATTTCGTACGAATCCAAAGGTTGTCTATTTCTTCGACGTAGCGGCGTCTTACCCGGTGTTGACGATAACGACGAGGACGACGGTAGTAACGACATCGTCACGTCGAGCGTTACGGGGGAAAAAAAAAGTATCAATCCGGAAACACGTCGTTACAGAGTGAAATACTCGATTGAATAATAAAAAAAAAACTTAAACTTCAATATCGTTTATTACAATTCATAATTTGTGTGGTCGTGAGTGGGGGTGGGGGCGTGGAGGTGGCCGAGGAGGCGGTTCGCACAGATGAACGCGTGTTACTGTTCGGCGAGAATAGTCCATTTGAAATAATCTCTATCGGTAACTAACGAAAATTTCGAACGTCGGATCGAAAACCACTCTCGGACAAACGGATACGAAGTGGCATCTAATACGAAAATATTCCGAGCTCTTTTCGTGGCAATCGATCCCTGCAACCATTCCAAAAACGAATTCATATATCTGATTATCGAAATATTCTCGATGGCTAACGATTTCTCTATCGTATCTTTTCCGATAGTCCTCTGCCTTTGTTGGGGATTCATACACGCCAACAACACGTAACACGTCGAATATTTCACAAACATTTCGGTAATAACGTTGTTATTGATGGTTTCCATAGTCGAACAACCGTCGATTATTATCAAGCCTTTTACAGACTTCGGAGAATTTACATACAATTCGCGCATAACATGATACGTAGCAGGGTAATAGTTATCGACTATCGAATTGTAATTGAACGACGGCCACGGTGAGAATTCGTCATCGCTATAAGTTTCCTTCAATTGCTGGAAAAGAGAAGAGCTATCCATGATGGCAGACACACAGATACCGACCGCTCACTAACACGACTACTCGACATACGAAATTTCTCTACTGGATATCTCACGGAACGACTTCAATTCAGTTATAGACATCGACGCGATGAATGTTACGTTATATGTGTAGACGAGTATCCCACCACTCAATCTCGTTCGAAATGTTTATAAGGGTGAAATTCGTATCTCATGGCGGTCACGTGTTGGCGGTGAACGGGTTAAATAAAACGCTATTCACGATATAAGAGATGGCAGAAACGCATACACCGCTCACCACTCAACAATCACGACAGCGTACCGTTCTCTATCGTATAAACGTTGAAACTGACAGCCGCTGTATCATACACACCGAGCAAAACATCGGAAGGAAATGTGAATGTAAAGTCCGAGTGATACGTGACGAATCGGTTGGTGTCGATCCGTCTTCTCACTCGTCCCCTTCGTGCTCAACGACCACCAAGTCGTTACCCGCCGCCGCCTCGTTGTCTCATATGAAATACATCAACCTATTGAACGGCAACTATTCTCTCGTATCTTTCGTCGATTTCGTCAAGTATCTCACCCTATATCGGAAGCGACCGTTGCGAATGACGTACGTCAAGAAAATTTTAACGACTATAGTAACGTATCTGAAAAATACCGACCAGTTGGACGCTTACTTGTCATCGGACGATCGACAACGTCTTTTCGACCGGTTCGGTATGCTTTCATACAAACATCTCGAATACGAAGTTCAAAAAGATCTCCACGTCCTATCGAAAAATCACCAACGTCGCATCTTGTCGCTGAACAAACAACGTCAATTGGTATTCTCTGACGATTCCGTCAAACGAATGTTATCTTGGTGTATCGAAACGCTGAAGAATCATCATCAAAAGTGGCGGCGGCAGCAGCAGCAGCAACAGCGACAACGACAACGAACTACCGATCCATCAGACAACTTTTTATTTTCGTCTTCCATTTCGTCGCTCACACCAAACGACGATTCACCGATGAAATCTCCGTCGCGTGCGATCGCGAAACTGTACATAGCCGATATCGTTTTCAGCACGTTATTCGTATTGTCATATTTTACGGGAGCTCGTATGATAGCTTCCCTGTATAGTCTGAGTCGGAACGAATACGAAGAGTTACTGAATAAAGGTCAGATAGATGCGATAGGAAAACGTGATGTAGTTTTTACGATTTTCCTCGTGTCCGACATACGCAAAAAGTACCACGATTTATTTCATTTGATCCTCGACATACATGCCACGCTCGGCGACAAGAATGTCTCAGACGACGTGCCGTTCCTTACGCTATACTCGTCGAAAAAGCAATTACATTTGCGTTTCGATCGTTTATATCGTCTGTTATTCGGAAAAGATCGTCCACATTGGATACGATGGCACGCGTCAAGGCGTTGGTTTTTGGGTGAAATATTTTCCAAGTACGGTGTGAAACATGCATCACGAGCGATCGGGCATAAAAGTATCAAAACAACGATGAGATACGTTCAACTTTCGACTCACGATGACGACGTACACGACAAATTGGATAAAACATTTCAACACGTCTTGGAATGACTTCATTTGGCGGGATCGATGCTGCCATCTGTCGGTGTATGATATGAACTGATTTGATTGGGAGCGGTGATCGTCTTGGCGACACCTATCGGGAAAACAATATATCGAATGTCTACCATAGATGTCTCACATAGTTCACGGAAAATACTAAATCTGTGGATGGGGTGGGTTTAATATTGTACAATCTAACCTCAATCGACTTCGCTCTCAGAACTCTGAATTGAATCTGATCAAAATTTTACCCCTTCTACCGTGATTTTCGTCAGAAATCAGTAGAATTTAGGATTTTCGTGACGTCAAACGGCTCTAGTCCAATGAGAATCGAGTATTCACTCAGCTGACCCCAAATTAACTATATAATCAGAGAGCTCCACGCGCGCGAACATAAACCTCCTTGACCAGAGTAAGAACAACGTAGTAGTAAGAAGGAGCAGGCCGTCGCGGAGGTTATATATATAATATATATATAATATATATATATTATATATATAGGGGTGCAGGGGGTGCTATGGGGTACGTGGAGCCCCGTTAACTGTTTAAACTTGGCGTTAGCTTCTCGCGAGAACTGAAAGTTGCGTTCCACAATTTTCGTTGCCCCTGTGATACGTCACGTCTACGTCACGTAACTGTGAGTCATCACCGCTGCAAAAGTTTTCGCAGCTCGAAGAAATCCACCGGTGAGATTTCGTTTCAACAAATTTCATTCGAGGCAAAACTGTTTCTCGACGGAGCTAGTGCGCATGACGAGGAACTTGTAAGTTTGGAGATTCGTTCGACGAGAGATTCTAGGTGGACAAAGTTTGTTCATCAAAAAATATTCTACGATTCCATTTCTCGAACGAGATTCACGTTCCACGTTTTTACAGCTCGAAGAAATCCAACCGGTGAAATTTCGTTTCAACAAATTTCATCCGAGACAAAACTGTTTCTCGATGATGCTAGTACGCATGACGAGGAACTTATAAGTTTGGAGATTCGTTCGACGAGAAATTCTAGGCGGACAACGTTGGTTCATCAGAAAATATTTTACGATTTCATTTCTCGAACGAGATTCACGTTCAAAGATTTTACAGCTCGAAGAAATCCACCGGTGAGATTTCGATTCATAAATTTCATTCGAGACAAAACTGTTTCTCGATGATGCTAGTACGCATGACGAGGAACTTATAAGTTTGAAGATTCGTTCGACGAGAGATTCTACACGGACAACGTTGGTTCATCAGAAAATGATTTACGATTTCATTTCTCGAACAAGATTCGCGTTCGAAGATTTTACAGCTCGAAGAAATCCACCGGTGAGATTTCGTTTCAACAAATTTCATATGAGACAAAACTATTTCTCGATGAACGAGAGTTTCGTTCAACGTATTTGTAGCTCGAAGAAATCCACCGGTGAGATTTCGTTTCAACAAATTTCATATGAGACAAAACTATTTCTCGATGAACGAGAGTTTCGTTCAACGTATTTGTAGGTCGAAGAAATCCACCGGTGAGATTTCGTTTCAACAAATTTCATCCGAGACAAAACTATTTCTCGATGAACGAGAGTTTCGTTCAAAGTATTTGTAGCTCGAAAAAATCCACCAGTGGAATTTCGTTTCAACAATTATTCGTTCGACGAGAGATTTTAGACGGACAAAGTTTATTCATCAGAAAATATTTTACGATTTCATTTCTCGAACGAGATTCACGTTCAAAGTTTTGTAGCTCGAAGAAATCCAACCGGTGAAATTTCGTTTCAACAAGCAATCGTTCGACGAGAAATTCTAGGCGGACAAAGTTTGTTCATCAGAAAATATTTAACGATTTCATTTCGAGAACGAGAGTTTCGTTCAAAGTTTTTGTAGCTCGAAGAAATCCACCGGTGAGATTTCGTTTCAACAGAATTCACTCGAGACAAAACTGTTTCATTCCTTGAACGAGAATTACGTTCAAAGTTTTGTAGCTCGAAGAAATCCACCGGTGAGATTTCGTTTCAACAACGAATCGTTCGACGAGAGATTCCAGGCGGACAAAGTTTGTACATCAGAAAATATTTTACGATTTCATTTCGAGAACGAGAGTTTCGTTCAAAGTTTTTGTAGCTCGAATAAATCCACCGGTGAGATTTCGTTTCAACAGATTTCACTCGAGACAAAACTGTTTCATTCCTTGAACGAGAATTACGTTCAAAGTTTTGTAGCTCGAAGAAATCCACCGGTGGAATTTCATTTCAACAATCAATCGTTCGACGAGAGATTCTATGCGGACAAAGTTTGTTCATCAGGAAATATTTAACGATTTCATTTCGAGAACGAGAGTTTCGTTCAAAGTTTTTGTAGCTCGAAGAAATCCACCGGTGAGATTTCGTTTCAACAGATTTCACTCGAGACAAAACTGTTTCATTCCTTGAACGAGAATTACGTTCAAAGTTTTGTAGCTCGAAGAAATCCACCGGTGGAATTTCATTTCAACAGTCAATCGTTCGACGAGAGATTCTAGGCGGACAAAGTTTGTTCATCAAAAAATATTTTACGATTTCATTTCTCGAACGAGATTCACGTTCAAAGATTTTGCAGCTCGAAGAAATCCACCGGTGAGATTTTGTTTCAACAAATTTCATTCGAGATAAAACTGTTTCTCGATGACACTAGTACGCATGACGAGGAACTTATAAGTTTGGAGATTCGTTCGACAAGAGATTCTAGGCTGACAGAGTTTGTTCATCAGAAAATATTTTACGATTTCATTTCTCGCACGATCGTTGGCGTTATGCGCGATAAACGTGGAGGGGCGGTATGAGATCATCTTCGTATTATATAATCGCAATCGTACCAATATTTAGATACCAGTATTCCGATCTCGGTCGTTCCAACGTCAGCCATTCGTTCGAGATGTAGTGCGGTATTCGAACTATGAATCTGCACGATGACACGGAGACATCTGAATACAACGACGATATTTGTGACTTCGAAAAACTATTACGATATGACACCACGATCGTCGATGCCGACTACCAAGAGATATGTTCGAATTTCGACAATTTTAACAACGTCGATGGTATTGTCGACGGGAAGCCATCAGATGAATTGTCAGAAGTGCAACAAGAACGACCGATGTGGCAACGAGGTCAGTCCGAAGAAGCGCTCGTCAAATATGATTTACGGGTGCAATCTAAAGTAGACGATAACCCCGTAAATGACGAATATATATTAGTGCGACAACCGTCTAGCGATGATGGCCACAACGATGAACACATCAAACAAGTTCGTAGGAATATCTTGGCAGCTTGTACCGATACGATGAATAGCGAAACGAAAAAAAAGAAGAGGAGAAAGAACAAGAAGGAGCGGTTTGACAACAAACGGATATTATCGTTGTACGACCGATCCGTAAAAAACAAATATTATTATTACATCGCGCACGAGAATAACCACGAATACAGGGTCGTTTTGGATGCATTCGTAAAATGTGTGAACGCGAAAGACTCCGACAGTGCTACTTGTGAGAAAATTTGTGCGAACGAGACCGAACCGACACTCTTCGTACGAAGCGTTTACCGCGTACCTGTTTGTTATTTGATGCTACCGTATATAGTAATAGTCGAAGACGAAAGTAAACTCAGGGAAATGGGAAACATTCAGAAACAACGGGTCGACAGGATATCGTTTTCTAAAATCGAGCTGCTGGATGTGAGAGAAGACACGTATCGACCTAGTATAGACGTTCGCACCAACGGTACGATTGACGGCATCGATACGAAAACTGCTCGATTCGTAGGTGATGCCGGCATGAAATTTATCGATAAATTGTCGGAAATTGATAATTGTTTAATGAGGAAATTATACGGGTATAGGGATTACGAAGAATCAAGTGGCGAATCGCGAGAATTATATATTCTGCGATATTTATTGAATCGGAAAGGAACGTTCGATATAAACGGAAATAGCGCTTTCCTATTTTATAGTGCGAAAATATTATTTCGACAACCGGATTTTGGAACGATCGTTGAACCGTTATTTTCGGACGTTCCGTTGGGTGGAAAACTCGCGATCGAGCCAAACGTAGGAATGATAGTGAAAAACGATAAGATTCTCACGTGCGTAGATATATTGAAATTAGTCGATCACGAGCGTATCGAAGTAATCGATGATGACACACAATTGCGAATCACTCGACTGCTGAGCGAATTCTTATGGGCGCGTGTTTGTGTTATCGACGGCGTTCATAATGGTATTGCGAAATGTATACGTGGCAAGAAGAATTCGATGAAGGTCCTTCGATGCAAGAATGCTGTAACGCCTATTTTTATGGGAGACGAATTTGTGGCAAGAACATCGATCAAATGTGAAGATATTACGGTCAAATACGATGGAGTTCGATTGTGGGTGCACAAGAATGATAATTGGAATAAGAAATATTTGAGTAACATTGGTGTGAACGCTGATAGGATGAAAAACACGCACTCGATGGTGTATTCAAAACGTAGCTCACAATATTTGATGTTTTCGTGTAATGTTGAGATTATCAAAAATCAAGGTGTATTATTTCTGATTAAAAGAATTATTATATTTTAACGATTTGTTTTTTTTTTGCCGAATACGATGCTTCGAGAGGTATGATTCTTGCCAAGCTCGAATCCGACAACCCAATATATTTGGTTGACGTTTTGATGCTTGCTGCTGACTCGAATCCGATAACTCAACATATTTTGAATATCGTGAAAGGCTATGGCAGAAATAAAAAACCTGCCATAGAGCTGCTTGTACATGCGTTCTATCGCCGACGCGATAAATGACACGTTGCTCGAAATGTTTCGGTAAAATGCCGTTACCACCAAAACACACCACTACCACCACCATAAATAGAAATGATACGATCGTAGATTTCAAATTTGCCGAAAATGTAAAATCACTTGGAATCGTGACGTTAATGTCGCGAATAACATAATTTCGGTTGGTCTCTAGTTGATCGATTATCGCTGCAAAACGCCAAATGAATTTGTTTGTCTGGCGGAATTTAAAAATTATATTTCCTATGAGAGTGAAATTTGTATCTTATGGCCGTTACGTTGAGGTACGTGAGTTACGTGAAATGAATCGCAATATTTTCTGACATTTTTTATTCGAATTACATATGAAATACATTTTATAAATCGTACGAAAAATTCTTTTCATTAGCACTCGTAACATTTCCGTTTTAGAATTCGCATTATTTGGAAATGTGTTAATGTTCGCAATATATTATCGATTTTGGGAATTTCGTTCGTTATTATACTAATCATGTCGTCGCTTTGTTTGGCGAGTATATTTTGATTGCTACAACCTCGGAGTATGTACTGGAAAAACCGGTGAATCGGGTGAAGCTCGTCTTCGCTGCCAAAATGTCTAATATAAATCTCTCTCATCGTCTTCCTCCATGCTGTCTTCAATGCGCCGATTATTTCGAGCTTTTCTCTCTTCCGATCATGCATAATCGGTAATAGTATTTGCGTAAATTTTTCCACCACCTCTTTGGTATAGTTATCAATCGATTCGGATTGACGCGCGTGATCGATAATCGGGTACGCTCGGATCGCATCCGCGATCGCCCACATCAACAAGTTCATATGAACAAGCATCTTTAATTTTTCCACTTCCACGTTATACTTTTCGAAAATTATCTCCAAATTGTTTTTCGTTAAATCTACGTACCTTTTCAATATCCAATGAAACTCAACGGGACGATCATTTGCGTTCATATCGGCGTGAATCGATTTCATATTCAAATTAGTGAGTTCGATAATTATATTTTTCTTCGACACACCACGGATGATTGATAGTTCACGACAAAACATTTCGGTTATTAGCGATGCGGTAATGGGTTGGCCATAGCTTATCGTGAACGGTAATTTCATTTCGATCGCTTCGGATGACATTTGGTTTATATACCGTCGATTTGATCTCGTCGTTCGATGTTCCGAACGAATTTTCGGCGATTTCGATGCGGACGATTGAGGTAATTGTGGTTGCGGTAATGACAATGGTGAAACTTTCATGATATGTTGTTCGTCGCAAGTCATTTCCGATTTTCGTTTTCTCGATATTTCACTACGATGTTCCGATTTTCCCCGTAAATCGACACTCGATGGATAGCTGGTACGTAGCGAGTGTAGTTTGGGATTCGATATGGAATTCGGCGGTATGGTTACGCTCTCCTGTTCAACAGCGAGATTTGCGGTGATTTCGGGTATCATATCAGCAACGGAACGTTCGATATCATCTTGTATCATATCGATTATTACTGCGTCGATCGTTGTTCCTCCATTTCTCGCTACCAACGTATCAATTTCTTCTAACTCTTCCGTTCTCGATTCTGGTTCGTTGTCAGGTTCGTTTCCATTACCAGAAAGTGAATTTAATGACGGCGATTTTTCTTCCACACACGACGATTGTTTTTCTATCGAATGTGACCTGTTGGTAGTTATTTCGTCGTTTGCGATCGACGTGCTACTTCCCTTCCCCTTTTCTGTTTTCGATTCTGGGTCTGGGTCGCCGTCCGCTTCGTTTTCATCGCCAGAAATTGAAATTGACGGTGGAGACTGATCGTTAACGCGAGACGATTGCTCGGCTATCACGTCGGTCGATATTCCATTGTTCCGGACCGATGTGCTGTGTTCTTCTCCATTTTCCGTTTCCGATTCTGATTCTTCGTCCGTTGTGTCATCATCAGAAGAAATTGTATGTAACGATGGCGATTTTTCATTGACGTAAGATGTTTTTTGTTTAGCTGTCAAATATGACACGTTGGTCGTTCTGCCACCGGTCGTGATCGATGAACTGTTTCTTTTATTTTTTCTTCTCTCCGATTCTGACTCGTCGTCCGTACCATTCTCATCGCAAGATATCGAATTTAACGATGGGGATTTCTCGTTAACGTACGATGATTTTTCGTCAATCGAGCGCGACCTATAACGAACTGTGAGATTCTTCGATCTTTCGCGTTCTTGTGATGACACAATGAAATTTTTACCACTAACATACGACATTTGGATAAGTCGTATGCACCCGTATTAGATAACACTCTGACTTGAATGGAATGTCCTTATTCTACATGTTATCGGGCTTTATATACATTCGAATCCCCTCCGTACAACGAATCGATGACTGTCATGAGATACGAATTTCACCCTCATGCAAAACACAATTTTGAAATTGAGCGATTCCAACGTACACGTTCATCGCAAAAACATCATAATCATGTGTTTGTGGTATCTGTGTGGTGGCGACGGTGTCTCTGGAAACGCCGCCGCTACAATTCACAATAGAAGTAATTTGTTTTCTATCCCTATGTCACGGCCGTTCTTATACGACGATCCGAAAACCAAAATAACGTTCAACTTTGCGGATAAGCGGTCGCTCTTTTCGTGTGACTCGAGATGTGTATGGAACATTTATAAAATAATAGTTGTAAACGATATTTTCATTTCCTCTCCATTTATATCGTAGTAGCGAATATGTTTTGCATTGTTTTGATATATTCCTCTTCCTGTCCCGTTCAGTTAGTTATAGACCTCAACAATTTACAATATTTCTGGTACTGCTGGTTGTATCATCGAAATCGGTTCAAAATATTGATTGAACCATTTCCGTCTTCACTTGGAGGGTGTTTAGTGAATGACGACATTATCAACATCTACCTCATCTATAATGTCCTCTTCAATAATGTCTGAATTTATTTGAACATTTTGAATGTTGTGTAAGTAAATGCGTCTAATATTGGTACAAGAGTAAAGAGACGTACTGCTTTCTTTTTTGGCACACTAGCAAACGACCTACATCTCAAGATGTGTAAGAGCTCTAATATTGGTACCTGGTATTCTACGGGTAGGTCACATTCGAAAGAAAAACAATGGTCGTGTTTGAACGAAAAATCGCCGTCATTGAATTCAATTTCCGGTAATGGAAAAGAAAACGACGACGAACCAGAATCGAGAACGGGGGAATTATAAGAAATCGATACGTAGGTAGCGAAAAACGGAACAACGACCGACACAGTAATATTATATCAAGACGCAAAATCGATCAGTTCCGATACGAACTATGAATGTGATTCATTGTGAATAATAAACGAGACTTTAGGTTCTACTGTTTTTATTTTTATCTGAAGTCGGGCTCAAACGACCCATGTACTTGGCGAATAATCGTTACTTGCGTATACTTGCCATGTCGTGTGAGTGGGTTACTTGTACAATTATTTGTCAGTCGTTGGTTTTCCATTTGTGATCGGTAAAAATGGTCCGAGTCAAAGCGATCGCGATTATTCGTACACTTGCCAATTACATACTTGTCTATACTTCTCGACGCATAGATCATTGTCCGTGGTGAACTTCAAACAGACTTCCAAGAATGATTACAATGTGGATTTCTTTTCAACAAATTTCACCCGAGGTGAAACTGTTTCATTCTTCGAACGAGAGCTACGTTCAAAGTTTTTACAGTTCGAAGAAATCCACCATTGGGAAGGAGAAAAAAAAATACATAATAGCTGAAATCGTTTACTCCATATTCGATCGAATAACAGAGAATTTTCGGGATTGTTTTCAATATGCCCATACGCATTCAGGAGATGCTGGGTGGTGGCTCCCCGACCCCAATAGCTGCCTGGGGTGGACTGGTGGGGTGTGTATTTAACGAATTGAACTTCTCGAACTCGTCGACGAGATAATCCATCTCATCTGCCAGACGTCTAGCGTTCGCTTCGTGGTCAATATTTAGAAAGTTGGATGAGGATGAGGGTGAGGATATAGTTATTCTAATAGATGCTGAAGACGACGCATTCATAGTTCTGTTAATTTTTTTGCTATACCTGTATATCTGCTGAAAAAATAATGAACAAGTTTTTCAATTATACTTCTTGATGTTTTTTATGTCAATACCAAATTTTATAGCCTGTCGTAATATTATTGGTGTTTCCACTATTATCATAAGATGCAAACCCAGATAATTGGAGTTCACTCAGATGCATAAGCAGACATGTGCAAGGCTCAGCTGCAAAAGCAGACATGTGTCATTTTTTAAACAAATTTTCTTGTTAATAATAAATCAGATATTTCTGAATAAAACTCTAATATCTTTAAAAATATTACAGCAAATTTTTATCAAAATTTCGAGTTGATTGATCGAGTTATAAGCCCTAGGCAGGTTTTTGCGTTTTACTCAAAAATGGTTATAAGTGTTGTCGTAATTTCAAATTCGCTGGAAATAATCAATTATCAAAATATAGGACACATGCAAATACTGAATATCGAAATCGACCAATCTCCTTTTCATCATGAGTATATTGAATCATCACCTATACAATTGGAACTAATAAACGGCGGCACATAATTTTGAAATGCCACTAGACGAACAAATTCAAATGGCGTTTTGCAACGATATTCGATTAACTCCAGACAAACCCAAGTTACGGGAATCTCGTTGGATAGTTGGCCCGGCTAATAACGTATCGTTTAAACTGACTCCGGTAATGCTTTTCGCAGATCCATCAAATACTACGCGAAGCTTTGTAGTAGTACAAGAATTTTTGGAGATAAATAAAAATGTTTTGTTGTTTTGTTTGAATCTTCATTCAAACTATCGGACACAATTTCCATATGTCCGAGATCTGTGCCCAAAGAATAGAAGTCATTTTTGAATGGCAATTGCACTACATAACGTCCGTGTTTATCGCGTTTATGCGTTTTTGCAAAATGAGTTTCACATACCATCTCATTTCTTGTTCGGTTTACTTTTGTGTTTTGGTATTTTTCGAGCTCTCAGAATTTTAACAATTTGAGTTCTAAGTTGGTTTATTGCAAGATTACACATGAAATGTCTAGCATTGGATGCCGTACATTCATAGAACCCCAAGCACCTAAGTGCGTTTGCTACAAAATAGGATTATTTTTTCCCTAATTTTATTCTACCTTCTCAAGCGAAGTCCCAAAACAGTTGTGCTCCAAATAAAATGTCGATTGGGCTAGATAAACTAATTTGAGGTAAATTTTGCGTAATTCTTGGTAGCACAAGATGTAAATAATAATAATTTTCTTTTGGATAGTAGACTTCAGCGGACAGCTAATCTTGGAAAATTTTGTCTTTCGCATGGATTCTGCTACACAATAGCTCGACTTGATGCCAACCATTACAGGTGACATTTTCAGTTCAAACCCCAAGTCTGTCCTGAAAATGCCACCTGCAATGGTTGGCGAAACGTCGGCATCAAGTCGAGCTATTGTGACACGGAATCCATCCGGGGGCAAGATGTTTCGATAATTTTATTTCTGGCACCTGGTTAACATTTTGATTATATGAAAGAACAACTTTATACCACTTTTATTAATAATAACGTGAAAACGTAACTATAGTTTCAACACCGAAGTGCCATTATCAAACAATTAGAAAAGTATGAAGAAATCAATGAAACAGTTCAAATGTAAATAGAGTAGAGTAAAGTAGGGTTGGGATCGAGGGATCAACGGAAATTCCAAAAACAGGTAGATCTTATGAAAGTATAGTATTTCATTGGTTCCTTCATAATTTTCTAATTGTTTGATAATGGCATTTCGGTATTGAAACTATAGTTACGTTTTCACGTAAAGTGATATTCAAACAGAGTAATTATTCTTTCATATAATCAAAATGATAAATTACCATAAAGTAACGGCTTCCATCATCGATTTTTTGGTTAACATTTATAAAATCAAAGACATACGATAAAAATGTATTACTGTACAATTGGGCAGTAAATAAAAATCATATTCACATTGTGTTACGTGGTTATTAAACAATCATAATAAAAATAATCCACTTATTTGATTTTTGTTTCAACACAAGTAATAAAAATGTCTTACCTTACGGTATACACAAAACACGGTAGGTAGTGTACGAATAACATAAAAACATAATGTATGTCTGACTTTATATACTTTTTGAAACTTGAAATTTGAAAGTGAACACCCATGACATTTAGCTGCAATAAAGTACAACCTTTACTCCAAATTGGGGCTTAGTATCAATAAAGTACAGTTGTTAAAAAGTGCAATTTTATTAAGGTCATACAGTACTATATATAAGAATGAAAATCATTCCAGACATCACATACAAGATACCAGGTGAGTACACACATACTTAAATCACTCGTAAATTTTGCTGCCTTGCTGCAGATTGTTATGATTGTAACTGTTAATTATAAAATGTTAATATTCTAAATGAGAAAACCTTTTCATTTATAAATATCTCAAAATATGCCAGTAGACCCGGCCGATTTTAATATTATTTTCCAGTTTGTCTGAAACATACCAAATGGAACAAGATATAATGAACGACGAACAATTAATAGAATGTGTGAGGAGATATAAGATTCTATATGATTCATCGATCACCAAATGCATGGATAACGATACAAAAAATCATATATGGAGAGAAATCGGAGTAGAGATGAGAACACAAGGTAATAAAATTTTTTAATACAATTATGTAGAATATACGTCGCCGGTACAACGTTATCGGCATTTTTTGGTGTTGCTTGAATTCGTTTGTTGTAAATTCGAAATTTGTGGGATAAAATACTAAACGTGTTTTCAACAACTCTTCTGATACGACAATGGTGGTAGCTGTAAACACATTCTGGAACATTCAAATCCTGACGTGGATATGGTAGCCTCCGACTATCATATATGGCACGTCAACATTTGTATTGGGCCAAATTTTATTTGGTGATACTTGCAGTGTTCCTCGTTGCAGTCTTTTGTCTAGTGAAGAATTTGCAAAAATTCCGCCATCGCTGTTTTGCCATATTCTTCGACGTTAACAACTTATAAATTGTAATTAGCGTTTACAAGAGCCATCAAAACAATTGAAAACGATTTTTTATAATCGAAACACAACGATCCAATGTTCCCATGCAGTTGGGAAAGTTCCAAGTTATGTTGAAATTTTTAGCAATTACTAGTAGTGTTTGAGCTATCGAATCGCTGCATATGATTCTGCATGATTCATGTATAATCTTTTACGATGTGCTATGTCGTAAGCGGAAAAAGAAAGAACAAATATAATGCTAACTTTTTTGTGGAAATTGTTGTTTTTATTCTATTATCAAACTACTTTTTTAGGTCAACTCTGTAAGATTAGATGGAAGAATATTAGAGACGTTTTTAGAAGATATTTGAAAAAAAAATACAAAAAGTGGACAAAGTGGTAAAATACAAAAAAAGTACAAATACGCTGATCGGTTAAATTTTTTGAAGGACCATATTGACAGAAGAGAGACAAAAACTAACGTAGGATTTGACAATACCAAACAAGAGGCTGAAAAAATTGTGCACCAAAAAGGAAGTAATTCCAGTGATGAAATAGAACATGATATAGCTGTCCCAAGCCAAGAGACAGAGGAATATCGGAATGGAGAAATACAAAAAAACTAAGAATTGCAAATAACGTTTGTCTGCTCCTAAACAAAGACCTGTGAAATGCACCAATGAAAGGAAAGTGACAAATTCTCAGTCTACTGTGCGAGCTACTATCACAACAAAAGTAAACGCTGTTGATAGCTTTTTAATTTTTTTAACACCAGTTTTAAATTCGATGTCACCTTTACTTTTCCATTTTGCGAAAGCAGAAATATTTGCGATTGTACAAAATACGAGTTAAAATCATTTCACTAACAAAATGGCAATATACCAACCACGAATGATGATAATACAAGCTCTTTTAACTTTCCGGATTTGTATGATTGTTTCCGCAATTTTAAATAAAGTATATCTTAGAAAAAATGCTCTAGTTTTATTAGTAAATAGCAAATGAAGTGATAACTTAAGGATTGGGGCATTTGAAAACGTTAGTATACAAGACTCCTGTTCGAAACCTGGAAGATCGAATCCCATAATTATTTCATGTAGGGTTATTCAAAATATCCCAGAAATGTTTCATCGGATCCGAGAATCAATGCGTTACCGTACAAACGTGTGTATAATGACCGAATGGGGTCATTTCGAACATCTCATATGATCTCTATTAGTTTTTAATTCGAGAATTTAGTTGTTACATTATTTCAAGTGTAATTTAAATAGCATATCGTCGCTTAAGATGTAATACCTCTCAACCCACACTTTATACCAAAACAACATTTTGGCTTCATTGGACTCATGGGATGTATGTTTATGTACGTGCAGACAGCTGTTTGAAAAGTTTTGGAAAATGACTTGGGATCAGCGCAAAGTTTTTGTGGTTAATAATGTAACACTCTCAAGTGTCAAAAGAAAATATACAAAAAACCAAAATTCACCAAGAAATTGTTCAATATTTTATAGTTTACCAATAGACTGTCTAAAGGTGAATATTTGCAAGAAATTGTTTCTGTTTACCCTAAGTCTAGGAGAATTTCAAATGAGCTCCTGGATTAAATCTGCTGAACATAGCATGCACAATTCGAAAGATTACAATAATATAGAAAATAGAGCTGCTCACCTAAGAGAAAAGAAAAATGGAGATAAGGAATTTTTAAAGCAGTTTTTTGATGATTTGCCTACACTGCCATCTCATTATTGCCGCCAAACATCATCTACATTGTATTTGGATCAAACAGTGCATTCCAAAACAGCTTTATATAATGAGTATGTTTCAAAATGTAAGACTGAAAAGAAAAATTGTACGAGTCGAAAATCTTTTGATGACTTGTTCGTAGAGAAAAACCTTGCTATTTATCAGCCTAAAAAAAGATAGATGCGATCTTTGCTGCCAGTGTGATGTCGGAAATTTAGAAGAAGAGCTTTTTACGAGACACATTGCTAAAAAAGACAGAGCAAGGCAAGAAAAAGCGAAAGACATCGATTTAGCCGGAAATGAAGAGGCCGTGATACTGATGATAGACTTACAAGCTGTAAAAATATGTCCCAGTTTAAACGCAAATGCTTTGTACTATAAAACAAAATTATGCTGTCACAATTTTACAATTATGAACATAAAAACGAAACACGTAATGTGTTATTGGTTCAGTGGGGTAGACAGTGATCTCTCAGCTTCAACGTTCGCTTCATTGGTGGTTGACTATATTTCAAGATTTACGGACAACAGCTTGCCAATTTTAATCTATAGTGATGGGTGCACCTATCAAAATAGAAATAATATAATGGCCAATGTTCTTCTTTTCATATCTGTTGCCAGGAATCAAACTATTGTACAGAAGTACTTAGAACGTGGGCACACACAAATGCAGTGCGATTCTATTCACAACAGAATTGAAGCTAAAATAAAAGAAACCAGAGAGATTTTTCTTCCTTCCGCGCATTTGTCCATTAGTCGACAGGCTCGAAGGAATCCCTTTCCGTACTGTACCGAATGGGTAAATTATGACTTTTTTCGAGATTTCTCTCAAAAAGGATATCAGATGTATGGGAGCATTAGACCAGGAAAGAAAAATGTAACAGATATTCGAGCCATTAAATATTCTCCCGATGAAAAAATCTTGTTTAAACTTAACTTTGACGATTCTTGGAAAGAGCTACCGCAGCGGCGACGTCGAAAAGAAGTTTGTCGTGATTGGTCACAACTGAATCCAGAAAATAAGAAAATAAAAGCCCAAAAATTCAAGCACATACAGGAGCTTAAATCAGTTATTCCTGCCGATTGTCACCACTTTTATGATAACTTAAGCCATATCTAGTTGTATTATATCAAACGTTTAGTTTTCTTTTGTATTTTTCATATTATTAAAAAATAAAGTTACAGTCAAGCCACACTTTGTTCTTATTTTTGTAGAATCAATAGCTCGTAACCCACCTGGAATATCAAAATGGGGTTTCATATATTTTTATTTATTTCAGAAATATGCGTAATTAAATTTTAGTCCTATATCCATGTTTTATTGGTTGAAATAGATTACAGGTTCAAGTGTAGTTAGTTTTTTTGCTCTCCTGTACAAACAACCATATGTGGGTTACGAGCTATTGCATCTTAAACGACGATATCTGTCAATTCTGCATTTGTGTACATTTCCATTTTACTGAAATTCTTATTATTGCACATACTAAAAATCTGTATTTTTTCTTATTGAATTATCAACTCCAGCGAATACTCATCCAACGCGCCATACAATGATGGGTATGCTAGAATATTAATGATGACCAGCAAGCTTGAGAGATAAAATAAAATAAATAAAATAGAGTTTTATTTACAAACAATCAATGTGTATTGTTCTTTGAATAAATATTTTGTGATCACGTTCAACAGCACTTCTTACGACCCGTTCTCGACCCTGTGTAGCGTTCAGCTCTTTGTCGACAGATTGGTACATCATCTATAACATAAGGAAAATTTGTTTGAATACGTGAAAGTATATTACTAAGAAATAATTAGTTAGAATTTATCGAAATAAAAAAACGAGTTAATGTATGCAAATGCTAAAATCGAAATTCAAAAAATTGATTACTGATTAGTTATAATATACAAAATGTTCTATCTCAGACGGATCACCCAGTATATTTCTTGTCCATAGTAAGTGGAAAAATCTCTTGAAACACGTCGAATGATTTTGTTTGGGACATCTCTTGACGTATATTTGAGGATTGAACGAGTAATCCCCTTTTAGGGGACACTCCAACCCCTCAAAATTGAACATGGAGAGGGATTGAGTGATACGTCATTTGAAAGGTCTTGGAAGCCTCTTCAGAACGGTGTATGAAAAACGCAAATTTAATGGACCGTTTTCGTCAAAAATTAATTTTGCTGCTCGAATGCACCACCTTGAATATTTTGGTTATTTGTACAATGTACAAGCTCATTTTTATTAGGCATTTTTTACAAAATTAAGCAATCTTCAAAAAATCACATTCGTAAAAAATTGAATTGTGTTGTCATGCTTCAATGAAAAAAAAATTAGATCTGTGTTTTTAGGTCAAATGTTCAAATTGTCATCCAATAATGATCGCCATTCAAATTGCCCTCGATGAAAAAGGTACCAATGATGCGGTTTTCAACAATCCCTGTTCAAACATTAATCTTTTTGATGGTATTGCGTGTGTTCTTCTCTCATCCAGTGAGAATTTTTGTAGACTAGTAGTGACAAATTTACACTCACCAGAAAACATAACGTTTTCGTTATCTAACATGTCCATCCTTCGCCCATAAAAATAAGTTCTCCTATCAAAATCGTCTTCCATAAGTCCTTGAGTAGATATCCTTTTTGTACGGATGCATTTTATTTTCTTTCGATGTTTACTATTGATGTATGGCTAACATTGAATGCATGGGTTATATCTGTAATTCGAATGGGGTTGAATATGGGGTCGCATTTTTAAGTGTGAATTCATAATACTTCGGAAGTTGGAGAATAAAACTCGGTCTTGTTGGTGGATGGATTGACTTGCGTTTCAATTAAGACCAGTATGTCTGCGGGTCGTATATGTTTTTAAATTTTACACAAAACTTTCAACATTTAATTTAAAAATGCTGACAAATTGTTTCACCACACTGTGGCTAGAATAGTGGGAATGTGTTCACAAAATTGTTAACGAGTGGTGAATTATGTGTGTCGATTGAATTATATAATGTTAATGATGAACCCGCTGTAGATTTTCCCGAAGAACAAGAAGAAGTAGATAATTCTTTTTTAGAGGAAGATGCCTCGGAACAAATTTCGAACTTATGAATTTAACAAATAATCAAAGTGAACTACCATACATAATATTTCCAGGGTATAATTTAAAATTCTTACTGGATATCGGTAGCACAAAATCATTCGTTAATCCTGAAATCGCAAAAAAATTCTTCGATAATTTAATCAAAAAGACCCATTCCAAATTTCTACCGCTCGTGGCACTTCAATAGAAAAGTACAGTACTCTCATAAAATGTTCGAAACTATTTAAGATAGAAAATCCTTCTTTAAAATTTCACTCATTTAATTTTCACAGCTTTTTTTTCATTGTTTACTAGGATTATACAATCTCAAAATAAACTATCATAAACTACCCATTCAATCTAATTGCATTGCAGTTACACCAAGATCAGAACAAAAAGTGAATATGGACATTACAAAACATTTACTAGCAGAAAAATTCGACGAATATAAACAAAATTGTAATCTAAATTGCAACAGTATACATACCGGAAGTATAAAATTTGATATTTCTAACGTCCGAACTGAACATATGAACTCAGAGGAAAAGAAAATTATTAATACTTTGAATAAAAACGCTGATGCTCTATCACGAATTCAACTTAACGTTTCAACTGCTTCTAAAGCCCCAAAGCAATTTTTGACTATATAGAAAACTTCAATAAAGGACTCACTAGAGGATCCCGATAGACAAATGGAAACTGAATCTTTAATGGTAGAACCTGAAGATGTAAACGATTTAGACATAGATACTATTCACTCTAACGAGGAACAGCCCATAATAGGGATCCAAATTGCAGACTGTCCAGCAAATTTTGGAAAGAACCAAATCATTATTTCAGGAGGAAATTATGAACCCTCAGTTCCGTCAATAATAAAATTGTATAAAGATAAACAAATTACGAACAATAAATGATTAATTTCATTAAAGACTTCATTGTACCGAAAGTTAAATATTATTTATATTTCGAAGACCCCATTTACGGAAAATTCAGTAAAGTGCTACAGAAATATTTCAAAAGCTCTGAACTCAATATGATTAAATGTACAACAAAACTCGTAGATATTATCGAAGATAGCGAAATAGTACAAACTATACAAAACTATCATGAGAGTAAAACGAATCATAGAGGACTAAATGAAACAGAAAATCAAATAAAAAATGTATATTATTGGCATAATCAACGAAAATCTATACAAAACTATATCAATAATTGTGAAATATGTCAAGTAACAAAATATGATAGAAACCCCTTAAAACTAAAATTCAATATAACGCCTACTGCCGTCAGACCTTTTCAGATAATTAATCAATATCTTGGAATATTCCCCCAAAAAGAAGGAATCAAAATAAAATGTCAAGAAGGGACAGAATCCAGACAACTAACGGGAATCTACCTGATAAAACAACACACATGTAAAACGTATTTTCACAATCACGAGATGACGTGCATAGACAGCACATATGGACAACCTCTTGTGATTAACAAATTAAAATTCGAACACACAAAAAATGAAGTTCTCAAATTTAGTGTGGATTTAAAGGCTCTGAATTTGAAAGACCTTCCATCAAACAATATTATACTTATTACAGAAGAATCTTTCAAATACCACATTCCAAACATCTGGACTATTATCCTATACATAGGATTAGCTGTAATAGCAATTTCCGCTATAACAAAATTATAGAGAAAACATCGACGTCAAAATAAAACTCCTACAATTCAACTTTCACTACAAGGAAATAAAGTACAACTTCCACAAGAAGCTTCGTTCTAAAAAGGGAGGAATTATACAGCAGCCTGTCCTGGATTATGTTTTAGAGAATTCCTACATCAACAACAAACGACGCCAAGTGACAAGACAATAATACACATAACACAAAATATCCATGCGACTAATATATTATAATGTAGTTAGTTAAAGACTCGAAAGATTGAACAACTTTGTAATAAAGCTCTAATAAGGATAATTCATTTTTTAAAAACTATTTTTCGGTAGTTCGAAAGTTAATCTAAATATTTTTGCTGGCAACGGAGATAATGACGAACCCATAGGAGTCCGGTCTTCTGTTTTTAATATTTATCGTTAATTGTGAAATAATTTTGGTCTATGCAGAGTGAGATTACATTTAATATTTCCGGTGTTATTACCGGTAAAGTATTATTGCAAATTAAAAGATCTTCAATTAGACTGATGGTCAATTGTGTGGGAATACTCGGAAAGGGTTCTTGACATCAAATTATACAAGTTTGATATTTGTCTTTAGTTCGACATCTTTTATTTTTTCTATTGATCGAAAAGAGTTTTTTTTATATTGTATTTAGGTTTAAAGTTTGCATATGTTAATATTATGTTTACTGACTTTTCGCTATTTTTAGACTGAAATGTGATTACTGTAGTACTCTATATATGGGACAAACTGGACGCAGTTCAGCGCAAGGTTCAACGAACATTTGAGAAGTTACAAGCTCAAAAAAAAAAAGACTAATTACGCAAATCACCTGTTAGAACATAACTACGATTTCACCCTTGATCTCGATATTCTACATATTCAGGAAAAAGGACATAGAAATATTGAAACACTCAAAAACAATAATAATAATGTGATATTAAATGATCAAATCGACACTTATAATTCACCGCTTGTTAACAATTTTGTAAACACGTCCTTACTATTATCCACCCATCCATCAATTTGTACTACATTCTAATCCCTGATATTTAAGGACATACTTTTAGATTTAGCTTTAGTTGATAACTCATCGCTTCGATAATGCCACAGTGTGGTGAAACAATTTGTCAGCATTTGTAAATTAAATGTTAAAAGTTTCGTGTAAAATTTGAGTTTTATTCTGCAACCTTCGAAGTCAATTTATAATTCAAATTTCACGTATGTCATGATTTTTGTTAAATATGTACAGTAATCGAAATAATGAATTTATTCCATTTGGCGTTTACACATTGTCAATAAAGAGTGTAATTTAGAAAAAATACAAGTAGATTCAAAAGTCTACTAGAAAAATTATAAAACAACAAAAGTTAAAACAGTTAATAGGAATTTGGGACCATATGAAACAAAAAAAGTGATAAAAATGTAGCATTAATACGGCGTAAAGAAAATGTACATCTAAAAAATTTGAGACACGTTATTGTTACAAATGGACACTTCATCTGCCTCGCATCATTCTCAATTAAATCAGTAAAATGTAATTATTGACTAACCTCTATATGCCACTGCCCGACACAACTATTGAATGGATACTACAGCGAAAGAATCTTATTCTCATATAAAGTCAGAATGAATCCGGTATATGTTCGAATACATTGTAATTTTATTGCAGTAATTAAAACTCGCCATATAACAACTCTAATTGAACACTATAAAATTAATAACTATCGATAACGACTTTGAAATGGGTCAAATAATGAAAGTCCATTCTCCGATAAAATTACAATGTATGAAGCGTGACACCCCTCACGGTTTATTTGTTCGAATTGTACATTTATCGCATACCGGTAATAATTAAATCTATATTTAATAGTTTTGTTTCCAATTTCATTTCTAGTTAGAAGTAATTGATCAAAAATATGCTACTATGTATACGACAATCCATTACGTCGTTATTAAAGGTGACATGATATTTTAATTATGTTTCAATTAAACCCGTTGTCACGATAAGATCTTTCCGATGGATGCTTCGGAATAGATTATAAATGAAATATAAAATATTGATAATAAATATAAGTTATATTTATCAATTTTTTTTACCCCATGCAACTATTTCAAAATGTAAACACAATTAAATTGACATCCACGACTTGAATACAGAAACAGATAGTGTTACTCAAATTGGGGCCAGTGGTTCTGTTAGTGTTGCCTGATTGAATTTTAACAATTCTACAAATTCGATGAATTCTAGTTGTGAAAAATAAATATAGCTACTTACCCAAGAATATATATATCATAATATCATACGTACCTGACAAATTTTGCCGATGCAAATAAATTAATGGACGCTTTTCTAATATTGAACGATAACTCCACAATTTCAAATTTTATTGACAGATGTTTTAGTTGGAGATGATTCTACACCAAGATAAAACTGCAGTTCTATTATAATTCGAAGTTGGGACCCACAGCTTCAGAAAGGCGTTAGAAAATTGAGAATCACCTTCGAAAACACTCATGTCATATAAATCGCGGAATAATATTGTTGTAGTAATTAAATTAAAACATATGACCTTTAGCTGCAATGAAGTACAATCTTTACTCGAAATTGGGGTTAAGTATCAATAAAATGCAATTGTAATAAAGTGCAATTTTTATTCGAAATTTTATTGAGGTCATACAGTGATATATATAGGAATGAAAATCTTTCCAGACATCACATACAAGATACGAGGTAAGTACACCAAATCATCCGTAAATTTTATTCTATAACTTACTTATTAGCTTTCTAGAAATTAATTCTCACACACATCGTTTTAATTTCTTTGTTATTTACAGAATTCAAAATCGAAATTATTTCATGAATTAATTATCAGAATCGGCAATTGATCATTTCTAGAAATTAATTTCCACCATTACCAACGTTTGTTTTTTTTCGAACATATGAATATTAGTTCACTCATAGTTTCTCATGTATGTTGAGATTTTTATATGCTTTGATTTCAGTTATGATGAGTTCAGTGATTAATAATAAATGCTGTGAGTATTTAGAGGGGGCGAGCTCTTCTCCGCCGCAATCACCACCCAGCCGATCTCCGGAAAATGATCTAGATCTTTCGTATGTTATCACACTCTGAGTAATAGATTCGTCATTAATTCTCTTTTTATTTGTATTAGATGTTCAAATCCACAAACTAAAAGAAGTCGTCAATCTCCTAAAGATACCCATCTAGATCATTCGTATGTTACTACATTCTAATTGGTTGGTTAACCATTAATTATTATCTCTTTATTTATGTTAGATGCTATAGTACAACATCGTCCGTGCATAACAAAAGTGGAAAAATGGATGATCTCCGAGGTTATCTCCTCAACGAAGTAAGTTTTAATCTTTTTTATTTTAACATTATTCAACAATCGGCATTTGATGTTCATAGTTCAAGAAGATAGACCCTCACTGTATTCTCGAGGAATCTATTGAAAAGTTGGAGAGGAGTATAGAAATTAGTAAAATTGAACTGATTATATATGGTTCGGACCAGGTTTTCTTCAAATATATGAAAGCTGTAAGTAGTACTTACTCTCTCAATTGGAGTAACTACTAATAATGATATTGTATACTTCCAGATACGGGACATCCAACGATCGAGAGGGTATCGTTTTACAATAGACTTTGACAAAAAATTTTGTCTTCCGGATGGATTCCGCGTCACAATGGCTCGACTTGATGCCGACGTTTCGTAAACCATTACAGGTGGCATCTTCAGGGCAGGCTTGAGGCTTGAACTGAAACTGATTACAAGATTAACTGTCCGCGGAAATCTACTATCCAAAAAATAGACTTTGACGATTAGAATTAGAATTATAATGTTCATTATAATGTTCATTATGTATGTTATCACACTCTGAGTAATAGATTCGTCATTAATTCTCTTTTTATTTGTATTAGATTGTCAAATCCACAAACATCAACTAAAAGAAGTCGTCAATCTCCTGAAGATACCCATCTAGATCATTCGTATGTTACTACATTCTAATTGGTTGGTTAACCATTAATTATTATCTCTTTATTTATGTTAGATGCTATAGTACAACATCGTCCGTGCATAATAAAATATACAAAAGTGGAAAAATGGATGATATTGGTTATCTCCGAGGTTATCTCATCAACGAAGTAAGTTTTAATCTTTTTTATTTTAACATTATTCAACAATCGGCATTTGATGTTCATAGTTCAAGAAGATAGACCCTCACGGTATTCTCGAGGAATCTGTTGAAAAGTTGGAGAGTAGTATAAAAATTTTTAAAATTGAACTGATTATATATGGTTCGGACCAGGTTTTCTTCAAATATATGAAAGCTGTAAGTAGTAATTACTCTCTCAATTGGAGTAACTACTAATAATGATATTGTATACTTCCAGATACGGGACATCCAACGATCGAGAGGGTATCGTTTTACAATAGACTTTGACGAAAAATCTTGTCTTCCGGATGGATTCCGCGTCACAATAGCTCGACTTGATGCCGACGTTTCGTAAACCATTACAGGTGGCATCTTCAGGGCAGGCTTGAGGCTTGAACTGAAACTGATTACAAGATTAACTGTCCGCGGAAATCTACTATCCAAAAAATAGACTTTGACGATTAGAATTAGAATTATAATGTTCATTATAATGTTCATTATTATTATTATTAGTATTATTGAATTTTGAAAGTACTTAAGTTATAACTCCATGGTTTATATGACTACGGTTAGTTACGCTGTGGTCTAGAGGTGACAGCATATACTCTGGAATATTTACTGGAGAAGGTTTTCATTGATGTTCAGTTTCTTATGGGCAAATGAAAGCCCATTTTTATTTTCCAATATATCCATGTGAATTATGTCAAGATACGGGACCATATCAATTTCGATTCATTTATGAAATTGCAGATTTTTACATATTAGTTTTATTTGACCAATGATGCATATTGTTATTATTTGGAAACAATAAACATTTTGAATTGTTCGTATTTCGTATCTTTCCTTTTAACCCATGCCCTTATTTTATTCTTCGATTTTTTCTGACGAGTCATGAGTCCTTTCCAACTAAATCGATCCCAAGGAAACCGTTGATAACAATTTTGGGCGAATCGGTCCCACTATTTTCCAGATGGTTCCCCAAGAAAAATTTCAGTTATGGCAGAAATAAAATACCCGCCGTATGTGTTGATGAATATTTGACCACTCAATCTTGCTCGAAATGTTTCGATAGAATGCCGTTACCACCAATCGCATTTCGTATATGTACAAATAATTCTATCTACAAAACAAAATTTTCTTATCTTGTTATTTTTATTTCTCGAACCAGCTCTACATCGGTTCACGATTATGAGTTTTATAATGTGTACGTTTGTTAGAAAGCATCCAACGACACATTTCAACGTTATTGATCACCCTACCCAGAAATGAGGTGTACATCGACGAAGAATATATAAGAGATTCGTGGGTAATTATTTGTCAGTTATTCGACCGAATCGATCATTATAAGCGTGTTTAGTATGTCCAGCGAAAACGTATCGTCTAGTAAAAAGTCGAAACGTCGGAAGATTGAATGGAGACCGATGGATTTGACAGACAGTCGTGACGGGAGGCAAGATTCGACAGGACGAAATTGGCCAGACCATTGGGAAGAAAGACAGGATTCTGTAACTGAGGATTTGACAGACAATCGTGACGGGAGGCAAGATTCTACAGAACGAAAATGGTCAGACCATTGGGAAGAAAAACGGGATTCTGTAACAGAGGATTTGACAGACAATCGTGACGGGAGGCAAGATTCCACAGGACGGAATTGGCCAAACTATTGGGAAGAAAGACGGGAGTGTGTAAGAGGAGATCGTGAAGAGGAACTGAATTTTAGAGAGAATTGGTCCGACTTGTTGGATGCAATTTGGCAACAAAAAAACAACGAAAATAATTTTCATGAATTCGAATTGGAGGAATTTGAATACCAAGAGTGGTGTGAAAAGTGGCTAGAGGAAGAAATCAAATAAAAATATATTGTTGAATGAATTGTTTCTATTTTCACCTTTTTCATTTTCACTTCCGTGTCGAAGAATCTCATTACTTAATTTTGCTCGAAATGTTCATAAGGGTGAAATGGAGATTCGTTCGACTAAAAATTCCAGGTCGAGAAAGTTCGATAAGAAAATATTTTACAATTTCACTCTTCGAACGATACGCTCGTGCATAACATGTTGGTTTAGATATTCCATCGATGAGAAAGAAACCTGATCGATAAAGTTTGTTCTCGAATACATTTTGTACAGACTGAACTTCTTATCGTACAGTCGCGAAATTTACGCTACGCGGAAATATTCGCGCTTGGGCTGGGATTCGTACATTTCACGTCGTAAAGCAAAGGATAAGTTGGTGAATCAGTTATTGCCAGCTAAAGATGATAATTTCGTGTTGGTTTGGTTTTGGAGATGGAACACTGGAGAAAAATTTCAGTTATGGCAGAAATAAAAAACCCGCTTCTGTTAGTGTTGCCTGACTGAATTTCAACAATTCTACAAATTCGATGAATTCTAGTTGTGAAAAATAAATATAGCTACTTACACAAGAATATGTATCATAATATCATACGTACCTGACAAATTTTGCCGATGGAAATAAATTAATGGACGCTTTTCTAATATTGAACGATAACTCCACAATTTCAAATTTTATTGGTAGATGTTTTAATTGGAGATGATTCTACACCAAGATAAAACTGCAGTTCTATTATAATTCGAAGTCGGGACCCACAGCTTCAGAAAAGCGTTAGAAAATTGAGAATCAACTTCGAAAACACTCATGTCATGTAACTCGTGAAATAATATCGTTGTATTCGATCTAATGTACAAATAAAATAATATCTGCAAGTTCGATACATTAGCCGATATATACCTTAACCGTGAGAAATTCGATTTGTTTAATGTGTGAAGTTTCATGCTTTAACTAGTTATATACATTAGCCGCAACATATATACACATAGAAGCTGAGAGAAAGAAGTATTTTGATACAATAATATAATATGTTATGTATAGGTAATAACTAAATAAAATAAATAGGTATCTGTAGTTATTAATTTATACATTTTCTTGATCAAATATACTCCTTGCTAATTGGCCATATATTGTCTGTGTTATTACTGTTGTTGATCATTTCATTCTCCATTATTGCATTATGGTTTTCGTTCATCTTTAATCTGATATGGTGTAAGTTGATGTTGCAACAACTATCAGCATTACAGAGTATCAATATCTACTTTCACACCTACTGATAAAGTTTGGAAATCTTTTCTCCCAAACCTAACAGGTACTCTTTTGTACAGTATTTTTAGTTCTGACTAGCGATTCGTTATATAACCGTCCAAGATGTATTTGTTTATTATAACTGTTAATAATGAACACCATTTCCAAATTGTTTAGTCATGACTGTAACTTATTTGAAAATTCCTTACTGAGAAGACAATTTGTTTATTATTAACAGTTATAACAAACTGCAACAAAGGCGGGGGTTCTTCACAGAACAACTATAGTTTTCCTAGAACTGAAATGGAATACTCATGTCATTGCACATTTCATAAGAGAAAGGGTACCTTCATCGATGAAAACGACGTGTCTTTTATATCATACTTACAATTGGCGATAATTTGAATAAGCCAAAAAGAACTGAATGATCCCTCACAACAAGGATCATATTACTTCAAGAAGAACCACCTCACATAAATATTTGGTACTTTTGGATATTTTCACATTTTTAAATAATTGAACCGAAATGTCAGTATTAGGATATTCACCATCTGGTTTCAAATATTATAGCAAGTTGATTTATTTATTAATATCAATGGCATAGATTAATATCTCCCTATAGGTTTTGTCATTTTGAGTACAATCAAAACAAAATATTCATCAATCAAAGAGTATATTTTTTGAGATATCCAAGTAATATAAGAAAGAACTTTTTCGAAGTTCAATTATTTTGCTTCTATTATACAATTTCATTGCAAAATATGCCAAATCCGCCACATTAGGTTGGAAAGCTGGCAAACAAATTTAAAAAAATATCATAGTTTTTCCTACCGGTCTTGGTACTAAACTATACGGTGACGAAGAAGCACATACGTACGCAGACAAAAATTTGGGAATAGGAGTTTCAAAATGTATTAAATGTAAATTGTGTATTTCGCACAACTTTACAAACATACTTGGTGAACAATCCACCCCCCCCCCCTTGCGTACGCGCTTGAGGAGCCTTGGAAGAGCATATCAGGTTTACTTACAGTAGTGAATCCATGGAAACGGTTGTTGTTACATAAAACTTGTATTCAAGCTAGTAATATGAATCAACTTGTTATATACTTTTCCTTTGGAATATCAATAAATATATTCAACGATAGTAGAGCTACGAGAATTATGTCCTTTGAAAAACTATGCGGTGCAAAGAAAATGATGATCGATTCGGCGGAACCAGAGTTTTTAAACATTTTACTTGAAAGGGATTGAGCATTGCTACAAAACAACAACAAAATTGGCTATATGGGAAATTGGGACTATTAATGAAAAAGTATAGGCCTAATCTTTTCCAATTACTCCAAAGAGAAAAATTGTTTGAAACTAATGTTGCTATTCGAGAGATGCTATGTGAGAAAGCGCGGACGTCGATGGTTAAAAATATCGCCAATACTAAACTTTTTCGAATTTCTGTTACTCTATAACACAAAGCCTGAACGCCTACAAAAGGCTTAGAGAAAAGACGAAGCTTACGACAGTACCGTTTAGTCTTAATGGTGCATGGCCAGTTTTGAGTGTGACAGGTGACAGGTTATATGTTGCACCTGTTCCTTGGGTGTCATTGTTTGATTGGAAAGTGATTTTCTTGCAAATCACCATGTATAAGAGTGTTATGACTGAATAAAGTGCGTTTCAAAAAGGCTTCCTAAGGCAACGTTTATTTTAAATTTCATTTTCTATCGGAACAGATTACACTGCAGACGACTTGCAAGGAAACCTATAGATATTCTGCAAATACTATGATTTTATCCTCACTTTTACATAAAATAATTAGTCCATACCCATATATACGTTTTTAAGAAGTTCAAACGTATTAATTTTGCCGCATCCAAAAACTATGAAGAAAGTTTCTAATTCATAGTTAAGCGATCTGGTAGTTGAAGACAGATAAATGTTCCTTATATACTTCTAAAATCAATTTGAATTTCGAAATAGAAATAAAAATAACAATACTTTTATCTGTATTGTAAAATTGAACACTACTATGTCTATATCACTTTTATTTGAGACTTCCGTTACTCGAGTTTCAAACGGTATTTGAATACAGTTTGAAGATGGCGTAATAAGGCTCAAACAAATAAAAGTGTATCAACATAATAGTGTTCAATTCTACAACATGTGTGAAACGATACAATAATACTTTTACTCTATGAGATCCATACTAAGCTATTTTTGGATTACTGAGCCGGAAATATTGTTGATACCACTGCAATAACCCGTTATTTATAACAACAGCATTTGGGGTGTTGTGGAAAATGAACTCTCTTGAAAGAGAAGAAATTTTGCAATTATTATTTAAACAATAAGTTAGTATAATGTTCATTCATGAATAGCATTATTCTAGAAGGTTTTTGGGTCTACACAGGTCCCAAGTAATCGATGAATATTGATATCAACTACCATCTCTATATAGTCTCGCCAAAAAAGTTTAATTTTTTATTTGTTCATTTGAAGCTTATAAAACGACCTTATGAACAAATACAATATTTCGGCATAGGAACATCCGTTTCAGGATGAGATGCTTAGTTAGAGCTCAATTGTTTAATAAAGAACGGTATAATAAGTATATTGTTGATAAAATGACCAGAACACCAAATAAAACTGTTTTACGTCTCTCACAATATCACTGCGAGCTTAATTCAATTTGGGCGGAAATTACACATTTGGTTCCAAATTTGCTGATTGATAAAATTCATTTCATCAGGCTACAATTTACGAAATAAGAGTTATAGAACTCTTTGGTATATGCATAGACTAGAGGTAGTTACATATCCCTGAAAATGAACATTCGGCATCAAACAAAGAAAGCGGCATCAACACACTGACGAAGTCAAGACGTCTGGTGGCAAACTTAGTTCTCTGAACGGTCGCCTGTAAATTGTATAGGCCGCTACGGTAGGCGCCGAGTTCACGGCGAAGGGTTCTCAAGTTCTTATTAGATATTTTTGTTTATTACCCTGTACGTCACAAAAACCACTTTTGTTGTGACGTCTACCGTCGGAAGGTTGACTAATGCACTTATTTCAGGTGAATTTACAAAATCCTTCCGAAATCTATACTTCATATTTACATTTTATGTAATAAAATATAATATAATTTAATAAGAATGTAGACTAAGTTGGTTTTCTATTGATCTACAAAAGTTTTGGTCCGATCGTTGTGATTTTTGTCTCAACTTAAAGATAAATGTGTAGTGCAATGTATACAATAAATAACATGATTAAGGTCATATTTCACGTAAACTAACTGTTGAAAGATCCGAATTTACCTACGAAAATAGCATGTTTTCAATAATTTATTTTGAAGGCGTAAACATTATTTATATAATTTCCATTAATTAGATATGATAATTGTCTGCATTGTGTGCTTAATTTTTGTAATCAATACAGAATGAGATGTAAACGTTTTACATCTAATTTAGTATACCCTGTATACCCGGGCGGCAGCCAAAATCCAGAGGTTCTGTATCAAAAATAAATCACGAATTATTGTTTATGGTTATTAAGTTAATTATTTTGAAATTATAACAAATTGAATACAAAATATTCTGTATCATAAGTGACAATAATGCACTCAACAGCAAAGCCAAGAAAAAAATTTCTAAACATAAGTTAAGTATCCAATTGATAATTCAATTATTGTATAATCCTATTATTATTATTATACACTTCGCGACGAAGTCGATCGGAAGTAGGCATATATTGTATTTACTCAAGCTATTTCTTAAATCGTTGAAAAAGTTCTAGAGCTAAAATTCCTGCACCGTAGTATTTTTCATCGAATTTCCAGCAACTTTAGAAATATCCGTCCGTGAATATTCGTCCGAAATTTGTCAACACGATAACTCAAAAACGCAAGGTCCTATTATATTCAAATTTCGACAAATAATCGTTTGCTGTTCGGTGACAAACCCTATTGTTTTTCAGAGAAATCGTGTAATACACCCCTCTTTTAGAAAGGCTGAAATTTTTTGGAAAATCAATCCAAAACTCAAATTTAAGCTGCTTTCATCGAAATTTCGTACAACAACAAAATTAATAATTGAAGTATACTTTAAAATGAGATCGTACATCAAAATGCTTGTGTCAGACAGCGCTGTGGTCTAGGGTATAGGATACGTGGTTCCCGCCTACTGGAATCGTGTTCGATTCTTAGCTGCGAAACATGTTTCTGTACATTTTCTTAAAAACATTATCGATTTAAATATTTTTTAGCTGTGTAAAGATAATGAAATAAATAGTTTATTTATTTCAATATCTTTACACACATGCGAAGATTTACCTTGTAAAATGTTAAGCAATTATATAAAACTCTAGTACTATTCATCTATTCTCCAAATGGCAACACATTTCTAGTTTTATCTATTCGATTCATAATCTCAAACTTTGAAACCAAATCAAATTATGTAGTAACCCAGGTTTGACTCGGGAGACGAGGACATTGCCTCATTTTATGCTATTGAAAAATGTATGAAATAGAACATCATAAATAATTGTTGAAATTCTTTGAGTTTGAGAGCACTCTATCCTACAAATTCAAAAATTCAAAATGTTAAAGTAGCCTTAAGGTATTCAATGAGTATTTTATACAGACTCTACTCCAATTTGGTTAAAATATACAGCATTCCTAATCATCAGCCCACTTTATGAATATTATATCAACCTGGTAGAAAATAATGAATGTAGACTCCCCTCAAAAAGGCAACAATTATTTTATTTTTCAATAAAACTCCATTTAAAAGTGTAATTTAATATTAGAGAGTAAAGAGAGTTAAGGTTTATTTTGAGGTACTTGTTTTACACGTGACCTTGAAATTTTGAAAAAATTTCGCCTTCGGCGCGCTATTTTGGGCTCGGTACAATCGCAATGGGCATCTTGCTAAACCTATGTTTATCTTAGTTACAACACTGATTGCCCTTACTGAAAATCGAGTCTGGATCCGCCCCTGTGATATATATAATGAGTAAGTATAAAATTTTAATTATTATGATAAGAATATCACAACTATTCAAGTGTACAAATCGTAGATTTCTTTGAAACTATTAATTACAGTGCATTTTCCACAGATGACTCAGATTTCGTTAGCTTGGTATACACAGCATGTGGTATCAGTAACGCTTAAATTTTCTAATTCTATTCAATCAAGCAAAATATCTAGGGCGTCCTTGGGAATGCGTATTTCACACGCCTTTGTAATTTTTTTTGGAATTAGACCTATTTTTTGGAAGTTATACCGCCACTTATTCTCATATCCATAGAAGTAATAATGAGCCCTATTTATCCATTTTTTATTGCTTACCACAAGGTAAGCATGTGTGGTAAGCATGGTGACTAGACTGCATGGTCTAAATCGGAAAATATGATAAGACTCCGAAGGTCAAAAACTACTTATATTCATATATTTTTGTTTTTCTCTTTGGTCCAATGAAAACCTATTGTTTTGATTTTTATTGTGTATAGAGCTAAAGCGGACTTGAGTGGTTCCATTATGTAACTTATCTGTTTTTATGTCCAGGCTAAGCACTTATATAAAGATGGGGAATCAAAAAAAGTACACTTTAGTGAAATATATTGATGACGGCATCTTGCATATAGTGCCTACAAAAAGGTTAAAACTCGTAAAAGGTGTAAGTGGTAAAAGCACATACAAAACCTTTGGATATTTCTCAGCTATACAGATGTTTAGTAGTGATTCTAGAGCTGATCTGGAGAATAAATTGTATAACCCAGGTATGTTCATTTCCATCTGTCTTGTCTGCACATCACTACCACTTCGTCCAGCAAACACAAACACATTTTAATCATGCCACGCAAAACCTATTTTGTTTCTTGGTAAATCAAAAGAACAATTTGTTCCAGATGCAAGTAGTTGGAGAAAGACTGTTTCAAAAGAAATAATATCAGAAACTACGAAAACTATAGACGTATCCAAAAGAAAGTCTAATAATAGCTCAAGAAAAAAACAGTTAGCAAAATAAAGGAAAGTGGTAAGATATATTATTCTAGAGATGATTGATTATTTTCAATAATTAGGTGTGGATCCTCCCACAATTGTAAATAAATTGTCAAACAAAAATAGATGACCCTTCTCCCTTCCGACATAGTGCACCCCAACAAATTTCTGGATCTGTGCCTGTCAAATGTTTCTAGAAATTGAGAAATTGTTTACAAAGCATTTTGTTTCAGTGGCAAAGGATAAAGCAAAGACTTTCAAGAAAGTAGATGAAATATCTGAAAAAAATGACATAGAAATAGATTTCAACAAAATCGATAGCATGAAGCAAAAACTGATATACTTCCCTGAAAAGAATAATTCTAAAGACAATGGTAATATCACAATTTACCTATTGATACGAGTATATTAATTTTTTCAAATGTTGACATCATTTTAGAACAAGTAAAGAAGAGGACCAATTCCCAACAAGACAATTCTATCAAAAATGGTAATTCATAATTATATCGCCAAATATACACTTGTAATGAAAACTGGACACTGAATTAGAGGGTTTATTTGCCATTCAAATCAAATTAGAATTTGGTGGTCTATTATTTATATTGATTCAGTTTCCTCAAAAAGTTAGTATTCTGTCATTACCATTATTTATAATTATGTTTCAGGAAAATTAACTATGGAAATGAATTATCAATTAGCACATACAACAGATATGTACAGAGGATCAACAGTTTCAGATGGTGGCTGTGAAGATACTTGTCAAATAGTGGATGAAGAATTGGGAAAAAGCATATTTAACACTGATATTAATTTCATTAAGAACGGTAAGTACCCATTATTATTTATTTGATTTTCCTATTTATAAAGGAAAGTTCTATTTTTTCTAGACATCATGTTCATAGACACAAGTTGGGAAGAATTAGAAAGCAGTCCAGTGAATGAATATAGTAAAATAAATATTGGAGAAATAGAACACAATGAAAGGGTAGAAGATTGTCAGGGAATAGCATGAACAGAGGTTACAGAAAAAGGAACAAGGTTTGAAGATGAAATGATTAATGAAGATGATGGTAAGTACTAGTAATATCAAATCTATTGAAAACCACCTTCCATAGTTCTTTCTATGGTTGAAATAATTATTGATAGACATGAGTTGAAACCCATGAGCCGATACCTATATTATACAGTGTTATCTTTGAGTAAATTTTTAATATGAAAGCCATGACTTTTAGTAAATTGGAGAAAAATAATTACTCAATCTCTGATCTTGTACCTTTACAGTGTCTCAAGGACTCCATTTTCATAACTCTATAATCATCCAATATAAATCTTCTAATTAAAATCTCAATGGTTAACAACATGAAATTTTCAGGAATTGAAATATTTTTAATGAAAATAAGGCAGAATTAAAAAAAATATTTTATCATCATAAGAAAAAACAACGTATTGAGAATTCACAAATTATCTAGTGACCCATATTAATAATATCCAAATCCTAACTTGCATACATTTTAAATATTGTACCAAAAATATCTATGCAAATACCTTAAACAACTTACCTACAGATTGCCTTATTTACATTATCCACTCCTATTACAACGAACTTTGTACCTAAGTAAAACACACACTTTTATGTAGTAATATGTCACAATAGATTATTTTTAGTGTAGTGATTATTAATATCAAAATAGAAATATGTACAAAATAAAAAAAATTCACAATTCACTTGAAGGTCAAGAAGCATGTACACTATGTTGGCAAAGCAAGAATAAAATTGTTAATTGATTCTGATGCTTCCTATTATTGTTATAAAAAATTTACTAATGTGTATTTCTCCACAGAATTTCAAAATGGTGATCTAAATGACCCTGACTATGACCCTGAGGAGATTACTTCCGATTATGACTCAAATGATGAAGTAAACACTCGGCATTGCAATGAAATTTCTAGATCTTCTACAAATTCTATCGATTATGATCATGGTATTTCTGCCATTATAAAAAAGCAAAGTACAGATGATGTAAGAAAAGTGATAATTGAAGAAAGTGAAGATATTCCAGTAATTTCTTTCACTATCCTGGATATAGACTACAAATATTTGACAATACAATCAACTAAGAATTCAAAACAACATTTTTGTCCTTTTTGCTATAAATTACAAACAAAATTTGCTAGGCATTTGCAATTTAAACATCCCAAGGAAGAAAGTGTGTCAAATTTTATGGCTCTACCTATAAAGGACTATCAGAGTTTAAACATGATTGATGGTATTAGGCGAAAAGGAGATTATATATTTAATTCACATAAAGAACATAATAGAGGTTTTATAATACCAGTAAGATGTCCACAAAACTTGAAACCAAGGAAATGTGAACATTACAAAATTTGTGGGAGCTGTGGTGGATTCTTCTCTTCTTTGTCAATTTCAGTTCATTATCAGAAATGTAACAAGAAGACACAAGAGGGAAAAAAAGATGTAATGTGTAACGGTCGTCTACTAAGCTACACTCTTGAAGAAGCTAACTTTGTTATGAGAAGCAAAATTTTACCACAGATGAGGGATGATGAAATCAATGATTTAGTGAGAAATCAAAAGTTGATAATTTTATTTGGAAATCGATTGACTTCAAAATATTGATCACCCCATTTTCGAAGTATGATACGAGCTAGACTGAGACTAATTGCATAATTTTTTCATTGTATCAAAAAAAAAACAAACCTGAAATATTTTGAAGAAATATTTAAACCTTGTATGTATGATGATATAGTTACAGCTATCAACCAAGTGGCTGGGCTGAGAGAGGAAACAGGGAAATATCGAGCACCTGCTACTGCTTCGAAAATAGGAAGTTATCTAAAAAAAATTGCATTTTATTCAATATCAGAAATGATTAAGTCTGGAAATCAAGATGGACAACGAGAAGTGCGAGATTTGCTGACACTAATGGAAGAAGGATTTCCATATGACATTTACAAAACTGTGGCAGAAAATCAGATTGAGCATAAGATTAAAAAAAGGAAGAGCTTCCTTCTTCAAATGACATACAAAAATTAAAGAATTATCTTGATGAGCGCTCTAAATATTTTATGGAACGTTTGATAACTATATTTAGTGTGAATGATTGGAAGGAGTTAATGGGATTTGTCCTTATATCTTTGTTATTGTTCAATAGAAGAAGAGCTAGTGAGATGGAAAGATTGAAAATTGAAGATTTTCTGAGTTATGAATCGGTTGAAGAAAGCTTAGGTAATGTAGCAGGACAAAATTATGTAAGATTTTTAATCCGAGGAAAATTAGGGAGAGGTGTACCAGTAATGGTACACACAGAAAAGCTGCAATATATGAAAATTATAATCAAATATCGTATTGAAGCAGGAGTTGATGATTCGAATCCATATTTGTTTGGACTTCCAGCCAAAGATGCTTATCAACATTTATCAGCTACAAGACTAATGAAAAGATTTGCAGTAGAGTGTGGTGCAGAAAAACCACACACACACTCCGAGGAACCAAACTGAGGAAACAATTTGCTACTCTTTGTGCGATTATGGATCTTGGTAAATTCGAAATAAAAGATGTGGCTGACTATATGGGACACCATGAGAAGATACATTTGAACCATTACAGATTGCCTGATGCTTCCAGAGACATAACAAGAATGTCAGTTTTACTAGAAAAAGCTCAAGGAAATGATGTAACTGATAGTACCAGAAGCATAACTGTTGATTCTGAAGATCAAAGTTCACATGGTTAGTTATTCTGTTATATATACTATAATACTGGTAGGCCTAAAAAATTAAATCTTAAAATTATAAATTCAAATTATGCATATAAGTGATTTTATCAAATTCATTATTTTAGATTTTTCTACCAACACTGATACAGAGTGTAGATCCAGTAATCAATCTATCGTTTTTTCTGAAGATCAAATTTTGCAAGGTTAGTAAATTTGTTACTATACTAGAATTTGGTTAGCACTAAATGATAGAATTTTTTGGTAAATATCTCCTTAAATATTTAGAATGTGTATATAAATTAATTTTTGTTTTTTAGATGTTACTGTCGATGCAACTAGAGAAAATGTATGTAGGAAAGGAAAGCAACAACTTGTAAACCTAAGTAAAGGTGATTATCGATTTCATATTCTCATTAATTTTAGATAATAATTTTAATTTCTCAAAATTTCCACCATGACAATCTTATACCACACTTGGAAAAATTCTACAGTCGACCTTTTTCTGTGAAGTCGTAGTGTTCCACCATCCATCATGTTGAACATTGACAACTGGACCCTTGCAGTAAAAAAAAAGTTGTTGAATATATGTATTTGTCCTGGACTTACTATAAATTACCTAAACTTCTTTCATTTGACTAGACAAATGGTTGAATCATTTATAGAAATTTTTGTCAATAATGAAACATTCTTAAGTTCAATGTAGCTTTCGACTGTGTTTTATATTACCACTGATTTTGAGACTGAGATAAACTATAAGAAATCGACTGTAGAAACCGTTATAAAATAGAGCACTTTCGCTAACTAGCGAGTCCTCTTCAGAACGAGAATTATATGTACTTCTTGTATCGTTCCGAGTATGACGCTCTAGTTGTCAAAACTATTATAATCACAATAATGTTCTATTCTATATGATGAGTGATGTGTAAACAAAATTAAATTATTTTATTCTATCTATGAAAACTATGTTGTGGTTGTGAAATTAACAAATTTTTTTTCTAGATCTTTGTAAAAATATATTGGGAACCTCTCCTAAGCGACTGTCATGGAGTGAAGAAGAAAAGAAAGTAGTGCACAATGGAGCGAAATATTTTATTGAGAACTGTGAGTTACCCCCCATGGACTTATGTTGTTCTCTGATAAAACATCAACCCCAACTGAAGAGAAGAAGTGGAACACAATTAAAAGCCTATATAGCAAACTGAATAAACAAACAGAAAGAAATCATATTAAGCGGTGGTGAAAAAAGAAAAACTGGTAATGCTTATTGGTTAAGTGCTATGTTACATTAAAATAATTAAAATCATCACATTTTCTACCATTTACAAATTTTTCAGGTGTAAGAAGATATTGGACTACCCCAGAGAAAAGAGAAATAGTTTTGCACTTTGGAGAGACAATAAAACAAAATAAACTACCTAGTTTACGGAATTGTAAAGAAATATTAAAACATAATAATAATATTGAAACATCGAACACCAGAAATGATAAAAGCGTTCATAAACAATTTTATGAAAAAAGGACTACAAGTACAATAAAATGCACTATGCACCTGGGGTTGCATAACGAACAGTAGAAGAATTGGAGTCTGAAAAATTTTACATGTTCATATAAAGATTGAATTTGGTCAGAACAATTTTCATGTTTTATATAGTATAAATAAGAAACAATCGTTCTTATCAACCAAAAATACTGTTTAAGTGTTTAGGACCTTTCAACTGCCAGGTAGCCATCTCAGAGTAGACTAAATTAGAAATCAAAACGTGCATATTTAAATACTATTTCTCGTTAGTAATGTAAACAAGGGATTACCCTCAGCTGAAGATAAATCGGAATTTAATAAATTACTTTTTCGTTTATTTATTTCCGTCCTTTCCAAATTATCAACATATCTGTCTGCACAGTGTTTTAAAAGTGATAAACTTTCTTGAGAAAAGGTGTGACCCATATCTAAAATATGTTTGGCCCACATAGTATTTTGAACACGACTCGCAATCGATTTTGTAAATCCCGGATTTGTAGGAATCAGGAACTTTATTGAAGGTATTCTATAAACAGGTTGTATTCCAAATTTAGAAACCGAATTATGGAATTCATTAATTACTGAAGGATGAATGCGCTTTAGTGACTAAAAAATTGGTTTTCAAACGTCTTCTAATGCTCGTCATGAGACCCAAACGTATGTAAAGAGGAAAATATAGTTCAAGTATTTCCCAAGAAATTACATATAATTCATACATGTTTCAAGAATCATTTTATTATACAGGGTGTCTCAGATTTTAATCAGGAAAATTTGATAGACGATAGAAAATTTGATTTTGAGAAAAAAATTCCTAATAACATATATGCACAGACACTTAGTTTTTGAGATACAGATTGTTGAAATTGATTTAAAAAATTCGTTTTTTGCTAATATCTCCGGAACCGTTCACCGTACAGAAAACAGCTTTTGCAAGCATCTTCTACTCATAGTAAGCTATGTTCTGTGATACAATTTTTTTTTTAGTCATAATTGGTGAAGATTTTGAAGGGATAGTTGGTGTTTTTCTCCCCAACTTCTACGCCACTGGAAAAAGTACAGTTTTGAGACAACCGTTTGAACCGCCAATGTTTTCTACACTAAAAAGGTCCTCTTGGTCATAAGCTCTAAAAATGTGGGTTTTCGAGAAAATCAACTTTTATGTTGAAAAACATGGTCATTTTTCTGGTTTTGTTACTTGTTCTAACGTTTAAATAAATTTTGTTTAATTAGTAAGAATTGACCATGTTTTTCAACATAAATTTGATTTTTCTCGAAAACGGTCAACTACTCTTGGTCATAAGCTCTAAAGATGTGCGTTTTCGAAAAAAATCAACTTTTATGTTGAAAAACATGGTCAATTTTCTGGTTTTGTTACTTGTTCTAACGTTTGAATAAATTTTGTTTAATTAGTAAGAATTGACCATGTTTTTCAACATAAAAGTTGATTTTTCTCGAAAACAGTCAACTTTAGAGCTTATGACCATCCACACTTTTTTGTGTAGAAAATAATGGTGGTTTAAATGGTTGTCTCTAAACCGTACTTTTTCCAGTGGCGTAGAAGTTGGGGGGAAAACACCAACTACCCCTTCAAAATCTTCACCAATTATGACTAAAAAAAAAATTTTTATCACACAACATAGCTTACTATGAGTAGAAAATGCTTGCAAAAGCTGTTTTCTGTACGATAAACGATTCCGGAGATATTCGCAAAAAACGAATTTTTTGTATCAATTTCAACACCCCCTGTATCTCAAAAACTAAGCGTCTGTGCATATACGTTATTGGGAATTTTTTCCTCAAAATCAAATTTTCTATCGTCTATTAAATTCTCCCGATTAAAATCTGAGACACCCTGTATAGAAAAAGAATTGTGAAAAATCAGCGTTAGTCTAACATGTTTTGAATACAGGTACCACCATTTCTCAAGATATTTTATCACTTTTGAAACACAATATGGACAAATATCTAGGTAATTAGAAGGGATGGAAATGTATTAAACGAAAAAGCAATTTATTAAATTTTCCAGCTGAGGGTAACCCATTGTTTATATTATTAACCCCAAATAGAATTTAAACATTTTGATTCTAATTACTGTGATGGTGTCTACTTTGTAGCTGAAAGCTCCTTACTTAAAGTATTTTTAGTGACTGAGGGTGATACTTTATAGTGTATCCACACTGTGAACTCTTATAGTTTTATTATGTTTAATATAGTTTGAAATAAATTTTTATGTATTATTTTTGCTTCAAGATGGTAGATCTGTTTGTTTCATGATTTTCATTTCTGTTTGAGTATAAAATTGTATGTATACTTTGATTTGTAATTAAGCATTACTAGATACGAAAAATCGCCCTTATCAACTAAAAAGGCTATTAAAAGTACTAAGGACCTTTCAGTTACCAAATAGCCATCACCAGTGTAAAATAAATTGGGATGCTGTTAAGTATAATTTGGGGTTAATAATGCCCTTGTTTGCACAATGAACCTCAAATAGTATTAAACCAGTACATTTCTTTTTTAATTTAGGTTACTCGGATCATGGCCACTTGGTAGCTGAAAGGTCCTTAGTACTTTAATAGTATTTTTAGTAAATAAGGGATTATTTCATACCTTAGTGTTATAAATGTATGCAGTATGAACTCTTTTAGTTTATAAACAATAACCATGATTTTGTCCTGTGGTTTTGATGTTTGCTAATTTCATATCAAGATTAAAGTTTGTCGAAATGATTTATGTTGTAACATACCTTCCAAATAAATTGTAATTGTGAATGTCTTTTAATACTCATTTTTGAACCACCCACCATTATATTTAAACCATCCATCAAAAAAAATTGATTAAAATGTAAACAGCACTGAAAAATCTATTGAGGTAATTATAATATAAAGATTCTTGACTCAGTATGAATTATATATAAAAATTCTCGGGAAATAGGTCACATTAACACTGTTTTAAAATTTTTTGCCATTACGTACGTTTCGGGCTCACGACCATCATCAGAAGACTTATTACGTCTAAAAATTTTTTGATTACTTGAAACCAATTGTATTACACAAAGCGTCCAAATCGCACCAATTTCAATTAAAATGCCCACGTCGCCGAAACGAAAGGAACACGATTAAACGAAATTGTAATCCTCAATGCTATAGTAAAATTATCAAGAATCCACTGCAGAGAAGAATTCTTAACAAAAGCGTACACATGTCAACACAGTAAGTGATCGACTGAGACGAGGCAAATATAATTCAAGTTTTAGTATACAACTTTTAAACCAGATGTTAAATTTATGATCTAAACAAAAAGGTTCTTTCGTGACAGGAGGTATACTAGACATTTTACCTAATATACACTATTACATTATAACGAGGCATGTAGGAATTTGCAAGAGAAATTGAAATTATTTGATCAAATTTGTATGATATGACTTAGATTTTGAGTGTCTGTCCTATGATTTACAGACTTAGAGTCACGTTTTATGTGAATCATCTCCAAAATAGATCTTTTATAATGATTGGTTTCCTTAGTTAGAATATTAACATTACTGTAATCGAATTGATGGTTATAATCAAAGCAGTGTTTAGCAAGAGCGGTGGAATTTTCTAAGTTTTTGTTTTTTGTACTATACCTATGGCCGTACATTCTTTTTTGTAAATATTGTTTACAGCTTCCAGTATAAGTTCCATCGCAATCTAAACAATTTAATTTGTATACTGTGTGGGTTTGTTTATCTTTAGGTATTAAAGGCTTTAGATTTGAGAAATACTTTCCAACACAGTTAGTAAGTTTATGCGCGACATTTATATCGTACTTTTTCAAACAATTCTTAATTTTCTCTGAGGTTTCTGGAATGTATGGTAAAGTTATATAATTGTCTGTAATACCTTTTATGTTATTTTTATATGAAGAACCATTATAGATTCTGTTTATTCTTTCTTTAATGATCGGATTGAAGAAAGTTTTTGGGTAGCCATTCAATTCCAGTGTATTACGAACAATTTTTAAATTCTTGGGAGGGTCCTCTGCGTGGGACAATTTTATCGCGCGGTCTGTAAGGCTGTTTATGACACTTTTTTTATAACAAGCTGGTGCAACGGAATTGAAGTGAAGATAACGTTGAGACCAAACTTCTTTAGTAAACCAAGAAGTTTTCATTTTTTCATCTACATCATGCCTAATGTTCATATCTAGGAAATTTATGTTTTTGTTTACTTCTATTTCACAAGTGAATTGAAGTTTACAGTGGAAACTGTTAAATTTATTAATCACATACTGAATTTTATCGTTAGGAACACACATAAGGCAATCATCTACATATCGTTTAAAAAATACAGGCTGAAAATCGAATGAACTTATAACAGATTCCTCTAGGCATTCCATAACGAGGTTAGCAATTGTAGCTGAAATAGGAGATCCCATTGCTGTGCCGAAGATTTGTCCAAAATATTGCTCACCATACTGAAAATAAGTGCATTCTAAACAAAACTTAACAGCATTTATAAATTCAGATTGATCTAGAGGTGTGTGGTTTTTAATCTCTGCCCAACGTTTTTTGATGCTATTCAATGCCAACACGACAGGTATATTTGTAAATAACGAAACAACGTCCAAGGAAATTAGTTGATGGTTTACGGGTACGGATTGATTTTTTATAAATTCATTAAATTGCCAAGAGTTTTTCACATGAAATTCATTTTTTCCTAATATATTATTGATAGATTTTGATAGAAATTTTGATAAATTGTAAGTGGGCGCTCCAATATTACTTACAATGGGTCTTAGAGGTATATCATTTTTATGTAGCTTCGGAAGCCCATAGATATAAGGTGCAATCCCATTATGGCAAATTAATTTATTTTTTAGTTCAATAGGGATTATCTTATTTTTGTGCCATTTATTTATCAATTTATTCATGTTATTTTGTACTGATAAAGTAGGGTCATATTTTAATTTTTTATAAGTTGTTTCATCATTTAAAAGGTTTCCTATTTTGTTTTCATAGTCATTCCTATGCATTATGACGGTTTTATTACACTTATCCGCGTTCAAAACTAATATTTGAGGGTTAGCGTGTAAGAACTCTTTGTTATTTTTGTATGATAGTTAAAACGATTCTTTGCAACACCTATTTCTGCTTTCTGTTTGTTCTTTTTGTTTGTCAAAATGTTACAAACTTTGTTTCTCATCTCATTTTTTTCCTCTAAATTTTTATTCCTAATTCCGCATTCTAAATTTGCAATAATATTGTCGATAGGCAGTTTTTTATTATTATTAGGCAATGCAAATTTCAGATCTAAAAAGATTAATAATTTAATGAAAGGCGTAATTTATGAAAAACAAAATATCAATGAACAATGGTTGAAAAATCACAAAAATTCCGGATGAGGTGCAGCACACGTTAAGAGGGTGGCCTAAAGGCTCTCGTAATTGAACTTGCACTTGATACCGATCTATAAAAGTTTTGACAAGTCGTAAAATGTAGCACTCTTAGTACTCAGCAGCTCTATTGCCGCTATAATTCTAACTACAATGTGCGGACGGCCGTTGAGAGAAATAGGTTTGCTAGATGTCTGGGATTCATTTTCATCGATTTGTGTACCTTACTATAAGTCTGTTTACTTCCAAGATAGAGCGCACGTAGACAAATGCATGCGACTTTCACGTTATCAGAATACTCACAATATTAACTAGAGATGGCAATAAATATGGATTAATCGATCATTTTTGATTAAAATTTCAGAAAATAATTTCATTTCAATCCGGGTTCACGTAATAATAATACATCATATACTCACTACATAATCCTAATCATTCGGTCAAATAAGATTTGAAAAGTGGTATAAAAACAAAGTAGTTATTCTTTCATATAATCAAAATGATAAATTACCATAAAGTAACGGCTTCCACCATCGATTATTTGAAAAGTCTTAAGCACAATTTACATCTCACTGAAACTTTACTCTTAGGAGGATAATGCATTCTGATGAGAATCAAATTGAAACATCAAAGACATTTGATTCTTAATTCTAAATGGCTAATGACCAAATTCATAATATATAACAACGAACTAATTATTTTTCTGATAGGGTGAGTCTAATAATAGAATTAAAAATTTTTACATTTGCAATTAACATAAGAAAGAGATTTACAATACCTAATTCTGTAGGCATTAATTTTGTTTTGATAAAAATATACCTAATTAAAATATTTGAGGCAATAACGGTTTAATCAAAAATGCTCACAGTATCAACTTATTATCATACAATTAATTAATAATAAACTATACTTTTGCACCCAATAACTTCAATGTAAACAGAAAAAATATAATAATCTTCGTGGCGAATTTTCTACAAGATATCCCTCTTGAGTCAATCTACATAATTTGAAAACCCTTTCAACTATGTAAGGGATATATGTTCTAGGTATACTTTAGAATGAACAACCTATACATATACAATATTTTTTTTTACTTTTCTTCTTTAAATTGGTGCTAATAAATGTATACTTATATATTTATTATTATTATACTATTATATATTTCGTCTCATCATCCTTGCATTTATCAATTTATAGCGACTTTTGTAGACAACGTTATATTCACTCAATATTTATTCTTATATTAATCCATCATATGATTCAAAAAATCAATTGATCACTTTTTTAAACAATCTTTTGTTGAAGATTACTAGTACTCAAAACATTTGGCAACTTGTTATAGCTAAATACTGCTACATAATAAGTACATTTTTGGTAAATATCTTAATAAACTTTGGTTGCCAAGACTTTTATTTCTCTTTAGTGCTACTAGATTCTGAATACACATTTTTTAGTAAAATAGTGATATAAAACTGATTCTATGATGAACACCTCATCAACCTTTAGAATTTTATATTGCAAAACTTTACATTTACTCTTTCGTAACGACTGCTGTATGAACCTCCCAAGGAAACAAGGTAGCTTTGAAAGAGCTAGTGATAAATGATAAACATTATGATATGTCAATAGTTTGGAATTTTCTTAAGCTTATAAAAGGTAGTATAAATTTTTCCAAATGAATGCCCAATATATATCACCAAACACCAAGAAATGTACATTAATATTATTATTATATTCTTACAACTTTATAGAATATGACCTTCCTAGTATCGTAATTATCAGAATTCACAGTATCTGAATGTGACTTCCATAAAATCTTAGCTTATAAATTTTTAAACCACATTCAATTTTTTGGGCTAAGTTTACCAATTACACTTTTAACTTTTTCACTCTCACTGTACATTGTGTCCATCTAATGAGATGTAATTCTTGCATCATCTAAAGTTTCCCTTCCTACTGTACCTACCATCTTTTGTTTATTTCTAACATAGTTTCCTATGTACGTGTGTATACTTCTTTTCTTCCTGAATATATCAAAATACTGACGTATTAATGACCCGAAATTTTTAAATATCAGTTTAGTCCTGAAAGAAACTAGTTTTCTCCCTAGATTCTCAGATACGATTTATTATTTTCAGTTGGTAAATAAAAATTTGAAAGCCCTCATTTGACCTGATAATTACTTTTCAATTCATACTTGCACCTTCATAGTTTCATTTGTTTATATAGGTACTCAAATGTCAGATGTTACTGATAGTAGCAGGGGTACCAACATGCAATCTAGTTAGAAACTAAACATTGTTAATTTGGTTATGCAAGTACGTCTACAAGGACAGTACATGATATACCGGTATATGATTTATGATATACTGTCCCTGTAGATGCAGTTATCCTATCCTATCGTATCTAACTGATTTACACCGTTTGAGAACTATTAATAATGCAATATCAACATAACAGAAAATTTTTCTGTTGAATCATCGACCTGATAATAATTCCGAATAATTTATATATATATATATATATATATATATATATATATATATATATATATATATATATATATATATATATATATATATATATATATATATTTTGAGTATCATTTTTAATATTTTCTGGAGTATAACTACTGCGGAAATGAATGAATTCGTGTACGGCATAAAAGATGCAGACTTTAGCATATTATCAGGATTAATTGATACTCTACGTGCTTTTTATTTAATTACATAAATGAGTTGTTGAAGCTTTAAATATATTCTACAATAAGAAACATCCACTCAAATACTGTTAAAGTACTGGGGAGTTTTAAGCTACCAAGTAGCCATCATCAGACTAAACTAAATTAGAAATCAAGAGTGCCTGTGTATAAAATATTTTGAATTAATACGGCATGTAAATAAGAGATCACCCTCAGCTGGAAGTAAATGTGATTTTAATAAAATGCTTTTTCGCTTCTACATTTCCAACCCTTTTGAATTACCTAGGTACATGTACAGGATTATCCAAAGTTGGTGCCTAGGGCCTATTACGTCAAAAGTAAAAAAATAATTGAATTATGAACCTAGGATCATAAATATGTTGCCCTGAAGTACATTTTTAGATTGAAGAAAAAATAAATTGTGAGTTCAAAAATGGCGGTAATGACATCGTCATTATACCCATAATTTTCACAGTTGTGACAAAAAGGCCTCATTCTGGAAATCAAGCCCAACGGGAACAGAATATATCAAGTTTGCCATGAAAAACAAATGACAATCAGTAGAACCAGAAATAAGAGTGAAATGTGAATTTAAATAATATGTCAATGGAAACTTACCAAAAAAACTTTTAATTGAGAACTGAGATTGTTTTGAAATATAGAGCTGTTCCGATGAGCGGATCACGATATGACCTCCTTCAACTTCTATATAAATCAACAATCATCCTCTAACCGCCTATTCTGTAGCGTGGTGCGATTGTTCCAATTGATGAATCGATATATTCCAGCCTTGGCGCAGTTCTTTCTCTTATCTCCCTATCTACCTTTGTCCGTCTGGCTGTGTGTCTGTTTGTCTGTATGTCTATTTACCGGCCTGTCTGCCTCTGCCTGTCCACTTGTCTGCCTGTCTATATGTCTGTCTATCTGTCTGCCTGTATATCTGTCTGTTGGCCTGCCTGCCTCTGTCTTCCCGTCTGCCTGTATGTATACCTGTCTGCCTATATATCTGTCTACTAAGCTGTCAGCCTCGGTGTGTATGTCTGTCCGCCTGTCTGCCTGTCTGTATATCTGTCTGCCTGCATTTTTTGTCTGTCAACTGATCTGTCTGCCTCTGCCTGTGTGTCACATCCAGCAGCAGGATCCAGACAGGACCAAGCATCTCGCAAACTGTATTTCCGCCAGAAATCGTTAGACCGTCACCCAGAGCGCTAGAAGAAATGAGAAGTCTGCAATTCCTATGGAAAGAAAGCCATCCATGAGGAATTTGGAGCGAAAGAGAAAAAGCAAGTGAAAGAACTCACTGACTCAAGAGATAAGCCGCAGAACAATCAACAACAAATCCGTGAAAACTGTAATTGTTTTTGAAGGAATGCATTCCCCCTGAGTCACATCCCTTTGGAAGAAATGATGTCAAAAATGAAAAATGGCTCATTTCGAAAAAAATTAGAATTTCATACAAGGAAATTTTCAAAAATCTATATTTTTCGAGTATCAAGAAAAGCTTGTAGAAATTACTTTTGTTTGAGGGGCGGAAAAGATAGGAAGGACACTTTTTCCGACTATCCAAAAATTGGATCCCATAGATAAGACCTAAATGAACATTTTTATAGATTGTGATTCTCCCCTAAACGAATATTTTCCAATATATGGGCGATTTTCCCCCAAAGTGTCTAAAATTGGCCCTATTTCAATGGGTTAAACATGGAAGTTAATCGCGTTGAATCAATCCGATTTCAATAAGAAATTTCATTATCCGGGATTTTCTTTGGGTCGCTTATTATGAATCCGTCGTTGAAATGCCTGATTCAAAATGGCCAGATGGCAAAAATGATTTCAACAACTCTGGTCCAGTTTTGAAGTTAGTCATTATTAATGTGTTGCCATTTTGGGTTCGTCAGTTTGAATTGGGAAATTGTACCTATTGACGGATTCATAATTAGCGACTGCAAACTCTAGATAATAATATAATTTCATTCGGATTAATAGAACGCGAGTTATTTTTGTTTTGGTCATTTTAGGAGACGCCGGCGCGACGTATTTTCAGATTCAAACATCTCGGAAATCATGCATTTTGAGAAAAATTTAAATCAATGGAACAACCGCAATTAGTGGATTCCATCTGATATTAAAACATTTTTGAAATTTGTGAAGAATGTCCTTTCTACCTTACTCTTCATACCTTCAAATAAACGTGATTTTTCTCGTTCATTCTTAAGGAAAATATTGATTTTTGGAAAAACTACAAATGCAAAATATTTTCATTTTAAGATGATCTTTGGAGTGTAAGATTTGAACTTTTTTCAAAATTAGTAATTTTTTATTTTGACATGATTTTTTTCGGGATCCAAAACAGTAAATTGACATTTTTTTTTGATAGGTTTTTACTGTCTTCTAACCTCAAAATGGTTTTTCGCACAACAAACTCGGCGCCAAAGAAAGAGTGAGGTTTCCTATTAATCCTGAACACGATATGAAACTAATCACCAAAGTGAGTTAACGAAAACACAATCTTACAAGATCAATGTACTTTAAAAATCGTTGAACTTTTCTTGTTTTTTTAGAATTCTGTTTGCGTTCTGTGAGGAACTTGTGAATGATATCGACTTCATGATTCTTTCAACTCCTCTGTTATCATCATATATGAAGAGAAGTTGTGGTTTTTTGTTAATGAAAAGCATACTGACTATTGTATATTTATTTCAAATACGAAACAACTTATCTTGTGGAATTCGTAGCCTTCTATCCTGAAGGATAAAATTCATTACACTAGTTGGTATAATATATAAATTATTTACAATTACATGGCATTCAACGTCCTAAATTCGCTATCTCAACTTAACGTACCAATACGTTTGGTCCATAGGCCAAAGAACTAGCAGCATAAGGGTGGAAAGCATGAGCACCATATACTTGAGCACCATACCCATGAGCGTACAAAGATGGGGAAGCATAAGTATGAGCATGTACAGCTGGAGCAGCATAGGCTTGAGCATGGATAGCTGGAGCAGCATAAGTGTGATGGGCATGTACAGCTGGGGCAGCATAAGTTTGAGCATAGACAGCTGGTGCAGCGTAAGTATGAGCGTGGATTGCTGGAGCAGAGTAACTTTGGGTGGAAACGGTTTGAGTGTGTACAGATGGAGCAGAGTAGGCGAGAGCTTGTGTAACTACTGGAGCCACAGCTTGGGCTACAACTGGAGCTACAGCGTGTGCTACAACTGGGGCTACGGCAAGAGGTTCTTTGCGGACAACAGCATTGAAACCATTAACATCATCAGCGGAGTAATCGACGATACGTCTGGTTCCATCAGATTCATCCAAAGAATATTGTCCAACAACGGCATCTCCACGACGAGTTTCCACTTGAGATTTGCTGTCTCCGGTGTAGGGGTCATTCACAGCGTATCCAAAATCGTAATGAGCAGGGCCATCGGCAACTACTCCGGTTGCTACTGGAGCTGGAGCGGCATAAGCTAAATGAGCAGATGCTACTGGAGCGACAACTGAAGAATAAGCCAATGAAATACCTGATGCACTGGCTACGGCCAAGAAGGCAGCGAAAGAAATGAGCTGTAATCAGAAAAAAGGTTGTCACAATAATTCTTGACTGGTGAATAATGAGCATTGACGATTTCGTTTCGAACATGCCGAAAATATAACTTTTTCTAGAGGAGTATTTATTTCACTGATAAAGTGGGTTTTAATTCAATATGAATAAGTGATGACAATTGATCTAGAACTTACACACCGCAGATGAGCAAAAAAACTATAAATCTGGAAGGTTACCTACTCAATAGTTCAAGAATCTTGTGAAATGTAATCTTAATAAAAGATTGGAAGACTGTTTGAGACAGGTCATCATTCTCAACAGAATATCAAAATTTAGTTCTTTTCTGCATTAAAATGATAACCCATTGTTACTGGTAGCCTTAACATCCTGAAGGGAGTTAGATTCTAGATAATGAAATAAGAATACTTTATCAACAATTTTGGAATAACTTAAATTCAACAAGAGCTAAGGTTTGTAGTTCATAGCCAAAGGCGAGGTACGGTTCGGAAGTGTCCAATATGACATTTCGAACTTTTTAGTAGACCATATTTTAGAAATTTGACAAAAATGTCTCATTTGGAAAGATATTACTAATTCATTATTAAAATACCTCTTTATTGAAATATCATTCTAACATTCTGTGTCTGAATGTGCATTCCACCTCTGCGTCCGACCAATCAGAAATGTTTTAGCTTGATGATTCCCTTTAGTGATAGAATATACATTCTAACAGTCTGTAAGACTGATATATGTTATCACCTAATCTTTTATCATCGAATAGATACTTTCTGAAAGCGGGCTGGAGATAAATAATACCTGACTAACTCAGTAACCTAGAGTTGTTGCCCATCAACTCAAAGATTAGAGATAAAAATGAATACCTATTCCTCTATGTGAAGTACAAAATACGTATTCAAGTCATGAATTCAATGGACTTCTAACTAGAATAATTATGAATGACATGAACGTTGTGTATACTTCGAAATATTAAAGTATTTTGGTACGTTTCGTGAACTTCAGGTGAGATTTTCTACACAAACATGCTTTTCCTGGCTCTGCAATAACAATCCTTCACAGACATTCAAACCAATGAACCCAAATGCTATGTTTTGATTAAATCGTATTGTAACATTCAACCCAACTTTAGTTTGCTATATCACTAAGATATTACATGACAATTCTTATGAGTTACATTATATTTATATAATGAGCCAACAGTAGCTTATGAAAAAAGGCGCAGGACGATCGTAGTGATTAGGCAGAGTATTGGAAATGTCAAAATATTTTATACAGAATATAATGAAGTTGTAGCACATAATCCATTATACGAATCCGGAAATCACTTCACATAATATTGTAAAAAGATCGAAACAAATTCAAACTAATAATTATTCAGTGATTATCACTATTAACAACGCACTTACTTGGAATGCCATTTTAGTTGATCACGATTGATTCGAATATAATGGAAGAACCATTTTCTTTAGTATATATAGCAAATTTTGTAAGGGCGTGGTATCCTATCAAATTTAGAGATCAAGGTTCGATGCTTGATTATGACTTCGAGCTACCTTGAGGTCGATCCGGTATTGAAGTAACAATATATTGCGGAAATAATTTCAGTCGAGGTGTAGACTCATATTCAATTTTTTTCTTATAGACTTCAATATGTATACTTTTTCAATAACTGAGGAACTACTTACCTTCCCGAATAAATGACGAAATGGTTCAGGAACAAATCTTTTTTGAAAATATGTCCAATGTCCATAGGATACGAAGATAATTGACGTATTGAAGACTACAAAATGCCTTTTTATTTAAGATACACACCAATTTTTCTATATTCATACTATCAAACATCCAATAAAATCTATCCTCCGATTTCGAAAAGATAAGTGTTTTGAAGTCTGTATTTGAGTTCTATTACTATAACGTTCTAATTACTATAACGTTAAAGTATGAACACAGGAATAATAGTGAACTAAACATAATACATCTTACATTGCATTCAGGATTCTGGTAATGTGACTATAATATATGCATGCCTCCAGTCTAAGAGAGAAAATAATTATAAAACATTTGAATAATATTTATCTAAGGAAAAAATATACAGATTGCAGCTTTATCAAACAAATATATTTGTTTGAAGAAGCTACGGTGCCAGCGAGATATAACTATTTATTAACTAAGTGGAAATCGAAATTTCAATAGATATTTTATTTAAGTTTATCATGGATTTTCAATTCGAAATGACTGATCCTATTCTATTTTTCAACGCACATTATACAGAGTGTTTATAAAGTACTTGAACAAACTTTTAAGGGTGAATCTTCGACTATTTCAAAGATAAAAAGTTCTTATGAACATGGGTCTGCAACGGCTAGGTTCTTGAGACACAGGGCGTCCAAAAAAAAAAATTTGATTTCATTTTTTGATTATATTTTTGTTCAATTACATGACAGTTTGACGAAATTCGAAATACTGGGAGTATTGATGAAGGAAACTCAAATATTATCACAGTTTCTTGTTTTATGTTAGATGGCGCCACATACAGTGTTGTACCTGGATTGAAATAACCATAACTTTTTTGTGCCGCACTATATGTAATTTTCGACTAAACAGACTTATTCTACATTTAATTTTACAAACGAAAGTTACTCCTAGTATTTTTCGTTTTGGGAAATAACGGGTATGAAGTTAAACCGGCGTTGAAATTTTGTAAGTTGCATTTTGAAAAATAATTGATAAAATGTGTCTTTCATTGATTGTATTGTGATGTGACTAGCTTAGATCATTTACAAGACTAGGACTAAATTACTTCTACAAATAAGTTAATATTATTTACAATAATTGCTGAAAATGACCACCGCCTACTGCAATGCATGCATCAATTTGCCTTAACATCGATTGACGAACTCTATTTATTATACCTTATGTCTAATTAATGATGGCATACGATTCAAATATCCTGTTTCTTAGATTCTGTCCATTTTGGACTGTACTTTAGTTTGGTTGTGTGTCTATTTTTGGATGAGAATTACAGTTGGATCGGAAGAGCGGGACCGCAAGCCTGGACTCCCAGATCACCTGATTTGAATCTTTAGGATTACTTGTAAATGATCTTAGCTAGTCACATCACAATACAATCAACAAAACAGAAATCTTATCACTTATTTTTCAAAATTCAACTTACAAAATTCCAACGCAAGCTTAACTTTAATTCCGATTTTTTCCAAAACGGCTGCTTTCAGCGACAAATACTGAGAGTACCTTTTGTATGTTGAACTGGATGTAGAATAAGTCTGTTCCGTCGGAAATTACATACCGTATGACATGAAAAAATTATGGATATTTTAATACAGGTACAACACTATATATGGCGCCCTCTAAAATTAAACAAAAAATCTAGTTAGTACTTGAGTTTCTCATCATTGATGCTCCATGTATCTCGAATTTCGTCAAATTGTCATGTTATTGAGCGACAATATAATCAAAGCCGTTGCAAACCCATGTTCATATGAACTTTTTATCTTAAAATCGGTCAAAGATTCACCATTCAAATTTTATACAAGTACTTTATAAACATCCTGTATGTGCATAAAACATAAGTCTGGACATACATCAGATGACGATAACTATTAATTAAATAATAATAATAAGTTCATTTATTGCATTAACAGTGGTACATAAAAACGGATGCACAAATGATTATGCTTCATATTATCAATTATCACAGAAGGGATTTTTTAATCGTATGTATATACAATGTATTATATACAATTAAATGAATTTCCATAATACAATAATATAATCTAATATACAAAAATCTCGTGTAACGGTATTTGTGGTCGCACATATAGGTATACATACATAATTATAAATACACATATTTACATAAACATATACACATATATACATACATATACACATGCACCCATAGATATATAGAATTGGAATCATATACATATTTTATTATATACATTACAATTACGAATTCACATCAGTATTTATATGGTTTTTAAATTGTATTTTAGCATTATTGTCCCCCCCCTCAAGTAACTATAACCAAATTTGTTTATTTTAAGTTGGACCATTTCGGAGATAATAAAACCTACATTTCAGCAGCAACCTTGAGGCCATAACTTTCTATAAGGGGCCCGAATCGGAAATTTTTATATAAATGGCCTCCTTCAAATCGTCCACGGAGGTCACCGTTTCATTTTCATCAGCTAGTTCCGGAGCATCTGTATAATGGTTTTTCAAATGTATCAGTAATCCATATTGATTTATTGTTTGATGAAATTATTGAAATTCTTCTCAATGCAATATTAAAATGAATTCAAACATGTACATGATTTTTTCGTGCAAGTGCATATGCAGTGGTGCGTATTTACACGATTTGGAGCATACTGTTATAGCATGTTTGGGTATTTTCATATTGAATGAACATAAGAAAAGAAAACAGCAATTGTGATCTTGTTTCAGACAATGAAATTCCCTACTTTACGATTCCATTTGGATATAATAATTTTGATACCTGTGGAAGGTAGGTCTCTACACTTATTGATAAACGAAGAGTGTTCTCTAATAATATGCGAATATTTTAAAATGTTTTTACGTGAAAAAGTTCCTATTAACCTGTCTTAAACAGATTGATGTGACTTAGGAACACGCTTTTTCACTCTATAAGTTGTTTTAAAATTTAATCAGTGTCGTAGTTATGGATTAACATCCTCCCCCCGCAATTCAAACAAAAAAAAGTGGTACGCCACTGAGTTTTCCAGACCTAGATACTTTTTTGAATGGCCCGGTCAATTCTATAAGAAAAACCTTGCTTGAGATTTTTTTGCCAGATGCGCCGTTTTTGAGTAAAAAAATAAAAACCGTAATCTTGACGGAAAAAATTAATGGAATGAATTATATTGAAGAAAACATACAATTTTTCAAACATCTAATTGGCCTGGGATAATGTAAACAAACTAAACAACATACAACATTAACACGATATTACAACCTTACAACTATTATTACGAAAGTTTCTGAAAATGGCCCCCTTTGGCTAATATGTACGCTCCCTCTCTCCGTCTCATTGAATTGCGCACTCGTTAAAATATTCCTGTTTTTTATCCACATGCTACAACTATTTTTTTTTTATATTCCTCTACAGTGTTGATGGTAATCGTGTATACTAGCCTCTTAAGGTGGCCCTACAAAAAGAACCCTAAGCTATTGAGGTCGGGTGACATTGGTGGTGGCCGTTCTTGTGCCTCAATCCAACGATTTGGATGAGCAGTTCGTGAATAATTGCGAACCGTTACACTAAAATGTGCTGGTGGGCCATGGTGCATGTACCACATTTGGTATCTTGTTGCTAACATAATATCCTCAAGCAGCACAAAGGCAATAGTTCTGAAAGAAAATAGCAGTATGATTGTCCGTCAAGTCGTCCCGGTAGACAGAATACGTTCGCCGGAAATTGGTGCTGGTAATAGGTTTCGGTTATGTCTTGAGGATTTTCATCCGCTCACAAATGATTGTTGTGTACATTTTTGATTGCATTTCTTGAAAAATTAACTTCATCCGTAAATAGAATGTGTAATTCAAATTGCGCATTTTGACCAATATTATAAAGATTCCACTGATAAAAGTTCACGTGCTTCGGAAAATCTCTGGAAAGTAATGCATGTACTCTCAAAATATGGTACAGCTATAACAAAAAATTCACTAAGAATCTCCAAACAATTTGGTGGCAAATGTTTCTAGCGATCTTCCTAGTACTGGCTTCAGGATGTTCATCGACTTCGTGCAGTACCGTTTCTTCAGTTTCTGGTGTTCTTATACTTCGAGGTCTACCTTCAGATGTAACTTTGTGAAAATTGTCAGTTTCTACAAGATGACGATGGATATTAGAAAAGGTTCGACTATCTGGGGGAGCCAGATTGGGATATTTCTGGTGATATATTCGTCTGGCTTTCTCTGCATTACCGTCTGCGAGTAAGTAACCTTTTAATTCCAACTGTTCAACATGCATATCATATAAATCAAAAAATGAGATGTTACATATGAACTTAATCATCTAAGAATGGAGCCATATGATTATAATTTTATATATTGAATCCATACTTTATATATTCCTGAGGATGAGATGTAATAGTTGACCTCGAAACCTGGTAGTACGAATCCACACATAAGAATGGATTGTGTGAATTAAGCATTAATATCTCTCGTGTAGTCGAAGTATAAAAAAATACAGATATTTATACTTAAGGTACATGATTAATCTTGTGTTCTGGTTATATTTGTATTTCTTGATAATATGAATTTGACCATCATCTATTTACTCTGTTTTAAAACATATTTGTAATTGTCTGGCACGAAGAAATCACTTTTATCAAACAAATTTTTTCTCGGCGTCCCTGAACTAGTAGGTATTCTCTTGCACGCTATCTGGAGCCTTCGTTACAGATTCCAGTTTGTATATCAGCTGTTTTGTTTTCCATCATATTCTATCATCAATGATTGGAAATTCATGATTTCTTAATCAATATGAATTCGTCTTTATGTACTTAACAATTTTCAGAGCGATATCTCCCCCTAGTAAGCCTTCGAACTAATAAATCAAAGATGATAATCTACAGCCAGATATTCATTGAAGTTTGTTGATTGCTTTCATCAAGAAAGTAAAGCATGAGGCGTTGAGAACACGCTTCTGGTATCGGTTTCGGTTTCCTGACGAGGCGACGATCCGTACACAACTAAACTTGTGCTTCAATAAGTTATTTTCCGTCCTTGTAATGTCAATTATTATTACGTTACAAGGATGGGAAATGACTTATCAAAGGACGAATTTAACGAGCTAAGGCCGGAATATCAGAATGAGTACTTTAATAGTTAATAGTTCTCTCATTTGTAGTAAAATGTTACATACCGTTTTATTACAATGACGAACTGTTTTTTCATTCACGATTTGTTTTTTTGTTGGTCACTTCATTTTGATAGGTATATATAATAGGTATTTTGAATCTTTTACTTTTATATGTTTTTTTATTTGTTACATAGATTTATATTCTAAAATTGTTAATTTTCAGTATCTTTAATTATGTTAACACTTGTTGCTTCTGTGGGTTTACCAATGTTTATTTACACAATGTATAGTGTTATTATTATTATTTGATCTATAAACATATATTTGATTTTGATTTGATATGTATTGTAAGAATAACAGTTGCATTATTTCTGTTTTGAATAGTTGCTAATAGTGACAGCTACTTATTCTTTTGTTGGTTCATCTCTGTCAAAAAAATTGACATTGCATCTCGTTCGGGAGTAGAATATTAATCTAAAGGAACAGAGCATTGAGAAAATTGATTCGAAGGAAATTCATGAAGGAATCCAGCAAGAAAATACCAATGGTTTGAAATTATGAATATTCAGTGATTTCTTGTGAAAAATGGAAGGAGTCAATGTTCCACTTTCCGGCCGCAAATTAATGAAGTAGAGTTGAATTTCTCGGATCAGTATGAATGGAAAATTAATTTGGATTTTTGTCATCAATGTTCATGAAATGGAAACCGTTCATAGCTTTTCGATATTTGAACAATGAACATGGTATATCGTTCACATATCTTGATGATATCTTGAATGTTTAAGAATGGTTATTATTTTGTTCGAAATCATCATTCTTATACTGCGCTATGCTATCGTTGAGTGTTATCCGTAGTTTTTCAGTTACTTGCCTAAATCAGTTTTTACTTACTTCTCATGGCTGCATTCTCTTTAATCCCCTTCTTCCGAAAAGAAGAGACATTATATTGAAGAACAAGCCGTTTAGGTTGAATAGTTGGAAGCATTGAGAACATTCCATAACTAATTGAAATACTTAGATGAAAGTTGTTTTGTTTTAAAGGACGCAAAGATATCATAATGGTCCAATTTAATAATGTTGCAGTTCAAAAATGTAATCGAAACTCTCTCTCAAATACTAAATTCTAGGAAGTCATATTACTTGGTTTCATATCGTATAACATCTTGTTCCTTATATAATTCTCTTTGTACTCCGGGAGGAAATTTTGCGAAAATCCTCAGATCTATTTTATTTACAGCATGCTCATTCACAATAATAATGTTGAAGAATTATGCTTTATGTACAGGAAAAACATATTGATATTTGTGTTTTTATTTAAAATTCGAAACAATACATTATGAAAAATTTGAAAGATTTTGTCCAAGATGATTAACAAATTCATTCCTATTTGGTATAACATATAAATTATTTACATTATTACATGGCATTCAACGTCCTAAATTCGCTGATTCAACTTAACGAACCAATACGTTTGGTGAGTAGGCCAAAGTACGAGCAGCATATGGATGAGGGTGGATAGAAGGGGCAGAGTAGGCGTGAGCACCATATACTTGAGCACCGTAACCTTGAGCGTACAAAGCTGGAGTAGCATAAGCTTGGGCATGTAGAGCTGGAGCAGCATAAGCATGGGCATGTAGAGCTGGAGCAGCATAAGCATGGGCATGTAGAGCCTGAGCAGCATAAGTGTGATGGGCATGTATAGCTGGGGCAGCATAAGCGTGATGGGCATGTACAGCTGGAGCAGCATAAGTTTGAGCATAGACAGCTGGTGCAGCATAAGTTTGAGCGTGAATTGCTGGAGCAGAGTAAGATTGAGTTGAAATGGTTTGAGTGTGTACAGATGGAGCGGAGTAGGCCAGAGGAGCTACAGCTTGTGTAACAACTGGAGCTACAGCTTGTGTAACAACTGGAGCTACAGCGTGAGATACAACTGGTGCTAAGGTTTCAGTTACAACTGGAGCTACTGCGAGAGCTTCTTTGCGGACAACAGCATTGAAACCATTGACATCATCAGCTGTGTAGTCGACGATACGTCTGGTTCCATCAGATTCATCCAGAGAATATTGTCCAACAACGGCATCTCCACGACGAGTTTCTACTTGAGATTTGCTGTCTCCGGTGTAGGGGTCATTCACAGCATATCCAAAATCGTAATGAGCAGGGCCATTGGCAACTACTCCGGTTGCTACTGGAGCTGGAGCGGCATAAGCTAAATGAGCAGATGCTACTGGAGCAACAACCGAAGAATAAGCCAAGGGAATACCTGATGCACTGGCTACGGCCAAGAAGGCAGCGAAAGAAATGAGCTGTAATGAGAATAAAATGTGTCAGCTATAGCATATCGTCATCAGTTAGTATCTATTTGTTACATACAATATGTCAGGATTAATTCTGTTCTCCTAATATTTACAATATACATAGATGAGAGGAAAATATGATTTGGTCATAACTATGTGCTAATGAACAACTATAACAATGATGGAATATATACTGAAACAATTCTAAAGTATCGACAAAAAATTTAAGATAGTTTCCTCCCTCTCACCCATATTCATCAATACAATCTTGCGTAATTCTTTTCAAAATTCATACACCATGGAAATTATCTGGAGTAATTTTATCAATGGCAAATATCGATGAAAACATGAATATCTATGTTAAAGTAGAACTCAATGGATGAATTATTGTCACTTCGTTGTCATTTTGCCAGAACAGATTTAAATAATTGATTGAAACCCCAACAATAAATTTATATAAATTATACCGGCTGTAATAAAGAACACAAGATCAGCTATATATTAATTAACCAAGGTGAATATTATTTAATTTCATATTCAACGAGAATAATTGTGAAATGAAACATTGTTTTAATGAAACATTATTTCAACTAGCAGTTGCATAATAAATAATAGTATGGTTAAAATTGATGAATAAAATGCCATTGAAATGAATGTTCCATATGATTCTGCCACTGAGATCAAATTCCATCTCGAAATACAAAAGACTTCATATTTTCAACAAAGCATGGTTTTCACCGACATAGATTTTCGTACAAAAAGGTGCAAACATGTTACAAACTAAGTTGACTTCAGTTCATCTAATATTTCACAAACTATATTTAAGCATGCTCTGATGAAGGAACAAATTTGCATGTGAACAATATATTCGTATGCTATGGTTCAGAATTTTCTAACAAATTGAATTATCAAATATAAAATACAGAAGCTTTGGATGCTTTTTTCGGTCGAAAATAATGAAAATGTTCAAGATACAAAGTGAAATATGGTTGGAAAATTCTGAAAGTGCTATGAACAATTACTTCGCAAAAATATATATGTATCTCATAATCCATCCACTGAAGTCACTTCACAAAGTACTATCGAAAAATCAAGCAAGCACATTGTACTGTCGAATAATTCAGACAAATAATAATTAATCAACAATAATCACTACAAACAAAGCACTTACTTGGAATGCCATTTTAGTTATGCTCGATTGATTCGAATATAGTAGTGATACGATTTTCATTATATATAGCAATTTCAACGAGGGCGTGGTATCCTACCAAATTTAGAGATCAAGGTTCGATGCTTTGAACTGATATTTTTGAGTTACCTTGATTTCGATCCGGTATTGCAGTACCAAGATTTGGCGGAAATTATTTTAATGAGTCTACAAATGAGAATATATTCATACAGATTTCGTACCAACATTTCGGTGCCATAGGAAAATCTAAATGTATAATTAAGATCATGTCATAATTACCCATTTGTTAATAATAATAATAATAGAACAAGGTGTAAACTATTCAATAACGTTTTTAACGCGGATAAGAATCTGTATGTAGCAATTATTAACTGTTGATGCTGGCAAGGTCGCTAGAATAACACTTGATTCAGCATAATTGAATACAATACCTGTGAGAAAAATGACATACCACACAATTGGTCGGTTATATATTATTTAAACCGACATCTGCATGGCTTTTGATAAAATTAGGTTTGCTAAAGTCGGAGTATGGCAGCTTCGTGTGTAGAGGATAGGCCTCAGTTTGTATCAATAAATGGTTCTCAATCAGAAAACGTTGTGATCACGTCTAGCGTTCCTTAGGGCTCTGGTTCACGTTCTCTCATCATTTTGATTTATATAACAATAATAAACTATCTGTAATAAACTACTAATATTTGCAATGACATAACAAACGCTTGCAGAGACGCATATAACGCCAAAATATAATATCAAAGCTCATCGAATGCCTGAATGGCTCCCGTTTGTTCAGGACTTTCGCCAAAGCAAATGGTAGAAATTTGAATTCCAGTTCATTCCCTCCTGTAACCAAAGATGATGGCAAACTGGCTTCGGAACCACAATAAAGAGGGCAATTTTTCGGCAGGAATATTCGCAGCAAATTTCACTTCAGATTAACAAGAGGAAGACCCTCCTGATATTGCTGCCATTGATTGCCATATTCCTGAGATTGTATTCCGTCAGCGCACAATTAGGCGTATTTTCCTTGATCTCAACATATAAAAGACATGTGGCCAAACGGGAATCTCCCTGTCGTTCTCAAGGAATATTCACTTATAATATCCCATGTGCAAAAATAATTTGTGCACTCGGGATATTCGGTAAGAGAATTTCACACTGAAAAAAATTAGTTTGAAATAATGTCAATGTGATATTATTCGAAATTTTGTCAAGACAATATGAGACTACGAAGGAATGCCATAATTTACTTATAGGATTTTGATGTATGCGAGTCCAATATCAAAAAAATTTGTGGTCTTTTCATGCTTAAATTGTGTATGGTTATAATTTTCGCCACCGAATTGAAAATCCTTCAGAAATCCGAGATAACATTCAACATATGATTCCAGAAAATACAGAAAAATCAAAGGCAAGTGTATGGAGGCAGCTTATGGACTTTTGTAATTTTTGATCCACCCACTTTATTTGTACAAAATTGTTAAAAGTTGATTAAATATGGTTTATTACATGTTATTGAATTACATTTTGTTTACTAAAATGAGTGGGATTATGTGTTTTTAACTAATGGTTTTCTTTTGGCAACTGATTTACAATAAAATTCAAATCTCTTTTGATCCACCTACTTTGGTGTGCGGAAATTTGTTCGACAACATTTGTCCGACTGAGATTTGTTCAACAGCATTTCTTCGTAAAATATTTGTATGAGCGGAAGTTTGTTCGAATGGAAATTTGTTCGACCAGTGCTTGTTCGACCTACATTTCGTCGAAAGTTTGAGAATTTCATTTCAAAAAAAACTGCAATGGAACAGATTAATATTGTTATGCGGTCATTGTACCTCTAATTTCTAGGAATAATTTTCAGGTACTTATCGATATTTGGCAGGTGGATATAATATCGATTCAGTTGTCTTTATCATTGTTATTCCATCAGTTGTGTTTGCGTCTTTGCATTGAAATGGCGTTAGAATTTGTGAATAGTTTTAAAGGCAAACCAAAACTATGTGTAGACGGTTACTTGTATGTAAAACATAAACAGTGCCAAACTCAAATTTACAGGAAGTGCCAAAATTTCAAAACACGTTTTATAAATGTCGTTTGACTACCATGAATAATGAAGTGAGTAAGCAGATACAACAACATAATCATGCCGGTGATGGTGGACAGATTGAAGCAAATAAAATATTGAATAAAATAAGAGAAGATGCTATAAATTCTCCCGATGCACCCCATTATATTTTGTCCAGTGCATCGATGAAGATTAGTCAAGCCTTAAGTGCAAAGTTGTCTTCAGTAGATACAATGAAAAGGACACATTCCTCTGGCATTAGTTTACGCGTTACTTCCCAGCAAAAGTGAACAGAGTTACATTCAACTTTTAAGAACAATAAAAAACTTGGAACCAACCGCAAACCCGGAGTCAATTATGACTGATTTCGAACATGCAATGGTGAATGCGATTAATTAGTTACTTTTTCCACTTCTGCCAATGTATTTATAGAAACATCAAATGGTCTTACGAGAGAATGCGACTCTGATCCAGACTTTGCCTTGAAACTTAGAATGCTATCTGCATTAGCATTTGTTCCTAGGCCACATCAGGAGGATTATTTCGATGCACTTTGTGATCTAAACATTTCACCCCCTCATGCACGAACGTTGATAGATTATTTTGAGGACACTTGGATCGGTCGGCCAGATCGACGCCACCGCCGCGGTCCGCCACGTTTTTTCCATCGCATGTGGAACTATTATGATAACGTTCAACATGGCTTACCGAAAACCAATAATGCTATCGAAGGTTGCCATCGAGGCTTTCAAAATCAAATTTCAGTTGAGCATCCAAATATATGGAAAATCATTACCGCAATTAAGAGGGAACGAAGTTTGAACAAGCTTCGCATAGAGCAATATATCAGTGGACAGGAACATCCTGCTGGAAGTAAAAAATATAAAGACTGCGCAGACTGAGGCGTGTTGTGGATACTTTCAAACGTAATGTTGACGTAGCCGATTATTTACGTGGCGTGGCGCACAATATTAGCTACTAATAGTTGAAATAAAATTAGTAATACTTTATGTTACTATGTGTATATTTTGCTATTACCGATTTTAATTTTTTTTATTCAATATTATTTAGTTGACTGCGGTTAATATTATATATTACGAATTATGTACCGGAAATTAAATCATTTTGTATTGTTTTGACAATTACTTACATAAAAACATTAAAAGTATTTTCTAGTATCTAGCTGTTTATTTTTTTCACTTATATTTAAAAATTTGTCGAACAAATTCATGTTCGAATAAATGCGAGGCGATTAGCTTTCCTTTCGTTCAAATTACCAGGGTGCCAAATTTCCGTTCGAACAAATGTTGTCAAACAAATTTCCGTCGAACAAATGTTGTCGAATAAATTATTCCTAATCACCTACTTTAGTTGTGTTAAATTATTTTAAATAGATTATATATAGTCTCTTTTATGTTTTTGAGTTAAATTTGATTTACTAAAATTAGAGGAATTATATTAGTTCTTGGCAAACGATAGCTCCTGTTTTTTAAGCAAATCAAATAATTATAAAATAGTAATATTGCTTAATGGAAATAGGCGGCTATGGCTATGACATATACCATGACCAATGTTATTATTGTACGTTCTCTATATTTTGTACAAAATCAATCGTCTCAGATTATATTGTAACAATGAGTTGTTTTAAAAATTACGAGGCTTGTTCATGTTGCGACGAATTAGGTCCCGTGAAAATGTTCCATTACTTTTGTGAACGGTTGTTTTGTTATGTATTGTATCACTTTCAAACTCATTTGTTAAACATCAAAAAATATCAACTATAATTTTGCTTCTCTACCCTAAAAGAAAAAATATCCGCTGAAATTTTTTCGTTGGGGATGATAATAAGTCAAAATAAAAGTATTCCATTGGTCGAAAATTGTCAGTGTGACATTCTCAACAGTATTAACAACAGTTCCATTCAGGTCATTTACCCTTTCATAGAAACTTGCTGTGTTGCCTTCCACCTGGAAGACAGCTAGATTCAAACCAATTCCAGAATAAGGAATACATATAATTACAGACACATTGCCCTATTATCTGTGATATCTGAAGTGATGGTGAAAGCAATCAACATCGAGCTCATCTAATACCTAGAGAGCTCCAAAATCGTGAAAGACCGGACATATGACTTTCGTCAGCAGATATCAACAGGAGGCCTGCTTGAACACGTAACACTTGCTGTAGCATTGAATTTCTCCAATGTATTTGACAGAAACTGACACCAAGGCCTTCTTGGTTTGCCGCCTCAACTTTGTCGCTTCATCATCATCATCATCATCATAAGAGGGGAGGGGGCTTAGCCCCCTGATGCACTTAGGCCACTTAGTTGGCACATTGTGCGCCCCGTGGTCAGAAGCCTATTCTATTCTAGCAGGTTTGTGGCTGCACAGAAACGAGTTTTCTCTCAGATAGATCAATCCATGTGGTTGTTCACGGAGTATCCTCCAATACAATGGCTAGTAAGTGATGTTCTATAGAGATCTTCCTTGGCACAAACTTTGTTTCTGCTCATCATCTGTTGGAAGTGAGCACCTGTCCAGACCAGAGATCTATAGATTATGCTACACCTCATACCGCTTTCGCATCTAGAGCTCCTATATCATCCAATGAAGCCAGAGGAGCAAGACAGAGAAAGGTGACGCAATTAATGGGGAATAGTGGCAACGATTTTGAAATGAGGACCTGATAATCTGGTAGAAATTGATGCAACCAAAACGTAAGGTTGCGTATCTTCCAGGAAGGTGGATCCCACAAGCCCTAATATGATGATGTTAGGTACAACTATTCTTATTAAGTCTCCTCTTCCATATTCATTCACGAGATCACTATCGAAAGCACGCTCTCATGGGATGATCATGTTAGGTCCATTACGAAAATCGCTTCACGAAACCTGCCAAGATCCACTTTACATGCCAGCTGTTCCATTTTCTCTACTTTATTTGTAACTTTCATCAGACTAATGTTCTGTGATCAGGATTTTCTAATTTAATGAGCTAAGGCTGTCATAGATAATTTTTGTATTATCTTGACAACTGATAAGAGAAGATATTGAATGTTTGTATCACGAATTATTTTCCACGACCTTCGAAAACAATATTCACCAGCAGATCTATCACATAAATGTTGGTCCTTCTAGCCGGATACGATTATCAACAGAAACAAACATTGCACAAACTTCAATTCAATTTAAGCAGGTGTTCTAAAGTCGAAGGTCAGTTAGTTCCATTTTATCCCTTGTCTTTTCCAAGCATTGTCCGATTTGAGACTAGAGTTTATACAATTATTATCAGCCATATATTTATTATTTAACGTAATGTCTGCCGATAAAAGGCCGATAAATTAGGTGAATCGAGGAATATTGAACGGGCACATAGCACGGTTCCAAAAATTAGAGATATAAGGAAACGATTATGAAAATAGAAAACTAGTTTGATCAGTTCGATGAAATTCGAGTCAATTCATAATTCTTAGAACCAATGAAGCTGATTGACGAGAACAAGATAGAGGATAGTTTTTATTTTCTGAGATTTAAGGCTAATGCTATTTTGAATATACATACCTCGAACAATTAAACAGAAAATCAAGTGGCACATGTACCCCAATTAAGCAAACCATTAAAAAATTTGAAATTACCTCAAATGAACTTGCCACACGAGTGACAAGTTTAGTATCCAGAAGATACCCAACCGTCTGATTGATGATGTCACACCTATGGATTCTTTGACCTCTCTAAAACATGATAGAAAGGTGGGCGACCTCTCCCTTTTCTAGAAATATTTGCATGATGGTTGTTCGTCAGAATTCTCGTCTGTTATAATACTACAAGAGATTTCAGGTAAACGAACTAGACGAGCTCAAGCTAGTAATCTTTTCATTGTCTATCTCGAGACCTGCCACAATTAATTTTCTTATCGAACGGCCAAGTTGTCCAACTCAAAAAACAAAAGCAAAAGGTATAGTTAGGTTCTATGGATCTTTATGTCATATGAAACAGTTTTAGATGTTCTCATTGACTTTGACTTTTGAGAATATTATTCCAAATTGTAAATAGTAGCAATAGAATTCTTGATCTCTTTTGTTGTAGTAATTTTTGCACAGTTTCGAAGTCTGATGTTTGCTCATTGCGGGAAGACTTGCACCACCTCCATTGCTTATTGAATTTCAGTATTTTGGTCAAGTACCTTCCACATCATTCTGCCAGCGTTATGATGTAAACATTTTAATTTCAATAAGGCAAATTATCCATTACTTTATGTTTGTTAATGTCGCAGTACAATTGTTCTATGAACATTGCTAACAATATGCGTTCCATACAATTTCCCCAAGAAGAACAACAAGCTTCCACCTTGTTTCACGTCTAACATAATAAAGAATAGCAGACTTAAGGAAAATTATTGGCATAAATACAAAAAATATGCTAAACTGGATGACTATAATGCATTCAAAACCTTAAGATCGGCAATCAAAACCGATATTGCCTGTTTATTTAGGCTCTATATATGGAAAACAGAAAATAACATAAGATGTTATTCCAAATCTATCTGGTTATTTTTTAATACCGAAAACGAAAGCAGTTCTATTCCTGAGCACGTTCAATTTGATAATCTCAGCTACTTTGTCCTCATGATATTGTTAATGTCTTTGCAAAGTACTTCCAAAGTGTATATATTAACTCTAATTCAACTAATAATAATACTTCGCATAACTTGAATAACTTCAATAATAATATTCTATCTCATTCAATTGTTAGTGCCTCTAAAGTAATTCAAGTTACTGAAAGACTTAAAGCAAGTCACATGATGGGTCCAGATGAAATTTCTGCTTTTTTGGCGAAAGAATGCATCAAGATATCCGCAGCTCCACTGGCATTCATATATTAATCAGCTTTGAAATCTACTTTTCCGGATCTGTGGAAAGTTTCGAAATAAGTACCGGGTTTTAAAAAAGGCAATTAACTTGTGTATATCTTCTTTCAATCATGTAAAACTGCAGATATCCCCAGAGCAGCATGGGTTCATGCTTAGCAGATCAACTATTATTAACTTAGTCAATACTTGGCTGATGTTATTGATGAGGGTCAGGTTGATCATATGTACCTCGATATTGCTGATAGATATCAATATGTAGAGTATAAAGGTTTTAAATCGTATTCATCTCATGTCACCTCAGGAATACCTCAAGGTCCTGTACTTGAACCACTCCTACTCAATTCATTTATCAATGACATTCCTTCTGTATTTGTCTGTAATTTTCTTCTTTACGCAGACAATTTAAAACTCTACTCGGCAGTGAACCAATTTTCATGTTGTATCTCACTGCAGCATGACTTGAATGCACTCAGTACTTGGTGTATAATAAATCATCTTATTCGAGGGAATACAGTAAAAAATCTATAAAAAAATTTCTATTCAACGGAATTGAATGAATGAGGCGTCAATCGACGTGGAATTATGTCTGAAAAAAAGTTTTCTAGTAACTGTTTGGGGGTGTGGCTCACTTGCATTGATGCACTCAAAAATGCATGTAAAAGATGCATTTTCCAAAAGGCATTTTTTCAATTTGTGAAAACTAGAACAATAATCAGTAAAATCAGACCAATTTCTCTTCTCGGGGGTTTTTGGGGTCGCTGAACACGAATTCGATATCCAAAAACGCTACGGTGTACCTGGTGCGCGTGACACCCGGATCGCCTACCTCAACTTCGAGGATTAATCTTAAAAATGCACGATTTGCTTCAAATTCCGTTACTCGGGGATTTTTGAGTTCGCTGAACACAAATTCGATGCAGAAATGCTACGGTGCACCTGGTGCGAGTGACACCCGGATCATCTACCTTTTCTTCGGGAATAAATTCCAAAAATGCATGGATTGCCTCTGATTTCGTTACTTGAGGGATTTTCCGGGTCGTTCAACATGAATTCGATGTCTATATGCGTATAATTATTTAATGTGAGGTAGGTGACCCGGGTGTAATACGCACCAGGTGCACTGTAGCATTTTTTTGGCATTGAATTTGGGTTCAGAGACCCCGAAAACCCCGAGTAACGAAATTTAAAGCAATTCGTGCATTTTTAAGATTGATCCTCGAAAATAAGGTAGGGAACCCGGATGTCACGCGCACCAGGTGCACCGTAGCATTTTTTTTGACATCGAGTTCGTGTTCAGCGTCCCCAAAATCCCCCGAGAAAAGAAATTGCGCTGATTTTACTGATCATTGTTCACCGTAGCGTTTTTGGATATCTAATTCGTGTTCAGCGACCCCAAAAACCCCCGAGAAGAGAAATTGGTCTGATTTTACTGATTATTGTTCTAGTTTTCACAAATTGAAAAAATGCCTTTTGGAAAATGCATCTTTTGCATGCATTTATAAGTGCAGTAATGCAAGTAGGCCACATCACCCAACGCTTACTAGTAGACTTTTTTTAGACATAATTCCACGCCGATTTATGCCTCATTCATTAAATTCCGTTGACTAACATTTTTTTCAGAGATTTTGGCGATTTTTCGTCTATATTTCCTCGACTACCTGGAGCTTAGTATAAGTGAGTACACTGTGATGACTTTCACCAAGAAAATTACGTATTTACAATTACAAATTTGTTGACACATCTCTTGCTCGTTCCTATAGTTTCAGAGACTTGGGAGTTTTGTTCATCGTGATATTGTCATTTGCGTCTCACATTGAATAAATTGTTTGTGGCACCTACAGTATACTGTGCTTTATCATCCGGAATTACCGCCTATTTAATAATATTGATTCAATAACAATAATATACATCTGTTCGTTCTGCACTGTATTTCAATGCAATTACTATATGAATAAAGGACTGAAACGATTCACTGTAACCAACCTTTATTAACTTTCATACAGTACTGTACTTATGTACATTCCAAAACAACATAGGATTATTCCTAACCATAGAGTACATAGTAATATGTAGGCAACATATATATATTGTATTCTCCCCTTACTTAATATTATTGAATACAATAACAAAAACTACAACAATACAACTCCATTTTTAGACATAATTCCACGCCGATTTATGCCTCATTCATTAAATTCCATTGACTAACATTTTTTTCAGAGATTTTGGCGATTTTTCGTCTATATTTCCTCGACTACCTGGAGCTTAGTATAAGTGAGTACACTGTGATGACTTTCACCAAGAAAATTACGTATTTACAATTACAAATTTGTTGACACATCTCTTGCTCGTTCCTATAGTTTCAGAGACTTGGGAGTTTTGTTCATCGTGATATTGTCATTTGCGTCTCACATTGAATAAATTGTTTGTGGCACCTACAGTATACTGTGCTTTATCATCCGGAATTACCGCCTATTTAATAATATTGATTCAATAACAATAATATACATCTGTTCGTTCTGCACTGTATTTCAATGCAATTACTATATGAATAAAGGACTGAAACGATTCACTGTAACCAACCTTTATTAACTTTCATACAGTACTGTACTTATGTACATTCCAAAACAACATAGGATTATTCCTAACCATAGAGTACATAGTAATATGTAGGCAACATACATATATTGTATTCTCCCCTTACTTCATATTATTGAATACAATAACAAAAACTACAACAATACAACTACATGTTCTTCTTAAAGATTCAACCGTTCTGGTTTTTTCACTACCCGATTTGAACGTCTTGGTATTGGTTCCCGATTCGGAGTAACGTTCTGATTTACACGAACATTTTCGCGCACTGTATCACTACCGATCACATCTGGTCCATTTTTGATTTCACTCTCATTACTTAAATCACTTTTATTTGTAGATTGTTCTTTGTTCATTTCATCTCTCAAAGCACTTGGAATTTCCATCTCATTTTTATTTTTACCTATTCCTTGACTTATATTATTGTCTGAATTAACGTTATTTTCCGTTAACGAATTTCTTCTAATTTGATCTATATGATATAATCTTATATTGTTGTTTTCTCTAGATCTTACTAAATATGTAACCTTACTACATCTTTTAACCACTAGTCCTCTTGCCCATTTTTCTCTTCCGGCTTGAAAAACTTTAATTAGTACTTCCTGATTTTCTTGAAAATTTGAAACACATATGTTTTGCTCTCTATGTTTTAAACACGCGAATTCTGGCTTAATCCCTGTTAAACGAGTTTTTGGTAAATATGATAACATCAGATCAGCTGGAGTTTTTTGATTTTTAGTATTCGGAGAATTTCTATGACTGAACAATATAATATATAATATCAGTTTGATATCCAAAGATTTTCCCATCTTTTCATGATCATAATATTGTTTTTTCAACTTCTGTTCAACTATTTGCACAGCTTTTTCTGCTATTCCATTTGATGGTGAATGATAAGGTGGACTCTTAGTTTGAATAATACCATTAACACTGCAGAATCTTGCAAATTCTTGAGAACTAAAAGGTTGACCATTATCAGATACAATTTCTATGGGTAATCCAAAAGTAATAAAACAAGACCGTAATTTGTCTATTACACTTTCAGCATTTGGATTTCTTATCAACCATGCTTCAATCCAGTTTGAAAAGACATCAACTAACACCAATATATTGTTTTGTTTCACCTTCAAAAAAACACGTATGCCTCCTTTATTTTTTGGTACAACAACCAAAGGTGACGCCCATTCAGCTGTTGATACACGTTCTATAATTTTGTTATCTTCTAAACGTAACAACTCTCTTCTTACATCATCCTGTAATTTATAAGGTATATCATAGGCTTTTTTAAATACTGGCACAACATTCTCTTTTAAATGTAAATTCGCCTGAAAACCTACAATTTTATCCTGACCATTTGAATCAAAACTATAAGGAAATTGTTTTACTAATTCCTTTTGAAAACTAGATAAGTTATCTTTAACAATTGATATAGTATCAAATGATACTTGCAACTTTTCTCGCCAACCTGGCATAATCTGGTCTAACCATGGCCTACCTAATAATGGAAAAGACATTTCATCTTCACATACAACTAACGGTAAAGACATTTTTTCATTTTTATTCAATACATCAACGTCAATTTCACCTAACACCTTCAAAGGACTTCCATTTACTGTTTTCAACCTAACCAAAGACCTCCTTAGTGTAACATTTGAGAAATTTTTGTTATACATAGGTTTGCTGATTAAACTTACTGAGGCCCCTGTATCAACTTCCATGTCAATTAATTTCCCATTAATTGATACCTTCGTTGAATGCATCCCCAATTTAAAAATTGAATCAACTTTAACATTACCTATCTGTAAATCCAATTCTCCCGATTGTTCTGAATCTATTTCGGTATCTGTGAAATATTCTAATTCACCATCTTCCACATCAGGTTTAACTTCATTTACAGGTTTATACTTCTTTACTCTCCATTTTCTACATACTTCCTTTGCATGTCCTTTTTGTTTACATAAAAAACAATTCCAAAACCTAGCTGGACAACTTGTTTCTTCATGCTGCTTCCCACACCTTCTGCACCTACGCTTGAAACTATCTTCTTTGAAGGTACTAGAACTGTTATTGTTTGGACTATTGTACTTACTTTGGAACTTTGATTTAACTTTGTTTACATTAGAACTTGGCTGCATATACTTGACCTGCTGAGTTGTTAACTCCATGCTACATGCTATTTCAATCGCTCTTCCAAAAGTAGTCATTTCCCCTGCTTCCAGTAATCTTTGTTGAATTTCAGATGAACTTACGCCACACACGAATTTGTCCCTTAACGCACTATCCAAAAAAAGTTCAAATTTGCATCTGTTAGCAAGCTCTTTCAATATAACCACATATTCACTTATTGACTGACCTGGTTGCTGATCCTGTTTGTAGAACTTGAAACGTTCTGCAATTATATACAATTTTGGCTTGTAGTGCTGCTGTAAAACTGAAACTAACTCTTGATAAGTTTCACTACTTGGCATAGCTGGCGATATCAAATGCTTTAATTTACCATATACTGCAGACCCAATCAATGTAATGAAAAGAGGTACCTTTTTGTTTTCTTCGACCGCATTCACTATAAAGAATTGATCCATTCTTTCTACATAAGATTCTACATCCTCATTTTCAGGGTTAAATTCTGCCATTCTTCCAATCATTGTCATAATTTGCTCTTTACCACCGAACAAAACTATACTGTCAACAACTTGACTTATTCTATGAACCTTATTGCATAGAACAACTTAGTTCCAATTCCCGCTCTTATAATACCAGACACGTTTAATTGGTAACCTTACTTTTCTTTACTTCGCTGACAATAAATTGTACGAATTCACACACCTTGTCCTTACTCACCAACACTTTACCGGACACCTTCCTTGTGTATTTTACCTTCGTCGCCAATTTATGCACTGTATTTCAATGCAATTACTATATGAATAAAGGACTGAAACGATTCACTGTAACCAACCTTTATTAACTTTCATACAGTACTGTACTTATGTACATTCCAAAACAACATAGGATTATTCCTATCCATAGACATAGTAATATGTAGGCAACATACATATATTACACGTTCTAAGCTCGAATATGCTTCAATTGTATGAAACCCCCATTATGAAATATTTGTAAACAAAATAGACCGCGTGAATCGACGATTCTTAAGATATTTAGCTTCCAAAACTGAAGGTAATTATCCATCTATTGGACTTTCCTACCAGGCTCTATCAGATAGATTCTGTTGCCTGGACTAATATAAGCGTAGGAAAATTCATGGTATTTTATTCCTTCATAAGATCATTCATATCATGGTTGACTGTCCTGTGATTCTATCAAGGCTGAATTTACCATGTTGGATTGTAGAGCTGTGTATATTAGTTAATTTCAATTCCTACTCTGTAATTATATTATATGTACTCCTGAACTCTCCAATGGATTCCTCCAGTTGTGTAATTAAATAAATGAATAAATGAGATAAACTTATTCTCACAACCTTGTTTTCGGAAATTGCATATTTTCCGAGTTAGAGTCAGTTTAAATTTTCCATGGGTATAGAGAAATTTTCAGAACCGGGTATCTTATCGATTTGAGTATACTCGTATGTTTTTATGCAAGAGACATATCAAATTCTTGGCGCTTCCTCAGAAAATATACGAATTTGATACGTAACTTTCAACTCGTCACTTGAATTTCTTGAGATTTTTCATTTCGAACAATCCATCATATTTTTTGGAATCTTCCGTTCATAACTCGAATTATTTGCATTTCCAAAAAAACATGTTCTCATAAAAAAGTCATGTATTTTCATAACATAAGGAAAACGTGGTTTTGAGTCTATCGGAAACTCTGTTCGGCCAACTTTTCCCTACCCATCGGAATATTTAAACGGCCTTAACTGATATAATATGAATATAGCAAAAAGTGCTTATTTGAAACAAACAAATTCAAATATTTCATTTGTTTCTTATTCATACAATGTACAATTTACTTGTGAATGTATTGTTCACACCAAATTAATATTTCCGGACGTTACTGTGACTTTAAGGAATCAAACTGCATGGCATTTCAGCAGTACCTACCTAGATAGCATCATAAGCATTTTCCCGCACGCTCCCAGAAGAGTGTCGATATTTCTCAAAATAAGCGTTTTCGAAAAAAACTGAAGAATACGTAATTTTTACATCACTCGAATTTTTTAGATTTTTCACATATTTACTATTTTCGGACATTTTTCATTTCGATCAATCCATATTTTTTTTTTAAGTTTTCCTTGAACTATTCGGGAAAAGCGTTTTGAGCAAACATTTTCTCATGAAAAAGTCATATGGTACAAATATTTCGAAGTCGATCGGCTACCCGTTTCTGAAATTTTTACTTGACCCATGGAAAATTTCAACCGGCTATGACTTGGAAAATATGCATTCTACGAAAACAATGTTGAAATAACAATTTATTAATTTTGACCCAACAACAAATCTACCTTTTGTTTTCGTTTTCAGAAAATGAACAATTTATTAGTTTGCTTATTGCTTAAGTACAACAAATTGTTTATTAGAGAACACACTTTTACTTTCATGTTTTTTTGGTCGATTTAAGGTTCATTTCAAATATCGCGATATAAAATCTTAAGTATTTCCTATTTTACGTAGTATATTCATCATTTCCGATTCTAAGTATCTATATCAGTGTTTCAGTTTTGCTTGTGATCATTTACATTTACTAATTTCGAAGTAAATATCCCTAAAAATACCTAAGTGAAATATTCTTTTGGTATTGTACTAACTGAATAATCGTATTTATTTTTATATGTTAAATCTTGCTGGAACTGCTCAATAAGGTTCGTTAAAATGTTCTTGTTACTCTACCTTCAAATGGCGTCTAAAAAACGTGTGGTCTAGAACTTCCCAAAATTCTATCGTTATGGAAGTCACAAGTAAAATGCTAGATTCCATCCTGTATCAACCAGTACGAAGTCGCAAGACGGAGTCATCAACATTGGCAGCTGTTCTAAATTTATCAGGAATGATTACTAGAAGCAAAACATGAGGAAAATAGAAAAGGAGGTGAACATAGCAGAAAGAAGAGAAAAATACCCAAAACGGATTGAAAAAAGGAAAGCTCAGCAAAGGAACGTTCTAGAAAAAGCTATATACACAAATAGGGGAGAAAAAGGAGAAACTTACAACAAAGCAACATCCTTCATCAACTTCGTTTGAGTCGGGACTGTGATAACGTAGAATTCTAAGAATTCCACTCCGACTCTAACAATTCCTAGCTTCACCCTTCCGGTCAGGTTTACTTGTGAGCAAGGTATATTATCATCAATAATAATAAGACTTTCTGACAGTTAAACGGCGTAAAGCTGTATTTTCGAGCTCCTGACTTTCAAATTAACATACTTTCTAAAAAGTAATTCATTAATGATTCTATTCACTAGTTCTTGCGCTTAATATTCAACTCGAAAAATATTATACAGTTGTTGTATTTTTCATACAATTCCGTTCATTCCACAAATTTTTTAAAGAAATTTCATTCATGTTCGGTGTATAAATTATGCTACTCTGAAGAGTGATTCATCACAATGAGGTACTAAGAGATTGAATGTAAAACGAAAATAACATTCGACTATCTACTGACATAAAGTTTTCAATCGTTCGGTTCAAGATTTCTCGAAGGGCGTCAAGATGTTTGTGGTTTGAAGAATGACAACTCGTAATAATTTCCTGTCTGGTACATAATTAAAGGTATTTGATCTGAATTTATACTATATCGTTGTACAATCTGGAAATGGAGAGAAAGAGATATTTTTATAGTTTCGTAATATACGAGAGTTAACTTCATAATGCTGACAATTGCTTAACCAAATAGTGATATGCAAAATAGCGAATGGTGATTGAGCAGTTCGCTTGTATTTCGTATGACTGGAAGTAGACAGTTGAAAATCGACATGCCCAACTTAATGTTTCAATCAACGACTTTCTTCCACATATTATTCAAAGGACGCAAACACGTGAACTAGCGATGAGAATATTGGACCTCAGCTTTATTCTCGGACAAAGCTTGGTTCGGTTTGCATCCTGACACAAAAAGAACGAGTATTTGAACACGACCCGGAAATGCAGAACATCTAGCAGCTGCGCAGGAAATGCATCCTTACGACGGTGGAACTGTGAAGATGTGGGGTAGTATCAATTTCGGTTGAAGAGCACATCTCGTTTCTGTGGAGAGCAATTTGAATACAATTTCTCATCGTGATAATATTCATCAATATGTATGTATAAGCTCCATACATGCATGACAAAGCGCGTTCACATATGGGTGGGGTAGTGCTTGAGTTCTTTAAAGATAATGACATCAACATTTTGCTGTGGCCAGATTTGAATCCAATAGAACACGATTGTGATATGCTCTGCAGACGTCTCTTGAGAAGAAAAGTTTTATTTTAGCCCCGGGAAAAACTTGCCTCAGGTTAGAATTGAAGAATTATTACTTTCTTTTCTTCATTATTTTCGAAACAAATGAAGATTTCTAATTTGATCTTGAAACACTTCATACTTTAGTTATACTGAATGAACATTTTTTCGTATACTGGAAGATTAAGAGTGGCGTAATGGTGCTTCAGAGCAGAATGTTTCAATAAAGACACTCATTATTTTCATATGTCCCATCTTTAACCGCAATTATGATCGACAAAATGGAGAAAATCATATATATTTATAAGTAGGAAAACACGGTTGCCATAATAATACAAAAATTTCAGAACGAGAAAACGGAAACACCGTGCCTATGACAATAACACATTCAACCTTCAGAAATCAATAGTTAAAATTTGAAAAATGAGGTCATGTAAGTTATGAATGTTATGATCAATGGTTTTCCTGGTATATTGTTTTTTTATTACTACTCAAAATTAAATAAGATTCTCTCTTTTTGATATTTTATTTATATCTTTATCAAAAAATGTTATGTTAATTTGTGTTTCCGTGTAAGTCAGAAAAGAATGACTTTGATTAATGCGTTTGCAGCCGACGTGTTTTTTGAAATATAATTAAAACTGCAGTAAACATTGTATCGGCTATGTGTGAAAGAATAATATATGGATAATTATCAAATTGATTTACTTGAAAAGGATTAAATCTAGCTAAATAAATACCTAAGATAACATTCTATCATTTACAAATATAAATAAGTATGATTATTTTATGAATTACCTATTCTATGGTTCACATTTCATCTCTATTACTAATAACAATAACTAAAACGCGGAATTTATGTAGGCAAAAAATGTCAATATAGGCGCTCATATATGGTAGCCTTTGATGAAAATATGTACATATTTTCTTAAAAAAGCTCAAAATATGCACATATTTTTTTAACATATGCAAACATAATAGAAAAATGTGAAAGTAAATACGTCTCATTTTTCTTGTTGAATTATGCAAAATCGTTTCTCCCTAGAAAAATTGTCGAATACTAATTTTTCTGAAGAACAGGACATATTAAATATGAAGAAAACGACATTTTTATTACATCAAATTGCATACAATAAATTACGATGTCCAATTTAGCCTAGAATTTGACATTTGAAATAAAAAATTACAATTACTCCATCACAATATGGAAGGAATTTATTATTATATATTTAAAAAAATTTTCAGTCAAGAAGGAATGTCTTTTATCAGTTGAAATATACAGCGAAAAACTGCATCCTACATCTTATGGGACAATATTTTAATTTGTGCAATATATTGTACTCACTCCAAATGCTGATCAAAATCGTCTGATATCATTTCACCGAGAAATATTTTAGATATATTTGTTAGATATTTATAGCCTACATTTTTTGTATCTCGTTCTCTAGCTTTCCGAGAACCCTACTTCCCAAAGTTCCTTGCACATTTCCAGATTCCTCTGAAAAGTCTTTTATAATTTCTATAGTTTCGACAAGTGATGATCTAGACCTTTTTTCTAGAGCTAGTATTGAGTTTGTAATAAAACTATAATTTGATGTTGAATAAACTAACTGTTGAGCGACTGCATTATTTCTTAATAATTCCTGAGATCTCAAAACACATTGAGAAGTATCAAGAACATCTAAGATAATTCCTTTCAAATTATCAAAATATTCCTCCTAAGAAATAGCAGCATTCAACCAAGTTCTCCACCTGGTGATAATTGGTTGTGGTGGTAAAGGAATTCCTGGTAAGTTACCTCTATAAAGTTGCACCTCCAAAGGTGCTTTGATGCATTAGTTAATGAATCTTGGACGAAACGTGTAACAGTTAAATTATTTTTTTTGTCGAGTTGCTTTGAACCTATTAAAAATGATTTTCCTCGAGCTCATCATCAAATGCGTCATATATCGGCCACAGCCGTCAGTAGTTTCGTCAATGATAATGTAAAGATAATTATCTGCAACTAACTGTCTTGCAAACTGATTCAGCTGCACTTTTCCTGATTGTTAATTCATCGGGTATATTGAAATTGCAATAGTTTTGCAAAAATGATTTAAAATGTACGTTATTTAATTTTTTTAGTAGTATGATAGCAGCAACTAAAGCTTGTCAGAAATGTTCATTAAACAGACTCTGATCGCTCTTTTCAATGCCATTCCCAATAGACTCCCTTAGTGATATCTGAACAGAAACTGATTTCATTTTCCGCACTTTTGCGACATGCGAAGGAGTTCTGGCATGTTGATCGACTTGAAATTTCTTTTCGCATCTGATCTGCAATAAAAATATATTGCTTATATCAAGGTCAGACTGAAATGAGTGCCGATTTATCGGATTTGGATTTTTTCGTTAGGAATCATTTTAGAAAAAAAATAATAAGTTTGTATTTCACAAATTAAAAAAAATTTAATAATAAAATAAATGAATGTACTTACAATTTTGGAACAGGCCTTGCAGGATATACGATCGCCATTCATAAGGATTTCAGGGTAGGACTCAATTCATAATGAATTACACTTCGGCATTTTAAAAGTCACTAAAACCGGACACAAAACGAGAATTCTAGAATACTACAACTACTGTACACTATTTATCATATCGAACAATAATATACACTGATAAAAAGTTGTCAACATGGTTGTAACCTACCCTGGAATTTTCCCAATCTTCCCTTCCAAGAATATGCAAGTCGTAAATCGGTCCATGCCCGACCCATTCTTAGACTTTTCTGAGAATATGTGAATGGTGTAATCGTTCCGGGTAATTGTTCCTTTGTGAATAAAGTAACAAGTATATAGTATATATGAAATGCCTTACTAATAACTAATCAAGTTTGAAACAGCTGTGTGGAATTTTATGAAATAAAATATGTATCTATTATCCAATGTATCGAATATTCTATGAATTGAATAGTTATTCTATGAAATGATAGATATATCTACAATTTTATTCGTGTGGTATGTGAAATTAAACTCTTAAGAAATATTTGACATGTATAAAATAATAATAAGACGGAAGAGCAGAATTCAGCTAAAGAGGGCAGGTACGCAAAATCTTAGAGGATCAATGGATCAATATTGACAACATTAGAGAGAGGGAGAGGGAATAATATTCGAAACAGAAAATAAATATTTGAATAGAATCACCCATTACGTGATGAAAATCCATTATGAACTGAAATAAAATAATTATCAGAAGTTTAACTTATAATAGTTATTTTATCAACTTCAGAAAATATAATGTGCATCAATTGGTAATTTGAAGAATAACTAGAGTCATCTATTTTCTAATATTGACAATTGTAGATACGTATTTTCTCAAGGAGTCAGTCAAAGGATTCGTGCCGCCTCTTGATTTGTTCCTCATTCTGGAGAAGGAATTATTAATTGAAACTTAATTCTCGTTATCATAATAGTAACCTTCGGAGTAGAAAGAAAACTTAAAACTGTACGGGAACACAACAAGACTTCACCATATTCAAACTGACAATCATAATAGTGTTTATATTCTAAAAAACTATAATCGTGATTAAATTGACATGGTACGTGCACTTGAGTCAACAATTCTTCCAACCTCAGACTGACAAATTATTTGTTTGAGCTGTCAACAACACATATTTCCCTGTCAACCATAACCTATAACAATGACAATATGACAAAAACATTATTAGCTGGGAGGTGCACTGTTTAGGCCAATAAGTTTATTGGTTCCTTAGAGCCAAAAGTGGCGTCTTGGCGAATTTTTAATTATACTACTTTTTGGAACGCGCGGGGATGTAAGAATAGGCCGGAGATTCGACTCCTGTTATTTTGAACTTCTTGCATTGTCTGAAAGATTGATGTTTTCATAGTATGTAAAAAAAACGAACAACAAATAATCTCGGAAAAAACTAATTAATGAAAAAATGATTAATTATTTTTGATCAATCATGCACACGTATTAGAAATTGAAATTTTCGGAAAATTCTTCGAAAAAATTTCTACTATTCAAAATATCAGATAATCAATATGACAGTTCATAAATGGCGCAAACGTTTGAAATCGGGTATAGTTTGTGTACATTCATCTAGTATTTGAATAGTCAAATAGTATTTTTCCGCAGAGTGGAAGAGTGCGATCTACTGATAGAGACAGATAACACTATCAATATCTTATTTTTGTAAGATGAAGCTAAGATGATAATAAACTTAAAGATGCTCGTTACAACAGTTTCAAAACGGAATCGACACCGAATGAATATATTGAATTATGTGAATTGTTATATTGTGCAAGCAACAACAAAATTAGGTTATATCTAAAAAAAGCAGAAGTAAATTTTTGCCAACAATTTTCTTGCAAATCCATCTTCTACTAAAACGTTCTACACCAAACGCGAAACAGCAATAATTCAATCTACAGATTGAGTCAAAAATCGAACTGTGTATAGGATGAATGTGAAAGTATGAGAGAGCGAGACGCATCATAAAGTTAATAAGATAAACAGAAGAACTTGTGCTGTGCGCTAAGGCATTGCACAGGTTGAATTGTTAGTTAGTAAGAATTAGGGATGCTATTCAGCTATCTGTTGTTATTTACCAACTGTTGTTTGAAAGCAACTCCGTGACTGTATTTTGTCCATCTCTAGTGAATGTACTGGTATCTGTCGTTAGTTAAGGAATACTGGCATGCGTCTTATAAATCATCTTGTTTCAGGTTGAGGATACATGGTACTCTCATCTGCGTCAATTATTCATCGCACTCATTAACTTGCAATACATCGGGCTATTTAACTCAATCTGTACATCAAAACACATTTTTACCGTCTTCTATTTCCTTCCGCCCTCCGTTTTGTCCGGCATGTTGGATATTTATTTTCTACCTTCTGGTACAAATCTCTTATCCTCTGAAGTGTCCGTAGTCACATTTTGTCATTTTTGGGTACTAAAATAGGTAGAACAGTGTCAATTAGTCTGTATAATAGTAGATATAATTCCTTCAATTCCATTAAAGCACTAGCTACAGACGTGGGAACGAAGCCCAGAATTGTATTTCTGTATTAATTCTAACCTACTATTCGAATTAGCCAAGTACAAAATACCTGATAGTATATAACATCATACAGGAATTTCCTTCGTTTATTCTTGAATTATATGTTATATTTGCGATTTGAGTAAATCAATTCAATTCTAAATTTCGGATCATGTTTTATGATGTACACTGAAATATGCATGGCATGCAAAATATGGTTTCATTATTAGGTTTAATTGAGTATTTTATTTGTGATAGATACTGATTCTTGTTGATCTATAATGATATATTTCGTATGCATAAGTAGCAATAGCTTATTGGTATAGCTTCCGTCGGGTTTCTTGTAAGAAAAGTGAAACTGGTTGTAACTCTTTGTAGACATCATGGGTGTGGTTTTTACCATTTTAGAGTTCAAGGCTGACGAACTGGAACTAGATTGTCATGAAACGGTAGGAGGTATACACACATCTGTAATTGATCATTTATACTTCCTAATTTCCCTTTATCATAATACGCAATTATTCATGATATAATGTCCATGATAAATAGGTTTGTACCGATTACTTACTGTATAAGTTTATTGCAATGGAATATTCATCGATTGAAGTGAATATTCTTCCTCTATCTCTATCACTTCAATTCAAACTCGATTTCGCTCGAGTGTAATTTTCTTGTGTATTCAGGCAGAAATTCCAGAATATTCGAGATTTTTTAACATACGCTAGATACAATTTTTGATTAAGGAGATCTCTTCATCCTACGAATTCATATAGAGCTAATTACAGAGTCACATTTTCATTCTATATCATTGTTCGAAAGATTAAAAATATGTTTTCTTCATTATGATAGCTTGACCTTGAATTCTATCAGGATGAGTGCATCTTATTGGATTTGAGATAGGGCAAATTTAGACTATTTAAATTCTAACATCCCTACTCCGAATGCTACAAGTAGTAGGAATTGAAAACTCAACTAATGTCTCACTTTTCGTGAAAAGTTATATTAATAATTCATTTAGGTAGTGGGATTGGTGTTCCATGACATCAACCAAATGAGCATCAATTAATTATTCGATTCTTCAGTAGACTGATCATTATCTACATCATACTGGTTGCTACAAGTTTCTTAATCATTCTTGGGTTATTAAATTCAATTGCTATATTTCCAGTGGACAATTAAAAAAAATCTAATTCATTATTCAAAAAAAATATATATTTCAAAGTTGGCACATTAAGAGTAGAAGTAGAAATAAATAATTATTCACATAACATAACAAATCGTTGTAGGCAAGCTGAATCACGTCTATACTGGATAGCTTAGTGATAGTATGAAGGTCCATGAGTGGCGTAAGATACAGCCGGGGTAGCATATGCTACTGGTGCAGAAATTTTGGCAATTGCTGGAGCAGCATAAGAACCAGCATATGCTGGGGCTCCATATCCATGAGATAAAGCTGGTGCAGCATAACCATGAGCTAACGCTGGAGAAGCATAACCTACAGGTGATGCATATTTGACTACTGGGGCTACAGATTTAACACCAACTTCAGCGGGTACTTTGTGAACAACAGCATTGAAACCATTGTGATCATCAGCGGTGTATTCTACGATACGTTTAGTTCCATCGGATTCGATGAGGGAGTAACTTCCTTGAACGGCATCTCCACGACGAGTTTCTTGTTGAGTTTTGCTGTCACCGGTATGAGGGTCACTTACTGAGTATTCAAAATCGTAGTGTGCTGGTGCTTGAGGTTCCAAGACATGTGCTTCAGGGGCAGCATATGCATGTGCTACAGGGCCAGCATATGCTTGTGCTACAGGAGCAGCATATGCATGTGCTACAGGGGCAGCATAACCTGCATGAGCGTATGCTGGTGCTGCATATCCATGTGCTACTGGAGCCGAAAGACTGGAGTAGGAGACTGCAGGGGCAGCGGCGTAACCCAAAGGAACGCCTGCGCGGGCCAGGCTTAAGAGGGCGGAAAAGATCAAAACCTGTAAGAAAGATCATCATTAGAGTCTATGAAGAGCATCTCTACATCTAGAATCCAATGGTCGCTGTTAAATTATACTAGATAATTCTTCATTAAAATACACATAACACTTCTTATGGAATGTGAATTCGAGAGCATCGCGTCTCAGGAATCTCTCATTCGACGTTAAGGTAATATTACGACTCAGTTTTCTCTAGGTTTCCGCTTCATAAATTAAAAATATTAATGGTTTGATGCGGAGGACCAGATGTTATTATTAAGAGTTGAATTGACAACCAACTTTATCTCTACTCCATGTCCACGATCTGTTGGAAGTGACCCATTCCCAGCTTTGCATACCCCTTCGTATTCAGAGTATCTGTATCAACAACTAAATTTATAAGGTGAAGACAGGACAGGTCGATGCAATGAATGAAGATGTGGTGAAGATTCTGAAATGGGTATATCATAATCTAGTAGAGTTCAGTGCAACCAGAACTTGATTCGATATCTTCTCCAGAAAGGCGGATCCCATGAAATGATGATGTCAACTATGAAGTCTTCCGTATCCTATGCAGTCCTCCATAAGCATGCTTGGAATCACCACCAACAGCACCCTCTCGTGGGATGATGATGTGAGGTACACTGCTCCACAGAAACTTGGTTTTCTATTCCGTGTCAAGATCTACTTCACATCCCAACAGCTCCTCAGAATCTTCAGATCACAGATTCAACCTGTCCTTGAGTACTGCTCACAAGTTTTTGATTTAACTTCTGAATATACGCTGAAGCTCTTAGATTATATCCAGAAGAGAGCTATTCGTCTGATTGGAGTGATTACACTTGCAAATCCTTCGAGTCTACAGAACATCGTAGTCGATGCTCATCAAGAAGTCTTGTATGTCTTCCACCACGAGAGATTCCAGGCAGGCTGACTAGACCAGCTCAAGCTGGTCAACCCTACATCGTCAAACTTGATACCTGAAGTACTTCTTTCTATCAGCCTTCAATTCACTATCGATCAGCAAAGTTGTGGAACTCCTGGTGAGGTCTTTCCTGATGCATATAATCTCGAAACATTCAAGTAAATTCAAATGTGTATCTCCTTTCCCAATATTGCATCGCTGACGCATGCGTCTTCTATTGACACTATGGATTCTCCTCTCGGGTAGTCAAAGTATAAATAAGCCTTAAGAAAAAATTGCTAGACAAATTCTTAGTGTTGCCTGCGAAAGAAAGCGGAGGCAAAACCTACGGAGACCAACTAAAATATTTTGCATGAAGAATTAGCTGTAAATGGTTTTCCCTCAGATTTTTCTTTAGAAACATTGACTTCCCGGGACTTAAAATGTGTCAAAAAAAATATGTACAATAGAAGTTGCAAAACATTGTCAACTTTGCCTCGCTCTGCCAACGAAGTTCACTGTTACTTGCAAAAACATTCGTACAAAACGTCAAGAGAGGAGAATTTTCTTCTGGATAATGATTTCCGAAATGGAATTGTAAATTTTAGCTACCAAACAAATTTGGAATTCTTATGTAAGTCTAGTTTTATATACATGGAGGGCACATTCCAATACTGCACAACATTTTTCACTTCACTATTTACCATACATGGTAACATAACTGGACACTATATACCGCTAGTGTTTAACTTACTGAAAAACAAATCTGAAGAAACTTATAGACTTTGTTTGGAAAAAATGAGGCTTATTTGTTCTTTTAACAACTTAAGTTTTATTTTTGAGAAAGAAGTGGTTGATTTTGAAATTGTCATTCATAATGCAGTTCGTAAAATGTGGGAAAACGTTGCAGTTATTAGTTGCTGCTTCCATCTTCTCAGTCTTGGTGATGTGAAATACAAAAATTGCGGTTGAGTAGTGAATATAAAAGCAAAAATTGTGGAACTGGAAAGTGAGTTCGTTATAGTTTTGGTAAGGGATTATTAAATCCAAATCTAGTAAGCAATTTTTTTGTTTTTGAGTTACTTCAAGTGACGATGAGTTAACAGTGTTAACAGTGTTATTCGGTGGATTATTTTATATTTGGCAAAGACACTTTTACACCCCACATTTGGACTGAAGTTTCTTCAACTCCAAATAAAACCAGGAATGCTTGCGAGTCTCATTTAAATAACTCTTTGTATTATAGTTCACAGAATATTCTTATTTCATGGATGTTTTGTTCAAATTTAAAATAGAAGTGTACATTAAATGTAATATTGGAGCGCCTCCTTGTAAATCTATAAACTCGGCCACAATTTGAAGAAAATAATTTTTGCAAAAACTATTGTTAGATTTGGAACAACATATGATAACAACCTTCCAGTTTGTTAGTTATTTCAAATATATATGGACACTATCCATAAAATATGTACTATTATTATGTATGAATTATCTATGTTTTTCTTCCGAGTGTTAAATAAAATTTATGTATTTTAAGTACATTCTATTCTTGATCTATGTTACCCATTTTCTTATTACACTAATCCAGTGAATAGATAAGATAAAACCGACCTCATAATTTAATTTATCAATCATATTAACTTTTTTGTAAACGTAAAAATATTACTTGGACGCCTATGGTGGTAGAATTGTTGCATCAACAAGGTTTTCATTGTATTTTGGAGTTTTAAAATCAATAATTATCTTTGTGACGAATTTCGCAGTCCCAAAATCGGACGACAGAGTGCCATGTGACGAATATCGTACACGAATATTAGGTTTACCTGCTAAAGTGACGAATTTCGAATCGCTCATGAAAAGTGCCAAGCATCCGGAGAGCTCCATTTGCAAATGTACCCAGAGAATACCGTGTTGACGAACATTTTTAAGACTTCAAAACAATTTGTGAAATTATGGTTCCTTCAGTAAACAGAGACCAAAATGTTACCACAAATAAAATAATGAAATTAATACTATTGAAGTTCTTGGCAATGTTGCTATAATCTCAGATACGTCACAGTCATAATATAACTTTAGGTCATAACTAAATAGAGAATAGAGAAAGATATCGGACTACTTCAATCAATTCTTTGTGAGAAAGTGACACCATAATGCTTCTACAAGTTGGCAATATCTTTGATATTGAGCGAAATAGAAGGTATTGTCAAAATGGGCAATAATCGAAATTTGGCTATGGTGTCAAGACATTCGACAGAGAAAATTTATGAAGACCAGTGAGTTTGTCTCAAAAAAGCGGACGCGAATATGTGGTCGGTTTTTTCCAAGTTATTACTCGAATATTAACGGAAATACTCCATTCGGACAATCAATTTGGGACATCCCGTACATAGTCCTAAAGTTTTCAAACCTCGAATTTCGAATCCAATATTAAATCATTGATATTGGATACTGAAAATCCTGTTAGAAGATTTTTTTCCAATCCAATCTACATCAGAAACGCATGATGATTATGAAGAAGTTAGAAAAAAATCATTTATAAAATATTCGAAGATTTCGACATATTGGTTTACGAAAGGACCACGTGAAAAATATTTTTGCAAAAACAAATCAGTGCGAGATTATAATTCAGCTTTGTAGGTACAGCTTTTATTGATTTTCTCGTACTAATAATAAAGATGATCTTTGTATGGACCACCAAATACATGAATATTTAAAAATGTGAAAAAAGTCTGAATGGTACGAACCAATTTATCATACTCATCAAAGTGTTCGCTTTTTTTATTTACTTATTCTACTCTCGTAAAAATTGAATTGGCCTATTATGTATTTGATTTTTTGAAATTGGCAGGCTCAATATTTGGGCTTGTATTCATCAATGATTGAATTGTTTGTTCGCTGAAATAACATCACAAGCACTACTTGCTTAGACTATTTGCACAATCGATTTTACTGAAATTCAAGAAATGATTATTATATTCGGTAATAATAATTATTGCGTTAAATAACTATTCAGGTCACTATAGTCCCAGAGGGTCTCACAATAAGTAATTTTCGCTAAGACAAGGTATTGATTATAATTGAGATAAATGCAGAAACACTTACTTTGAATGCCATGATTCGGATGTGAGTACAAGTCTGTATAAACCCCTGTAATTGTAAACTATATATACATGGGTTTGTGGAGGTGCTTACGTCCCCGCCCGAGTCTACTTTAAAACTTTCACCTGATTGGTGGTGTTTACCCGGTGTTGGTAACACTGGTATTTCGCACCCGCCTGACTTTGGCATTCAACATGAGTCAAATATCTATTGTTTAAATTACGCAATTGTGTCTAGGAATTATCAATGAGTTCAATGTTAGCTGTGGTTGGTGAAGGTGAATCGAAAGTCCAATTAAAATCAAATTTCTCTAATTGGGGTCGATGTTAGTAACAATGCAATGATATATGAGCTGTTACGTTCACATATGATATCACTGATTGAACGAATCCTTTTCCTAATGCGTGACTATCCTACTTTATCATTCAATAGTTAAAGCAAAGAACGAACTGTTGGGAAATAATAATAATTGTTTAAGAATAGTCCACTGGAATTAGACATAAAAATCGTCTGGAACGTAAAAATGTTTAGCTGCATACAGACCTGTTTTTTCGGGAGCTTTCGACTTCTAGAACACTAATTTCAGAACCCGCAAACGAACGTAGGGCCGTTTTTTAAAATTTACTCAAAAAATTTGAATTTTGATGAAAACTATCAAGATAGCAAAGTTGTAGAGCTGAATTTTTTTTTGAAATTGCTCATTTTTACCGCCAGAACGCGGCCTTTTGACTGATTTTTCACATTTTCAGTGTGAAATAGTAATTTTGTGAAAATTATAAAGAGAGCAAAATTGTAGAACGGAAAATTTCCTATTTGTGTATTTTCCCTGTAAAAGCTTCGTGGCTATAAATAATCAGCTTTTTAAGCGATTTTTCACATTTTCATCTTTACTATTCTGATGATGTAGTAGAATAAGAGATTGAAGTTTGCCCTGATATTGATATGAATTTGCACTTGAAGCATCATCGTCGGAAGAAGTATATAGCGCAAGTAGTGACGACAATGAACATATGAATGTGAAAAGAGCAAAGACTGCATAAAAATGTGATTATCATCATTATTATGTACCATGCAAAAGTATTTCGTGGAAGTATGATTATTTAGTATGCTAATAAGAAATTATTATTTTGAAAAAAATATTTTTTGACTCACTAGAAAAATTCCTGATATAAGCTTGCTTGTATCTTTTCGCAAAAATTGATAATTAATACTCTGAATGAAAAAAAGAAGAAAGGAAAAAAAATCACGAAATTCAAAAAATTGTCTCAACGGAAGAATATATATGATCTATATATCATTGGTGACGTCTTCTAGAGGCTAAAATAAGTAATCCCAAATAGTTGCGAATGTTACTTTCTTCCAGTTTGCTCTGTTTACCAAAATTAATATTTCGTACTGATAATTTGAAAAATCTCTCCAAAAGCTGATTATCTATAATGGCGCACCTTAGATGGCGGAGAAAATACTCAATTTTGGGGAAAAAAATATCTATGTAACATTCGTTCTACAATTTCGTCTTCTGAGAATTTTCACCAAAACTAGTATTTCACACTGAAAATTAGTATTTCACACTTCAAATGTGAGATTTAATTTTTTCAACAAAATAGATATATGATAGTATCATCAGATGATCGCAATGTGAATAGGTACCCGACCTTCCAAATGGTTGCTAGTTTCAAAAGTTGAAACGTTCTGCATCAATCATCCATTCACTTAAGCTGCATATTTTCAAATTTTTCAAGTTTTGTTGAAGATGAGAGTCAAAGAAAATTATTACAATCAATACTAACAAAGGTTCAAATTAAATTCGTTAAATGCGCAAAAATGTTGAATGGGAATAGTCAGAATATTATCAGATATCATTCGATTGGGTAAAATTTCAATTAAATTCAACAAAAGTTTTGGTATATTATAACCTAGCAATGCGTTTGATATTTTATTGTGATGTAGGTTCATACGGCTTAGGAGGCAGTAGTATCGCATATGTTGATAATAAACCGTTTGCTCATGCTTCGCAGATTTTAACAACAACTGGAATGTCATATTCACAAATAGATAGGGAAACACTTGCAATAATATTTGGTGTTAGAAAATTCATTCATATTTGCACGCTATATACAGACCATTTACCACTATTAGCTATTTTTGGAAATAAAAAAGTATCCCACAAACTGCGGCTAGTAGAATGTAGCGTTTTGCAATAATCTTAGCCGCATATCAATATAATATCAAATATGTTGAAGCAAAACATAATGTAACAGATGATGCCCCATCGCGACCACTTCCATATGGTAAAACAAAAAAAAAACCTGACTTAGGCCATATTTTTCATGTTCATGTTTCTACCAATTAATTACAAAAGAATAAATACAAGGGGAACATCGAAAGACCCTATTATGAATCAAATCTGTAGAATAGAATATGATATAATTTGATTGAAAAAGTATACATACATATACTCAATCAACCAGAAATAACCCAACTTGCTACTAGTTATACAATTATGATAATTACAAGAATGAAATGACTCAAGTTGAGAGCAGCTCATGTATTTGTGCTTTCCATACAATTATCAAATGTTTGCATTTCTTAATAAATAAATGTATATTACCTATAAATGATTTGAGTTCCAATGTAACATATTGTACAATCTACTTAGGTAACATGAGTTTGAATTTTGACTAATAGTTTTATTACAATTTCATAATGAACATAGCGAGTTTGGTCTAGCTCTTGTATCGTACTTATGATGAAATGATGAAATGCTACTACTATTTCTATAATAATTTTTCAAAATTTCTGTAACACGTAATTTCCTTACGTTTAAAGATGAATGAATCAGATGAATAACTTATAGGTTTAAATGAAACAATTTTTATTATAATGTCCTGGCTTGTTAGAATTTTCAAAATATTTGTGTTAAATGTACCACCCCATTAAAGTATACCGTAAGTCAAGAGAGACTGTACGATAGCAGAATAAGCATTTCTAATCAATTGAGCAGTTGAAATCTTCCTCAATAGTTTAAGAAGATATATTATTTTTCCTAACTTTACATTTGAAGAAGCTATATGCCGGTACCCTCTTAGGTGGCTATCAACAGTTACACCAAGATATCTTATGTATTCTACTCTTGATACAGATTCATCACAAGTACAAAAGTCATCATACCTAATGAAGTAGTGTGCAAAGTTGATTGCGCAAAGAGGGATTGGGAATTTTTGTATGAGGCAAGCATACAAATTTTGACTTTCTTAAATTCAATTTTGAGAAATTGTAATCCAATCATGACCTTATTTTGTGAAGATGTTATGCATTATGAAGAGGGCATCAGAGTGCATATTAAACAAAGTAATTAAATCTTTGGACGACCGAAAATGAGACAAAAAAAAATTTAGATAGTTTCTTGAACTCTAAAAATCCAAGAAAGAGTTGCGCAGCCAGAAAAAAAAGAAAGGTATTATACAGAGGGCTTCAGGGTGCATATCAAACAGAATGATAAAATCGTTGGACGACCGAAAATAAGAAGAAGAAAAATGTAAATAGTTTCTTGAACTCTAAAAATCCAAGAAAGAGTTGCGCTGCCAAATATATAAAAAAGGCATTATGAAGAGAGCATCAGAGTGCGTATTAAACGAAGTGATAAGATCTTTGGACGACCGAGAATAAGAGAAAAAAAATTTTGATAGTTTCTTGAACTCTAAAAATCCAAGAAAGAGTTGCGCTGCCACAGAAAAAAGAGAGCATTCTAAAGAGGGCATCAGAGTGCATATTAAATAGAGTGACAAAATCTTTGAACGACCGAAAATGAGAGAAAAAAAAATTAAAATAATTTCTTGAACTCTAAAAATCCAAGAAAGAGTTTGCGCTGTCAGGAAAAATAAAAGACTCATTATAAAGAGGGCATCAGAGTGCATATTAAACGAAGTGACAAAATCTTTGGACGACCGAAAATAAGAGAAAAAAAAATTAAATAGTTTCTTGAACTCTAAAAATCCAAGAAAGAGTTGCGCTGCCAGGAAAATAAGAAAGGCATTATAAAGAAGGCATCAGAGTGCATATTAAATAGTGACAAAATCTTCGGACGACCGAAAATAAGAGAAAAAAATCGGTTGTCTGTAAAGTCGGTTTACTGACGATAGTTGAACGTGACAACGCCATAAGAAAATACTGATGGAATGGTTTCATTTTTCAAAAGAAAACTTTAATTTTATTTGTTTGATGGATATTTTCTATGGATATAGAGGAGGAGGTAAATGGAAATCACAATTGAATTGAGCAAGTTACATTTATTTGTACGCATAAATAAAATTATGTCAATTTAGCTTTTAAAAAACCCGCCTCAATGTGTTCGATATAGGAGAAAATTGTTCCCTTTGACGGCTGGCTGGTCCTACCTGTCATTTCAGACACGTTGTTATGATATGTGGAAGATTTAACATTTATGTTTCAATTTTTTGAAATCATAACTACGCTCGATAATTATTTCGATCGAATAGTAAAGCAATTGATTTTTCACTCATCGTGAAACAATTCTGTTATCTTATTGTTATAGTTTTGGCAATTATAGCATAACCTACAATCGCTGCACTAGCGGACCGATTCTATTTATTTTAATGATGAAAGCACGAATATTCGACAATATATCACTGAACATATATTTAATATTGAAAAAATCATTACCTTTATCGCCGCAATTATCGTTGCTATGAACAATCGACACCACATTCACTTTTCACTGCACTTACGAAAACATGTTAATGTATTATTGTATAGCAGCTGTCCACGCACATCGCATCGGTCACTGAAGTAGAAGGGCTCGCTTGCACTTCAAGCCTTAAATGGAACGCCTCAAAGTGAGGTGACGCACAGCCGGTCAGAGCGAGGTAACGGCAAATGAGTCATGTTTTCTCGTGCGTGCAGCCGACTCCAGCGAATTATAAGACGTTGTCACGTCAAAAAAAATTAAATATGAAGTTTTTTGATGCTATTCACAGTTCGCGAGTAATATGGTGTTGTTATGCCAAGTTGACTGCTTTCGTGCACCTCAGATGTACCGTTTCCGAACTAACGCTACGACAGTCGTCTTATTCAGCATACCTTTCTTTCTTTGATCGCTACTGTATGATTTCTTGTTACTCGTTTCAAATGATTTTTCTTATGTTCATAATGTTGTTACTAATTTATTCAATTTGATACAATTAGATACTTTTTCATCTCTCAATCTAAACTATAAATAACTTGGCGTCACGCTTACATTCTTCTTCTGCTCAGTGCTATTAACCTTCGATGACCTTAGCCAATTCGAGTGGACTGTAAATAATTTATATGAGCATAGAGCTCATAGAAGATTGGACATGCCGCCTATCTTGAAAGTGTGAGGTCCTTTAATAAAACTAAAAACTACTCAAGAAAGGTGCGCTCAGTGCACAAAATAGCAAAATATACATTGATCATCACAAATAGGGAGGAGACCCATTTTATGTAATGCGCGCACTGTAGTTCCAGACTGAGTACGAACAGTAACTGTTCTAATTATACCATCACTGCTCTTGTGGAGTGTAATAATTCTGCCCAATTTCCAATACAAAGGTGGGATTTTTGTCGTCGATTAAAAGAACCATAGCGTTTTCTTGTATCGAATCTGGAGAATTTTCATGCCAACGGGAACGGTGTTGAAGATTGTAGAGGTACTCTCGTGTCCAGCGTTTCCAAAATAATTGAACAGCTTGTTGAAGAGCTTTATTTTGTTTGACGCGATTTTCAGGTATACTAGTGATGTCTGCTTGAGGTAATGTGGTCAGTGGTTGACCAATAAGGAAGTGGCCAGGAGTTGATGTAGATAAATCTTGGGGATCACTGAAGATAGGATATAGAGGTGTATAATTCATTATTGCTTCTATTTGGGTGAATATCGTATACAAATCTTCGAATGTTAATGTAAGTTTACCTACAACTCGATTGAGATGGTACTTAGCTTGCCAAACCGCAGCTTCCCATAATCCACCTCGATGAGGTGAATAAGGAGGAGCGAATCTCCATTCGAGGTTATTCTTTAGAAAGGAATCAATTACCGCACTATCATTGAAAAATGTCTCTATTGCGCAATATAGCGCTTTGATCTCTTTACTAGCGCCAACGAAATTAGTTCCATTGTCGCTGTAAATACGTCTGCATAAACCGCGGCGTGCTATGAACCGTTTTAACGAATTAAGGAATGCTGATGTACTAAGGTCGTTTACAAGTTCTAGGTGAATGGCCTTAGTTGAGAAACAGTCAAACAAGCAAAGCTTAACCTTGATGATTGAACGATTTCGCAACTTTCCTTCCTTAATGTTGAAAAGACCTGCAAAGTCTACCCCAACTATAAAAAAAGGGCGATTTGGTGTGACCCGATCGATGGGTAGGTCTGCCATTTTGAGTTTAATTGTTCTAGAATTCACCCTAAAACACGTTATGCATTTTGTGAGAATGATTCGAATGGAAGATCTTCCATTTAAGATCCAGTATCGTTGCCGCGTGGAAGCTAAAATCGTTTGAGATCCTGCATGTGAGTGTCGATGATGCTCATGAAGAATGATTAACCGTGTTAATGCATGATGCTGTCTAAGGATTAGTTGGTGTTGTGCATCATGAGGAAGATCTGATTGGAATAATCTACCACCTACGCGTAGGAAACCTTGGCTATCGATAAAAGGATCCAAATTTCTAAGGCGAAACCCGATTGGTAACGGATTCGTTTTTTGAAGGCATCTAATATCAACATGAAATGACTCATTCTAAGGTAAGGAGTTATGAAGCTCTACTAGAGACAGTTGTGGGGTATTTATTATCTGACATTTCCTTGCATTGTTTATAAAGCGGTAGCAAAATGCTAATATCGTTGAAGTTTATACAAAGTGGAAAATTTTGAGAATAACTAACTGCAGCTGATTCACTGTGCTAACAAGAATTATTTGCGATTTGCGTTTCTCCAGATCGGTGGCAGTTAATTCTATGTTCTTGGGCCAGAAGCCTCCATCTTGACGGAGCCACAGTGGTCCATTCCATCACAAGGTATCCTCAATGAGATCAGATGCCTCTGAACCACGAGATGCTATATCCGCTGGATTGAATCTCGAGGGCACATAGCGCCACTCGACTTCACGCGATAAGTTTTGAATTTCGCTACATTATCTGAAATAAAAGCCTAATTAATAGTGCTTCCCATTTGAACACGTTGGCTTCTATTTAACAAATAACTTTTGAGCCATTTCAAAACATTTCCGCTTAACCCAAATTTTTATTTTTTACTCAGTCATACATCCTGGTTAACGATGACAAACGCTTTCTCAAGATCTAAAAATTCAACTAAGAATGGAGCAGATTTGTCAATATTGGAATAAGCTTCCGAACTGAAGGATGTTCCGAACTGAAGGATGAAGGGTGAGTCCAAACTCGGACAAAATTAATTTTTTTCAATTATATTGTTGATAGATTTTGATAAATTGTGAGTAGGAGTTCCAATAAAACTTACAACAGGTCTTAAAGGTATATCACTTTTACGTAGTTTTGGAAGCCCCTCAGATATAAAGTGCTTGCTCATTATGGCAAATTAATTTATTCTTCAATTCAGTTATCAGGCAATGCAAATTTCGAACCTAAGCTTAACGTGTGCTACACCTCATCCAAAATATTCGTGTCTGTAAGGGTTTTTACTCATGAGGAAATCTGAAACAAGACCTATATCTAATTGTAGTGAAGGTGAAATAATAATAGAAAAGTGAGAATAACTCTTCCATTAATGTAACTACTAAGTTTGGTGTAATTTTTCACATGAAGACTAACTGTGATTTTATGCATTTAACGAATGTTCTTGCTGGAGCATCACATATGAAATTGTAGATTTTTACTTCATAAACTATATTGTGGAATGTTATACCATTAAGAACTAAAGGTGTTATATCTCTTATAAATTCTTGTAGAAATAAGTGGAGAGGTTTTGGTTCAGATGTTCCACAAGAAATTACTATCACAAGAGGTCTACAAATATTTTTTATCAGCCCCAATATTGGCCTAAATCGCTTGGTGGAACTATGAAACAATGGTAAATCATCTTTATCGATAGAAAACTCCGAAGAAGAGGCAATATTCTTACATTCAGACAATATATCAGATGATGTGGCCTCTAGGTTGAAATTGTCATAATCCCCATTACATAACTGTTCCACATTTATTGTTCTCGGAATTTTAAGTGAAGTTCGACAGTCTAAGGGCAAATTTGTATAGTAGGGTTTTAGTATATGTAGTGCTATATTTTCAGTAGTAAGCCAATGTATGAACTCACGATACGTAGAGGTTACTAATATCATAACTAGCTTCAATATATTCAGAAACTTATAATATTTGTGAACCTCCAAATTCTTCATTATTTTCAACATAGTAGTCATCAACATGTAGCACATTAAAGTTGTCAGAATTAATTTCCAGTGTGTTATCACTGATTATTTCGTGAGTTACGTCTTCTGAATTAGAGATGGTACTGATATCGGAAAATTTTGTCTCTGTTTCCTCATTTTCTGTACTATAAAAAATATTCTTCATGTCTGTGGTAACATGTTCAGAAGCTCGTCGATAATTCTGTATCTTTCCTACTTTATTGAACATTTTGTGACCTCAATTAAGGGTTACATATCATATTGTTGTTAAATCAGCAACTTATCACATTCAATTAACTTATTAAATTTTCCTAATTCCCAAAGCTGTTCACACTTGTGACAGTCCTAAATCCGGGCTAGTACGGAGAGTGTGGAGGGTGTGCCGGGTATTCCCAAAAACCGATAGTTTTATGTACTGCACCAGAAAAGGGGGCGCCAGAAGTTTCATATTTGTCTGACACTTTCGTTATACCAAAAATTTCAAATAGCTTCAATACGGGAAATATGACTTCTAGATAATTAATCAGACACTCTAAATTGAAAAATATATAATAGCTCTATTAAACATGACTATATAAGAAAAGAGAAGAAAAATTCACAATTCATATGAAATATGATAAGAGAATCATGGATTCAAAGTTATTGTAAAACATCCAAATATTATTCTAATCCTTGCCAGAGGAGACGGAAATTGCCAGCAATTTCCTTTACATGTACTTCAGAACAGTTCTTATAGTCTGCATCACTAATGCTCAGATAATATTACTTTCAATTAACTGGTGAAGCCATATTCCGAAATTTTAACGATAAAGATCTCACTTAAAAATTGAGATAAGTTAAATGATAGTAAATAAATAATGAAATAGTTAGAATTAACTTAGGTATAGCTCACGATGAGCCTATATGTAGGTTTCCCATTCGTCAAGCAGGTATTCTATAAACAATGAGTTCATTTGCACAAATTCTTCAGCCAAGTTCAGGTTATAACATTATTCGGTCCCTATTCTGAGTTGTGTCTGGTTTCAACGCAAGGTCCTTTTGGGTGGTGAAAACAGACACTCTCGGTATATACAACGGATCGAAGAGCCACTCAAAGACAACAAATAAAACAAGTTGAATAACCAGGTTGACGAATCTAGTTAATGAAATTAATTTTTGTTCGAAAAAAAAGAAGAGAAAAAGAAGAAAGAAAGAAGCCTGGAAAGGAATATTGTTGTGTCAGTCTTATTCTCCTTGAATTATGTTTTTTTTTTGGTTGGGAAATGGTTGAAACCCCTTATGGGCACCTTATGGTCCTGTAACATCCCATAAGGTAGTGTGGGAGTCCCTGAGTCCCGAATTTAATCACCTCAGATATAGCCACCAAACACTCCGCCTTGTGTGGTAGGCTCGACCTGCAACCAAGGCAGTCTCGATGACACATGGGCTTGACAGTTTGCCGACCACTTTCTCGGGTCATCGGGAAAATTCCGTAGATGCTAGATTCGAACTTGCGATCAGCAGCCACAGTGATTAGAAGATCGATGCTTCTACCACTGAGCTACCTGGCCAATTATGAGGTCTAAGTAATTTGTGTGAGTTGTTAGATGGCTTCCAACGTGGAGTTGTGGTTAAGATATATCTTTCCGACTAAGTCGGGTTTTGTGGAAGGTATTCCCAAATACACAATTCCAATAATCACCAAATGTTCTTCTATAAACCAACTACCAGATGAGGGATTATCAAATCTTCCGATCGTTGTCCAATTAAGAGATAATATCCTCTACGAGGTGCACTTTATCTCGTCAACCAACAAGTCCGGAACTTTCCTCACCGGAAATTTTAACTAACTCCCATACTTCATAGAAAAATTCACCACCACGAAACATCATTGTAGGTTACAAGAACTAGTAGCACAGAGTACTGAGTTCGAGAGAATACACGTTCGAATTCTTTCCTATATTTTGTGTATCAATGGAAGCGATTTCCGGTCATACCTTTCCGTGATGAGTCTCCATGTCAAGATTTTCACGACCCACAGAACATTCGGTTTTACCCAATGCTCTGTATTCGAAAATTCGCTGATCTATAATAATTCAGACTGACAGAACTAACCTTCACCCAAGCGACATTGGGAACATGAGTGAGAGAAGGTGCCGTTTATTCACAATGACTCAATTAAATCTTGATTATATCTGACTATCCGACCAACAACTTCAATTTCACATGAAATGCAGTTTAGATACATTGAGTGAATTAAGCCTCTATCTTCTATCTTAGAGTATTCGAAAACAAACGTTGTTATTGTTGTACCCTCGGTATATGAAAATCAAATTGTTTAAAAGATGTTATACAATTGATGATATCTCGATAGATAATTACATAGCCACATATCGGAATAATAAATAAGGAAATTTCATAAGCCAGAAGATACAAGTAGTTCAACTTGCTAGTACTGAAAGTTACGATGTCCAAAATAAAAGGTTACAATTTTCACAGTGAATTATTTGTAAGTATCGATAAAAATTCCACGAAAAACAAAATAAATCAACACATGCAAAATAAATGATAAGCCACTTCTGTTAATGGCAGCAACCTGTTCTATAAATCTCGATCAGAGCAGGAAAAACATGAAAACTTAGAACACTTATCTTTTGATTTTCGAAATTTCCAATAGCCGTTCTTTTGGGCCTTCTTCTTCCTTTGAGGGGCATGCTTTAACCATACTTTAACCGCCTTCCCGATTTCATAATCTGACTCAAAAATATTCTTATAGGAAATCATCCTACCGCATCAGGGAGAGTTCCTTGTTTTGCTATAGCCCGTCTCAGCTTTTTGAATCTCCACCACCCAGAATTGCTGCACCCATCCTCCTCATTGTGGAGGAGGTCGAGAATTTCCAGAAGGGTGTGTATGAGTCACCGCATCCAATTCACCTAGACACCACAGCCCTCGCCCACTTCCAATCCCTTTGACGCTGAACATGAAATTCCGCGAACATGAATGTGAGAGGCAGGATGAGGTCCGACATGCTTTCATCGGTACCGAAAACTTTGCTGCTCCCCGCTCTGATGGCATTAACTTATGGTGATGGAAAAACTTTCTTCCCACTCACTACGGTCTCTTGACTCTTGGCTCAAGGAGAAAAGGCGAATTCCAAGCTGGGCTGTCAAGGGATACACCGTTCTGCTCCCAAAGAATGGAGACTTTTCTGATTCCAAGATTTACCTGCCGAACACTTGTTTTAACACCTGCTATAAGTTATTTTCACGTATCTTGTCAGCTAGGTTGTTGAATACAATCGCTCCGGTAATTAATCAATTAACGGTGAGTAGGACAAAGAAACACATGTAGGATTACCGAGACAATCTGGTGATAGAGAGATCTGTCACTCAAGACTATGTGATCACAACCGCAACTCTTCCATGGCCTGGATTGACTACCTCAAAACATTTGGTTGATGAGCTGCATAGACTCGACAAAAACATCGTAAAAATAATGCATATACATCACAGTTTTCACCCTTGGTTCTCCGTTTTTTTTATTTGTCTCCTATGTCACCGGGGAGGTAGGGGAGCTTAGCTTGTGAAGTTCTTAGTAACGCAAAATGACAGATCTACTGAAATTACCTGTTTCCGACCATCAGGTTCATACAAGCAAATAGGCCTGACGTTGTTCCTCGATAAACAAACAGAGACTATGTATGCCATAGAATTCTCTGCTCCGGACAAAGAAGAACACAGTCTTGAAAAAAGATTAAAAATGGACGAAGTATCAAGACCTCATGTTCGAGCTCCGCACGCTATACTCAGTCCTCAAGGTCGTATAAGTGGTTCTGATCATCGGTGTCTTGGGGGAAATTTGGTCTTCGCTGCGTTCCAACTTAAGGACCATTCCGGCGAAGGTTCCGATCAACAAACTTTTTCAAATACTGGGAACATATTTGTTTCAGTATCACAAACAAACTCCTTATACTCTTGAACCAGTATACATTATTTAATCACCATAATTGAACCGCAGTGTATATTTCGTGTGTTCTACTTTCCGATGCAGTAGTGAACTTGAAATGTATACAGCTTACGTTATAATTCAATAGACCAATGACTAGTCTCACTTTCGTTTTCACCTTGTTATGAGATTCTCATTAGTTCTCAAGTCACTAACAAATGAATGAATAATTGATTGAAATAACCGAAATAAGACACGAGAGACGGAACTAGTTTTCACGGAATCAATGATCAATATGTTTTTCGATAGGTTAAATTGGATTTCTTTATTGCAAGTACTCAGAAAATGTGAGGATGGATGGATAATATCCACTGAACTGGATGAATTAATCAACAAAAGTAATAATGGTCATCCCAATATTCTGATTATTATTACACCTCTTGCATTTTATACCTGCAGGTCGAAACAAGTGTGTCAATAAACTTTTCTAATTAAATTATCGAGTCTTATTCTAAACCTAGGTACCAACAAAAGTTTCTCGTCATCCAGTTATCTTGAGGATATTCATCAAAATTATACTCAATAATAATGATACTTTCGCGATAGCTGTACTTTTACACTTCAGTGATTATCTTAGGATAGATGGTTATTGAAATTTTACCTAATTGTGTTTTGCCCAACGAAGGATTGAATGATAAACTAGTAGAAAACGTGACATCTAATTTAATTTAACAATAGAGAATTATTGAGAATTTGTTGATCGTTCAAAATGATATCGGACTTCTTATACTTATTAATCTCTAGAGTCCAGCAAATTTTATTTATTACTTTCATTCAAAAGGTGTAATGTAATAATTAATGATTTCCTTAATTAAGCGGATTAAAAAATTCTTCCTGTCTGACCAATATGTATCTTAGGGTAAGACCCAAACGTTTTCAAGATGATTATTTATGATGTAGTTTTCTAGTCGCATTAATCAATTGTAGCGGTGTAAACTATTTTATAGTTTATAAATGTTTTGTTAAAATGAAAATGTCACCATTGCATGCATATAAAATCAATTCTTAGTTTCAGGATTTGATCAGAAAACTTTTGGAGTACAGTAGCAATTTTCGTTATCTTCATATTTTACAGGAAAAAAAAAAGGATGATAAAATATATATACATAATAAAGACATAATCAATCATATGCGTACAATAAAGAATGAGTGACTGTTGTGTCAACTACCTACAAATTTGGGAAATTATCACCTTTACTCACACCAAAATGTATGTGCTGAATATTACAGAAATTGTGCAGTCTATATCATCATGAAAGAAATGTATCGTGCTGCGTCAGAACGTTTTGCAAAATAAATAATAGAGTCACTGACAATTGATTCGTGAATGAAAACTGAGAACGTATGATGTAGTGTTCAAGTCTTATTAATCAATTATCATAATCAGAAAATATAATCATACTGATGGCACATCCTATCTAATAATAAGTAAACATTTTCACAAATCAACACTCTTGCACTACCAGTATTTAGTGGTAGTATGTAGGTGCGTGAGCAGCGTAGGAAACACCTGGAGAGGTATCCGCTACTGGTGCAGCAACTTTAGCAATTGCTGAGGCAGCATATTATGGGCGTAAGCTGAGGCACCATAACCATGAGATAAAGCAGAAACAGCATAACCAAAATAATCATGAGTTAAGACTGGTGAAGCATGATCATGACATACAGGTGATGCATATCTAATTACTGGGGCCCGAACTTGACAGCTACGGCAGCAGTTTCTTTGTGAACAATGGCATTGAATCCGTGGTGAGCATCAGCCGTGTACAATATGTTCCGTACCATAGGATTCAAGGGAAGGAGATTTCGTTCCTTGAACGAAATCTCCATTGCAGGATCCTTGTTGAGTTTCGCTATCTCTGGTATTAGGGTCATTTACGGAGTATCAAAAATCATAGTGTGCAGGGGTTTGAGGTTCAACGACAACAGTATTGGCTGATGGACTCACACTTATACTTGGAGTGGCGTAAGATAGAGCTGAGGCACCATAAGAAATAGAGGATGAGCGGCATAAGTGTGAGCGATGGGTACGTATGCAGCAGGAGCAACTTAATAATCACCCTTATCCACTATGAATACTGTTAAAGTACTTTTGGCTACCAAGTAGCCATCATCAGAGTAAACTAAATTATGAATCAAAATGTGCCTGCTTACATACAATTGAAGGATGATAATGCAAACTAGGGGTTACCCTCACCTGGAGATAAATCGGAATTTAATGAATTGCTTTCTGGTTTACCCATTTTCATCCCTCCTAAATATCCTAGACATCCGTACTTTGTTTTGAGAGTGATAAACTTTTTTGAGGAATGGTGTAACCTGGATTTGAAATATGTTCGAATAAAGCTGATTTTTCATCATTATTTTCCTTTATATGTGCAAAATGTTGCCTCTTATATGACCCACATAACATTTTGAACATGACTCATATGATTCTGTAATTCCCGGATTTGTAGATGTCGGAAACTTTAACTAAGGTTTTCTGACCTTGCTTTTGCATCTGTAACGGAAGTTATATTCTAATTATATATAAAAATTCTCGGGAAATAGGTCACAATAACACTTTGTTTTAAATATTCGTCTTTACGTACGTTTCGGTCTCACGACCATCATCAGAAGACTCACTATGTCTAAAAAGGGGGTTTATTAAAACTAATTATAGCACAAGCGTCCAAATCGCACAATTTAACTTCAATCAAAAGAGCCCACGCCGTCGAAACGAACAGAACCACGAATAATCGAAATTGTATCGTCAGAATTAAAGTATAAAAAATTTTTTTGTAGTAAGAATCCGCTATTCAGTAATATTATTAAAATATATGAGTGCATATTGATTGGTATTCTCACAACAAATGAGAAGAACGAAGTTATTTGTCAAGTATCTACTTTCGAAACCAGATGTGTAGGATTTATGAGTAGGTACTTAAGAAATGTTACAGACCTGTACTGGGAAATTACTATTACGAATTCTTCCTAAAAACATTTTCAATACTTATAAAGACGTATGTAAGAATTTGCAAGAGATTATTTAATCAAATTAGTATAAATATGACTTAGATTTTGTGTGTCTACCCTATGATTTACAGATTTGGGGTCCCGTTTTATGTGAATCATCTCCAGGATAGATCTTTTATAATAATTGGTTTCCTTAGTTAAGATATTAACATTTTTGTAATCAAATTGATGGTTATAATCAAAGCAATGCTTAGCAAGGGCGGTGGAATTTTCTAAGTTGTTATTTCTTGTGCTATATTTATGGCCGTACATTCTTTTTTGTAAATATTGTTTAGAGATTCCAGTATAGGTTCCATCACAATCTAAACAATTCAATTTATACACTGTGTGGGTTTGTTTATCTTTGGGTATTGAAGGTTTTAGATTTGAGAAATATTTTCCAACACAGTTAGTAGGTTTATGCGCAACATTTATATCATACTTTTTCAAACATTTTTTGATTTTCTCTGAGGTCTCCGGAATGTAAGGTAGAGTTATAAAATTGTCTGTATTACCTTTTATGTTATTTTTATTAGACGAACCATTAAGATTAAGTTATATTCTAAGAAAACATCGTCGTATTATAAACATTAAAAGAATCATCATATATCTATATAGTGCTGACTTGCAATGTATACGTGAGGTTACACATTCATAATCTGCTGTATTCATATCAGTTCTGACATGATATTCTTATAATTAACATCTCAGTGTATTGTATGATATATTTTATTCAATAAAATCAACTTTTTCCTAAGTCGAAATACGACTTATATAATTGGCGCTGCGAACAGGATTGCTACGAAGAATCCGACGTGGATAACTTTTCTGTTTCAACAGTTTAGTGGCAATTTGAACGATAAACGTTTCTTCACTTCCTTCAGCGAAAGTGTTGTAACCGGCATATCATCTCCAGTCCAGAGGCCTTCCAGTTCGAGTTCGATGTATACCAGAATCGTACTGTAAGCTCTCCATTTTATTTTTCATATGTCAGACTCCTCTAGATCCTCTCAATCCTCTTGTGAAGACAATCTAGAGGTTATCGATCAACTAACCGATAGGTTAAATAATTTCTCTCTTGCATCGAGCAATAGTGATATTACAAAAAATAATTCTAACATTACCTTTGAATCTATTCAAGTAGAACAAAATTCATACAAGATGACCGAAGTATCAAATTTCACCAAAGTACATGCCGAAACAATTCCAGAATTTGATGGCAATGTAAACGAACTCTTTTCAGAGAGTATCGATAGTATAGTTACGCATTTCCTTGATCAACAAAACGTAAATAATTTTCAGAACATAATCATTTTTCGCACTAATGCGAAAGGAATGAAACGTGTCTATCTCTAGACTTGAATAACCTAGGGCAGTTGCAACATGAAACCCCTTATCAGTTTCATGACCGTGTGAGAAAGATGTTAAACACCATTCCCAACTATCTTGCTATTCACGAAAACGATATAAATATACGCAAATTTAAATTAAATAAGTATAAAAATCAAGCCCTTGAAGTATTTTTAGCAGGTTTACGAAAACCGGAATTATGGTACCTACAAAGGAACCAAAAACAATGTTAGAAGCAATAAATTTCATTAGAAATGAAGATAACATTAAATATATTCAAAATTCACATTCAAATAATATTCAACAACCCGTTAATATGCATTCACAAAAGAAAAATATTTCTCATCAACTACACCAAAATCATTCGTCACGAAACAATTTTTCGAACAATTTCACACAACAATACTCTCAGCCCTCTACCTCTAACAATATGTTCCACCAAAATTAGACCATCTTTTCCTACTGGTCCAGTATATATTCAACCAACACAGAGACACACACCACAGAAATTCTTTACGAACCAACAAGTATTCGGTAAACCACCGAGACCAACAAATGTTTTCAAGCCCAAACCAAACGGAACGTTCCCATATAGACCAACACCCATGAGCATGACTACAAAGAATACGGGATTAAAACCACAATCTGTAACCAAACAAAATTGGCATGCTGAGGAATTGTTTAATACAGAACAAGTAGAATTTTCAGATGAGAACTATACAGAGTGTTCTCCCGATACTGAGGCAGAGTATCCTCAGGAATACGAAAATAATTATGAATATGAATTCCTTGAAGAAGAATTTCAGGATTTTCACGAAAACACGTCTCAAGATCCGAAACCATAGTAGAATTTAATAATTCCTTTGACAAACGACAACTACCGTATATTGACATACACAATCCGCCGTTGAAATTATTGATTGATACTGGTGCAACGAAATCTTTTTCAGACCCCGAAATCGTGAACAAATATTTTAATAAATATAAAACTCATGAGCTGTTTGTCGTTTCGACCTCTTTCGCTTCCTCTAAGCACGACACGTCTATCACAAGACCAGCGTTTAAAGAGTTCAAGCAAAACATCGATCTAAAATTTTATTCCTATAAATTCCATGATATTTTTGATGGACTAATCGGAATCGATCTTATCCAATCTTTGAACGCACAATTAGATTTTGCAAATTCACAAGTTATAACTCCAAATACCAAAATACCTATTAAGTACTTTGATTCCAACCCAAAATTATTCATAGAAAAGACAAACGAAACGTTTGATGGAAATCAAAATAATAACAACGAAAGTAATCAAGACGACACACATTCCGTCGCAGGTAATATAGACGAAACCCCCGATCTAAATGACGTCGAAAATAAAGATGATAACGGTGATAATAATACTGTTCACATTAGTCTTGAAAACCCAATTCTTGAAATACCAATATCAGAAACAGCAATTAATAATTCCTCATATCAGATATTTTTAAGAGTCGTTTTACATTCACCACGATTACCAATACTTACCAGACCTTTTCGAAAATAGAACTAGGACCACTGTACACGTTTCTGAAAACAACTTCGAACATGAAATGATAGACATATTCATCAGTTACTGAAAGAACAACGAGAAATCCGGCAAATAACCCCCAAAGACATGCCAGAAAATTTAACCCATTATTGGACTTCTCCATTATACATCATTTTATTCACTATCATAATATTTGGCCTATTCCGGTTAATTAAAAACAAACTAACAAAATCCGAGAAATCATCTCCAAGAGATCACCGGATAGAAACCGTCAAGGAAACTATAGTTCAACCAGTACAACCAACTATCGAAGACGAAGATGAATAATCAATCAATCCATTCACCCACCGTATTGATTTCTCTGAGAAGGGAGGAGTTATAGTCTAAGAAAACATCGTCGTATTATAAACATTAATAGAATCATCATATATCTATATAGTGCTGACTTGCAATATATACGTGAGATTACACATTCATAATCTGCTGTATTCATATCAGTTCTGACATGATATTCTTATAATTAACATCTCAGTATATTGTATGATATATTTTATTCAATGAAATCAAATTTTTCCTAAGTCGAAATACGACTTATATAATTCGGATTGTATCGCAAATTTAGAGAACAAATCATGGAATTTAGTAATAACTGAAGCATAAGTGGAACTTTTGGAATATGTTGAACTATTTGAAGGAACATTGTTATATGATAAACTTTCATCAATGTTTCAATAGAAGTAAATGTTTATAATTGACCTAATTCGAATTACTCTTCTTTTTTATACTATAACGTGCCCTTGCCGCATTTCGGTAAATTGCTTACTGCGGTAAGCTTCGAATCCTCGGGCGCCAGATTTTTCCCAAAGGTTAACTCCTTTTTGAAGACTTCTGCTAGGATCTTCACCACAAGGCTTGTCACTATGCTATCTATAGATAGTCTTGTCCCTAGGGTAGCTACAGTGAAGTATAACCAGAGTCCAATGGGCAGAAAACAGTATCGAAATTGTAGGCTTTAATTACAATTGATACCTGGTTATAACTTAGCTCGTTAAAGATGGAGCAGAAATAATTCAATAAATCGGGGAATTCCAAATAATAAAATATATAATAAATATAACAAGTACACTTTCAGAATAATCAATTTAAATGCAATTGAACGGAATTATTTCACAAAATTACACCCAGACGGAAAATGTAATGAAGCTCAAACGGTAAATGAAAACTCTTTCAAGAAGTCAACTCTACGATAAGTTCGGTCGCTAAATGTAATTCAGCAGTACGGGATCGGTTGATGAATGATTCAGAATGATCAATTTGCGAAAAAGTACGAATCAAACGGGTCTCAGCGTAATGAGAGGTATGCGGTAAATTTTAGATAGCCATATTACTTGAAATGTTGTTAAAACGCACTACGATATATCAAACGGTTTAAATACGGTCGGTTCGGATTCGGAAGATATATCGTAATGCCCGGATATAAAATATTAAGCCATTTACCTTATACGAAATTTCACTTAAACGGAACACTATTGTTAATTCACTTTTTCAAATCTGACTTGAACTCGGATAATAATTATTTCACTTTGATTCTAATCATACTTCAGAAGTACTAATTTATACTTGAAATTCAAATAAACACAAGAGAGTAACTGCACTGATCGAAATTCAAAAACACAAGAGAGCGATCTTTCGGCTGTCACGGCTTTTATATGTTTTTCGAGGTTCTGGACAGGTCTGCTCCACCAAATCCTTATTTTTGTGCCAATAGTTTTTACTTATGCCCCGAACAATGGTTAAAAGTGACGCTACTTTTTAGATCTAAAATTCGCGCTCATGATATCACACCAGTTCTTCCCAGCAGAGTAAACAAGTGTTATCGGAGTTTTTAGGTTGTTCGCCCTTTTTATACATAAGGCTGCACAAAGTTTGGTGTCTTAACTGGCCAGACCCCTGTTTTTGCAACATATTTTATCGGAATGAAATGCAATTTTGAACGGGCATGAATTTGATTCATCTATTTGAATAATTATACTTATTTGAAATTACGGAGATTTAGAAAAGTGGCAATCACGGAATACACATTTGGAATTCATTCATATCTATTGAAATAATGAACTGTTCAAACTGAAATTACATGTAACATCCGTATTTATTGCCTGATCTAAATTAAATAATCTTTCAGAATTTAAGCTTCGTTACAATACTATATCTGGACATTCGAATATTTCATGCATAGTTTCTGTAAGAATATTCAGCTGAAAGTTCAATGTGTCATCAAGATAATGAACCTAACGCAATCAGTAACACAGATCATTTTAGGAAATACAATACGTTCTTCACAATATTATGAGATATTCCTGCAGCAGAAACTTCCCTCAAGTCCCAATTTGAACTTTTTGTCCATGAATAATAGTCATCTAGCCACTTATTGTGACTCTTGACCCAGATATGAATTTTATGTATCTTATTGGGAAATATAATATCAATAATGTTTGAATACGGATTCACATTCAACTAAGACCGGGGCTTCTTAAACTAATATTATAGTATTAGTGAGTGCACTGTAATGACTTTAACCAAGAAAATTACACCTATTATTTATAATTACAAATTTAGTGACACAGATCTTGCTCGTTCCTATAGTTTCAGAGATTTGGGAGTTATGTTTGACGTGAAATTGTCATTTGCATCTCACATTGAATCAATAGTTTCCAGCGCCTACAGAATGCTGGGCTTTATCATCCGGGATTGCCGCCTATTTAACAATAGTGATTCAATAACAATATCATATAATTCATTTGTTCGTTCTAAGCTCGAATGTGCTTCACTTGTGTAGAACCAACATTATAAAATTTATATGAACAAAATAGAGCGAGTGAACCGGCGTTTCCTAAAATATTTAGCCTTTAAAGCTGATGGTGATTATAATTATTCATCTATTGGATTTTCCTACCAGGCTCTATTAGATATACTTTCTTGTCTAGAGTTATATAAACGTGGAGAAATTCAAAGTATTTTATTCCTTTATAAGGTCGTTCATAACCTGGTTGACTGTCCTGTGATTTTATGAAGGCTGAATTTACATGTTACATCTGCTCACACCCGTTCCACACAAAAATTCTATCTAGAACTATGCAGAACAAACATGTTATCATTTTCCCTATTTTTCCAAATATGTAGATTCTACAAGATGATCGATTTGACTGTTGATAATAATAATAATAATAATAATGATAATAATGGTCTTTATTCAGTATTTAGTTACATTATAAATAAAGTAAAAAAAAATAAATTCAATTCTATGTGAACAGTTATATACTGAATCTCAGGGCGAAGTTCAGTTAAATGGCAAGCCATTTACTGTTCTTCCACTTAACCCTGCACAATATATTGAGACTATTATAATACACTACAAGTAATTAAACAAAATAATAAAAATAATAATAATAATAATAATAACAATAATAATAATAATAACAATAATAATAATAATAATAATAATATATTTATTCTTTCCGAATAATTTTGTCTCAATTAAATTTTAATTGTTGAGAATTAAATTAGATATAAAAATAAGAATTTTTAGAAAAGATAAAGTATATTAAATGTTATTTTCCTGTAAATTTCTTAAGAAACGAATCATAGCACATTTGAATGTTTTTTTTGTTTTAGCCTTTATTTTTGACGGAATGCTATTATAGATGTGTACAACTTGATATGAGAAAGATCTTTCATACAATTTAAGCCTGTGTCTTGGTATAACCAGCATATCTCGTTTACGAACGTTCAAGTTATAAAGATCTGTTCTAAATCTTATTTTTTTGTAAAGATAAGGTGGTGATTTATCATGCAAAATTTTGTAATATAACGTAGCTGCCTGTAGTTTAAACCTATTATTCATGTTCAACCATTTAGCATCTTTCAGCCTGTGAGATATATGTTGATATTTACGGATCCCATAGGCAAACCTTAAACACGAATTTTGCAATTTTTGTATTTTATATTGGTGAATGGAGTCTATGCAAGCTGAAAACACCTGTGAGCAATAGTTCAGATGAGATAATACTAAAGAATCACAGAGTAATAATTTAGTTTTTGTAGGTAGATTAGTTCTGTGTGGATATAGCAACTTTAAATTTGCATAACCTTTTTGTATACATTTAGAAACATGTGTTTTATATCTGAAACCATTCTCCATATATAAGCCAAGATTCTTTACTACATCAACTAAAGGAATTGGCTCAGAGTTTATTGTTATCAGTACCTGATCCTTTAATTGTGCGCACACATTTTTATTGCCCAATAATATAGCTACAGATTTCGTTGGATTAAGAAACAGAGAATGACTCTCAGACATTTTGAATATAGCATCCAGATCTGCATTTACTCTACGGAGTGCATCATTAAGTTCAGTGGGTTTAAAGATATAATATAGCTGCGTATCATCAGCATACATATGGATAATGCAATATTTTAAAAATTTTGGAAAGTTATGGGTATATAATGTAAATAACAGAGGACCTAGTATGGACCCTTGAGGTACTCCACATGTGATCTTAGCAAAATCGGATAAGTTTCCATTCAGTTTGACCTGTTGTACTCTATCTGTTAAATATGATGCCACTAGAGAACATGCATCTTCTTTGAGACCAGCAAATTTCATAATTGTCAGTAACAACTTATGAGATATGGTATCAAATGCTTTAGAGAAATCAAGTAGAATCAATATAGCAACTAATCCATCATCACTTGCCTTTAGTATGCCATCATTGACATTGAGTAAAGCTGTAGTACAGCTATACCCGGAGCGAAACCCTGATTGGCAGTCTGGTAGAATATCAAGAGTTGATAATTGTTGATGCATAACCTTCTCTAAGACTTTCGACAGCACAGGCAAAATGCTGATTGGACGCAGTTGAGAGTAGTCAGATGGATTATCAACTTTAGCTACAGGAATTACTATGGCTTCTTTAAATGACTTGGGAAAATAATTTCCTAGAATACAGGAGTTGATTATGTTTGTTATAAATGGGACAATATATGTTCCACAAGTTCTAATCATGTTTATATTAATATTATCAGTTCCTGAAGCATCGGTTTTGATGTCATTAAGAATTCGTATAATATGCTGATTGTTTATTGTAGTGAAGTTAAATTGTGACTTGCCATTCGTTCTATTTTCATTGTAATAATTGTAAGTAGTATTAGTTACATTACCTTGAGGTATTTTATTTAGAAAAAAGTTGTTTATTTCATTTGCATCATTAAATGAGTCCGGAATTTCAGTTCTTTTTTTCTTGTTGTGAATACTAAGCTTATGTAATTCCTTATATAGATTAGCTGTGTTATTGGTGAGTGAATGTAATTTATGCTGCAGATATGCTTTTTTTTCATTGCGAATACTGATAGTAACCAGATTTCGGATTGTTTTATAATCATCCCAATCAGACTTAAGTCTAGTTTTTCGATATTTAATATTAGCTTTATCTCTCAAAGACATCATGAGCTTTATGTTATCCGTTAACCATGGGCAATATGCTTTCGTTATCTTAACTATTCTATATGGTGCATGTTTGTCAAATAGGTTGATTAGGGTATTATTAAACATTTGAATTTTAGCATCAATATCATTTGTGTAGTATATATTTTCTAAACCGGCTGATTCAAGGTCTTGTTGAAAATTTTTGTCGTCAAAATTGCTAAAACATCTACTTCTGCGATATATAGGAATTGTTTTAGGCTTCTTAATATTTAATATGCAATAAATCATTTCATGGTCGGCTATGTGAGGACTACTTATTCCAGAGCTTGATACAATAGCCTTATTTGTAATGTATATATGATCGATTAAAGTTTTTGTATGCCCAGTTATTCTAGTTGGGCCAGTGATTAATTGCTCTAAACCAAGTTCGTTCATGTCCTTTGTAAAGATTTTAGTAGTTGGGTTATCATCAAAAAGATTGATATTAAAATCACCTAGCATAATGATGTTTTCGCTCTCTAGAAAACAATTACCCAAAGTATTCTCAATTTCATTTATAAAAGTCGTATATTGTAAGCTGTGATTTTTATAAATAAAACATAAGAAGAATTTGATACTATTGATATTTAGGAATATACATAATTGTTCTATGTTTTCAGATGTAGTTACAGTATTATACTTTAAATTTTTTTTTACATACAAACCCACACCAGAACCCTTATAACCATCCCGTCTCACAAAATTATAACCTTCAATATGCACTACTGAAGATGAGATTTCCGGCAAGAGCCAAGTTTCCGTAATGCCAAGTACATCTATATTTTCGTTAATTAATAATGATTTTATCAAGTGTAATTTTGGAATGAGAGAACGTACATTCAAATGTGCTATTTTTAAACCTTTGTGCAATGAAATGGTTACTTTTAATTATTGTAAAGTGCTAGACTCGAATAAGAATTTTTATTGAAGCTATTTATACCTAATGCTAAGAAATGTTACAGGCGAAGAACAGAAAACTTTTTTTTTAAAACTTAATTAGATAGCAGTATACAAGATACTTCTTATTTTTATTTCTTATAATTTGAAAGAAAAGAAAAATATGAAAGAAATATGAATGAATTGAGTTCAACAACAAAAAAAAAAGGAAAAAAAATAAAATTCACATGTGGCTAAATTAAGTATAATATGAATTAATGTTATGCTCGTTTGCTTGCGTGTATTTGGCAGGGAAGAGATACTAAGGTGTGTTCATGATTTTAATTGTTCGATATTCACATTATTGATATCATCTGCGGTAAATATTTTATGGATACGATCCTTGTATTTGACTATAACAACACCACTAGAAGTCCAAACTGACTTCATTCCTAATTTGCTGACTGCATCCTTGAAGAGAGTAAGCCGTTGGGGAGTGAGATCTTCCTTAATGATTATTCTGGAACCTTTTAGTTGCGTTTTATGTTTGTATATAGTTTGCTTTAGATGAGTACTGATGAATTTAACCAATATTGGTCTTTCTTTAGATGCAAGTTTGCCTATACGGTAGGCGTAATCTATGTCGCGGTCTTCAATATTCACTTTAAGTTTTGACTTACATGTTTCAATTACAAGTTTCATTGTGCTCTCATTTCTTCCTTCAGGTAAACCATAGAATCTTAGGCATCTGGCTCGTTGAAGTTGGCCCACTTTTTCATTCAATACCTTTGCTTCATAACCCTTGACGATGTTAGACATATGCGTTTGAATGGAATCTTCTATAGTTTTACTTATTTGTTCATTTATTGTTGCACATATATTTGCCATAAACTTTTCTGACTTAAAAACTCGTTCTACAATCTTTTGGATAATATTTTCATCATCTGAATCAGACATAAGTTTGGATCTCAGAGTTCGGTCCATTTTTAAACTGTTTTGGAGATATATTAATGATATAACTTAGAATTTCTGGGAACACACCACTAGCACATCTACTCGCTGTGAGTATACATTCTCATCTATTTTGTTGTAACCCTAATGATATTTGTGAAGCTGTGTATATTAGTTAATTTCAATTCCTATTCTGTAATTATATCAGATGTACCCCTAAGCTCTAGAACGAATTTTTCCCGTCGTGCTAGTGAAATTGAATAAATAAACAAATAAATGAATAATTGTACTGAGCATTAAGCGTCTTCATCGCATTACTTCCAATGAAAAATGTCTACGTCGCATCAATGGACAAAACACGGAAGATTGATATAACAGATCAATAACCAGGATATATATGTACATGTATGAAAAAATCAATTTTAGTATGATTGAAGACTTTATATGAGACGAGAATTGTGGTCTGACATTAAAATTCGTTTGCACCTATGGTACCTACATTGTCGAACAGATGTGTTTAAAGCGAGAGGAAGGTCTGTTCTGTACCAATATTTCCGATCGTATCAGGTTTCTACATATACACAATTTTAAACGTTATGTAGAAGTACTCAGAAAGTGTTTAATTAATTAAATTGCATTCCTCTTCGAATCGTCTCCAGGATAGATCTTCTATAATGATTAGTTTCTTCATCTCAAATATTACCATTTTTATGATCATACTGAGGGTTATTGTCGAAACAATGTTCAGCAAAAGCGGTGTAACTTTCTAAGTTATTGTTTCTAGTGCTTAGTACAATTACTTTAAGAATTCTCGCTATTTAGTTGATGTGAACTATTTTTCAAAAGTTTTCAGATGATGGTCGTGAGACCGAAACGTATGACGACAATATAATAAAAATAGGTGTTAATGTGACTTATTCCCCAAGAATTTACATATTATTATTATTATTATTATAAAAAATCGCTAGGACTGAGGCCAAAGCCTGTAGAGTCCAAAAAAAGTATATAATATCCTTAACTAAAAACTAAAATACTGAAATATGAGATAACATCAGATTTCAAGAAGATAAGATAAGATGTGCATAACTAAAGCTAAATAAAACGAGAATAATTTACAGATTTAACAGAGAGACATTACTACGGTTTTTAAAAGAGTTAAGTGAAGGAGCACTAACAGTTTCTTCGGGTAGGCTGTTCCATTTGGACAATACCCGGTTAGACCAAAAAAACTGTCTAGGTAAAGTACTGAAGCCCGTATAACTAAGTTTCTTGCTGTGGCCACGCAACGGTGGATCCGAATTTCTTGGTAACATGTAATTGAGTTCAACACTAAAAAGCTGAGAAATAGCTCTATACACAATTAATAAGTCTCTCCGCACACGTCTTTGCTGAAGAGACGGCAATTTGTAAACATCCAATCTTTCCTTATATGATAAGTTTCTCATTTGTCTTGGGACTTTTGTTGCACGCCGTTGAATTTTCTCAAGTAACTCAATGTCTTTTACAGAATATGGTGACCACACTGGTGACGCGAACTCGAGTATAGGCCGCACATATGTTTTAAAAAGTTTACACATTGTCTCAGGAGATGGAGATTTGAAGGTCTTGCGGATTAAATAGAGAACGTAGTTGGCTTTTTTCGAAGTCACCACTATATGTTTATCCCATTTAAGATCAGAAGATATTACTACTCCAAGATCTACCTGCGATGACACTTTCTTAAGTTGAATTCCATCTACAGAGTAAGTATTTTGAGGGTTGGTCTTACCTAGGTGTAATACAGTACATTTGTCTATATTTAGGGGCAGTTGCCAGGTTTGACACCAGGCAGAAATGATTTTTAAATCTTTTAGTAAAATGTTGTATCATGTCAAGGGATTTGCATATAGTTTTGTATCATCAGCAAACATAGATAATTTGGACTTCAGATGTAGTGGTGAATCATAGATGTAGACTAAGAATAAAAGCGGGCCAAGAAGTGATCCTTGGGGAACTCAGATTGTTACCCACTTGCTACTTGACAGCTTGTCTTCAATTTTAACAGTAAAACTTCTTTGAGATAGATAATTCTTTATCCAGAGCAGCAGTTTACCACGAACTCCAACATGTTCAAGCTTCATAAGCAATCTTCTTGTTGGCACTTTGTCAAAAGCCCGTGCAAAATCCAAATTAATCACATCCATGGGGATACCTGCATCAACAGATTTTGTCCATTCGTTTAAACACATTAAAAGGTTAGAAATTACCGATCTTCCTGGGACAAACCCATGCTGAACATCCGGAATAATTCCGTTATCGATCAGAAATAGTCTTACCTTTTTCACAATGATTGATTCCATGATCTTGAGAGGTACCGATAACAGACTAACAGGTCGAACATTTTTGGAGTCGAACTTGTCGCCTCTTTTAAAAATAGTTGTGACTATAGATTGGCTCCAGGTTTTTGAAAGCTGATATGAGTCCATTGATTGTCTCATTAGATAAGCCAGAGGAGTTGCTAGTGCTGCAGTGTCTTTTAACATGCGTGGAGTTATGTTGTCAATGCCCGGAGCAGAAGAGCTTTTAAAATTAGAAAGAGCTTCCAGGACGATATCTTCAGTGAATTCCACATCTGATATATTGCTCAGAATTCGGCTACTGATATTTAGAGTTGGCATTTGTATTGTATTCTCAACCGTATAAACTTCCGAGAAAGTATCTGACAAAAGCTATGCAACTTCTTTGCTGTCTTTGCAAAAAGTACCATTGGATTTTTTCAGCATAGTAATACCAACTTTAACAGACATGTTCGATCTTATGTATTCATAGAAACGCTTTTTGTTAGCATCGGAGGCAACGTTTTCCTCATATAATTGTTATTAGTTTGGAAATAGCAAAATGATTGTCTTGCGCTATCTAAAACTAGTGACTTTCCTGAAGATGGAAGAGTTCTGAATTTTTTTAGAATATAATTTCTTGCTTTCGTATTCTTGTGCAAAACTGATTATGGAATTCTAGGTTTCTACTGAATTTTCTCTTCTTCTGATATTATAAACCACAATAGGTATCTTATTGTTCAATAAATCATGATGATAAGTGTTTGCGTAGTTCAATTATTATAGAGAAGGAACTGGTATGATCACTGTGGTATCTTCCAAATCTACTCCATGAATCAATTGAAGAATTATTAAACAATAATGAGCGTACACTTTTCAGTTATAATCGGATTTCCATATTATTATTATAACCTGATATTGCGATAAAATCTCCAGAAGACTGTCACCAATTATATCTGGTGAATATCGGAAAAGTTCTATGAATCAACACTTCCTGATAATTTACCTTTCATCAACAATTTTCGAAAAATATCCGGCAGATACTGTCAAGATTTGTAAGCGACTATTTTGATTTAACAGTTTCAACTGGTAGCTACTGGCAATCCGAAACATATTAGTTGTTACAGGTGTATTTGAATTTATATTAGGTTTGAATGAATACAGTTGAATTTTTATGAAGTGAGTCATGAACTTAGGGAATCACTTGTAAGGCGAAGAAAGGAGTCACCTCCGAAAGAATATCAAGTATTGCAAATCGACTACTTGTGGATATATTAGTCTATCCAAATAAGAATAGCTTACGTGATATTTGAAATGTAGTAACTAACTATTCTCGCTTTCATATTCACATCGTTATGAGGTTCCTATAATTCCAATCATATAACACTGGAGAATTATTTCGGAGTGTTTGAAGCAGTAAAACTTCCTAAGGATTGATTAAAATAAGCATTGTTCCAAGTTTCAAGTTGAATTAATAAACTGCATTACAAGTGAACATTTATGAACCTGCTTATGATGATAGTTATAACAAATACTTAGATTAATTACTAATGACTAATGATAATCAAGTTCTTTTCATAAATTTTTTCTATTGTCTTCAAATGATCAAAGTCAGTGAGATAGTTCACTCAAACTGTAATCAAATTATCAATAGTAAAATCACTAGGGACGCCATTTTTTTGGGAATTTTTTCCGAAAGCGTTTCTTGGCTAGGAATACAAGTGGACATTGCCGGTTTCATTTTCTGCTGAAAACTCCTACAGTGAAGTTGAAGGAGTTTTTATTTTCGAAAATAAAGTTGGCAATGTTCACGAGTAATATTGCGAAAATGGTTGCTTAAAAATTACCTAGAAAATATTTTTGAATAGTAGACTTCCGTGGATAGCTAATCTTGAAAATTCTTGACTTCCGGATGGATGACGCGTCACAATAGCACCACTTGATGCCGACGTTTCGTCAACCGTTACAGGTGACACGTTCAGAGCAGGCTTGAGGCTGGAACTGAAAGTCTCATTCTGCCCTGAAGATGCCACCTGTAATGGTTGGCAAAACGTCGGCATCCAGTGGTGCTATTGTGACGCGTTATCTATCTGGAAGTCAACATTTTGTTAGAAAACATTGCTTCACCAGTAGTTTCTGTTGGGAATATTTCATGAATAGGTAGGTTTAACATTATTTTATTAAAAAGTGACATACAAATCCTTTTTTTATGAATCAGAGTTTTGACAATTTCTGGTTGCTTGGTAGGAAAATTATCGATAGCAATCATACGATTGGCTGATTTTTTTCAATGCTACCTTATTGAATACATCTGTATATCCTATACCTGGGTACAATCTATACCAAGATAGAAATATTCATTAGAACAATATAATCATCGTAAAGTTCGGTGATGACTAAAAACGAACATATCCGAAGTAGTCATGAACGTTTCGTTTTATTCTATCAACATATCGATTCAGATGAATCATGCACATATCAAAATAATTAAGTTTATTATGAGTTTTTATTAAATGAGGTTCTTTAATAGAATGAATAAAGGGGCTCCAGATTTTACACGTGACAAGCTGTCATTTCTCCAAATCGACTGATAGTAGCGGAGTAATTGATGAATAGTTTCAGTTAGTAGTCATTATGAACTTCTGCCAAATCATCTGTTATTATGTTTCCCTACATGAAATACAAGTGATGAATTCAAAATTTATAACCATCACGTCTTAGCTTAACTGTCTTCTCAAATTTTGCATTGTTTCAATTTTGATGACATTGCGTCACCTATTACTCAATGGAGAGCTTCAACAAACTTCTTGCATAATTTACAAGTATTTAATAATTACAGAAAATATAATCCACAGCTTCTTCGCTCGTTCAACTCGTTGTTTCGATCATCACAGAACTACATAAATATCGTCCACCTCTATTTTTACTATCCGTGGTTACATCTAGATTCAATAGAGTGAACATTTTGTATGGCCAAAGCCTGAAATTTTGAAATTTGATTCAAATATGAAGCTCTCAAACCAATCTCAAACAATCTTGATATCTCAGCAATTGAAAACTACCTGATGCTATCATTCAAATGTTGTTATGATCGAAAAATTTGTATTAAAATGACACAAAATAAAAATATTTGATTGGCTGTCAGAACTATTAAAAAAGGCTCACTTATAATCTCTCTAGTGCTTGAATTATTACCGGAAACGTTTCGAGTACATAAGAAAATTTTCGGGCTATTAATTCAATCACCCGGTTTGGTAAGAAAATTTCACATCTAAATAAAAGAAATGTATATCAATTATATCTGACATTGAGATTATTCTAAAATACAACAAGGTATAAGATTGAAAGAATATGAATGAGGTTTGTTGATAAAGTGACGTATCTCTTATATTTTCTCAACTAAAATAGGTGCAATGCTGGTCTTTATATTATTCAACATTACAGTACAACAGTTTGGGTCACTAAGGATACCTATAAACGAATAATATCTAGATGGATAATATTATTTTCGCCCTTTTTAGTTTCAAAAAATTACTGAAAATTGTTCGACACAACTCTATCTGTATCTTATGAAATAATTGTTGTTCACCAAAATAGATGGAACGCTGTTTTTTTATTATATTTTCATGTTTTATTCACATGGTATATTTGTTGCTAAGTTTCAGCATATTATACAGTTTTATTGTTTTGAAATAAAACGTCATTAGTTTCTATTTATCATTATAACATTGACATCTACATTGCTTAACCAGTTTGAGCTCAATAGTTCAAGCGGTTTTCTACATTTGTACAGAAAAGATTACAGAGAATGGAAAATGAAGAGAAATACTCTTCATACGCATACCTACTCCGAAGAACTTAGTGGAGTTAGAAAATTCATACAAAATTGAAGTACTTATTTATTTATTTATCAACAAAATGAACTCTTTTACAGTATTACAAATTTTGTAAAATATAATGTATCGTAAAAATAATAAAAATAATAAAGAGTTTATATTGCAAATATACACAGACATATACATACATTCGTAATTACATAATTTATCTATGTTGAGCCACTTAAAGCCCTTTGAAAAGCAACCAAAGAAATATTCCAAAAATTGAGGTTATTTGAAAAATGATTTGCGGTAGTAAAAACACGAAAAATGCAGAATGCAATCATACCTGATTTAAAAGTGTAATATGGAAGAAAACCGTAATGAATATAAAGAAAACTACTGGAAGTAGAAAAGATAATTTAAATGAAATTGGTTCAAAGAATTATATTTATTTATTCAAGCAAAGACATTTATTTAACATCAGTTCCTCATCGACGTATTCACCATTGAAGCGCAAGCAGTTTTAAAAGATCTTCAAACATATTTACAATATATTTATATTTAGTTAATGATTATAATTGAACAACGATTTTCCTTTTAAGTATTATTTCGTTCAACACGAAAAATAAAATTAAATTTTTATATAGAAGCAAAATGTCAAATATACTCATATGTCAATAATGTGACAGAAAAAATGTCACTTATTAATTTTGCTCAGGGTACCCATGAAGATGGAAGCTTCCGGAAATTTTTTGAGTTGTGATGGTAACAAAACTAAAAACAAACTCCCGATTGGCTAGAAAAGTGAGGTGTGGAATTTTCAGATTAATTAAGCACATTATACCAAGTTATACTCCAATTTTTGATCATAACCAAATTACATATTTCTCACGACATTTTTAACTTTATTTATATTAGTAATCGCCAAGATAATTCGGTATATACTTTCCAAACCAGAGACAAATGAGACCTTGTTTACATGTTGTAATCATTAAATTTAGTCACTTACACTTAATTTGAAAGTCAAGTTTCTCATACGGATACAAGTATATTTGAACACTTGCAATCATAAAGTATATATTATTCAATACTCATATTTTATTCAAGAGCTGCGGACGTTCTCGCCCGGGTCTTTCACCAGATCGGTGGCAGCCACCCTGAGGTGAGTCGTGCACCCGCGCCTGTCTCTGACATGTTTTCTAGCTCAATTAAGTATCATTTAATCCACCCCTTCAGTGCAATTGGCAATAATTATATTCGTTGACACATATGCTATGAATATTATTGATTAATTATTTTGAATAAAGTAGGAGGATAATGCTCATAGAATATATCTGCTTTGCAGGAAGAACCAGTGTTTTCAATTTTCATGGTAATTACATTCATCTGGCAATAATTCATTCTCAACCCACTCGCAAATACTATTCAATTCTCCTTTGAATTGAACCATGATAGTGGTCGAAATTTCTTCTAACAATTATTATAAATATTTCATTAATGAAGGAAAGAACGCACAATTTAAGCAAATTGCCGCATTTTCCAATTATATCAGTTTGGCATTGCAGGAATAATTTCTTATTTATCTAGTTCAGAAAATCTGAAGAGATTCGACTCAACCAAGATTGTATTTTTCGAGCTATACACAATAACCATTAACCACGATACCACAATAATCTAACCTAACAAATTTGGGACTCACCAACATGTGTGCGTACTTGAACAATCTAGAGAAGTGGAAGAATATGAGAAAACCATCTTTTCATAATATATCAATCAATAATGCGCAGATTTTTTTACTTTCCTTTTTGAATATCGTTGATTTAGTCGCCCGCATAAAAAGGATACAAATGAGTCATTACTCGCAATGAAATATGAAAGAATAATATTCATTTGTATTTGCTTCATCTAGTTTCTCATTTATCATTACATTATGCAGATTTCTTACAATAATTTATGTCATCAACTCACTATTAATAAATGCATGAATTTTGCCTAGATCACAATGAAACAATTCCAGCTTCTCCACAGATAAAAATTGGGGAATTGGAATTGAAATCGAAATGAGCCCGTTTCTGTGAGCCCGTTTCTGTATGTTACTTGACTTCGAAAATCTAAATCTAGTATTATCACGAACGTCAACATGAAGAAAATCAAAAATGTTGTTCCTATGAAAAATCTTTTCAGATTCTATGTACTGTATTTTCCGATTTTCTCTGATGATCATACGTAGGTTCTGCCCAGGTTGATTCGCAAGAAGATTTCGTTTTCGAATAATCTGTGCTAAACTTTATCGGGAATGTTTCGCTCTTCCGTCAAAGCTGAACATAAAAAAACTACAGTGGACACTAATCTAAATTCCAAAAGTCATAACGTTGGCGATAGTTTACCCTTGGCCGTTGAAATGTTTTCTTCTCTAATTTTAATAGCATTTTATTCAAGTTTAGCTTAGAATCGACCCAAAAAATGTGCCAACCTATTCTGAGGTCAAACTAAGAGTGAATGAAGTTTAGATGGTGCTTATAATTTGGAAAACTCACACTTACCGAGCATCATATCGTGGGGCAAGTACTACAACTAGGTATCTACCAAATGGTCGAAATTCGGGTAAGTGCACAAAAAGATATTATTTTATTGTACTTACAACATACTACAACTAGATAACTAGGGGAGGTAATTTAGAAGTTGTGTTGAACAGTGTCAAAAGTAGATAACTCGATTATGAACAAAAAGTGTCTTACTACAAATAGGTAAGTTTACTTATCTACTTGTTGCATACTTTATGGTCAGGAGGAATTACTACAAAAACTAGGTAAGTGCATTATTATTAACCTGATGTACAAGTTGTATTGCCAGTTTTGTGATCAAAGGGGCGAACCTAAAGCCAAATTACCATGTTATCGAAAGATTTTTAATGAAAATTTTAATTTAGCATTTCACAAGCCTAAAAAGGACCAATGCCGTGTTTGTGTTCATTATAGTAATGCTTCATCACAGGAGAAAAATACCTTGAAGGATAAAATATAAAGAACATTTGGATTTGAAAGATTAAGCACGGTCGGAGAAAATGAAGGACAAGAAGGAGGCAGAAACATCACAGGGTAAATTTGTGTGTGCTAATTTTGATCTTCAACAAATTCTTTTAGTACCATCAGACCTCATCAACAATGCACTGTTTTACAAACGCCGCCTCGCAACTTACAATTTCACAATTTACGTTCTTAATAAAAAATAAGGTTACTGTTATATGTGGGACCAAACTGAAGATAGAAGAGGAAGTTGCGAGATTGCAAGTTCAATTCACTTATTTCTGAAATCTCTTCCCCCTATGGTGAAAAGAATCACATTTTACAGTGACAGATGTGGGGGTCAAAACTTGAATCAGTTTATTGCCACTATGTTTATGATTGCCGTGCAGGAGCTGGAAAATATTTCCATGATTGATATGAAGTTTCTTGTTCCAGGTCACACTCAAATGGAGTGTGACTCTATGCACTCGGCCATCTCCAATGAGCTACGGTGGGTAGGCAAAGCGTCGTGGCCAGAAGACTTGAAACAGATAGCGCGAAGTGCTAGAAGAAAAGGAGACAAGCCATACCAGGTGAGGAATCTTTCAAGATTACAAGATCTTCATGAAACAAAACCTCACGAACCGGAAGAAGGATGAAAATTCAGCAGATGTTTACTGGCAAAAAATGTGTTGGATGAGGTTTGAACGATCTAAACCTTTTGAAATGCAATTTAAGCAAAATTTTGGAGTGTCCTTCAGAATTCTCAATTTCAAGGAAAGAAATCTTCGTCAGTCATTAGCGCAGCTAAAACTTCGATACACATCCCCAATATCAATCCCAACTTTGAAGTATCGGGATTTGATTTCCTTGTTTACCATGAATCCTGCAGCACTGAGGAAACAGTATGAACAATTTTTTTGAGCTTACCTACCTCACACTGAACATGCTCCCGAAGATATAGATGATGATGACGGTGAATGACTCCAGAAACACCCTCCTATAATTAATTTACGTTTGATATTTTATTATTATGGGCTTCTACTATGAATACTTTCTTTTGTTCACACGAAATATAAGGTTTCAATAATCAGATGTGTTTAAAATTAATAAACAGTAATGAGAACCATAAATCTTTACTTTCAGCTATCTAACTTCACCAAACCTTTTTCGCTGTGCTACAACTAGGTAACTGATTTTTTTTCAAAAATTTTCATTTTTCCATCAATACTGTTCCATTCACTAAGTTGATTGTAGTCGGAATTGAAAACAAATTCGTTCAAATATTTAATAGTGTGTAAATTTTCTCAAACAGAAATCATACTAATTCATCACAAGAAAACAAAAAGTTGGGAAAATATTAATTTGCGTTTTTCTCGAAATCACTTATTTCCAGTTACCTACTTTTAGTTCTCAACCCACGATATACTAGTTCAATCTCTAGGAGCTGGGAATGTGATTTACCATCAGCTGATCGTTCCAACGATCTTACACTCAATATCATTCAGAAAATATGCGCTTTAGAGAAAATGTCTACACAAGACACCAGGATTTAAATCGATCGAAGACACCGTGTGGCCAATTTCTCCCCAGATATGGAAAATTGCAAACTAAAAAAGGTTTTATTTCAGCTCAAAATATCGAACCATTACATTTGTTCTCATTTCTGAACGAATTCTAACAAATCATACAATTGATATTATTTCATAAGTTTCAAGACCTAATTATATTATTTCAAATAAGTACAAGCAGCGAAAAGAGTTGAAAGACTTGTAATTATACTGTATGCCATCTGAACGTTTCTTACAATTGACAGGGAAATCTGTGTTATGTAGTGATATGTGATTGACATTGTATGTCAGCTGCCTGTCATGTAAACGTTACCTGCTGTGTTGTTATAGACAGTCTATGGAATGTCATGTAATTGTACCTACATGATATGAGATGTCAAAAACGTGAAAATGTATCGATTCCTTTCTACCACCGTTGGTACTGATTTTCGATAAGTACCCCATCCATTTTGTAGATAATTTTTTCATAACTTTGCAAAGAAAATCTTTGAACTTTGACACTTCCTGATTAAGAGGTTCAATTTTGTTTCGATTGAATGCACCATTCCCGAATAAAATCGATTTGAAAAAAGGGTGATGCCAAATTATTGATTCAATGCGGGCTGATATTATTGAATGCTATTTTGTGCGGGAGATTCGAAATTTGTCACAGTACAAAGGTAAACTTAAAATTCGTGTACGATATTCGTCATATGGCATTCGGTCGTTCGATTTTAAGACTACGAAATTCGTCACAAAGATAATTATTGATTTTAAGTTTCTACAATACAATGAAAACCTCGCTCATGCAACAATTTACCACCATAGGCGTTCAAGTAATATTTTTACGTTTACAACATAAATTATATGATTAAGAAATTAAATTATGAGGTCGGTTTTACTCTGTTTAATCACTAAATCAGTGTAATAAAAAAAATTCGTAATATATGGTCAAGAATATAATGTACTTATAATACATATATTTTACATAACACTCGGAAGAAGAAACATAAACAATTTATACATAATAATACTACATACCTTATGGATTGTGCCCATATATATATATATATATATATATATATATATATATATATATATCTGAAACAACCTTAACAAAATGGAGGGTAGTTATCTTTTGTTGTTCCAAATCTAAAAATAATGCGCTACAATGTAACGACCTGACTCATCGCGAGAATAATTTTAAATGAAATGTTGCTCAAAATTCAGCTCGTCTGAGTCGTGGGTACTTATTCATCTCCGAATGATTCGAGTGTAGATTCCAATGACAAATCCGAAGTGACATATAATGAGTTCCCAATCGGAGAAGAATATTGAATTCTCCCCATCAGTATTCAACCAAATACTGTCTGAAGGGCTGTTGGTTCAAAGCTATTTCCTTACAAACGACCTTGTTTCAAAACTAATGGAAATATGTCAGCACTAAGCAACAAATCAATGGGACCTGATGTATCGAATTAAGGATTAGCTAGTTGAGTGTTCGACATAAAGCTCCAATTCTCAGATGGTATATAACTCGAAGGCAAATGAGAACACATTTTCGGTAGCACCACAGTATCAAACGTGAATGAGAGGTTAACTTTGTCTACAATTCGAATGGTACATACAACACTACTTGATGAAGTGGACGAGTTTTCGCCAATACCAAAAATAGACAAAGTTGATTTAGCGTCTCTAAGTCCCAATTTATTCATACATCGTTGCGTAATTATATTTGCTTGTGAGCTCATGTCTAATAAAATCCTGATGGTCTAATAACCACCCGACGCATTTCGGATTTCAATCAGCTGTAATAATCCGACGGATTATTGTTTTTGGATCCTTTGAATAATTCAATTTAATTCGGAAGGAAAGTTCATAAATTTTTATATCTTGATAGAACATACGATATGTCTAGCGACGTTTGTAATTCGAATCCTCTTTCCGGGGCACCGACTCATAGGCCAGAAAGAAATCATGCTCACCCAACGTAAGCACTGACGAGGTCAGTAGTTTCTTTTTTCACAGAGTCAGGAGAAGTCTACTTGGAGTTGAGAAGAGTCGTCACTCATGATTCTTTTGAATAGTTAGATTCCGATAGGTTGTTTTTATAACGTATGGCTGGGATCTGCTCCTGGTATTCTAAGATAATATACATAATAATACTACATACTTTATGGATTGTGCCCAAATATATTGGAAACAACTTTAACAAAATGGAGGAAAGTTATCCGTTGTTGTTCCAGATCTGACAATAGTTTTTGCAAAAAAATCTTGTCTCCGAATTGTGGCTGAGTTTTCAGATTTACAAGGAATAGCTACACTATTAAATTCTATGTACACATCTATTCGAAATTTTAACAAAATATCCATGAAATTAGAAATATACGGTGAACTATAATACAAGGAGTTATTTAAATGAGAGTGAAAGAACTCGCAAGCGTTCCTAGTTCTATTTGAAGTTGAAGAAGCTTCAGCCCAAATGTGGGGTGGAAAAGTGGCCACTTTCCAGTTTCACAATTTTTTTTTATATTCACCACTTAACCCCAACTTCTGTAGCCTACGCCGCCAAGACTGAGTAAGATGAAAGCGGCAACCAATGATTGTAACGTTATCCCACACTTTACCTACTGCATTTTGAATGGCAATTTCAAAATAAACCACTACTTTCTCAGGAATAAGACCTAAGTGGTTAAGAGAACAAATGAACTTGATTTTTTCCGAACAGACACTGTAAGTTTCTTCTGATTTATTTTTCAGTAAACTAAACACTAGTGGTATATAGTGTCCAATTATGTAACAGTGTATGGTAAATAGTTGTGTGAAAAATTTTGTGCAGTATTGGAATGTGCCATCTATTTATATAAAACTCTACTTACATGAAAATTTCAAATTTGTTTGGTAGCTGAAAATTACAATTCTATTTTCAAAATCATTATTCAGAACAAAATTTTCTTCTTTTGACGTTTTGTACGAATGTTCTTGCAGATAACGGTGAACTTCGTTGACAGAGCTAGGAAAAGTTGGCAATGTTTTGCGACGTCTATTGTACATTCTTTGACGCGCTTTAAGTCCTGGGAAGCCAATGTTTCTGAAGGTTCTTTTTCCGCTTTTCTTTTGCAGCCAATACTACTTAACTAGCAACTTTTCCTTCAGGTTCGTGATTATGTTGATTTTGCGATGTTGTTACAACAAAACTACCTGACTCCCCAATGGTATACACATAAACCTTACATTTAGGCCGTTTGATGCATCTCCAGACGGTTTTATTAGTTGAAGATCGATGTTTAGAAAACTTACAATTTTTGTAATATTATGATTATAAGTTGAAAACAAGCCCCCGTCTAGCCTTAATACGCAATAAAAATTCAATTAGCCGTAATGATCAACATCTGCCCATCCTTTCTGCTCTTACCAAAGGAAGCTCTATGTGACGAGACCTTGACTGGTCATCGTAATCAAATTGTGACGAATATCAAGCGGTCCTTTTGTGCGGTAGTGACTGAATTAAATTCTCATGATAAGCGTGCCGAATAGGCATTCTATTTTTCGTCATTTCTTTCATTGACTCCAATCTTTCAATGATTCGATTTCGAATTCTGCCTGAATTACATAAGAAAGGTACACCTTGTGATTTGCCGTAGAGCTCACCTCAAATAGTAAAGAGAGGTCAGGAAGATTTGCTATAAAATTCGATGGAAACTCCTTATTAGAAAAAAGTACAATGTAGGCTTATTTCGTTAAACTAAGTAACGGGATACTCTTAGGATTAGTTATTATTCAAAAGTATCATGAGTGAACGAAATTTGAAATTCATGGTTTTACTAATACCGAAATGGTTGATATGCATTCCTACTACGGAAAAGCTGATGGCAATGCAGTAGATGCACTCGACAGTAGTGCTTTTAAGATTCTCTATGCAAAATCATGGAAGGTACGTTCAAAGTTGAGGTTTTTTTTACGATAGCCAACCACCAGTTCCGTTCTAGGCATTACTGATAGTTTTTTTTGCGAACATACTTGGAGAATCGTATACTTATTTACTATTTTGAATTGAATAATTTCAGCTTGAACCGTTTCAAAAACATTTACAAAAATTGAACGTCAAGAAAAACTCTGGATATACCCCATGATGGAGTGGCTCATCCTCAACTATGGGGATATAGCCTGGAGCGATAATGGAATCAGGCTAACTATGAAATAAATAGTATTACGTAAGACTAAGAGGTTCGGAGTGGTATATAACTTCGATGGAAGGATAAAACCTTTCTGAAGATGGCGCACTCATTACTCATGGTACCAACGGACGAAATGAGCGAAAGGTATTCGTATTTGAGCCGAACTTGCACCCCCCTTTGAAACAAAGAAGAGAGGGGGGATAAGAGAAACTGTACTCTGTTAGGGAAGTTGTAATCTGTTGATATACTGATTGATCCAGAACATCAGACAGTACGAGGTCTGAAGGCTGTTAGATAAACACGGGAAGCTGCAGACTTTACAAGAAGAATCAAGAATTGTGAAGATTTATAATCTATTTGCAGGATGCAGTGGATAGTTGAGGTAAATTTTAGGCAACATTGGTTTCCAGTGTGAACGGGGATAATCATAGATGTCACATAGAATTATCGTTGGTAATATAAACAGGACCTTGATAAATAGTCGACCATTTTGATTTCATCTAAATTTCGACTATATTTTATAATAATTTGACGAGATATAATTTTTTCAGTAGTAATCTGATGAAAGCCCGAGATCAAAGCTTCCATCTCTGAATATTAATGCCAAAATTATGTCGACTGAAATTGATAAAAACAATTTATTATAATCAATGTTTTCATTTTTTCAATCAAATTATTCCAATCCGATCAATTCACTACATCAGAGAGATGTATTCACAAATTAGCTGGATAGTCAGAGTATTCAGCACCATACAAATAGTCGATAATATTGCGTATTGATTGGTCTTGTCAGAGAGTGAACAAAAGTATAATTGGTTGAAGACTGATGTTTTACAAGTGAAAGAGGTAATCAAATATATCCACAACGAGAATTCGGATCTTGCGTGAATATGAACAAATTCTGGAGAAAATGTTTTTGAATCAGATGAAACTACATTGTCGCAAAATGGGATCAAAAGCTATATGTGAAGAGGTATGTCTTAACAAGAGCATTTTAATTCTGTAATGGTAGTTATATGTTGTTACAAGCTGGCAAACAAGAAGGTTTTATTCCTCGAGCGGAACGTATGTTCGCTTCAAAAACTAGTTTTGATCATCATAGCCAAAGGAAACAAAAGATGCTGAATACATGGTTTCAGGTACAATTGCTCCCAAATTCAACCAAACGATGCTTCACCACAATGGATATGTAATACTTCAATTTGATGGAGATCCTTCGGAGTTTACTTCTCGTGTTTTCAAAATGTATAGAAAAAGCGGTTGTATTTTTAAAACACAAATCCCTTATATTATACAGATGTTTCACATTATTCACCTCTTTCTAGATAAAAGCAAAGAAATCAAAATAATGTGAATTTGTTTTTTCTTGTTGAAAATGTTCTGAACAATTCATAAATATTGCTCTCACTACAACTTATCTTATCTTATCTTATAATGTAAGAGTAGCAAGCAACCTTATATATTAGACTGTTTCTTCTGGAAAATTCAAGAAAAGGTATAGTTTTGAGATACTATCTCATGAAATATGGAATATGGAACGATATTCAATATTTTTAAAAATATATTCATATTAATATTCTATCTAACAATAAATACACATTTTCACAAAATAACGAAATTTGAATACAAACGTAAATTACTAATCATACTGTGAAGCTAACAGTAATTCAGTGGTGGTATGCAGGTGCGTGAGCAGCGTAGGCTACAGCTGGTGAAACATAACCTACTGGTGCAGCAATCTTAGCAATTGCTGGTGCAGCGTAAGTGTGACTATAAGCTGGAGAAGCGTAAGCTGGGGAAGCATAACCATGAGTTAAAGCTGGTGCAGCATAACCTACAGGTGATGCATATTTGACTACTGGGGCTTCAGCTTTAACAGCAACGGCAGCGGGTTCTTTGTGAACTACGGCATTGAAACCATTATGATCATCAGCGGTGTATTCTACAATACGTTTTGTTCCATCAGATTCGACCAGAGAATAACTTCCTTGAACAACATCTCCACGACGGGTTTCTTGTTGGGTTTTGCTGTCTCCGGTATGAGGATCATGTACAGAGTATCCAAAATCGTAGTGTGCAGGAGTTTGGGGTTCAACAACAACAGTTTTGGCAAGTGGGGCTCCAGCTACTTTCGAGATTGGGGCGGCGTAAGACAGAGATGGTGCTGCATATGATACAGAAGGAGCGCCATAAGTGTGTGCTACGGGTGCGGCAGCATAAGCTGGGGTATATGCAGCTGGAGCAACATAAGCACCGTGTGTAGAGTAAGCAGCTGGAGCAGCATAAGCACCATGTGTGGAGTAAGCAGCTGGAGCAACATAAGCACCGTGTGTAGAGTAAGCAGCTGGAGCAGCATAAGCACCATGTGTGGAGTAAGCAGCTGGAGCAGCATAAGCACCATGTGTGGAGTGAGCAGCTGGAGCAGCATAAGCACCGTGTGTAGAATAGACAGCTGGAGCAGCATAAGAGCCATGTGTGGAATAAGCAGCTGGAGTAGCATAGGCATCATGTGTAGAGTAGGCTGCAGGAGCAGCGTATGCCGCATGGGCATATGCTGGTGCAGCATACTCATGTGATACTGGAGCTGATAGACTAGAGTAGGAGACTACAGGGGCAGCGGCGTATCCTACAGGTACGCCAGCTTGGGCGAGAGCCACGAAGGCGGTGAAAATCAGGAACTAGAAATAATAATAATAATAAAGTTACCTGTGTTATCCATACATACTTGCATGTTCGCTTGCCTTGAAGCTGTACATTTGTTGATTTTCTATCAGGATGCAACAGTTATGATTGGCATAATTCGAATTACAAAATTATACAACATAGGAATTCTCATTTCTCAGGATTCGGCATTCTCTTGATCTGAATTCATTCTAACTGGCATGTAAATATTGAAATGAAATAAACATCTAAATTTACACGACCTGCTAAATATAATTTCTCACAAATTTATTTTCGGCATAGTCGCATTTTAAAATAGAGTTTTCAGCTCAACTCAGTTCCACAACTCGCGTAGTAAATGTCAATTGTAAGTTATTAAGCTTTACAGCTCATGTGAATTTTAACGCGCTTTTCATCTCCACTATTCACATCTTTTATGAGATTTTCTCATATGTATATTTCCTTGCTATAATTCTAGAGTATCTTTGGTGAAAATAGGGAACCTCTCCAACTAAGAACAGTATTAGTGATATACAATTCATCACAAGTTATTTTCAGCTTATGTCTGTTTCATTATTTAATTCCATTTCGTTCTATCCATGGTATTGATTTTCAGCTGGTTGTTGATATCGTGGACACATTCAACAAAGTATGAATCAGACGTAAAATTATTGATAACATTCAAATTGTTTTCCAAAGGATATCATATTTTTCTGAAGTGTAATTGCCTTGAATATTTTGATTCACAGTAGATAAGATTCTGTTGATCAAAGAACGCCCTCATTCATAATACGTTATGAATTATTTTGAAATTTCTGTTTCCTATATTGATAGCTTACGATGATGAGTATTTATCATATATTTTAACCTCGCCAAAAATGTTTTACCATATTCAGCTGATCTGTATTTTATGACGAAGAATTTTTTATTGCAATTTGAAATTGTATGCATGAATATTAGAAAAGTTTTTGAGAAATAAAAACAATCAGAAAGGAATATCGGTGGATCCGATGATACTCCGTTCAACAATTGGAGTTAACGTTGGTACTTCTGGAAAGATGGCGGAAAAACTGAAATTTACGAGTTTTTTTCCAAAAGTTAGTCAATGAGGTAATATTAACGTATACTATTCAATAAAAGTAGACATTTTGCAGATAAATATGAACCCGGGTTCACACGCCAAATTTCCTCCGATATAGGTGCGTTTTGTCATACGAGTGCCTAAACACAGCTAAAAAAATGATTTCAGTGATACAAAATTCAGGTACCGCAAAAACTGCATCCAGGAGATCCCGAAAGGCGATTGAAATACAAAGGAGACCCGATTTTCCAGCGACCTTGGAAAATGTAATTTGGACAATCGAAACTATGAAAACATAAACAACCTCAAGCAATTTCGAAGAATTCAACTGCAAGTGTGATTCAGCCTTGACTTGTAGACATGTATTTATAAAATCAACATTTTGGGTCCTCATTTCTTTAACGGCACTCTGAATGGAGAAACCTGTTTTCAGGTTTTAAAGTCAACTTTCGAAGACTATGTTGATGATTTCCCTTTGGCAAACTTCAACAGCATATGGTTTTAACACGATGGTCCTCCACCACAGAATAAAAGGCAGGTATCTGATTATCTTTCCTAGAGATGGCTAGTCAGCTTTCCAGATCTCAGAGGTCAATAAATGTTAAAACTATTACGAGTTATTCGAAATTGCTTTACGAAATACAAATAGACAGTATGAAATAAAATACTATATGATACACGTCCATTAAGTGTTGCTACTATACTCGTTCTGATATTCCAGACTTGGCTCCTGCGTCGCCTCAATTGTACTGTAATGAGTCTCCTATCGGCCTTGTAATGTAACTTACTATCACATGTGACAGATTGGAAAAATCTAAGCCTACTATGGTATAAAAACTTTCTCTTCAATATTTCTGATTTTTTGAACTTCAAACGTAATTTGTGATACATCATTGGAAAGGTAATGGAAGGGCTATTCGACTCAAACACAAAAGATGTGGCTCAAAAAGCTCCAAGGAAAATGTATTTGTAGATTTTTTCTGACATTTGAAAAAAGCTCGTAAGAAAATAAAAGCGAAAACCGAAATTTCAGTCATATTTTTGGAAGTAGGAAAGATAATTTTGAATGTTAAACGAAATATTACGCAACTTTGCCCCAATTTAAACATCTTCGTATTCTTATTCATTCCGAGATCACAATGATGAGAGTCTAAGCTGAAACACCTGGTATACTGTGAAATGGGTTTCAAACTCGATCTAAATAGAATTATACTGTATTTACAATATATTCCTGTTTGATTGCAGTTAAAGTCGATGATGAAATGTTGATACCATCATTCATAATGTTTCTCAGTTGAGAAATTGAGAGCGAATGCTGAGTGCCCTGTTTTGCAAACATCCAGATCTGGCTACCCTCTCAATTCAGAGTAGGGGCTTCTAGTAGATTTTCATGATCGGAAGCAACAGTTTTTGGAAAAATCAAGTATAAATTGTTCGTATTGTTCCTGATTATGCTAATGAGATATAATAAATTGTCAATCTTCCTTCAGAAGTTTGGAAGATTTGTACATAATGGACAGTCATACATAGATTAACTCATTGAGTAACCAGGTAATGGGGTTGTTATCATGACTGAGGCTCGGATTTCATACACCATGCATATATATGCAAACTTAGCATACATTGGCAGAATTGTATTTTTCTGCATATCTGAACCAAAATTGCATATTGAAGCATATTTTTCATTTCTTCTTGCATTTCTCTGATTTCATATATCTGTTATAATTGTGACTTTATTTACAAACATCTGACCGAGCATTTCCGATTACCCCATTCCCAAATTCTCAGAAAGGTCTAAGAATGGGTCGAGTAAGTACCGGTTTACGACTAGCATATTCTTGGAAGGAAAATTTAGGTAGGTTACAATCGTGTTGACCATTTTTTATCAGTACATATTATCATTTTATACTATAAAAAGTGTACTGTACTTTTGTTTGCGTTTTGTGCACGGTTTCAGTGACTTTTAAAATGCCGAAGTATAATTCATTATGGATTAAGGCCTACCCTGAAATCATTATGAATTGCGATCGTATATTCTGCAAGACCTGTTCCAAAACTGTACTCTCATTTATTTTATTAATCAAAATTTTTAATTTGTGAAATATAATCAAATTATTTTTTTTTGCCAAAATGATACCCAATGAACCTTAATATGAGCAATATATTTTTATTGCAAATCAGATGCGAAAAGAAATTTCAAGTCAATCAACATACCAGAACTCCTTAACACGTCGCAAAAGTGCGGAAGATGAAATCAGTTTCTGTTCAGATGTCACTAAGGGAGTCTATTAGAAAGGGCATTGAAAAAAGCGGTCAGAGTCTCTTTAATGAACATTTATGACAAGCTTTAGTTTCTGCTAATATACCACTAAAAAAAAATAACGTACAGTTTAAATCATTTTTGCGAAACTATTGAAATTTCAATATACCCGATGAACCAGGAAAAGTGCAGTTGAATCAGTTAACAAGACTCTTGTTCAAACAATATGTGCATATTTTGAGCAATTTTAAGAAAATATGTGAATATTTCAAATGAAGCCTAACATAAATATGCGCATACATAAACATTCTCCCCTGTATATATTCCTCTCTTCATTTATGACATTTCGGGATTCCAAAAACACAATATAACATATAACTAAGAATGAATACTAAATACTGAACGATAAGGTATGAAAGAATGATAATACAAATATATAATATTAAACCAAAGATCAGCGATCTTTAAAAAAGACATTCGTGTTACTTAATTCTCAAAATCCTGAAAATTGTGAAATGTTTGATAAAGTTAGTAGGTTTCTGGATCCTGTGATAAGGAACTTGATTTTCAACGCTCATTCTATTTAAGAATGTCATCACAATCCATTTTGATCAAACTACACTATCGTCTTGAACTTTGCAATATTGCAATTAGGTTGGAGTATCTGACGGCAAAATGAGATATGTAAAGCTTCAACAAACTGTCTACTGGTATAATTCATAATTAGTTTATAATAACGAAAAAAAATTTTAAATGAGATCTAGTACATTTCGAACGCAATTTTATTTAATGACAAGATGATTATCATATTCATTTAGAACCCTTTTACAGATGTATTTCTTAAATTTGATGATATACAAATTAGGCATCTCTTACATCATTTTTCAACAATGTGATTTTAAACTAATACATCATGTAGTAGCGTTGAAGCAATTTAATTTCGCTCCAAACTTAAGATTGATTATCTAGATTCAATTTGAAAATTGCGATCTCATTGCACATCTTTCTTTCGTCTATAATCATTCAGTTGAAATCAGCTTAGTTTCAACTAACCGATGCCAAATTACGGTAATTTTCAACATGAATCACTATAATCGGAAGAACAATTAGGTATACTTGACTAACCTCAGACCTACTTAGACGTAACCCTTGCTTATAAGATATTAAAATTACTCAATCTAAATGTACTAAGTAACACTTACTTTGAAAGCCATGTTTCTTATGTTAATACAATTCTGTTTGAACCCTTGTAAATGTTACGTTTATATACTTATATGAATATCATGTTAAAGAGGTGTGGACGTCCCCGCCTGGGTCTAGTTTAAGCCTTTCACCAGATTGGAAGTGCGTCCCCGGAGGATAGTCCTGCACCCGCTTGACTTTGGCATCTGTGAATTACGTATTGTTATACTCACACTCTTAGTACTAATAATTAATAATGAATTCAATGACAGTTACGATATGTAACTCATTAATTTCATTCTGCAGAGAAGGTCGATGATTAGCTAAGTATGTTTTTCCGATAATGCTCAGAATCAACGTAACTGTCATTCCAGACAGCAACCCCGGCAAACCTTGAGGTAGCTTATGGACTATGATTTCACAATCATTTCAACAATCTGGTGAATTAGAAAACTTAATTGGGTTATAGTATATGGCACGCCGTTTTGCTATTTGATGATATAAATCAATTGTATCTAACAACTAATTGCTCACAAGAATATTGAAGCTAATAAGAATAAAATACAATTATATAACAATTCCATTTAATGAATTGAAATTATAGACAAATATGTTCTTAATTTTGAAATTATTCTACATCATAATTGAATTTTAATTCGGTTAATTGTTATTAAGTTTGACATAATAGAATTTTAGTCAACGGTATAATAATTATGCATAGCATTTGAATTGGGTCGTGTTATGATAAATATTCGGAACTGGAATAATAATAATTCCTGAATATGTAAAATTGCATTAAAATTATGCACATAATTTAAATTCGAAGAAGTGGATTATTATTGAATTATGATGAATTTAATCAAAATTATGTACATAATTTTAATTCAACTCGTGATGAAAATATTTCAATACTGCAACTGTGTAACGTTTGAAATTTGCCGGGATGTGCGTAGTTGTTTGATGTCGATAGGCTGCATTGATTCGACAAAGACTCCCGGAAAATGATGCACATCCATCACAGTTTGCATCCTAGGTCGCTCACGTCACAGGTGGGTGACTCCGTGGTTTGGGGTCTGCATTGAATTGTGGTTCTAAGTATAGCTTGTAAAGTTCTTAGAAGCTTGTAAACCCTCCTGTATCTGGTTCAAATTCACGATTTGGTCAGCGTGGGGGCATTTATTGTTAAGGCTGAGAGGGCAACCTCGGGCTTTAACCTTCTCGCCTGAAAGCCCAGATGAGTTCCGCGAAGCGAGATATTACGTTCAGGCGGCGTGTTGCCAACCTGATATTTTTCCATCGAAACTTCGAAAAGTTCTGCTTGTCAACCCGGCTGACCTTCAGTTACTTGAGGTCAGACGGGCTTACATCCGAAACCGAGAAATTTACTGCAGCTTGCCAAGATGGCGTAATCAACACCTTGGTCTATCGCCGCAACGTGATGAGTGTACAGGTTGCTAATGTCAGCTATGGGGCCTGTCGAAAGGCGCCTGAGACTCTTTTCCACCTGCTGTCGGCATGTCTGGCAAAAGCAGCCTCGAGGTACATCCATCGCCATAATGCGGCCCTATTGGTATTGTATTTACATCTTAGGCACTCACAGAATAGACCTAGAGCCAGTGCTGTCTTACATGTCAGGAGATACATACAAGCAAACAGGCCTGACTTTGTCGTCCTAAGCAAGACACTGTATGTCATCGAATTCTCTGTTCTGTCAGAGAAGAACGTAGTATTGGAAATAGAGGGAAAATGTACAGAATATTAGTGGTTCTGATCTACGGCGTAGATCTTGATAGACCGGATGCAGAAGGAAGTCGTTCTAGGTTCAATGAGAATACTTAAGGGCATTCGATTCAGAAACTTGAAGTTACTCACCGATCGTGGGAGCGGGAGGGGGAGAAATAGCTTCAGTTAACCGCATTATGCTTTTTCTGGTGCCCAGGTTTAAATGTGAGAAGAACACTTTTTTACCGATTTTAGAAATATCTCAAGTGAATGCAATATTCTCTCCGGACATCATCTGCAAAGAGTATAATTAGTTAGAAATCTGTATTTTTAAATAATATTTGAAATTAATGGTGTAGATATAGGATTACCCCAAATTTATTGAATTGCCTTCTCGCTTATACGTTTCCATCCCTTCTGAATTACCTAGATATTTCTCGTTACTGTGTTCCAATAGTGCTGAACGTTCTTGAAAAATGGTGTGATCTGTATTTTAAACATTTCATGCTAATGCTGATTTTCCACAATTACTATTTTTTATATCAGCAAAATTCTTCTTATACCGAGTTAGAATATTCCTTCCACTTTGAGTTACATAGATTTCGAACACGATTCATAATTGATTTTGAATATCAAGGATTTGTTCAAGTTGGAAACCTTATCGAAGGTGTTGCCTAGATAGCTTTTTAGCTTGTTCTTACATGTATAAAACGGGTTGTGTTGCAAATTATAGATGTAAGAAATGTCTCCTTAAATCGGTCAGCTAACACCTTAGAAGAAGTTTCCGACTTCAACAGATCCGGGATTGGACATCAATGTACTTATCTAAAAATGTACTCTTATCCTTCTCGTCATCACTGAAATGGTGTTATCGAAGGTCCTTTTGTAAATTTCCGAACAAGTTATAGTATCTGAAATATACGGAGTTGATCGATTTCTCTATTCTATCCACGCCTATTTGGACGAAGCATTATAGTAGACAAACATGATTTCATCTCCTGTTACAATTATTGCTTCCAACACGTTTACAGAGGTTTCTCCACAAAGCTCCAAAAATTACGTTGTTTGGGAAGCTACCTTGTAACTTTGTTCATACCCAAATATTCATTGCTGATTCGACATAAGCTTGTATCTGAAAGCCCCGACGGTTGTGATTTTTTGTTTTGTTCAAGATTTGATCACCTAATACAAAACTCTCTCAAGGGCACTTTTGCCGTCTAATTTCACTCCCAACGTCATTCCTGTTCTAGAGATATCCAATGATTCCTGCAACATTCAAAACCGTTCTCACCGAATAAGAAGGTGAATTTTCCAAATACACCCACCCCATCTACTCGGATCTAGAACAGGGAAATTTTGACGCTGCCCTCGTATATACCAGGAGCAAACAGGGTGAGTCAAGTCTTACACACTGATCTGCGAAACTATATGGAGGATACATTATTCAAATCATGGAAAAAGAAAGACTGACTTATTCCTAGGATTATTCTTAACTAGTACTTTATCATCTTGAAATTTACAACGTGTGTATCTATATTTGCATATTCTGTTCGTCTGATTTTGAACTCTGAAATATTGACTGGATCTCTCCGTAGTCAATACTTTAGCTCAACTGAGTTATCGTTGGAATTATACGTAAGATTCTCTTGCTCCGTTATAGTTGACGATAATAAATAAGCTTTTCCAAGAATTAACAAATATGTATGCAAAGGTCCAGAATGGAATCCATGCGGCCTATGCATTTTTATGTTTTGTTACTTGCATCCGTAGATATGCGCTTTTGATTTATAACAATTCTCAAGAGCTCCGCTGCTTTCATGGTGGAATGCAAATGAACTTAAACCTTTGATACCCAATATGCAACATACATAATAGCTTCAGGACAGAGTATGAATTTATACTAGGTACTTATACAGAGTATAAATATATATCATGGAAAATAATATGTAATCGTGAGTGAAACAACCAAGGGTCAATGATCCTGATATATGAATGAATATGAAAGAAGCTGAATCTAACAATAAAAATCCTACAATATACATAAATGCACTCAGTCACTATAACATGGATCTATCACCTATCTAATAACACACAATACAGTTATTACAATAGTTAGTGATATTAACTCGGATAGCCTGACCTTGAATTGGTGAATTCACAGTTCCGTCTGATCAATGGTTCTCGAACTCTGTCTAGATATGAGCCACAATCATAACAGCGGTTCCTCCTGAACAGAAAAGACATACTTACACTCCAATTACCCAGCAGACTTCACGGTAATTGCCTACAGACTTACCTTCGTTTTAAAACTCGTGGAAGAAATGCGTCGGAAGAACCCTGTAACATGCATAGGTTCAATTGTCTGAATCTACATTATTGTACTCATGACAATGAGAAAAATATACAACAATTTATAATACAAAATTTTGATTCTATCTCTGAAGTGAACTGAACAATTCATCTAGAAATTAGAATACTGAAATAATCACCTCTATAACATAGGGTTCGTTCCATTCCAAAATTCGCTATTAATTTCTCAGTTCTTTTACCGTTTGTGGTATCAAATTCACAGCGTGTATAAATGTGGATTATAATCTCTTCACGGTAACACTAATCATACAACCCTTCCCGTTAAATACCCGCAAAAAAATATATAAACTTGTCTTCTCACCAGATCTAACGGAAGTGACCCCATTGATGGTCTCTCGATGTTTAGAGTCACAGAACAACTTGGAAATTGGCGTAGGAATCGTACTCTTCCATCGGCACAGAACTAACCTTGACTTGGATAATAAACTACGTGTCACAGATGTTACTGGCGTTAATAACGCTGTCGCTTCATAGTATAGCCACATCGACTTATTCTCAGCCGTCAAGAAGAATTTACAAATTACAATCTGACAGGAGCTGCATCCCTTGGTCGGTTACTTAGGCGAGGGAATAAAGCAGAAAAGGTCGAAAAAAAAATCGGATGAACCGATTTCGATAATTTTTCTAAATCGATTCAAGAAATCATTTAGGGAAAACGTAACCACTGTTTTTTTCTAATGTGCATTTTAGCATTTCTACAGAGGAAAATGCATCTCTTTGAACGCATCCAGGAGATAATATTAAAAATGTTGAAAACATGTCCAAATATAGCCAAAATTAATCACTCGGGGGTTTTGGGGTCGCTGATCACGATTTCGGTGCCATATTTGAACTACGGCGCACCTGGGGATCAGGACATCCTGGTACTATTGTCGTCTCCAGGGAATACGTGAAATTATCTTTTGGAATGGGATGAAACCTGCCAGGGAGGTTCTCTTGAGCATATGGATCGTGACCAAGACTTTCAATAGTCACCTGGTGGTCAGGATACCCTGATGATTTAGGTCATCTCCATGGATTGTTTTAAATATGCTTTGAAACGCAACCAAATTCGTATCTCGGAGGTTTTCGGGGTCGCTGAACACGATTCCGATGCCGGATTTGAACTACGGCGTACTTGGGGATCAGGACATCCTGGTACTATTGTCGTCTCCAAGGAATTCGTGAAATTATCTTTTGGAATGGGATAAAACCTGCTAGGGAGGTTCTCTTGAGCATACGGGTCGTGACCAAGACTTTCAATAGTCACCTGGTGGTCAGGATACCCTGATGATTTAGGTCATCTCCATGGATTGTTTTAAATATGCTTTGAAACGCAACCAAATTCGTATCTCGGAGGTTCTCGTGGTCGCTGAACACGATTCCGGTGCCGTATTTGAACTACGGCGTACTTGGGGATTAAGACATCCTGGTACTATTGTCGTCTCCAGGGAATTCGTGAAATTATCTTTTGGAATGGGATGAAACCTGCCAGGGAGGTTCTCTTGAGCATATGGGTCGTGACCAAGACTTTCAATAGTCACCTGGTGGTCAGGATACCCTGATGATTTAGGTAATCTCCATGGATTGTTTTAAATATGCTTTGAAACGCAACCAAATTCGTATCTCGGAGGTTTTCGGGGTCGCTGAACACGATTCCGATGCCGGATTTGAACTACGGCGTACTTGGGGATCAGGACATCCTGGTACTATTGTCGTCTCCAGGGAATTCGTGAAATTATCTTTTGGAATGGGATGAAACCTGCCAGGGAGGTTCTCTTGAGCATATGGGTCGTGACCAAGACTTTCAATAGTCACCTGGTGGTCAGGATACCCTGATGATTTAGGTAATCTCCATGGATTGTTTTAAATATGCTTTGAAACGCAACCAAATTCGTATCTCGGAGGTTCTCGTGGTCGCTGAACACGATTCCGGTGCCGGATTTGAACTACGGCGTACTTGGGGATTAAGACATCCTGGTACTATTGTCGTCTCCAGGGAATTCGTGAAATTATCTTTTGGAATGGGATGAAACCTGCCAGGGAGGTTCTCTTGAGCATATGGGTCGTGACCAAGACTTTCAATAGTCACCTGGTGGTCAGGATACCCTGATGATGTAGGTCATCTCCATGGATTGTTTCAAATATGCTTTGGAACGCAACCAAATTCGTATCTCGGAGGTTCTCGGGGTCGCTGAAAACGATTCCGGTGCCAGATTTGAACTACGGCGTACTTGGGGATCAGGACATCCTGGTACTATTGTCGTCTCCAGGGAATACGTGAAATTATCTTTTGGAATGGGATAAAACCTGCTAGGGAGGTTCTCTTGAGCATACGGGTCGTGACAAAGACTTTCAATAGTCATCTGGTGGTCAGGATACTCTGATGACCTAAATCATCTCCATGGATTTTTTTTTAATATGCTCTGAGATGGAACCAAATTCGTATCTCTGGGTTTTTTAGGATCGCTGAGCACGATTCTGGAGTCAGAATCAGAAATAATAAAAATAATAATGATAATAAAACTACGTGATTTTAACTTATACAATATTTTTTATAAATAAATCAAAAAGTTGAAGTTGAAGTTCGTGTTTTACGATATTTTTTCTGTTGTTTTTTCCTGTAAACTTATCAGTTGTAGATTGATTCTTAAAAAATCAAACCTAATCATTAAAATTTACAACATTTGAAATCAAAAATTTTCCACTATTTTTTTCGCACTTGAAAAATTCAATCAGGTTGATTACTGTGCAAAAGGTATTTTTTGAATTTCTTGTTACCGACAACACATTGATTCCGACTCCAGAATTGTGTTCAGCGGACCCAAAAACCTCCGAGATACGAATTTGGTTGCATTTCAAAGCGTATTAAAAACAATCCATGGAGATGACCTAGGTCATTAGGGTATCCTGACCACCAGATGACTATTGAAAGTCGTATGCTCAAGAGAACCTCTCTAGCAGGTTTCATCCCATTCCAAAAAATAATTTCACGGATTCCCTGAAGACAACAATAGTACCGGAATGTCCTGATCCCCAGGTGCGCATTAATCCAAATTCGGCACCGGAATCGATTTCAGCGACCCCAAAAACCTCCGAGGTACGAATTTGGCTGTGTTTCAGAGCATATTAAAAATCAATCCATGGAGATGACCTAGATAATCAGGGTATCCTGAGCACCAGGTGACTATTGAAAGTCTTGGTCATAGCCGGCAACCACAAGAGAACCTTCCCACTGAGTATCACTCCATTGCAAAAGAGATTATTTCGAATTCCCTGGAGACGGCGATATTACCCGGATGAACTGAGCCCCAGCTGAGTTGTAGATGAAATCTGGCACCGGAATCGTGATTAGCGACCCCAAAAGCCCCCGGATAAGGAATTTTGGCTATATTTGGACATGTTTCCAACATTTTTTATATTATCTCCTGAAAGTACATTCACAGAGATGCATTTTCCTCTGTAGAAATGCTAAAATGCACATTAGAAAAAAAAAAATGGTAACATTTTTTCTAAATGACTTCCTTAATCGATAAAAAAAATTTCTTATCAACATCGGTTCATCCGATTTTTTTTTTCACTTTAGCCTTTTTTGTGCTTTATTTCCTCCCCTTATTTCTACCCTTGGTACGCCGTATCGAGTCATCACATTATTTTGTTGATGAAATAGTTTCGATGGGCGATCGCGCATATGGGATATCCCTGGATAATTTCTCCGCTAATCGTTTCGGCCAGTGTTCTATAATTCCGTGCTTCGAAATATTGTTCAGTAGTAATGGCGAATGCGCGGGACAATTATTATGAAATGCTAATACAGGTGCTTTCGTAAAATTTTAACTCATTTTATAAAATACTCAAATGATTTTTATTTCAGCGACTAAGTTATTCGAGTTAATGATGAGTGGTGCGTTTGAAGTAGTTTTTATATTGTGGGAATGCCACCAGCAATATGAGTTTACACATTCAGAGTAGAAGATATAAATTAAATTTGCTGCAATCCTTGGATATTAATAAACATAAGAAGTCAGATATTTTATTGAACTATCAACAGTCACTTGAAAATTCTCCTAGGTCAAAAAAAAATGACCTAGGTCAAAATGATAGGAATCAAATAAAATCTATTATTTTATTAATTTTTTCTTGTGCTCGAAATTTTCTTCCGTACAGAACTATATTCTTTGTTATGTTTAGAATCGACGTGCAGAAGAAAACTTAGTGCACACAATTGATCTCCTGAGTAATATAAGAAACACTAAAGAAAATAATTGCTTTTATTTAATTTCCATCATTTTGACAGGGGACCAATGCATTCTGAATTCAGAACTATTATGTTTGTTATTTCACCGATCGATTTTCGGAAGAACAAGTAGTGCACACAATCGTTGTCCTGAATAATACAAGAAAAACTGAAAAAAAAATTATGAGTTTTATTTATTTCCAATCATTTTGAAGAGGGCCAATGAATTCTGAATTCAGAATTAAATTCTCCGTTATTTTTCCGATCGAAGTATGGAAGGAAAGGTCGTGTGTACAATCGCTTAGCAATGTAAGCAAAAATGATAGAAGTAATGTATTTTATTCATTTTTCATCATATTGACGAGAAGCAACGAATTCTGAATTCAGAACTATACTCTCTGTTATTTCCCCGATCGTTGTCTGAAAGGATAGTTTTGTACTCACAATCAATCTCCTGAGTAATACAAGAAAAACTTAAAATATAATAAATTTTATTAATGTTTATCATTTTGACGGAACAATGAATTCAGAACTCAGAACTATTTTCTCTGTTATTTTTACGATCGAAGTAAGAGGAAAAATATAATGTACATGTAACCTGTTCCAAGTAATGAAAAAAAAAAGAAAAATGTTTCGAATATATCGATCTGTAAGAGAAAATTCAGTATACACAATCGCTTTCAAGAGTTGTTCAAGTAACCATTTGGCGCCAACAAATTCTGACTCCCAAAATATATTCTCTGTTTTGTTTCTGATGGATGTGTAAAGCGAACTTACGAGCACACAATCGCTCTGCTGAGTAAGACAATATTGTATTCGAGCGTCACGTGATAAGAAATTGAGAGGGTAAACTGGCTGCTGGCGCTCGTTGGTTTATCCTACTCCTGTGGATGGGCTTTGAAGTCGGGGATCTTCGGCGTCACCGGCCGCTAACTTTGGCGGCTGGTTTCAGATGAGTGTTTCGGAATATCTGTGTTCAGGTGACTTTTGCCTAGAATCTTTCGGGATACCCAAAGGATCATTCATCAACCACTCCATACTTGCAGCAATGTGGTATCGGCTTCCTGGTCTGGGCTAGTGGGTCGGTTCGTCTGTGCCTTGCAGTCATGGCAAGATCCGGAACTCGGCTGCTGGAAGCTGGTGGATCCTCCAACTGAAGTAGGATGCGATAACGGCTGCTTTCGGGTTCCAAACACCAGACATAACTCAGAGGATGACTGGAGAAACAAGGACTCCGGATAATGTATCGACAATGGTGAACATTCCGATGTCCTTTTTGCGTCTAATGATCACCGTTTGAAAACATAGCAAATTGAAAATTCAGAAATTCAGAATTCAATTGCCAAGACATGAATCATTTGCATTCTATTTTGTCCTACTATCCTATTATATTTTCCGAAAAATACAAAGCCTATGAGAAACATGTAACATGTGGAAGACGTCATTGATTAGCGAAAGTTTTCTCCGTTTTCGAAGCATTATCCATACAACACTAGTTTCATTGGACCGAAATAACATATTATATCAATCTTGATTTTATATTGAATTTAGAGAAAAAATTTCAGAACAGTATATTTTTACCGTAAGGCTTACGTATGGGATATCAAATTATCACAAACAGAGATTGAAAATTATATTTTCATATGGACAACATTGATCTACACACTTTTCGGAAACTCCATATTTCGTAAGTTGTAAGGGTTACAGTTTACTCTTACTAAAGGATAAACTGAAAGCTCTATTTTATCACTTGGTTGCCGACAGCTACAGTGAAGATGGTCGTAGGTTATATTTTAGATGTTAAAAATTCGGACGCCAGAGTATTTTAACCAACCAATGAATTATGTATATAGCTAGGAGATGCAAATACTCAAGTCCTCAGGTTAAATTACCTTGAAAGAAAAGGAAATCAAAGACCTGTACCCAGAATGATTGAAATTTACTTTAAAATACTAATATTGATATAATTCATGACAGCACTTATATTAATGAGATATGAAGCGAATGAATTGAAAATATGGATGAAATTAGTTACTCAAATCATTTAAACGAGTGAACAGTTGAATTTACATAATATACAATACTCAATGATTATTTCAATTGTTACATAAAACCACAATCGATAATCTGACCTGGTGAGAGCTGGATGTTGTATTTGCTTGGTGATGATTACTAACTTCTACTTCATGTAGGGGTCCCCGCATTGTAATACCGTTTCCACGATTGTACATCAAGTAAATCAGCGACTCCTAACTAATCTTGCCACAGCAGACTCGAACAATCCTCAATACACTTCTTGTTAAATTTTCCATAACATAGACAAAAAAGAAGAGGAAGAAGAAGAACCCTGAAATCACGATATGTTCAAACCTCTATTGTTCTATTGTCGTCAGAAGACAGATATGAACAAAATACATAACAATTGTTGAACAATTTAAAACTAGCCTCAGTTCTGTCAGATACCACCTATAAAGGCAAATTAATTCCTGAAGACAGTGAATAAATCAAATGGAATTACAAGATAGTTACCTGTATCACGATGACAATAAGAGAACTTTACTACCGTTCACCACCAGTCACGTCAAAACTAGGTTCAGATCCCTTAAGGTGCATTAATTACTCCAATGAATCCAACTATTCCACTACAAATTGGTAATTGATGCCTCTACTTCCAACGGAAGAATATTCCCAGAATTCGATTCCAAACAACAAGCTTGGTATCACTCCCCTGTTGAGAATGACCTAGCGATGCACTTCTCACTTGAACGATTGACCAGAAGTGTTGCCATTTTCTCGCCTTTTCGGCTTTCTCGTCGTCTCACAGAACACCCTCGAAATAGAAACGGATCTGACACCGAACAACCATGACCCTCAGAATATACGGTCCATGACTCTTAGAATATACGGTCTAGCATAGCTGACGTCACAGGAGTTAACCGATTGTACTCCAGCGGCCATTTCCAAGCCGTTAAGCCGAACTTACACGTTACAAAGTCGATTTCTTTTAATTCTGCCGTGACAGCTGCAGCTCTCCACATCATAGTAAGATGACCGTGTGTCAAATTGAATGAAGGTGACAGCTATTTTCAAGTCGGGCGCTCCACCGATGAAAGTCACATAATCTCATAATTTTCCGAAGAATTCCTTTGAATCTCTCATACACGAAAATAATTTCAATTTTCTATAGACAAATTACCTAAGGGCTGCATTAAGTGAAAATTCAGCACAAACTGGTCATTGGAATTTTCTTTCGGAAACGTTGGAGTAGCCTGAGAGGGTATTCGCAGCAGATGAAAGAATAACCGGTTACTTCTGCATAATCACTTAGAAGCTCTTTTTGATCTAATTTCAATCAGAAAAGACACTCAATATAACCTTAGGCAACTGATCGAGGGGACCATGGAATACTTTTGGTCTTTGAAAGCTCTGGTGAACCTGTCGAGTATTGGGATACTTATTATTTACCTCGTTTGTAACAAACTTGGAAGCACTCTTTGCAAGTGGGAAAAGGCCTAAGGTGACAGCGATAGGGTTTCATTTGCATATATCTATTGGATCAATGTCTGATCAGCTAGATGCACTTCCGTTCCGTGGATTCATACCAAATAAAAAATCTATAGAGCAGAGAAAATGTCGTCTGGTCTCGAATGAGAAATCATTTATATCATGCTACATGTGCAATACAGAATTTATCAATGTCAGGAGTTTTTAAAATTATCTCCATCATTGAGACTGCAAAGGGTGAAGGATCTCTATCTATGTGAGAATTGTTTTTGCACCGGTCACTTCGTTGATTCATGTTCCCGCAGCAAGTGGAGAACATGTGAGGCCAAGAACAATACTTTATTCCACGTAACGGCTGCTCAGGTGAGCATCCATGCCACCTTTGAATTCCACTTTTACCAAGTTATTTACTTGTTATATTATTAACGGCATCAGAAGTAACTTGCCGGTTCAAAATCTCGACGACACCGAAAACATTTGACTTGCTGATCCTTCATTCCAAACTCCAGGTAAGGTTGACCTCTTACTAGGTTCTGTTATTTTCTGGAACCTCATGTTCAAGAGTAACTTCCGACTTAAAAATACTAACATGACATTCCAGAACTCGACCCTGGGGTGGATAATCCCAAGCCCTCTTTCTTCCTATTCATCTCATGCTCATTATAATCTCTCTGACATTCAGGGGGTAGCTGGAGAAATTTTTTTCTATCGAAGAAATACCTAAGCAAACAATTTTACCTTCCGAAGAACAGACTTGTGAGGCATTATTCACAGAAACCGTTCAACGTCATCCTGGAGGTAAATTCTTAGTAAATATTCCTTAGAAAGAGTCTCAGGACAACCTTAGAGATACTATGGACACGGCATTAAGAAGATTTCAGTCATAGGAAAGGAAGTTTAATTCAAATGCTAGCTATAATGTATTCAATTCATGGCTGAATATGAACAACTAGGTCATATGTCAAAGACCTATTGATCATTTACTGAAGCCAATTTACGTTCCTACTCACCATATATTGAGTATTGAATAGAAAGAACCTGACTATTAAATTACGTGTAGTCTTTGATGGCTCGGCAAAGTCCACCTCTGGGTGACTACTAAATGACTTATACATGATTGATCCCAATCTTAAAGAATATCTTCTCTCCATAATTCTGAGATTTCGTCCACATAGCTATGTTATTGGAGCAGACATAAGCATGACGTACCTGCAAATATGGATACAACCATCCCAGCGTCATCTACAGGTGATATGGTGGCGAGAAACTCCGAGCGCTGTTTTAGAACCTTACACTTCGAACATACGCCATTCATATACGCCAAATACATAGCTCAAGAATACAAAAAGGAAAATCCTATAAGGTATTGCCAGAATATGCGATATTTTGAGACTGGTATCACCATGTGTAATAATACAAAAAAAAATATGCTACAAGAGATTTCGTCGCTCAATTTAACAATTTGGGACGAACCAATACAAACATACTTGAAAGGAAGATGAAAGACCTATTAAGGTCAGCTGACCATGTTTGATCAACTGCGCATTCTCAGAAAGCTCTTTAGCCCACAATCTATAACCATTCAACTACATGAATTTGCTGATGCCCCTCAGGCGCCATATGTCGCATGCATTTACATCCACTCAACCCACGCAAATGGTGAATTTATCGTCATGTTGTGTTGTGCAAAGAAAGAGGTGGCTCGGTTGAAGTCAGTCACGATTCCACCATAGGACATGTGCGCAGCTTTATTTTCATCAGAATTATTAGCGGAGGTTCAGCAATAAATCTAACTAAATTCTGACAACTTTCGTTGGTCCAATTCATTCATCACCTTGAATTGAATACACAACGAACCAAGAATTGTACAAACTTTCGTGGCTAATTAGAGTGCAAGAATAAAATCGAATAGTAAACCAACCGATTGACATCATGTACATACCGAACATAACCCAGCCGATCTAGTGTTGCGAGGTATGATTCCGAATGGTCCATTAAGCAGTCATTCACGGTGACATGGTCTAGCCTGGTAGAGCCAAGCCTGTCCCACATCACTCCCAAGTTTTAAACATCAACCCCCTGAAATGAAGAAATCTATGAAATCCCTGATCTCTACCAATTTTAATGTTTTTGATTTATTCAAAAGGTTCTCTTCCCTATCCAATTGAAGGGTTATTATATGCTCTATTCGTTGTTGAACGAATTTCAAATTCTCAATAATCAATCGTCAGAAGGGTATTTTAACCTCTCATAAACTAAATCATTCTTCATAAATATTAATATGATTAGTTCAAGCCAGTACCAGACTCTCAAAATGGAGTGGACGCAATGCAGAAATTGAATCCTTTCATTGATAAAACCGGTATTCTGAGAGGTGATGGAAGGTTACAGCAAAATCCATCATATTGTTATATCGGGAAAACATCATTTGACGATCTTCATATTTTGTTTGGAGCATGAGCGATCGCTCCACAAACCTCAGTTATTATTATAGGCTACTATCCGAGATACAAATTGGCCTCTGTCGGTAACATTGCCTAGATATTTTTTGCAAAGATGCATCAGATGCTTCTCCTCAAACCTCAGCTAAATAACTCCTCAGATGGGGACCCTACCTGAATTGTGAGTTAAGAAAAATTTTCCTTTTGCATCAATGGCTGTTCATTTGGAGGATGTAACTAGTTTATCTACCGATTCAGTTATAGCAACTTACGATTTTGTTCTCGGAGAGGCGAGGCCTCTCAAGTGTTTTCTGCCAACGGCATAAGTATTGTTGATGCAAAGAATGAACTCCAAGTGCTGCACAGGTTCGTCTCTGATAACGGTGATGTTCTCAAAGAATGGTGGATCAATGCAAGCACTACTTGGCATTTTACTCCTGCACAGCTCATTCATCAAGGAGGTCTCTGGGAGGCAGGCATCAAGTTCACAAAGTATTATCTCAAAAGTGTATTTTGAGAAATTCATCAGTCACACTTGAACACTTCATCACAGTTCTCTCACAGACAGAGCCTGTTTTGATTTCTAACCCTGGTGCTCCTTTTCCTCAGGATTCTAATGACCTAGACTCCCTTCCACCTTCCCATTTCCTTATTGTAAGGAAGTTAACGTCAGTTCCGGATCAGGGCGTAACCAACACTGCTGCCAATAGACAGTCCACAGTTCTAACGCCTACAAGCTTTTCTTCAGCATTTCTGGGTGCGTCGGTACAAAGAATAATTTTCTGAGCTACAGGAATAACAGAAGTAGCGAATCAACCAGAATAACTTCAGGTTGAGTACACTCGTGCTCATCAAGAATAACAATCTACCCTCTCTCTTGTTGCGTCTTGGTTTCATTAAACAATAACGAAACCGAGTTAATCAATCCAGCATTTCCTTTAACAACATTGTGATAAGCTGTAATAATAGTATACCAAATGAGTTTGGAATATTCCGGAATATTTAAGCCAAACTACGTTACGATTTCCAAAAATTTTGACAATATTTTGTCTTGAAAATGGTATCGCAGGATATCTTTTCCATTTTCTCAAATCCAAATTTCAAATGTAGTTCATATTAGAGTCAGAAAAAAACGTGACTCCCTTCACATCATCTACTGTTACAAAGTAGGAATTTTAATGTGTACCTATGCACCGACTATATTTTCATTATTTAATACCATTATAACAAATATTGTTGAGTAATGTTTATTACTCATTACTTTTGATGACGATTTTCCTCTGGTGAAGTCGAAAGATATACAGGAAGACAACACGTCATAGCAATCTAAACATTGATAGTATCAATTCCAAGACTATTCCATGTGAATATGGGAACGTTGACTCACTGGGAATATATATTTGGGCCAATACCTAAATATTGCTCTCAATAGGTCAAGTAAACTATAATGTGAGTAAGTATAGCGAGTAGTCTCATGTCGTAAGTGATATACACTTGTGAATATCGTTCTGAACGAGGAGTTTTCTGTTTCTAATATTTGATTTGGAAAATCCAGGAACAGGTGCACATGATCTCAGTAAATATAGAATAGAAACAACATATTATTTTTAAGAATATATATTATATACATACTGATTTCATATACTATCTAACAATAAATACACATTTTCACAGCACAACGTAGCTTGGGAAGAAAGATACATACTCATCACACTGTGAAGCTACCAGTAATTCAGTGGTAGTATGCAGGTGCGTGAGCAGCGTAGGATAGAGCTGGTGAGCCATACGCTACTGGTGCAGCAATCTTAGCAATTGCTGGTGCAGCGTAAGTTTGACTGTAAGCTGGGGCAGCATAACCATGCGATAAAGCTGGGGCAGCATAACCATGAGATGAAAGTGGGGCAGCATAACCATGCGATAAAACTGGGGCAGCATAACCATGCGATAAAGATGGGGCAGCATAACCATGAGATAAAGCTGGTGCAGCAAAGGAGTGAGCCAGAGTTGGTGTAGCATAACCTACAGGTGATGCATATTTGACTACTGGAGCTACAGCTTTAACAGCAACGGCAGCGGGTTCTTTGTGAACAACGGCATTGAAACCATTATGATCATCAGCGGAATATTCTACAATACGTTTTGTTCCATCGGATTCGACTAGGGAGTAACTTCCTTGAACAACATCTCCACGACGGGTTTCATGTTGCATTTTGATGTCTCCGGTATGAGGGTCATTCACTGAGTATCCAAAATCGTAGTGTGCGGGTGTTTGTGGTTCAACGACAATAGTTTTAGTTACTGGAGCTACAGCTACTTTTGCGATTGGGGCGGCGTAAGACAGAGCTGGTGCAGCATAAGATACGGAAGGAGCGGCATAAGTGTGAGCTACGGGTGCGGCAGCATAAGTGTGAGCTAGGGCTGCATTAGCATAAGATGGGGCGTATGCAGCCGGAGCAGCATAAGCACCGTGTGTGGAGTAAGCAGCTGGAGCAGCATAAGCACCGTGTGTTGAGTAAGCAGCTGGAGCAGCATATGTTCCATGCGTGGAGTAAGCTGCGGGAGCAGCATATGCGGCATGGGCGTATGCTGGTGCAGCATACCCATGTGCTACTGGAGCTGATAGACTGGAGTAGGAGACTGCAGGGGCAGCAGCGTATCCTACAGGAACACCAGCTCGAACGACGGCTACGAAGGCTGCGAAAACCAGGAACTAGAAATAACAATAAATTTATCAGTTTCATACATAGATATTGAAGGGAGTATATATGGGATGTCCGCTACTCCTAATAGTAACTTTGTCATCAGTATGCAATCGTTATGATCGAGATAATTCAAATTGCAAAATATGCAATAGGATAATTTTCATTTCTTTGGATTCGGCGTTCAATTCATTTCAAAAAGCATGTAGAACATTGAAATAAAACACACATTCAAATTCACACGAACTGCAAAGTTTAATTTCTTTCAGAATTGTTTCATGCGGATCTTCCACTCAACTCAGTTCATAACTCGTTTTGGAAATGTCACTGGATGACGAAACAATTATAGTAAGAAATTAAACTTTACAGTTCATAAAAATTTTAATTTACCTTCAATTTCAATATTTTACAGGAGTTTTTCATTGATACTCAGTTCTTCAATATTTCCTCATATCACTATCGATCATACGAATATGGAAGCCACGAAATGTTTGGACAATAAATATGGAATTTTAGTCGAAGCAACCGTTCAGTCATTGGTTTTAATTGATTGTTGAATCCATTACTTTATGTTGATACATCATATTTATGAACGAAATGAACAAATAATTCATGCCTGTTACTTACTATGTTATAGTTTGAAAACGACAATTTCACTGTCGAAAGTGCTGCCACTTACCATGATCAAATTATCGCTGATATACATAGATGGAACGGACGTAAACAAATTGTCTCAGGCAGTCACACAAAGAATACAGTGTTTCTTCATTTGTTTTATCAATATTGAATCATTCTTCGTATGGGTTGAGAACGATATGATTTCAGTATACCAGTTGATTCATTCAAATATAAATCAGACTCACAATTAATCACACTCAAATTATTTTTGGAAAGATGATATTATATCCGTCGATAGTATTTCTGCATGAGAAAACAAGCTTCATTATGAAAGATTTTTACACCGAATAACTCTAATTCTGTGATTATAGTTTCACGTTTTTAGATATGAGTTGCCTCTGAATGTTTTAATGCGCATACTTCGACATGATAACTTCTGATCATCTGAGAGCGCATCAGTATCCCTTAATGAGTCATGATTTTCGTTGAAATTTCAAAGTTTCCTTTATATAAGCCGGAAGCTAAATTTTTGATAGCTGAGAAATCTTGAATCCTGACTAAGCTTCACTAGATTCTGCTCATTCACAAATTTGAACTGTATTTTATGACCAAAAAATTTAGATCAGCATTCGAAATTATTAGCTTGAATATCACAAAATTGTTCAAGATACGAAGTTAGACAGCGAATGTTTTCATAGCACGATGTTTTTTGTGTTTCCTGATTCTCGGAATTCTGAGGATTGAGAGATTTTTGATACCGTTACCAGGCTTCCCAATCCTTTGTATATGATAAAACAACAATTGATTTTCAATACTCATTCATTTCTGAATGATCTTGAACTAGTTGTATAAATTATGTCGAGTTTATAATTACAGGCAGAAAATTGGAAACATAATCGAGATACGTTTGAAAATAATTTCTTGCAATGACATGAACACCTTCCAAAATGTAGATATAGCTAATACTTGATATCTAAATTACACAATTTTCCAACAATTTCATTTTCACAAATAATCTAACTAGTTGACTGCACTATGGGAATAAAAATATGTCAAATCTCGAAATCCTTGGGAAATGGACCGATTCTGATGAGACAAAGTCTATTCTCTTCGGAATTTCATCAGGAACAAAATCTACCGCGTATAAAATTGCGCAAAAAATTTGCATTGTTTATAAACAATAGATTAACAGTTTAATTGGAGTATTTATGAGATTACATAAATAATTCATGAAAAATGATCGGGTAAAGACTATTTTTGGTCAGTCAACATATGAAAATAAATAAGCAAGTAGTTGAATTACCTTCATTTGTTATAAACAATTTATTTATTACCAAATGTACGAATTCAACCAAAACAACGAGCTTAGGATCGCTTTCGAAGAATTTTGGCGATTTTGTCGTCAATATCGTGGAATGTATACCCGCTAATTTGTTATAAACAAATTATATTCATTAATAAATACACGAATTTGACTAAAATCTCGAGTTTATAGTTTTTCAGCTAATGTTGGCCTCTTGAGTACGATTCCATTGTTATTACAGTCCTTAAATGTATTGATAAATTATTGAATTGTTATAAGTAAATTATTCACCAATAAATATACGAACTACGCCAAAATTCCGAGTCTCAAGTATTCCAAAATCAATGTATTAATAGTCAAATAGATTATATCAAAGAAAAAACAAGTCTTAGTAAAATAACAAATTAATTAATAAGAAAATGCCATGTTCAAGAAAAAAATAGTTTAATTCAAACGTATCACGAATAATACTTCAGAATTCCCGCTATATTCCTACGAAAAGGATATTTTTCCCAAATTCTAACATCAGGGAATGAGCACCGTATTATAAACTAAGATGAACGAGAATAAAATAGTTTTTATTTGTTCGTTTCAAAATAGAGATCTATTTTTTTCAATTTTTTTGAAATAATCCATTTGACTATTGATACATTCATTTTGAAAACACTTTACACTTGAAATTTTGGCGCAATTGGTATATTTATTAATAAATAATTTATTTAGTTCAATTTAAAAATGTATCTATGCATTTAAGGACTATAATAACAATAAAATCGTACTCAAAAGCTCAAAATTAGCTGATAACGAATATGAACTAGACATTTTGGTCAAATACGTATAATTATTGATGAATAATTTATTTATAACAATTCAAAATCTTATGTATGCATTTAAAGACCATAATAACAATAAAATCGTACTCAGAAGGCCAAAATTAGATGAAAACTACTATAAACTCAACATTTTGGTCAAATTCGTATATTTATTGATGAAAATAATTTGTTTATAAGAAATTAACAGATTAGCGGGTATACATTCCAACTCAGAAGGCCAAAATTATTCGAAAACGATCCTAAACTCGTAGTTTTTGTCGAATTCGTCTATTTGTTGATACATTAATTGTTTATATCAAATTAAGTTAATTCAACTACTTGTTCAACTATTTTCATATCTTCACTGACCAAAAATAGTCTTCAACCGATCATTTTTAATGAATTTTTATGTTATCTCATGAATACTCTGATTAAATTGTTAATTTATTGTTTATAACAATGCGAAATTTTTGCGATTTTTTAGTCGAGGTACACTTTGTTTCTGATCAAATTCTGAATAGAATGCTTTTTGTCCCGTCAAAATCGGTCCATTCCCAAGGATTTCGACCTCAAATACTCATTTGACTGCACTAATCCTGAAGTGGCGTTGAAGCACTTTCATTTCACTCCATAATTAAAACAATCCTCAGATAGGTCAATGTTCTGTACTCTGTGAATTTACTTGATACACGCAGTTCAATATGTGAATTAAATTTACGAATTGAGATCTCGAACTCATTGCACACCTTTTGTTTCGTTTATGATCACTCTAAATAATCAGATTCAATTGAAATTAGCTAAACTATATTTTGCCGATATCGATGGGCCGCAAGTATTCATATAAAACACTATAATTCCAAGTACAATTCGATATACACTTGCCTAACCAGAGGCAGAATAATTAGACGTAATCCTTGCTTACACAATACCATTAAAATTAAAGCACTGAGTAACACTTACTTTGAAAGCCATGTTTCTTATGTGAAATCGAATCTGTTTGAACCCTTGTAATTGTAACGTTTATATAGTTATATCTCGTTGAAGAGGTGCGGACGTCCCCGCCCGGGCGTAGTGTAAGCCTTTCACCAGATCGGTGGCGGGCCCCCTGAGGTGAGTCTTACACCCGTATATTCACACTTTTATTAAAATCAATTAGTGATGAATGCTATGACACATAATATTATATGGTATGTTATATGCTAATGGATTGAAGTAGGTGAAAGATTAGGTAAGTATGTTATCCAATAATGCTCACAATCAGAGCAACTATAGTTTCAAAAGACAATCTTGGTACCAACTATAAAGCTTATTTTCTAAATTAAATCTATAGGATGAATGAACCTCGTTTTGAATAATCTGGTAATTTACATTCATCAGGCAATAATTCCTTCGGAATCTCCTTTCTTGTCAATATGTTTTCGATCCACGTTAATAGTCAGAATAAAACTCAAGGAAATCACTCTAGTGATGCGATATCCAAAAAAAATTACAATTTATACTCATATTATATAATATACACACACAGTATATAGGATGGGCCGTGAAAATGATTTTTTCAAGAATCGGACCCTAACAAGGCTCAAAAGTTGTGCATGCATCTTAACTGAAAAGTCATGGAAAAAACTGGTAAGCTGTATGATCAGTTCGGCATGAAGTTTGGAAAAATGAGGAGAAACACCAAATTTTCACATTAACCATCAAATTATACAGGTGAAGTTTTTTGGGTTCGGATAGCATCGAAGAACTTCGTTCTAGATGCCTTATAATAGGAATGTTACATTCAAAGACCATGCGATACTTTTTGAGTAAGCGCAAAATGTCCAAAATCATAGAATTAACATAAAATCAGGGCTTCTACCATCTCACAAATACACGCACTTTGGTATTTTAATTTATAAATTATTAGATTACTTTGCAGCTCTTCGCTCAATACACATTTTTTATTAAATGACCCAGAACTCATAAACCAGGGTCGATAATTTTTGAAACCAAAAAAAATAATAGTAGGATGAAACCCCTTGGAAAAGGAAGAGGATATAACAAAAATGGAAGGAAAAATAATTTACGGGCGATCTGAGGTCGGGAAGTGGAAGAGGGTGAGTTTTTAAGGGTGATGAAAGCTTACCATTTTATGTCCCAAACACATTGTAATTTTTTTTGATTTAAAATATTCATTTTTTCCCCTTATTTTGACTTAATATCGAAAAAGCACCCTAATTTTCAATCGAAAATATCTGCTTTTTAAAAAAAGTCGGTGGACTTTATATTCGTTGGAATTTCCACTTTCTGATGGTGTAAAAAATATATACATTACAAGGGCAAAAAATGCAAAGAAACGAAAAAAACTCGAATCCGAAAATCATTATGTATAATTTTGTAGGTAGGATTTAAAGGGGATTTCATTTAAAAAATGAGACTGCTGCTATTTTTTTCAGTAAAAAAGGTGATTTATTAAATTCTAATTACATTTATGTCATAGAAAATCTCATAATATATAAATATACATGCAAATCGTACTATTGAATTTAGATACTTCACATTGATTACGTTATTCATTATAATATTTTTAAAAACATCAATCTTGTTATTTATAAATACCTAATCTTGATTTATAATCACTTATCTATTAGTTTTTTTATCTTTGATGGCATTTCTTCATCGTTAGATTCGACAAACCTTCCCGATTCTAGTAGATCTTCGAAATCTCCAAGACCATCACCGTCTTCGTCTCCAATATTATTTCCAGTCTTCATTGGTTCTTCATCCACAATTTCATCTGGATCATTAACTTCCTCCTAGCGTTTTCCTTCCTTATTGGAGCATTTTTCAAAACCATGACATTTTGAGAATAAATTTGTGCATTTCAAACAATGTTTTCGGCAGCCACATTTTAAACTGTTACATCCAGTCTCACACACAGCAAATACTTTTGAGCAATATTTCCGGAATTAATTCCTTTTCTGTAAACTTGGGCATAATGCCACGTTGATGTTACTTCCAGCCCCAATCTGTTGCTGTTAGTTCGTTACCCAGCCAAGTTTGAAGCTTTTCGAGTAAAAAAATATAAATTTTAATAAATAGCTCAAAATTGTACATAACGATTTTCGGATTCGAGTTTGTTTAGTTTCTTTACATTTTTTGAGAACATTTATAATAGTAATGTATATTTTTTTACACCATCTAAAAGTAGAAATTTCAACGAACAAAAAGCTTACCACTTTTCTGGAAAATCAGATATTTTGACGTGAGAATTTTCGATTGAAAATTAGGGTGCTTTTTCGATATTAAGTCAAAATAAGGTGAAAAAATTAATATTTTAAATCAAAAAGATTACAGTGTGTTAAGGACATAAAAAGGTAAGCTTTCACCAAGTTTCGTGAGAAAATTTTTTTCTTTGTAAAAGTTAAAAATAAAAAACCTGAAACTTGGTTATTTGAATTTTTCAAATAAATTTTGAAGATATGTGAAAAAAGTGTGAATACAAAAGTTTTAGATCTTTCCATAACCTACAACTTAGCTGTTAAACTTTTTTCCATAGGACTTGTAGTTTTGCCGGAAATAGAGATAAACCGTTTTTACCCTTAAAAACTCGCCCGTTTCCACTTCCCGACCTCAGATCGCCCGTAATTTATTTTTCCCTCAATTTTTAATATATTCTCTTCCTCTTCCAATGACTTTCATCCTACTATTATTTTTTTTCATTTTTCACCATTCTTAAAGGCTTCAACCCTGGTCTATCACCACGAGGAGGTGGCTGCAATTCAAGTTCCATCCACACCCTACCGAATCAGCCACCAAATGAAAGTGGTAAATTATGTTGATTATGACGTAGCCTTGAATTCAGATGTTTCATCAAATGTTGTTCAAGGTTGTTCAAGCAACGACTCCGTTCCGGACGGCATTAAAAGAATCATCAATATTGTGTTTCATAGAAATGAATTTTCACCCAGAAAGCATGTTGTTGGCTATGATAGTGAATTAGAAACAACGTAATATAAGAGTTTGACTACAGGGTGGGGGGTGGGGGTACAGAAAGCAAAAACACAAAATTCGAAAGAATAAACTGTTAGTATTTCATAACTCCCTTAATGAATTTTGATGCCACATACTACACTGAGTTGATGAACTGGACAAAATGTGAGGTTCCGACTCCTCCAATATTGTAAATCTTAAAACAAGTCTTTGCTTATTTCTCATCTTATTCATTGTCCAGGCCATACCTAAGGTGAGAAAAGATGCATGTAATTCATCATACTCTGATTTGTTGGATGGTTGCCTAGGCTGTGACTGGAACCCGAATTGGAGCCACCCCCTCGTTGTGAGTTCTGGATCATAAAAAATTGAAATGGACAAAGGGCTGCTAAGAATGTAATGATTTGAAATTCAAAATAGTATGGTACGTGTATTAGTAAGATTGTAAAAACCTCATTTATCACCTTGATTCTATACTTTTAGGCGTTTTCAGTGAATTTCAATGGTTTGAAATTTAATTTTCCTGACATCTAATTTTTCCGACATCAGGCAACTGAAATAAAGTTCTTAGATGCTGTAAATGTGAAGTTTGTTGTTTTTCCACATTTTCCGAAACTTCAGGCCTTTTTCACAAACTGATGATCCAACGTATGATTTTCTGAATTATTTCTCAATCAATTAGCCAAATACATATTTTTTGAGTCCTATTATCATTCCTTCGCCCCTATTATTCTATCAAGTATTAAACTTTCAAATATCTGAAGAACGGTTTTGAGATGTCTGAATGAAATTTTATACATAAGCATATGACAACGATAGTCAACGATAGTTTTGTCCTATATTGAAATTTTTTTCACATGTCGCATATTTGAAATCCAAGGCTAACTTGTTTTTTCCCGAACGACAACAGTGCTCCAATTTGGCATCGTTGGAAAGACCATTTTTCCCCGATTACAACAATGGAATTATAGCATGGTTTTTTCCAAAACGGATTTTTAAGAAAAGTAGTAAAAAATGTTTATGTCTCTTTTGGAATGAATACATTTTGCATTTAGTCGATTATGAAGTATTATTTTGATCACACTCGGCAATCAATCGATGAATCAAAACGAGAGTGGACATTGTGCGGCCCTTGATAAAATACTCAATTCAGCAGACCGAAGGCAGTGCCGAAGCATGTATGGGCTGCCGAAATGTTGTACGCTAAGAGAAGCCATTGCTCGACATTCTACAAAGATATGAGAGGTAGTTCCGTTCACTTCTTCGCATCTACTACACACTGTGTCATCAAGAATTGTAAATATTCATTCGAGGAGATTGAAGCTACGAAACTATCGCCCTATTGCCATCAGGTAGGCTCGTATGGTCCATACACGAGTACCAGGTAGGTCAGACTTCCTGAACAGGGGTGTACATAAAAAGGCCAAAGGTCACTATCTCAGTGACTCTAGTCGCTTACTGCTCGGTTTTTCAAGAGGAGGTGTATGCAATATTGACTTGCGCCACGGGATACCTGCAAAGAAATTATGTAAACAAGCGCATAAGCATCTGCACAGACATCCGATCTGCTCTAGGAGCTCTCACGTCTTCTTGAATCACATCGAGGCTTGTCAAAGAATGCAGAGATACACTGGCTGAACTAGCCAGGAGAGATGAAGGTGAACTCATCTGACTCCCTGAGACACAGTAGTGTTGAAAGAAATAAAATCACCGACTCTCTGGTCAGGCGAAGCCAATGTTCGCTTGATCAAATTGCGTGGCGGATCTCGCCCTTCTGGTCCAACTGAACAAAGTGTGGTCTGTCTTGTGGCGAGAATGATCACGCAGGCGAAGCTCTCTTCCAACAAGCTTGTGTTTAGGCTCTCAAAGAACCTCCTTCTTCTCAATAGACATCAGAGAGATGACTGAAATCCTAACAGATCACTGTCATCTCAGCAAACATTCATACGATGGGCATTGCAGATGATCATATATGTAGGAAATACTGAGAGGTGGAATAAGCTGCCTCTCACATATTGTTGGCATGCCCTGCTTTGATATTATTCGGGCACTGTTACTTCGGTGAAGCAAAACTGCTCCCAGAAGAACTTATGGAAGTCAGCGTTAGCAATATTCTGGAATTCTGTTGGGCTACAAACCAGGTAAAATATAATAGGTTTTTGATCATGGAGCTCAAATGATGATGATAATGATGGAATATTCATTCAGATGACAGTATGCTGTGAGGAGTCCTGTCACCAAATTTGGGCGATTTCTATTTGTAGAGAGAAGGGTATTCGAGCAATATGAAGTTTCGCCTGACTCATACCGGGGAAACTGAGCCAAACTGACAGCCACTGTCTATTCAATATCTCTCTGATGGGGTGGAACCCGGTGGTCAATGAGATTGGCACTCCAAGGCCAAATTTTGCAGGACGAAATACCGTGCCCGCAGACACTGTTTCGATGTTGGACTGTGAGGTACTGATTGCCACCAGGACCTAGAGAACCCTAGTGGGGGCGGTCCTCATAGCCTCGTCATCTCCTTGCAAGGGAGTAGTTAAGCCATGTCCAGCGCCAGACGAGACAGAACCGTTTCCGTGGCCGGCCACCACACAACGGCAATTCTGCGTATGTTATAGTTGTGCTGATCATGGCCATGCAGATCCAGCACAGAACCCGTGGTCGTGGACCCCATGTGCGCAGGCTCTCCTGCATGCCTATAAGGATGCAATGGCCTTCTTCACCCGGGTTTCCAGGTGCATTTTCAGCTCTGTTCAGCATTTAGGATAACTCTAAGTTACTCCAATAAGTCTAATAAGGGGCCAGGTCCTCACTAAAAGACAAATCTCTGGGTTGCTCTGGGTCCTAGCCTCCGTTCCCTCGTGAAAAGAACCACTTCAGTCTTTTCGGAATTCACCTTGATACCCCCGACCTGACACCAGCAAGACACGTTGATAAGTGCAGTGTTCTACAGCATTCACGAGATAGCCGCGTGTCAATCAAGAGCCACAGCGGCCATGTCGCCTTCCTAGGCTTGCGTGTAAATCTAAAGCTCATTAAACTCGACTATCAAACTGTCCATCATCAGATTCTTAGAGCAGGAGACAGTACAGTTCCATTAGGACACTCTCGAGTAGCATATGTTCCTGCGACAGTATCATCATGGTGCACCGTTATCAATATCTGCGAGAATATGGTATTGGTTCACGTAACAAGGTATGATCAATCATCCGGCAGAATGAAAAGAATAAATAAAGAAGAGCCGTTTCGATTTTAAACCCAGACAGAGTCCCAATAATTGACTAATTTATCATAAAGTTGGTCATATTATCATATGATTCATATTTTTTTGGGGACTTGTTTTAGAGGGTTTTGGCAGTTGAAATAGGCAAGGAGTGATGGCAATAATTTTAAATCTTCATTTGACCTCCAATAAAGTTATTTAACATGGTGCCATCATGTTACCTTGTAACCCGCAAGTTTTATCCACAAAATGAAAAAAAGAAACATTTTTGGTCCAAATAATGGCCAATTACTCGGAAATGGACCGATAACTTTTGATGGCATTGGGTATGTGAACAATTACCAATACCAATGAACATTTTCCACCGGGTTTGGGAGGGTTAACTTGCAGTACATTTTCGGTTCAATTTTAACTGGTCGGCCTGATAAACGGACACGATAAAAATGATGGCACATGGCGGAAGTGTATAAGAATGACATGCTTCTCAAGTAACCGCAACTTGCAAAGGGTTAACCTCTAATCAAAAAAAAGAAAAAATGCGGATGCTGTATCTCGAGATCTAGCAGCCGGGGAAAATTTGGTCTATGAGATGAGTTGATCATTGAACCGTCCTCTAATGATAAACCATAGTGCCATCGGGTTAATGTTCAGACCATCAATATTGCTCTGGCTCCTAGACTATAAGTTGTTTTAATTCATGAAAGAATGTAGAATAGAAATTGATGAATTAAAAATGCTAATTACGGAACAAAGTAGACAAATTGGAGATGCTAAAAAATGACAATACAGATATGAAACCCACTAAAAAGCAAACAGAAACTGCTAGTGGTATAAAAAGCGATTGACAACAGTTTACAAAATGATTATAGTGAAATCTCAAAAGGAACAACTGAATTGAGAAATAACAAAGATAAATCTGAATCGATAAAATCTGTCATTAATGGAAATAGTACCGAATGGACTACAATCTCTCGTACGAAAACAAATGCAGGAAAAGAAAACGGACTTTAGAAATTTTAAAATAAACACTAATAAGAGCAATATACCTGCACAAACGTACAGTGAAACAACTTTCTTTTGAAAAGCATTTTGAATGTTCCACTATAAAACTTACTCTGTACAATCAAAAATTTATATTTTATTTCAATCCTTTACAGAAGCTAGCTCATCGGGTAATAAAGTAATATGCTTTGATAAAATATATGAAACACTAATTTATCTGAATGAACTGACACAATATAAAATCATCTTAGATTTTTTATCTCCCAATAAACGTCTTGAGAGTTTACTAGATATATCAAACTCATTTGGATTAACTCTCACAGTTAATATACCCATACATTGTGTGGTTAATTCCTAGAAAGACCTTAAATAAACTGGATTTAGGGAACTCTTCTTGGAAGGTCTGCAGCGTTATGCGTTATCTATGAAACAAATGAATTATTGATGAAACACGGACCAATATTATTATAAAATTTAGAAAGTCATGTTATTTAAGACTATTATATATAATTATTATAGGTTATACTTCCTGCAAATGTATTGTATATGTAACTTGGTATGTATTAGCGCCATTTTCTATATGTTTGAACAATTTATCAATATTGAGAGTCGCACCTACTATTTTTCTCTTAATGATAACTATATCATGAAAATTACTTGATACACATAAGTGTGAACCACGAGTCATTTCGAAAAATATGGAATACAATTCAAAATATACTGAATCTTAATTGAAGGACCTACTCAAAATATTCACACGTAGAATAACAGATCTTAGAAAAGATTTCGCTATTGACTTAGTGTCGAGTCTGTATCATGAACGAAGACGAAGTGATGATTTCATTGGTGTCGAGTCATGGTTTCTGGTTGTTTTAAGCAATAATATTGAGCACATACATCAAGTTAGGCTAGTTTGAACGGAGAAGTTGAGTTTCACCTCTATCGCTGATTGCAAGAGCTACAGTTGTCGGAATGATTGCGTGTCAAAATTATACTGACACTTTGAAGTGTGCGAAAGAAACAATCAAGACGTAATCGTTTGCCAAACGAACCCAGCTGTTTACATCGTCTGTAATAAGACCAAATCTCGGAAATTGAATTCATTCATTCATATTGACCAGTTTTTACCGGTGATAACTGTCGCCGTCTGTAAGCCACATTAGTTATTATTACTATGTGACAGTTATTCTAAAAGCGCACCCTGCACTGATGAAACTTCATACGAGTTTTAGAAGAAACATTCCTTCTTTTCAATTTAGCCATTGTTACGAATTGATCAATTCTTCAATCGCATATTCATTGCAATATCGATTTCCTTTCATGTTGTCAGAAGAAACAAAAAAAATTTTCATCATGTATAAACAAGTAGTATAGATTATGGTTTCCTGTAGACTATGTTATATGAACGCATTCACGTAAGTTCGGGACATTAGAGATGGTCTACTAAAAGAATGTGAGTCGAGTTCATAATTTCTGTCGAGCGTTAAACATTCCTCCAACAACTATGTTCGTAGAAATCATATTTCAATACGACCACTACAATATGTCTTAATACCACCCTCGTAAGGGGTACACACCCCTTGCCAAGTTGCTAACACTCATGTCTGGCACAGTATACACCATGAAACGACGCTGGTTTGGCACTGATATGTCATGTATAACAAGTACCTCAGAAGTCGTCTCTTACTGTCATTGCATTACCAAACATTTCTGCAACGGTCATGGTTAACGTTTTCCTATAACGGTTTATCAATTAGGTCATTTATATCAGACAGTTTCCTGAGTGGTATACACTTATTAATCTTTTCTCAAGCCAGAAGTTTTTGTTTCTGACATTTCTTCTGAAAAATCCATGATTAGGTGTAAATTTGAGAGATTATCTCAGCAAATATGGAATTGAATAAATACTAAATATTCAAAAATATATTCATAATGATAGAATATCATATCTAACATTGAATACACATTTTTACAAATCTACGAAACTTGGAAACAAACGTACATTACTAATCACTCTGTAAAGCCAACAGTATATCAGTGGTAGTATGCAGGTGCATGAGCAGCGTAGGATACAGCTGGTGACGCATACGCTACTGGTGCAGCAATCTTAGCAATTGCTGGTGCAGCGTAAGTTTGACTGTAAGATGGGGGGCATAACCATGAGATAAATCTGGGGCAGCATAACCATGAGTTGAAGCTGGTGAAGCACCTACAGGTGATGCATATTTGACTACTGGGGCTACAGCTTTAACAGCAGCGGCAGCGTGTTCTTTGTGAACAACCGCATTGAAACCATTATAATCATCAGCGGTATATTCTACAATACGTTTTGTTCCATCAGATTCAATCAGAGAGTAACTTCCTCGAACAACATCTTCATGACGTGTTTCTTGTTGAGTTTTGCGGTCTCCGCTATGGGGGTCATTTACTGAGTATCCAAAATCGTAGTGTGCAGGTGTTTGAGGTTCTACAGCTACTTTTGCGATTGGAGCAGCGTAAGACAGAGCTGGTGCAGCATAGGATACAGAAGGAGCGGCATATGTTTGAGCTACAGGTACGGCAGCATGAGTGTGAGCTATGGGTGCGGCAGCATAAGCACCGTGTGTAGAGTAAGCTGCGGGAGCAGCATATGAGTCATGGCCATATGTTGATGCAGAATACCCATGTGATACTGGAGCTGATAGACTAGAGTAAGAGACTGCAGGAGCAGCGGCGTATCCTACAGGTACACCAGCTCGGGCGAGAGCCGCGAAGGCGGCAAAGACCAGGAACTAGAAATAATAATAAAGTTAGGTTTTATTCATAGATATTGAAGGGAATGCATATTGAATGATCGCTTCACCTAACCCTGTGAATGTATCATGTTCCTATCATGATGCATTCGTTATAATTCAGATAATTGCAAAATATACAACTGAAGAATTTTCATTTATTCAGATTCGGAGTTCAACTTTATAGATGATTGGAATAAAACACACATTCAAATCAACTCGAACTACAAAGTTTAATTTGTCACAAAATTGTTTTATGAGGGTTTTCAACTGAACACATAACTCGTTTTGGGAATGTCACTGGTTGATGAAACAATTGTAAGAAATTGAACTTTGTAGTCCGTGAAACTTTGCTTTCAGTTGGATCTTTTTTTCAGTGGTACTCATTTATCTCATATTTCGTTGATATTATTTTCCATTATACATACACAGGAACTATGAAAGTTTGGAAAATAAATTTGATAAATTTTAGCCGAGGCAACCTTTCAGTCATCCATTTGTCAATGATTTGTTGAATCCGCTACTTTATGGTAATTTATCACATCAGGAATAAACTACCAAATTTTTTTCTGTGTAATTCACTGTGTTATCGTATCAGAATGACATTATAACTGTTGAAACTGCAGACACACACGGTTTGAAAACGAAATGAGTTTAGTATAAATTTTCAGTTGATTCAATTTCACATTTTACTGGTATGACTTAGCCTTAAATATTTTAAAGCACAGATTCCGACTTATTAACTTATGTTCATCTAAGAATACCATTAGTATTTCATAATAAGAGATGGTTAACGTTAAAATTCCATAGTTTCCTTTATTTAAGTTCGAAACTGAATTATTGATCGCTTAGAAATCATAAATTCAGATGAGCTCATCAGATTCTGCTCACTTACGGCCTTTATCTGTATGTTATGTTCATGAAGTTTATTTCAGCAAATCAAGATTTATCCAGATAAGAAATAGAATAGATAGATAGAAGAGAGTTTTCATTGCGCAATGTTTTCGTGTTTTCTGTTCCAAAATTCCGGGCATTGTAGGTTCTTCCATACCGTTACTAGATTTCCCAATGCTAGTCATATGATTAAGCAAGATTCGATTCCCGAAACTCAAATTCGTTCCTGAATGGGATTAAAATAAAAATATCTGTCCTTTTTGATCAAGTTAAACTATCTTCTGGATTTTGCAATTTTGAAGGTTCAATACATATTACGTAAGAAAAAAATATGAATACACCGCATTGACAAACTACTTGCATAAATTATCTGCAGTTTGTAAGTATCAGGAAAAAATTGGGATGTAATCCAGATTGTTTAAAAATGAATTCAACCAATGACATGAACACTTTCAAGAATGTAGACATAGTTAATTTTTGATGATGTCCAAATTACACAATTTGTGAACAATTTCAATCTGACGAATGTTCTATCTTGGAGTGGCGTTAAGCCAATTCCATTTCACTCCAAAATCAAAATGTTCTGTAATGTGAGAATTTACTTGATATACGCAACTCAATATGTGAATTTAATTTGCGATTTGAGATTTCGAACTCTTTGCACACCTATCGTTTCATTTATGATCACTTTGAATAATCAGATTCAATTGGCATTAGCTGAACTATATCTTGCCAGTACCGATGGACCAGAAGTTTTCATATAAAACATTATAATCTCAAGAACAATTCGATATGCACTTGCACAGAGGCAGAATAATTAAACGTAATCCTTGCTTACACAATACCATTAAAATTAAAGCACTGAGTAACACTTACATTGGAAGCCATGTTTCTTATGTGAAATTGAATCTGTTTGAACCCTTGTAATTGTAACATTTATATACTTATATCCCGCCCCGGGCTTAGTGCAAGCGATTCACCGGATCGGCGGCGGGTCCCCCAGAGGTGAGTATTGCACCCGTATATTCACACTTTTATCAAATATAATTAGCGATGAATTCAATGAAACATATTATAGCATGTTACTAGTTGATAGTTTGAAGTAGGTCGATCTTTACCTAAGTATGTTATCCAATAACGCTTACAATAAGAGCAACTGTGATTTCAAAAGACAATCACAGTACCAACTGTAAACCTTATTTTCGCAATAACATTCATAGGAAAAATTAACACCTCCTCGTTGTATCTTCCGAGTCATTTCATAAAAAAATTCAAAATAGGCCCAAGGGCTGCTAAGTAATGTGATGATTAGTAATGTAAAATGCTACAGTGCCTGTATCTGAAATATGGTATAAACCTCATTATTATTCAGCTCATTACGTGCCACGTCATTCTTATTTGGAAAATGGTATCCTGATGGAGTCACGTCTCTTATTATTCGGAGACGGTCTTCGTTCACCAAAAACTGTGTCACTTAAATGTAAACGCAGTGCTTTTCGAATAGATATAATCTTGACCCTAGCCTTTGGGGAACGTACCATCAATCCTTATTCCGACAAAACAAAAAAATAAATGATGCAAGTTATAAAAACTATTCAATTTGCTTAATAGTTATAGAATGAAAATGTTAAGGAGTACTCAAGCTACATATTGTTGAAAAACTGAAACAATGTAATTAACAATATCGGTAAGACAAGCTTGGCAATAAAATAAAATAGAAAAGGGTTGAAATAATATATTCCAGAACAAAAGACATACAAATAATGTTAACTACAGATTGACACCCCCTGGTGACATTGTGGCGCGCCATGTGTTAACTCAACTCTATTATATTAGGACAAAATACTTTAACATCTGACGGTTAAGGTGAAATGAAACAACTTTTGCTTTTTTAAATCTTTTCTTGTAAGTTATGGTGTCAAAACATAAGAATACTATATAATAAACGAACATATTTTTTATTATTATTAATATCTCTCACAACGTGAAACATAGGTATAACATATTTCTATCTACCCACATTTACATACTAAACTTTTATTAGTTAAAATGCGTCAAAATCGAAATACGCAGACTTCGAACATGAATTAAAATCATGGATTATAACTCACTTTTATTATATTGAGCAAAGTAGGAAAAATCTCACCGAAACGTAAATATTTTTAAACTTCAATAAAATTATTAACTTCGTTCTTAGATGCCAATTTACCTTTAAAAAAATGTTGCTCACTTGTTCAAATTTGATGTTATGCTGTTTCAGTAACTCTTGTATTCCTCTCTTTTCTGTTTTCGATAATACATTAGGTGACTTCTTCTCTGCTTCGCTATGATATAAAGCATTAGCCATCATGATAAGGCACGGTCTGCTCAAATTCAGAATCAATTGCATTTGAAACCATCCACGAAACTTCTCTTTTCGCCACGTCAATTTGGATTGTCAGTTTCGCCTTAGGGTCAAAACATTCTTGATTGCCACCGTGCAACATCATATAGTTCTCATAGAATTATTATTTCATCACGACACAGAATGCTATAATCATTCTGAAATATCCAAGTTACATCAAGAAATATGAGCTGTGAATTATTTCCTTACCAGACTGGTTTATATTCCCTTAAGAACCGAATAATCACTTAATAGATTCATTTGATAATTCCATATACAAGATCCCTTCAGTACTGAGAAATTTTCGGTAACTATTCGATGCTGACTTTGAATATAGTGAATTAATGTAGCTCTTCGTGTAAAGTCTGCAGTGTTATCTATAATACAAATCATACATTGATCAAACACCGACCATGATTGCCATATTATGTCTCAAGATATTCGTATATGTAATGCTGGTTCCTTATTGCTACCTTGATATTTTGCGAACAGGTGAACTGGCAAAATCATTGACAAAAAGGATTATATATCGTCAATCTTACTTTCATGATGCAACAGAGCAATTAATTTATTGTAAATTCATCCCAGTCGAACTATGGTTCATTACATGAAGAATTCAAGATCATCTTTATGACGTGGTACATAAAGATGTGACGTCAAAATTCCATTCACGATGCTTTTACTTCTGTCAGAAAATATATGATTGCCATATGCATTTATAACCAGAAGGACACTGCTGTCATGACTGTTTAATCAAATGCTATGATTCCATATGAAAAATTGAAACTGAGTGTTAGTAGTACCGCTTGTAAAAAGACTATCTAGCCCCAAAATGAAGTTTCTATTCTAATCACTTCAAAGCTATTTCCAAATTTTGAAATACATGAAACTGAAAGTTTCAGTTCAAGCCTCAAGCCTGCCCTGAAGATGCCACCTGTAATGGTTGGCGAAACGTCGGCATCAAGTCGAGCTATTGTGACGCGGAATCCATCCGGAAGACAAGATTTTTCAAGATTAGCTGTCCGCGGAAGTCTACTATCCAAGAAACTTTGAAGAATTAATCTTCGACTAGCTTTAAGACAAAAAGTTCATATGAACATGGGTCAGCAACGGCTTGGTTCTTGAGATACAGGCCATACAAAAACAAGTTTTCATTTAATTTTTTGATTATATTTTTGTTCAATAACATGACAATTTGACGAAATTCGGGATACTGGGAGTATTAATGTTGAGAAACTCAGATATTTACTCAGTTTTTTGTATAATGTTAGAGGACGCCACACACAGTGTTGTACCTTGAATTTAAATAACCATAGCTCTTTTGTGTCACACTGTATGTCATTTTTGACTAAACAGACTCATTCCTCATTCAATTTGACATACAAAAAGTACTCTTAGTATTTATCGCTAAACCCAGCTGTTTTGGGAAAAAACGATTTAAAGTTAAGCCTGCGTTGGAATTTTGTGAGTTGAATTTTGAGAAATAAGTGACATAATGTGTCTTCTATTGATTGTATTGTGATGTGACTGACTTAGATCATTTAGAAGACTAAGACTAAGCTACATCTACAAACAAGTTAATAATATTTACAATAATTGCTGAAAATGACCACCGCCTACTGCAACGCATGCATCAATTCGCCTTAACATCGACTGGTGAACTCTTTCGAATATACCTCATGTGTAATTAATAATGTCACACGACTCAAATATCCTGTTTCTTAGATCTTGTTCATTTTGGACTGCACTTTAGTTAGATTGCGTGCCGATTTCTGAATAACAATTACCCTAACAGTTAGATAAGAAGAGGATTACTTGACGTCACTAGTTCACAAAATTCCACTCCAAAATAAACAAGGGAACAGGATATTTGAATCGTATGCCATCATTAATTAGACATAAGGTATATTCGAAAGAGTTCGTCAATACATTTTTCATATGTAAGATAACCAAGGTTACATCACAGTTATCTATGCGAAATTATATTTTTTCGTGAAATCACAACGTGCTTCCCCACTAATTCCAAAAAATCAATATACGAAATAATTATGAAGTAAAAACTAGTTCAATAGTTTAAAATTACATCAGGGTCTCGATATCTTGCTGGCAGACGTCTTGTGCAAACTGGCTTGGTAACAGAATGTTGAGGCGTAGATGGAATTGGTGTATTCACTGGAGAGTGAAGTCGAAGATTCACTTGTAAAATTCTAGGGGGAGGTCGAGGAACTTCGATCGATTGAGAAGGTCCGAAGGAGACTTTTTTCTTAGGCGATACTAAAGTTCCTCGCAGCTGGTTGATGTTAAGTTTCAGCATCTTTTCCGAGTTATCCATTCGAACAAGATAATGACGCTGTCCAAATCTTTGTACAATTTCGCCAAACTCCCAAACTGATTCATTAATCTTGTAAATACGAATCTGCACCCTCTCCTCCACATTGAAAAATTTCGTAGTAATTTGTGAGGATGAAGAAGGCGGAGGTTTTACTGGCAAGAAAGCATCGAGACGAGTACGGAATTTACTTTAGTCAGATAATAATGTGACATTATTAAATGTGAAAATGTTATGTTATTTAAGACTATTATATACAGTGTGTTAGATTCGAAATCGCAACACCCTGTTATTTAGGAACCTATTGACCGATTCGAAAAAACAAAAATTTTAAGATATAGTGCTCGATGAGTATCATTCAGAAATGTAGACAAATAGGAAGTATTCATCAAGGCCTATTATGGTCTGCTAAATGGGTTGAAATTTCGAGAACAACCATTAGCCTTTTTTTTTGATAAAGTGAATAGTCTATTCGATTCTGGCATGTCTCGAACACCTATACAGTAAGTTACAGCGTAATATCTCATACAAGGTGTTATTTATACAATGACAAATATATGCATTTTTGACTAGCCCTGTATGAAAGTCTATGGATTTCATAGAAGATGTGGTGTAACCATTATATGCAAGAAAACTTCGCATACTTAGTTTTGTTGTGGTAACTGTTAGTGGATGATACTTCTACTTTAACCAAAATCAAAAGTGGAAAATTATAAACAAAATTTGATTTCACAATAATGTACAACAAAGGGAAGAACAGTTACCTCAAATAAGAGTTTTTCGATATGTCTCCCTTCACGCTCTATATACATGTTTCATAACGTTGTCTCAAATTACACCCATGGAGCGAAATTTTCCACTAACGGTACAGTATTCACTCAGAATTCCAGGTACTGCGCAATGTAGAATCCACAATGGGTGATAAATGCAAAACGACAATACTCACGAAAAATTAACGACTGGGCAGCAATATTTAAAAACCGTATAGTGGTACCAGCATTTTTCGAACAAACGCTAAATGGTGAAAGATTTCCTAATATTTCGAATAGGACTTTGTGGGATTTCATGGGAGAGCTAACCACTGAAGATTGCAGAAATGTCAACTAGACGGTGGCCCTAATCATAATGTGATTACTGGACGAAGATGGATTGATGAAACATCAAAAGGCAGATGGATAGGGAGGAACAGTAATTTTATTGGTTGGCTTCCTCGTTCACCAGATTTAACTTCGTTAATTTTTTTTCTGTGAGGACGTTCGAAACAAAATGCTTATCGCATCAGCTTGAACGAATTAAAACAGAGGATCGAGCAAATATGAAGGGAAATAAAAAAAGACCAATTAAGAAAGACTCCTCAAAATTTGAGACAACGTTATGAAACATGTATACAGAGCGTGAAGGGAGACATATCGAAAACACCTGTATTTGAGGAAATTGCTCTTCCCTTTGTTTTTCATTATTTTGAAATTAAATATTGTTTATAATTTGTCACTTTCGATTTTGGTTAAAGTCGAAGCATCATCCACTAACAGTTACCACAACAAAACTGAGTATGCGAAGTTTTCTTGCATGTAATGGTTACACCAAATCTTCTGTAAAATAATTTGTCATTGTTTAACTACACCCTGTATGAGATATTGCGCTGAAACTTACTGTATAAGTGTTCGAGATATGTCAGAATCGAATTGACTACTCTCGTTATCGGAAAAAATGCTTAAAGGTCATTCCCGAAATTTCGACCCGTTTATAGACTTTGAAAATCTGAATGTTCTCATTAAGTAAAAACAAACAATGTAGAATATGGTTTTCTGTACACTGTTTCATATGGAACGTATTCATGTTAGTTCAGGACATTAGAGATCGCCTACCCAAAGGATGTGAGTCGACTATCGAGCGGGTAATATCCTCCACAAACTTTGTTCGTTGAAATCATATTTCAATACGAACATCACAATATGTATATCCTAATACCTCCCTCGGAAGGAGGGGAACCCACCCCGTTGCCGTGCTGGCTGACTCTCATGTCTAGCACAGTATACACCATAGAACTATAGGGGTATACATTTCACTACGCTCGCTTGGCGCTGATATGTAACGTATAACAAATACTTCTGAAGGAGTCTCTTACTGTCATAACATAACAAACCAGTCCGGTCACGGTCTGCATGTTAACGTTTTCGCTACACGGTTTTTATAAATCAGGTCTCCCGTAAAAACATGTTCTATGTTGAAAAATTTGATTATAACAGAGCGGTTGTATTTTCAAAACTCATATTCCTCATAATATAGTTCAAATTATTCAGCTCTTCAGATCACAGCAGAGCATAACAATCTAAATATTTTAGAACTAGTTTTCCATGTTGAAAGTGTCAATTTCAAGAATATTTCATTTTAGTATCGAAATGGTCATTCACTGGAAATGTATATCCTCAACAATAACTGGATCGTGCTTTCAATACACAAATAAGCTATAATAATAAGATTCTTGACCCATTAATTCTGACGATACAATTTCGATTATTCGTGGTTCTGTTCGTTTCGACGGCGTGGGCTCTTTTGATTGAAGTTAAATTGAGCGATTTGCACGCTTGTGCTATAATTAGTTTTAATAAACCCCCTTTTTAGACATAGTGAGTCTTCTGATGATGGTCGTGAGACCGAAACGTACGTAAAGACGAATATTTAAAACAAAGTGTTATTGTGACCTATTTCCCGAGAATTTTTATATATAACAAATAAGCTATAGTGTAACTATAGCATGCAGCTTCATTTATATCAGACAGATTTCCAAGTGATATATACTTATTAATCTTTTCTTAAGCCAGAAGTCTTCGTTTCTGAAATTTTTCCTGAAAAATTCATGATCAGGTCTAAATTTAAGAAATTATCTGAGAGAATATGGAATTGAATAAATATTTAATATTTAAAAATATGTTCATAATGATAGAATATCATATCTGACAATAAATACACACTTTCACAAATCAACGAAACGTGGGAACAAACGTACATTACTAATAACACTGTGAACTTCCAGTATTTCAGTGGTAGTATGCAGGTGCGTGAGCAGCGTAGGATACAGCTGGTGACGCATAAGCTACTGGTGCAGCAATCTTAGCAATTGCTGGTGCAGCGTAAATTTGACTGTAAGCTGGGGCAGCATAACCATGAGATAAAACGGGGGCAGCATAACCATGGGATGAACCTGGGGCAGCGTAGCCATGAGTTGAAGCTGGGGCAGCATAACTGTGAGCTAAAGCTGGTGCAGCATAACCTACAGGTGATGCATATTTGACTACTGGCGCTACAGCTTTAACAGCAACGGCAGCGGGTTCTTTATGAACAACGGCGTTGAAACCATTATGAGCATCAGCTGTATATTCTACAATACGCTTTGTTCCATCAGATTCAATCAGAGAGTAACTTCCTTGAACAACATCTCCACGACGGGTTTCATGTTGCATTTTGTTGTCTCCAGTATGAGGGTCATTTACTGAGTATCCAAAATCGTAGTGTGCAGGTGTTTGAGGTTCTACAGCTACTTTTGCGATTGGACCAGCGTAAGACAGAGCTGGTGCAGAATAAGATACAGCAGGAGCGGCATATGTGTGAGCTACGGGTGCGGCAGCATAAGAGTGAGCTACAGGTGCGGCAGCATAAGTGTGAGCTACGGGTGCTGCTGCATAAGCTGGGGCGTATGCAGCTGGGGCAGCATAAGCAGCATGTGTGGAGTAAGCTGCGGGAGCAGCATATGCGGCATGAGCATATGCTGGTGCAGCATACCCATGTGCTACTGGAGCTGATAGACTAGAGTAGGAGACTGCAGGGGCAGCGGCGTATCCTACGGGTACGCCAGCTCGAGCGAGAGTCACGAAGGCGGCAAAGACCAGGAACTAGAAAGAATAATAAAAGTATTAGTTTTATCCATAGATATTGAGGGAAATAAATATTGGATGATCGCTACATCTAACCCTATGATTTTATCATTTTTTTGTCATGATGCAGCCGTTATAATTATGAAAATTGCAAAATATACAAATGTAGAATTTTGAATCTTAAAACCTAATAGATGATTGGACTAAAAGACACATTTAAATTAACTCGAACGGCAAAGTTTAATTTGTTACAAAATTGTTTCTTGCGGGTTTTCAACTCAACTCATAACTCGTATTGGGAATATCACTGGTTGATGGAACAACTGTTAGAAATTGAACCTTGTAGTTTGTGGAAATTCGTGTTTAGTTGAAACATTTTAGATATTTTACCGAAGATTTTCATTGACACTCTGTTCTTTAATATTTCCTTGATATTACTTTTCATTATACATATACAGAGACTACGTATGTTGAGAAGAAAAATTAAATTTCAGCGGAGGCAACCTTCCAGTCATCCAGTTGTCATTGATTGTTAAATCCGATACTTCATGGTAATGCATCATATCTCATAAAGGAAATACACGAACAATGTTCCCCTTTCGGTGCAAGTTACTGTGTTATCTTATGAGAATGACATTTCAACTGACTCAACTACAGTCACGTTTCGTGATAAAATTATTGTTAATATACAAAGAAAAACCTAGGCCAAAAAATTGGATCACACACACACACACACACACGTGCACACTAATAGAAAAAAAGGGTACTCGTTCATTTCCTTCATCAATATTCAATCATTGCTTACATGGTTTGAAAACGAAATAATTTAGTATGAATTTTCAGTTCATTCATCAAAATATCATCAGTTTCACGTTCTGAAGGTATGAGTTGCCTTGAAAATTCCATAGCACAGATTCCGACCCATTAACTTTTGCTCATCTAAGAATACCATTAGTATCATTGATCGCTTAGAAATCATAAATTCAGATTGACCTCATCAGATTCTGCTCACTTACAAACTGTCTCTTCTATGTCAAAGGAGTTTTTTTCAGCAATCGAAATTTATCAAGATAAGAAGTAAGAAAGGAATTGTGGGTATTTGGGTACCGTTATTAGACTTCCCAATCATATTTATATTATAAAATCAGAAAAGATTTCGACTAATGACATGAACACCCTCAAAAATGTGGGCATAGTTAATTTTAAATGATATCCAAATCACACAACTTTTCAACAATTTCATTCCGAAAGATAATGATTCATCTTGGAGTGGCGTTGAGCCAATTCCATTCTACTCCAAAGTTGAAACAGTTATGTTCTTCAATGTGAGTAATTACTTGATATACGCAACTCAATATGTGAATTCAATTTGCGAATCGAGATCTCGAACTCATTGCACATCTTTTGTTTCGTTTATGATGACTCTAAATAATTAGATTCAATTGACTTTAGCTAAACTATATCTTGTCGGTACCATGAACCGCAAGTTTTCATATAAAACACTATAATCCCAAGAACAATTCGATATACACTTTCCTAACCAGAGGTAGAATAATTAGACGTAATCCTTGCTTACATGATACCATTAAAATTGAAGCACTGAGTAACACTTACTTTGAAAGCCATGTTACTTATGTGGAATCGAATCTGTTTGAACCCTTGTAATTGTAACGTTTATATACTTATATCTCGTTGAAGAGGTGCGGACGTCCCCGCCCGGGCCTAGTGTAAGCCTTTCACCAGATCGGTGGCGGGCCCCCTGAGGTGAGTCTTACACCCGTATATTCACACTTTTATTAAATGTAATTAGTGATGAATCCAACTACACATATTATATAGCATGTTACAGATTAGTAGTTTGAAGTAGGTCAATTTTCACCTAAGTATGTTATCCAATAACCGCCACAATCAGCGCAACTGTGATTTCAGAAGATAATCCCAGTACCGACTATAAACCTTATTTACTCAATCAAATTTATTGGAAGAATTAGCTCCTCCTCGTTGTATGTTCAGGGTCATTCAATAGAAAAATGTGAAATAGGCCAAGGGCTGCTGAGTGAAGTAATGATTTATCTAGAATGCTACAATGCTCGTATCTGAAAGATGATATGAACCCCATTATTATTTAACCTATTACGAAGTCCGTCAAGCTGGAACAACCCTTATGGCACAATCAGTTGAAACCTATCAGAGGATTTAGTACTCATTAATTACTAATTAATTACCGAAAAGCGAAATTAATTACTGTTTACTTAAAAAAAATAGAAGGGGTTGTGCCAGTTAAACCGTTAGGCTAGCACAACCTCATAAAAATACTATTAAAACAGTTGAAACCACACTAATAATTTATTATCAATTAATTACTCACTATTTAACGAGTACTTAACAATAGATTCCACTCAAAACTCGCGGCGTCGGCAAGATTTGGCCGCGACCGTAGTGTGGAGTCACCGCTCCGACTTCCCTCACTCCGACTCAAATATTTCTCAACGTTACACGTTATTTCAAACATTTTTACAATAACACTTTTCCGAAGAAAACTAAGCGTTTTTGATTCGGCGATTAATAAAGGTGCGATCGGATTTTTTTTAAACATTCGAAATTGTAACTCATCATACAAATGAATCATACTAGGTCCACCAAATAAAATTAATCTTCAGATACATTGATCAAAACATTTCGAAACTCGAGATTCGAATTGGTTAATTAAGCACAATAAGTTCAAATAAATTTTAACTTAGATAAATCGATGTAACAATGCCTCAACCAAAGTTAGAAATTAATTACTCTGGCACAACCAATTAAAATAAATTTGAAGTTGAATTAATCGATATGCTAATGCCTAAAATAAATTTGAACTTGGATTAATCGATGTACTAATGCATTAACCCAAGTAATGAATTGATTACTCCAGCACAACCAATTTGATTCGATATAAACTCCGATTAATCGATGTACTAAAGCATTAACTAAAGTAAGGAATTAATTACTCCGGCACAACCAGTTGAAATTAATTTTTACTTGGATTAATCGATTTAACTTAACTCAAGTTATGAATTGATTACTCCAGCACAACCAATTAAATTCAATATAGACTTCGATTAATTGATGTACTAAAGCATTATTTCAAGTAAGAAATTATTTACTCCGGCACAACCAGTTGAAATTAATTTTTACTTGGATTGATCGATGTACTTATGCCTTAACGCAAGTAAGGAATTGATTACTCTGGCACAACCAATTAAATTTGATACAAACTTCGATTAATCGATGTACTGAAGTATTAACTCAAGTAATGAATTGATTACTCCAGCACAACTAATTAAATTCAATATAAACTTCGATTAATCGATGTACTGAAGCATTAACTCAAGTAAGGAATTAATTACTCTGGCACAACCAGGTGAAATCAATTTTTACTTGGATTAATCGATGTACTAATGACTTAACGCAAGTAAGGGATTGATAACTCTGGCACAACCAATTAAATTCAATATAAACTTCGATTAATCGATGTACTAAAGTATTAACTCAAGTAAGGAATTGATTACTCTGGCACAACTAGTTGAAATTAATTTTTACTTGGATTAATCGATGTACTAATGCCTTAACGCAATTAAGGAATTGATAACTCTGGCACAACCAATTAAATTCAATATAAACTCCGTTTAATCGATGTACTAAAGCATTAACTAAAGTAAGGAATTAATTACTCCGGCACAACCAGTTGAAATTAATTTTTACTTGGATAAATCGATGTACTAATGCCTTAACTCAAGTTATGAATTGATTACTCCAGCACAACCAATTAAATTCAATATAAACTTCGATTAATTGATGTACTGAAGCATCATCTCAAGTAAGAAATTATTTACTCCGGCACAACCAGTTGAAATTAATTTTTACTTGGATTGATCGATGTACTTATGCTTTAACTCAAGTAAGGAATTGATTACTCCAGCACAACCAATTAAATTCAATATAAACTTCGATTAATTGATGTACTAAAGCATTATCTCAAGTAAGAAATTATTTACTCCGGCACAACCAGTTGAAATTAATTTTTACTTGGATTGATCGATGCACTTATGCCTTAACGCAAGTAAGGAATTGATTACTCTGGCACAACCAATTAAATTTGATACAAACTTCGATTAATCGATGTACTGAAGTATTAACTCAAGTAATGAATTGATTACTCCAGCACAACTAATTAAATTCAATATAAACTTCGATTAATCGATGTACTAAAGCATTAACTCAAGTAAGGAATTAATTACTTCGGCACAACCAGGTGAAATTAATTTTAACTTGGATTAATCGATGTACTAATGCCTTAACGCAAGTAAGGGATTGATAACTCTGGCACAACCAATTAAATTCAATATAAACTTCGATTAATCGATGTACTAAAGTATTAACTCAAGTAAGGAATTGATTACTCTGGCACAACTAGTTGAAATTAATTTTTACTTGGATTAATCGATGTACTAATGCCTTAACGCAAGTAAGGAATTGATTACTCTGGCACAACCAATTAAATTCAATATAAACTTCGATTAATCGATGTACTAAAGTATTAACTCAAGTAAGGAATTGATTACTCTGGCACAACCAGCTGAAATTAATTTTTACTTGAATTAATCGATGTACTTAAGTATTAACTCAAGTAAGGAATTGATTACTCTGGCACAACCAGTTGAAATTAATTTTTACTTGGATTAATCGATGTACTAATGCCTTAACGCAAGTGAGGAATTGATAACTCTGGCACAACCAATTAAATTCAATATAAACTTCGATTAATCGATGTACTAAAGTATTAACTCAAGTAAGGAATTGATTACTCTGGCACAACCAGTTGAAATTAATTTTTACTTGGATTAATCGATGTACTAATGCCTTAACGCAAGTAAGGAATTGATTAATCTGGCACAACCAATTAAATTCAATATAAACTCCGAACAATCGATGTACTGAAGTATTAACTCAAGTAAGGAATTGAATACTCTGGCACAACCAGTTGAAATTAATTTTTACTTGGATTAATCGATGTACTAAAGCATTAACTCAACTGAATAATTAATTACTCTGACACAACCAGTTGAAATTATTTTTTACTTGGATTAATCGTTGTATCAAAGTATTAACTCAAGTAAGTAATTATTTACTCCGGCACAACCAGTTGAAATCAATTTTTACTTGGATTAATCGATGTACTAAAGCATTAACTCAAGTAAGGGATTAATTATTCTGGCACAACCAGTTGGAATCAATTTCTACTTATATTAATCGATATACTAATGCAATAACTCAGGTTAGAAATTGATTACTTCAGCACAACCACACTAAAAAAAATTTTTTGGGAACTAGAATACGATTGGGTTGGCCCAACCATACGGTTGGGTTGGCCCCAATCATATGGTATGGTTGCGTTCCGTTCCTACCCAACCGTATGATTGGGGCCAACCCAATCGTATTCTACTGCACTTATTTTTTTTTTAGTGAAGTTAAATCCAGCTTTAATCCGGCTTAATCGATACTTTAATTTCTTCACATTAGTTTGGAATAAATCACTGAAGAGCAATATCTTAAGATGCAATTTATGTTTCAGGTTAGAGTTCCGAAAGCTTTAGCTTTCAGCACGACAACCTGATAGTTCCACTTTGGGCCGCTACACATGGCGTGAAAATCGTATTAGTTTCACTCCCTTCTGCCTACGTATACCGGTATACCCCTTTTTAACATGCTTGTTGTATAGTTCCATTCACAACTGTCAAACTCCCCTCCCCACCCCCGTACAGTGTACGTATTTGTTGAATGACTCCGTACTCAAGCAGTTCTTATGGAAATAATTATAAACAATTCGATGACCTTACATTCAATCTTAAGACCCGTATTTTCAAGTTGAGCATAGCGAGATAAAATGCATTTGAATGCATTTATCCTTATGTACCCTAAAAAGCAGTGCATAAAGTTCACCAAGGTTAATTGCAAATGCGCGCGCCGTTCACTTGAACGCGCGCACATGACAATGTGCTCGGCTCTTGGCGTGAAACAAGGTACAATTCAGAAGAATGAAAAGGAATGAAGTCGGAATGAAAGTGAAATTAACGGGAATAAAGGCCCCAATAGAAAAAATATCTATTACGTGTATAGTATTTGTATACCTATTAGGGTGGGGCGAAAAATTTTTCTCAAATCATCGATGGCTCCCCCCAGATCTTTAGATTTGGAAAGCCATCACCATTCACGGTACTAACGGCAGGAGAGTCGGCGCCCGGAGGGTACGCCTAATCATTTTCTTGAGTATAATTTATATTTAGATTTCGATTTGTTGGTAAAAAGTTATTTGTTATACTGGAAAATTAATACTCGAAGTTATTATTGATACTTAACACTTCTCTTACTAATACTAATTTATTAAATATAAATTACCACGTAATATAACATTGCGCTTTTTTAAATTTGAGATCTTGTTTGTATGCAACTGAGATCGGAATCTTATCTTTCATGTACATACATTTGTTAAAAGTTACTTTAACTATTGGTTTGAGTGAAGCAACTTTTGAGGACAATGAGTTGAGTAATTTAGTGTATATTTTTTATTGTAACAGTTTCTTCTGCATATGTTGTGTTCGAGTACTCAAATCCAAACTTAGGTTAAGACATTGATATATCGGTTAATCAATGTTAAAATTGATTTCGAATGGTTGCGATAGAGTAATCAATTTCAAACGTAGGTTAAGACATTGATATATCGATAAGCCGTATTGAAACTGATTTCAACTGGTTGTGCCAGAGTAATCAATTCATTACTTGAGTTAAGGCATTAGTACATCGATTAATCCAAGTAAAAATTAATTTCAACTGGTTGTGCCGGAGTAAATAATTACTTACTTGAGTTAATACTTTGATACGTCGATTAATCCAAGTAAAAAATAATTTCAACTGGTTGTGTCAGAGTAATTAATTATTCAGTTGAGTTAATGCTTTAGTACATCGATTAATCCAAGTAAAAATTAATTTCAACTGGTTGTGCCGGAGTAATTAATTCCTTACTTGAGTTAATGCTTTAGTACATCGATTAATCGGAGTTTATTTTGAATTTAATTGGTTGTGCTGGAGTAATCAATTCATTACTTGAGTTAATACTCTAGTACATCGATTAATCGAAGTTTATATTGGATTTAATTGATTGTGCTGGAGTAATCAATTCATTACTTGAGTTAATGCATTAGTACATCGATTAATTCAACTTCCAATTTATTTTAATTGGTTGTGCCAGAGTAATTAATTTCTAACTTGGGTTGAGGCATTGTTACATCGATTTATCTAAGTTAAAATTTATTTGAACTTATTGTGCTTAATTAATCAATTCGAATCTCGAGTTTCAAAATGTTTTGATCAATGTATCTGAAGATTAATTTTATTTGGTGGACCTAGTATGATTCATTTGCATGATAAGTTACAATTTCGAATGTTTAAAAAAAATTCGGCCGCACCTTTATTAATCCCCGAATCAAAAACGCTTAGTTTTCTTCGGAAAAGTGTCATTGTAAGATTTCATTGTGAATTTCATTGTAAAAATGTTTGAAATAACGTCTAACGTTGAGCAATATTTGAGTCGGAGTGGGGGAAGTCGGAGCGGTGACGCAACACTACGGTCGCGGCCAAATCTTGCCGACGCCGCCAGTTTTGAGTGGAATCTATTGTTAAGTACTCGTTAAATAGTGAGTAATTAATTAGTGATAAATTATTAGTGTGGTTTCAACCATTTTAATAGTATTTTTATGGCGTTGTGCTAGCCTAACGGTTAAGCTGGCACAACCCCTTCTATTTTTTTGAATAAACAGTAATTAATTCCGCTTTTCGGTAATTAATTAGTAATTAATGTGTACTAAATCCTCTGATAGGTTTCAACTGATTGTGCCATAAGGGTTGTTCCAGCTTGACGGACCTCCTATTACGTGCCACGTCATTCTCATTTGGAAAATGGTATTCCTGCAGGAGCCATGTCTTTCATTTTTTGGAGACGGACTTCGTTCACCAGGAACTGTGTCGTTTAGATGTAAACGACTCTGCAGAAATTTACGAATAGAGAATCTCGACCGTGGCCTATGGGGAACGTACTATGAATCTCCATTCGGACAAAAACGAAAAAATAAAGGTTAACTGATATAAGGTATAATGTTTAATGGTTATATAATAAAAATGCTTAGGCGTACTCAACCTACCTATTACTAAAGAACTGAAACAATGTAATTGAAGGTGTGCGGAAATTTGTTCGACGATATTTGTCCGACAGAAATTTGTTCGACAGCATTTGTTCGTAAAATATTTGTATCAGCGGAAGTTTGTTCGAATGGAAATTTGTTCGACCAGTGCTTTTTCGACCTACATTTCGTCGAAAGTTTCAGAATTTCATTTCAAAAAAGCTGCAATGGAACAAATTAATATTGTTATGCTGTCATTGTATCCCTAATTTATAGGAATAATTTTCAGGTACTTAGCGATATTTGGCAGGTAGATATACGATTCAGATGTTTCTATTCCTGTTAATCCATCAGTTGTGTTTGCATCTTTGCATTGGAATGGCGTTAGAATTTGTGAATAGTTCAGGCAAACCAAAACTATGTTTAGACAGTTACATGTATGTAAAAGATAAACAGTGCCAAAATAAAATTTACTGGAATTGCGAAAATTTCAAGAAGACGTTTTGTAAATGTCGTTCATAAATAATGAAGTGAGTAAGCAGATACAACAACATAATCATGCCGGTGATGGTGCACATATTGAAGCAAATAAAATATTGAATAAAATAAGAGAAGATGCTATAAATTCTCGCTATGCACCCCATTATATTTTGTCCAGTGCATCAATGAATATTAATCAAGCCGTAAGTGGAAAATTGCCTTCAGTAGATACAATGAAAAGGACAATAAGAAATATTAGAAAAAGGCACAATGATGGTCCAGTCATTCCAACTCACAGAAGAAATATTGTGTTCCCAGATAAATATACTACTACTGAAAACAGTGAACAATTTTTGTAGTTCGATTATGGGTCCGTAGAAGACAGAATGATAATATTCTCCACCAGAAGAAATCTCCAGCTCCTAGCAAGATCGGATCACTGTTACGCAGATGGTACCTTCAAAACCGTTCCACCACTATTTGAGCAACTCTACACTATACATGGCTTACGTGGACACACTGCTCTGCCATTAATTTACTAGTTACTTCCCAGCAAAAGTGAACAGTGTTACATTCAACTTTTAAGAACAATAAAAAACTTGGACAACCGCAAATCCGAATTCAATTATGACTGATTTCGAACATGCAATGGTAAATCCGATAAACGTTGGATTTCCCGAAGTGTGGATGCTTTTTCCACTTCTGCCAATGCATTTATAGAAATATACAATCAAATGGTCTCAAGAGAGAATACGACACTGATCCAAACTTTGCCTTAAAACTTAGAATGCTGTCTGCATTAGCAGTTGTTCCTTGGCCACATTTGGAGGATTATTTTGATACACTTTGTGATCTAAGCGTTTTACCCCCTTATGCACAAACGGTGAGCTGAGCATCCAAATATATGGAAATTCATTACCGCAATTAAGAGGGAACAAAGTTTGAACGAGCTTCGCATAGAGCAATATATCAATGGACAGGAACCTCTTGCTGGAAGTAAAAAATATAAAGACTGCGCCGAGAGACTGACGCGTGTTGTGAGTACTTTTGAACCTAATGTTGACGTAGCCGATTATTTACGTGGCGTGGCGCACAATATTAGCTACTAATAGTTGAAATAAAATTAGTAATACTTTATGCTACTATGTATATATTTTGCTATTACCGATTTTAATTTTTTTTATTCAATATTATTTAGTAGACTGTGGTTAATATTATATATTTCGAATTATGTACCGGAAATTAAATCATTTTGTATTGTTTTGACAATTACTTACATAAAAAGATTGAAAGTATTTTCTAGTATCTAGCTGTTTATTTTTTCACTTATATTTGAAAATTTGTCGAACAAATTTATGTTCGAATAAATGCGAGGCGATTAGCTTTCCTCTCGATCAAATTACCAGGGTGCCAAATTTCCGTTCGAACAAATGTTGTCGAACAAATTTCCGTCGAACAAATGTTGTCGAATAAATTACACCAAATCGTAATTAACAGTATCGGTGAAAGAAACTTGGCAATAAAATAAAATACAAAAGAGCTAGAATGATATATGTTCGAACAAACGACACAAATAATGTTAATGTAACATGGTACTCTATTGATGAATCTCTATAAAACTCCACTTAAGGAATTCATATTATTCCCAATCCTCAATCTATTCATTCATTAACAGTGTGGACATTGAATTTAGAGAACCATGACACGTTGGAGTTTGATTCCAACCAGAACCAACCTGAAAACAATCATTGACACTTACCCTTTCCTTTCACAAGATTTTAACACACTGGAAGGTAAGTGGAAGGGGTGAACGCTAATATTAATCAGATGAACTCGTACTCAACAACAACAATACAATTTAATAATAAAAATAACAATTGAATGATAATGATATTAATAAAAGATAATAAATGATTAATATTATAATTAACTTTATAAGTAATAAGGAACAAAAACTGAGTTCAATATATATACTCAAATAAGATACCTAGATAATCTAAATTAACTGAAAGAGAAATAAAACTAAGATTATTGAATTGATAAACTACCCAGGATAAACCTAGGGGATCGAAAATGAATGAAATGATTTGAAAGTATTATTGAACTCAACTTGAATAAAAACTGAGGACAACAACTTTGATCAAAAATCTAAAACAACTCTGCTTTAGTGAAATCTACCCTTCTTACTAAAAACACTAGAAACTATCAAGTTGAATTAATTGAAATTAAGTGTCACGTGATAGAAAATATAACTGAAGGTTTTAGGCATTATCTCTAGTATTTGTAATGCGTTCTTTTTCCCAAGAACCAATCTACAATTCGAAAAAAGATCCCTGAATTGTTTGACCAATAAGCAATAAGATTCCTCTCTCGAGATATTTAGTTCAGTATGTTTTCGGTGGGGATTTCTAAATATATTTGTCCTTTTCTAAGTATTACCAACTGATTTGAATGTACATAAAACATCTCCAGATGGTTAGCATCGAAATTTTACATGTAGCTACCCATTAGTTTCTCGTCCTATATTGGTTATTCATCTTGATAGGTTCATGATTCCCTTTTCAACCAAACTTTTGTGAACTTATTGCAACCCTCTTAACCATATCAGCTATGGTATCATATCACCCTGCTTGAAGCGAGTGTGAATTGTCTTATATTTATTTCAGAAACTCCTTTACTTTCCTCAAGCTACATTTGTTATTGAAAACATCTGGCAACCCCTAGATGTTCTTCACTTTCAGAAATTTTAATTTTACATGACACTTTAATTTTCTAAGAATGATTTTGTTTTTAAATATTGGGAATAAACTGTACATAACCCTTATTATATTAACTACACATTGGCATCTTCGGGTGACATTGTGGCACGCATTGAGTCAACTTGATTCTATAATATTAGGCACTTATCCCTAACTCAAAAGTAGCAATTGGGTGTTATATATAGTTTCCCTGACATCAGGCAAGTTAAATGATTTTCTAAGATATTATAAGACAAAAGACTTTACTTGTATATTATGCCCGTTAATGTATAATTTGGTGTTTTTTCGTATTTTTTTAAACTCCGGGTCATTTTCCGAAACTTATGATCCATTCTTATATAGTTTTCCAACAATCGGCATTCAATTTCACAATTTTTGAACTTTACAATCTAATACTTAAAAAAATTTATTTCTTCGATCCACCCCAGTATACACAGTATTATATGTATGATACGGTGAAATACCTCGAGGACGATTTTGAGATTTGTTAATGAAATTTCGTACACGAACATACGGAAATATTCGATAGTTTTTCGATATAATTAATTTCTTTTTCCAATTGTCGTATATTTCAAATCCAAGACTAACCTGATTTTCCTTACATGACAACATTGCTCCAATTTGGCATCGTCAGGGACACAATTTTTTCCAATTCCAAAGATGAAAATATTGCACGGAATTTTCGCAAATTGGACTTCGAAAAAATTCCTGAAAAGTTTTCTGTTCTTCTCTTTAATTGAAAACTTTATTCATTTATTAGGCTATGAAACTAAGGATGACGAATAAAGCATTATTCAGATTGCACCTGTTAACGTCTATTTCTTGATTTCAAATTTGTTTCGATTTTCTCTCGTAATTAAGATGGAGTTGACTGAAAGAAAAATAATTAAAATATAATTAATTTTTGGATACGATGAAAAAACGCACTTATACTGATTAGGTAGCAATTTAATGAAGTACCTTCATCCGAACAAAAGTATCACTAATTCAACTGTTCCAAAAACTGTGAAAAGATTCTGCATATAATATCTCGTTGGTCGATACACAGTCTTATGTTATTTTCCCCTGTACTTGATTGTTTTTACAATCACCTCTGGAGTTTTACAAGGCGACATCGGACCATCGATGGATGAATTTAGTTTATGACTTTATTAATTATCAATAGATTGGTACGCTATAAGAAAATGTCGTGTAATTCAATGCTTGACATTATTCACGCTTGATAATTATCGTTTGTCAGTAAAAAATAAATATTGATGTGGAATCAGGAATGTATGTAGTTTTCCTCATATACTTTGATTACACTGGAAGGAAACCTGTAGAACATTGTGTGAGCTAGCGATGAAACGTTGGCTGTCTCACTAGACAGAGAGTTTCCCAACTTCCGCGCTCATAGGAAAATAAAGTCTATTCGCCAGGTCTCGAGGGTGACAATGGAGGGGTAACCAGCCTGACCTTGTCCAGTCTGCCTATTTGGGATCATAACAAGCTCTGTATGAGAGGCAGAGATAGCTCACCTTTCTACGATGTTCTGGAGAAGATAATGAATTCGTTAGTGTGACATCACCAACCTGACGAATAGCTTCTTCTGAATGGAACCTAAGAACTTCAACGTATGCGCAGCAGTTAAACTTGAAAGATGTAAACAGTATTCCAGGACAGGGCGAATCTGTGCTTTGGGGATCATGAGAAGCTGTTGAGGTGTGTAGTTGATCTAGGCATGAAATATATAACCAAGTTTGGGTGAAGCTGTTTTGGCAATGGATCTCTCAAGTCGCCCATGTAATGGTGGTGTTGATGGTGATACCGAGCGTGACTTTTCCTAAATACAAACTTGCGTTTTAGTTAAGTTGCACTAAACTTCACTAGAATACTAGATCCTCATTTCGTAGTTCTTATCAGATTCATTGTGCCTTCTGGCTTCTTTGGATCATATGGGGATATGGAAAAAGTTGAATACAGTATACGATCGTACGCGAAGCTGTAGACGGACCAGAGGGTCACTCCTAATAGATTGTTGATACGGAACAGAATCAAAGTTGATGTCAAGACAGATCTCTGTGAAACACCAGCGGTGATGGTCATTATATTGGAAGAGGCACTGACCGCCGGATAAGGTCATCTACCTGAGAGAATATTTCAAAATCTCCGGCGCTTCATGATCAATGTCAACATCTTACAAATTCATTGTACTTACCATTATAGTATTAACCAATTATCGTTACCTATACAGAATCATTATTATCTTCATTAATTCCACTACCATTCTCATAGCTCATTCAATATTCAAGTATCCATAACCTAATTTTACCTCTTTTTGAACTAGCCCACTATCATGAGGTCTTGAAAAATGATTGTTGTATTAACGTTTACTCCTTCAGGATGAGCCATAGTGCACACTGCATGCCAGACAATGCATTTCCATGATTATGTCAGATGATGTCTTCTGTATAATGTACATTGCGTCATGTAAAATTCGTTTTTTGATATCTACTGCAAAAATGCAATCTTCTCAAGTTCACACAATGCAAATGGCGATCAATTGGATCCCAAAGTTCACTTTGGATCATCTTTTATGAGCAGTCTTTGTTCCAACGTCAGTGATAAATCATTCACATCAAATATCTACGAAACAAGTAATGTTAGCCTCATCATAACATGGCGTAGTGACTCAATTGAACATTCTTACTAATAACTGCTCCTGAATTAAATGAAAACAAAAACTGTGATTCATATATCTCTAACTTCCCTCAATGAGGAGGGATGGAAAATATATTGCAAATGATTAGAAACAGACACAGAGGTGGAATGACTTTAAATCATAATCTAAGTCATTGTAAAATCTTTCATGCGGAGCAATTGGTTGGATTTCGAAGATGATTTCTTGTTCATACCACCTCGATATTTCTTCTTCAGCACAGTTGTCCGTTACTGAGGTGTAATAATTATAGAAGCCTCCTACCAAATATTTGTAATATTCGGCAGCTAATTCATTGATTATATTTGATGGTTTATTCCTAGAAGATAAATAGCACCAATGAGAAATGTTGCCCACTTGTTCTAATTTGACGTTATGTTGTTTTAGTAACTCTTGTATGCCTCCCTTTTCCCTTTTCGATAAGATATTTTGTTATGGATATGAAGCATTAACCATCATGATAAGGCACAATCTTTCTTTACAGTGTAACATCAATAGATTTCTTCAAGGTGACAGATTTTACATCTCTGTACTCGTATGTACTATGTAGAATTGATGCAAGACCTTCAAGATACGGTTTTTGTTAAATTGTTTTTGTGAAAGTGGAAGAACCTCACAATATGAAACTGAATTCTGCTCATCATTTATCAAGTTGAATCTCATGTTATCACAGTTTGAGAAAGGTATTTCACAAAGTTTCATAGTTTTCATGGAAGGGAAGATTTGTAAACAAGGAAATCAGTACTTGTTGAATAAATTAAATGGAATTTTTCCTTGAAAAAAAATTCGGTTGAATAATAATTAGGATTCGATGTTAAAATATCATGTTATGTAAGACTATTAAATATAATTATAATAGGTTATACTTTCTTCAAACTTATTGTATTTGTAACATTGTTGTATTTGCGCCATTTTTGATAAGTTTAAATAATTTAACAATGATAAAAGTCGTAACTACTATTTTTTATTAATGATGAATAAATAATGAAAATTACTCGATTAACATGACTGAGAATAACAAATTATTTAGAAAAATATGAAAAAAATTCCGAAATATACTAAATCGTAATTGAAGCAGCAACAGCAAAACAGCAAAATAGTCCTGTATAGAATAGCTATTGACTTAGTGTCAAGTCTGTATCATGAAAGAAGAGGCAATGATGATTTTATTAGTGTGGAGTCGTGGTTTCAGGTTGTTTTAGTCAGCAATAGTGAGCGCGTACTACAACTTCAGTTAGTTAGAACGGAATTGTTGAGTGACACCTCTATCGCGGATTGCAAGAGCTATAGTTGTCGGAGTGATTGCGTGACAAAATTATACTAACATTTTGAAGTTTGTGAAAGAAGCAATCAAGACATACTTCTTAGACAAGTGAACCCTGTTGTTTACATCATCTGTCATATGTCCAAGTCTCGAAAACAAAATTCATCCATTCATATTTTTACCCGTGATAACTGTCACCGTCTGACAGTTATTTCAAAGTTGCGCGCTGCACTGATGAAACCTCATACGTATGTTGGGAAAAATATTTTTCCTCTCAATTCAGATATTTTTATAAACTGATCAATTCTTTTTAGTCATATTCATTGATATTATTAATGTCATCATTATGTGAAAACGAATAATGTAGAATATGGTTCTCTGTAGACTGTCTTATATAAAACGTTCTCATGTAAGTTCGGGACATTAAAGATCGCCTACCGAAAGAAAGTCAGTCGACTATCGAGCGGTAAACATTCCTAAAACAACTCTGTTCGTTGAAATAATATTTCAATACGATCCCTACAGTATTTCCTAATGTTCAAATTATTTAGCTCTTCAGATCAGAGCAAAGCATATCAATTTGAATATTGTAAAACTAGTTTTTCATGTTGAAAGTGTCAATTTCAAGAATATTTCATTTCAGTATCGAAATGGTCATACACTGGAAATGTATATTCTCAACAATAACTAAATCGTGCTTTCAATACACAAATAAGCTATAGTGTAACAATAGCCTGCAGCTTTATTCATATCAGACAGATTTCTAAGTGGTATATACTTAATAATCTTTTATTAAGCCAGTAGTTTTCGTTTCTGACATTTCTTCTGAAAAATTCATGATCGGGTGTAAATTAAAGGAATTGTCTCAGAAAATATGGAATTGAATAAATATTTAATATTTAAAAATATATTCATAATGATAGAATATCATATCTAACAATAAATACACATTTTCACAAATCAACGAAACGTGGGAACAAACGTACATTACTAATCACACTGTAAAGCTACCAGTATTTCAGTGGTAGTAAGCAGGTGCGTGAGCGGCGTAGGATACAGCTGGTGACGCATAACCTACTGGTGCAGCAACCTTAGCAATTGCTGGTGCAGCGTATGTTTGACTGTACGCTGGGGCAGCATAACCATGAGATAAAACTGGGGCAGCATAACCATGGGATAAAACTGGGGCAGCATAACCTACGGGTGATGCATATTTGACTACTGGGGCTACAGCTTTAACAGCAACGGCAGCGGGTTCTTTGTGAACAACGGCGTTGAAACCATTATGAGCATCAGCTGTATATTCTACAATACGTTTTGTTCCATCAGATTCGATCAGAGAGTAACTTCCTTGAACAACATCTCCACGACGGGTTTCATGTTGCATTTTGCTGTCTCCGGTGTGAGGGTCATTCACTGAGTATCCAAAATCGTAGTGTGCAGGTGTTTGAGGTTCAACAGCTACTTTCGCAATTGGAGCAGCGTAAGACAGAGCTGGTGCAGCATAAGATACAGAAGGAGCGGCATATGTGTGAGCTACGGGTGCGGCAGCATAAGTGTGAGCTATGGGTGCGGCAGCATAAGCTGGAGCGTATGCAGCTGGGGCTGCATAAGCACCATGTGTGGAGTAAGCTGCGGGAGCAGCATATGCGGCATGGGCATATGCTGGGGCAGCATATCCATGTGCTACTGGAGCTGATAGACTAGAGTAGGAGACTGCAGGGGCAGCGGCGTATCCTACAGGTACGCCAGCACGAGCGAGAACCACGAAGGCGGCGAAGACCAGGAACTAGAAATGAAATTAATTTTTTATGATTTTTATCATAGATATTGAAGGAAATGAATATTGGATGATCGCTACACCTAACCCTATGAATTCATTCCATGATGCAATCGTTATAATTAAGATAATCACAAAATATACATTTGAAGAATTTTCATTTATATAGGTTCGGCATTCACTTCATCTTTGAAACCTTATACATGATTGGAATGAAACACACATTTAAATTGAATCGAACTGCAAAATTTAATTTGTTACAAAATTGTTCCATGCGGGTTTTCAACTCAACGTATAACTCGTATTGGGAATGTCACTGGTTGATGGAACATTTGTAAGAAATTGAACTTTATAGTTCATGGAAATTTGTCTTTAGATGCAACACTTTACTGAACTTTTTCATTGACAGTCAGTTCTTCAAAATTTTTTGATATTACTTTCCATCATACATATACAGAAACTACGTATGTTTGGAAAATAAATATCATCAAATTTTAGCCGAGGCAACCTTTTAGTCATATCTTTGTCATTAATTGTTGAATTCGTTACTTTTTGGTAATTTGTCATGTCCATGAAGGAAATAAACGAACACTGTTTCTTTTTAGGTCTAACTTACTGTGTTATCATATGCGAATGATATTTCAATTATCGGAACTGCAGTCAAGTGTCATGATAAAATTATTGTTGATATACATAGAAACAACCGATGTCAAAAAATTGAATCACACACACACGTGCACACTAACAGAAAAAGTGTTTTGTTCATTTCCTTTATCAATATTCAGTCATTCTTCACAAGGTTCGGGAACGAAATAATTTTAGTATAAATTTTGAGTTGATCCATCAAAATATAATTCAGCTTCACGTTTCAAAGGTATGAGCCTTGAATATTCAAAAGCATAGATACCAACATACTAACTTCTGCTCATCTAAGAATACCATTAGTATTCCATAATAAGAAATGATTCAAGTTGAAATTCCAAAATTTCTTTTATTTAAGCTACTTACTTACAAACTTAATCTGTATTTTATGTCCTAGAAGTTTTGTAGAGCAAATCAAAATTTATTTTGATAAGAAGTCAGAAAAGAGTTTTCATTGCACAATCTTTTCTGTTTCCCAAAATTCCGAGCATTGTGGGTTTTTCGCTACTTGATTTCCTAATCCTATTTATATGATAAAATAAGATTTGATTTCCAAAACTCATATTCATTCCTGAATGGAATTAGGATATCTGTCCGTTTTAAACTATGTTCTGAATTTTGCAAATTTGTAAGTTCAATACATATTACGTAAGAAGAAAAGAGAGATACAGAGCATTATCAAACTACTTGTATAAATTATCTGCAGCTTGTAAGGACAGGCCAAAAATTCAAAATGTAATCGAGATTGCTCAAAAATGATTTGAACCAAGCACATGAACACTTTCAAAAATGTAGGCATAGTTAATTTTTGATGATATTCAAATTACACAAAATTTTGAACAATTTCATTCTGACAAATGATGTATCTTGAAGTGGTGTTGGGCCAATCTCATTCCACTGCAGAATCAAAACAATTGTTCTGTAATGTTAGTATTTACTTGATATACGCAACATTCAATTTGTGAATCGAGATGAAGAACACATTGCACAACTTTTGTTTCGTTTATGATTACTCGAATTAATCAGATTCAATTGAGATTAGCTGAACCATATCTTGCCGGTACCGATGGACCGCAAGTTGTCATATAAAACACTACAATTCCAAGGACAATTCGATGTACACTTGCCTAACGAGAGGCAAAATAATTACACGTAATCCTTGATTACACGATACCATTAAAATTAAAGCACTGAGTAACACTTACTTTGAAAGCCATGTTTCTTATGTGGAATCGAATCTGTTTGAACCCTTGTAATTGTAACGTTTATATACTTATATCTCGTTGAAGAGGTGCGGACGTCCCCGCCCGGGCTTAGTGTAAGCCTTTCACCAGATCGGTGGCGGGCCCCCAGAGGCAAGTCTTGCACCCGTATATTCACACTTTTATCAAATATAATTATCGAAGAATTCAACGACACATATTATAGCATGTTACTAGTTAATAGTTTGAAGTAGGTCGATCTTTACCTAAGTATGTTATCCAATAACGCTTACAATCAGAGCAACTGCGATTTCAAAAGACAATCCTAATACCAACTATGACCCTCATTATTCGAATCACATTTATAGGAAAAATTAACACCTCCTCGTTGTATGTTCTGGGTCAATTCATACAAAAATATGAAATGGGCCAGGGGCTGCTAAGTAATGTAATAATTTGTAATCTAAAATACCACAATGCCTGTATCTGCAAGATAATAGGAACCCCATCATTATTCAACAGATTGCGTGCCACATCATTCATATTTGGACAATGGTATTCCCACAGTGGCCAAGCCTTTAATTTTTGGGAAACGTACTTCGTTTACTAGGAAACTGTGTCCTTTAAACGTAAACTACTGTGCAGAACTTTACGAATAGAGAATTTCGACCGTGGCCTATGGGGAACGTACTACGAATCTCCATTCGGACAAAAACGAAAAAATTGGGGCTTACTGATAGAAGGTATAAGAACTATTCATTTTGCTTAATGGTTATATTATAGACTCAACCTACGTATTACTAAAAAACTGAAAAAATGTAATTAACAGTATCGGTGAAACAAACTTGACAATGAAATAAAATACAAGAGTGTTGAAATAATACATTTCAGAACAAAAGACATACAAATAATGTTACAGATTGGCATCTTCTGATGACATCGTGTCACGCAATGTGTTAACTTAATTTTATAATATTAGACCCTTATCGCGAGCTTAAAAAGTAGCCAATAGAATATGGTTTTCCTGCCATCAAGCAACTTGAATGATTTTCCAATATATTATATGCCAAAAATCAATATGTATATTTTGACCGTAAATGTAAAATTTGGTGCTTCTTCACATTTTTCTAACTGCAGGTCCTTATCTCGATCTGATGATACATCGAATGACGTTCCTAATTATTTTTTCATCAATAAACATGCAAATTCACAACTTTTGAGCTCTATTACATTCTGATACTCAAAAAAAATCGTTTCTTCGACCCACCCCAATATACACCATTATGTATGAAACGGTCAAATATCTTGACAACGATCTCAAGATATCTTAATGTCATTTTGTACACGAACATAGGGAAACGTTCGATAGTTTTTAGGTACGTTTAATTGATTTTTTCAATTGTCGCATATTTAAAATCTACGGCTAACCTAATCTTCCTGAAATGGCAATCATGCTTCAATTTTGAGAGATCATTCTTTTCAGTTCCAACTATGAAGATATTGCATGAAATTTAATCCAAAATAGATTTTGAAAATGTTACTGGAAAGTGTTAGTCTTTTCTGAAGTGAAAACTTTATTCAATTATTGATGATGACAAATGAAGTATTATTTTAATTGCACTCGGCATCTGCTAACGTTGATTCCTTAATTTCAAATTTGTTACAATTGTCTCACGTAATTTAGATGTAGTTGACTGAAAGAAAAAGAGCTGAATACTAACAATTTTTGGATACGATGAAAAAACGCAACTTATACTGGACTGTGTCGATTAGATAGGTATTTAGTGAAGTACCTTTATCTCAACAAAGGTATCACTAATTCACCAGTTTCAAAAACTGTGAAGAGATTCTGCAATTATTATTTCGATGGTCAGTAAACAGTCTTATATAATTTTCTTCCATACTCGATTTTTTTGCAACCATCACTGGAGCTTAGCAAGGCGACATCGATAGTCAAATGAATCTAGTTGATGATAACTTATTAAGTATCAATAGATTGGTACGCGATAGGGCAATTTCGTGTAATTCAATGCATGACATCATTTACGGTTGATAATTGTCGTTTGTCAGTATAAAATAAATCTCGATATGGAATCAGGAATGTACGTAGTTTTCTTCATGTACTTTTTTACGCTTGAAGGAAACCTGTAGAACATTGTGTGACCTTGCGATGAAATGTCGGGAGAGAAGATAGTCATTGGCATTCTCCTCAAAACTTTGAAGGTTATAGACATCACGAAAGGGCTCACTAGGCAAAGAGTTCCCCCACTTGATAGGGAAATAAAGTTTATTAGAAAGGAGTTCGTCAGAACTCGAGGGTGACAATGAACGGGTAACCAACCTGACCTCGTCCAGTCTGCTTACCTGGGATCATAACAAGCCCTATATGGGAGGCAGAGATCGACCACCTTCTCACGATGTTCTGGAGAGTTTGATGAATTTGTAAGTGGGACATCACCAACCTGACGAATAGCTCTCTTCCAAATGGAATCTGAGGACATCAACGTATGTGTAGCAGTTGAACTCCAAACATGTAAACAGTACTGACGGACAGAGCGAATCTGTGCCTTGGGAATCATGGGAAGCTGCTTCGATATATAGTTTATCTAGGCATGAAATAGATAAATAGGTTCGGGTGAAGTTGTTTTCGCAATGGATCTCTCAACCTCGCCCATGTAAGAGTGGTGTTGAAGAAGATATCGAGCATGAATATTCAGGACTTTACATTATATTATAGATTGTGTGATTCATATTCCTAAATACAAACTTGTGTTTTAGTCATTATTATTTCGCTGATATGTACGACGTAGTGTGTGAGAATTAACAGATATGTCAGTTATAAGCACATTGAAGGTGTGATAATAATATAACTTATTATTCTAAATTTTGGTTCACAAATTTATGACAATTCAGGCATTATTGAACGTGATATAAGTGTAAATTATATCCAAAGTGTATTGTCGTAGTCATTTAAAGGATCATTAGTCGATCACCAAAACTCCCGACCAAAAATGCGGGGTTTTCACTGAAGTGGATTTTGAAATTGACTTATGATCCGACTAAGGTTGCATCTTTCAAAAAACATTTTTACAGTGTAACATGAATAGATTTCTTCAAGGTGACAAATTTTACATCTCAATATTCGTATATACTAAGTAGTATTAATGCATGATGGAGTCTTACCTCCAAGATATGGTTTTTATGAAATGTGTAAAAGGTGGGAGAACATTACAAGGTGAAACTTAATTGGCTCATCATTTATCCAGTTTAATTTCATGTTATCAAAGTTTAAGAACTGTATTCTACAAGGACTCATAGCAATTGTTGAATAAAATAAAACAAATTTTCCCAAAAGATGATAATTTGAACTTGACATTATTGAATGTAACAATTTTTGGGACTATTATATATAATCATTATAGGTTATACATCCTTCAAACTTAATATATTTGTAACATTGTTGAATTTGCGCCATTTTTGATAAGTTTAAATAATTTAAAAGTCGTAACTGCTATTTTTTCTTGATGATAAATATGTCATGAAAATTACTTGATACATATAGGTGTGAACCAGAGATAATTTCGGAAAATATTTTCGATCAATGAAATACTTTCATTTTGACTTGTTGCCATGCCAACGAAAAAATTGCAGCGGATATTTTTTCTTTTAGGGTAGAGAAGCAAAATTATAGTGGATATTTCTTGACGTTTAACAAATGAGTTTGAAAATAACAAAACAACAAAATTATGGCATTCCTTCGTAATGTCTCATATTTTCATGACAAAATGTCAAATAATATCACATTGGAATTATTTTGAACCGATTTTTCTTCGGTGTGAAATTCTCTTACCGAATATCCCGAGTGCACGAATTAATTTCCAAAAATTTTGCACATGGGATATGATAAGTGAAAATTCCGAAATAAACTCAATCGTAATTAAAATATCTACTCAAAATATCCATATATAGAATAACAGATCTTGACATATATTTCGCAATAGACTTAGTGTCGATTCTGTATCATGAACGAAGAGGCAATGATGATCTTATTAGTGTGGAGTCGTGGATTATGATTGTTTTAGCCAGCCATAGTGAGCACATACTGAAAGTTCCGCTACTTCTAGTTGTTGAGTGTCACCTCTATCGCGGATTGAAAGAGCTTTAGTTGTAAGAGTGATTGCGGGTCAAAATTATACTGACATTTTGAAATTTGGGAAAGAAGCAATCAAGACATAATCGTTTGTCAAGTGAAATTAGTTGTTTACATCATGTCATAGGTCCAAATCTCCATAGTTGAATTCATTCATATATATATTGAACAGGTTTCACCCGTGATAATTGTGACGATCTGTCAGTCGTCAAAAAAGTCGATATTACTGTCTCGAAGTTATTTCAAAGTCGCGCGCTGCGCTGATGACACTTCATACGCATTTTAGAAAAAAACATTTTTTCTTCCAATTCAGCTATTTCAACGAACTGATCAATTCTTCATACTCGTTGCTGAATCTGTTGCAAATGTTGATATCTTGACAGACGATTAGTTGGTAATTTTAGGACATCATCTTCAGGATATGATATTAGGGATTTACCAATCAAAAAATGAGTGGGTGTCAAAGGATTCAGGTCATTCGGATCAGAGGAAAGTGGAGATAAAGGACGGGAGTTCTAGATAGCCTCGGTTTGGGCCAATATCGTGTAAAGTTCCTCGTAAGTTGGAAGTGCATTGCGCAATACTCGTTTTAAATGCAATTTGGTGCTCTTCACACCTGCCTCCCAGAGGCCTCCAAAATGTGGAGAATGGGCAGGTATGAAGTGCCATTGTATAATTTCGTTAGGGATTGACTCGAACAAAATATATTCATTTTCTTTGAGGTTTTCCCTAAATGCTTAAATTCCGATATAGCCCCTATGAAATTTGAACCATTATCTGAATATGTATTGCGCTCTTGGGGCAATGAACCTTTTCAACGTAAGTAAAAATAAATCTTTGGTCATATCTGTCACCAATTCCAAATGAATGGCTTTGGTCACGTATGAAGGATAATAATAATTGAGAGCCTGCATGAAATAATCTGATATGTTCTTGTTTGAATATAAGTTTCGTCAGATAGTGCTTTTCACACAGAAGAATAGGATGCTTCTCATCAAAACTGTATGCCGAATCGCTGAGACGACCACCAACACGAATGAGGTCATCTTTACAGATGAGAGTATTCAGTCCAAAAAGTTTATTCTTCGGAGTCAACTGCTTGTTTTGTAATAATTGTATGCGCTCGTCATTAAACGATTCACGCTGTGCAACTTTGATGAGACACATTTTTGCAAAACAAATCTCCTCTGTTTGGAGTGGACCAAAGTTTCTTAATTTTGTACATTTGATATTATTCACAAAACGGAAACAATATGAAATAATTCTTTCAAGTTTGTTTTGATTAGAATACCTCTCGAATAGGAATAATTTTTCATTTTCAATTGAAACCAGGGATTGTATTTGACTACGTTATTCCGGCAAATCAACAGATTTGATGATTGACTGAGGCCACTCAGATTCTGAAAATTGTAACCAAGTGGGTTCGCTCCACCACATGATTTTGTTCTTAAGCAAACTAGGTTTAATACCGCGGGATAAAATATCAGCAGGATTCTTGGATCTCGGCAACCCGATTTCCTACAAATATTCTTAGTAAACTTGGTAACATATTGAGCAAGCCTTAGACAATTGTGGAATCTGACCATAATACAACCTAATCAATTTTCATATTCAAAGCACTATGAACTTTGCTGACAAGTCTTGCTAAAATGAGTGGGCCACATAATTCTAATTTCGGTTTCGTGAGTACCTTTAACGGTGCTACTTCAGACATAACAAGTTAACGAGAACTTGTCCATTTTGGTCAGTTGATCTGATAAAACCGCATGCTCCATATGCTTCCTGTGATGCGTCTGAAAAGTCATGAATTTGAATAGATGTATAATTTTTGCATACCACATGCCTCTTTATTTCCAGTTCATTGAGATGAATTAATTCGTTCCTAAAATTCATCCACTTGCTTTGTAGACTTTCGGAAACTGGCTCGTCCCAAGAGATTTTATTCAGCCACAATTTTTGTAGTAAAATCTCCACTATAATTATGCATGGACTGAGCAACCCAATAGGATCGAAAATATGAGCAACTCCGGACAATAAAGAACGTTTCGTAACTTCTTGAGACTCGAAATTGTAAACGATATACTGTCATTTCTACAGGACCATACCTGACCCAAAGTTTTTACTTTTTCAGAAGGGCCGATCTGTAGCAAATCTGAACACATTTGAGATCGTGCAACATTTTTTAATATACCTTTATTGTTTGATACCCATTTACTCAATAGAAATCTCCCGCTCAACAATACAGGCGACATGTCTTGACAAATTTCATTTAACTCGTCGATGGAGTCAGCGCCTGTCAGCAAATCATCTACGTAATAGTCTTGATATATTGTTCTCGCAACTTTCGGAAAAGTTCATTCACATTCATGAGCCAAATGAATCAAACTTTTAATAGCCGAAAAAAAACGCGGATGAAGTGCCATATGTCACTGTATTTTGAAACGGACCCGCTTTGGGTCGGTTTCAATTGGCCCAACTAGCTCAATTTAAATTAATTAATATCAGGGCTCGTAGTGAAACGTGCCTTGTGATTCAAGACTGGTGAATTGCCCAAGCGCCAATTGCTTAACAAAAAACTATAAAACTAAATGACTTCACAGTCAACAATATAAGCACTACGAGATGGTTTAACAGTCGATGGAAATTCAGAAAAACAATACAAGTTCAACTTAACAATTCGTATATTGCATCAGAATTTGAATTATAAACAAAATTAAATTACAAATTTTTTGAATAACAATTGGAAATATAAATAATATTGAATTCGTAGAAAAACAATTATAAAATTAAATCAATTTGTAACATAAATGGAATTTTAAGAAAACAATTATAAATTTAAATCGGTTTGTAACATAAATTGAATTTTAAGAAAACAATTATAAAATTAAATCAATTATTAAATTGAAAAGAACGAAATATCCAATAAGAGGAATTACAGTAGACCTCGAATGATTTTATAAAAATTAGTGGAATACAACTTCGGATAAACAACAAAATCAGAGAATGAAATTATGGTCATTCAAACAAGAAAATGTTACCCTCCTTGAAACTCGTAGGAACTGGAAGTCGGTCCTGTCAGGAAAGTCACTTGGAACTCGTAGGAACTGGAAGTCGGTCCTGTCAGGAAAGTCACTAAACTGCCTTGGAGTGAAGGGGTGAGGAACTTCAGACGTTCAAACCCTGTAATTTCAAAGAACGAACAGTACCTGACTTGAGATCAAAAGGACAAGCAACACCGTCGGTTGGAATAACCAGGTGATTCCACAACCGATAATGTTATCTTTCCCAAATTGTGAAACACTATTGATATCTTGACAAGATATCAATTTAGGCAAAAATTTAATTTAATCTGAAAGAAATAATCGATTACAATTGATATTTAAATTAGCTAATAGTTAACATGTGACTGAATTAATAATACTAAAAATGTGATTTGAAAGGATAATAATTAAATTGTGTCTGAAAGAATATTATTTGAAAGGTTGAAATTTGCTAGTTAGCATAAAATTCTGGATTGCTTGAAATGAATTGTACACGTGGATTGATAATGTAAATTGTATTAACTCACAAACGGCGCGACAGTGTAATAAATATATGTATACCTAATAAGCAGTAATTAGGTTATTTGTTTCGTGTTCACCCTTATCAATCTGTACTGCACGTTTGTCTAATAAGACCACCCTATGTATCTTGTACTAGGATAACAAAATGGCGATTTACAAAATCGCGCAAATAACAAGTGCACAAATTGCGGGGTCAAGTAAAAAGGTGGAAATTAAATATTGTCTATAACAACTGCCCACGTCTCGTTAGAGTAATCACATACAATGACTACAACAATCCCTGTAATGATGAAACAGATATTTCTGGGATCATGCTAAATGTAAATCTGATTGGGTGACCGAGGATGAGTCGAGAGAAACTTCCTCCGAAATATAATCACATTCAGGTACTGTACATCCAGAAGTTTAATAACAAATCTGAATCAAATTATATGTAGCCTGATGTGCATAATATTTCGGAAGCAAAAATTAAGAAAATGTATGTAAAGACAATGAATCATAAATCTCGACTTACCCTGGTAAAGGTTAACACCACAATGAATTCTCTTCGACTTCCGTTATTCTACCTCCCACTTCGCGATATTTAGCGACATCACACATCAGGAATGCTAGTTTCCATAGTCGATGTTTTATCGACCGGCAGATGTCTTTCAATAACGATATGAGTAGTTTGCTAGCTGAAAAGAAATCTAATCTGTTCATTACCAAGTTCTATACAATCCCGTAACGCAACCCGTTACAATTTAAGTAGTGAGTATTCAATGGTTCACCGGAAATCGATGAAACAATATCCAATTGATGAAGGTGAAGACGCATCAAATACAACTCTCAACTTAGTGGTAGAACTTTGTTCTTTAATAACCTTATGATGAGGTGAGTAATTAATTTTTGCTTGCAATATTTCCGTATTTATCTTCATCACGTGACCAAGATGTTCATACTCAGACATAAATTTTATATATTGCATCTTCAGATCAATGTTCTCAGTGAATTTCCGTTCCAACAGCTTTCCGTTTACGAGCTTGAAATTCTGGATCTCCCAATTTGTCAATGTATTGCTTAAATGGGATCGATACAACGAAACGACCATTTAACATCTCGTTTGGTGTTTGCTATGGAATGTTTTTCAGTTTCCTTCTCTTCAGAAGATTCAAAATTAAGCAGGTTGATCTTGCACATCGGTAACATTGCTATGCTTGCAATGAACTGTGTTAGGAATAGGAATAGAAGAAGAACCAAGTAGACCAACTATGGTCCATTCAAATTGAGTTTTTTGCAAAATTGGTAAGCCCAATTTAATTTGTTCATCACCAATTATTGAACAGAAACAATCTGCGCCAAGTGAAACTTCAATTCACCCAGATTTGTGAAACGTTGGGTCAGCCAATGTTATTCCCTTTGGTATATTGAGAGCTTTCACATTTATTTTTTATTGAAATTTGGAAGATTACTTGTAATAATGAGAATGACCAAACATACTCAAGACAAATTGTTCCTTTGTGAACGCACTTCAACTTTACATCCTGTAAAAATATTTGAATTTTGCTGGTTTATGCCATAAACGTTAATATTGACTTGTTCTGTCTCAAGACCTAGTCGTTCACATAAATCTGTGGTTATAAAGCTTGATTGTGAACCTGCATCTAATAGAGTTCTAATTATTTGTGTTTGATTGTCTGAATCAATTATTTCTAGAAAGTAAAACTTGATTTTGTGCATAAAGAAACTTTGTCTTCAGTAGAAACAGTAGGGTTGTGTGGATCCATATGTAATAAAGTATTATGTTTAAATGCAAGAAGATATCACAATTTTTGTATGTAATGAGACTTTTGCACACTGGACATTCAATATGGTTTGAAACGAATGCTTTGATATCTTTCTCATACACAACTATTTTGCTTGTATTATTAATTTCTAATGTTTCCAACAAATCAGCTCTATTTAAAAAAAAAATCAAATCCTATAAAGATGGCATTTCGCTTTCTGTTGCTCCCACTTACGAGCAGAAACAATCTAAATTTGTGCTCAAAATATGTATTATTGATATATCTCAATGTTCAACGGGTTGTTTCAAATTTTGTAGTGCTCTAAAATGTTTCGAAACTATCAATCGTTTTTCTGATTTGCATACTAGATTCTTCATCCAATGGTTGAATGTTAAAAATAGCTTCAATGTGGTTGTTTGCTAACAACCTTGTGTTATTATAACTATTGCATAAGGTGTCCCATGCCACTGTATAGTTAGAATCAGAAAAATCTATGGCCTTTATCACCTGAGAAACATTGCCTGCCAATGAAGCCCTCAAATAATGATATTTTTGAATATTGCTTATTGAAGTATTAGTATGGATTAAAAATTCAAAAGTGTGTCAAAATTCTAACCATAATTCCAAATTCCCTTCGAATTTGGGTGAATTAATTGTCGGTAATTCAATATTCTTGACTTGACGAAAATTAAGAGAATTACCTACAGTTGAAGCATTATTACTCGCAACTGAATTATATCAGTTCCATCACGGTTTTTCAACAATGATTTTTCAATGGAAATTAATGAATATTATTGTTTCTCAAATTCCTCTCGTTCAGTTATATTATCTCCCGAATCAATCTCTAGTTCAATGTCTAACTGTATCTTTTCGAAATCATCCAATATGTATTCAAAGTTGGTAAGTCTTCTTTGCAATTCAATAATTTTAACATCGTTCAGTTGTTCAGAATCGATATTTCCAATGTATTCTTTGAAAGCTGTTAGCCTAGCTTTTATTGAAGCTCGTTTTCGTATCAAAATATCCATGTTAGTTAAAAATAAATAATGTTGAATAATGCACTGATTGAAGCAAACCGAAGTTACCTTGTACAAATGGAATATTAGGAAGGTAAAGTAATTGTATTAGGTTAGCTGACGTGTCGATTTGTATTTCTTGGTATTTATTTGAAGATACCCAGTAAAGTTTCGTCTAGGCCGGTGTAGCTCCCGTTGTTCGATATGCTGCACTGACGCCTTTCGAATATGAACCTTATTGATGTTCCGTGAATTGGTTTGAAGTATTGCTGAACAAATTGGAGATAACTTGCTGTTATCCTTATCCGACTCGAAGGACCAAATGTTACGTGGACTGTATGGGTGATATTTTTAGTAGGAAGAAAGAATAACTTCTACTTCTGTAATATTTGTTACGATGCTATATTGACTTTTTAATTGATTACTACTATTGACAATTGATTTTTATACTAGTCTACTTTTACGCAATTTTGGATTGTCAACTTTTCTGTGTTTTGACAACATAGAACTTCAAGTTTTTGCATTATACATTCATTTCATTGCAATTTTGAAATAAACGATAATATTGAGCACTCATATATTCATTGATATTTCGCTTTCCTTTTGTGTTGTCAGAAGAAATAAGAAATATCATCATCATGTAAAAAAAATGTAAAATATGTTTTTCTGTACACTATCTTATATGAAACATGAGTCGACTATCGAGCGGTAAACATTCCTCCAACATCTCTGTTCATTGAAATCATATTTCAATACAACCACTACAATATATCCTCTGCCGAGCTGGATAACTCTCATGTCTAGCACAGTATTCACCATAGAACTATGGGGGTATATATTTCATTACGCTCGCTTGGCGCTAATATGTTATGTATAACAAGTACTCAGGGGAGTCTCTTACTGTCATGGCAGGACGGAACAGTCCTGTCACGATCTGCAGGTTAACGTTTACAATTCACAGTTTTTATCAATTAGGTCTCCAGTAAAAACATATACCATGTTGAACAACTTGATTATGACAGAGCGGTTGTATTTTCAAAACCCATATTCCTCATAATATAGTTCAAATTATTCAACTCTTTAGATCACAGCAAAGCATAACAATCTAAATATTGTAAAACTAGTTTTTCATATTGAAAGTGTCAGTTTCAAGAATATTTCATTTGAATATCGAGAGTGTTATTCTTTGGAAATGTAGATTCTCAACAATAACGGGATAGTGATTTCAATAGACAAATAAACTATAGCATAACTATAGCATGCAAGTTCATTTATATCAGACAGTTTCCTAAGTGATATGCACTTATTAATCTTTTCTTGAGCCAGAAGTTTTCGTTTCTGAAATTTCTTCTGAAAAATTCATGATCAGGTCTAAATTTAAGAAATTATCTCAGAAAATATAGAAATGAATAAATATTTAATATTTAAAAATATATTCATAATGATAGAATATCATATCTAACAATAAATACACATTTTCACAAATCAACGAAACTCGGAAACAAACGTACATTACTAATCACACTGTAAAGCTACCAGTATTTTAGTGGTAGTATGCAGGTGCATGAGCAGCGTAGGATACAGCTGGTGACGCATACGCTACTGGTGCAGCAATCTTGGCAATTGCTGGTGCAGCGTAAGTTTGACTGTAAGCTGGGGCAGCATAACCATGAGATAAAACTGGGGCAGCATAACCATGGGATAAAGCTGGTGCAGCATAACCTACAGGTGATGCATATTTGACTACTGGCGCTACAGTTTTAACAGCAACGGCAGCAGGTTCTTTGTGAACAACGGCATTGAAACCGTTATGATCATCAGCGATATATTCCACAATACGTTTTGTACCATCAGATTCGATCAGAGAGTAACTTCCTTGAACAACATCTCCACGACGGGTTTCATGTTGCATTTTGTTGTCTCCAGTATGAGGGTCATTTACTGAGTATCCAAAATCGTAGTGTGCAGGTGTTTGAGGTTCTACAGCTACTTTCGCAATTGGAGCAGCGTAAGACAGAGCTGGTGCAGCATAAGATACAGAAGGAGCGGCATATGTGTGAGCTACGGGTGCGGCAGCATAAGTGTGGGCTATGGGTGCGGCAGCATAAGCTGAGGCGTATGTAGCTGGGGCAGCATAAGCACCATGTGTGGAGTAAGCTGCGGGGGCAGCATATGCAGCTTGAGCGTATGCTGGTGCAGCATACCCATGTGCTACTGGAGCTGATAGACTAGAGTAAGAGACTGCAGGGGCAGCGGCGTAACCTACAGGTACGCCAGCTCGAGCCAGAGCAACAAAGGCAGCGAAGACCAGGAACTAGAAATAATAATAAAGTTATCAGTTGCATTCATAGATATTGAGGAAAATAAATATTGGATGGTTGCTACAGCTATCCCCATGAATTTAACCTTTTTCTGTCATGATGCAACCGTTATAATTGAGATAATCACGAAATTTACAAATGAAGAATTTTCATTTATCTAGATTCAGAATTTACTTCATCTTTGATACCTTGTAGATGATTGAAATAAGCCACACATTAAATTAACTTCAAAGTTTAATTTGTCAAAGAATTGTTTCACGCTGGTTTTCAACTCAACGCATAACTCGTATTGGGAATGTTTAGTATGCAATATTTGGGACATTTTACCCAAGATTTTCATTGTCACTGTGTTTTTTGATATTTCCTTGATATCACTTTCTGTTATACATATACAGAAGCTACGTACGTTTAGAAAATAAATATGATGGAATTTTAGCCGAAGCAACTTTTTAGTCATTCATTTGTTATTGACTGTTGAATCCGTTACTTTATGGTAATTTATCATATCCATAAAGTAAACGAACACTGTTCATTTTTCGATGTAAATTACTCGTATGAGTATGACATTTCAACTGTCTAAAATGCAGTCTCGTGTCGTTATTGTTAATATACATAGAAAAAGCCGAGGCCAAAAAATTGGATCACACACACACACACACACACATGCACAATAATAGAAAAAAAGTGTTTGTTCATTTCCTTTATCAATATTCAATCATTGTTCACATGGTTCGGAAACGAAATAATTTGAGTATACATTTTGAATTGATTCATCAAAATATAATTCAGTTTCACGTTTTGAAGGTATGAGTAGCCTTGAATATTTTAATGCACAGATTCCGACATATTAACCTCTGCTCGTTATTGATATTTCATGATAAGGAATGATTCACGTTGAAATTCCAAAGTTTCTTTTATTTATGCTGACCTCTTCAGATTCTGCTCACTTACAATTTATTTTGAAGAAATCCCGTTTCAGACATAAAAAGTCTTCTGATGTTGGTCATGAGACCTAATCGTACATAAAGACGAAAATAATAAACATATGTGTTAGTGTGACCTATTTCCCGAGAATTTATAAATAACGAACTTTAGCTGTATTTATGTCTAAGAAGTTTCGTTCAGCAATCAAAATTTATCAAGATAAGAAGTTAGGAAGAAGTTTTCATCGCATGATGTCTTTCGTGTTTCTTGTTCCTCAAAATTCCGAACATTGTACTGTTACTAGATTTCTCAATCCCTGTTTATGATAAAACAAGATTTGATTTCCAAAACTCACATTCATTTCTGAATGGAATTAAAATATCTGTCCGTTTTGATTAAGTTGAACTATCTTCTAAATTTTGCAATTTTTCAGGTTCAATATCACGTAAGAAAGGAAGAGATGCAGAGCATTGTCAAACTACTTGTATAGATTATCAGCACTTTGTATGGTTAGGGAAAAAATTAGAAATGTAGTCCAGATTGTTTAAAATGATTTCAACTAATGACATGACCAGTTTTAAAGATGTAGGGCCATTTAATTTTTGATGATATCCTAATTACACAATTTTCAACAATTTCATTCTGACAAATAATGTATCTTAGAGCGGCGTTGAGCCGATTACATTTTAAAACAAAATCGAAACAATTATGTGCTGTATTGTGTGAATTTAATTGGTATACCCAGCTCAATAAGTGAATTCAGTTTGTGAATTGAGATTTCGAATTCATTGCACACCTTGTTTCGTTTATGATCATTCTAAATAATCAAATTAGCTTGACTATATCTTGCCGATACCGATGGACCGTAAGATTTGATATAAAATACTGTAATCCTAAGAACACTTCGATATACACTTGCCTAACCAGAGGCAAAATGATTACACGTAATCCTTGCTTACACGATACCATTAAAATTAAAGCACTGAGTAACACTTACTTTGAAAGCCATGTTTCTTATGTGAAATCGAATATGTTTGAACCCTCGTAATTGTAACGTTTATATACTCATATCTCGTTGAAGAGGTGCGGAGGTCCCCGCCCGGGCCTAGTGTAAGCCTTTCACCAGATCGGTGGCGGGCCCCCAGAGGTGAGTCTTGCACCCGTATATTCACACTTTTATCAAATATAATCAGCGATGAATTCAACGACACGTATAGGCCGGTCGCCAGAGGAAACATTAAGAAAAAAAAATTGAAGGTATAAATTTGCACTGTTTTTATACGTATTTTGGTGTGCTGAGAACGAGAAAAATAAAGAAAAAATTCCTAGAAGTTAGCTTCAAAAGTCACGGCCATTTTTTGGCGCAAAAAAAGACGATTTTCATGTTTTTTGCGTTTAAAAAGAAAACGGTGGCCCAAATGGAACAAAATGTCGAGACAAATTGTACAAAAAGTGAGAACGCATCGTTTGAGCCGGAATATAAGTCATTTTGAGGGTTATGATCTTGAGATATGAATATAATAGTGTTTTTTGGGGGAAAACAAATGTTTTTCTTCTCATTCGAATATTGACCAAAAAATATTCAATTCGAATTGAGAGATGGTATTTTTTATATACTTCCTACAATGTTTTTTTTTTTTCAATTTCATTTTGGCTTCACAATCGGCCATTTCCAAAAGTCCCTAAAACTTACATTGCCAGCCGAAAAATGGACTTATCGACAAAAAAAAAATCCGCCCGTAGATTTCAACAAATGTGATACAATACATCCTTCAATACTGTTTTTGCCGCTTAAAAAAAAATGTAGGACAAATTTGAAAATTTTGGATCTCGGAAAATGTGCAAATTTTTTAGGTTAGAAATTTTTTAGGAAGATCAAATTTCAGATTCTTATATAGTATTTCACGACGAGTATTTTACGCTAAAAAAAACTTCCCTAGGTTGAGTAAAAGCCGAGAAATGGATATAAATGTGTTTTAGCCTCTCTAGATCCCAATTTTGGGCTATCGAAAAAATTCGGAAATCGTTGAAAAGAAGACAAATTTTCTGATCTAAATCCAAAAATGAGACCTCGTAGCTATCACCATCTCGAATTAAGAGCGCGTTGACATACAAAAAATCACGTGTAAAATACTAGAAAATTTCACTCGGAAGTCATTTGATATTGAATATGAAACAAATGATTTACAGTCACGGATGAATTCCCTGACTTTCGATAGCAGTGCCAATTTCAACAAAAATTACGAAATTATCTAATTGTTCCAATTGGCCAATTTCTAGCTACCGCGGTGGAAAACGATACATATAACTTCGGAATCGTAATCAGCGACCTCGGAAACCCCCGAGTGAAACGTTTCAGTCAATTTCAACAAAAACTGCGAAATTATTAAATTTGACCATTTTTGGGACATAAAGTTGGCCAATTTCTAGCTACCGCGGTGGAAAATGGTAAATCTAACTCCGGAATCGTGATCAGCGACGTCGGAAAGCCCCGAGTGAAATGTTTCAGTCAATTTCAACAAAAACTGCGAAATTATTACATTTGACCATTTTTGGGACATGAAGTTGGCCAATTTCTAGCTACCGCGCTGGAAAATGGTAAATCTAACTTCGGAATCGTGATCAGCGACATCGAAAACCCCCGAGTGAAATGTTTCAGTCAATTTCAACAAAAACTGCGAAATTATTAAATTTGACCATTTTTGGGACATAAAGTTGGCCAATTTCTAGCTACCGCGGTGGAAAATGGTAAATCTAACTTCGGAATCGTGATCAGCGACCTCGAAAACCCCCGAGTGAAATGTTTCAGTCAATTTTAACAAAAACTGCGAAATTATTAAATTTGACCATTTTTGGGACATAAAGTTGGCCAATTTCTAGCTACCGCGATGGAAAATGGTAAATCTAACTTTGGAATCGTGATCAGCGACCCCGAAAACCCCCCAAGTGGAGTTTTCCAGCCAATTTTGGCTATACTTACCAATTTTACAAATTTTACAATAAATTTTCACATGAAAATTGGCCAATTTCCGGTTTAACAGGTGAAAAATGGTCGAGCGACTAGATCTTGAAGTTCAATATCGTACAGTATCCGTCCAGGAACGATTTGAAAATAAAATTAAGTTGATTGGTCTGTTTGGAAAAAATTCCGAGCTTTCACATTTTTAACGTCTAATTTGACCCGACTAAATACAAACTTGCGTTTTTGTTGCGTTGAACTTTACCAGATTACTAGATCCTCGTCTCAAAGTTCTTGGCAGATCTTCATCGTTTGTCTTGCTCCATCGGATGATATAGGGGCTTAGAGAGAGCGGAATAAAGTGTACGATCATTTGAAAAGCTGTAGATGGCAGGAGGTGACTTCCAACTGATTGTTGATATGGAGCAGCTGTGGAACGTCATCGTTCATAGTCATTGTATCGGAAGAGATTCCGACCACCACATGGGGTTATCTATTTGACAAAAAATACGAAACCTCCGGCGCTTATTAACCATGTCAAAAAATGTTCAACTCATTTTACTTTCCATGATAGTACCAATTAATAATTGTTACTTATTCAGAATCATTATTATTTTCATTCATCCCAAAACTCAATCATTCATTATTCAATAATTCATAACCTAATTTTACCTCTTTCAGCATCCACTGATAGCTGATAGATGCTGTAAAATAAATTGACACTATTAGCGTTTATTCCTCCAGTACAGCACAGCATGCACAGCATGAGTATATTATATTTTCACTATCGACGAGAAGGTTGTCGATTAATAAAGCAATTCAATTGAACTTCTCCACTTGATATGATTCTCTTTTGCAAAACAGCATCAACTTCTCTGTGTAAGTTGGCATTCTGAATTCGTGATTCGATATCTACTGAAAAAACTCCACAAAACGCAAATGGCGATTTATTGAATCTCTAAACTTCAGTTTGAATTATCCTCCATAAGTAGTTGTTATTTCAATTTCAGTAACAAATCTCTCGAAGCGTCATCACTCATCAAATACCTTTGGTATAACTAATGTTAGACTCAGCATAACATGGATGTGATGAATTAATTGAACATTCTAAGCAATACGTGCTCCTGAACTATATAAAAACAAAAACTGTGAATCATAGATTACCAGTTTACTTCACTCGTAGCGAAATAAATATATTGAAAATGAAAAAAAACAGATAAAGACATAGAAAGACGTTGAATTATACTCTATGTCATTGAATATACATTCGTGTGGAGCAATTTGTTGGAAGGCGAACATGATTCCTGGCTCATATCACATCGAAGCTTTTTTCCAAAGGCAGGAGAACCCTCCTGTCAAGATAGTTCAAATAAAATGTTATAGTTTCATTTGAAAAACTGAAAATTGATGTTTAGACTACCTCTTGTAAAGTATCTGCCAGATCCCAAAATGAAGTTATCATACTTCGAAGCGATTTGCGAAAATTCAAATACATCCAACCAATGGGGACGGCGCAATCGTCTCCAAAGAGGGTTACGCACGCACGTACAAGTATAATCTCGACAATAGTCTAGGTCGATTCAGAAAGGTTTAAGATGGATATTTTGTCAAAAATCAGAAACACTTTTCAGACGGACTACAATACTTCCTTATATGTGTCGCAAACCATGCTAACGGATCACTATCATCTGGTGAACGATGGATCAATAAAATCTGTTCTAGGGCAGTCGCTTCAAAATAAACAGCTTATCGTCGCTGGCGTGGTAACCCATGTCTGGATACCAGAACAAAATAGGTCGAAGCCCGAAATATGTGTAATGAAATAATAAACGTTTCAAAAGAGGCATGTATTATCAGAATAAGATCAAAGCTTATCGAATGCTCAAAAGGCTCACGTTCGTTTTGGACTTCCTCCAGAGCAATTGGTAGAAATTTCACTTCCCGTTCATTTCCTCCCCTAACCAAAGATGATGACACACTGGCTACTTCACCACAAGAAAAAGCCAACCTTTTGGCGGGAATGTTTGCAGCAAATTACACTTTGGATCCACAAGGGAAGGACCCTCCTAATGTTGCTGCCATCGATAGCTATATGGCTGGAATTGTCTTTCGTTTTCAAGGAATGTGCGTCTGAGTTAACACCAGTTTTCTGCATCAGATTCTGTACTCTTTCATACAAACTTGGTGTGCTTCCTTCCAGCTGAAAGACAGTTAGAGTGCAACCAATTCCATAAAAAAAAGAAAAGAAGACCCTTCCTAATAATTATAGATCCATTGCGCTATTATCTGTGATCTCTGAAGTGATGTAGGAAGCAATCAACAGCGAGCTCTTCAGATACCTAGAGAGCTACTGAAATCGTGAATGACCGGCAATATAGCTTTCGTCCGCAGAGATCAACAGGAGACCTGCTTGCCTACGTAACACATGTATGACAGAAATGTAGTGAAAATATGGAGAATTTCTAGCTATGTCATTGGATATATCCAAGCCATTTGATAGAGTCAGGCACCAAATCCTTCTTGGGAAACTTCCGTCATATGGTTAGTCGCCTCAATTCAGTCGCACTATGGAGTTTCTCCTCAAACAGATCACTCCATGGGGTGGTTGACGGAGTATCATTCGATACAATGGCCATCAACACTGATAATCCACAAGGATCTGTCGTTGCACCAACTTTGTTTCTGTTCCATATCAACGATCTGCTGGAAGTGACCACCAGTTTCGTCCACAGCTTTACAAATGACTGTACACTTCATACCGGTTTCTCATCTAGAGCACCTATACCATCCATTGAAACCAGAGAAGCGAGACAGGGACAGGTTAACGCAATTAAAGGAGATCTGGCAAAAATTTTGAAATGGGGATCTCATAATCTAGTACTGCTTACTGCATCCAAAACTCAAGCTTGCGTGTCCTCCAGGAAGGCGGATCCCACAATCTCTAATATGATTATGTCAGGTACAACTATTCCTATGAAACCTTCCATAACAATGCTCGAGATCATCACCAATAGCACCCTCCTATGGGACGATCATGAATTCTATTCCGTGCCAAGAGCTATTCTACATCCCAGAAACTCCTCATAACCTACAAAGCACAGAATTTACCTGTCCTGGAGTACTATTCACATGTTTTGAGTTCAGCTTCCAAACATACTCTGAAGCTCTTGAATATCATCCAGAAGAGAGCTATTCATTTCATTGATGACGTCACACTCACGAAAGGTCAATGAGACCTCTCTAGAACATGGTCGAAGATCTCTCCCTTTTCTATAGAATATTTTCATGGTCGGTGTTCGAGAGGTTTCAGATAGACGGACTAGACGAGCTCAATTAGGCACCCCTTCACTGTCAAGCTCGACACCTGCCGAACTTTTTCTTACCAGATTTTTTATCGAACACGAAGCTGTGGAACTCTTTACCTACCAGGTCTTCCCTCATGCCAATAACCTCCAAACCTTCAAGAAAAATACGAATGCTCCTACATCCCACTGCTGGCTCACACGATGTTCTACGATCATTATAGGTTTCCCTGTCGTGTAGTAAAAGTATAAAAAAATACGGGCAGTCACAGAGCACTGCTGACAGAAGTGAAAACTGACATTATGAAGTACCCAATTTATTTTGGGAATTCCATCCAAATTCGTATAATTTCACCAGTATCATCTCTTTCTACGTGACACAATTTTCCGACAGTGCCATTGGACAATCCATCTCCAACATCTATGTTATTAATTGACATGTATGGTCGGCTAAGAACTAAAATTAACTCGTATGGTAATCCACCCGTATCATCGGTTCTCATTTTATGCAACTTCTGCCTGACGAAATTTTGTTGCTCAGCATTATGACAACCAACGAAGACATCCGATGCCATAGATACTATTGTCTACGGAGTTTAGTATGGAGTTGTTGTATTCGTTGTAGCATGCGAAGTTACAATTTTATTACTTTTAAATGAAAACTAGTATAATTAGTTTTTCTTTAGTTTTCACAGCTGTCGGCATTTCAATCAACAATTATATAAATTTTTATATTTAATAATAAAAAACGTATAATCGGCGGTACAATTCCTGTGAAGAGTATGAATGTAACCCGATAGTCATTATAATAAATACACATAAATAAATAACGTCGAGTATCCGACTCAGATATCTCTGACGCCTGATCAAGTAGTTGCGCTGGCGGCAGTATACATAATACCTAATATATATAGCTACAGCGTGACTGCCCGTGACGGACTCATGGTTTTACCCCCCATCTGAAATACCTCAACGCGCCTAAAGAAGTTTTCATTTCAAAAATTACTAAACTATAGTGAAGGAAGTAACAAATATGACAGATATAATCACATTGGAGGCGATATAATGATATAATTATTCTAAATCTCACTGCAAAAATGTATGACGATGCAGGCATTATTGAACGCGATATAAGTGTTGGGATAATTTATGGATATATTCAATTAAATTCGAAGTATATTGCGTTTAGTCTAGCCAAACAGATACCGCCCACTTGTTTTTACATTACACGTTAAAGGCTTACTTATAATACAATTCCTTCGTCACGATTAATAACATATGTCTCATTAGATGGTGGATGTATAATTTTTTTTTCAGCCTAATCCTATTAACTATCACTTCTTATTCCATTTTAAATTATGAAAATTACAATTACTCCACATGCTTTGACATTATGGATAATGAAATATATATTTCCAACCAATTCTAACATTGCACACGTAATTGCTACAACTGATATTTGGGATGCAAAAATTTAAAAATTATAGTCATTCGGAACAATTACGCAAGTGTTGCAAGTGGTATTTGTGTAACATAACGTTTAACTGTATCTACTTATATGTTTTTAGAACTCCCAAGAGTAATCAATTACGAAACCCACAATATTAATAACTTGCTGATTTCTTTCTTGGAAAATTATAGCACACCATTGGATGCTGATTATGAGTATAACGATCGATTTATTTCTAACATAGTCTAATTAGGTGAATTGAATATCGAAATTTGATTTTTATTTTAGTAATTGACATAAGAATATAAACGACAAACGGTGTGATTGCTATCATATTAGAGCAGTAGCACAATCACATTATTTTGCTTCAACTACTACAAGTCTCCAAATTCGAAACACGTTGCGTTGTAGTGAAGGGAGTACTGATGAAAGTAGAATGATATATTCCGCTCATGTTTTTTGAGCTGTTATAATAGAACTATCTAATTCCAAAAATATCAACGGAAACGATGTTCGCACATCAATTCTCGTATACCTGCATATAGTAGGTAATAAGAAAATGAACTGTGATCTGTGTCAAGTTATAATGTTCGCCTCACATCAGAAGTTAATTCGAATTGACAACATAATGAGTTTTACAAGATTCGATATAGGGACCTTTATGGTATTAATTTATAAATTATAGGATTAAATTACCCACTAATGAATTACCTACTACCTCAATTTTATAGTACAAGCTTTCGCTTTCGGATATTTCTGCCAGTAAACTGTATGTCTATCTGTTGTCTACAGACAACTAAAAACATGGTAAGACGTCAAGATAGATAGATGATTATTTCAGAAACTACATAGTATATGGTATGAAATCGTTGAATGATATAGTGGAGCGATGATACGGTGGAGCGAAAAAGCTCAATATTTATTTTTTGAATATCCAATTGTAATAGCCAAAAACAGTTCCTCAACGCCCTACCAAGTATTTTGGTGAAGGATGTTTAAAATTGAACAATATCTTCTGTCTCCACAAGGCCCTTGAATATTTTCTATTTTTAATATTTTTAAAACCAGAATGAAATATCACCTGTCACTCAGATGATGATCTTATAGCACATGTAATCTGGTTAATATACTACAAAAACTATCAATTTGAAATATGATCCTATTATCTGCCTCCACAACGACCTTGAAGATTACTCAATTTTTTTGATATTCACAAACATGATATTTGAAACTCTGCTATTCTAACTCTACATTATAATACATAATACTTAAATCAACTAAACATGGATAATTTTAATTAAAAATACATTTGTAATGAATTTTCACAAACTTCGTTTTTATTAAACAAATCGTGACATGTTCCACCACATGTTGACTTTATCAAATATTCCTTAAACATTGAAATTAAGATAAATAAGGAGGTGACAAGTGAGGACGTGTACAGTAGGATAAGAGTTACTTACAAATAAATTTAATAATGAAGCATTGGTCAAGTGTTTCTGATCATTTAAAAGGTTTCCTGAATTTTTAAACTTATTAATTTCATTTTGTTCAAGTTGTTCAATACTTTCCTTTTAACTGACTCATGGAGAATCTCAAAATCGTCTTTGAAATGATCAGTTTCATTGATATACTTACAACTTTTGAATCTCCTTTTTTCAAATTAATTGCTCTTTGAAAGATTATCCTGTCTGGAATATAGAGAATTTATAATAATCTTCACACTCTACTTTGTATACTCCTGATTTCAGATCTTTTTTTATTCTTATCTTTGATATTATGTGATAACAATATGTTATTATTTCTGATGAAAAGCGGCCATGGAAATATTTATAGAAAAGGGAGAGAACTCCCACCTTTCTACGATGTTCTAGAGAGGTCAATGAAATCGTAAGTATTACATCATCAATCAGACGAATAGCTCTCTTCTGGATAGAATTCAATAGTTTCAGCGTATGATTGGGACCGAAGCCCAAAAATGTAAACAGTGCTCCAGGTCAGGTCGAATCTGCGCTTTGTCAACTCTGACAAGTATTATGTGAAATACAATGTTTTGATGAATTTTAATGTCGTCGGGGAGGCAAAATTTCAAAATTTATTCCAAACTATTTTCAAATTTCATTTGCAATATTCACATGTTTCTGTTGCACTGAGAATATCTCCTGCTGCGCCGGAATTTGATTCTTTATGCTAAAACCGTATAGATGTGTCGTGTTTTTAATCGTAGTAGATGTACATATTATGTGAAAACAAAAATACAGGTTGGAAGATGGAAGATAAAGATAGAATACAAAGTATAAAAATACAAAAATATGTTGGAATGATGTCGGGTTTTATTTTAGTAATGAACTTAATAAATTGTCTTAAATAGCATCCATCCGGAAGCCAAGATTTTTCTTAATATATTGTAATTATGTACAATGTATTATTCAGTCTGAATTTTAAATTGTGTCTCAGTAGTGCTCTTTAATTTGACTGGTAGTAAATTGTACAATCTTATACCAATAAAGTCTTCCCTTTTCTGACAGTCTTGTTAACTAGTTGGTAGAGATGATTTACTCTTATAGTATTATTTTGTTCACGTATTGACTGGATTACTGAGAACATATAAATACATATAGGTTCAATTCGGGGATCGAAAAAAATTATTCTAATGATATAATTTTGTATGATTTGTAATGGTTTCAAGACGTAGTCATATGCAGAGCCTCAAACACTCACGCCGTGAGAAAAGATTGATACAACTAGTCTGTTATAAATAGTCAATAGATTTTTATTATTAGTATGCTCCTGAGGGAATAAAATCTATTTACGAGTTTTTTGCTTTATTTGATACAAAATCGATATGATTTCCCCATTTAAGATATTTGATAAAATATAACCACGAATAGCAGCTGTTTGGCCCTAATATCGTCCCTTGGGGTATGCCGGATTTAATTATTTGTGCAGAGCTCAGGGTGCTACCTATTCAGATTTGTTGATGTCTTTCAGTTAATTAATTTTCTATTAGTTGAAGCACACCATGGCGAATGCCTGTGTATTCCAACTTTTTCATTACTTTGCATGCATTAGTATGTCAAATGCTTTATGAAGGTCAAGGAACATAGCAACGACTTTTTATTAATCTAATATGTGCGAGTTAACGTCTGTACATAATCTATTGCACTTATCCCTACACGGAAGTCAAACTGATTATGTGATAGTATCGAAATTGTGAAACTTTATTTAATTTCCTTTTACAGTTCTCAGTTTTTATAATAAAGATTCTTGATTCTTGATATTGACGATACAATTTCGATTATTCGTGGTTCTGTTCGTTTCGGCGGCGTGGGCTTTTTTGATTGAAATTTGTGCGATATAGACGCTTATGCTATAATTAGTTTTAATAAACCATTTTTGACGTAATAAGTCTTCTGATGATGGTCGTGAGACCGAAACGTACGTAAAGACGAACATTTAAAACAAAGTGTTAATGTGACCTATTTCCCGAGAATTTTTATATATAACTCAGTTTTTATAAATTTTATTATATTTGTCACATGATTACGATACCTGTTGTATTCCTGTCTCTGTTCTTTATTCAAGTTGTATCTTATCACTTTCGTTTTCGTGTTATCTCTATGTCTAATAGACGTTAATATATAAGTCGTCATCCAGGGATTCAGCTTTAGTCGCTTATTTGCAACAGAAATGACCTCGGTACAGCTGTCTATTACCCCAGAACCTTTATATAAAATGTATCAGAACATAACTCTGGATCAGAGGAGTTGAATATTTCAGAAAAGTTCATATTTTGAATGATATTCAAAAGCTTCTTTTCTTTCATTCTTGTTATAAAATTAATAAAATTATTCTCAGTTTTGTTGTTTTTACGAAGTTTTTATATTAAAAATTAGTGAGTAATCATCGTCATAGAGTTATGGAATATTATTGATTTAAATTTTGATCCATTACTCAATTTTTGAGTAATTGATTAATACGAATAGATATGATCAATAATAGTTGCGAAATCACCTTCTACCTGTGTTGAACAATTTATTTGTGATAGAAATCTATTTTTTTCATTATATTTGTGTCGTGCTAATTCGTCACCGATTTTGTATCAATATTAATATTCGAATCTCCTATATCGTCTTTATTCATATTTGTGATATAGCAATGCAGACCATTTTCGAAAACGCCTATATTTGATTTATTTGGTGTGTAAATTCCAATTAAAGTAATTTTTTTCTGTTGAATTCTAACTCACATTCTAATACTGTGATTTCATTCAGTTGAATGGTACTTACTACAGTTGTACTATCATCCCTAACGTATAAAGCCACCCCATCGCATTTGTTAAAAGAGCTCTCATTGTAATACATAGTAAATCCAGGAATAGTAAAATTTTCAATATACGATTCGCTAAGAATCACCACATTGATACCTTTGTTCTTATTTAATTCCGACAAAATCAACTAGCCAATAACTCGTTATAATGCGCCTCAGACTTCTGATGTTCTAATGCAGGTAATATTGTTAAGATCTGTATATTATTTCCTATATCTAGATAATTCACCACCTGTTCAAAGTTCATACACAACATAATCACAATTTTCAAGAATATCAAAAGGTGTATCTATATTACACATTTGTATTGCCAAAAAAAATAAGAAAAAATACATAATATACTAATAGAAAAAGAGACTAAAATTAAGATCATTTATCCAAATAAGTAATAAGGATATGATGATAAACTTATATAAAATTTGTCTCTCAAAGATCAATTTTGCTCCCTCGAATCTTAAAAAAAAGAAAGAAATTTTTTCTTTCCCTTTTTTTCAACAACTTACAGTCTCAGACGTGTAAATGAGTTCCATGTTCCAAAATATTTCACATGCGTAATATGAAATAATGTTCTAGGCTACCATCAGAGGTATCAAGCCCACGTATCCTTACTTTTAATTAAAAATCAAAAGATTTGAGAATTGGACAAAAATTAGGTATTCAAAAAGATTACAGCCGCTGGGGTGGCAGAAACAACTTTTGATAAAAAAAAACAGTTAATTTTTACAAGACTTTTGAGCGCTATTAGAAAAAAATTCAATGTTCGTTTTTCACTCTAGCTAGTACATAATTATATAAATAAACGATAGACAAGGTATTACGAATATCAGTAATACAATTGAGAACTGTAACAAATATATATTTTCAGATATCGTTAAGGTATAAACTAAAATTTTCACAATTCATTGCATGTCAGTTAAACATTCTTTCAAACTGTAGTAACATTTTGATGATTGAAGTGACTTAAGTTCTATTTGGAACTTATTATATTCAAGGTGCTTCATTAGTTCTTGTATACTATTAAATAATTTGTTAATACCAGAATAGCATGGTGCTTCTTCGAATTCATTTTCGTATATTCCATAATATATGCGCAGAACTTCAGGATGTGATCGCTCGTTCAAAAATTAGAAAAAAATTTCTATTAACTTACCCTCTAAAATGCTCAATTTTCGAGATACAGGTTGAAATTAAAAAAAAATTTCGTTTTTTGCGAATATCTCCGGAACCGTTCATCGTACAGAAAACAGCATTTGTGAGCATTTTCTACTCATAGCAAGCTATGTTTTGTGCGCTGAAAAAAATTTGTTTAGTCATAATTGCTGAAGATTTTGAAGGGGTAGTAGGTGTTTTTCTCCACAACTTCTACACTGAAAAAAGTACAATTTTAGGGAACTCATTTGAATTGCCAATGTCTTCTACACCAAAAAGTTACATGGTCATAAGCTCTGAAGTTGACCGTTTTCGAGAAAAATCAACTTCTATGTTGAAAAACATGGACATATTTTTGAAAGAAAAATTTTTTTTTTACTAATCAGACAAAATTTATTTAAACATTAAAACAAGTAACAAAACTAAACGTTAACTTCATAATTGCAAAATTTAAAAAAATAACAAATCACACACAGTTAAATTAAATGTTGGAAGTGTCCTCCGTTAGCTTCAATGCACGCAGCAGTTCTTCGACGCATTGACTGTCTAACACGCAGGAAATCTTCAGGAGTGTTCCGAATTATGTCGCAAGATGCAACAATACGTTCTCTTAATTGGTCAACATTTTCAACTGGAGTAGCGTAGAAAAGGGTTTTGAGATGGTCCCAAAAGAAAAAATCTAAACAATTAAGTTCGGGAGATTGCGGGGGCCAAGGATGCTGATCTTCTCGACCGATCCAACGGTCTTGGTATTCGTCGTCCAAGTATTGACGAGCAACCAAACTAAATTGGGCCGGAGCTCCATCATGCATAAAGAACAGGTTTTGTCTTACTTGAAGCGGTACATCTTCCAGCAGTTCCGGCAGTACTTCTTCTAGAAATTGTTGATAATCTGCACCGTTCAATCTGTTCGGTGAAAAAGATGGGCCTATCAAATGACCACCGACGATGCCAACCAAAACATTCACGGAAAATTGTTGCTAATGATGGCCTTCTGGAATTTCATATGGATTTTCTTCAGCCCATATGTGGTTATTGGGAAAATTGAAAATACCATCTCTCAAGAAAGATGCTCCATCGGTAAACAGAACTTCGTCTCCAAACTGAGGATTTTGAACAATTTTGTCTTGCATTCATCTAAAAAATCCAATCTTGGCGGAAAATATCTTGGCAATAAGGCTTGTACTCTTTGAATATGGTAGGGATACTAAAGTTGTCTTTTCAAAACTCTCCAAACCGTCGAGTGAGGTAAGTTTAAGTGGTGAGCCATTTTTCTGGTACTTGTGGTCGGAATTTCTTCAATTTCGTTGAGGACAGCTTCTAATTGGGAATTTGCAACTCCCATAGGCCGACCATTATCAGCAGTATTCTTTTTAAGACTTCCGTTTTCCCATAGTCGTTGGTAAATGAGTTGAAACAAGTTATAGTGTGGTACTTGGCGATCAGCATTTCGCACATTTCAGCGTTCGTGCAATTCATTGTTAATTTTGTAATACAAATTTACTTTTTGCAGGTAGAAACTAACTGTTATTTTGACAGGAGGTAGCTTTTGTTTTAAAATTTAAAGCCTATTTGAAAATAAAATAAATAAAATTAAGCAAAAAATTAAACTTTTGTTTTGAACAAATTAAAAAATTTAACGATTATAAATTATAACACAATTTTCACAATTATGTAATGTGATCTTGTTCATCGGTGTCAAAATGATTGCATTGTTTTGATTATTTACTTAGATATTTTTAGTTTCTTGCGATGAACAAACACAGTGTAAGGAAATCGCTGACGACTTTTCAACAAGAATAGCTGCAGATATCTTGTTCTTATTCTCTTGGGAATATTCAGTAAATCCTTCAGCAACACTATCACTTTTCCAGCTACCATGGCGTTTGGCAGGGAGGATATCCACACCAGAATCTGCTAGTGAAGAAGCCGAAGATCTCAGACAGTGTCATGTCTATTCTTGGGAATGAGGCAGTTTTGAGAAAACAGCAATATTCTTAGGCATAGTTTCAAGAGTATGAAGACCTCCTGACAGCTTACTATATTTGTTATTTCTAAATGATACAAAGAATAGCGAATGTTGCATATTGCTGGGTCGCAATGCTACATATCTTTGAATAGGTTTACCATATTTACTTCATTATTATTTCCAGGAGTTATAAGTTCTTCAAGCACCTCTTATGCCTAGTACCAATACTACTTCTTCTAGGAGGAATGTTTCATACACGGCCTCGAACAAAGCGCTTGTGATATTTTCTTTAGTTAGTTTCTAGATTTTTTTTTGGTTGATATGTATTTGTGTTTTGCTTTAAAAAAGCAATAAATCGAACATTTTCTCTAATCGACAACATAATCCGTATCATCGAGTAATGGCTCCATAAAGTTGAAGATTTCTTATCCCTTGAAAATTCCTTAAAATAGGCTATCAATACCTTTGCATGTCTGCTATTTTTTACATTCTTCTAATCTTCGTACCGGTCATAACTTTTTCATGAACGTTTTTAAATTTTTCTGGAAGACGGGCAGAAATTGCGTTTTCAGCCAGTTGTTCAATCTCTATCCTCAAAATCGCTCAAATTTTGCAAAAAGATTCAAGAAAACATCAAAAAGAAATATTATTATGAATATAAACAATCCATAAACATTATCTTAGTAGCTTGCACGCGTCAAAGATCACTTGAATATCAGGTGAAAGTAATTACTATCGAAGAGGTTCTAAATTCTATCGGAACTGATTTAAAATTTTCGCCAGAAGATAAAATTTTGTTTGTTATTCGGATCATAAACGATCATTATGGTACACGTTGTTTTATCTGATAATATTCACGCCTAGTCCCATAATGAACGTTATAAATCTAATTTTTTTTATTTTGATATCCCCGGTGGGTGGCCGACAAATTGTACTTTTAGGTTTTCATTTCAGAGACTTCTGGAGTGGGTCATGTTCATCCTTACATGTACTCGGCTTTTCAAAGAGACGCTAAACTACATTTGTATTTATAGTGTAGAACTTTTTCTCTTATCTCCGCCCTGAGTACTTCATTATCCGAATTTGAACAGAAATATCTCGACTCTATAGATTCGCATCAAGAGGATGTTTCAACTATCCCAATTCATTCATTCTCCCTTTAATTCAATCCAAAGTCGATCCGATAAGTAAAACTGGAGATATGTACTTTTTGCTTTGGGCTCCAAAATAGCCCCTTTCAACAAGTTTGAAAATAGTTATTCATTATCAGAGGTGCAACAAACATTTTTACGCCTTAATTAATCATATTAAATGATATTCACAGCTCTCATTGATAATTGTATTTCCCTGATTAATTTGTTGTCAAAATAGTTAAGATAGAAAATTACGGTTGGGTAACATTATGTGTTTACTTTAACGTCCTGAAACTTCATTCATTTGAGCATCAATTAAAAAGTTCACAATATCGCTCTATTTAAGATGCCCATTGGAAATGTTGTATCAAATGAAAATATATTAAATCATTTGTTCCAATGCTGGGGAACTCGTCTACTGATCAAGAGACATTTATTGAAAATTCAGGTGTAAAACATTAACAACAATTAACCAGGTGGAACATAATTAAGCAGAACTAATTTCGTCCAACCTTTTATTCAATAAAACGAATGCCTCATTAATCTATTGGAGACAGAAATTGTTCTCGATCAGGTTCCAGTTACCCCAATTTGTAGCAGGTGCGACTTTTTAATAAGCCTTATGCAATAGTATTGCAGCTATTTAATATTATATTTTATGAACTTTAACCCAATGGTTCGCACTAAACAATAACATTTGATCTTTAAGTTATGGTGAAATGTAATATATTAGACGTGTTGGGAAATGTCATTCATAGCTTGATTGAATTTAATCGTTTCAGTTTAGTCCTAACCTACACTCCTCTACATGTGGCTAATTATTGACGATATTCTTGAATCGGAGTAGGCCGTGATCTTTCGATATTGGATTGAATAAAGAACAAATATGAACTATATGAATTCTTATAAATTCTACTTTTATTATTCCAACTGTTATTATTGCTATTTTCATTCAGATATGTATTTTCCTAGAACAAGGTCTGTCGAATGAAGTTACCAGTATCATACTGACCATGGACCTGTATGTTTGAAAATATCACTCAAGCAAACCTACCATTAGTATCATTATCGCCAACTACTTAGTCGATTTGCGAAATGACTAGTCTAGAGTTATTATTGTAGGACAGAGCCTGAATTTCGTGAACTTCTAAATCAAACATATGACACATGACATGATATACTATTGATATACGATCTGAATAATAATTGCTATATCAGTACCCCTTTAGGAGTTCAGCGGGATACTCGTAGTCATCTAAGAAAGTAATTGGGGAACTGGAAAATATATACATATAACGGTGACAGACGTAGTCTTCTTAATGGTCACTGTTGTATGAGATATATATTAATTTAATGAAATGAACATTGCTATCGAGAATAAATTATAAGTCGTCTGTATGGAATAACAAATACGGCCGAACACGTAGTTAACAACAGCGATGTCTGTTTGAGAATGTAATGTTACGGAAACTTTAAAAATGTTCGTATCAAAATAATGTAAAAATCCCTTCAGAAATTGGTTGTGCCGAAAAGCTACCAATTACGACTGTGGTCTTGGCTCAATTACCTCGATTCCGAAGTCATACTTAAGCCCAGGCCAACATATGCCTTGGTGATGTTGTAGAAAAGAACACACTGACAAATCAGACCTGGAGAATTTGAGGAGGGTACTTCTTTGCACGGCCACATGAGCCATGAAAACTGCAATTACTACTGCTCTCGGATCTCTAGTGGAGGCAGAACCATTCAACCTAACCAAGCAAGGAACGGCAAGAGAAACCAACGGCTTCTCTTGCCGTTCAATAAGACTATGGAAAGCAAAAAGCCACACCTTATTACTAATTAATAGGATAATCGTATGATCCCAAAGAAGAGTGACATGTGGTTCACCGATGGTGTTACCACGCTTTCCAAATGTTTTTGTTTTTTATTGTTGTCATTGTTGTGTGCTCATGAGAACGTCTCATTTTGTATAATAGCCATCGTAATGTTGAATAAATAAATCAACAGTTTCATTTAAGGTATAATTTCCTCAAATAAAGAAAGAGTAGTTGTTATTACTTGCAACGAATCTTAGCATGTTTTGCAGAAAAAATAGAGAATTATTTGATCCAGGGATCACATTGTAGATCAACAGCTATCTACGTCACCAACACATCCCCGATGTCTTCGTACAGATCTCACTGTGTAAAACTGAAGTTTCAGTTCTATGGTGACAGTGTACTGTGAATTGTCAAGGATAATCACTTGTGGTTCTGTCCTCATCATTTGCGGTATCTGAAATTTGGGTTTGCAAAATGCTGAATACTGTAAACCAAAACTTGAACTTTATCTTAAAAATGCTTGGTTTCCGGATAGATTCCGCATCACAATAGCACGACACTGGATGCCGACGTTCCACCAACCATTACAGATGTCATTTTCAGGGCCGATTTGAAGCTTGAACTGATACGAATTCTTCTGGTTTCCGTAGCGGTATTCCTTATAGGAAGAACTTTCACGCTACAAAGATCGGTGCCTTCATTCCGTTGGTCAACTCCCTTCTGGAACCTGACCCTGCCGTTGTGTGATCATGTACGAAGTGGAATTTTGGAGGTTGGGTTTCCAAATATTAGGAAGCTAATATTTGGATTCGGTTTAGAATATTTGAATGTTTTAGAATTTCTATCGCTTCAAGAATTTTTCGCTGATAGACGTTTGAGGCTCGGGCTAGGATTTTAGTATTTTTGAGAAGGATTTGATGATCAGTCACAAACTTGTGTTCAGCACTGGTGTCACGAAGCTTTGTACAACGCTCATGTTCTTTCCCACCAATATTGCGTTCCCCGCAAGAACAGTGAATGCTATATACACCTTCTAAATGAAGAAGAAGAATGGTATAATAATAATGATAATGATTAATTTGCATCGGGAATACATAAATTAGATATAATAAACATAATAATGAGTTTAAACATAGTATTCCGAGACAAACAAATAAAGAGAGGAAACACAAAGCTTTCGCTGTCCGTGTCATATCTCAATTATTTATTCATGTTTTAGGTGCGAGTCTTAACACAAAATCTTGGAAAATTACTGAATTTGAATGAGACACATATATATTGAAGCCCACATATACATACTTATTTATATAGCAACACATACTACATACATACATACATTAATGAAACATAAATAGCTAGGTAAGAATATGAATAAGTAGATGGACATATAATTATCTTGGCTTTTTACTTAAAGAAGGTATGTATGACTTGTCTCTGGTCACTTAGTAGGAAGGATTTAACCTTATTCCTATAATGTATTTCAGAGTTGGAATTGTTGAAGAGGGAGCTTTCTGGAATGAAGTTTATGAATATTGGTCCTAGAAACGCACGACATTTTTCACCCACTGTTTCATTTGCTGATGGAATTTTAATCTTGTTTGAATATTTAGCCCTCGTTGGGTATTTATGTGATAATAGGTCGATATGTTTCCTATTTTTGTGTAAAAAACACATAGTTTTAAGAAAGAAGATCTGTCGGATGTCTAGTGTCCTAGCTTTTTTGTATAAGTTATCTGATGAGTAACTCCTTTCTTTTTTTAATATGATTTTTAGGAAGTATTTCTGTAGTGTGTTCAACTTTTCCAGGTATACATTCGTGATGCCTCCTCATCCTATTATTGCATATGCTAGGCGCGAGTCTACATGGGTAAAGTACAGCATTTTGAGATGGTGTAGAGGTAATATTTTAGTAAGGTATTTGAAGCGGCCCAGGAAGGTTCTGATTGTATTAACAATGTTGTTAACGTTAACGAAGATGGCAATCAATAATAATCCCTAGATATTTTATATTCTAATTTTTAATGTTATCGTTTTGTTATGATTATTTATCTCTAAAGTGTTATACTGTGGTAGTTTGTTTTTGTAGCTTGTTATAGGAAGGAACATTGTTTTGTCAAAATTTATGGTTAGTAATTTATAATTGAACCAGTCAATAATTTTATTCATTTCGGATTGAATTTTAATTTTTAGGTCCTCCCAATTGCTTGATGTATACAATATAACGGTATCATCGGCGAAGCTTATTATGTGCCCAGAGGTTCTAATGGTTAGTATATTATGTACACATTCAAACCTGGTCGGGGCTGCTGCGAGCTCCGACGACATCGCAGCAGTCGCGCCAGAAAAACCTAAAAGGCGGTTAACCGAAGCTACTCCTCCCCCCCGGTCGGTAAGTAGCTTCAGGTTCCTAAATCGTGTGCCCTAAGTATTCTAATTGAACCCAGAATGACTGCCTTTTGCATCCGGTCTATCAAGATCTGCGCCGAGTTCCTACAGGCCGGAATGATCTTCAAGTTTGAACGCAGCGAAGACCGAATTCCGCCCAAAACACCGATGATCAGAACCACTAATACGACCTTGTGGCCTGGGTATAGCGTGCGGAGCTCGAACAGGAGATCTTGATATTTTGTCCATTTTTCCTCCTCTTTCAAGACTATGTTCTTCTCTGCCGGAGCGGAGAATTCGATGACATACATAGTCTTGATTAGTTTATCGAGGAGGACAACGTCAGGCCTATTTGCTTGTATGGACCTGACGGTCGGAAACGGATAATTCCAGAAGATCTGGCATTTTTCGTTTCCGACAACGGACTCAATATCTCCTGGCATGTAAGGCAGCACCGGCTCTTGGTCTATTCCGTACGAGTGCCTTAGATGGTAATACAGCACCCGTAGGGCCGCATTATGGCGATGGGTGTACGCCGAGGCCGCTTTTGCCGGACATGCCGACAGAAGGTGGAAAAGCGTCTCAGGCACCTTTCGACAGGCCCTGCAGCTGACATCAGGGACCTGCACACCCATCACATTGCGGCGATAGACCAAGGTGTTAATTACGCCATCTTGGCAAGCTGCGGTAAATCCCTCAATCTCGGATGTAAGCCCGGCTGACCTTAGGTAGCCGAAGGTCAGCCTAGTTGACAAGCCGAGCGTTTCGATGTTTCGATAGAAAACACCGTGTATCGGCTTGTCAACATGCCGCCTGAGCGTAAGATCTTGCTCCGCGGCATTTATCTGGGCTTTCAGGCGAGAAGGTAGGAGCTCGAGGTTGCCCTCTAGTCGGCCTTCTCGACTGATCTGAAATTCGAGACCAAGTTCTTCCGCAGCTTTTTGTGCTGCCTTAACGATAAATGCCCCCACTCCGGCCAATTCGTGACTTTTAACAAGGCACAGGAGGAGGTCCGAGCTCCTAAGAACTTTACAAGCTATACTCAGAACCACACTTCGATGCAGACCCTCCAGACTGAGGAGTCCCCTACCTCCCCGATGACGTGGGAGATAAATACGGGAAACGGACGATCTAGGATGCAAACTGTGATGGATATGCATCATTTTCCGGGTGTCTTTATCGAGTCTATGCAGCTCATCGACCGTCCATTTCACCACTCCAAAAGAGTGGAGCAGGACTGGAACGGCAAGCATATTTGTTGCAGACACCTTGTTCCCACTCGAAAGTTCGGAAGACCAAATCTTTCGAACAAGGTTTCTGTATTTGCCGCGGAGAGCCACCTTTACCTGGGAAGCGTCATAATTAGGACGCTGTTCAATTCCCAGGTATCGATAGGTCTCTCCAGCATCGAGGTGTTTAAAGATGCTTCCGTCGGCAAGCTGCATATTCTCGTACACTTCCGGAGATCGTCCTCTCCTCAAATGAAACACTGCGCATTTGTCCAATCCCAACTCCATGCCTACGGCTCGTGTATATTCCTGAACCACATTGAGAGATTGATGGAGGTTCTTCTCCCCAGAGGCATAAAGTTTCAAATCATCCACGTAAAATAAATGGGTGATCTGATGCCTCCGGTCGTTCGGTGGTCCAGAGTAATATCCATGAGTCCGTCTTAAAGCAATGGAGAGTGGCAGCAGTGAGATATTGAACAAGAGGGGACTCAAGGAGTCTCCTTGGAAAACTCCCCTCTTGAATGTTACCAACTCTGTCAAGACTCGTCGTGTGCCTGATGTGATGGCAAAACGGGTCTTCCAGAGTGGCAACAGATGTTCTATGCATCTCACTAGTGGGGTAGGTACCGCAAGGCATTGGAGCAAGTATAATAATAGCTCATGTGATGTTGAATCAAATGCCTTGCGGTAGTCAATCCAGGCCATGGAAAGGTTGCGCTTGTAAAGTATAGAGTCCTGAGTGATAGATCTATCTATCACCAGGTTCTCCCGGCAACCCTCCATCCCTTTCTTTGCCCCACGCTGCTCGCTGATGTTATTAACTACCGGACCGATCGATTTCAACAACCTAGCATACAAGATACGTGTAAATAACTTGTAGCAGGTGTTGAGACAAGTGATCGGTCGGTAGTTCTTGGGATCAGACAAGTCTCCACTCTTTGGAAGTAGCACAGTGTACCCCTCGACAGCCCAGCTTGGAATATGCCGCTCCTCTTTGACCCATGAGTCAAAGACTCTGGCCAGACGGCGGTGAGTGGAAGGAAATTTCTTCCACCACCATATGTTAATGCCGTCAGGGCCGGGAGCAGCATAGTTTTTGGTACCGACAAGAGCTTGTCGGACCTCATCCTCGCTGACTGCCTCGCACACTTCTGTTTGCGGAACTTGACGTTCAGCGCAAAACATTTGGAAGTGTGCTAGGGCTGGAGTGTCTAGGTGAATTGGACGCGGTAACTCATACACTCCTTTCCAGAACTGCTCAACCTCCTCCACAGTCGGTGGAGCAACAATTGTGGGTGGTGGAGATTCAAAAAGCCGAGACGGGCTATCGCGAAATAAGGAATTCTCCCTGATGCGTCTAACCCGTCTGGCCAGATTTCTCCTTACCACGCCCAGGACTCGAATCCTATCCGCACAATGTTGCTTGATGGTCTGCAACACTGTACGTTTTAGTGTGTGATGGTGGCGGCGCAGTTGAGCGGCTATACGCCTAATTTTTGGCGTGAAAGCCCTGCCGCTAGAAATAAAATCCATCACACACTGGATCCGAGACGCTTGCTGCCTCGCCGACTGAATTTTGGCCTCGACTTTGTATATATATATATATATATATATATGTATATATATATATATATATATATATGACAAATAGAATTGGACCTAGTACCGTACCCTGCGGTACTCCACATTTAGCGACTTGAAGTGTACTATAGGTATCGTCAATTTTGACACATTGCTTCCTATCATACAGATAGGATCTGAATAAGTCGTGAGCCAGTCCTCTTCCAAGGATTCTAACAACTGTTGATGGTCGACAGTGTCGAATGCCTTTGCAGGATCTAGGAACACACCAATAGAAGGTTGGCTGTTATCGATTGCTTCATACATTTTTTGAGTTAGTGACGCAATAGCTCCTTCCGTAGATTTTCCGCTCTGAAATCCGAATTGATTATCAGCAATTATTTTATGTTTTTTCAGAAATTGCTCGAGTCTATTTTTTACGACTTTTTCGAAAATTTCAGCTTAGTTAGTCACCAGAGATATTGGTCTAAAATTTGAGGGTAGGGTTCTGTCGCCTTTTTTATGTAGCGGTTTTATTACTGCGATTTTTAGTTCAGTAGGGCAGATTCCATTTTTCATTATGTTATTGATATCATAACAAAGGGGTGCTGTTATCTCCTTATAAATTGTTTTCAACGTCTCGGTTTTAATATCGTCTATACCAGGCGTCTTATTATTTTTTAATGATAGGATAATCTCACTAATTTCTTTTTCATCCTTAGGTCTGAGAAAGATGGAGCGGGGATTTATCACTCTGGGTGGAGGTAATACTGGAGGCTTTTCTATGTTTTGTGCTAGTTCTTGCCCTACGTTGGCAAAGAAATCATTGAAAGTATTGGCGATTTCATCTTTGGAGTCTACGTACTTGTCATTTTTTGATTTCAACTGTTTTATTATTGTATGTTTATTATTGAATATTTTTTATAGCTTTCCAGAGTTTTTGTGAATTATTTTTATTCTGTTCGATTTGATTTTTATGATGGTTGAGTTTTGTAACCTCTATGAGTTTATTTAAATGATTCCTGTATTCGTTATAGTTCTCTTTTAGCCTTAGATTTCCTTTATTTTTTTGCCATTCCTTGTATAGTTTATCGCGTTTTTTTATGGACTTTATTAACCCTATTGATATCCAATCTTTCTTCTTCGTGTATTTTCGTTTTTCTTTATACGTTTTGGTATTTTTTCCAACAGTTTGTTCAATTTTAGCAATAAAGTCGGTTGTAGCTTTTTGTGCGTCTTCAATGTTATATAATGAATCCCAGTTCAAGTTTTCTAAATCGTTTTTTAATTTTGTAAAATTTATCTTTTTCACAATATTATCCCTATAGTTGGATTCGATATTCTTGAAAATGTTCGTGTTTAGGATTGTAGCTCTGTGGTCTGTTACAAGAGAATCTAAAGTAAAGCTTGAAAAGTAGTCGCCTACTTCACCTTTTTTTATTCGTACAAAAATATGATCCAGGCAGCTTTTAGAGTCTCCTTGGATTCTGGTGTGTGTATTAACAGTTGAGATAAAGTTAAACATACTCAATATGTCTAAATATTCGGACACAATCCTTAGATAGTAAGTCGATGTTCATATCGCCTATAATTATATGTACATCAGGGCTCTCGATATCCTTATTACAAAGGTAATCGTATAGTGCATTAACAAATTCTTTATCATTGGTTGCAGGTGATCTATATGAGGCTGTGATTTTTGAAGTTTTCTGTTCTTTTTTACAAATGACCTCAATGGCTTTACATTCTGAGATTGTTACAATCGTCGAAGTATAGTTAATACAATTTTTTATATAAACAATAGTTCCATCACATTTGTTGATGTTACCGTAATTATATAGTAAGTCATACCCTCGTCTTTGCATTAAGTCTATGTCGAAATCGTTTCGAGTTTCGGTTAGAATTAGGCACTCAAAAGGATCATCAAACTGGCTTGGTGTAACCTCGAAGTCATCTAGATTTTTTGAAATGCTTCTGATATTTTGATGTATCAATTCAAACTCACAATTGGTATCTTTTATGATTTCATTATATTCGGAAGTATTTCTCAAAAGCTTAGAGGGAAATTCTGAATAGCTATAATCTCTAATGAATATGTCCATTATTTTTACGTTAGGTACAATTAATAATTTCGTTATTGAGTAGTTAATTGGATAAGGGCGAGCATTTTTAATATTTGCATAGCACTATTGCATGAAAATTTATTTTCCAGTGACACTGCGAGTTCTTATTTTCTGTTTGTCACCTACCTCTTTTGTGATTTTGCCAGCAAGTTGGGTTGGAGTGTTAGTTTTCTGCTGAGGATTTATTGCCAATGGTTCAGAGGGTATGGTGATCTGACGCTGGAGTTCTTTGGTTGATGTTTGTATAGGTGTTCCAGGAGCACTATGGGGTTTTTCAGAAATATCTTGTTGATCTTCTAGGTCTTCTGGTTTGTATACTCTGCCATCCACGAGTAACCGATTCCTTTTTATATAACAGTCTTCTTCCTTGTTCCCTCTAGCAAGGTTAAAATGTTTCCGAAGAATGCTATATTCTTGGCGTTGTTTGAGGGTGAGATCTTGAGCTATTGAGACTCTCGTCCCCCTTAGATTCCTCGCATTTTTCAGTATTGCTACTTTCTTTAGGAAAGACGAGAATTCTATTTTTATTGGATACTTGTTGGTTTTTCCAAGTGGGTAAAAGTTATTCAGATCACTTTCAGTTATATTTACATCGACCAGTTTCTTTATTTCACTTCTGATGAAATCAATTGTTATATCGTCCGGTTTGCTTTCCAATCCAAAAATAATTATATTATTTTCTTTCGATTTCCTTTCTAGGTTCTCGATTCTATCTATGTTTTCTGTGTTTTTTGACTCCAGTGTGTTTATTCTTCGATTTAACTCTTCGATTTTTAGTTCTATTCTCACGTATACAGCCTCTATGAGTGATTTCAGCTCTTGCTTATTTTTCTTCAATTCTTTTAAGATCTCATTCGTGATAGACATATTCCGGGCTTGCTACAGATATAATGTTTCCGATAGTGTACTGTTACCTTTATAAATCAGGTACACTGATAAGGAGAGCTAATCTCTAGACGGCAAAAAAGGTAGAGATGTTTGTTGTGGTTGTTGTTCGCAGGTGTATTTATAATGTTCAAATATGCCTTCTGGGATGACTCCCATTGTTTATTTTTCTTCACAGAGGTGATAGTTTGATTCCGAATTGATATTTTGCAGGTTTCAGGAAAAACAGTTCCCTATTTCTTACGTTTCTCTACACTTTTCACAGAGCTATTTCACTTCACTTTACTTAGCTGAAGCGGTACACATTCTATCTTTGATAGGTTTGTAAAACTCAGATATTCTTGGAAGTGTGGAAAACCGACTAGAAATATTAGGTTTTTAAGAATTTTGGAAATTCGATGTGTTATATTTCCAATATATGGAAGATAGGCAGTGGATAAAGTGGGAGGGAGAGGGGCTTTTGGCTCAGGTTGATTTGAAATTTTAGACGAAGCGTATTTATTTATGGCTTTTTGGATGTTGTATTGGGAGAAATTATTTTAGAATAAGACAAATGAAAGATGTTTCAATCCTGATTTTAATGATTACGGTTGGAATAAATTGACAACTCTGTGGACAAAGGAGCTTATGAGTGATTGCTTCTGAACAGGTACAATTAATAATTTCGTTATTGAGTAGTTAATTGGATAAGGGCGAGCATTTTTAATATTTGCATAGCACTATTGCATGAAAATTTATTTTCCAGTGACGCTGCGAGTTCTTATTTTCTGTTTGTCACCTACCTCTTTTGTGATTTTGCCAGCAAGTTGGGTTGGAGTGTTAGTTTTCTGCTGAGGATTTATTGCCAATGGTTCAGAGGGTATGGTGATCTGACGCTGGAGTTCTTTGGTTGATGTTTGTATAGGTGTTCCAGGAGCACTATGGGGTTTTTCTGAAATATCTTGTTGATCTTCTAGGTCTTCTGGTTTGTATACTCTGCCATCCACGAGTAACCGATTCCTTTTCATATAACAGTCTTCTTCCTTGTTTCCTCTAGCAAGGTTAAAATGTTTCCGAAGAATGCTATATTCTTGGCGTTGTTTGAGGGTGAGATCTTGAGCTATTGAAACTTTCGTCCCCCTTAGATTCCTCGCATTTTTCAGTATTGCTACTTTCTTTAGGAAAGACGAGAATTCTATTTTTATTGGATTATAATAATAAAAGATCGGTGTACTTGGTCTAAGGCATTTATTTAGATGTTCTTATGATCATCGTTCCAATTCAACTATTCTTTACATATATTCATACATTTACCTAATGTTTGATCGGTGCAGCGTCAGCTGGTCAATGTCCGTTGACCATCAGGTCGACGATCGATGCATATGCTTAGTCAATGATAGTTGCTTAATTGTAACCTTTATTTAGTTCATATAGTTCATAGGACCTGTTGGCACAACAAGTGTCTAAATACCATGTATGACTTAAATAAGAGTTCCTAACTAATAACAGCCTCATTACACCTCCGGGGGTGCAAAGAAAAAAAAATATTTTTTTTTTTTTTGTACTCCTAAAACTATGGTTAATTGCTTAATTGCTATCACTTCCACTGGTTTTTGTCAAATATTTCTTCACTCTGTTTTTATGCACTATTAATTCTTTATTTTTATTTCTAATAACTAAATTTGGAGATTCATCTCTTAGCACTTGATAAGGTCCTTTAAATATCTCGTCCATTTTATTGGTGCTTTCATTTTTAACTAAAACTAACTCTCCTATTTTAAAACTTACATTTCTATTACAATTTTGTTTCGATTGATCAAACAAGTTTTTCCTTTTCAATTTTGATTTCAGCAGATTTTGTTCCGCTTCAGCGCTAGCTTGTTGCAATCTAAATTTGAGTTCTTTAGGATAATCATCGAATGAATGCAATGGATCAATTTTTCCCAAATTTGAAGGTAGTGATGCTACTCTACCAAATACTAACTCAAAGGGGGTGTATTTTGTTTCCGTATGCACTCTTGTGTTATAGCTAAAACACCAGAAAAGTACCCAATTACTCCATGCTTCTGTATATTTTGCAGTTTGCATTCTAAGAAAAGCTCCCAGATTCTTGTGTGAATTTTCTATGGCTCCTAATGTTTCATGGTGGTAAGCAGTTGAATGTAATTGCTTGATGCCAAGAATTTTACACGATTCCGTGAAAACTGCTGACATGAATTCTTTACCTTGGTCGTGCAGGACCGTATTGGGAATTCCATATCGCAAGATGAAGTTATTGACCAGCGCTCTGGCTACGGTTTCGGCCTCTTTATTCTCCAGCGAGTAGGCTTCAACGTATTTTGACAGATCGCATTGTATTGTTAAGATGTATTTCTTATTTTCAATATCGGCTGATATCGGACCCATTAAATCTAAACTAATTTTTTCAAATGCTACTGATGCTGTTGTTGTTATGGAAAGGGGTTGAATATTCGGTACAGAATTTTTATAGCGTTGACATTCGTCACATTCACTGACAAACTTTTTTACATCTTTATAAAGACCTTTCCAAAAATAATGTTGCTTGATTGTATTATACATTCTAGATATTCCCGAATGACCGCCTGTTGCCAAAATGTGGTAATCATTTAATAATAATTTTTGTAATTCAGGATTGTATATTGTTCTTCTGCCTCGTAGTATTGTAATATTGATATCGCCTAATATATCGGAATGTCTCTTTATTTCCCTTGCAAGGTTTATAATATTTTCTTCATTTTTTATGAGAACTAATTCATTTATTTTTTCTTTTGTGCACAATTTTCGGAGGGCCTTTAACGATGACCGAAGCTCACACGCTAAAGATGCATCACTCCATCTCATAAATATTTTTTCTACACTAGTGTTTATCAAGATATTCCTCTCTAACATTTTCATTCCTTCTTTATTTTTAAATTCTTCAAATAACTTATTGTTAACAATTTTTAATTCTGTGGCGTTCTTTGGTTTTTCAAGTAATTCAACAATTCCTGGATGGCCAATCCTATCCTTATTGCTTACTATTTTTGATTTTGATTTTTCTTTTTCCTGATCTAATTGTTTTCTACGGGCTCTTGTTATTACATTTAATACTGCGGTTGTATGATTTTGTGCTTTTTTGAGTTCATCAGATGTAATTGTAATTCTTGACAAAGCATCAGCGGTTACATTTGTTTTCCCTTTAATATATTCTATCTTAAAATCATATTCTTCTAATATCAATCTAAATTTTGTTAATCGGCTAGATGGATCAGTCATGTTAAACAAAGATACTAAGGGACGATGATCTGTTTGAATTATAAATTTCTTTCCATACAAATAAGGTCGAAAATGTTTTACTGCCCAAACTATACCCAATAATTCTTTTTCTATTGTACAATACCGTGATTCAGCTGGATTTAATGCTCGACTTGCATACGCTACCGGTTTATCGTTTTTATTAAAAAGGGCCGCCCCTAAAGCTGTACCCGACGCGTCAGTTTTCAAAATGAAAGTGTTTGATTCTGATAAATCTGGATAATCTAAAACGGGGGGGTTAATTAATTTTTGCTTCAATGTCTCAAATGCTTTTTGACATTCTTCTGTCCAGACGAAAGGCGTGTTCTTTCTTGATAATCTATTTAACGGATTTGTGATTTGAGCAAAATTTTGAATAAATGATCTATAATAATTCGCAAAAGCTACAAATCGTTTGGTCGAGTTTGCATCAGATGGAACAGGGTATTGTTTAATTGTTTTGACTTTTTCTGGGTCAGGAGAAATACCTCCCGCTGAAATTAAATGACCTAGATATAGAATTTCTTTTTTCAAAAATTCACATTTTCTTGGGTTTTGTTTGAGATTCACTTTTCTTAGTCTTGACATTACTTTTATCAAATTTATGTTATGTTTTTCAAGACAATTTCCAAAAACTATTAAATCGTCTAAATAAATAAAACAACTTTCATAATTGAGACCAGACATTGCAATTGTCATGGCTCTCGAAAAAACACTCGGGGCTATTTTGATTCCCATTGGCAACCTTGTCATTTGATATTGCCCTTTATTAGTTGTAAATGCGTCATATTGACGACTATTTTTATCTAATTCGATTTGATAATAACCTTGAGAAAGATCTAAATGCGAGAAATACATCGCTCCCGATAAGGAATCTAATATTTCGTTGATATTTGGAAGTGGAAATTTATCATCCTTAATCTTTTTATTTAGTAATCTAAAATCAATGACCACACGCCATAGCTTTTCTTCGTTTCCATTAGCTTTTTTCGGTACTATTAATAAAGGTGCTGACCAAGCTGACCTTGTAGGTTCAATTATTCCATCGTCTAGCATCTTATTTATTTCTTTATCTATTTGTGATTTTTGAGCATATGGTAATCTATAGGGTTTACAATAAGTGGGTGTCACTTTATCTTCAAGTTGTAATTTATGTTTATAAATGTTTGTCGTAGTTAAAGGATCATTCTCTAACTGAAAGACATCAGCATATTTTGCACAAATTCGTTGGATAGCATATTTTTCTTCCTTTTTCAAATGAGATAAATCAACTTTACTCAATATGTTGTCTATTCGTTCTACTGTTTTGATATCATTTTTTGAAAACGAAATGATTTCGTAATTTTCAGCATCTAATAATTTCGGGACATAGTTTTTTATTTCTATGTCTTTATCAGTTGTATTCAAAAATTGAATGGGGATTTCTCCGTCACTAGATCTGCGCTCGATTGATCCGGCTACGAATATTCCTTCTCCAATTTCTTCATTACAAACTATTGAACTATTGACCTTGTTTGTTTTGAATTGTTTTATAATTTCGCATCGTGCTGGAATTATAATTGAATTTTTATGCTTTGAATGCATTTGCAAATTTATTTTATAATTGTTTTGATTTAAACTGTACAATGATAATTTAGAACTTTCATAATTTATTGATGCTTTATAATGTTGAAAGAAATCTGATCCTAAAATTCCATCAATGTTTTTATCAAATGATTTCATTATTATGAACTTTTGGTTTATTGAACCTTGATTTGAGTGTAACGTGATAAATGCTGATCCCTCAGATTCGACAATTCCTGAAATACCTGAGATTTTAATTTTGTCATTATTATTAATATTTTGTAAGCCTTCAACTAAACTTTCCTTAAAAAATATACTAATGGATGCTCCTGTATCAACTAAAAGGTCAACATCTGTATTGCCGTACCTTAACCTAACAAAATTAAGGCCATTAACACTTAAAATAATTTCCCTAATTTCGTTGGTCACGAAAAAATTCGTCACCGTTTTCCGCGTATTGTTGTTCACCCGCAACATACACTCTTCGGCTTCCGTTTCCCGTTCCACGACTGAGTCTGTTTCCCCTGTTATTATTTTGATAAGTATTGTTAGTTATGAAATTTCTATTTCTATTAAAATTTGTTTGAGGTTTTCCCCTATGTATGTTATTTTGGTGACCCCTATTTGAATTAAATCTACCTCTAGAATTATTATTGAAATATCTACTCTTAACATTACTTTGCGCTCTGTCAGCATACATGACTACATGATTCGATCTCTGATTAGACAGAATCAGGGCGTTTTCTTCATTAGCCGAACTAATCGCATCCGTTATCGTTTGTAAATTCTTGCTTTTCATGGTCACCCTCAACTCTGGGTCACGAATTCCGTTTACAAAAAGCAATAAATGCTGTCTTTTCGTTTGCTTCCATGAATATTTCCAATTTGGCTCCGTCACCTTCTGCTTGGGCAATTGTTAACTCAGACATTAATGTACAAATTTTTTCGCCAAAGTCGTTCAAAGAGAGATTGCCTTGCTTCATCGCGAAAAGTTTTGTAGAGATAACATTTGCACTTTGTTTTGTTAAAAATTTACTTTCCAAATCACTGATCAGTTCTGCCAATGTGTTATAATTTCTTTTCATTCGGGCGCTGTCCCTGGTTGACAAACAACTGTTCAAAACATAATTAACTATATGTCTCTTACCGGCTTGGTTAAGACTGGGCTCGTATAAATTTATACCCCTAATTAAACTTTTAACTGGTTCCTGATTCGTGGTTTTTGGAAGCACAGTAGCTGCTATTTTGAAGTCAAAATCTGCCATATTATCTAATTTTTGTGATTTATCTATGCTTTCGATACTATTACTTGTTTGATCGCTCTTTACATAAGATATTCCGATAGTTTCTTTCCTAATTCTTAATATTTCTTTACACTCACTTATTATTGAATTTATATCATGAAATATATTGATTATCAACCTTTCTGTATCTTTTTTGATACCATGAACTATTACATCTTTTTCATATTGAGTGTACAACTCGTTACATTTATTTTCAATTGAATTAACATCTATAAACTTACGTTCTACTACTCCAATGTCATTCCTTTTCTCTTGATTGTCTTTTAGTAGGTTTGTTTTTATGTTTTTGATTTTTATGCACGCGACACTTAACTCATCACTCAACTTTTTGAACATCACTTAAATCACTGCATTGTTTTGGTGGTTGTTGAACGCTGCTGTGGCTGACGAGGTGGATCCGTCGCTGATGGGTTTATGTAATGTCGTCATCTCGTTATTTCATTTTTGATCATTGTCCAGTAATGATCTCGACTTCCGCAACTCCTGCATCTCGATTTCTCGATTAACCGATGCACGCCACTTTTGTTGCCATTTGTTATAGATGTAGAACACGATTACCAACAAAATTATAGCCAAAATTGACACCGTCATCCATTCGTTTCTTGAAAATGAAGATGTGTTTTCCTGATTGGCGTTGTTTGATCCAGTTCCTGCTGCAAGAATCTCGTTGTTCTCTCGATTATTATACCTCGAACCGCACATTATGATTCCAATTTTGGAGTTTCCGATTTTTGACAATTTCACTATTTTCCGTTCGCAGTTAGCATTTTTAAAAGTGCCTCTGGCAGGATCGCCATATAATAATAAAAGATCGGTGTACTTGGTCTAAGGCATTTATTTAGATGTTCTTAGTATCATCGTTCCAATTCAACTATTCTTTACATATATTCATACATTTACCTAATGTTTGATCGGTGCAGCGTCAGCTGGTCAATGTCCGTTGACCATCAGGTCGACGATCGATGCATATGCTTAGTCAATGATAGTTGCTTAATTGTAACCTTTATTTAGTTCATATAGTTCATAGGACCTGTTGGCACAACAAGTGTCTAAATACCATGTATGACTTAAATAAGAGTTCCTAACTAATAACAGCCTCATTACAGGATACTTGTTGGTTTTTCCAAGTGGGTAAAAGTTATTCAGATCACTTTCAGTTATATTTACATCGACCAGTTTCTTTATTTCACTTCTGATGAAATCAATTGTTATATCGTCCGGTTTGCTTTCCAATCCAAAAATAATTATATTATTTTCTTTCGATTTCCTTTCTAGGTTCTCGATTCTATCTATGTTTTCTGTGTTTTTTGACTCCAGTGTGTTTATTCTTCTATTTAACTCTTCGATTTTTAGTTCTATTCTCACGTATACAGCCTCTATGAGTGATTTCAGCTCTTGCTTATTTTTCTTCAATTCTTCTAAGATCTCATTCGTGATAGACATACTCCGGGCTTGCTACAGATATAATGTTTCCGATAGTGTACGGTTACCTTTATAAATCAGGTACACTGATAAGGAGAGCTAATCTCTAGACGGCAAAAAAGGTAGAGATGTTTGTTGTGGTTGTTGTTCGCAGGTGTATTTATAATGTTCAAATATGCCTTCTGGGATGACTCCCATTGTTTATTTTTCTTCACAGAGGTGATAGTTTGATTCCCAATTGATATTTTGCAGGTTTCAGGAAAAACAGTTCCCTATTTCTTACGTTTCTCTACACTTTTCACAGAGCTATTTCACTTCACTTTACTTAGCTAAAGCGGTACACATTCTATCTTTGATAGGTTTGTAAAACTCAGATATTCTTGGAAGTGTGGAAAACCGACTAGAAATATTAGGTTTTTAAGAATTTTGGAAATTCGATGTGTTATATTTCCAATATATGGAAGATAGGCAGTGGATAAAGTGGGAGGGAGAGGGGCTTTTGGCTCAGGTTGATTTGAAATTTTAGGCGAAGCGTATTTATTTATGGCTTTTTGGATGTTGTATTGGGAGAAATTATTTTATAATAAGACAGATGAAAGATGTTTCAATCCTGATTTTAATGATTACGGTTGGAATAAATTGACAACTCTGTGGACAAAGGAGCTTATGAGTGATTGCTTCTGAACAGGGTGGTGGTGGTGGTGGTGAAAAAGGCCAATGAGGTATGTATCGGTGCGAGTACCCTGCCCATAAGCAATTTGTCATGATCTCCTTGGACCACAGAGCTGTCAACTTATTCCAACCGCAATCCTTAAGATCAGATTTTAAACATCATTCATCTGTCTTATTATCAAATAATACCTCCCATTATAACATACAAAAAGCCATAAATAAATACACTTCGTCTGAAATTTCAAATCACCCTGATCCTGCTTTATCCACTGCCTATCGTCAATAAATTGAAAATAATACAGATCAAATTTTCAAAATCCTCAAAATATATAATATTTCGACTAGGTTACGAACCTGTCATCCCCTCTTCTTTAAGAAGGTGTTTGTAACATTTCCTGTTCTTGCGGTAAAGTTTACATTGGTGAAACAGGTCCTACAGCAGCTACTATTGTGAAAGAACATGAGCATTGTATAAGGCTTCGTAGCACCAGTAGATCTGCACTTGCGGAACACAAGTTTGACACTTATCATCAAATCCTCTTCGAAAATACAAAAATCTCAGCCCGAGCCCCATAGTTCTATCAGCTATAGAAATCCTGAAACATACGAATGATCTGAACCGTGATTCAGAATATTACCTTCCCAACATTTGGAAACCCATCCTCGAAAATTACACTTCGCACATGATCACACAACGGCAGGTTCAAGTGCCAGAACGGAGTTAACCACCGGAATGAAGGCAGTGAACTATGTAGCGTGAAGGTTTATCCCACAATAAATACCGCTACAGAAGCCATAAGAATCAGTTTTAGTTCAAGCTTCAAGCCTGCCCTGAAGGTGCCACCTGTAACGGTTGGCAAAACGTCGGCATCAAGTTGTACTGTTGTGACGCGGAATCTATCCGCAAGTTAAGACTTGTCAAGATTAGTTATCCGCGGAAATCTACTGTTCAAGTTAAGCTTTATCCTTTGTCTGTTTCGGGATTAATCTTGTCGATTTCCATATGTTTTTATAGTCATAACTTCATGAGTATTACTACACTGATTGTAATAATTAATTTCATGAATGTTGTAATAGTTTAAAGTAAGATTTGTGTTGATTCTGAAAATTAAACATGATAAAAATAAATAATAAATTCAACATACACATCTACATAAACTTAAACAGAATTTCTAAAGTTGGCACATTATTAAGTGGTTATGAGAATCTCGATATTGAAACTTCAATATCACTACAAGCTTTGATTTATTAGTCTTTACTATACTACTACTACTACTATATAGATTAGATAATCTTTTCAAACAATTTGACTCTATTCAAAATACATTAGTATCAATACGAACCAGACGGTAAAATAGTTGAACTTTGAAGAATGAAAATAGATTTCAATATACTAAGAACCGATTTGAATAATTTAAATCAGGTTAATAAGTCAAGTCAAGGATTAATTGACAGTAGGTGCAAACAATCTTACAAAATATTAGATTATATGAAATAGAATTACCTTATTTTTATAGTAAATTTCAAAATGGGGATGATTTCAAGGATCTATTTGTGACATTAGTACACAATAACTCTGAGAGATGTGGAAAAATTGATTTATTTAATATCTAGATTACAATTTGAAGCTGCAAATATTAAAAATTTAAATTGCAATTCAGACTTCCGGTCCCAAAATCCCATATACCAATTTTGCAAATAATTGGATCATAATCATCTAACTCGTTCGCCATACCAAAAAATCATGCCCAATGATCCCAAAAACACCTCATAAGAATACAATGAGATACAAATATAAAAATATATATTTTGGGTCCACAGCAACTCTGGAATGAGGGGAAACAAATGGGCTAGTGAGCTTGGTACACTAGGGGCTAAAGAGCCTCGTATAGAAGATTATGAATAAGCAGTGGGCTTCTCGATGTGCATCATACGATAATCTGTTGGCCAGATCACCACAGTCGAAAGAGCAACACTTATCGAACCGCACGATAGAGAAGACTGGTCTCAGTAAATGAGCAAGATGGTTAAAACCGATGCCAAACTGCTCACTTAAATTTCAACCGGACAACTACCACCTTCACAGAATAAATCTTATCGACTCACCCTTGTAGAAGTTGTGCAAACAAACATGCAAAACGGCAATGCACATCTAGTGCTTCTGCAAAATACTGATTTTCGCGAGGCGCAGAACACTCTATAGAGTTATGCTATACTGAAGAGATTCAGAAACTAGACATTACAACGGTACCAAACCTTTCCAAGTCAGTAATCATCCATCCAGCCTTCACTGTTCGTATACTACGAGCGCTTGGTAAACTCTCCAGAATGGGAATTGCCCTGGTAGGAGATGAGGGCTGCAAATTGATAATGATGATTATAATGAGAGTCAAAGGGGACAATGTAGATTGAAGCCATATTCCTGAAATACTTGGTAACAATTATCAACCCTAGGTGCCACATCACATATCAGATGATATAGTTCGATCTGATATAATCTAAAATCGAAAAAATCTCCTGGCATCTTCCACTTTCCATCTCGCCGTAGATCCTTTTGATTCATCCGTATTTATTTTTGGTAATGAATGAGATGACAATTCAGGGCGCCTCAATTTGAATTACGATAGTTTTTCTGGAATGATTCAACAGTTAGTTAAGTTTCCCAAATAATGATTCCACTTCCCGACTAAACTACGAAAATATTTAATGTGATATAATTGTTACCTTACACAGTCATTCAACACTTTCCATACTTTATTCGAATCGGCAGAATATTGAGTTGAAACTACACGACTCGATTTATCTTAGGTAACAACGGTTGTCGGCTGTTTGAATACATTTCCTAGATTAAAAAGAAACAATTAAATCAAAATAAGGTATGTTTCGTTGTCCACTCATTAAATTGATTTTATGATTACATGTTTTTAGGTTGCATTATGCAATGTAGGTGAACAGGTCGATTACATTGTATGGAATCGAAATTGCAAAGATACATGTGCACCTGAACATTGCATTACAACAGATGTTATCACTTTGACATCATGATATTATTTAGAATGAAGAGTTATGACATGCACTGCCATCATAAAAACAAATATTTCATTAATATATATTGCCATTATTAGGATTGCATATTAAGAATGCGAATAAATTTTGAAGCTCCTTATGGAGATGAAGTGAAAGTGGAGTGTAGTTGAAAATGTGCTTGTTAAGAATGATGATACAAGAGATATTTCGAAGAACTTTTTCTTGAAAAATTGTTATCCCCACCCGGCGGCCATGAATTTTTAAACGTAGTCACTAACATTTTCGCTCACTAACAACACTACTTACAACATATAATATGTGATTTATAGCATCTCCAAATGTTGCACTTCTCTCGAAATTGTCTGCAAATCTTCAGATCTTTACCAACCCTTGCACATCCTTTAAAGAATCTTGCAAAACTACTGTAAACACAATACCCCTCAAAAATTGTCTCCGAGTATGTAAATTTTCTGTATGTTTTTCCAATTTTACAAAATCATGTCTCAAGCCTTTACCACCCTTTCAATTATATCGTTAATGAATGTTTGTAACCATACTGTAATCATGTTTGTGAACATAAAAAAATATATTCAGAAATAAATCATATATTGAAGAAGAAAACCTAATCAAATATATTTGTATAATAGAAACCTAAAATAAAGAAATGTACCTTATGATTTTCATTCGTAAATTAGTAAGCTTTGAATTTTTTTACTCTCAAAAGTTGAAATAACCTCATTGGATTTTATTCTTGACAGAATAAATTCATCTCTATATTCCGAACCTACGACTTGGGAACTCCGTTACCAAATTAATGCACCTCTCCACCGATTAAATATGGCGCGGATATTGCGGAAAGTTAAATTCTGGAATCACGACTTCACTAACTAAACTCTTGAGGTAATCATCTGGTGAATCAGCTAAAACTGTTGGTGGACTTACAATCCAATCTGGATCACCATTAGAATAAGCCAAAATATGCAATCTACCTTGTGTTGCACTACAGTTAGGCTTTATTTGAACACACATTGCTGGATACGCTTTATTTATAAGACCGACAAGGTCCTTAAGACTTGGTAGAGCATCTTGAATTCCAAAATGAATACGAAGTACACTATTTACCACTGTAAGCCACCTAGGATTGGATAACTTAACGGAACTTGGATTTGCTAACTTGAACTTACACTTCGCCACTTGACGCAGCTTCGTAAATATTACATAGATATGATTGCTCTATGCTTAATTCCTGAGAACTTATAATTAGATCTAGCATCATATAATTAACTTCCGCATAGTTTAGGAATAGTAGTTCTTCGCATTTGTTTCCAGATTTTCCAATCTCTACAGACAACAAAGTTCCGTTGTAGCGTCTTCCAAATGTTCAAACAAATGCCTCAATGGTACCTCATTAGCATGTAATATACAAATAACTCAATGTAGCCAATTCAATATTGATGTATCTAATTACGACATTTTTATGACTAGAGTTTACAACGGTTACTTTGCAGGAAATCGCATCTAAATTGTTTAGACATAAGATGCTCACAGCAAAATCATTTATCATTGCTTCTTCAATTGACTTAGCTAAATCTAACTTGTCCTATATGAAGTAATTTCAGTTCATCGGCAAAGGCTTGAGCTTCCAACTCTTTCAAAAGTCCATCGACTGTGAGACACTTTAGAAGTGACGATGGAACGCGTCCATGTAGACAGCCTCTTGAAGTTTATACAACGCATTCTTCATAGTGCTTCTTTATCAGGCGCCTTAAAAGTATGATTTCATGCTCGTTAAACATCATACAAATTTCAGAAATTTGAGAAAACATACTGCATATTGTCATCGTTACTTCTAATGCTTACTATTTTCTAGTTCGATCTCATCCTACATGACAGCTTGCTTGAGTCGTGCTATATACCTGACTGGGCCGGAATTCTCATGTGATCAGGATAGAAAATGCTTAATCCATGTTATCTGAACTACATCCATTAATCTGGATCATTCCATATATTCATAAGATGCAATTTCATCAGAATTATATGGAATAAATGATTCGTTATATTATTTATTAAACATAATATTCATTACAAACTCTGAAGCAACATTGACTTATCTAGGAACAACTAATTAACCTCACTTTTTTTTTTTTTTTTGTTGCGAGGTGGTTGAAACCCTTTATGGGCACCTTATGGTTCTGTAACATCCCATAAGGTAGTGTGAGAGTCCCTGAGTCTCGAACTTGATCACCTCAGATATACTCACTAAACACTCCACCTCGTGTGGTGGGCTCGATCCTGCAGCCAGGGCAGTCACGATGACACTTGGGCTGGACAGCCCATTGTATCTTGCCGCACCACTTTCACGGGCCATCGGAAAAATTCCACAGTCGCTGGATTCGAACCCGCGACCGGCAGCCACAGTGATTAGAAGATCATGCTTCTACCACTGAGCTACGTGGCCCCATATCAATTTCATCAGAACTATATTGAATAAATGATTCGTTATATTATTTATTAAACATAATATTCATTACAAACTCTGAAGCAACATTGACTTATCTAGGAACAACTAATTAACCTCACTTATTATACATCAAAATCTTTGTTCTGAAATTTCTTTCTATTCTCTCTAACTTAACTTGAACTTAACGTCTTTACATTATATTCATTAGTTTTTGTAATAAATTTCGGAATTATATTGGTCGGTTTTGTATTTGATACATGCCTTCTCCGAAAGTTTACTATGAAGAAAAATCGAGATATCGTGATTATTGTATTCAGATGAGGGTGATGATTTCAAGCAGGAGTAGGATTAGAATACCTTCATTGAAGCAAAATGAATTCAAGTGTCGTCGCTCAGCAAAATACCGTTATTTCCAAATTTACCCTCAAGATTCCTAAAGATGGTACCATTAACGATCTGAAGGAGAAGTAGTTCCAAGGAATTGAGGAGACATCATCCCCTATTCCACATTCTTCTGTCATCGATTACTATAATATTTTCTTTCGATGAAAGCAACATGGGAAAGTCAGTATTTTCGATAATAATATTCTAAGTCATAGTTGGGGAAGCATTATAGTGAAGCTGTTCAATTCAACTTCCAAACCTAACTTATGATGCTCATGATAAGTAAGATGTTGGTGCTGTGGTCTAAACAATATTCACCATTTTGGACAAAGCGTTTGATAATAATCATACATTTACAATATCATGGGTTTTATCTTGGAGCAATGATATAGCTTATAACTTCCTTCACGGTAAACAAGACGTAAACTGATGTATATTCGATTATTGAGTAGTATTATAGTTGGAAATAACAATCATTATACGTCACACGTGACACTGAAAAAACCAGTATAATTATTAAAATATGAGACTGGTTTTTGAATACAAAATTGAAGCAAATGTTAGATCAGGAAGTTGTTTCGAAGTTAGTGATCTATTCATAATTATTCTGCATAATAAATTCATGTAGTGAAATAACGTTGAACGTCCTTGTGGAGGACGCCTCTCTATTTAAAGAATACCGAATTGGAGTATCTCAACCGGGAATGCGAGTATCATTGTATCATAGTAAATTGTTTGATGCGACCATGAACAATAACATATATTTCTTGATATAAAGGACAATGTCAATCTTTCAGTTTCAATTACATCTTAGATATATGTAATTGATAATAATGCATCTTGAAGGTGCCACTTTGTGAGGGAACAATTATTGTTGTATTGTATCAAGAATCTGGGCTTACAAGAAACTATAGTCGTGGAATAATTAATGAATCTTTTCATTCTCTGAATAATCTAAAATGAATTCTGACAAATCTACCAAAATTAATGAATCTTCATTCACCAAATCCTCACTTTTCATAACAAAAACAATATTCTGAATTATTTTATTTCATACTGTCCAGAAGATTCAACTTTACTTCATTAATTTGCTGCCGGAAAGCATTTTTCACATTGCTTTGGTGCTTTCAGATTAAATTTCTACTCTGTTGCGTCGCCTTTACAAGATGCAGTGTCAACGTTCTTTACAAAGAGAATATGTCGCTGTTACTATTGACGGCTTAATGGAACAATTGGCAGTACATATTAAAATTCGTTATTGTAATAAAACAGATTCATTAGTTGGTCGACTCTGCTATAGTTTCTGTCAATGATTTTGTTGTCGAATTTGAAAAGTTGTAATGATATCTGACATGACATGTTACATAAGAAAAGTTACTACTTTTTTGCCATATGCCATATAAGTACATTTTCTACCATGAATGTAGACGACACTTCCATTGCGCAGACAGCTCTCAAAAAATTACATTTACCAAGCTAATGGTTCAAAAAACATTTTACATCGCCTGACTGTAAAATACCGATTATCACAGTCATTTTCTGTCCTTCTAACCTGATTTAATATACAATAATACACTCTTGCAGAATCGTCATTCATAACGGAAAAATAATGGTCAGTTCCTTGCCTTACCCCAAGTTTTATAATAATTTCATAAAAAGCAATTTTTTGAGATGCTTATGAATTGCGCTGCAGCTTAGAACATTTACCTTTTATGTCTTTGCTGATGATATTATCAAACAAAAGCTCCCAGCTCACATTTTAGACCAATAGCTCTTGTTTTCATCCTATCACTTATTATTCCCAATGTGCTGCCTAGCTTCCCTATGAATCACCGATAACTTACCTTGTAAATTTTTAATGAATATAGGAGCACTATTCTTATGTCCGATGGTTCGCCGAATAATCAACTCAACAGGCAAAAGTGATTTTCTTCCCAAGCTTAACATTGCCTGGGTATATTGTATATGTATAGTAATCTACTAGATTATCAGATCCCCATTCCAAAATCGTCGCCAGATGTCCATTAATTGTGTCAATCTGTCTCCTCTGGCTTCATTGGATGGTATAGGGGTTCTTCTGAATACCAGAATATCCTACATATCGTTTATCGTGAAACTTCTTTAGAATTTTTTTTCTCAAATTGGTAGAACTGATACGTCAATGAAATAAATCATTTTGTAATATAAAGGACTTCCATAGTGCCATATAAGCCGTTCGTATTGAACTTGAATAAACTGTGTAATTCCAATCTGGTCTACTATTTTTTTTTCAAGAAATGATTGAACCCTGTTCTAAATCATCACTTTGAGCTTCTTTCAAACGATCTAAACTAAAAGGTCTTTCTTCATATTATTCAAATTCCATTATTTATTTCAGTTAAATTCATTTCAATTTCTATATTTTTGAGATCTACGTAATCCACTGGGTCTGTATTTTTAGAAAGAATTCTAGGAAGCGCATTTGCATTTACATGTAGCTTACCAGGGCAATGAACTATTCCAATGCTTTAGTGTTAGTTGTAGTTGTTTTGAATTGCGTTACCCAGTGAAGCAGATCTGTTCTTAATACAAATTGCCTTCCATACGGATATTGATGAAAACACTAAATACTGAAATTTCAAAAAATTGAGGTGATTATATAGTAACATGTGTGTTGAGCGTAATCCGAATCTTCGTTTTGCAGTGCGTCTGGTAGTTTTCTTGGTAGCGTACATTGAAACTGCGTATTCTCTGATGTATGCATATGGAGGAGCTGTCTGCAAATCATCCTTCATTGATCAAGAATTGACTTGTTCATTCTGGTTTTTCAAAAATCTGAAGATATTCTGTTGATTGATTAACGTACGTGTAAACATGCACAATTTGTCGTTCAATAATCTTACCTAAATTAAGGATGAAATGGATTTAGTTAGGGCTTCCTTCTGCAGCTTAAGTTTCAAAATATGAGCTATCATTTCGATATGATAGCCACTAATTATTGCAATATTGATTGAATAAAAGAATTGAACAGTTTCAAACTCCAATCCAATTCACGAATGTCATCTTCGGAAAAGAATTTTTTTCTGTACGTTGACTACACGAGAGGAAAACCTATACTGTTGGAAGGAAACTGTGTGAGGCAGCGTGGGAATGTTGTGAGAGAAAATATGCAATAGAATATTTCTTGAAGGTTGGAAATTATAGGCATTAGGAAAGATCTCACTAGGCAAAGAGTTCCACAAGTCTAGTCCGCCTATCTGGAATCTATCGTGGTGGAACAACATATGATATTTCTGATGAACAGTGACCATGTAAATATCTATAGAAAAGGGAGAGATCGCCCATCTTTCTAAGATGTTCTAGAGCGATCAATGAATTCGTACGAGTGACATCATCAATCGACCAGGACAGGTCGAATCTGTGCTTTGTAGATTATGAGGAGCTGCTGGCATGAGAAACCAAGTTTTTGTGAAACGGTTCTCACAATGAACTTCACACACCTTGAGAGGGTGCTGTTGGTGGTGCTCTCTAGCATGGATATAGAAGACATCATAGGAATGATTATACCTGAAATCATCATGATATTGGGGATTGTGGGTACCGACGTCCTGCTGAAGATGAAAGCTTGAGCTTTGGTTACATTAAACTCTACTAGATCATCAGATCCCAATTCCTAAAGCATTCCCAGATCATTGCTTCAACCTTCTCCATCCTCTGGCTTGATTGTATGGTATAGGAGCTCTAGATGAGCGGCATGAAGTGAACCATAATCTGCAGAGCTGTGGACGGGACAGGTGATCACTTCCAACAGCTCTTTGATATGGAGCAGGAACAAAGTTGGTGTCAAGATAGATCCCCGTGGAACATCGGCGTTGGTAACCATTGTATCAGAGATATTAAAATATAGATAACAACTAGATGCTCAATAAATCATCCCTCTGATTACATCAGATTTTGAAAACAAAGTACGAAAATTGAAACTTTGCAGCATCCGCAATCATTCACACTTGATACCTGACAACAAACCTGCCATCTTCTCAACCCGTTGGAACATCTCAATTGATATTCTAGTTCACTTTAAGAAGCAGGTATTCGAACGTAAATAGTTCAATTTGTGAAAATTGGAAACAACCGGAAAGATATCTGAAACACCAAATGTGCATTTGTTTCCCTGACAACTGCTTTTCTATTCCGTGCCAAGAGATATTTTACATCCCAGCTGCTTCTCATATCCTATAAAGAACATATTAGATCCGCTCTAGAGTACTGTTGACATGTTTGGAGTTCAGCTCGCAAACATACGCTGAAACTCTCAGATTATATTCAGAATTTACTTACTTACGAATTTATTGGAGTATTTAGAACATCGTAGAAATGTGAGTGATCTTTTCCTTTTCTTGGGATATTTCCATTGTCGGAGCTCACAAGAAATTTCGTCTTTTATTCCACCACTAGTGATTCCAGCTAGGCGGACTAAACGAGCTCAAGCTAGTCAATCTTTCATTGTGAAGCTGGAGAGCTGCTGATCCTCTTCTCACCACACTCCGTTTATCTATCGAAGCTCCTTCCCTAGTGAGGTCCTCCCTCATGCCTATAACCTCCAAGCTTTCAAGTAATATTCTCATGTCTATCTCCTCTCCCAACTTTCCACTGCTGGCTCGTGTAGTCAGAGTATAGAAAGAGGTTATGATCAATCGATTACGTGAAATTTTTTCTGAAATTGCTTTCGGATAGTGCTGCGGGTCAAATGTAATTGACTGTAGAAACAGCAAATATATTGCAAATGATTTAGAAACCGCTAATGAAAGATATCAAAACATAATCTGTGTTACATTGAAATTTTATCGAAATGTATAATGTATTCAACAACTCTATGTTTCATACTGTGACCGCTGTCAGGTTTGCATTTGCAATTATTTACACTACCGGGATATCAAAAATTATCTTGGTCAAGGGTGGTTGTGGAATCTAAAACGTGTGTCTTACTTTACGTTTGAAATAATTATGTCATAATTAATTTGAAGTTTCTAAAAGTGCGAAATTTCGCAATTTTATACGAATATTGTAACACTCAGAAGTCTTTAGCGCTTCGGACTCCGGGATTTTCACGTGGCTTATCTAAATTAGAAGGTTCAAATTATCTAAAACATAATTGCATGAACGCCAGACGTCCTATGTAATTAGCTACGAACGAAATCATTTTGACATATGCCTCGAGGAGCTCGCTGCGCGTAAGTTAGAGTTTTTACATTTTACCTCGGTCTTGTTAATTTGGGGCCGTTTCTTGCCCCGTGCGACCGGCACCAGTTGTAATAAAGTGTTTTTGGCTATGGGCCGCTAGCTTTTACCCTCTTCGTGTATATTTTAGTCGCGAGAAAATTCCCTTTGGTACGTCGCACGTTAGACGCGCGTAGCTGAGATCTGAGAATAGCTCAAACTGTTTCAATTAAATTTTCTGACTCAATGAACATTTATCGAAAAAAAGTAGGCCGTCGGGCATGATCCGTTACTAAATCTAACTACATGGAGCGAAAACGGCACGCGAAAAGTCGTCGTAAAGCCGTATTAGGTACAACCAGTTTGCACACTAACTCGCGTGCTACAGGCTTCTCACGTGAACGTCATTCGATTTACGGAAAATTAACTATTTCAAAACAGTTTTTGACCCAGATTGTGGCTATCACGACCTCTGAAAAGGTTCAAAGTTCACATAATTATTTCATAATTTGTAGTTCATTATTGTTTTACAACTGAAATAAATAGGTATGAAATTTGTAGGTTATTGATGATGTCAGTGTGACAGTGACATAATTATTTCAAACGTAAAATAAGACACACGTTTTAGATTTCACAACCACCCTTGACCAAGATAATTTTTGATATCCCGGTACAATATAACATTCCTTTATACTGACACTTGTTGTTAAAATGTACTACAGAATCAAGAAGTTTTGGACTTCTAGCACAAAATAGAGAAATAAAATAGATCGTGACGCCTTATCGATGATGTCACTTGAATATTGACTTGAGAATTTCAAATACTTCTGCAGGTTGATTTTATATATTTATAACCAGAAAATAACGGTTGGTGTTAATAAAATATCTTAATTATAAATTTAAAAAAAAATTGAAATTTGACAGAAATACCACTCGAAACGGGTCTATAGCGCCCAAATACAACACTGTTCCTATTTTCGCCACATTGAGACGATCTGTTAAATTTCAAATCGATACGACCAATAGGAATGGCACGGTGCAATCGTCTCCATATTAAGTTACGCACGTACGTACGTACACACCCACACAGACATCATGTAAAAATAGTCTACATCGATTCAAAAATGTTCAAAACGGATATATCTGCGAAAATCCGGAAATGTTTTTCGGGTCGATTACAATCTCCACACTATATGTACGTATAGTGAGGGAAGTAGACACAAAAAACCACAAAACCTTTGTAATAAATACCCTACTGTTACTATCCGTTGTTCATTCTGAATCACATCTCAGTTTCTGGCTATATCACATAGCGAATATAAGTTGAGCTGATAAATTAAGACTAGTTTAAACTTTTCGGAATTATAAGGAAATGCTGCTCGACTTCTGGACATTCATTTTTTATATTCCGTAATAAATGAATGATTGGATATGGCATCATAAAATATATTTTTAGCGTTTGTGTGTAACGACAGCATGGTGGTCGCAGGTTTTATAATCAACTTTATAAAATTGAAACTAAAAAGAAAACAGTTTCTCCACAAAGATTTAATTACTGCACTGATTCTTTTTTTGGTTGCTACCATAAAAGAATCGCATTTTATTTTTGTAAAATGTAAATTCATAGCAAGAATCTATCAAATTAATTGTTTTAATTGCTAAATAAAAGTAAATCTAGACTTCTCAACGAATATTATATAATACGATATAGAGTTCTGCCTACATACGGATCAAAACCAGTTCAATAAATTATACCCGATCTGATTTCCTTGCTTGTTCTGGCATTTCTGAAAGCCATTAGATTAAAAACAACAATTTATTCACACTCAAACATTTATATGATAATTAGATGTACATTCATTAAGAATTATCGTTACAGGATTATTAGATTCTCTTCTAGCGTAGGAATTTGAATAAAATAACTATTAAAAGTTCGAATTTCACTAGTTCAATAAATAAATGTGCTTCGCAGAGCAGCTTCCTCAAACAAATATCACAAAGTACTGACTTATAGTCCGGGAGCCAGCGACCTTTTGGGGGTGGTCATTTCACCAAAGCTGAAAATTTTTTCCAAGCCTTATTTGGTATCACTAGTAAGTGAATGGACCTCCAGCTTGCGCAATTCCGGGGGGTGTAACTGCGGCAGCCTCCCACACATGTAAAATAATAATGAAAAAAAACTAATACCGCAAAAGCTGAAACTTTGTTAACATTTACATTATGTTATAAAATAAAGAAAAAACGTATCCAGCCGAATGTAGAGTGGGGGATTATGCCCCAGCTTTTCACGTAAAGAAGTGAAAAATGCGCGCTGAGTAAACTGATACCGCAAAAGCTGAAATTTGATAAATTTATAGTTAAGTTAATAACTTAAACGAAAAAAACATCCAGCTTCATATTTAGTGGGGGAAAAGTATCCAGCCGATGCAGTCAAAGACGCTGCGCATCGGCAGGCGCTCGGGCGCGTTGTATCTTTGAATGCATCAGCTGGACACTTTCCCCCCACTAAATCGAAAGCTGGATATTTTTTTCTATTAACTTATTTACTTAACTATTATATTACCGAATTTCAGCTCTTGTGGTATAAGATATCTATACTTTTCTCATTAAACACAGCGCGCCCATGTAGTTATTATACTGTCTCACAAGTTAACCGGTCCGGTCCCCTCTCCTACTCAAATGTATTTTTTATGCTCCATTTGATGAGGGAAGTTCCAGCTACTTACGGAAACATATCTAAAAAAATGTTAAGTATGTTTGTTCTAATGATGCGGAAATCGTTGTAATCGCCTTTGATAAGTACATTTTTCCTTCTATCAAAGACAACGAACATTCTTTGAGAGGAATGCAAGTCGCGCAATTCCACATCGAGGGAGCAGATCAAGTACGTTCTTCTGATTTTACAAACGATTTAAAAAACGCAAATTTCAAAGAGGCGTTAGTGAATTTTTTTATACAGCACTGGACAGTTAATTACGTAGCGCCTTTTATTGGTAATAAAACTATTTATATAAATTATGATCAGTGCTATAAATATAATGTAAATAATGGCCAGGTAGAAAGGACGCACGAAGTTTTATTAAGCTGTCCAGCGCAAGAAGAAGCGGATACGAAAATCGTATTCCACGTCTGTAAAATAGATTACGACGCACATGTCACAATAAGATGCTCCGATACAGACGTGGCCGTTATAATGCTGTCCAACATGAGTGAATTGAGTAATGCTAATGTAAAAGTTTCAATGGAAACCGGAGTCGGCTATAATCAGCGTTTTATTAACATTAGCAAATTATATGAAACGTTAGGCCCTAAATTAAGCGCAGCACTTCCGGCTTTTCATGCCCTAACGGGTTGCGACTATAATCCGTCGTTTTTCAAAAAAGGAAAAAGCCGTCCCTATAAAATTCGGAAATATATATGGACGCTTTTATCAAACTGAGCAACCCACCTGACGACGAGTTGCAGAGTACATTTGATATGCTAGAAGAATATGTATGTCGTATGTATGGATACAAAAAAATAAATAAAGTTAATGAAGCACGCGTAGCAACATTTTTGAAGACATACAATATTTTGCGAAACGACGACATATTCCGTTTACCGAAGAATAACATCGACGGATCAGCTCTGCCTCCCTGCAAAATTGAGTTGCACCAACATTTGCTGCGGATAACTTATATTGCAAACATTTGGGCACACGCTCATCTTCGGGTTCCAACGGAACTGTATCCAACCGATTTTGGCTGGGAAGAGAAGGACACGAAATTCCACTTCAAATGGTTCGAGGGTGAGCAGCTACCTTCTTCTTTGGGAGATATAACGATTGATGATGATCAACAAAGTAGTGCAGGTTAGAATAATATTGATATATTACTCACATTTTTATACAATTATTATTTATGCCTTCAAATATATTATTATTATATATGTTTGCAGATGATGACGAAGATATTTCGAGGGTCGATATCAATTGCAGCGATAATGAAAGCGACAACGAGTTCGATGGAAATGAATCCGAAGATGGCGAATTCTAATAAATTCGTATATTATTTTGTTATTTTGTGCGTAATAGCATAATATGTTTGTTTATTTTTATTTTTAGTATACAGTTTTGTAAATAAATACTAAAAAAAGTTCAAATAATTAATAGTAAAACGTTCAAATAATAATTAATAGTAAAAAGTTCAAATAATTAAAATTAATTTTTTTACTTTTCTTATTTTGATGTCTACATATTTCCTGTTTATGTTACGTATTGTACGGTTTATTATGTATATTCAAATGTGTAAATATTTACTAATAGCCTTTAAATTCAAAAACTTGTGAGACAGTATAATAACTACATGGGCGCGCTGTGTTTAATGAGAAAAGTATAGATATCTTATACCACAAGAGCTGAAATTCGGTAATATAATAGTTAAGTAAATAAGTTAATAGAAAAAAATATCCAGCTTTCGATTTAGTGGGGGGAAAGTGTCCAGCTGATGCATTCAAAGATACAACGCGCCCGAGCGCCTGCCGATGCGCAGCGTCTTTGACTGCATCGGCTGGACACTTTTCCCCCACTAAATATGAAGCTGGATGTTTTTTTCGTTTAAGTTATTAACTTAACTATAAATTTACCAAATTTCAGCTTTTGCGGTATCAGTTTACTCAGCGCGCATTTTTCACTTCTTTACGTCAGCACAAAATTAGACGCATTCTACTTGATCTCAATACCAAAAAGTCTATGGGGCCAGACGAAATTCCACCTGCCGTTCTCAAGTAATGTGAGCCTGAATTAACACCAGTTTTCTGCAGGCTGGTTACCATTTCATACAAACTTAGTGTGTTTCTTTCCAGTTGTAAGACAGCTAGATGCAAGTAATTCCAAAAAAAGGAAAGAAAAACCCTTCTCAATAATTATAGGCACATTGTGCTATTATTCATGATCTCTAAAGTGATTGAGAAAGCAATCAACTTTGGTCTTACCAAATACCTAGAGCTACAAAATTGTGAATGATCAGGAATATGGCTTTCGTCAGCAGAGATCAACAGGAGACGTGCTTGCCTACATAACACATGTATGGCAGAAATTCATTGAAAAACATGGGGAATATCTAATTCTATCATTGGATATGTCCAAACCATTTGACCGAGTCTGGCCCCAAATCCTTCTTAGAAAATTTCCGTTATATGGTTTGTCGCCTCAACTTTGTCGCTATTATATAGTTTTTTCTCAGATAGATTACTTCATGTGGTGGTTGACGGACTATCCTCCTAAACAATAGCTATCAACACTGGTGTTCCACAGGGATCCCTTTTGGAACAAACTTTGTTTCTGCTTCATATCAACGATCTGCTGAAATTGGTCACCTGTCCCATCCACAGCTTTGCAGATACACATCTACCGCTTTCTTATATAGAGCCCCTATACCATCCTATAAAACCAGTGGAGAGGGACAGGGACATGTCGACGCAATTAACGGAGATCTAGCAGATTTCGAAATGGGAATCTGATAATCTAGTAACAATAATCGGGATCACCACCAACAGCACCCCCTCATGGGACGATCATGTGAGGTTCATTGCGAAAACCACTTCACAAAACTTGGTTTTCTCTTCTGTGCTAAGGGGTACTGTACATCCCAGCAGCTCCTTATAATTTTCAAAGCACAGATTCGCCATGTCCTTGAGTATTGTTTACATGTTTAGCCCCCAAAATACGCTGAAGCTCTTGGATTCTATCCAATTCGTTTGATGTACGAGTTCATTGAGCTCTCTAAAACATCGTAGAAAGGTGGAGATATCTCCTTTTCTATAAATATTTCCATGGTCGGTTCATCAAGTCTGTTGATTCACCAACCTTCTCTAGGTCTATAACATCCTAACCTTCAGGAAAAACACGAATACCTATCTCCTGTCCCTACATTGCACTGCTGGCTCGCACGATGTTCTTCGAACATTAAAGGTTTCTCTCTCGTGTAGTCAAAGTATAGAAAAAACCAGTTGGTTACAGTATTCTAAATCGAAACGCAGTAATTCCCTTTTGAAAGCTCACTCGTTCTCGGCCGTTCAAATCAAAACGCAGCATTTGACGTATTTCATCTGTTTCAAAATGCATTCTTTTTGCAGTTTTTGTTAATAATCTGTAATTGCCAGGTGGCAGGTTCTATAGGGGCTGTGATTACTGGTGATGTGGTAAGGTGCAAATTATATCATCGTAGGGATCATCGGCTCATTAAAATAACACTCACACATGTAATATTTGTTTGAATAAGCTATTGAGTTACCGGAACTATAGTCACATTTTATTAAACTAGCGAAAATCGAACTTAATATTTATTTCATTCAAGTTTAGAATTGATCTTCATCACGTGAATGCTGATTCTATCCAACATAAATTACAGTTCAAATTTTATATTTCCTGATTGAAAATGCCAGTACCAAGATTAGTTCTTCTCATGTGTTCCCACACTAATTTGATTGTTAATATTCGTTAATGCAGTTTCCAAATTTAGTATTTCCTTCATCAAACGTTTACAAAGTATAGCAATAATAAACCAGAGAAATTTAGAAATCATTCGCAGTTCTTATCACATTGCTACATAGAACTATTCTATGGATGTTCCTCCAACCTAAACTATTCACACAACGTGTGCGTATTTTCCGAGTTACAGACTTCGCGACGACATCAAAACTAATTTTTTTATCATTGTACCGGAACAAATGACTTTTTGGGAAAAGTCTCATCTGAATCGTCCGTATACTTTTCACATTATCATTAAAAACTTCTAGACTTTTGTCTCGCAAAAAAAGTCTGTAACTCGGAAAATATGCATGTAAATGAAATCACATTGAACAAAAATTGTTCAGAAGGCATCATTGTTGCTATAATGTGAAAGAAATGGGTGGTTTTTCATGGTTTCCGGAAAAAAGTTGAAAATTAAAAAAACGGGATTTTCGATCATCCATTCACTTGCATTTTTTCAAATTTATCCCCTACCTCCAGTAATGATGAAACCAATGGGTTAGTGTCAATAAAGTACATTACTTTTTTTTATTTTTACTCAAATTCTACAATTTACGGATCCAGTGAAAAGATGGGTGTTTTTACCACTTGTGCGTTTAATTTTTTCATCTTTTCTATTGATATCAACCCATTGCACAAGTTTTCATCGAAATTCATTATGTAGAACTCAAATAAGGGACTTAGGCCATTTTAGTGATTCGTTTACTGGACTATCAGATTGTATCCTATAACGCCATTAGACAGGTTCACTATTGTGGTGTTGTTCACTTAAAAACAGCCAGTTCACAAAGCAGAATCTATAATATTGAGGGTGTTTCGTGAATAGTTCTTGAAGAATGAAACACTTACCTTGTATTTATATCAATTATTATAGGATACATTAGTTTCTACGTCTTCAGCACAATGCAAGAGTACTGATAATTATTATTTATCATTCTAATAACTGAAATGCGTACATATTGGTAGTGTCATCTATCGAATAATATCAAAACTAAGCCTGAAGGTTTGGAGAGACCCGATAATTTGAAGCTTTTTTCAATAGTTTTGAAGAATAATTTTGATTACAATGTCACAAAAACAGTCTACAACGGATACTTTTATTCTTTACTCAGGTATGGGCTCATATTCTGAGTTTTTCCACCTAAATTGAACTTAGTATTTGTACTGCAGAAAGAAGAAAACAGGTTTATGCCTAGTTTAAAATACAGAGAGTCAAAAAGAGGCATTTTTTCAAGCAACATATTTTATTAACTGAACCTGTTATTTTCATATAGGAATATATTATATCGATATCAAATCAAAATCGAAATGCTCTACTGAACTATTGGAACTAATAAAATCTTTTAATATTATACCATCAATTTCAGAATATACACGAATAGGTAGAAAATCAAAAAGCAGTTGTATAGATAATATCTCCACAAACTGTGAAAATTATAATTCAGAAATACTGAACACTCATATATCGGATCACACTGGCCAAAGAATCACATTTAACTATGAGATGGGCACGCATAAATCAGGTAAGATTGAAAAGAGATTATTTAATATGCATAACAAGGAATCTTTCGAAGGAATATCAACTGATCAAGATTGGGAGGATGTATTTTTCACCTCAAATTCGAATGTTAATGAACAATGGACACATTTTATGCGAGTAATAATGCCAATTTTTTACCACTGTTTTCCGATCAGATGTTTTAAGCTCAAAACATAGAAAAATATCCTACTACTCAAATCCTGAACTAATACAGAGTAAAAACCAACTTGATACCTTACTGGTGTTGTGCAGAACAGCAGAAGGATATGATGAAGCATATAGGAAAACCAAAGTTAGGTACAACCAGTTATTGATACATCCTAAGAAAATTGAATATAGAGATCGCATAAACAATAGCCATAACAAATCAAAATGCCTTTGGCAGATAGTTGGAGAAATAAAACGAAGAGCTTCAAGACATGCAGAATTGAAAATACCTGGTGATCCTTATACAATAAGTAACAATTTTAATAATTTGATACTGAATAATGTACCTAACTTTCGGGATAATGCAGAAGAAGATATGATTTATAACATACCTCTTCCAAAAAATTCAATGTTTCTTACACCCATGACTATCGATGAAACTATTACGATAATCAAAATGTTGAAAAATTCTATGAGTGCAGGATACGATGAAATATAGAGCCACATAATAAATAATTCTTCTCAATATGGACTTTTTCCAGATAGTTTGAAACTTACTATTGTCAAACCATTATATAGAAAAGGTGATCCCACACTATAAGAAAAGTTATATGTTTAATACCATCTTTATCAAAAATATTTGAAATATCTATATGTACTAGACCCCTTCGCTTTTTTATGCTGAAAAATTGCTAAGTCACTCACAGCATGGATATCTAAAGGGCAAATCAATAGACACTGCTGTTTATGACTTTATAGAAAAAATTGTTTTGCGATATGAAAACAAATATCTGTCAGTGGGTATATTTTTGGACTTCTCAGAAGCATTTGACAACATTAACCATGCCATTTTATTGGAAAAATTGGAACGTTATGGTATTAGAGGCCCAACCCTAAGCTGGATAAGATCAAACCTGACAGAACGCTCTCAAAAAGTATTAGTAGATAGAAATGGAAAGGGGTACTTTTCTGAAGAGGGTCATCTGTCGGTTGGAGTACCCCAGGGGAGTATATTGGGTCCTCTATTATTCGTATTCTATATCAATGACTTAGCATTTGAAATTGTAAACGAAAAAACCTATCTCGTGAATTATGCCGATGACACCAATATACTAGCGGTAGGATCTTCATTGCAAGAAATGTTAGGAGTAGATGAACACCACGAGTTCGGGCTCAGGATATCCGGTCTCCACTTCCGGTCTGGCTGTCGATGTGCATCCGGTGTATGAGCTCGTCCTTATCAGTTTTGAAAGGATGTAGGTGATAAGGATTTTATTTGTAAAGAGAATACAGGGTGTGTATAAAAAGTGTGTCACATGTACAGAGTCACGTGACTAACACATGACAGCATGGCGGCCCTAAGGTACAACTGTCATGGCGCCCATAAGGTACAGCTGTCATGGCGGCCATAAGGTCCAGCTGTCATGGCGACCATAAGGTCCAGCTGTCATGGCGACCATAGGGTACAGCTGTCATGGCGACCATAAGGTACAGTTGTCATGGCGACCATAAGGTCCAGCTGTCATGGCGACCATAAGGTTCAGCTGTCATGGTGACAATAAGGTACAGCTGTCATGGCGACCATAAGGTGCAGCTGTCATGGCGACCATAAGGTCCAGCTGTCATGTCGACCATAAGGTCCAGCTGTCATGGCGACCATAAGGTACAGCTGACATGGCGGACCTAAGGTACAGATTGCTTCGTGGAGATGGCGCCACCAAGTGACAGCTGTCATGGCGGCCCTAAGGTGCAGGCTGCTTCGTGTAGGTGTCACCACCACGTGACAGCTGTCATGGCGGACCTAAGGTACATAATGCTTCGTGCAGATGTCGCAACCACATGACAGCTGTCATGACGGACCCAAGGTACAGACTGCTTCGTGGAGGGGGCTTCGCCACCTCTAGGAAACAATCTGTACCTTTGGTCCAAAGGTACAGGCTGCTTCATGAAGATGTCACCACCACGTGACAGCTGTCATCGAAGGTACAGACTGCTTCGTGGGGATGACGCCACCAAGTGACAGCTGTCATGGCGGACCTAAGGTACAGATTGCTTCGTGAAGATGTCACCACCACGTGACAGCTGTCATGGCGACCCTAAGGTACAGGCTGCTTCGTAGAGGTGTCACCACGTGACAGCTGTCATGACGAACCAAAGGTACAGGTTGCTTCGTGTAGGTGTAACCACAACGTGACAGCTGTCATGGTGGGCTGAAGGTACAGGCTGCTTCGTGTAGGTGTCACCACCACGTGACAGCTGTCATGGTGAGCTAATGGTACAGGCTGCTTCGTGTAGGTGTCACGTGACAGATGTCATGGCGGACCGAAGGTACAGGCTGCTTCGTGTAGGTGGCGCCACCAGTTCGGCTCGTCCGACTCGTGCGAATCCAAGATGACAGGCTGCTATCACAGGGCAGACGTGTGACGTCACAGCATAAAGGTACAGACTGCTTCGTGGAGGTATCGCCACCAGTTCGACTCGTCCGACTCATGCGACTCGTACGGTTTTGAAATCACATGATCTGTCACGCGGTGAGATATGGAGTCTGTCACTTCGACGGAGTGTCTGTCACAAGGTGTCATGGTGGCTATCACGTACCATAGAGCTGAAGGTTACAGAGCTAACCCAACTCAAAACCATAGAGCATCATGGTGGTGGAAAGAGTTGTCATGGTGTCTGTCACGTGAGATCTTCATCGAGGTGTCATGTCGCGTCTTGGAGGGTGTGACGTGGTGGATCCATGAAGCATCTGTCACGCGAACTGTCATGACGGATCTATGAATGTGAACCATAGCTTTATAGGTATCAAATGAAAAGTCTTGATATGCAGAATGTTAATTTTATTGAATTGAAGATCCTGCGATCATAGTTTACGAACGATGATGACGTCACGGGAGGCATTCATTGTTTCAATCCGGCGACCATAGTTTACGAACGATGATGACGTCACTGCTTCGAACCGATGACAGTAACTGATTCAATCCGGCGACCATAGTTCACGAACGATGATGACGTCATCATCGTTCACGAACTATGGTGGTCAGATGAGGAATGAAATGCGAGTAATAATAATGATATCTACTCATTATTCATCACACTGTAAAATTGAAGTTATAAGACTGTTGAATATTTAAAGTGAATAGGTAGTACATTCATGCACATGTTTTATCTCGTGATTCAACACTTCGACACGTGCTTCAACATTAAGACACGTGTTCAGTCACATGTTCAGACACGTGTTTCAATAATCAGACACGTGTTAAGCACGTGCTTCAACATTCAGAGACATGCTCTACTCAGACATGTGTTCAGATACATGCTTCAATACTCAGACACGTGTTTAGCACGTGCTCCAACATTCATACCTATTTAACACGTATTTGATACCTGATTTTGAGAGAAGCGTAGAAGTACCTAACCGCGTGATCGGACATACACAATATAACATCATCAACTAGTATATAAACAAATGCTTATTAACATATGTTTCAGTATGATTTCGATGCTCCTCTAGACAACATGAAGATTGTCAAGCAGAAAGACTCGTTGAATATTATGAATTTAGGACTAAGCATTGAAAATATTGAACAATCACAACGTCACAGCTCTTTGCTGCCAAATACTTTACGAACAATAATCTGTGGTCCAAGTAATTGTGGGAAAACAAATGTGATGTTATCTCTATTGTTAGATGCAAACGGTCTGAAATTTGAAAACGTGTACATATATTCAAGGTCTTTACACCAACCAAAATACCAGTTACTAAAGGAGACATTGAAGAAAATTGAGGGGCTTGGATATTTTCCTTGTACCGAAAGTGATGAGGTCATGGACCCCACAGAAGCGAGGCCTAATTCAATCATAATATTCGATGACGTGATGTTTGAGAAACAGGAGAAAATTCGTGCTTATTTTTCAAGAGGGAGACACAACTCAATTGATAGTTTCTATCTTTGCCAGTCTTTTGCTAAATGTCCAAAACATGAATTGCGCGACAATGCCAATTGCTTGATTATTTTCAAACAGGATGAACTCAATTTGAAACATATATTCACCGATCATGTAAGTACCGACATGTCACTCGAGAAATTCAAAGAAATATGTAGCGTATGTTGGAAAGATAAATATGGATTCCTTATGATAAACAAAGACTGTGATATGAACAAAGGACGTTATCGCAAAGGTTTTGATAGTTATATATACATCTAACATGTATATATACTTTCATTTGAAATAGACAAGCCGCTCAGCATGGACGTGGGTGTGAGTAACATGCTTAAAGAAAAACAACAATTGAAGAAAAAATTTGGGAGTTAACAAACGTTGTGAGGAAAAAATATATGGCTGTGAAATTAGGTAAAGCTGAAAATTATGAGATTCTAGATAATATGTTCAAGAATGTATCTAAACCTCTGGAGGAAATTGCGAAAAATGCTGAAATAGTCAAACAAAATTCGTTGGTTAAACCTGAAAGTATTGTTTCTACAGCAACACAAATGGAACATACCAATCCCAAATATTGTAACTGAAGGGAAAGAGTTCGTATATAACCCCCAAAATACTGAGGAGGATGTGTTTCCCTCGAACCTACTATCGATCAGATTCGTGAAGAATTCAGAAAACATAAGAAAGATAATGCAGAGGCTACAGAGGAGTTTCTACAACAATGCCCCACATTAGCACGTTATTACTTGGAAGGATTCCTATTGGATGATGATGTTAAGAGATATGATGATAAAATGGATTTGCATTATAATTCAACTTTAGACAAATGGTTCATGGGTAATCAACCTATAGAGATTGATAGTGAGAGTAATATAATTATCAAGGGTACTCCGTTCAAGGGTACCACAGGACTATATAATTTGATATTTTACAGAGATGTTCTACCTGATACTTACACTGTGGGAGATGGGAAAAGTTACAGTCAAATGATGGAAATGACTAGTGCCCATAGACGTAATAACAATCCAGCTGATCGAATAAGAAACATTGTAAAGTACAAAAAAGTACTGAAACCTTTGATTAATTCCATGAAAAGACCCAGAGCCAAAACATACACTGGAAGTGCATATATCAAAAATGATATGCTTGAATATAACGAGAAACCTATCGAATATTTTTATTGGGATGACGTTAACGAAATTGTGGATAGACTGAGACTTCTTGTTGCATCCTCGCATGCAGGTAACCATAATCATCACAACGAGATAATCTCTATAATAGAAGAATCGATAGAGGCAGGGGTAATTGAACAAAAACCAGGTGTAACACAAATTCATCACAGTTATAAAGATGGTTTCAATGGATAAGTTTGGCAGAGCCTCCTCTTCCATGTGAATATATGATACAAATGTATTTAATAATAATTTCAAACAAGTTCACGGACAAGGATTATTCCTAACGAGCGATGGAAGTTATGATATGGAAAATCGTAGATTGTGCAACGTAAAATCACCGAATGATGATGGAGATGTTGCAAATAAAGTATATGTTGATGAATAAACACACAAACTGAATCTGAGAACGGAAACCAGTCTTAAAGACACCTTCAATGTTAGGGTTGATAATTTGATCAAAGATATCAACAAGGATCTGGATGAACATAAATTAACGAATGAGAAGGTTATTCTCAACATTGATAAACATCTGATGGACATCCAGAATAAATATAATGAAATGGGAATCTATATAAAATCAGAGTATAAAACAATCAGTGATAGTGTGAGGGAGAACAGAAATGAATTGAAAGAGATCAATAACACATTTAACAGTGTGAACATGCGTCTAAATGACATTACTAGTAAAGTGGAGGCGTTAGAACGACGGATAACATCTATGGAACCTTCTAAGAAGAGACCCTCATCATTCACAACAACAACATAGCAGGGCTCTGTGGAACGTATATCTCCAAATCCTGTGAATATACCCAAAAAATTAATAATACACTAGATTTCCACATTGATGAGATGAGTAGAGAACAAGTTGTGCATGAGCTCCATAAGCCGAGTAGGAAGAATTTCAAACGACGCAGAACGATCATAAAAGGTTTGGATGATTTGTGGCAAATGGATCTGGCAGAAATGGGTAATTACGCTCGTGAAAATAGAGGATTCAAATACATTTTGATTATGATCGATTGTTTCTCGAAATTTCTATGGACACGCCCGCTGAAAACGAAATCAGCCGAAGAAGTTCGGAAAGCGGTCAGTTCTATATTGCTAGAAGGACATCGTAAGCCTAGGAATCTGCAAAGCGATCAGGGAAAAGAATTCTTCAATAAACACTTTAACGATCTAATGAAGAAACATAATATCAATCATTATAATACGTATAGTGTGCAAAAAGCAGCCATTGCTGAACGTGTCATTCGAACGTTAAAGGAATCGCTCTACAAACATTTCAGTCTCAGCGGGAAATACAAATGGCTTGATATACTTGAAGAAACCACAGAAAAATATAATAAACGTAAACATAGTACTATAAATATGGCTCCAATAAAAGTGACGAAACAGATTTAGAGCGAGATATTGAAGCGATCCTACTCACACATCAAGTTAGCTCTGCCTCACAAATACAACGTTGGAGATGTGGTACGAATAAGTAAGGCTAAACATATTTTTGAGAAGGGATTTACACCCAATTGGAGTACGGAATTATTTAAAATCATCAAAGTAAAAATTACCAACCCAGTCACATATCTACTAGAAGATATGACCAACGCACCAATCAGCGGCTGTTTCTACGAGGAAGAATTACAGAAAACAAAACAACCCGATGTTTATTTAGTCGAAAAAATATTACGAAAGAGGAGGGGTCAACAGTATGTGAAATAGTTGGGTCTACATAATAATCACAACAGTTGGATCAATAATTCGGATCTCGTTCAATGAATCCATCATTGACCATTTGGAGATTATTAGGAACAAACAATTAGCTGGAATATTATTGACTCGAGGGTATGGTTATTATACAATGAATCCATCATTAACCATTTGGAGATTATTAGGAACAAACAAATAGCTGGAATATTATTGACTCGAGGGTATGGTTATTATAATAGAACAAAATTCCGTGAATATGAGGGTGAATCAAGAGTGAAGATTATAATATTTGAAACATATATTGTTAAGATTATACTTAAGTCTTTTGTATTGAGAAAATTTTGAAATTAATAAAAAATATTATTTTGAGATCTTTGGTCTTTCTCCCTTCCCTCGTTAAATAACGGTGCAATCTTGAATTTTCATCAGTCTGTATGGAAGCGTACGTAGGAGAAGGTGTTCTCAATACGCTTATAAACAAGCTCCTGTTTGAACTTCATATTCCTGGTTATCAATTCTGTGGTCCCGGTACAAAATTAGAAGAACGGTTGAGAAGAGGAGATTCAGGTATCAATCCACTAGATAAAGCTTGCCGCCAACACGATATTTCATATCTGCGGAACGCTAGTTTGGAAGGACGTCACGAGGCGGATAAAATATTAGAGAACGCTGCTTGGCAACGTGTCAAATCTAAAGACACAAAATTTGGAGAAAGGATTGCCGCTTTCGGTGTAAATAAAATTATGAAGGCAAAGAGGAAATTGAGAATGGGTATGAGAAAGAAGGTTGGGTTCGGAAGTGCAATTGTCGATGGGGTGAGAAAAGTTATGAAGAATAAGTTTGACTCATCCAATCTGAAGAAAACATCCCAAACAGCGTTGAAAGTTGCACGAAAACAATTCAAAAAAGCAGGTGGTCGGAAAAATGTTCGGTTACCAAGAGTAATTCCTATTCCAAAGACTGGAGGATTTCTACCATTTTTAATACCTCTGTTTGCCGGCTTATCAGCTGCTAGAGCATTGGCGGGGGGTGGTGCAGGCATCGCTAAGGCCGTCAACGACAGCAAAGCAGCTCGGAAAACCTTGGAGGAAACGGAAAGACATAATAAAACAATGGAAGCTATAGCTTTGGGGAAACAAGGATCTGGTCTATATTTGAAAAAGTATCGCAAAGGTCTTGGTCTATTTTTAAATAAACATCCAAAAAACTGTCAGTAAACCTACCCAGAAGACCTCTGACCGATCTCGATCTACGAAAACTAGCAAAAGCTCTGAAAATTCCCCATTTTAGAGGAGTATTTATGCGTGATGAACTGCCATCCAACGAACCATGGAAAAACGAGCGTGGAATAGTTAATTTAGATAGCTCGGACAATGGAGGCACTCACTGGGTTGGGTTTAATAAAGTCGGTGATACAGTTTTATATTATGATAGTTTTGGCAATTTACGCCCCCCTCGCGAACTAGTGGATTATTTCAAAAAGTGTAAGATATTATTCAATCACGATAATTTTCAACAATATAACACTTATAATTGTGGTCAGTTATGTTTAGATTTCCTCTCTAACTCTTCAGTTGTGCTTGACTAACCCTGCATTTATTAGTATATAAATAGATTGTTGGTAAACTTTGCATCAATCATGTCTCAGACGTTCACTATCACGGGTAAGAGCTCCCGCTTATCTGTAGGTTTCCACCCACCTATAGAAATAGATCCTCATTCATATTATTCTATCGCACTTGTTGGCTTGCATACGTACAATAGCATTCCGAACATTGAAGAAGGTTTTAATAAATTTTATTATAAAAATGTGAAGGGCGAGGAAGAAGTAGTAACTATACCTACGGGGTCCTACGAGTTGACAGACATCGACGATTTCATACAAAGTGCAGTTTGTGGGATAGGAGTGAAGCAAGAAGAACGTGACCGGAAATTATCAATAAAATCTAACAACAACACTCTACACACAGAGCTGAAGAGTGATTTTGAAGTGAATTTTATTCCTAAAGATAGTATAAGCGAACTGTTGGGATTCAGCAAAAAGAAATTGATATCTCGCGAACTACACGTATCTGATCGACCTATAAACATAATCAAAGTTCAAACAATACGTGTTGAGTGTAACTTAACCGCAGGAGCATATTATAACAATAAGATAGCTCATACGATATATGAGTTCTCACCTCTTGTACCACCTGGGTTTTCCATTGATATAGAGCCGAAGAATCTTATTTATCTACCGGTCATCAGCAAGACGTCCTTCGATAACATCACGCTGAATATTTTAGATCAGAATTGGAAACCGGTAAATTTTCGTGGAGAAGAAATTATTATACGATTGGAATTGAAAAAGATCGTTAGGGATTATACCTCACAACAATAAATAATAATCCAATACTCACCACCACTCATTATATGAAAGGAATTCAACTGAGAAGGTTGCAGTAGCCATCACTTGAGAACATGGGTTTGGATTTCAGCAATAAAAGACATCTCCATAGTGGTCATCAGTCATTATCTACAACGAGCTCGAGGGAGAAGGTTGCTTCTGCATCACTATCATTGGAAAATATCAATTTTTTGAAGTCCCTTGGTTACAATGTCGGAAAAACTTCAAATATTCAACGAGCCAAACTTCAATGAAGACATCATCCGAGAAGAAACTCATACCTACTATCCCCACACAACATCTTTTGGCAACAGCGATGAAATTGGGATATTAATCAATCAACAAGATTTGTTGGTAGATTTGGCCTCGTCTGCTTTATTCATTGAGGCAGAATTCCACCCAGAAGCAAGTGGTGATGGTGAATGTAAACTAACGAATAATTTCGGAGCGTTCCTCTTCGAATATATCAGTTATGAATTGAATGGAAAAGAGATAGACAAAGTACGTGATCCTGGTATTGTCAGCACCATCAGAGCTCATCTAACAAATGCCAAACATGAATCTATACCTCTAGCTATTTCTGGATGGTCATTTAAGGATGTATTGAGTTCAGTCTACAATAATAAAATCAATTTATGGATACCGTTGAATTTTCTACTAGGCCTATTCATTGACTATAACAAAGTTTTGAGTGGAAAACATAAGCTGCGCTTGATAAGGTCTCGAACCGATAACGATTGCTATACTAATAGCACAGGCACAAAAACGGCTAAAATAAATGTGAAGACGATAGCATTAAAAGTTCGACATGTGTTTCCAAGTGATCAAGTTAAATTTCAAATGTTGGGGAATTTGAGTGCTGAGAAGCCTATTTTGATTCCATTCCGTAGTTGGGATCTGCATGAAAATTTGTTGATGAAGGAGAGCACTCGTGACATTTGGGCTGTTAAAACATCAATGAATTTAGAACGTCCTAGATATGTGATTCTAGCTTTCCAAACTGATCGAAAAAATAATCCTAAGCACAGTGCATATTTCGATAATATAAACTTGCTAAATGTAAAATTATACTTGAATTCAGAGTGTTATCCATATGAAGCAATGAAATTGAATTTCACCGACCAGCAATACGTGGAAGCATACCAGATGTACTATGATTTCCAGAAATCATTTTCAAATAAAATAATAAGCGAACCCATGTTAGATTATATAGCATTCAAGAATAGAGCAATTTTTGTGATTGACTGTTCAAAACAAAACGATGCTATAAAGTCATCAACAATTGACGTCAAACTAGAGATGGAAAGTTTCCTGAATTTCCCCAAAAACACCAGGGCTTATTGCATCATCATTAACGATCGTATAATGGAGTATTCTCCGATTACAGGATCAGTTCGGAATTTGGTGTGAAGAACCAGGTGATGAATCATAATGTTATAATTTTAGTTCTAAATGATGTACTATCAAAATGTATCTTTCCCAATAAATGTTATTATTATTATATTTGATATTTTATTTCTCAAACGGTAGGTGGTGATGTAAACATCCGACGATCATAGTTTGTAAACTATGGTAGTCGGTTGCTGGAAATGAAACAAATTGAAACAACTAGTGACGTTATCAGTCAGTTATCAACGTTTGCAATGACATCAAAACGGAGAGTTCTCCCCCACCCTCACTATTCACGTTCACGTTCTCACGTATGTAAGAGAGAATCATTTCAGAAAATGTTCAGTTATAAAAATGAACTTAGCAGCATGCGTTCGTGATTCAAATGTGGCTACATAGTCCACCAACAATTTTATTAAGTTAACAGTTAATGGAGTGTGTCTAAAATTTGGGATCGATATAAGAAACGATAAAAGAAACTATTTATTTCGGAATATTCAACTAAACCAACGCGTTCTGATGAATGAAGATCTATTGGATTGGTTAGGTTATCGCGGCAAAAAATATCATGCTAAAAAGGGTGTTATAACAAGAATATTGAGGAAAAACCCGCATATACACCATTTAGAAATTTGTGATAAGACTGATGCACGAAAGAAATATTATGTTCTAGATGCTATTGATTTCGAATCATTATTGATGCAAATGCGAACTCCTAAAGTCATCGAGTTACGTGAACTGTTTTCGTTAATGAAATTTATTATGATGCAATATTGTGAGTACGAGAAATTCTATGAACAACAAGAACGTCAAAGAGCTGAGGAACGTGTATGTCTTGCGAAAGAACGATCTCAACGCTTATCTCAACAAATTCAAATGAATGTTATCACCTTACGGAATAACATTGCACCAAATATTGTTCCACCTCCTATAAATTTCGGAAAGAGACGAAATTTAGGTAATTACTTTGTTTTTTATAATAAAATTTATATAATATATATTATTTAGGATTATATCGAACATCGAATGATATGAGACCAGAATGGTACCTAATGCGTCGACAGGAGGATGGTTGGCGTGATGCCGACAGGAAATTACAAAATCGAGGAATGCGATTAATACGTAAATGGTCTAACATATCTCATGCTATCGATATTGGTAACGAAGTGAAACAGAATTTCCGCCACGATTTGAAATGGTATGCAAGAGGAAATATTATTCATGCCGCAGAAGAAGAGGGGGGTGAACAATTGATTAGTGATATCAACATCGAGTCATTGATAGAATGTGTTATCAATCACAAAAATAAAGCTTATGAACTAGCAAATGATAATGTCAATATATTATTATAATTATCATTCCTTTTGTTTTATTAAAACACATATATCTTCATACAATCATTTATTTACATGGTAAATAGCCTTCTTTATATATTTAACAAACATTTTCAACATTAGTACTGATAAAGAAGATAAAATTGCATACAAAATTGCGAAAATTTTAGAAATTTCTTCGTCTAGTGAGGATGATGTACGTGTGGATGGTGTTGATATTGTCTTTTGTATGACATGTGGTAAACATGATGATTGTTGGAGCAATTGCCATTCAGCCATATCTCCCTCACTCCGATCAAAGAATAAAAGTTTAAGTTTATAATGTACGGTGGTACGATTATCTTGAGGAATGTTGAATGCGAATACCTCTAATTGATTATCGTTGATTTTTCTAAAATTCATCGGAATCCATTCGGTACGGTTACACCCCCCACCACCATCGGTTGCAACATCCTTCAGACAAATATAAATGCGCTCAACGTGTTGGGGAACGTTCGCGTATAGAATACCATTCAGAATTGTGGTTAGAATCACGAAATTTGTTTTTAACATCCCCACTCCCATCATTATCTTCACTTTTTGCACTTGTAAATGTATTCAACAGTCTTATAACTTTTATTTTATCTTCGTGAAAATTCAAGTCTCTTCTTAGTTCATGAACTTTCTCCACAAATTTTCTAAGTATACGTGTGTATTCTTCAAATGATATATGCATAATGACACATTTACAAACTTACTGGATATCTTTATCATAACCTCCAACTATTCACATTTACACATAGAGTATCATTATTATTACTCGCATTTCATTCCTCATCTGACCATCATAGTTCGTGAACGATGATGACGTCATCATCGTTCGTAAACTATGGTCGCCGGGTTGAATCAGTTACTGTCATTGGCTTGAAGCAGTGACGTCATCATCGTTCGTGAACTATGGTCGCCGGATTGAATCAGTTACTGTCATCGGTTCGAAGCAGTGACGTCATCATCGTTCGTAAACTATGGTCGCCGGATTGAAACAATGAATGCCTCCCGTGACGTCATCACCGTTGGTAAACTATGATCGTAGGATCTTCAATTCAATAAAATTAACATTCTGCATATCGAGACTTTTCATTTGATACCTATAAAGCTATGGTTGACATTCATAGATCCGTCTTGACAGTTCGCGTGACAGATGCTTCATCGATCCACCACGTCACACCCTCCAAGACGCGACATGACACCTCGATGAAGACCTCACGTGACAGACATCATGACAACTCTTTCAACCACCATGATGCTCTATGGTTTTGAGTTGGGTTAGCTCTGTAACCTTCAGCTCTATGGTACGTGATAGCCACCATGACACCTTGTGACAGACACTCCGTCGAAGTGACAGACACCATATCTCACCGCGTGACAGATCATGTGATTTCAAAATCGTACGAGTCGCATGAGTCGGACGAGTCGAACTGGTGGCGACACCTCCACAAAGCAGTCTTTGTCACGTGGTGGTGACACCTACACGAAGCAGCCTGTACCTTCGGTCCGCCATGACATCTGTCACGTGACACCTACACAAAGCAGCCTGTACCTTTAGCTCACCATGACAGCTGTCACGTGGTGGTGACACCTACACGAAGCAACCTGTACCTTTGGTTCGCCATGACAGCTGTCATGTGGTGGCGACATCTCCATGAAGCAGCCTGTACCTTTAGCTCACCATGACAGCTGTCACGTGGTGGTGACACCTACACGAAGCAACCTGTACCTTTGGTCCGCCATGACAGCTGTCATGTGGTGGCGACATCTCCATGAAGCAGCCTGTACCCAAGGGTCGCCATGACAGCTGTCACGTGGTGGCGACATCTCCACGAAGCATTCTGTACCTTCGATGACAGCTGTCACGTGGTGGTGACATCTCCATGACTTTATAGCATCGTTTTGTTTTGAACAGTCAATCACAAAAATTGCTCTATTCTTGAATGCTATATAATCTAACATGGGCTCACTTATTATTTTATTTGAAAATGATTTCTGGAAATCATAGTACATCTGGTATGCTTCCACGTATTGCTGGTCGGTGAAATTCAATTTCATTGCTTCATATGGATAACACTCTGAATTCAAGTATAATTTTACATTTAGCAAGTTTATATTATCGAAATATGCACCGTGCTTAACAGGATTATTTTTTCGATCAGTTTGGAAAGCTAGAATCACATATCTAGGACGTTCCAAATCCATTGATGTTTTAACAGCCCAAATGTCACGAGTGCTCTCCTTCATCAACGGATTTTCATGCAGATCCCAACTACGGAATGGAATCAAAATAGGCTTCTCAGCACTCAAATTCCCCAACATTTGAAATTTAACTTGATCACTTGGAAACACATGTCGCACTTTTAATGCTATCGTCTTCACATTTATTTTAGCCGTTTTCGTGCCTGTGCTATTAGTATAGCAATCGTTATCGGTTCGAGACCTTATCAAGCGCAGCTTATGTTTTCCACTCAAAACTTTGTTATAGTCAATGAATAGGCCTAGTAGAAAATTCAACGATATCCATAAATTGATTTTATTATTGTAGACTGAACTCAATGCATCCTTAAATGACCATCCAGAAATAGCTAGAGGTATAGATTCATGTTTGGCATATGTTAGATAAGCTCTGATGGTGCTGACAATACCAGGATCACGTACTTTGTCTATCTCTTTTCCATTCAATTCATAACTGATATATTCGAAGAGAAACGCTCCGAAATTATTCGTTAGTTTACATTCACCATCACCACTTGCTTCTGGCTGGAATTCTGCCTCGATGAATAAAGCAGACGAGGCCAAATCTACCAACACATCTTGTTGATTGATTAATATCTCAATTTCATCGCTGTTGCCAAAAGATGTTGTGTGGGGATAGTAGGTATGAAATTCTTCTCGGATGATGTCTTCATTGAAGTTTGGCTCGTTGAATATTTGAAGTTTTTCCGACATTGTAACCAAGGGACTTCAAAAATTGATATTTTCCAATGATAGTGATGCAGAAGCAACCTTCTCCCTTGAACTCGTTGTAGATAATGACTGATGACCACTATGGGTATGTCTTTTATTGCTTAAATCCAAACCCATGTTCTCAAGTGATGGCTACTGCAACAACAACCTTCTCAGATGAATTCTTTTCATATAATGAGTGGTGGTGAGTATTGGATTATTATTTATTGTTGGGAGCCATAATCCCTAGCGGTCTTTTTCAACTCCAACCGTATAATAATTTCTTTTCCCTCGAAAATTTACCCGTTTCCAATTCTGATCTAAAATATTCAGTGTGATGTTATCGAAGGACGTCTTGCTGATGACCGGTAGATAAATAATCTATATCAATGGAAAACCCAGGTGGTACAAGAGGTGAGAACTCATATATCGTATGAGCTATCTTATTGTTATAATATGCTCCTGCGGTCAAGTTACACTCCACTCTAATAGTTTGAACTTTGATTATGTTTATAGGTCGATCAGATACGTGTAGTTCACGAGATGTCAATTTCTTTTTGCTGAATCCCAACAGTTCGCTTATACTATCTTTAGGAATAAAATTCACTTCAAAATCATCAGCTCTGTGTGTAGAGTGTTGTTGTTAGATTTTATTGATAATTTCCGGTCACGTTCTTCTTGCTTCACTCCTATCCCACAAACTGCACTTTGTATGAAATCCTCGATGTCTGTCAACTCGTAGGACCCCGTAGGTATAGTTACTACTTCTTCCTCACCCTTCACATTTTTATAATAAAATTTATTAAAACCTTCTTCAATGTTCGGAATGCTAATGTACGTATGCAAGCCAACAAGTGCGATAGAATAATATGAATGAGGATCTAGTTCTATAGGTGGGTGGAAATCTACAGATAAGCGGGAGCTCTTACCCGTGATAGTGAACGTCTGAGACATGATTGATGAAAACTTTACCAACAATCTGTTTATATACTAATAAATGCAGGGTTAATCGAGCACAACTGAGGAGTTAGAGAGGAAATCTAAACATAACTGACCACAATTATAAGTGTTATATTGTTGAAAATTATCGTGATTGAATAAGATCTTACACTTTTTGAAATAATCCACTAGTTCGCGAGGGGGGCGTAAATTGCCAAAACTATCATAATATAAAACTGTATCACCGACTTTATTAAACCCAACCCATTGAGTGCCTCCATTGTCCGAGCTGTCTAAATTAACTATTCCACGCTCGTTTTTCCATGATCCGTTGGATGGCAGTTCATCACGCATAAATACTCCTCTAAAATGGGGAATTTTCAGAGCTTTTGCTAGTTTTCGTAGATCGAGATCGGTCAGAGGTCTTCTGGGTAGGTTTACTGACAGTTTTTTGGATGTTTATTTAAATATAGACCAAGACCTTTGCGATACTTTTTCAAATATAGACCAGATCCTTGTTTCCCCAAAGCTATAGCTTCCATTGTTTTATTATGTCTTTCCGTTTCCTCCAAGGTTTTCCGAGCTGCTTTGCTGTCGTTGACGGCCTAAGCGATGCCTGCACCACCTCCCGCCAATGCTCCAGCAGCTGATAAGTCGGCAAACAGGTATTAAAAATGGTAGAAATCCTCCAGTCTTTGGAATAGGAATTACTCTTGGTAACCGAACATTTTTCCGACCACCTGCTTTTTTGAATTATTTTCGTGCAACTTTCAACGCTGTTTGGGATGTTTTCTTCAGATTGGATGAGTCAAACTTATTCTTCATAACTTTTCTCACCCCATCGACAATTGCACATCCGAACCCAACCTTCTTTCTCATACCCATCCCCAATTTCCTCTTTGCCTACATAATTTTATTTACACCGAAAGCGGCAATCCTTTCTCCAAATTTTGTGTCTTTAGATTTGACACGTTGCCAAGCGGCGTTCTCTAATATTTTATCCGCCTCGTGACGTCCTTCCAAACTAGCGTTCCGCAGATATGAAATATCGTGTTGGCGGCAAGCTTTATCGAGTGGATTGATACCTGAATCTCCTCTTCTCAACCGTTCTTCTAATTTTGTACCGGGACCACAGAATTGATAACCAGGAATATGAAGTTCAAACGGGAGCTTGTTTATAAGCGTATTGAGAACACCTTCTCCTACGTACGCTTCCATACAGACTGATGAGAATTCAAGATTGCACCGTTATTTAACGAGGGGAGGGAGAAAGACCAAAGATCTCAAAATAATATTTTCTATTAATTTCAAAATTTTCTTAATACAAAAGACTTAAGTATAATCTTAACAATATATGTTTCAAATATTATAATCTTCACTCTTGATTCACCCTCATATTCACGGAATTTTGTTCTATTATAATAACCATACCCTTGAGTCAATAATATTCCAGCTATTTGTTTGTTCCTAATAATCTCCAAATGGTTAATGATGGATTCATTGAACGAGATCCGAATTATTGATCCAACTGTTGTGATTATTATCTAGACCCAACCATTTCACATTCTGTTGACCCCTCCTCTTTCGTAATATTTTTTCGACTGAATACACATCGGGTTGTTTTGTTTTCTGTAATTCTTCCTCGTAGAAACAGCCGCTGATTGGTGCGTTGGTCATATCTTCTAGTAGATATGTGACCGGGTTGGTAATTTTTACTTTGATGATTTTAAATAATTCCGTACTCCAATTGGGCGTAAATCCCTTCTCAAAAATATGTTTAGCCTTACTTATTCGTACCACATCTCCAACGTTGTATTTGTGAGGCAGAGCTAACTTGATGTGTGAGTAGGATCGCTTCAATATCTCGCTCTCAATCTGTTTCGTCACTTTTATTGGAGCCATATTTATAGTACTATGTTTACGTTTATTATATTTTTCTGTGGTTTCTTCAAGTATATCAAGCCTTTTGTATTTCCCGCTGAAACTGGAATGTTTGTAGAGCGATTCCTTTAACGTTCGAATGACACGTTCAGCAATGGCTGCTTTTTTCACACTATACGTATTATAATGATTGATATTATGTTTCTTCATTAGATCGTTAAAGTGTTTATTGAAGAATTCTTTTCCCTGATCGCTTTGCAGATTCCTAGGCTTCTAGCAATATAGAACTGACCGCTTTCCGAACCTCTTCGGCTGATTCCGTTTTCAGCGGGCGTGTCCATAGAAATTTCGAGAAACAATCGATCATAACCAAAATGTATTTGAATCCTCTATTTTCACGAGCGTAATTACCCATTTCTGCCAGAACCATTTGCCACAAATCATCCAAACCTTTTATGATCGTTCTGCGTCGTTTGAAATTCTTCCTACTCGGCTTATGAAGCTCATGCACAACTTGTTCTCTACTCATCTTATCAATGTGGAAATCTAGTGTAGAATTAATTTTTTGGGTATATTCACAGGATTTGGAGATATACGTTTCACAGAGCCCTGCTTTGTTGTTGTGGATGATGAGGGTCTCTTCTTAGAAGGTTCCACAGATGTCATCCGTCGTTCTAACGCCTCCACTTTACTAGTAATGTCATTTAGACGCATGTTCACACTGTTAAATGTGTTATTGATCTCTTTCAATTCATTTCTGTTTTCCCTCACACTATCACTGATTGTTTTATACTCTGATTTTATATAGATCCCCATTCCGTTATACTTATTCTGAATGTCCATAAGATGTTTATCAATGTTGAGAATAACCTTGTCATTCGTTAAGTTATGTTCATCCAGATCCTTGTTGATATCTTTGATCAAATTATCAACCCTAACATTGAAGGTATCTTTAAGACTGGTTTCCGTTTTCAGATTCAGTTTGTGTGTTAATTTATCAACATATACTTTAATTGCAACATCTCCATCATCATTCGGTGATTTTACGTTGCACAATCTACGATTTTCCATATCATAACTTCCATCGCTCGTTAGGAATAATCCTTGTCCGTGAACTTGTTTGAAATTATTATTAAATACATTTGTATCATATATCCACATGGAAGAGGAGGCTCTGCCAAACTTATCCATTGAAACCATCTTTATAACTGTGATGAATTTGTCTTACACCTGGTTTTTGTTCAATTACCCCTGCCTCTATCAATTCTTCTATTATAGAGATTATCTCGTTGTGATGATTATGGTTACCTGCATGCGAGGATGCAACAAGAAGTCTCAGTCTATCCACAATTTCGTTAACGTCATCCCAATAAACATATTCGATAGGTTTCTCGTTATATTCAAGCATACCATTTTTGATATATGCACTTCCAGTGTATGTTTTGGCTCTGGGTTTTTTCATGGAATTAATCAAAGGTTTCAGTACATTTTTGTATTTCACAATGTTTCTTATTCGATCAGCTGGATCGTTATTACGTCTATGGGCACTAGTCATTTCCATCATTTGACTGTAATTTTTCCCATCTTCCACAGTGTAAGTATCAGGTAGAACATCTCTGTAAAATATCAAATTATACAGTCCTGTGGTACCCTTGAACGGAGTACCCTTGATAATTATGTTACTCTCACTATCAATTTCTATAGGTTGATTACCCATGAACCATTTGTCTAAAGTTGAATTATATTGCAATCACATTCTATCATCGTATTTCTTGACATCATCATCCAATAGGAATCCTTCCAAGTAATAACGTGCTAATGTGGGGTATTGTTGCAGAAACTCCTCTGTAGCCTCTGCATTATCTTTCTTATGTTTTCTGAATTCTTCACGATGTAATAATCCGGGGGATTATTTTTTTTTTTTTACGATTGAATCAAAGTAGCGTAAGCATGAGCAAACTCCCGAAAATTAAGCCACTCTAAGTAAACCAGGAATACTTGACACATGAGAGTACAACTCAAATCATTCCGTAGAGTGTAGTTCCGTTTTTACGGGCATTTCAAATCTAAAATTTCTAAATTCCTGACAGGAACAGACTATACATATACATTCTATATTCAACAATTAGAGTTTTATTCAGATTGAAATAATGGAATTCCTGTCTGGCGCCAGAGATACGCCATCTAATACCTTTTACAAGTTGTACGTGATTTTTAAGAATTAGAGCCTTCGAGGCGCTATTCCGCGGACCTTGCACTTTCTACGCATACGGAGTTAATTACTTAGTCAGCAGGGTTTGGAGAAATCATTTTTTGTGGTCACTCACTGCCCCTCGATGTGGGAATACAGGCAACTCTAAATACAGATTTGTGTATTAGTGCAAGGTGCAACGGGATACAACCAACTTCATTGGTCCGTTTGAATTTTATGTTAGCGAATCAGGAGGCCAATTTCGGGGGGGAGACAAATTATAAAAATGAAAACTCTTTTGCAAGAGCAGTTCCAGTTCTTTTTTTTCGTGCCTTGTTGGGTAAGCTAGTTCATTGTACATATAGCTCAGTCTCTCTCTCAAAGTCAGATCCTTTAATTCTTTTAATTAATATTTTTTAACGTAGTCAATTGATTGTTTTTGTTGTATTACAAGTTACAAGATTTCTAATTTTTGCAACTATATTACTCTTTCGTTATTACTCAAAGTAAATTAAGTCATTCAAATCAATTTGTATCATTCTTATAGTTTATTTTCATTCACCTTAAATCATTTCAAGTACCAGTTCAAGAGAACTTACATTTTACTTTAATATCATTTGCTATTTAGGGAATATTATTTGGTAACTAGAATCTATAATAACCTATAAAAGAAATTGTGGAGAACGTCATTAGTAACTTGATGATAGAAGTCTATAGTAATTTGATATTTTGGAGAATTTGTTGCCTTTAACGTTTAGATAATTTTGATCTGGGTGCGAGAGAGAACTAGCTTCGTGGTGTAATTTATAAAATTAACAAAAAGACGCCGCGTAATACATTTTGTGTAAGCCGTGAAGTGTAAGCTCAAGTGTCTAAGTTACCCTGTGGATTAAGGATTAAGTACTAAGTCAGGGTAAGTCTTTAGAGAAAGCTGTTTAGTCTGTGTTCAAGCTAAAAATTCTGAGGTCATCACCCCGGTAAATGTAAGCATTAATAGGGTATTTTGACTTACTAGAAGTGTATCGATCCATCTGCGAATTTCTCATATTTTATAGGGTACTTAGGGGACCTACTTAGGAGAGGTATAATTGGAATCAGAGTTACCGTAATTGTAGAGTCAAAGATATAATCATTTGGGAAAAGCTCATTATTTAAAAGTTGTAATAGGGGTATTTTATTTAGTATTTGAAGGGTTCTTAAAACCCCTATTGAGACCCCGATCTTTAAGGACAGGGAGAGTTAGCCATCAGCGGCGAATTTGAGAGAAAGTGTTTGAGTTCATCGGGAAAACTAGGGTTTCCTTATATTGATAATTTTGTTGTATAAATCACTCGATCTACCGATACATAACGAACCAGGTAGCTGTGGATAAAAACAACAGGGGATTTATTTAGAGAGTCACCCTTCTGGGATCTCAATCTTACTATCAGTGGCCCCTCTGGTTCACTTTATAACAATAGTTACTCCATCAGAGTGGTAGATCCATTTCAGAATTAAGGTTAGCCCCCAAAGAAACAACTCCCTGGCATCGTTACATCAGGCAAATCGATAATTCACTGATTGATCGGCCTCGATAAAGTTTTATGCAATTTATTATATATTGTTTTTTATAAACTATTCAGATATCTAATATCAAACTTAAATTTGGTTTAATTTAAATTCATTGTTTGTTCTTGTTGGTTATATGACATATTTTTCCCTTTAAGTTTATATGTATGGGACTTAGTATTTATACTTATATATACATCCGTGTAATCTTTATTGTTTTATTTTGTATACAATTAACTTTTCACCAATATACAACTTATACTGTTCTCATTGTTCTTCATTGATACACCATCCCTTAGATAGCGTTATAGTGGAAGAGAACAATCCTGTCGTGATTGTTATTCTGATCATAGTTAGCAACGTGAAGCTGTCATACTAGAAGTGTATAAATCGGCCAGGTAGGGCCCCGCTACTAAACTATTTATACCAAGTGCTACTGGAGAGGAACTCCTTCGAGTCTAGTTTCGTTCCCTGAACTATTCTCTAAAACATCTGAAAAAGGGGACTGGTGGCAGCTAATTTTAAACCATACTACCAACGACAGGGCACTTCTCGCAGTGTACCCTGCATTCTTCTATCTCCGCAACCCTCGAGTTGCATAAAAGAGTAGCTATCATAGCAATAGTTACAATAAGGTTTTCACTCTCCGTAGCCTCATAGGATCCCATAGGGCTTTGACCTGAGGGAACAATAAAAATACATAACCTAGTAATATCTGAGCTAAATTTGGTTTACCTGGCTTGTGGGTAATAACATCATAAATAAGTTCAATAACTTGCTCCCAAATACCAGCCTTTCAGATTATTACATTTGGTGTCGCAGCGGTGATATCTTAGGTTTTTTTTTAAGCCTAAATAACAAGGTGATAATCCACGTCTTCGAAAAATTTAGTAGGGACAGCTTCGGAAATAACAAAACATTTCATTGTTTTGTTTTAAAGTAAGGTTATAACGCAAGGGTAACAACAGTGTGTGGGGTGTCGAGAACATAGAACAGTAAGGTAAATAATTGGGTAGTAGTTCAATAACCCCAGTAAATAGTAGGTCAGATTATTAGAAAGCATATATACACTGAGCGCCTGTGAAATCAGGCATAGCAACTGAGAGTTCGGAAATTATTTATTTCCAATTAGGAAGTTTTGTTTACCATAAATAACAACAAGGTTTAATTAACCTTTCATTTAGGAACCGGATAAGGTTTCCGTATACCTTTTTATTGGAACGGGTTCTTATCGGAAAGGGGTGTGACCATCAGAATAAATAGTAGGTGCTTTAGTTTTAATAGCTTGAAATAAGTGATTACAGCATTGTAGGAGCTTGCAGAGTAGGGCCAAGAGAAAGTGTATGTTATTTTTTTTTTTGTGTAATTAGGTCAAGGAACAGTGAACCAGCAAGAGAAGGAGCCGGGTGAATTGAAACAAAAGGTGTCTCTCGTGTATAAGCACTAATTACGTGTTCGAGCAGAAAGATTTTTGATTCTGGGAGTTCTGCGTTTGGAATCTTACATCTTGTTTAATTTTTTTTTATTTTATATTTTTAGTTATTTTTATTTTTTTTTTAATTTGTCTTGTATTACAGGGTCAACCTAAACAAATTAAAAATTTTTTTTTTTTTTTATAGTAACAATTCAAGTCAAAATTTTTTTTTTCTCTAACTTTCAACGCAGATTAAATTCACCAGTAATATTTTATTCTTGAATTTCCTTTAAATTCAATTTAAAGAAGTAGCCGAAAGCTAACGATAGGTCAATTTTTTTTATTTTTATTTTGAGGTAGTGTCTAGTAAGTACATAGTTGGGTTTTCGGTGGCGGAATCATCAGAGTGAGAGCTACGAAATCCGGATTTCAAATGAATCCTGCAGGTATGCCCGGCCCAGCCCCACTAGCAGCCTCATGGCCAACCATGCCTTTAGGCATGGTCGCTGGGACAGTGGACCCTTTTTCCGGGAAGGACAATGTAAAGGCCTATTTTGCCAAATTAGAGCAAAGGTCCAAACTGGATGGTTGGTCGGAAGAAAATACCTTGAAAATATTAAAATTCCGACTAGAAGGGGAAGCGTACACTTACTTCCAAGCGGATGCCGATTTGGATAATCTGGCATACGACGACTTCCGAGACAAGCTGATAGAGCGCTTCACGCCATTACAAACATCAGGGGAAAGCTTGGCTCAACTGGCCAAGTGCATCCAACGCCACGATGAAACGGTGGCCGAATTTGCCACGCGAATTAAGCATTTTGGGAGGCAGGTCTTGGAGGAGGATCTGATGGATGCAGTGGAAGAGGAAATTCCGGGGTTGAGGAAGAATACTGAGCGGACTATGATCCACCAGTTTAAGCAGGGTTTAAGGAAGGAATTGATGCGGGATATTGGAACAGCATTACTGCGAGAACCCAGCCTCACCCTCAAAAAAGCTGAGGAAATGGCTAGGCAGTCAGAAAGGGTTGAGCTCCAGTTGAGGTCAAGACCCTCAGCTACTCCTAGTCTGGCAGCACCCCAACTGGAAAAGATGCGATGTTATGGGTGCGGGGAAGAAGGGCATTACAAACCCGACTGTCCAAACGAGATCCGAGCTGGAACAACAAGGCAGCCCATCATCTGTTTTAGATGCGGGAAACCAGGCCACATCGCGATAGGTTGCCGCGATTTCGGAACCCGCGATCGTAGGAGGGAACCTGGAGAGGGTAGGAAGCCGAACAACGCTCGCCCATCGGGGCAATCAAGACCAGCTTTAAACTAGCACGACCTTGTCCAGAAGCTCCTAGGAGCAAGGTTGCTAGTGGTGTTGAGGAGCAAGGTGAATGGACGCTGGTTAAGCGTCGGGGGAAAGGGAATGGTAACTTCAGAGTCATACAACCCGCGATGGAGAAAGAGACGAGACCCACAACACCCAGGGTAGTAGTCCCTTGTGTAGGAGGCATAGGGTCATTCGGAGGGCCCACTAACTTGAGGGTTCGATTAAACGGACAACAGCGCACTTTATGCATAGACACCGGATCTGCTCTATCTCTTTTAAAGGAGAGTAGCGTACCAAGCGAGGCAGTATCCCTGCCCGGCGCGATTCGCTTGGTAGGCATTTCTGGAAAAGAGATGACCTCTTCCGCCCTGGTCCAATGCCAGGTCGAATATAACAGAAGGCGGCCCCACCTGTTGCAAGACTGGGTGGTGGTTAAAAACCTTCCACTACATGCAGACGGGATTTTGGGCAGAGACTTTCTGACCAAGTGCGGAGCCATCATGGACTACGCTCGTAACACCATTAAGATTAGAGGAATAACTACGCCACTTGTTATGGATATGCCCTATAAACGATCAAGTCAGGTGCTGGTGGCGCAAAAACCAACAACGCCCAGTACGATCGCCACCCCGTGCGCTAAGACAAAGCCTCAACACCCACCGGCTCCTACAACCTCAAACGGAAGGCCATGCAGACCCTCTCATTACTCTGAACCGCCACCGGTAAAGCCAACGTACGCCCAGGTAGCCTCACTGCCTCGGCCCAAACCCTCCGTTAGGTCTCCCCCATTGCATAAACCTCCACATATCACGGAAATCAGTAAGGGCGATACCCCGAAAGGCACGCGCAGGAATTCTGAAGCGATACCACCCTCCCCACGGCGATGTCACGTAAGTTTATGGGAAAGGGAATCCATACCTCCTCGAAGTGAAATCGAATGTTGGGGTAAGGTAACAGGACAAAAACCTACGGGAGAATTGGGAATGATTGAGGCCTCGGGTGGAGACCTGGAAGTGGGAGTACTGATCGCCAACGCGGTAGTACCATTCACCAAGAAAGTGAGAATACGTCTCATGAATTTGAACAACTACGCGGTCCGAATAAGGGCAAAGACGGTGTTGGGCACCCTATCTCCTGGGGTGGAAGTTTTAAGCGAGGCTCAGAAGCAGGTCGAACCGGCTCGTCCGGCTCAGTTATGGTGTAGACCAGATTGGGAAGACCGAGAAACAGGGAATTCAGACGCAGTGGATTTGTCTCATCTGCCTAAGGACACCCAAGCCTTAGTGAGAGCTTTTCTCCAAAGATACGACCACATCTTTTGTGGTGAGGACGAGATCCTATCCAGCACGGATAATGTGAAGCATCGAATAATCACCGAAAATGTACCTCCCATCTCAAAAGCCCCTTATCGAGTACCCTTCCATACTAGAGACGAACTGAGAAAGGAAATCGATCGGCTACTGGACGAGAAGATAATAAGGGAATCAAGAAGTCCCTGGAGCGCCCCTGTAGTTATGGTAAGACGGAAGCAGCCCGACGGCTCTATGAAGATCCGCCTTTGCATCGATTATAGGGCTCTTAACGCCGTGACTAAAAGGGACTACTACCCGCTCCCTCTTATAGAAGAGCTACTGGAACAATTCGGAGAGGCCAGTCTGTTCAGCGTGTTTGATGTGGCCTCGGCCTATCATCAAATAAAAATGGAAACTTCGGACATCGAAAAAACGGCTTTCAGCACTATGGACGGTCACTATGAATTTCTGCGTATGCCTTTCGGGTTGTCCAATAGCCCTAGTACTTTTGCTCGGTTTATCAACACCACAATGGCCGGTTTGAACCATCTCATATGCAGCGTATATCTGGACGATATCATCACTTATAGCACCGACGATGTGACCGAACATCTACGACGACTGGCCTTAGTTTTCGATCGCTTAGCGGAAGCCAACATAAAGTTAAAACCTAGTAAGTGTCACATGTTGAAACCAAAGGTAACCTACTTAGGCCATGAAATTTCCAAGGCGGGTGTAAGCCCTTTAACAGACAAAGTGCAAGCTATTAAGGATTTTCCCATTCCCACTAAGGTGAAAGAGGTGCGAGGATTTCTAGGCTTGGTAGGATGGTATCGGAAGTTTATCCCGAACTTCGCTAAGTTAGCGGCCCCACTTACGGAGTTAACAAAGAAGGACGTGAAGTTCATAATCACGGAACAGGTGCTGGGGTCCATTAACAGCTTAAAGGAGGCCTTGACCTCGGAAAGCGTGCTGATCCATCCTAATTTTAAGGAACCGTTCATCCTATCAACGGATGCATCAGGAACAGGGATCGCCGCTGTGCTGAGCCAAAAGGTCGATGGACACGAACGGCCTGTAGCTTTTGCAAGCAGGAAATTGACCGGCGCGGAGACCAGGTACACGGTCACTGAATTAGAATGCCTCGCAGTTGTATTTGGGGTGAAGCAGTATAGATGTTTTCTGTATGGAAAGAAATTTGAGGTAGTAACGGACCACATTTCCCTCAAGTGGCTGTTGTCACTAAAGGATCCCACCTCCAGATTGGGACGGTGGTCGATCTTGCTATCAGAATACGACATAGAGGTCATACATCGGCCGGGGAGGAAGCACGGGAACGTAGACGCCTTAAGTAGGGTTTACGAAAGCCCGGACTGGGACTTTGAAATGGACAGATGTCTTAAGGACATAGCAGGAAAGCAGATCGGGGGTAAATCGGTAGATAACGTTGAAGGAGATCTGCTTAAAGCCCCAGAGAAATTCGCTTTGGCTCACTGTGTGAGTGCGGATTTCGGCATGTCCCAGGGAGTTGCACTAAAATTTAGAGAGGCTTATGGAAACACCTATCTGCTGAAGAAACAGAATAAGAAGGTGGGAGAGGTTGCCAGTATGGAAGCCCAAGGGCGCCTCACGTTACATATGGTCACCAAGGACAAAATCTCCGATAAGCCCACGGAACGATCCGTGTTCCAAGCCCTCTGGAACCTTAGGCAGTTATGTTTAGAAAAAGGGGTTTTATGGTTAGCTATGCCACGAATCGCGTGCGGATTAGACGGGTTAGATTGGGGAGTCATCGGGCCAATGATAGAGTGGATGTTCGGTCACACGCCCATTAAGGTCAGGATCTACGGGTTGGACAAGTCGAAGACTGCGGAAGGGACTGGAATATGTCTTACCGCGCAGGATAGGGACAGGTGCTGCGTCCAATTAGTAAGGGATTTAGGGACATGTTTGACGAGCACCGAGTTAGAACCTGTATGGGATGGGGCAGATATAGTGGTAGCCCAGAAAAAGGACCAGTTTTGCGCCAAAGTAGTGAGGGACTTAGACCCCAAGTCAGGTGAGGGTAACGGATACCGATTGTCTCGGAGTAGTGTGTTGTACCAGGTAGCGGACAACGGAACCGAGCGGCTCATCGTACCTCAGAGTTGGGTACCGAGAGCAATGCACGACTACCACGATGTGGCATACATCGGCCACCCAGGGCAGTATAAGACTTGGCGGCTGATGCGTCAGAGGCTGTTCTGGCCGGAAATGAGGAAAGACATAAGGAGGTACTGCGGAAGATGCCACCGGTGTAACCAACGTAAAACGTCACCTCATTTAGGGAAGGCACCCTTACAAAGATTCACTGAAGTATGCGAGCCTTTCGAGAGGACCGCAATGGACATTGTGGGGCCGTTGGTGAGATCCGATAACGAAAATCGGTACATGCTTACTTTCCAGGACCACTTTACCAAATACATCGAGATAGTGCCAATTCCCGACCAGACAGCAAATACCGTAGCACGGGCGCTAGTAGAACGTGTCGTTCTGCGTCACTCCGCACCGAAGGTCCTCATTTCGGACCAAGGCTCTAATTTTATGTCCGCCGTGATGAAGGAGGTCTGTAAGATACTAGGGATAGAACAGTGTCGCACCTCCCCCTTTCATCCACAGACGAATGGAGGTCTAGAAAGGGCGCACCGAGTGATCAAGGATATCTTGTCCCATTACGTGGGCAAGGACCAGTCAGATTGGGACACGTGGGTACCTTATTTAGCTTTCGCGTATAATACGCAGCTACACACTTCCACCGGATTCAGCCCATTTTTCCTGCTATACGGTCGAGATGCAGTGTTCCCCACGGAATTAGAGAAAAATAGAACACGTTATGATAGTGACGTGAACTATGCGGCCGAGCTTCTGGGAAGATGGAATAAGGTATATCCGGAAGTAAAACGGAACATGGCAGTAGCGGCCGATTATCGAGAGCGGCAATATAACAAGACCGCTAAGCCCCGGAGATGTCGCCTAGGCGACCTGGTCTATGTGAGGGACGAAACGCAGGTGCGAGGCCTCAGCAAAAAGCTGATGAATAAGTGGAAAGGGCCGTTTCGAGTACTGGAGCAAACCGGGCCGGTAAACTATAGGGTTCGATTATTAGGAGCGAGAAAAGATGCCGTGGTGCATATAAATCGAATGAAACCCTATCCAGGGGGTAGGGAACAGGACGAAGAAAAGGAATATACGGAGGAAGAGATCAGGCGAGCTAATGAACAGCTCAGTACGCCTGAAGTGAGTCCCACCGCCGGTGAAAACTCCAGAGTAAGGGACTACATCTATCGATTACCCCATCCCCCGGCAATTTTACCGGGCCCGGCGGAACCTAGACCGGACGTCAGGAGGCAAAATCGGGCACATCAAGACATAACGGACACCCCCATCGCTCTCCGTCGCCCCAAGCGTATTAGGCGACCGCCATCGTGGTACCAAGCTTGCGTCGAGAGGAGATAGGAGGTTCGGAGGGAACATGTCACGCTCGCGCCATCGGAACCAAAAACCAGGCGCGAGATAATAGGGTGAGCTCTTCTGGCTCAGAGGCGTCACGGCCACAACCGGTCAGCCAACGTAGGTAGAATCGTAAATGAGGGCACTCTTTTGTTCCGTTCTCTGGTAGGTCTGAGGGTAAGGATGGATGTTGAATGAGAACACCCCGTTGCGTCTCCGGGTAACAGTTAAATAGTTGAAGAATAGGACGCGGGCTCTACCTTGCCGAGGGGTAAAACCCCCCCGAATAGGGATGGGAGGGTTGTTATAGTTACCCAGATGTCCCATTCCTCTTTATATACCCGGGGATCTGGATGACTATAGCAACAGCGTGAATGTGGTCAGCCCAGGTTGCGAGTTTGAAAGCGCGAATGAATGAGGACCGTATGGTCAGGAGTGTTACCGATTATGGTGGGGCCTAGGTCCGATATACTGTGATTGTCCATCCCCCCTAATCTTCTCGAAACCCCTCCAGGGTTCCAGCGAGGATAACACCCGTGACTATGGGCGTCAGGGATCGAATGAAGCATGTTTTATTTTTTTTTTTTGTTTTTAACAGTATGACACTTCAAATATTCCTTATTTGGTTATATTTAGTTCGTTTCGGTTATTCACATACCCACCCTTCCAAAAGCTCAACTCGCCATCTGGGAGGACTCCGTAATCTTCTCAGTCTCGCTCCGATTTAGTATATGTACCGCCGAAGCGAATAAAAGCTATGTGAACGCCGTCTGATAATAATTACTCAGCTCGCCCTCTTGGGGGACTCAGTACTCTTCTCCGCCTCGTTCCATTTTAGTATATGTACCACCGAGGCGAATTTTTTTTTTTTCTCCTTCTTAAGTTCCTTTTTTTTTCTATTCTGTGACTTCCACTTGTGCCCGATCCCCATCAAGTCATCCATCCTGTAGCCGATGGAAATCATTACTGGACACTAGTCCGCAAGACTTCAGTAAAATCAAAGTCGTCATAATTGCCGTCCGTATATGTGAGTCGATGTAGAAATCTAGCTAAATAGTTAATTCAGACTGTCAGAGGATGGGACAAAATAAGAGCAGCCCTTACTATAAGTCCGAAACTCATGCAAACGTGATATAAATCTTCCAGCCTCCGTGGCTGCAGCGACCTGTGAACGGGACCACTGCGCCGGAGGGTAGAGGACCCTAAGGGAGGGATTGATTCCCCCATGTGTTAAGGAGATCACGTATCCCCAGGGGAAGAGAAAGGGAATCGAGAAAGCTCTAGCGGAATGAAAAGTATACACAGACCTTTAGATGGTCGGGAGTCGTATGGGGATTATACCCTTAATTTATTTTTTGTGTTTTTATTATTTTCGTGTTCCGGTGGATGATCAATACCCAAATTTTAGGTATCACTAATACAATGATGGGGGTTTGGGGGTTCAGGTCAGGGTTTAGGTCACACAAAAAAAGGCCTGGTTCTAAATTCTTTTTTTTTGTTTTTGGATTCTCTTCCCATTTTCTCGGGATCTATTTCAGAGTGCCAAAGATGTATCTCGTCCTGGCGATGACGCTCCTAACTCAAATGGGGAATGGATTGATCGTGTACGACTGTGAAGGGGACTCGTTAAACACAACGATGGTTTCACTGAAGACGGTGACTCCCTGTCCGGACCCAGCCACGGAATATAAGGAAGAAGCAGGCCGAATCCAAGTATTACAGCAACGGAATTACGGACAACGATACGTACGCGCCTGCCTGGTAGAGGTCACAAGGACCATCTCGCACTGCGGCATGCACAGTCACTCTTCGGTGGTAACAAATGGATTATCAAGCTACATATTTAAACTAGGAGCGGAAAAATGCAACGAAGCTCATTCGTTCCAATCCTTACGAGTTCATGGTCACATCATAAACAAACTGACATTAAATGGTACTACTTATGCAGCCATGACTCTTTTCGGATCCGTACAAGCGGACGGGTCATGTATAGGCAGTGGATTTTCAGAAGACGGTCAAACATGGGCCTCAGTGGTGGTGTTGGCAAATGTCAAAATTATCCTTCGGGACTATTGGGCCACAGTAAAATTGGAGATAAACGAAATCGCATTAGCCGGAGGTATTGCTTGTAACTACCTGAAGGGATACTGTATGGATTCGACTTATGGCGAAACCACTTGGAATATAGACTTACTAGGGGCTTGCGAGAAGGATTTAGTATCACTGTACGAAGGGGAAGCTCACTTAGTAAGGAGTAAGCAAGGAGACGTATATGTTGTAGTAGAGCGAGCCGACAAAGTGTTCGCGCTAGCTCTCATCTCTCTTACGGAACACTGCGGTCACGAAGTTTGGCAGACCGAACATCCGAAACTACTAGTTAGAAACATCAGCAGCCTACCGCCCACTAAGGCAACGGAAAATATAGAGGTAGCGAATATAGATCTACTATCTTATGTCAACAGCAAGCTCCTCTACATCGAGCAGTCAACCAAGCACAGTTGGGCCAGACTGTATGCCGACACAATTCACCGGAGATGCCTAATACGCCGAGAGATTTGGCAAAATCAGTTGGCCACCGTATTACATGCCCGCGAAGATGTAGGATGGACAATAAAGAAGGAACCGGGATACCTAGGAAAGGTGCTAGGGGAGGTAATCTACCTAGTCCAATGTAAACCCCGACCGGCCGTACTGCGGAGGACCGATCAGTGCTTCAACGAACTCCCTATCACGGTTAACAACCAGAGTAAATTCATGGCACCGTTGACCCACGTCATCCAAAATGTAGCTGTTCAAATAGAATGTAATAGCCTTATGCCACCTTTGTACCAAGTCGAGGGAACCTGGATCGGCCTCTCCCCACTACCACTGACGAGTCTTGTACCACTGACCATTGAGATTGAAGCAGAGGACCAATTGAAGTTCCAACCGATCAAGCTGATTAGCGCAGGGGGACTATACACATCCGAGGACATGAGAAAAAGCCAACGGAACCTGATCTTCGGCATGGAAAGAGATGCAGTCCAAACGATGATAGCGCGACGGGTGTCCTGTATGGAGTCTCTGGACCAAGGGTACAACACTCTCAAACTATTCAGCAAAGAAGAGGTTACCAGTCTCGTCAGGTCCACCATCCGGCAGATATGGGGTTGGTTCGAAAGCATAGGGACCATCATGAACGGGCTGTTGGGCCTATACTGTATATTCCGATTGGTGAAGTTCGTTATTGGTGTCGGCCTAAACGGATGGAGCCTGTACCAGCTATTCGGATGGGGTCTACACCTATTCGCCTGTCTATGGACCACCCTCACCGCCTTCCTAGTCAACCGACATCACGCCCATGGAAGTCCAGGGGATGCAGTTCCATCCGCTCCATCAACCAATGTCATCCCAAGGGAACCAGAAGCAGCTGTAGTTTCCACCACCACAGATTCCACCGCCACCCATGCGATGTATCCAACCCTCCACTGGACAGAACGCGAGGGAAGACGATCAGCAGCCGGTTCGTTGTACGGCAGGTCCATGTCCAGTCTCCACGAGCGTCCTGGTATGTGAAACCATCGAGTGACAGTGCGGGTTAGTGCGTAAAAGTCAATCCGAAAAAAGTGTTGTGACAATATGGAAACAGAAGTAGACTTTCATTGTTTAGCTCTTAAGGATTGTACTGTTGTAGTCATGTGGTAAATCCACGTGAATATGTTGAATAGGATTTAGGTTATTGGGAAGTCCAATCGGACTGATGATCATACATATATTGAGCGTGAAGGTGGGTCTAGTACCCCTAGATTCCCACGCTGGTCAGAACTTGGCAGATGGATCAAAACATACGTATAATACCGGTTGTAGAAAGGAGCTTGGTTCCTTCCGAACCCCGCTCTTTCTTTAAGGTGAGGGTGATGTAATAATCCGGGGGATTATTATTTTTTTTTTACGATTGAATCAAAGTAGCGTAAGCATGAGCAAACTCCCGAAAATTAAGCCACTCTAAGTAAACCAGGAATACTTGACACATGAGAGTACAACTCAAATCATTCCGTAGAGTGTAGTTCCGTTTTTACGGGCATTTCAAATCTAAAATTTCTAAATTCCTGACAGGAACAGACTATACATATACATTCTATATTCAACAATTAGAGTTTTATTCAGATTGAAATAATGGAATTCCTGTCTGGCGCCAGAGATACGCCATCTAATACCTTTTACAAGTTGTACGTGATTTTTAAGAATTAGAGCCTTCGAGGCGCTATTCCGCGGACCTTGCACTTTCTACGCATACGGAGTTAATTACTTAGTCAGCAGGGTTTGGAGAAATCATTTTTTGTGGTCACTCACTGCCCCTCGATGTGGGAATACAGGCAACTCTAAATACAGATTTGTGTATTAGTGCAAGGTGCAACGGGATACAACCAACTTCATTGGTCCGTTTGAATTTTATGTTAGCGAATCAGGAGGCCAATTTCGGGGGGGAGACAAATTATAAAAATGAAAACTCTTTTGCAAGAGCAGTTCCAGTTCTTTTTTTTCGTGCCTTGTTGGGTAAGCTAGTTCATTGTACATATAGCTCAGTCTCTCTCTCAAAGTCAGATCCTTTAATTCTTTTAATTAATATTTTTTAACGTAGTCAATTGATTGTTTTTGTTGTATTACAAGTTACAAGATTTCTAATTTTTGCAACTGTATTACTCTTTCGTTATTACTCAAAGTAAATTAAGTCATTCAAATCAATTTGTATCATTCTTATAGTTTATTTTCATTCACCTTAAATCATTTCAAGTACCAGTTCAAGAGAACTTACATTTTACTTTAATATCATTTGCTATTTAGGGAATATTATTTGGTAACTAGAATCTATAATAACCTATAAAAGAAATTGTGGAGAACGTCATTAGTAACTTGATGATAGAAGTCTATAGTAATTTGATATTTTGGAGAATTTGTTGCCTTTAACGTTTAGATAATTTTGATCTGGGTGCGAGAGAGAACTAGCTTCGTGGTGTAATTTATAAAATTAACAAAAAGACGCCGCGTAATACATTTTGTGTAAGCCGTGAAGTGTAAGCTCAAGTGTCTAAGTTACCCTGTGGATTAAGGATTAAGTACTAAGTCAGGGTAAGTCTTTAGAGAAAGCTGTTTAGTCTGTGTTCAAGCTAAAAATTCTGAGGTCATCACCCCGGTAAATGTAAGCATTAATAGGGTATTTTGACTTACTAGAAGTGTATCGATCCATCTGCGAATTTCTCATATTTTATAGGGTACTTAGGGGACCTACTTAGGAGAGGTATAATTGGAATCAGAGTTACCGTAATTGTAGAGTCAAAGATATAATCATTTGGGAAAAGCTCATTATTCAAAAGTTGTAATAGGGGTATTTTATTTAGTATTTGAAGGGTTCTTAAAACCCCTATTGAGACCCTGATCTTTAAGGACAGGGAGAGTTAGCCATCAGCGGCGAATTTGAGAGAAAGTGTTTGAGTTCATCGGGAAAACTAGGGTTTCCTTATATTGATAATTTTGTTGTATAAATCACTCGATCTACCGATACATAACGAACCAGGTAGCTGTGGATAAAAACAACAGGGGATTTATTTAGAGAGTCACCCTTCTGGGATCTCAATCTTACTATCAGTGGCCCCTCTGGTTCACTTTATAACAATAGTTACTCCATCAGAGTGGTAGATCCATTTCAGAATTAAGGTTAGCCCCTAAAGAAACAACTCCCTGGCATCGTTACATCAGGCAAATCGATAATTCACTGATTGATCGGCCTCGATAAAGTTTTATGCAATTTATTATATATTGTTTTTTATAAACTATTCAGATATCTAATATCAAACTTAAATTTGGTTTAATTTAAATTCATTGTTTGTTCTTGTTGGTTATATGACATATTTTTCCCTTTAAGTTTATATGTATGGGACTTAGTATTTATACTTATATATACATCCGTGTAATCTTTATTGTTTTATTTTGTATACAATTAACTTTTCACCAATATACAACTTATACTGTTCTCATTGTTCTTCATTGATACACCATCCCTTAGATAGCGTTATAGTGGAAGAGAACAATCCTGTCGTGATTGTTATTCTGATCATAGTTAGCAACGTGAAGCTGTCATACTAGAAGTGTATAAATCGGCCAGGAAGGGCCCCGCTACTAAACTATTTATACCAAGTGCTACTGGAGAGGAACTCCTTCGAGTCTAGTTTCGTTCCCTGAACTATTCTCTAAAACATCTGAAAAAGGGGACTGGTGGCAGCTAATTTTAAACCATACTACCAACGACAGGGCACTTCTCGCAGTGTACCCTGCATTCTTCTATCTCCGCAACCCTCGAGTTGCATAAAAGAGTAGCTATCATAGCAATAGTTACAATAAGGTTTTCACTCTCCGTAGCCTCATAGGATCCCATAGGGCTTTGACCTGAGGGAACAATAAAAATACATAACCTAGTAATATCTGAGCTAAATTTGGTTTACCTGGCTTGTGGGTAATAACATCATAAATAAGTTCAATAACTTGCTCCCAAATACCAGCCTTTCAGATTATTACAACGAATCTGATCGATAGTAGGTTCGAGGGTAAACACATCCTCCTCAGTATTTTGGGGGTTATATACGAACTCTTCCCCTTCAGTTACAATATTTGGGATTGGTATGTTCTCCATTTGTGTTGCTGTAGAAACAATACTTTTAGGTTTAACCAACGAATTTTGTTTGATTATTTCAGCATTTTTCGCAATTTCCTCCAGAGGTTTAGATACATTCCTGAACATATTATCTAGAATCTCATCATTTTCAGCTTTACCCAATTTCACAGCCATATATTTTTTCCTCACAACGTTTGCTAACTCCCAATTTTTTTTCTTCAATTGTTGTTTTTCTTTAAGCATGTTACTCACACCCACGTCCATGCTGAGCGGGTTGTCTATTTCAAATGAAAGTATATATACATGTTAGATGTATATGTAACTATCAAAACCTTTGCGATAACGTCCTTTGTTCATATCACAGTCTTTGTTTATCATAAGGAATCCATATTTATCTTTCCAACATACGCTACATATCTCTTCGAATTTTTCGAGTGACATGTCGGTACTTACATGATCGGTGAATATATGTTTCAAATTGAGCTCATCCTGTTTGAAAATAATCAAGCAATTGGCATTGTCGCGCAATCCATGTTTTGGACATTTAGCAAAAGACTGGCAAAGATAGAAACTATCAATTGAGTTGTGTCTCCCTCTTGAAAAATAAGCACGAATTTTCTCCTGTTTCTCAAACATCACGTCATCGAATATTATGATTGAATTAGGCCTCGCTTCTGTGGGGTCTATGACCTCATCACTTTCGGTACAAGGAAAATATCCAAGCCCCTCAATTTTCTTCAATGTCTCCTTTAGTAACTGGTATTTTGGTTGGTGTAAAGACTTTGAATATATGTACACGTTTTCAAATTTCAGACCGTTTGCATCTAACAATAGAGATAACATCACATTTGTTTTCCCACAATTACTTGGACCACAGATTATTGTTCGTAGAGTATTAGGCAGCAAAGAGCTGTGACGTTCTGGTTGTTCAACATTCTCATTGCTTGACCCTAAGTTCATAATACTCAACGAGTCTTTTTGCTTAACAATCTTCATCATGCCTGAAGGCGAATCGAAATCATACTGGAACATATGTTAATAAGCATTTGTTTATATACTAGATGATGATGTTATATTGTGTATGTCTGATCACGCGGTTAGGTGCTTCTACGGTTCTGTCAAAATCAGGTATCAAATACATGTTAAATAGGTATGAATGCTGGAACACGTGTCTGAATGTTGAAACACGTGTCTGAATGTTGAAACACGTGTCTGAAACACGTGTCTGAATGTTGGAACACGTGTCTGAATGTTGAAACACGTGTCTGAATGTTGAAACACGTGTCTGAAACACGTGTCTGAATGCTGAAACACGTGTCTGAATGTTGAAACACGTGTCTGAATGTTGAAACACTTGTCTGAATGTTAAAGCATGTGTTGAATCATGCGAAAAAACATGTGCATGAATGTAATACAATCATTATGATTATTACCATTTTTTCCTCATTAGCCCATCATAGTTCGTGAACGATGATGACTTCATCATCGTTCGTAAACTATGGTCGCCGGGTTGAATCAGTTACTGTCATTGGCTTGAAGCAGTGACGTCATCATCGTTCGTAAACTATGGTCGCCGGATTGAAACAATGAATGCCTCCCGTGACGTCATCACCGTTGGTAAACTATGATCGTAGGATCTTCAATTCAATAAAATTAACATTCTGCATATCAAGACTTTTCATTTGATACCTATAAAGCTATAGTTGACATTCATAGATCCGTCTTGACAGTTCGCGTGACAGATGCTTCATGGATCCACCAAGTCACACCCTCCAAGACGCGACATGACACCTCGATGAAGACCTCACGTGACAGACATCATGACAACTCTTTCAACCACCATGATGCTCTATGGTTTTGAGTTGGGTTAGCTCTGTAACCTTCAGCTCTATGGTACGTGATAGCCACCATGACACCTTGTGACAGACACTCCGTCGAAGTGACAGACACCATATCTCATCGCGTGACAGATCATGTGATTTCAAAATCGTACGAGTCGCATGAGTCGGACGAGTCGAACTGGTGGCGACACCTCCACAAACCAGTCTTTGTCACGTGGTGGTGACACCTACACGAAGCAGCCTGTACCTTCGGTCCGCCATGACATCTGTCACGTGACACCTACACAAAGCAGCCTGTACCTTTAGCTCACCATGACAGCTGTCACGTGGTGGTGACACCTACACGAAGCAACCTGTACCTTTGTGTCGCCATGACAGCTGTCATGTGGTGGCGACATCTCCATGAAGCAGCCTGTACCTTTAGCTCACCATGACAGCTGTCACGTGGTGGTGACACCTACACGAAGCAACCTGTACCTTTGGTCCGCCATGACAGCTGTCATGTGGTGGCGACATCTCCATGAAGCAGCCTGTACCCAAGGGTCGCCATGACAGCTGTCACGTGGTGGCGACATCTCCACGAAGCATTCTGTACCTTCGATGACAGCTGTCACGTGGTGGTGACATCTCCATGAAGCAGCCTGTACCTTTGGACCAAAGGTACAGATTGCTTCCTAGAGGTGGCGGAGCCCCCTCCACGAAGCAGTCTGTACCTTGGGTCCGCCATGACAGCTGTACCTTATGGTCGCCATGACAGCTGGACCTTATGGTAGCCATGACAGCTGTACCTCATGCTCGCCATGACAGCTGGACCTTATGGTCGCCATGACAGCTGGACCTTATGGTCACCATGACAGCTGTCACTTGGTGGTGACACCTACACCAAGCAACCTGTACCTTATGATTGCCATGACAGCTGGTCCTTATGGTCGCCATGACAGCTGGTCCTTATGGTCGCCATGACAGCTGGTTCTTATGGTCGCCATGACAGCTGGTCCTTATGCCCACCATGACAGCTGGACCTTATGGTCGCCATGACAGTTGGTTCTTATGATCGCCATGACAGCTGGTCCTTATGGTCGCCATGACAGCTGGTCCTTATGCCCACCATGACAGCTGGACCTTATGGTCGCCATGACAGTTGGACCTTAGGGCCGCCATGCTGCCATGTGTTAGTCACATGACTCTGTACATGTGACACACTTTTTGAACACACCCTGTATACTCTTTACAAATAAAATAAAATCCTTATCACCTACATCCTTTCAAACTGATAAGGACGAGCTCATGCACCGGATGCACATCGACAGCTAGACCGGAAGTGGAGACCGGATATCCTGAGCGAGAACGCGCCCTGTTCATCTACTTTTCTCAATAAATGTTATTATTATTATTATATTTGATATTTTATTTCTCAAACGGTAGGTGGTGATGTAAACATCCGACGATCATAGTTTGTGAACTATGGTAGTCGGTTGCTGGAAATGAAACAAATTGAAACAACTAGTAACGTTATCAGTCAGTTATCAACGTTTGCAATGACATCGAAACGGAGAGTTACCCCCACCCTCACTATTCAGGTTCACGTTCTCACGTATGTAAGAGAGAATCATTTCAGAAAATGTTCAGTTATAAAAATGAACTTAGCAGCGTGCGTTCGTGATTCAAATGTGGCTACATGCTCCACCAACAATTTTATTAAGTTAACAGTTAATGAAGTGTGTCTAAAATTTGGGATCGATATAAGAAACGATAAAAGAAACTATTTATTTTGGAATATTCAACTAAACCAACGCGTTCTGATGAATGAAGATCTATTGGATCGGTTAGGTTATCGCGACAAAAAATATCATGCTAAAAAGGGTGTTATAACAAGATTGTTGAGGAAAAACCCGCATATACACCATTTAGAAATTTGTGATAAGACTGATGCACGAAAGAAATATTATGTTCTAGATGCTATTGATTTCGAATCATTATTGATGCAAATGCGAACTCCTAAAGTCATCGAGTTACGTGAACTGTTTTCGTTAATGAAATTTATTATGATGAAATATTGTGAGTACGAGAAATTCTATGAACAACAAGAACGCCAAAGAACTGAGGAACGTGAATGTCTTGCGAAAGAACGATCTCAACGCTTATCTCAACAAATTCAAATGAATGTTATCACCTTACGGAATAACATTGCACCAAATATTGTTCCACCTCCTATAAATTTCGGAAAGAGACGAAATTTAGGTAATTACTTTTTTTTTATAATAAAATTTATATAACATATATTATTTAGGATTATATCGAACATCGAATGATATGAGACCAGAATGGTACCTAATGCGTCGACAGGAGGATGGTTGGCGTGATGCCGACAGAAAATTACAAAATCGAGGAATGCGATTAATACGTAAATGGTCTAACATATCTCATGCTATCGATATTGGTAACGAAGTGAAACAGAATTTCCGCCGCGATTTGAAATGGTATGCAAGAGGAAATATTATTCATGCCGCAGAAGAAGAGGGGGGTGAACAATTGATTAGTGATATCAACATCGAGTCATTGAAAGAATGTGTTATCAATCACAAAAATAAAGCTTATGAACTAGCAAATGATAATGTCAATATATTGATGTAAACATATTAAGTTCTTCTATTATTTCAAAAAAAATAAAACCGAGGTAACCATGAAATGCGCTTGCGTTAATGTTTATATGTATGTTCCATCATTCAAGTGTTCATCATCGTTCGTAAACTATGGTCTCTGAATTGAATTACTTACCATCACCGGTTTGAAGCAGTGAACTTATCACCATATTTCGGAATTATTGTTATCATTCCTTTTGTTTTATTAAAACACTTATATCTTCATACAATCATTTATTCACATGGTAAATAGCCTTCTTTATATATTTAACAAACATTTTCAACATTAGTACTGATAAAGAAGATAAAATTGCATACAAAATTGCGAAAATTTTAGAAATTTCTTCGTCTAGTGAGGATGATGTACGTGTGGATGGTGTTGATATTGTCTTTTGTATGACATGTGGTAAACATGATGATTGTTGGAGCAATTGCCATCCAGCCATATCTCCCTCACTCCGATCAAAGAATAAAAGTTTAAGTTTATAATGTATGGTGGTACGATTGTCTTGAGGAATGTTGAATGGGAATACCTCTAATTGATTATCGTTGATTTTTCTAAAATTCATCGGAATCCATTCGGTACGGTTACACCCCCCACCACCATCGGTTGCAACATCCTTCAGACAAATATAAATGCGCTCAACGTGTTGGGGAACGTTCGCGTATAGAATACCATTCAGAATTGTGGTTAGAATCACGAAATTTGTTTTTAACATCCCCACTCCCATCATTATCTTCACTTTTTACACTTGTAAATGTATTCAACAGTCTTATAACTTTTATTTTATCTTCGTAAAAATTCAAGTCTCTTCTTAGTTCATGAACTTTCTCCACAAATTTTCAAAGTATACGTGTGTATTCTTCAAAAGATATATGCATAATGACACATTTACAAACTTACTGGATATCTTTATCATAACCTCCAATTAAGGTATTAGACTAGCCTAGTCTAATAGCTTAAGTTCTTGTTTTATATACTTGGGTATCTCTTCTAATACTATATATATGTTATGTTGTATGTATTCATAGATGCAATATTCATGGTGTATTCCACATACATTATTGTAATGTTTTTTATTTTGGAATAAATTGAAATTGAAATTGAAATTCTCAGATCTTCGTTTTTCAATAACTAAATATCTCTACTCTGACGCCGGTTCACCTAATTGTATTTGTGTATTGTATGATGTATAAGTACAATTCTTTGAATAAAACTACCTATCTATATATCCATCTATCTATCAGTTTTTTGATGAAAATACCCTTGTGTCCCAACCTTATGTAACGACATCTAAATATAATGCTGGACACATTCTTTATTCATATCCTGTTCATAAAAACTCCTGGGGAAAAGTACTTTGAGCGGTTGTATTAACTTTTAATACAATTTACCAAATGGGCTGGAAAGTTTTGATAGAGCACTTATCAAACGAGTTAAAAAATATTTAATTGAGGTTGAACTCAGCGGGTGAATATATAAGTAATGTCAGTCAATGAATATATTAATTTTAATTGATTCTTATTCTTAATAGGTACTTGTATACATTTATAATTTCAACTTTGATTTTCGTGATAGATAACATAATTGACATTAAACACTGAGTCTAACATAATATTCATATCTATTTCAATGCAAAATTTGTATTTGTTTGATTTCCTTTTTCGGAATTTACATTTTCCAATGACACAGTAAGTCGCTATACAACGAACTCCTGAAGTATCCGAAGTTACGAGTATCAATTAATTTCTCAAATAAGTTGCAAAAATACGTTGAGTATTTGCTATAAACTTACCGCATGTCTCAACGCTTGCATTTGTATTTGACTCCATGTCAAATATGGATACGGAGCAAGATCCAGCGAGCGTAGGCAAAAGTCCAAGACGATTTTGATGAAGCCGAAGCCAAACTAGTTACCACCTGATCTGAGAAATCTTTTCATCTTCAATGGATATACAGAAGGAATATTACTATCTGACATTACCGATGTGGACATTTTGGAAATAGAAAGCTTTGCATCTTCCAACACATCATTCCGAAACAAGGCTGAGAGAAATATTTTTCAAAAATAATGAATTATTCAAGATGGTTGAACGGCATAGAAAAATGATTTCAAACATGGCAGAGTACTAAAACTATAGATACAACGAGAAACAACGACAACCCGAGGGCAGACAATTATGAGAGACCATGTACGAGCTGATTTCGAACATCTCGTCGATGAACTTCCTCTGGAAGTGACATCAGAGTTGCCTCCCTATTACAAAAAATTACTCAGAATTATGAACAGTATGACAAATCCAAACCTGGTCCTGACTTTCACGTTGACCACTCAAGAGTCGGATGATCACAGCATCTAATTTGACCGATGGAATTCAACGGTTTCTAGGGCAATTGGGTCGTTGATTAAAATAAAGTTCGGACGGAGAGAGGATAACAAGAAGATTTTAACAACGTGATAATTTCTTCGAAACTGTGCTGATAAACTTGTACCATCACATGAAAAGGGAAATTAAATTTCCATCACCTGCAGAACTATTAAGAAATCATAATTGTGTTGGCTGGTTGAGAACGAATGAATTAGTTCTGACCGGCTCATGAGATTCTTGCAAACTAGTAAGAGTATTGCTAAATCTACTCTTAATAAGACGATAGAGATACCAAATGTTGGAGATTGATGTTTATTCAAGTTTTCTGGCATGAATCTCTTCCGTGATGGTAGGTATTCTAAACTCGAAATGTGCAGATTACTTTGTTGGAAGAATTTTACCTTTTGGATATACGAAAGCGTCGGTTAAAGCCAAGAAAAGCACCACCAGCATTACTAAAAGAGACAATGAGTGTTCATGAGCATTCGTTTCGTCCTACATTTCTATATAAATGTACTATTGACAATCCCGAAGTTAACGGAAACGGCGAGCTACGTATCATTTCGATGATGTTAGTTATGATCGAAGGTATGATTGAGAAGGATATAAACTTCGATATGAGCGCCCCGAGAGTTACGAAAGTTTGTCATCCTTGAGACTGGCGGTTAGTTAATAGCAATTATATAACATATTTTTGCAACTTATTTGAGAAATTAATTAATACTCGTAACTTGGGTACTTCAGTAGTTGGTTGTATTGCGACTTACTGAGTCATTGGAAAATGTAAATTCCGAAAAAAGAAATGAAACAAATACAATTTATGTTTTGAAATAGATATAAATGTTATGTTAGACTCAGTGTTTAATGTCAATTAATAACCCATAATAGTTTAGGAGTTGGTCATATTGTGACTTCCTAAGTTCCCTTAGCAAATCATATCAAATCGTGGTCGCGATTTTAGAACCAAACTGGATCGAAACTATCGACTCCAAAACGCTATAACACGAACAGAGCCAGGCCGAGGCCCAGGCATAAGTTTCGCATTGCACTTGAGATTGCACTTATAGATCACCTTGCACACGATATCAATGTTGAAAATAGAGCAAGCGAGATTGGAAGCCTAGTCAACACATATTTTACTTCGATTTTAGTTCCAATAATAGAACATAACCTCAAAAACGGATTAAACGTGAGTCTTAGCATGGTAATTTATGCAAGAGTACCTATTGAATCTGAATATTACTATTGGTAATGAACATACCCTTTGGTTGCCTCGAGCTTCGCTTCGAGCATAGTTTATTGTCCTTTAAAAAAAACATGCTTTTTAGAGGGCAACGGCGTCTGGGGTCCGGCCAATTGCGCATATGCTGACTTTTTTGCGTTTTGCATTTCCTGTAATTTTCTGATAGATTTCCTTCGATTTCATGTGATTTTCTATGATTTCATGACGATTTTCTGTGATTTCCTTCGATTTCCTGTGATTTTCTGTGATTTCCCTTAAGATTTCCCCTGAAGTGCACACCAGATACTAATCATATTCTATTTCTTGTCATCTACAGCATTGTCTAAGTTCACACTGCTAAACCCTCTCACATTTACTTTCTTCCTAGATTTTTCTCATCATCTACTTTTTTGTATAACTTTGAACTGTTTTCTATTTTATTCTCTATTCTTCTCTACATTCTATTTCGAATCACATTTATTACAATTGATTGTATCAAAGACAAAGATCTCAGTCAAAATGTTTCACCATTTTCTGTTTTTTTAATCTGATTAGGTTCTCATTTGCCTCATAGACTTTAATTGGGTTTTTATTTTTATGATTTAGACATCTGAACGTTTCTCATACTTAATTTCAAATTGGTATTGTACATTATCATAATGATACAGAGAATCGTACCATGTTCATCAATCTAAGCCAATAATTCGTTTAGGTTTGAAAACAAACCATCCGGTGGTTTATCCTGACATCATGATAATGTGATCGAGCTATTTTCACCTATAATTGAAACCTCTGAAACGTGGGTCCATAATAACATTATACATAGATTAAAATTTTTCGTAGCAGCCTCACGTATCTTTTGCTGTAATAGCATTTCAATCAATTAGTTGTCTAATAAACGTTATACCGATTTCATTTGGAATTATATAAATATTTGCGGTATGTATCGACTTGTGTAACAGAAGGATCTTCCTGATGTTATTATATAACAAGAAACGGCGTACGCTCTAGCACTAGTTAAACATTATTAGACTATCTCGATCTAAATAGTAGCGAACTAGTTTCGAAATCATGCGTCATATTACGAACCCAGTTATAATTTCTCATAAATTGCATTCATATTATGCAACATAAGATTTGCAGAGTTAAGATTAAGAAATATGTTTGTTGAACTGCCTACTTATCTTTCGACTCTAGAACAACTTAAAAGAATACGTATTTTGTTTGATTATAACGGGGATCAGGTTATGACTTATTAATAATGAATCTTTAGTAGGCACAAATGTGCTTAACTACATAATAATAATAATAATTTATTGCCCTTATGACCAATGACACAACATGGTATAAGACGTAAGTCAGGAAATATACAGGTAAGCAAGTAGATAAATAAATACAGGAATACCTATTTTGGTCGGGCAGGTAAGAGAGAGAAGAAAGAAAGAAAAAATGATATATAAATTTACAAAGATAAAACATGATTAGGAAAAACATATAGTAACTGTTCGAAACGTAATAAATTATAATTACAACCCAGTTTCTACTATACATTTATTCATGAATATAAAATTAAAATTATTGTAGATGCCAAATTCAGAAACACTGTAAAATACATGCTCTTACAAAAAATTGTGACCTTCCTTTTTGAATTTTTTAAAATCATTATTATCTATGAGCGACTGCGGAAATTTGTTGACTTTCTTCATATAAAGACATCAGCATGTCTGATCGGCTTTTAGTAGGGTATGTATAATAGAAGAAAACTTTTTTTGTAGTATTCAGAGGGAGTTGATTCGCAGCAAACCATTCTCCGCAGGTTTTGAGATTATTCTGGTTACTGTTCACGAGCAAAGGTGTGCCAGATCCGGAGCTTAGTTTTGAATTATCATCCGCAAACATCGTCAAACTTTCTTGCTTTAGTACCAATGACAAATCGTTGACAAATAGCAATAAAAAAAGGGATCCAAGTACAGCCTTCGGGAATCACCATGGTTAGGAACTTAGCATAATTTTTTTCTTGTAAAGCAATTTTATTTGTAAATTATTCAATATTATAAACAACTCAATTAAGGCAGTGGAAAAAATTATTTCTTCCAATTAATAATAAAAAGCGATGCTAGTGAATAAATCCAAGCAGAAATAGCATTTCTCTTGAAACGGGAACAATGTGAGCTCGTGATTAACGGTAATAACTAAATCAGCGAATTTCGAATAACTCATTTCTGTGGGGATATTAACGTATTCCCTTCATTTTCAGCTAAGGTTTTATCCAATCAGGATTTATATAAACGGCAAATGGGAATGACTATATTTCCACCTACGGTTATCGGATTTTGGTCCACATTGCTTTAAGATTTTTGTCTAGCCGAAAAGTCGAAAGTTAATACGAAATTTCACTGTGGACCTCATCTATTTGTCAATGAGGCTTTTTCTACTGCTGCTAAAAACAAATAAATTTTAGAGCCCATATAGAAATGAAGGCTAGTAGGCAGAAATACTATTCATCATCAATATCACAATAAAAACTATATAATCTAGCACGATTGACATCCATTTGAAATCAATCTACTTCCATAGTTTCATCATATGGACTGGTCAGCGAGTGACAAAACTTTATCTGAAATCCGAATAATCGATCGAGTAAACTCAATCACTTAGCAGTTTACTCTGATGATAAATACTTGGTAGCTGAAAGGACCTCAATATTTCAACAGTATTTTTAGTGCACCATCATGAACATAAAATCCGGGCAACCTCTGGTGGAAACGAGTAGGCACGTCCACGGCCCGGTCCGGCCACGGTGTAGCGTGAACCATCCTTTGGGGAATAAAGATTCAACGGCATTTCGACGCCGGGCCACGACCCCTGGGTACGGACCCGGCTCGGTCTGGTATAATAGATTCATGTGAACGTTAACTACAGATCTTCAGCCGTGTTGCGCTCGTGACATGACACAGTGTAGCGTGAACCTTCTTTCAAGAGATTTTTTTTTACTACGGAACTGAAGCTTGCAATCAATTCCTAGAAAAAATATCCCCAATGACTCTTAATATGTCGTTCCTAGAGTTTATAGAATATTCATTTGAACGATATTGAATCGAAGTTTTCTATTTCAAATCGTACCAATGATCATATAATCATTCCGTTGTTACTCCCCTGGGTATAACCTCCAAGGATATTGAATTACAAAGAATATAGTGAGAAAAGGAGACTGATATAACAAATATGTGAGACGTATCTACACCTCTAAGAAAATAGGTTTGGTTACAAGACCGATGAGAAATGACACCTGTCTTGACATGCTGGGTTCCTTCAGAACGTTTTAGAAACCCTGTTTCCGGCCTTCATAGCCTAACATCACGAGTCTCCATTAGTTTTTATGGTATGCAACCGAATATACAAGTCATTGCATTTGATTTTAATACTATATTATATACATACAGTATGGTCCATAAGAATGGAAATATCACATTAACTCTTGTATTCATAACTCGATTTTGATGAACAAAGGCTCAATGAATAGAAATGAAAAACCATGTGTGCTGTAAAAATTGTTTTGTATGTCACCTGACCGAGGTCATTCATAGCGTATTTTCCATGTCAAAAATGATCAGGGTGGTTATTAGTGCGGCACGGAATTTGACAATCTTTAAATATTCATCGAAAAATACAAATTATTCACCATTTTTGAGAATATCTCTATGGATTTGGCGATTACTTGTTGCTACAAATAATTTTCATACAAAATTTCAGAGAAGTATATTTCATGCTTATAAAAAATAGTATAACGTATAACGAAACAATAGAAAAGACTAGATCCTGGAAGCTTTCACTAGGCCACCTCAGATTCATTCGTTTCAATTTTCCAATATATAATTGTGTTATATTATATGGGTATTAGTATAATACATAGTGTTTATAGTGCAACAATTTTTATCAAAGCAGAATCTTATGTCTATCATGGGGATATCGGAAATGGTAATAATGCAATTTTGTGCAAGGGGGAGACTAAACAACATAAGGGTCGGGTCATTCGTGAGGAAGCATAAAATTTCCAATATCATTTTTAATTTATAGTGATACCGTGAGAGATGGAACACAATGATAGTAACTTATTCGAAGCAACAGTTCATAAGGTTTATTGTTTCAATGTCAATTTCGATATCCGTCAGTCCGTTGTCAATGTTCCATTATAACAAACGTATAACAAACCGTACGGTGGAAATATACTGTCTCAAAATTGTATTATTTCAAATTCATTATGTTGTATCTAACGAGGTTCTACAAGATCACGTTTTATACAATATTTATATTTATTTATTTATGATGGTTGCAATGATGAAGAAATTTTCAGCACTTCTAGTCTATAATCTTAAAAAAAAATTGGTTTCACCCAAGCGTGAGTTCAGAATTGATATTTATATTGTAATGTTGAATTCTCACAATCCATTTTTTTTGTAGATCCGTATCACCAGGTTTCGAGGTCAATTATTACACATAAAGCATGGATTCAATATATAAAATTATTTATGATCATATGGCTTCATTTACAGATAATTAAAGTTTATTTGTAAAATTTTATTTTTGATTCATATAAAACAGTTGAAATTCAAGTAGCTTCATTAATTTCAACTGCTGAACATGTATTATATAAATCAAGAATGAAAATTTACATGTAGATTTTAATTATCTGGAAATGAAGTCATATGATTATAAATAATTTTATATATTGAGTCCATGCTTATATTTACCTGAGGATGAGGTGTAATAATTGACCCCGAAACTTGGTAGTACGGATCTACAAAAAGATTAATTGTGAGAATTAAACATTGCAATATTAATATTTATAATCTTAAAATTTAATGACGTTCAAGATAATGTGGGTTCGGTTAGAAGCGGAGTCTTATGGAGGCTGAATCTGTTATTGAGCAATTCAAATTTTATGTTTGAATCCACAATGTCATCGAAGGTTCCAACCCAAAATTATGTAGTTGTAATCCAGCGAGAAACCATTCAAAAAGTAGTCGAGGTTGCAAATATATCGTGGTAGTCCCAATGTGAGATTTTAGAGAAATTCAAACGATACGAGTATCATTCATCAATTTTATTATACAATAGTAGTTTTACGAGATCCTACAAGATTCAGAAGTTATACAATATTTTTATTTATTGATTTATGTCTCTTAGTTAGGCAGCTTAAGGATCTCAGGTCACTGTATATAATAAAAAACATCTATATGTATAACCATATATACATAAATATAAAAACAGACAGTGAATATAAAAGCTGTTAGTGAACACTGCCGACAAATGGCATGGTTATGGAGATCATATCTGAAAACTTAATATAACTCCAATTTCATTTTTATATAATATATTAATCTTGATTACTAATGGAATTAATAAATTGTTTCCAAATCTTACGATCATCATTTTGAATTTCAACTCTGAAATCACATATTGGGTCAACAACTACAGTAATATCTACGTCTAGCCGTTTTCGGAATATACAAACTTTTTAAAAAGGTCCTAGTGCATCTTCTTCTTTGAAAATGAATATTATTACGAAATCGTTTCCGAGCATTAAGAATGAAGAATATTGGTATTTCTTTCCGTTAATTTATTATTGCGAGGAAACAATTTAAAAAACCGAACATATATTTTGCGAAATGGAATGCCAATTTTTTTCTTTCACTAAATGGAAGAGAATTGAATACCGCATCGATCTTCATCACTGTTTCCTATACCTGTGATAGATAATAGCTTTCAAGTATAATGACTTTTTGTTGACATTGAGGGAAATTGATTCTATCTAGATTTGAATAACTTTGATTGTCCATCATCACTACATAGTATAAAACAAAGTCGCTTTCTCTGTCCCTATATCCCAATGTATGCTTAAATTTTTAAAACTACTGAACGGATTTTGATGCGGTTTCTTTTAGTAGATGGAGTGATTGAAGAGGGAGGTTTATATGTATAATAACATTCATTAAATAGTGGAGAAATACTGTTATTTTTGAGGTTTCTAATGTGATGTCGTAAATAATTACATTTTTTCCGCTCACATTGCAAACGCAGGCTAAACCCTACGAGATATATCAAAATAATGTACTAAGTATTGTACACATTGAAAAGGTCTACAGAAAACTCCGCGATGGTATATGTCTATCTCTTATGGTTATCCCACAATACCATTTTTTGTCATTTACTTTTTACTACAAATAATGGCTAATTTTCGAAGCGATTTTAACCAAGAGCATTAATCCTTATCCAATTAAATACCTTAAATACATTGTTGATTTAATATAGATCTATATGGCCCTTTACAGCATATGATTTAAATGAATATTTCCGAAGATATTACGGATTTAAAAATTGCGGGACGTAGCGTTTGCGGCGGTACCTATAAATAGCGCGTCGGAGGCCGCGGTTCTCCCTATAGCACTTTGAATTTATCAGCATTGCACCCGTGTGAAGCCGGGGCGGGTACGCTAGTATTTTATAACTTCTTGTTTAACTATATACAACAATAACCCAACAAGGAGAAGTTTTAAAATCAAGACATTTCTCATTTCCATGGTAAACTATGCGAGAACGAATTTCTCTCAATATCAACAAAAAGTCATTATAACTTGAAAGCTCTCAAACATAGGTACAGAGAAAGTTGATACAGATCGATGCGGAATTTGATTCTCCTTCATTCAGGAAAGAAAAAAATTGGCATTCCATTTGGGAAAATTAGTTACGAATACTTAAACTTCTCGAAACATTCCCCCAAATTTGAGGGATTTTCAAACGTTTTCCCCCAATAATAAATACACCGAAAGGAGAATATAACTAATGAGTTAAGCCAATAAGAAAATATCTATCCTATGTTACTTATTTCAATAATATGTAGGATGTAGAAGACCCTTACCATTTATAATTTTCATGATCCTGTTATTCTTTTAATTTGAGATTCATCAATATTCAATTAATCGAAGAACTTGAATAAGTACATATTTTCAAAATATAATAAATAATAACATTTCAATTGAATTTTATGAGAATTAATTGAATCAAATACGAATAATAACAAACTTTTGTTCAAAAATAAAAATTTAAGTGAAATAAAGAAGTAGGTAGGTATATTTTCCAAGCTAAATAAATCTTTATTTTTTTCTTAATATTAAAGAAAAATAGTCCCCAACAAAAATATTACAGAATGTATTATTCTTATGAAAAAAATATTGAAAAACATACTTTTGAAATAATATAAATTGTAATAAATTTAATCTATCAGTTATAATCAAAAAAGATGGTACTCGAAAACAGTTTCAAAATATTCGAATCAAGAGATTATTATTCATTCTCAAAGAGAAAAGTGTAAAATTGAAAATTTACAAAAAGTCTGAATATTTCGAAAACGACTAGACAGGTATATGACAGGGTTATGGATAGCACCTGGAAAAACGTCTAGGAATTCAAAATCGTATCAAAAAATATAGCTTTTCATTTAAAATAACGAAATTGATTTCCAGTTTCGCTATGACCGGGTGACATCAAATTAGTGGTTGAACACATAGTGTAGAGCTCATTTCATCCATCAATATAATAAATAAATTACCAGAAGTAGTTACGGCTTCAACAATCAATTATTCAACAAATCAATAAAATTATAGATCCCTAGTTTGGTACACCGACATTTCTAGCAAATCCAACTCTTCTACTATCAGCAATGAAAGAGGTAAGTTAATTGGATAATTTCGAAGGTGTAAGACAACGTGATCTACCGCGTAGTAAAGTTGATAGTACTCTAAAGGTGTTACCGGAGTCATCGGTCTCCGGAGGCGCGGTCCTTTCACTTGGCCGCGAATCATTTGCTAGGGCATGCTCCACATTTGACCGCGGTGTGCTACCTGCATGCAATTCAAGGCCACGTCGAAACACTTTCGATTTTTACACTGAATTATGTCATACGTACTTTTGGGTGTGTTGCTGGTACAACAAGCGTTCTACGTAGGTACGATTTAGTTATGCCTTGTAAGAATATAATTCGCAACGTCGAACAGAATTACATCCGATAATTATGAAACTCAATGAGCAGAACTAAACATTGAATTTGGTTTTCACAGAATAATTAATCACCCATCAATCATCATTCATACGAAATATCCTTACTCAGGAGTCGGTGTAATTTATCTAAAGCCGAAACAACTATTACATGACAATATTAATGTTCTATATCCAGTTTTAGTTTCTGAGGATAATTCAGACTCACACGTGTACAAAATTCGTAGGTAATATCTCGTGTGCATACGAGGACAAGGGGAAAAGTCCCTGAAAAGTGAAACAAGAAATTATTTATTTGGTCAAAACTTCTTCTAGTCCGATATACTTCGTCCAACTTTTTTCCAATTTTTCGATCAGTTCCAAATGATACGATTTCGGCAATCCTTCAAAACAGGCGTTTTTCCAGCGATGACCTCATCGTTGCAGCCAAATCTCTTTCCGCCGAGCCATTTCTTCTAGTTTGGAAATAGATAAGAATTGCAGGGGCCAAACCCGGAGATTATGGTGGATGAACCGAATCGTAGCGCAAGTCATTCAATTTTGCAATTACGACTGCGGACCTGTGCGTTGGTGCGTTGTCCTGGTGCGGGGTCTTTCGCTTTGATTCGGCGTCTAATCCAATAGCTCTGCACAATATACGTTAATGATCGTTTTGTCCTTTTCAAGGTAATCGATATGAACGATACCGTGTGCAACCTAAAAAACTGTCGCCATTACTTTGTTGGCCGAAGAACCCATTCAGGCCTTTTCCAGCTACGATTGGAAAGAACAGGACCACTGTTTCGGATGTTCTTTGATCTATGGTGTGCTGTGATGTATCCATGTTTCGACCACGGCTACGAAACTGCGGAAAAGGTACTTGTTATTGCGCTGGAACATTGCCAAACTCTCCTTTGATGGTGTCACACGGTCGCGCATGTTTCAACAGAGAGCAAATGCGACACACATCTGGCACATAGCTTTCTCATATTCAGAAATGTATACAAAATGTTCCGTACCGTTCGGTTGAGATACCCATAGCCTCAGCAATTTCGTGCACTTCAATTCTCCGATCGTTCAATATCATACTACCAGAACGTTCGGCTTCCTTTCTAGTCATACTCCCACAACGAAGATCAGTAAACCACTTGTGAATCGTTCCTATCAATAAGGGGTGCCATAATGTTCAGCAAGCGATGCTTTGGTTAGCGTAATTTTTGTCTCCACAAGAAATAACGTTTAATCAAGACGCGAAATTCACTTTTATTCATGCTTATAAAAATCTTCAAGGTTGTTTGCTTTGGATGGGTGTCATCGGAATGGCATATCAGTCTGAAAATTTGAACTTGTTCAAGCTAAAGATGGTACATCACAAACTTCACATGGGATTTTCGGTTGTGGCACCATCTGTTTTATTTTCCAGATAATATTCGCAGAAGCACCAAATTTATCCATCAATTGGTTCATGCACGAAGGATATTAGGAAGACTTTTGAACTTTGTTAACATTGTTTATATTTATACTCTCGTGCATTGCGGGTGGTCAGGTTTTCTGCGAAAAATGTTGGGATGATACAAAACAGTCTTGAAAACCGGGTGCCAAACGTTGCGCCAAAAGCTCCCCTATTAACGATGAATTCGCAAGATTTCATATTGGAGACAGTTCGAACATTTTCTAGAACTAAAAGGTATTTTGTAAATACAGATACCCCGATATCACAATTAGTTGGTTTTCTATGACGATATCTGATCTTCGAAAGCTACCCTGTATTTTTTCTGAATGTCTAAAAATTAATCATAAGTTCAATGAGCAGCTTCCGATTGGTTTAGGTATTTGTCTATTCGAAAAGTTGAGGGTGTATCCCTATTTATGTGGGGAATTAATCTAAACATCTGCGAGTTATATTGGAAGAAAATGAGCTTTCCAACAAACCTTGTTCCATCTATGATTTCGATGAAACAGGCCTCCAACTAAACAATCGACCTGGCCACGTCTAAGCCGAAAAATACACAAACGACGTTATTACGATTCCGTCAGGAGAGAGGGGTGAGACAATATCGTACATAGCTATTTTAATGCCGAAGATGTTCTCCTACTGTCCGTCTGTATATTTAAAGGCAAGAACTGAAAGACTGAGTGGACTGATTCAATTCCGCCTGGTTCAAATATTGTGATGTCGCAGAAATTAGCCTACCCAACTGAGACATTATTGTTTCCATTGGTTTACAAACCGCTCTCCTACGTATTACATGAAGACGAAGGGAAGATCTCATTGTTTCTATGCTGAACTCTTAGAAACATCTGAAGCAAATAATGTGCCTGCCTCCACATACGAATCACTATTTGCAACCCATCGATAGGGCTTTCAAGTCATTGAAAACGTTATCAAGATTGCAGAGAATGGATAGGGAACCACCATAGAAGATAATTAGGGTGACACCAATTCTGTGAACTCCTAACGTAAAGCTGAATGAAGTCGGCGACCGGTGGAAATGCAATGCTCTACTTCAGAGCCACTGAAATATTTCCTTAGAATCGTGATTGGATACCCGATCGTGCATATACAGCTTCTGATCAGATAATAAACACCCAAATTACCGAAGACCGGAGAACACACAAGAAATTGACACATGAACTCTCGAGCAAAGAATCTGAAGGAACACAAGAAATAAATTCCTAATCAATAAACCAAAGTGCAAATGCTTTAATGGATCTACCATCCTCTGGCCATACATGTACAGTACCTTGAGACACAACTCCAGTGGAAGGTATATCTGTTCCAGGTTTGACACCAGGAAAAATTTTAGACCAAATTAATCCCACACCCAAACTAGTCGTATCTGTTAAAAAACGAGCAAAGTCTGTCACAACTTATAAACTTCTCTCAAACACAATGCGATTGTGACTATTTTCAAGCTTTACTATTTCAATTTTATTCGTATTTCGTGACAGTCGCTCATTTCTTTTTGCATAGGCTAACTCATCCTACTGAATGGGGATAGATGGCTAAATACAACTTATGTTTATACGTATCAAAATTTGTCTTGTAAAAGTCTATCAACTTGATGAATCACATCTTGGTACGGTAGTTGATCAGTTACAAAAAAAAGAATTACATAAGCCTAGACCTCACCAAAAATTTACAGGTACCTATATACCTAACAATATGGTGACCATCTCAGTTCACTACAGTATAATCTCAGAACAGCCTTTTATCAGTTTGCTAACCATTTCATAAGAATTCAACATAATTATAATCTCAAAACAAATTTTAAAGTACCGATACCAAAGAATATATTTGAATAGTTTAAAACTTGTATAAATACATAAATCTTTCAAAAACATTGGAATAAACAATACTAACCGAAGAAATTGCTTTTTTTCTATACTTTGACTACACAAGCGGTGGAATGTTAGGAGAGGAGATAGGCGTTCTAATTATAAGCATAATGAAAGACCTCACTAGGCAAAGAGTTCCCCAACCCAACTTCGCCGTTCGATAGAAGAATGATGTCTGGTAGGAAGAAGCTCGGCAAGTCTCGAGCTACCTGTAATCTCTCGTGATGGAATAATACACGAGATTTGTGACGATCTCGGAGATATTTATAGAAAAGGGAAAGATCGCCAACTTTCCTACGCTCTTCATGAGAGCTTCAAATTATAACCAACCATTTGCTGCCATAATTTTATATATTACATTGTTAACAATATATAAATTACTTACTTACTAATTACTTACACAAGGAGTCCACAGTTCTCACTACTGAAATTTTTTACGGTGCTACAATTTCGCTAATAGATTTCATTAATCTTACATAAACCTCTAAATTCAAATTACTCATAACACATTAAGGCAGCCAAATCAGGTTTTGGGACAAGGATCGATTGCAACGCTTACAAATTTGGCTTAATACTGGTTGGAAGCAAGGCAAAAAAAAAATTACTGCCAGAAAATCGGAGGGTGGAACCTGGAAAATTTCTGATTTTGAATTGAAAATATATAATGTGTTGATGTCTTGAATAATACAAGGTTAATTAAAAAACGGTTTCACAAGGGTGGAGGAGAATTCAATTCCCTACAAAAATAATCTTGAAAATTTCACACCTGTCATTCTAAGCCAATCACACACTTTCATTTCGACAGTTACCAATGACAACCTTCAAATTTTTCAGAAATTTTTCTCCTCCTGCCAAGTTATGCGAACAAAATTAATGAGTGGAAATTTTTTCTTGACAGCTATCATATGATACGAAAAGGTAGCAGGGTGAAATTTTGGTATTTGATGTTTTTATTCATTTTATAATACTAAATAAATACAAATATTTATTCACCAAATATTTCTTTCATTAAGGCTAAATATTTTTGGAATTCTGATTGGAACTCTTCTCTTCGTAATGGAGAATAACAAGGATAATGGTTATCTTCCCTTTCCACTTCTATCAGATGTCTATGTTTAATATAATAGATGTAATATTTGGAAGCAATTTTGTTCTGCTGAATTCTGGTTTTTCTTAAAAAGGATGGGATATCTTCCTCCAAAATCTTCTGGATAGCTGAGAAAAAGTTTTCTTGATTGGGATTTAATTCAGTTTTTTCCATTAAACATTGCAAATACTTTAAATTTTTATGAGACATATTAATGTCCCCTATTTCAGAGCAAGATTTACAAACACCATAGGGCTTAAAATTAGTTTCTTGATTGTTCACTGCCATGATTTAATTATTGTGAACTAAAGAAGCACGTTTAAGAAATAGCTGTCGAAGTGACGTATAGCAGAGACGATTTTGACATCACAAGCCTAAGCCATCTTGACTGTGGTTATGTTGTATTACGAATCATTAAAAGACTGCCATAGACGCCGGATATCCTTATCGTTTTTTTACAAAAAAGTACTCTCCTTATATTTTAGTAGCATTAAGTTAGTTGTAGTCCAAAGATAAATGTTTGAGTTGAAAAATTGGATGCCTTCTATGTTACTAAATTAAGAGGAACATTTTTTTTTCACAAGTAATACTATCCAAAACTGGAATATTATAGTTTCATTCAAACCATCTATTGGCATCATTTTTCAAAACAAAAACTTTTTCCTCAGAGTTTAGTAATGTTAAATTAAATGTAACAAAAGGATAAATATTCTGTTCGGAAAACTGAATGCCCTCTATGTTACTAAAGTGAGAGGTACATTTGTTTTTTCAACTATTATTATCCCTACTTAGGTAAGCAGCTATCTAACGACTTTGTCCTGATTGAAACAAATAAACATTTAAAAATGAGAACATAAATAGTAGTTTACCTATTAAGGGCGGAAAAGGCACTTTACACATATATTAAGTACCACATTTTTTCTACGAGGGTACGGAGAATAAATTTAAAAAAAAACGTGTGGCACTCTTGGACTGCCGCGGTAAAGCTATTGCATATCATTTTTCATCAACTTATGCAATTATAATTATTTATTTATTTTTTATTTATGCAGTATTTTTTTTTCTTTGATATTAATTCAAGTTACACTTTTTGAGCGTGGTGACCGATAAGAAAACAATTTTTTTCCCTTTTATTGAATAAATGAGAAGTTAATATCGTTTAAAATATTTGTATTATCTTACAATACATGTAGGTTATTCAGGAATTTTTATCATTGAAACTATAGGTTTATGGTAATTGAAATAAGAAACATAAGTTTGAGACTTGATATCCTCTAAATATCTGGAAAATACCGCGTCAATGGTGGTCCCATATTTTGTTGGGGATTCTTGTGGATCACTATTCGTTTTCAAATTCAATTTTTCCGAAAGAAAAGTTGTCAACCGCTCTGATTTTTTATCAGCGAAGTTGATGTTGAAATCGCCAGCCAAGATAAGTGGAAATTTATTACCATTTGTACCAAGTATTTTCGACCCTTCTTCAGTGTACTCCAGTAAAGTGCGATGAATAAAATGCTCTACCTCGTCCAATTTTGGATTCAGATCAATAACATCGCTAACGTGTGCAATATTTATTTCAATATTCGGAGTCATAATATTAGTAACATTATTATTATTTTGGTAAATAGCTACCCCACCTTTTGGAACAGTATCTACAACCGTATATATACCTACATGTATACTTACGGTGCGCCCATGCGGTGAGTGTGGCATTATAAAGATATGATAGATACCTGTACACCTATATACTTTCTCACAAACAAAAGCTGCTTACGTATTCGTCCGATTTCGGAGCAGCTCGTCTCGATCCGTGCGAGCTTCGTACAGTCGTACCATATACATACACGTTAAGCGAACGCACGGCCGAGCTACATGGTAGGCGGAGTAGGGGCTGTTAAGTTATTTTTGTTACGGAATTTCTTAATTCGGTCGCCCCGCTCAATAGCTTAACAATTAATAAAAAAACATTTTTATTAAATTTTCTTACAATATTTCGAAAACGACTTATTGATCCCAATTATAACATATTTTCTTTATTTTAGTATTTAAATTATATGAAAAATAAATAACCTTAACCACAGTTAATAACATTTCACACGTTTGATATAACTAAATGGTGAGGAAGGTAATTTATGTGAAGTTAGCCACACTTTTCCAGCCACGGTTTCTGACGTGTAGACTGTTGACTACGGGATGGATATAAATTCAATACAACGATCCCAGCCACACTTTCTAAAATAATCCACAAGAATTAAGAGTGTGTTAGGAAGTTGCGATTAGGGTGCTTATGAAACAAGGAAAGAAATGATTTGAATGAGAGAAAAAAGAGAGAAAATTAATAAAATAATTCCTCGAATTACAAAAATAAAAATAGCGTTGTAAGGAGAAGATCAGAGAGCATATAAAGCTAAGGGAGAAAATCTTTGGACGCCCGTTAATAAGAGAAAAAAAATTAAAATAGTTTCTTGAACTCTAAAAATCCAAGAAAAAGTTGCGCTGCCAGGAAAATATAAGAGGCATTATAAAGAGGGCATCAGAGTGCATATTAAGCAGAGTGACAAAATCTTTGGACGACCGAAAATAAGAGAAAAAAAATTAAAATAGTTTCTTGAACTCTAAAAATCCAAGAAAAAGTTGCGCTGCCAGGAAAATAAAAAGAGCATTATAAAGAGGGCATCAGAGTGCATATTAAACAGAGTGACAAAATCTTCGGACGACCGAAAATAAGAGAAAAAAAAATTAAAATAGTTTCTTGAACTCTAAAAATCCAAGAAAAAGTTGCGCTGTCAGGGAAATAAAAGAGGCATTATAAAGAGGGCATCAGAGTGCATAACAAGCGGAGTGACAAAATTTTTGGACGACCGAAAATAAGAGAAAAAAAAATTAAAATATTTTCTTGAACTCTAAAAATCCAAGAAAAAGTTGCGCTGCCAGAAAAATAAAGAGAGCATTATAAAGAGGGCATGAGAGTGCATATTAAACAGAGTGACAAAATCTTTGGACGACCGAAAATAAGAGAAAAAAAAATTAAAATAGTTTCTTGAACTCTGAAAATCCAAGAAAAAGTTGCGCTGCCAGGAAAATAAAAGAGGCATTATAAAGAGGGCATCAGAGTGCATATTAAGCAGAGTGACAAAATCTTTGGACGAACGAAAATAAGAGAAAAAAAAATTAAAATAGTTTCTTGAACTCTAAAAATCCAAGAAAAAGTTGCGCTGCCAGGAAAATAAAAAAGGCATTATAAAGAGGTCATCAGAGTGCATATTGAGCAGAGTGACAAAATCTTTGAACGACCGAAAATAAGAGAAAAAAAAATTAAAATAGTTTCTTGAACTCTAAAAATCCAAGAAAAAGTTGCACTGCCAGGAAAATAAAAGAGGCATTATAAAGAGGGCATCAGAGTGCATATTAAGCAGAGTGACAAAATCTTTGGACGAACGAAAATAAGAGAAAAAAAATTAAAATAGTTTCTTGAACTCTAAAAATCCAAGAAAAAGTTGCGCTGCCAGGAAAATAAAAGAGGCATTATAAAGAGGGCATCAGAGTGCATATTAAGCAGAGTGACAAAATCTTTGGACGACCGAAAATAAGGGAAAAAAAAATTAAAATAGTTTCTTGAACTCTAAAAATCCAAGAAAAAGTTGCGCTGCCAGGAAAATGAAAGAGGCATTATAAAGAGGGCATCAGAGTGCATATCAGGCAGAGTGACAAAATCTTTGGACGACCAAAAATAAGAGAAAAAAAAATTAAAATAGTTTCTTGAACTCTAAAAATCCAAGAAAAAGTTGCGCTGCCAGGAAAATAAAAGAGGCATTATAAAGAGGGCATCAGAGTGCATATTAAGCAGAGTGATAAAATCTTTGGACGACCGAAAATAAGAGAAAAAAAAAATTAAAATAGTTTCTTGAACTCTAAAAATCCAAGGAAAAGTTGCGCTGCCAGGAAAATAAAAGGAGCATTATAAAGAGGGCATCAGAGTGCATATTAAGCAGAGTGACAAAATCTTTGGACGACCGAAAATAAGAGAAAAAAAAATTAAAATAGTTTCTTGAACTCTAAAAATCCAAGAAAAAGTTGCGCTGCCAGGAAAATAAAAGAGGCATTATAAAGAGGGCATCAGAGTGCATATTAAGCAGAGTGACAAAATCTTTGGACGACCGAAAATAAGAGAAAAAAAAATTAAAATAGTTTCTTGAACTCTAAAAATCCAAGAAAAAGTTGCGCTGCCAGGAAAATAAAAGAGGCATTATAAAGAGGGCATCAGAGTGCATATTGAGCAGAGTGACAAAATCTTTGGACGACCGAAAATGAGAGAAAAAAAAATTAAAATAGTTTCTTGAACTCTAAAAATCCAAGAAAAAGTTGCACTGCCAGGAAAATAAAAGAGGCATTATGAAGAGGGCATCAGAGTGCATATCAGGCAGAGTGACAAAATCTTTGGACGACCGAAAATAAGAGAAAAAAAAATTAAAATAGTTTCTTGAACTCTAAAAATCCAAGAAAAAGTTGCACTGCCAGGAAAATAAAAGAGGCATTATGAAGAGGGCATCAGAGTGCATATCAGGCAGAGTGACAAAATCTTTGGACGACCGAAAATAAGAGAAAAAAAAATTAAAATAGTTTCTTGAACTCTAAAAATCCAAGAAAAAGTTGCGCTGCCAGGAAAATAAAAGAGGCATTATAAAGAGGGCATCAGAGTGCATATTAAGCAGAGTGACAAAATCTTTGGACGACCGAAAATAAGAGAAAAAAAAATTAAAATAGTTTCTTGAACTCTAAAAATCCAAGAAAAAGTTGCGCTGCCAGGAAAATAAAAGAGGCATTATAAAGAGGGCATCAGAGTGCATATTAAGCAGAGTGACAAAATCTTTGGACGACCGGAAATAAGAGAAAAAAAATTAAAATAGTTTCTTGAACTCTAAAAATCCAAGAAAAAGTTGCGCTGCCAGGAAAATAAAAGAGGCATTATAAAGAGGGCATCAGAGTGCATATTAAACAGAGTGACAAAATCTTTGGACGACCGAAAATAAGAGAAAAAAAAATTAAAATAGTTTCTTGAACTCTGAAACTCGAAGAAAAAGTTGCGCTGCCAGGAAAATAAAAGAGGCATTATAAAGTAGGCATCAGAGTGCATATTAAACAGAGTGACAAAATCTTTGGACGACCGAAAATAAGAGAAAAAAAAATTAAAATAGTTTCTTGAACTCTGAAACTCGAAGAAAAAGTTGCGCTGCCAGGAAAATAAAAGAGGCATTATGAAGAGGGCATCAGAGTGCATATTAAGCAGAGTGACAAAATCTTTGGACGACCGAAAATAAGAGAAAAAAAAATTAAAATAGTTTCTTGAACTCTAAAAATCCAAGAAAAAGTTGCGCTGCCAGGAAAATAAAAGAGGCATTATAAAGAGGGCATCAGAGTGCATATTAAGCAGAGTGACAAAATCTTTGGACGACCGAAAATAAGAGAGAAAAAAATTAAAATAGTTTCTTGAACTCTAAAAATCCAAGAAAAAGTTGCGCTGCCAGGAAAATAAAAGAGGCATTATAAAGAGGGCATCAGAGTGCATATTAAACAGAGTGACAAAATCTTTGGACGACCGAAAATAAGAGAAAAAAAAATTAAAATAGTTTCTTGAACTCTGAAACTCGAAGAAAAAGTTGCGCTGCCAGGAAAATAAAAGAGGCATTATGAAGAGGGCATCAGAGTGCATATTAAGCAGAGTGACAAAATCTTTGGACGACCGAAAATAAGAGAAAAAAAAATTAAAATAGTTTCTTGAACTCTAAAAATCCAAGAAAAAGTTGCGCTGCCAGGAAAATAAAAGAGGCATTATAAAGAGGGCATCAGAGTGCATATTGAGCAGAGTGACAAAATCTTTGGACGACCGAAAATAAGAGAAAAAAAAATTAAAATAGTTTCTTGAACTCTAAAAATCCAAGAAAAAGTTGCACTGCCAGTTAAATAAAAGAGGCATTATAAAGAGGGCATCAGAGTGCATATTAAGCAGGGTGACAAAATCTTTGGACGACCGAAATTAAGAGAAAAAAAAATTAAAATAGTTCCTTGAACTCTGAAAATCCAAGAAAAAGTTGCGCTGCCAGGAAAATAAAAGAGGCATTATAAAGAGGGCATCAGAGTGCATATTAAGCAGAGTGACAAAATCTTTGGACGACCGAAAATAAGAGAAAAAAAAATTAAAATAGTTTCTTGAACTCTAAAAATCCAAGAAAAAGTTGCGCTGCCAGGAACATAAAAGAGGCATTATAAAGAGGGCATCAGAGTGCATATTAGGCAGAGTGACAAAATCTTTGGACATTCGAAAATAAGAGAAAAAAAAATTAAAATAGTTTCTTGAACTCTAAAAATCCAAGAAAAAGTTGCGCTGCCAGGAAAATAAAAGAGGCATTATAAAGAGGGCATCAGAGTACATATTAAACAGAGTGACAAAATCTTTGGACGACCGAAAATAAGAGAAAAAAAAATTAAAATATTTTCTTGAACTCTGAAAATCCAAGAAAAAGTTGCGCTGCCAGGAATAAAAAGAGGCATTATAAAGAGGGCATCAGAAAGCATATTGAGCAGAGTGACAAAATCTTTGGACGACCGAAAATAAGAGAAAAAAAAATTAAAATAGTTTCTTGAACTCTAAAAATCCAAGAAAAAGTTGCGCTGCCAGGAAAATAAAAGAGGCATTATAAAGAGGGCATCAGAGTGCATATTGAGCAGAGTGACAAAATCTTTGGACGACCGAAAATGGGAGAAAAAAAATTAAAATAGTTTCTTGAACTCTAAAAATCCAAGAAAAAGTTGCACTGCCAGGAAAATAAAAGAGGCATTATAAATAGGGCATCAGAGTGCATATTAAGCAGAGTGACAAAATCTTTGGACGACCGAAAATAAGAGAAAAAAAAATTAAAATAATTTCTTGAACTCTGAAAATCCAAGAAAAAGTTGCGCTGCCAGGAAAATGAAAGAGGCATTATAAAGAGGGCATCAGAGTGCATAATAAGCAGAGTGACAAAATCTTTGGACGACCGAAAATAAGAGAAAAAAAAATTAAAATAGTTTCTTGAACTCTAAAAATCCAAGAAAAAGTTGCGCTGCCAGGAAAATAAAAGAGGCATTATAAAGAGGGCATCAGAGTGCATATTAAACAGAGTGACAAAATCTTTGGACGACCGAAAATAAGAGAAAAAAAAATTAAAATAGTTTGTGTGACAATAAGCATAGATTTCGATGAGAGAAACATTGTTCAAGAAACTATTTTAATTTTTTTTTCTCTTATTTTCGGTCGTCCAAAGATTTTGTCACTCTGCCTGATATGCACTCTGATGCCCTCTTTATAATGCCTCTTTTATTTTCCTGGCAGCGCCACTTTTTCTTGGATTTTTAGAGTTCAAGAAACTATTTTAATTTTTTTTTCCCTTATTTTCGGTCGTCCAAAGATTTTATCACTCTGCTTAATATGCACTCTGTGCCCTCTTTATAATGCCTCTTTTATTTTCCTGGCAGCGCAACTTTTTCTTGGATTTTTAGAGTTCAAGAAACTATTTTAATTTTTTTTTCTTTTATTTCCGGTCGTAAAAAGATTTTGTCACTCTGCCTAATATGCACTCTGATGCCCTCTTTATAATGCCTCTTTTATTTTCCTGGCAGCGCAACTTTTTCTTGGATTTTTAGAGTTCAAGAAACTATTTTAATTTTTTTTTTCCCTTATTTTCGGTCGTCCAAAGATTTTATCACTCTGCTTAATATGCACTCTGATGCCCTCTTTATAATGTTTCTTTTATTTTCCTGGCAGCGCAACTTTTTCTTGGATTTTTAGAGTTCAAGAAACTATTTTAATTTTTTTTTCTCTTATTTTCGGTCGTAAAAAGATTTTGTCACTCTGCCTAATATGCACTCTGATGCCCTCTTTATAATGCCTCTTTTATTTTCCTGGCAGCGCAACTTTTTCTTGGATTTTTAGAGTTCAAGAAACTATTTTAATTTTTTTTTCTCTTATTTTCGGCCGTCCAAAGATTTTGTCACTCTGTTTAATATGCACTCTGATGCCCTCTTTATAATGCCTCTTTTATTTTCCTGGCAGCGCAACTTTTTCTTGGATTTTTAGAGTTCAAGAAACTATTTTAATTTTTTTTTCTCTTATTTTCGGTCGTATAAAGATTTTGTCACTCTGCTTAATATGCACTCTAATGCCCTCTTTATGATGCCTCTTTTATTTTCCTGGCAGCGCAACTTTTTCTTGGATTTTTAGAGTTCAAGAAACTATTTTAATTTTTTTGTCTCTTATTTTTGGTAGTCCAAAGATTTTGTCACTCTGCTTAATATGCACTCTGATGCCCTCTTTATAATGCCTCTTTTATTTTCCTGGCAGCGCAACTTTTTCTTGGATTTTTAGAGTTCAAGAAACTATTTTAATTTTTTTTTCTCTTATTTTCGGTCGTCCAAAGATTTTGTCACTCTGCTCAATATGCACTCTGATGCCCTCTTCATAATGCCTCTTTTATTTTCCTGGCAGCGCAACTTTTTCTTGGATTTTTAGAGTTCAAGGAACTATTTTAATTTTTTTTTCTCTTACTTTCGGTCGTCCAAAGATTTTGTCACTCTGCTTAATATGCACTCTGATGCCCTCTTTATAATGCCTCTTTTATTTTCCTGGCAGCGCAACTTTTTCTTGGATTTTCAGAGTTCAAGAAACTATTTTAATTTTTTTTTCTCTTATTTTCGGTCGTCCAAAGATTTTGTCACTCTGTTTAATATGCACTCTGATGCCCTCTTTATAATGCTCTCTTTATTTTTCTGGCAGCGCAACTTTTTCTTGGATTTTTAGAGTTCAAGAAAATATTTTAATTTTTTTTTCTCTTATTTTCGGTCGTCCAAAAATTTTGTCACTCTGCTTGATATGCACTCTGATGCCCTCTTTATAATGCCTCTCTTATTTCCCTGGCAGCGCAACTTTTTCTTGGATTTTTAGAGTTCAAGAAACTATTTTAATTTTTTTTTCTCTTATTTTCGGTCGTCCGAAGATTTTGTCACTCTGTTTAATATGCACTCTGATGCCCCCTTTATAATGCTCTCTTTATTTTCCTGGCAGCGCAACTTTTTCTTGGATTTTTAGAGTTCAAGAAACTATTTTAATTTTTTTTTCTCTCATTTTCGGTCGTCCAAAGAGTTTGTCACTCTGCTTAATATGCACTCTGATGCCTTCTTTATAATGCCTCTTTTATTTTCCTGGCAGCGCAACTTTTTCTTGGATTTTTAGAGTTCAAGAAATTATTTCAATTTTTTTTCTCTTATTAACGGGCGTCCAAAGATTTTCTCCCTTAGCTTTATATGCTCTCTGATCTTCTCCTTACAACGCTATTTTTATTTTTGTAATTCGAGGAATTATTTTATTAATTTTCTCTCTTTTTGCTCTCATTCAAATCATTTTTTTCCTTGTTTCATAAGCACCCTAATCGCAACTTCCTAACACACTCTTAATTCTTGTGGATTATTTTAGAAAGTGTGGCTGGGATCGTTGTATTGAATTTATATCCATCCCGTAGTCAACAGTCTACACGTCAGAAACCGTGGCTGGAAAAGTGTGGCTAACTTCACATAAATAGGAAGGTAGAGGATATAGGTAATCTTTAGTTAGGTATCTACTATCTACCTAGATTTTAAAAATTGTTTCATCTGGCATAACTAGCCTAAACTAGACTATACTATGCTTTTCCTTCATTTTAGTAAATGAAATGTAGTAAAAATAAATAAAAAGGATAATTTTCACTCATATTTTTTGCATTTCGTTTTACTAAACGGTGAGGAAACTTTTTTTTGAAAGTTTAAGTATTCCCATAATTATGGATAAGAAAAGTGCTTGAAGAATGACAACTTTTGATTAATTGATTAGTTTTATTCATAAATGGAATTAACAAAATATAAATATTGGATGAACATACGTTTAATGATTCATTATAACTGTCTATAATCTATAGCTACCTACCTATTCAACGAGGCACTATTATATTACCTACTAAAACTTCAAAAAAGCATTACCTGATAAATAATCTATCCTACTTGATTACAACAATAGATTTCCAATATTTTAGCTAATAATTATTTGTAACATTAAAAACACAATTGTTATAAACAATACTCGCTTGGCTGTTAGAGTCGTTGTTGTTTGAAATTTGTTTGTGGAGTTCTGGTTCCAGTCCAATGAAGCAAGCCAATGCCGCACTCTGGTTACCGTTTTCCACTGACTTATTTTCGCCCCTCATGGCGTTAATAATATCGTGGTGATGTTCTTTATCCATCTGCAGGTAAGGTTTAATGGATTGGCTGTTACTGTGTCCCGTCATTATAATTAGTTGTTGCTCGCTAACTCTCTTTTTGGCAAGATTGGATACAGCTGTAGCCCTTGCGGAATGGTTCTTGATCTTCACTTTCTTGGTGTCAATGCCTACTTTGAAGGCTGCTTCCTTAAACCAGGTTTCCAACAGGGCAGTTTTTGAACCAGCTAGATGAATTCCATTTAGGGTTTGGTGTTAGGAACAATCTATCAATCGTAATTGAATTACCCCGTTTCTCCATTAATTTACGAAACAGTCTAACCGGACATACTTCAGGATTTTTTCTATTTTCAATTAGCCACTTATTATCCGAGAGTTTTCTTGCTCCACCTTGTGTGGTCTTCGTGAACATGAAGGCCTGTGAAGTTGTTTTTGTTGTTAACTCTTTCGCAAAATATTCGACTTCCGCAGCAGCTCCCTCTCCACCCCTCCAAGCCAATCCGTATGAAGCGATGTAAAATAATTTTTTTTGTGAGCCATTCGGTGTATCTTCGTCCCATATCTTGATAATTTGTTCATAATCTTGGTTTGTTAACGCTGCTGCACTTCTCTTTCTTTTTTCTGGATCACTTCGCAGCTGCCTTCTTTTCGCATCGCGAGCTGCTCAAGCACCTCTGAATTGCACGTCTTTGAATGGTACAAATTTAATCTGATAATTTTCAAAAAAAAAATCTCGAAGCTGCTTTGCGGTGGAGTTCCACACAACGTGAAACAAAACAAAAAAATAATTTTCAGAAATTTTGCATATTTTTTTTAAATCAAAGAATCTGAAAATACTTAACCTACCTCAACAACAGATTCTTCATAATTTTCTGAATTTTTCTTTTTCATGTTGGAAGCATACTCTTCTAAGATTGATTCCAAAGTCGTTATAGATGAGGCTGGATCTTCAATATTGTAATATCTTTCATTGTAAAAATCCAGAAACTCCCTCCATACGCTCAATTTTGACCTCTTTGTATTTTGAGGAGTTAAATTTGCCACTTCTATCTTCATGTTTTCAGAATTTTCACTTCCAAAACGAGCCATATTTTTGATTAAAAAGAAAAACACTTCAAATTCATAAAATTATGTCACGTTCAACAAAAACATGCGTCACCGTATAAACGTCAAAATTTAAGAACCTGCCAACTTCATTGTTGCAAAAGTAATTTTCTTACCGAATCCCCCGCGTCTTTGAATTAATATCCGGAAATTTTTCCTCAGTCACGCATTTTTCTAGAAAATGCGTTCCTTCGGAAAAATTTCCGGAAATAATTCAAGCACTAGGGAGATTATATGTGAAAATCCCCTCCCGAATTTCGCAGGTTTTGTCAGAAAAGTTATTGAAAGCTGTAATTCAGGTGCCGAGGCGGAGTCGAACATTAGATTTGTCATAACTTCGCCAAAAACGGTCAGAGAGGGCGGAGTAGAAATGCGTTTTATTCCCAAAGACTTCGACCTTGACACGCTTACATCACATTTGGGTATCTGAGTACCTGACATTTTTTATTCCTCACTTCACATTACCCATCTGCGCTGCTCACGGAGGATCCGAAAATCATGCATATTTTAGTTAATATGGGATACGTACAATAAAGCAGGAACATTTACTTCGGGTTATAGGAGCTGTATTGGATGTTGTGGTTCCTGAAATTATTAGTGCTTAATTCTATTAATTTAACGTATAGAGATTATTTGAGAGGTTAAATATGGATATAACTCATGTCCGAGTAACAATATAAGTATATTAACTGAAACAGAGTGAATTTAGAAATACTTTTGAATAACAGCTCAGACGTATTATTCATCAGAATATTTCATGTTTGAAGTTAAAAAGCTGGTTGAATTTGGTTCATTAGTATGCGGTAGTACTCTATATGAAATAAAAACTGCTGTCTATCATTGTCTCATTCCAAAATAGTTCTGAAAAAGTCGTATTAATCATAATAATATCAGTCCTCCAGGGGTGTTCAAAGATAAAAAAGTGTAGAATCTGGTGCATGATCTTCAAGAAAACGCAAGTATATTAGCTGTGGCCCAACAAATTCGTTTTCAGTGAATTAAAATTTGTACTAAATTGGGATTGCGTACAAATCATGGGAATTTTCCTATTTCGGGGCGAATATATGATAGTATATTATTCATTCAATATATATTAATATGGATGATATATAATTTTCTTGAATTATTCCGAGAGAATAATATATAGAAATGAATGGCGGTCGAATAAGAAGGCAATTAGTTGTAATTTCAAATACAACAGCTTGGAGAATGTGTTTGTTTTCACGATGTCTCAGGAGGAAGCAATTTTTTTTAGTTGCAATACAGATATATTTCACCAGGATAGGTATTTTGTCATTCCTGCAGGGCTGAAAACATTAATTTCAGTGAGCAGAGAAAGGCGGTTCAAGTTGACCAGAAATCTTAATGAACGGACAGACGTCAATGTACATAAAAAATGTCGGCAGATGTACTCAAAAATTCAAGTATTTAAATATTATTCAACCAGAGAATTCAAACAAGTGACCTTTACCTTTCATAGTCACGATCTGGTTATGATAAATTAAGATTAGATAAGCTAAAAGAATTTGGCAATGAAATTATAGATCCCAATTAAATGCCATGGAATTTATTAGCTTATCAACAAATTTTTTGAATACTCGTAAGACTGATGAATTATCTTTTGAAAATATCAATCTTAGTTTTGGATACACTCCTAGATGAAACTGGTACTCGTATCTATATTAGTATGCATATTTATTTTGAACACTACAATGATCAATTCGACTAATTCTGATGAGGTTGAAACTGTATCAATTTTTTTTCACATCAGGTGGCGGGAATATAAATTATTATGAGACAGATGGGCCACGATCTGGCAATCAAATTTCACAGGATACCTGTCTGCTATCCCAACCTTCCAAAATACATGCAAATCCATGTCTACTTAGGATCAATCGCTTACTTGAATACTAGGTTTATAGTTAATACTACTGAAGATATGAATGGTGAACTATTATTTAATATCGAATAATTATTATGGCCATTAATATACTTAACATCAACATAGTTAGATGAGTCTAATTCTTTCAAAACTCCATCGGATCATTCTATCTGAGTGTGATCACATATTTTGCCCCACTATAAGAAGTAGGTATAAAGTGTAAGGGAAAAACTGTAATCGACCTCAAAAAATATTTTTTCATTATTTCATTTTTGAATCGATCTAGGCTATTTTTGACATATCTGTTGTGTGATGTGGTGTGGTGTGGTATGGTGTGTATGTGTGTGTGCGTGTGTGCTTGTTATTATTATTATTATTATTATTATTATTATTATTATTATTTATTAAACCAATAAGTTTTCAAAATACATGTCATTATGTTAGCTTGCTCGTATATTGTATATGTACAGAAAACTAGTATTAATTTCTAAGACTATCATTATATACTTAAGTCAATAAATAAATAAATAAATAATTCATGTAACAACCAAATTGTTTTTATTAAACGTCAAAAGACTAGCTTAGATAATTTTCGAGTTGTCCTGGAAATATGACTTTGCCATCTTCTATTGAACAGAGAACATTTTTCACGCACCATAACAGTCTTAGATTTTTCAAGGTTCCCGATGCCGAGATAGAATGAGAACTCAGTTAACAATCTAGATTTCAACGCTTCTAGATATGTACTCAAGTAGTTGATCTCTTTTATTTCCCCTTTCAAGTATCTCGTCGCTGTTCTATAGTTTATAGCCTTTGCCAGATTAATGATATAGTTTGCTGAATTAGTTTTCATATCAGCTGATAATGTTATCCCTAGAACTTTGATTCTATCTGTAGTCCAAGTAAAACCTACTGGTCTGTCAAGGCGTGGAGCCCAGCTTCCTTTGAAGAAGCCGACAGATTTTTCCATATTTAGCTCAGATCCGGACTCCCTGCCATATTGTTCGTATATATATCGGAACACTTTAAAATCACTCTCTTCACATATCAAAATCGATACGTCATCTGCATACGCTGCTGTAGTGAGTTTTCCTAATTGTTGTGGGAGTGGAAGGTCTTTCAATTTTTCTTCACATAAACTAAGGAAAGCTTCTATTGAAAGTGAGAACAATGGACCTGATAATGGGCTGCCTTGTCTTATGCCCCTTGAAAATTCAATGGTGTTAGTGAGTAGTGGACCTATTCGTATGTAGCTTTCTGCGTTCTTATAAAGGATCTTGATGAAACTAATAAAAGAATCGCCGCATCCCATTATCTCTAAAATGTAAAAGAGGTATTTATGTTGGATTTTGTCGAAGGCTGCTTTTTGGTCTAAGCTTAGAATAGCTGAGGGTGAGTTTTCTTTGTTAGCTTTGTATATGATATCTCTATGTGCTTGTGTGCGCGTGTGTGCGTGTACGTGTGTGTGCACGTGTTTGTGCGTGTGCGTGTGTTCGTGTGTGTGTGTGCGCGGTGCGTGTGTTCGCTTTATTATTATTATTACTATCATTATTTATTAAATCAATAAATTTTCATATTTATCTTTTGAGTGACTATTTTACATAAGGTTGGTAGTTTAAAATATTTACAATTTAATCAAATCATTCTGATAGAATTAAGCAATAAAATTGCGTGTGTGCGTGTGTGTGCGCGCGCCAATTTTTGATGGTTCATGTGACAGCAAGTGTCAGTGTAAAACATAGAGTAAAACATCTTGTAGGTACACCATTTTGATAAAATTCCGATGTAACATAGAGTTTAATATTAGGTCTTTCACTAGCGGTTTCTAAATCATTTCTAATATATCATCTGTTCTCACAATCATTCACATTTGACCCGCAGGAGTGTCCGAAAGTGGAGGAAGATCGCTATCATTTGATCACAGTTCATTTCATTCTCTGCTTGTTGTATTGCTATGGGGAAATCGGGAAATTCCATTAATCGACCCATAAATAGAAATAATCTGAAATCACTAAAAATTTTACAGATTCTCTCTCCGCGATTTCAACAGATCCAAATGTTTTCTTTGTTGTTGTTCAAAAGTCCAAGATTGTTTTCCGGTTAATTCAGTAGTTTACAGAATATGAAAAATACAAAAAAAAACTGTTGGATCTTGAATATTGATATTACAAGTGACAATGTTAATGTTGATATGATATAAAGTGATACATGACAATCATTGACGTAGTTAACAAAAAGTTTTAGTAGCAAAAATACCAATATAATGGTTACCTGAAAATTAATCGGATAACTTCTTTATCACAATTGTCATTATCATTTCCTCATTGAATCTTTTAGAATCATTCTATCTTTCTAGATCATCACTCAATCAATTATTTATTAGAGTGGCGATTTCTGACACTAGAAATAACAAAAATTTTGAATTTTGCGAGATTAATGTTGCCATTTCATTAAGAATTTCTGAGTTTGAGGATCATGAAATGCAAGAGCTCTTCCCGGTCTTTGGTATGGAAGCCTGAACGAATTATCTACAACATAATGATGTTAGCTACAGAATTTTTGATTCTATCGAATGAATAAGTCAAACTTCAATTACTTGTAAGTTACCAACATTACTTAATAATTTCATTCTTCATTCTTCTTAAGGTCTCTTGAATTGAAAAATGGAAGTTTTTGTATGAATTATCATCATGGGTTATAACATTGAATTGACAAACAAAATGTTGCTCTCAAATTGTTACTTAAGCGGTTGAAGTCATCTTTAGCAGGAATTCTTCAATTACCAGTTCTTGTATCGCCATCGCAGTCGATTGTGAGGTCTGAGCCGCAGGAAAGACGATTTAAGACTTTCGGGAGAATTTGGTAATTTTTTATTGTATATCTATTTTGATTGTTGTAGTTGTCTTAAAATTGTAAACATAAGCTCTTCGAACTTGAGAGTTAGCTACGAATTCAGAATGTATATTGTAATGGCTTACATGTTCCAATAATATTCCGAAGATTTTTCGACTACTTCTGAAAATGCTATTCTTAGAACACATCTCCTAGCAATACTCCTCCACTGTGTCAGTGACTGCAGTCATTCGTCTCATAGATCGAAAACATGTCACATTAAGTGTATCTGCAAATGTTTCTACCATAAGGCACGCAGTAGAATAGATACAGATAAGGTTGACAAAATAGTATGGTTTAAACAATAGAGAGCTCCACATCGCTCGAATCAGAGTTTCCAAGTTCCTCCAGTAGATGGATTGAATAAAATACATAATGTATTGCTATGTCTTATACTTATACCTACTGTAAAGTTTTATTTCAAAATTATTCACACTATAATATAAGCTTGTCTTACTACAGAGCACAGAAATAAATTGTTAGAGTTTAGTTCAATGCCACAAAGTGAAAATCTGGAAGCCAAGAATTTTCAAGATTAGATGTCAGCGAAAGTCTACTATTCTAGTGATAATTTATCCTTTGTTAATTTTTTTTGTTTTTGTTTCTATAACTATTATTTAAAAAATTTCAGCTCCAAGTTTTGAGTCTCCTTAAGCAACAGACTGTCCCATTTCCCAAATTTTTCTGCAATGCTGGTTGGTACTAGAAAAATTTTCCAAAAAATCTTGAGCGCTGAAACTGATCTGTAATGTAATCGAACCATCAGATGGGACCAATGAAGGTAAACTGAAAATTACCAGAAGATATATTTAAATAAACACAGCCGTATTCAACAGAAAACTGGTTGATCAAAATTGAAATGTCGGATATTAAAACTGACAAACCCATATGCAAGCTCATAAAAAGTGTTTTCTATTTTGTTCCTCCTCTGACGATAAAACTAGAAAATAAAATAGGCAATCGAAAATATTGGTCTTCCGAAAATTATTTGAGAACCAAAAATGATATTGGAATTACCTTTTTGTTACGAAACTTTTTCTACAGCTAACCAAAACTATTTCCCCATGATGAATATTTATGTCTTGGATAGATACAATGTGTCCTTCAAAAGCGATACAATGAGGGAGAGATAATTCATTATTATGAATCATTCTAGACACGAGAATATATTTTCCAAGTGTTCGTGTTCGTGTTCAATTTCATGATCTTATTGATTATAAGATACTCAGTTCATCTGAGTATGATTTTTTTGAGAGAATCAGCTCCTTCCATCGGTTTTCTAGTATATTTTTGCCGGGGTTATTTGAAGAGTTAACTCTTGAATAATGATAATAATAATAATAATAATAACAATAAATCTTTATTCATGAGACCAAGAGCATTATGGTATAGACTGCGTCAGGACAGATGAGTACAAAATTAAGATAATGCTACGTATATATTTAAATAGTATTTTCGAAGGAAGTGCTGCAAAAGATGAGTTATAGCTGAGTATTAAAATATTCTCATTTGGAGTAACAACATTCCTCCATAAGATATGATTTTAATGTATTTTCAAGACTCCTTTATTCGAGATTCCTCAATTTTTGCGGAACATGGTTATAAATTCTGATCGATTCGTTTTTCGTGGTTCTATAGATCTGAGTTAGTGCAGTTTGGTCTTGTAAGAGAATGTGTTTATGAAGAGTTTCATAATTGTGCAACAAACTATGTTCCTGAAATAACTCTTCGTAATGTTTCTTAACGGAGGAGGCACATTCTAGGATATACATTGAAGAGATCGCTAGTATTCTATGTCTTATAAAATATGGTCTATATGACTCTCGATATTTTAGTTTCAAGATATTTCTTATACATCTTTTTTGCAGTACTTTGGTTCTATAAATGTCTGTTGAGTCACCTCTAAAATCATAGCATATTTGATTGCAGAATTTACGTATGAATTATATGTTATCAGAGCAACCTCATTATTTACAGTATGTTCCATTCAAATAAGATTGAAAATTCCATGATCACACAACGGCGGGGTCAAGAATCTAAGCAGTCAACCACCGAAACAAAGGCAGTAACAATGTAGAGAACTATCTTCATACATTAAATACCGATGGAGAAACTTGAGGATTCAGTTTTAGTTCAAGCCTCAATCCATCATTGACGATGCAACCTAAATAGTTGGCCAAACATCGGGATCAAGTGGTGCTACTGTGACGCGAAATTCATCTGGAAGCCAAGAAATTTCAAGATTAGATGTCAGCAGAAGTTCACCACTCGAGATAATGATGTATCGTTAGTTTGCTCGTATATTTTTGTAGCCCACCGACATGGGTTATTTGAAGAGTTAACTCTTAAGTAAGATTTAGCTCCTTACTGAGTAACTTGTTTTATTTAAAAATTTTGGAATGATTTTTGCCCATTACCTTTAAACTGTTTGATATTTCCCTATCATACTCAGCAGAAAGTTTAGACGCTGTAGAACATAATAAATATGTTGAAAAATAGTTTTTGGCGATTACCAGTGGCGAATGCTATTTTTCCGTTCCTAAATTCCACGCCAATGCCCGGATTATCATTTTAGTATAATTTATCAATTCTTTGGTACTTTCTGTGTAATTTACCTGATCTACTTAGCGATGTGCTCATTATTTCTCAATATATTTGAAGTTAAACATAACGCTACACAATAATTTTCATTTGTTCGTCATATTATTATTATTCATGCCGATGTCTTTTATCACGTGATTGCATTTATTGCGTGAATTACGCTAATTTGAAAACTTTTGAATAAACCAACTATAACTCAGTAAGGAGCTATAACTTGTTTAAGGATTATGGATTGAATCCTCATTTTTTTAACCCAGGATTCTCCAGTTAACGTATGTATAATTATTAATGAATCATCCTGTATGCGACAACCCATTTTCAAAATATAAGCGCTCAAATATCTACAAAAATTTAAATTAATGTCCACTAAAACATGTTACTTCCTATTGTTCTTACGTTAAGTGTTTTTCCTTCACGTAATTGTTTTACTGTTTTTGATATTGTCATATGAGTACGGGATTACATGTTCTCCTGTCTGGAAACTTTCTCCCTTACTCACGCGAAGCATTATTTTTTGGAATTATGAGATTGTCCATATCGGGTTTTCCTTCTACAGAATAGATCAGTATATACCGATTTAGCAATAAGATTCGATAAAACTTACATTTGATAGGTAAACAACATAAATTGAGCTGGGTCCTATCATTCCGTCCGAGCCATAGTGTTCAACGATTTGAAATGCTTTAATAACACATTCCTGAACTCGAGAACTGGTCTGCATTATTACATTCAAGACATTAGGAATTTATTGAGATGTTATTTTCACATAACTAGTTTATTAATTATGTTGTGAAGAAAGAGTGCCATTATTTGAGAGACCTTCAAATTTTGAAACGAAATATGCGGAGCGGTTATTAAACTACCATCAATACTTATAGATTCAAGGCTTGATTCGTTAGAATTGCCAAACTGAATTATGTGTTATTTTATCCGTTACATTTCAAATTATAGATTAGCTCACATTGAAATGTTAAAACACATTCTAATGATATTAGATCTACAAAGACACTAAAACATAGTAGGTGCTAGTCATTAAGTGCTACTTCATGTCATACTCGAAAGTTCACGTTCTACAGATTAGGAACAATCTATATCATGCAAAAATTAATGACATCACATCCGGAATCCTTGAACATACAGATGGTTTCTTGAATGAAAAAGTTGCAATTCTAATTACTCAACTTACGAAATGTTTTGGACTGTTTCTTCACATAATATACGATCAGATCATGTGGCTAGTAGTCCGAGGATATAGCACCTGATAACTGGAAAAACTGTTGCTCTCATTCATCCAATAAGCTTTTGGAAATATATTCCACCTGTTACCGAAAAAGTTACAATAAATTCACATAGAAAAAATATCCACAAGTCGCTGAAATTTCAATTATATTATCCTAGCTTCAGTTTTCTAACGGAATATATTTTTCAGTTACGGTCATTTCTGGCATTGAAAAATATGTGTTCAATAATTCCATCATATTCGTTGAAAACAAATTTTTGAGATGAGTAATAAAGTTCATATTAGCGATATAAAAAGATAATATAGATCTCTTAATCAGCATCTTCAATGAAAATGCATCATGACCTGTTGAACTAAATGAAAAACCGGAAAAACGAATAATTTCACTAATATAGCCTTGATGACAATTCGTAACATCACAAGAGTAAACCGAGATCTGAAAGTTTTGGTAGATTCACTCCATCGCTACATCAATATCATAGATGATTACTCTTGAGTATTCATTTGATCTGGCTGAACGAACAGTTTGAAGTTGAATTGAGAAAAAGATTTGAAATAAATCGTTATTATAAGATTCGAAAAAATTGAGAAAACTTACAAATAACATTCGTTAGATTTTCATTGTCTTCAATATTACTAGCAATTTCGGGCAAATTCCGGGAAAATTTAGATTATAGGTTCGTGAATTTGACACAATACGAGACTCTATGAGTCATTATCCCTGCGTAGACTCAATCCGAGGCTCAAAAACTATTTACTTCAAGAGAAACTGCGTATTTGCAATTTTCTGCGGTTTTTTACCCATAGCTTCTTGTGTGGAAGTTGTCATCATGAGCAACTCAAAATATGGACTTAAAACGTCATTTATCGTGAGTATGTAAAGATGCTGACGTGAAACTCCCCAATTTTAAGTCTTGGGGAATTGCCCGCGGCCAAATTTTGCTTGCAAGTCAAACGCGTCAACAACTTTGGTGTTGGTAACTAAATCATACCTTGCGAGTGTTCCATTAAAGTTGCTGACGTGCAATCCTCCATTTTGACGACGCCCGTAAATTTTATGTACAACACGCAGGGACCTCATCTTCTGCATCTAGGCGTTTCAAGGCATTGCCTAAGTACCATTTCAATTGCTGACGTGCAACTCCTCAAGCCCAAATTGAGGCAGGCCGCCGGACTATATGATCATTGACTGTTATATTTATATCAATTGTAATTTACCTTATGTATGTTCAGTTGGAACCGAATCTGTATTTCATAATTTTGTAATATTGTATATTCAAGTTCTAAGACTAATGTATAAAGTTAATATTAGTCTCAGTTCAGGACAGTTGTTTATTGCCATATTGATGGGTTATGTGAGAGATTAGAGAATTTTTACCGAACCAGAGATACATAATACTAGTTACGTATAATTGATGATATGATCCCTCCAGAATTTATTTTTATCTCTGGAGACACCGATCTTCTATGGATCTTCAATACATACTGTGATAATTTCGTTTACCCCTTCCACCAGGGAATTATTAATTGAAATTGATTCTGTTCTTCTATTTCTAACCATCTTGAGAGAACGACGAAAATTTCCATTCCTACAAGCAGCGTGAGTACATAAATTATCAATTTTCTTTTGGATTTTATTGGAATAATCCTTCGACAATTGGCGGATTTATAGAGTTAATTAATAATAATCGAGTAATTATTCGTGTGAATTGAACTTCGGGATATAAATTGTGTCACGCCTTTTTAAGAATAACATGGTAATACTGAAACTCATATACTGAATGGAAGTTTTATATTTCAATTACCGACATTATATGGAATTGGATTTGTAAGAATCACATGGTAAATTGGGATGCCTGATGAGATACCACCTATTTGTTATTGCGGAATGATGATGAGCAATTGTTGACATCTCATTCTGTGCAATTGAATGAAATATTTTTTTTTACCCAAGCGTATATACGAGGTGCTGACGCTTTACATGCCCATGATACCTCAAGTATTGAAAGAAACATCGCTCAATTGTAACTAACGTATCAATTGACATCATTTTCACCCTTAATTTATCTCGTCCATTTCATCAATACATTGACCTAACTATATATTTATCCTACACCCGAAAGAACTAGTCTATCATCAAATAAACCAATGTAATAGCAAGCTATTCAAACTGTGTTTTACTTATTTATCCCTGAGCTGTTATTCGAGAGCTAGTATGGAAAAGTCCTGAGCTGTTATTTGAGAGCTAGTCTGATAAATCTATCACCTTAGGTCGTTAGGCGATAGAATTTTAATGGGAAGGTAAAAAAAGTAATTTATATTCCCTCAGTTTCGATTTTAAAGTTTTCCTTCGTGATAATGGGATGTAATCATAAGGTGAATGTGATGTTCATGATAAAGCAATTTGCTCCGGAAAATTGTACTGTTTGATCACCACCTGGAAGCACAGCAACAGTTTTTTACTATTTGCTATGTTTTCCGACCATAATATAAATAATCATTATTTCTGAAGTTATAGCTACAAAAATATGTGAATAATATTTAACGTCGCACAATTCCCATGTGTTTTCTCGTTGATGCTGCTTTTCTCAAAGGGACCCTAAAGTCCACTAGCGTATTATTGTTATTCGATTGGGTTCAATTCAACCCGTCATTTATTCTGACAGTCCCATTATTTACACCATAACAGCACAGAGTGAACACAGAAAATAGACTCCTTCTCACTTCACTCTTATAATGAGAATTTCGGACAATTGTGCAGGTTGAATATATGTTATATATAAAGATGGATGTCACTTGAAACAGAGCTACCGCCCACACAATACGTTTCCTATTTTCACAACTTTAAAGCAATCTGCAGAATTTCTAATACATACGAACATACACCAACACATACAATATCTACCCCATCGTAACATTTTCGGTTGAGGGGGTTCTTTATTATTTTTCTAATGCTGTTTGCGCCTTACTGACAACTCTACCACAATCAAGGATCAAAGAATACGTTTCATTAAGATAGACCTTGAGATATTTTAATAATGATAATTGGATAATTAAAGGTTTTAGAACTGACATTCTCAGGGTCTATCGGTCTTTGATTATTGAGGGATGTCATAGGGGCACCAACAGTCTTATAATGAAAATAATGAAGAGCCCTCTAGCGTTACGATGGACTAGTTAGTTCTTCGGAAGTTGGAGAATAAAACTCAAATTTTACACAAAACTTTTTAGTTAGTTTAGGCTAGTTAGTTGTTAATGCAGAGAAAATGAAAGAACAATCTTTCAACTCAACAAAATAGTTTTTAATCCACCTTATTATAATAGTCAGATCATTTTAGAAACTAAAATAACAATATGATTCAAATAGATTAAAAAAAAATAAATATTGATGTAAATTGGAATTGGAAATGAATGAAATTTCAAAAATGTGAGAAAGTGAATTGAGAGAGAATTTACAGGTTACAAAAAATTGAATTGAAAATTTGCGAGGATGCCAAAAATAGTGTAGATCGATTAAGAAATAATTTTTTTTCAATTAATGATCGCTAAGGGAGATACAGCTTCTCAAAATTCTGTCAAAATGTCATTCATTGTAACTCTCTGACCGCTGCGCCCCGATTTTGATGAAATATTGCAGAAACTGTTCAAAATAATAGTCATTTTCTCTGAACATTCAATTCCATACATTTACAAAACGGCTGCTCCTATCGATATTTTTCAAGAATAACTTTTTATAAAATTAACTATTTCTGAAAAAAAGTACCCTCTGCCGTAGAAAATGGGGGGAAAAGGGAAGCGACTTTCCTGTAGTTACGTCATTGGACAATTTCGTCAGATTTGAGTACTGTCAAATAATAGGTACCTATCTAATTCAGGTCAGATATGAACCAAACTTAGCCAAAATTACTGCAGCGGTCAGTCACGATGAAGGAACTGCTCTCTAAATCGAATTTTGAAGGGCTGTATAAAATCATACATGTCAACTTATTTTTCTATATGTTATCCGCTGGTGAAGTTTGGCAGATTACAACTGCGACACATTAGAATTTGAATCTATTTCTCTAAAAAATCAATTCTTGAATCGAAAGGACGAATCATCCATGATTGAGATTTCAAACTGTCGTCAGTCAGTTGATTGGGAGAGTAAGGTTAGGTTCAGTCAACGCTTCAGTATTAAAGATAACCGATATATTAATCTCAATTTTCATTATTATATGAATCCTTACAATCATTATGATAAATTCCCAAGAAACATTAGGTAACATATGAACACCTTTGCAAGGTATTGTGAATATACCTCCGCATAAAATAACAATTTACATGATGTAAATCAATGATTACCAATACATACCACAAAGGCATGGGCGTGTCATGATTCGACAAGATTCATTGGCAACAATATAAATTCACATTCTCTCATTAGAATAATCCTCTAGGACTAATTTGATGGAATATACTTAAAACTTAAATATTAACTGGCCTCATTCTAGAGAGAAGTAGGTACCTAACGATACGTGCTTGTTGATATGAAAATGAACCATCAATGTTCACTTAAAACTCAAATCTAGTAGAATCTTATTGAGAACTTCATTGGATAAGAACAACTAACAATGTGATATATGATATATAGCTAGTTACAAAATGCTACAGAAATTAAGAAATACTATTATCAGAACTTATTATTGTTAACTAACACTTTTGCTGCATGTTTTGATTCCAAAATTTGATTTAAAAAGAAGTCTGCCTAAAAAATGTGGAACACAAAGTACTGGAAATGACAATCTAAGGCATCTATATTATAAGAACCTATAGGACGATAAACATTACTTTTGGTCATATTTTAAGCTGTCTTAATATATGCTAGGCGAAATAAGATTGAATCAATACTGATACCAATACTTATCATGGGGACAATATAACTTTCTTTTAAGAAAGACAGTAGTCCATAAAACTAGTGAAATAAATTTTCAACTTCTCGTTCCATAGTGATGATTATACCTAAAATATGTATTTTCGAATATTACCAGGCTACTTCAACCCCTAACAAATTCTGAATCTCTGTTTTTGGCAGTTTGTGTTGTTCGAAGAATGTCAAAATCAAATTTAACAAATGGATCACCCCATCTGGAAAGGAATTAGATTTTGACATTGAGATACTTATTGTGAATGCTGCGAATTAGGAAAAGTGAAGAATTCAACTTAGAATTTAAACATAGTAATACTGATAATGGTATCAAGTGATTCTTTGTTCAGTTTTGTTATTCTCACGGTGCATTCACATATTATTTGACAAAAAAATGTATTGAATAATTAGGCATAATAAGGTCGAAGACATTTTTGTAAGAAGCTGGTAATCAAAGAAGAATTTCTCATCATCACATCCTTTTAGTTGGAGGTCTAAATTGTAAATTCATATGATATTTCTTCTGGAACTTATTTCAGTTGATCTATTATTTAAAAATTTTTAGAACGAAATTACGTATTAATACTGAGTCTTCACATTGAAGAAATTGAACAAATTAAAACGAAATATGCAGAAATCAGTAAAACACGATTCTGATTGCAGTAGTAACTCTTCAGAATGCTGATTTACAAATAGCAATGTTGATAGGGTAAATTTTAAGAAATACGTAAGATCTGGAGTGAAATCAATATAATATAATATAACAAAATATTCCTTTTTTTACTATAAGGCTTTGATTCAATTTGCTATATCAATAGAATTCCAGAATGGGTCGTAGTTATAAACTTATCAAAAATTGATTTTTCAGTGGGAAACTAGTTTCAGTTATCATTATTAAAATGGTTGAAATATTGGGAATATTCGGTCCTGCCGAATATGTACAGAGTGAAAAGTATAAAAGATACCTAAAAATTAACTACTCATCCTCGATCTGTTTTTTAGGGAAAAAATTGGTTATCGTCTTTTGTTTTCTAGTTATTTGAGAAAACTTGATTTTTCGAGTTTTCGTTTTCAGGTATATCTGTTATATATTGGAATAAAATAATTTTTACATGCTATAGTTACTTTTACAAGTGGAATGCAGTTTTTTCAAAAAATGCTAGTTATGACATGAGGTTGTATTTTTTTATATATGGAAGTCATAGTTTGCTTGAACATCATTGGAATGAGAATTTTTTCGCATTCCCAATATACATCATATATCATGTTCGAACCACTTTACCATATTCAATAAATTTTAGAGAAAATTGTATTTATTTTATAATTCTTCAAACTAAATAGTAGGATTATGTCACTTGAAAAATGCCTAATTGAACAAGCAATCTAACGTAGCATTGTTCTATAAAATTACAGGATTCATGTCATTTAATAATCACGGTCCATAGTGTAACTAAGCCATTTTTAGAAGATTGAAGGAAAATCTTATTGATTATGGATCATGTAACGAACAAGAACTAAGATATATAGCATTGAAGATGCTGAAGAAATTTCTATAAAGGTTATTGCTATGGTTGTGACGAATCCCTCTATTTCAAGCCGTCAAATTCATGCTGAGCGCGAGTATTGTCAGTCTTGAAGTAACATAAACTTGGGCATTATAGAATAATGAGGAAACAACAACAACTCCACCCAAATGATCCTGAATGACGTGTAGAATTTTGTAACTGGTATTCGCGCCAAATTCTGTGAGATAGCGCATTTATTAAGAAGTACGGATGACGCTTAGGTTTCAGTGTTTGGTGTGCCATATTTCACAATGGAGTTTTGGCTTATCGAATTTCTAATGAAACTATGAATGGTCAACGGTATTATGCTATTTCAAATTAATATATTTTTGATGATTTTTTTTGATAAATTGTCAATTGATTAGAGAAAACACATTTTTTCCTATAATCTTCACCACATAACACAAAAATTGTTTCTGAATGTTTCAGAAATAATTTTAGGGATAATTGAATAGGAACGAACGGACTGGTGAAGTGGCCACCAGGTTCGCCGGATTTGAACAGACGGTTTTTTTTGCGGCTTCATTGAAAACATATTATATAAAAGCAATAGTGATCATATCAACGAATAAAGGGAAAATGTTAAACAGTATCTCAATATACTATATGATGTTCATATTTATAATACAGTTATAACTATTTGAAAGAGATGTGGCTAGCAATGGACATCAGTTTGAACATTTATTGTAAATAGTGATATTGTTTCATTTTAGTTTAATTTAATTCATTATCTTAGTTCTCATTAGCTTATTCTATAGTCTAAAATGTTTTAGTTCTACTTTTTTGTTTATTTAAATGTCATACAATTTATTTTCATTAATCTTATAAGAATGTATTTATCATACGATTTTCTTCTCCTGGGTCAAGATTGGAATATGTTTTAATTGCAGTTTAAGAATAATTGTTACGCAGAATAAGCGTTTCATAACATGATTAAGCGTGTCTTACTTTTCATAAGCTAAGTTGAAGCGCGGAAATATCAAAGAAGCTAGAGTGTAATTTTTTCGGAATTCGAGATTTTGCTTTACAATGATAATACATGGCTCCGTGGGACTATCCAAATATCCAAAGAGTCAATATTATTTAGAAGCTTGTTTGTTTTACGGTGTAATTAATAGTGTGGTTGTGTTTTGTGTTTAGAACACATACGGGACGTTTTTCTGATATTAATATGACAGAATTTGAGTTTTTTGATATCCAAGCTTCTGCTGATTCAATTTTGATTTTAAAAAAATATGTTAGCAAAGCAGCTTATATAAAAGTTGATAAATAATATCCAAGTATATTATTTACAGAAAGCCATCTTCCTATTACGCCCGGGGGAAAAATGTAGTCCAGAAAGAGTGTAAAACTTTTTGAAAAGAAAAAAGATTTCCCAGTCACCCGATGAAAACAAGACAGTGGTTTATGAAAAAAAAACACCTATAAAGGATGTTAACTTTTCCGCAAAACAGCTATCATAAGATCTTCTAGAGAACATTGTTGAATTTTGAGTAGGACACTCAGCCCATTTCTCAATTTTCGTTCACAAAAATATTATTATGTTTTGCATTTGATGTACCACATTGAGAAATGCAGATTAGTCAGAGAGCACTGTGCCTCAAGAATGTAGAAATTATTTTATTCAAAATCCATGTGAAACTGAGATATACCTGAAAAACGAAAACTCGGAAACATAAGATGATAGCCAATTTTCGATTTCACCTTTGACATTTTCCCAAAAACAGAGATCAAGGATGGGGGTTCATTTTTGGTATCTCTTATAGATAGATAGATAGATAGATAGATAAGTTTATTTATTCAACAGAGTAGTAAATACATGGTCTGTGAAATATGTCAATAAATTACAAAAACAAAAAAATTACATATAAGTAAGTAAAAGCTAAAATTAAATTTAAAAAGTTTTACTATGTGTTAAAAACTCATTAATAGAATAAGGCTCTAATTCAAATAGACACTCCTGCACCCTTTTCAAAAAAATTCTGTCATTTACATTTTTTATTTCAATGGGAAACGTGTTATAGAATTTCATACATTGATATACAGGGCTATTTTCATACATCTTGTACTTATGAATTGGTTAGGCAAAATTCCCCCGTAATCTAGTGTTGTAACTATGAGAATTCAAATATGAATTGAATTTTACTTGATTTTTTACTAAAAATTGCATACACTCGTATATATATATATATATGGCAAATACTGTAAGTACGGTTACGGATGATAATCTATTGCAGACATAATCGATATGATTTTTCCATGACATTGTATCATCTATATAATAATAATAATATACTTATCGAGATTCCCTATTCAAGTATCGAAATTTAACAACCCTGTACAGTATGCAGAAAAAGTGAACTGAATGGTGAGAAAAATGATTCTTCTATTCATTCCCAGTTTCAAATTTCGCCAGATGCCATTAAGTACCAGAAGAAATATCCGGCAGTGGTAATATACCTTTACCGAATACTTGATTCATACATAAGGCAGAAACAAAGAAATCAAATAGAAATATTTATATCTCTATTGTAGGTGTTTAGCAAGCTCCTATAATTAATTAATGTCGATATGAAAGGAATTCTACATACACATTGATATATCTGGCATCCTGCGGCCTCTAACGTACAGTAGTGTAACTGGTATAGTTGATAAATAAAAAGGATCGAGAAATCGACATGCGTGCGATCGAACTTTCGTAGTTGTTCAGAATGTCTGCCAGATGGTGGCTAAGACCATTATTAGAATAATTCGAATTAGGAAGAACTACAGAAAACTACGTAGGATTGATTGAGATACCCTGAATATATGGAATATTGATTCAATTACTCGAAATGTATTATTATCAAAGTGTATGATCGTGCTCTTATGTATACAAGGGAAGGAGAATATTACATTATATTTATATCGATTGTTTTTTACAACTATTGTGACAGGGTATCTTGCGTTGCCTATCTTTCAATAACGCCTAAGTGTACATAACATTCTGTCAATGTTGTGATGAATGCCGAAGGGTAGACAACGTTTTTTATTAGAATTTTGTTGGAAACATGTCTGAGGTGAGTGTCGATGTAATTAATGAAAAAATTCAATTTTCTCTAGTTGCCTCGAGGAGCGCTAGAGTGATTTGAAATATTTTCACAATCAAAATCGGAATTGTGCTTATATAATATATTGGCTATTGTTTTAGGGATTGTTCCATCCTGTCAATTTCCATTACACTAGTTTGTGAAGTTATAATTTTGCCTGTGATGGCACACTTAATCTGTTCTTGTAATGGCAAAGTGTACCATCATAGGCGTCTATTTTTTATGAAGACCTAAGTAGCTGAATACAGTGATTCCTTCATCATTTCAGGATAGAACTCGTAGACAAGACAAGAATGGAGAGATGAGGATATGGCTTCTATTAAAATTAAGGGTTAAAAATGAATATTGACTTTGTTGATAAACTTTATATTGGTTTAGAATATGTTCGCTACTTTTATTCGACACTATGATGAAACGCTACAATTATTAAGTATTTAGATATTTGTATTTAGATACATCCATCTTGTTTTACTTGAAGGTTTGGTTCTATTTCTTCTTAAAAGCGAGAACTAACGCCGCCCTCTATTAATGCATGAACCACAGAAGCAGAACACCTTCATCAACACAGATTTACATATTTAACAGCTTCTACTGAGGTAGAAGGTAGACGAATGAGTTGGATTTCGGCTTCGAACACATTCAAAGTGCCTAAGACAAGACCAAGGAGGAGAGTGACAAGAAAAGGGCATAAAAAAGAGATATTTTTTGGGGGGATCGAAATTACATTTGGTCCTGAATTTGAAGCCAAATTAACTTCCAATGTTTTCGAAATAGAAATACGAGTTACGGCATGACCTGAAATGGTTACGAAGATTAGTTTCCGAGTTGGCTCGGAAACATAATCAGCCACATCACGTCGACAAAGAAAAATGTATAGCAGCAAAAAATCGTTTAGAGGATTTCTCGGTAGAAATCCTGCTATATCACTTCGGAATCCAGAAGAAAACATCCAAGATTAGAGCTCAAGGTTTTATTAAAGAAAACGTCAAGGCATATTTCAAAGCATTGGTTGAGTTATTGAATAAACAAAATTCCGAACCACAAAATATTCTGAACGTTGATGAAATCGGAATGGGCACGATACCAACCTAAAACAAAAAAATTCTGACTACTAAAGGACAAAAGCAGTTAGGTACAATGAGCAGTGTAGAAGGGGTTCGTTGTTTCAATCTTGAAAAATTTGTACCACCTGATTTTATATTACCAAGAAAAAGACTTAAGGCAGAATTAATGGATACTACACCAAGCAGTAGCGTTGCATATTGTCAAGAGAAGGGGTGTATAACAAGTGAACTATTTCTTCGGTGGCCTACTCGTTTCATTAACCATGTCAAGCTATCTAAAAATAACAAAGTGTTATTACTGCTGGATGGTCATAGCAGCCACAAGTAGATGGATATTTTGGAGTATGTTAAAGATAATGGAATCGTTATATTTTGTTTTCCATTATACGTTTGCAGCTGCATAATGTTGGCTTTTCTGCTCCTCTTCAAACATATTACAACCAAGAAATTCAGAAGTAAATGAAGCAATATCCGGACAGAACAGTTACACATTTCCAAGTTGCTGGATTTTTCAGGAATGCTTATTCAAAAGCTGCATTTCCATTAACTGCTATCAATGCATTTCAGAGGACAGGGATTGTACCTTTCTACCCAGATGTTTTCAAGGAATGACATTTTGCGTCATCCTTATTCACAGGTAAAAATAATATGAACATGAATCATCAAAGTATAGAAAGAACAAACATAGAAGGGAAAGGCACTGAAGGGAAAGAAGGAAATAGTACTGAAGGAAATAAAGACATGAATATTAAAGGGATCGACGTGAAGCGAACGTTTTGAAATCAAGAGAAAATAGGGGTGAACCTTCGCGCAGTTTCCCCAAATTCCATTGAGGAACCTACGTAGTTTCCTATTGTTCCTAATTCCAATTATTCTAATAATGATATTAGCCACCATCTGGCAAACATTCTGAACAACTACAAAACTTCAAACGCACGCTTGTCGATTTCGGGATCCATGTTATTTATCAACTATACCAGTTACACTACTGTACGTTAGAGGCCGCAGCATGCCAGATACAATCAATGTGTTTGTAGAATCCCTTTCATATCGATATTAATTATAAGAGCTGCTAAACACCTACAATGGTACAACGGAGGTATAAATATCACCTTATTTTCTTCAACGTTCCTTCGATTTCCTATTTGACTTCTTTGTTTCTGCCTCATGTATGCATCAAGTATTCAGTGAAGGTATATTGCCGGATATTTCTTGTGGTACTTCATGGCATCTGGTGTAATTTGAAACTGGGAATGAATATAAGAATATCTTCTCTCATCATTCAGATCGCTTTTTTTGAATACGGTCCAGGGTTGTTAAATTTCGATGCTTTAATAGGGGTTCTCGATAAGTATAAGAGATACCAAAGAATTAACCCCTATCCTTGATCTCTGTCTTTGGAAAAATGTCAATGGTGAAATCAAAAACTTTTGTTTTCGAGTTATTTGAGAAAACTCGATTTTCCGAGTTTTCGTTTTTCAGGTATATCTCAGTTTCTTATGGAGTTGGAATAAAATAGTTTCTACATTCTTGAGGTACTTTTAAAAATGCGTGTTTTGACACTAATTTGTATTTTTTATGGAGAAGTCAAAGTTACTTACGGAATGGGTTCGCCTAAATTCAATACCCTATCAAATTTTTAATCGATGAACAAACGATTCAGACAATAATTGTAATTCTTCAGTTTCCGAGTAACATTATATAGAGCTGCACTCGAACTAAGTATTTCTTGGAACAGTAAGTAGGGAAGTATCTATATATCATCGTTATTTTATATTCCTCAGTAAAACCGAACAAGCACAGGTTATTCCAACATGACAACATTTAATTTCAAATTGAATGCAGCCTGGTAGATACCTCAGTAATCAACTCTTGATATTGAGATGTGTTAATATCGGATGCTTCTTTGTGCAAGAATTGAAATTTCGCACTGACTAGGAAATACCAGAAAATAGAAATTTATAACTTTGCATTTAAATGTTTCACATTTGAGTCATTCCGATCTTACCAAAACTATCTGTAATGTTATTGATTGTACTGAAATTTGATCTAAGCTGAATTATTATATTCTACCTGCTCATACCAACTTCACACATACTGGCTTAAGTAGTTGTAGAACAAATACATTATATTGGTTTTATTTGTTTGAAGATATCAGTATAATGAATGATGTGTTCTATTGTGGTCGTAGATACAAATTTGTCCATAAAATATGTTTTGTAGGTTAAGTTATGTACATGTGCTCCACGCTGATCATGGAGCCGACAAGCTTCCGTAATAATATAAAAACCAGTGTTATTCGCATAATGCTTGTTCTCCCCCAATGCTTAAATTATTATCAATGCATGCGCCGCTAGGGGTACCAGGATTTCGTATTTTGAACGACCAATCACAGTCATGTGACTTGTGCTTTTCATTGTATTCTGGAAATAATTATCAGTTGTATGAAGTTGGAACTTAGATAATCTCACCGCACAACTTTGCATGTACGACTACTCAAAAGCCTACTGGTAGTGATGAAGCTGGGAAAACTTGATTCAATCTAACCAAAATCAATGGATTTGTAATTTGTAATTATTGTAAAGTGCCACACACTTCTGCTAAGTGGAAAATAGATGAAATCTAAAAACCTTTGAGAAAAGCAACCAAACAAATTAAAAGGATGATGAGTCAAATAATCCAAATGAGCATGTACCTACTTCATGGGTTCTCATATCTTGCGCTCAATACTGAACGAGAAACGAATTTTTCCGATGTGGACAGTGGAGCCACGGATCATATTGTGAATATGTGTTCTGCCAATGAGCGCCGTTCAATAACAGTATCCCTCACCGCGTGATTACTACAAATGATGATTCTGTTAAAGCTGTAGGAAAAGGAAATATTCATGCTCAAGCATCTGGTGATGGTCGATGGAATAACCTAACATTGACATATGTATGGCTTATTCCTAGTATTACGAAGAATTTATTCTCTACGCTAGCTGGTCATGATGAAAAGTTACTGAATTCCATAATAGTGTTGCTGTTTGCCAACTGAAAGTGAATGAGCAGTTCGTACGAGAATGAAAATCGCTCTAGAAAATTGTAGAATTTGACAATGAGAATGGTTTTTCCACAAGCATCTGTTGAAGCTGTCGCTTCACACATGTCTCATGAACATTTAGGACATTAAAATAAATGTCTTGTGGAGGTCACAATCAAACAAGAATGGAGTAGAACTAGACACTGAGCTGTGCAAGTACGGAAAAATTCACCCAAAAAAGTTTGGAACCGGAGATAAACCTCACAAACATGTTATGTTAATCTCTACTGATGTATGTGGTCTGTTTCAAACACTGGATCAAAATGTAATGAAGCTTTAAGGGTACTCATCTGAACGATTGAACATGTTGATTGCTGCATCAGCTGGTCATTGTGTTATAGTTCGGCCGAGTAAGAATGGTGTAATAAGAGTGTTAGGGCCAATAACCATTATAATATTTGTAATGTCTGAAATAGTTGTTCCATGAACATTAGTTCATAATTGTTGGATCAACACATGTTCATTGTTGTTCGATGCAGAGCGAGAACGAGAGAGCTCTGACATGTTTTGTTACATTATTGCTGTATGTGCGAGTCGCAGTAATAAGACAGTCAACTTCCATTGCATTTCACCAATCTGAACGGTACCTAAATCAATCAAATACAGTCCACACATTGATCCACAACATATTTTCTAGGAAAAGCAGTAAGCGCAGGCGGCAAGTCGACGTAAAAGAAAACGACAAGTGAGCAAGTGACTGATTCACACTATCCATCCGTCTTAAAGTGAGTCCGTTCCTTTTCAACTTATTGTTGCATACGATTTCTCTCAGCTATTCACATTTGGCATTTATTCATACATATGTAATTAATACATACAATTGTACACTGTCCGAAGAGCTCAAAAAATTAAAAATTAAGCGAGGTACAATCAAAAGGAAATATTGAAATTGCCTAACGTCAATGGACAACACAGTCAACAGCTCGAGTTAAGGGATGCCTTTAACGCTCTTATCAGTCGAAACGATACGTTATCGGATGTACAGAAATTATATTATCTGCGTTCAGATTCAGGCAATACGTTCGATTCAGGTTACTTCATCTAATTATGAAATAGCTTGGGAATTACTGGAAGAAAGATTCGGAAATAAAAGGCTCATAATACACAATCATGTGAAAGTTATTTTCAAGCAGACAGCACTATTAAAAGAATCTCATACAAAGTTGAGGTCATTATCTGATTCCATAAAAAATAACTTACGCTCTCTAAAAAGCTTAGGTGAAACCATCGAGATGTGGGACACGTTAATTATTCATCCCATTGCGAACAAATTTGACTCTATCACTAGACGTGAATGGGAATCTTTCAATACTGCAGGCAAGATCCTTACTATGAATGATTTGAATAAATTTTCAAACTCTGGGTACGAACTACTTGGAAAATTAGAAATCAACAAATGTAGTTTAAATGAAAAACAAATTAAGCATGATTCAAAGAACAAGGGTATTACCAACACATTTGTTAATACTAATTTTTCCTGTTATTATTGCAAAAACAATCACATAATCTGCGAGTGTGATATATTTTTGGAGTTCTCTCCCACGCAGCGAATTCAAGAAGCGCGGTATTTAAAATTGTGTTTAAACTGTTCAAAACCGAATCATAGTACTATAAATTGTACGTCTTCTGGATGTCGCGTGTGTGACAAAAAGCAAGAAACAGTTTACTGCACTTGACAAAGGTCACATCGACAGAGAAATAAAATACCGAATCAACCGAACAAATTAGTTCATCTACTTCGGAGGCTAGTACTGCAAGAATTACTGCTACAATCACATCTTCACCACATGTTCTATCATCCACAACTATCATCAAAATGAGAGATTCACAGGGCTTTGAACAAAAATGTCGCGCAATGGACAATGGGTCCCGAAATAACATTATTACTGAGAGTTTAGTTAAAAAAGTAAATTTGTCAATAAATAAAATCAATTTCACAGTAGGTGGAGTTAATAATTCGACAACTAATACGAACAGTTATGTTGATGCAGATATAAAATCGTCCTACAACAGTTACAATAAAAGTATTTCATTTTTAATAATGAATAAAATAACTAACAATTTACCAATTAAGTCGTATGAACAAAAATATTTAAAAGTTCCTAAGATCAAATTAGTAGATCCCAGATTTTTCGAGAGCAATTCAATTGATGTTCTATCAGGCGCTCAAATATTTTGGGATCTAATACGAAAAAATGAAATTCGATCTGACATAGGTTTACTTGCAATGGGTTGGTTAGCCGTGTAGTCCAAGCAATAGACAAAAGTGCGTGCACAAATTAATACCTGGAAAAAAATATATGAGCGTATAGGAAATTGGATTCAAAGGTGAGTTTCTGTTCCATGCAACTTGATCCGAAATGGCGAACATGACCTATAACATTGGCAAAGTTGCAAAAAGCGGTTTTTCTGAGATAAGTAAAAAAAATATCTCGGATCGTAAAAAGTTGAATGAGAAAGTTGTAGGTATTAAATGGTTCTATTGATTTGCCCTCATAATAATTATCGATATCTTTCATACTTTTGGAGTTATATTGAAAAAACCGTTAAGAATCGGGGTATCGAGAAGTCGTTAACTATTACGTTTCCATACTTGTTATTTGCGTTGAGTTTTTTCAAGTTAACTCGAAAAGTATTGAAGATATCGATAATTATCATGGGAGCAAATCGATAGATCTATTTAATACCTACAACTTTCTCACTTAAGTTTTTACGATCCAAGATAGTTTTTTACTTGTTTAAGAAAAACCACTTTTTGCAATTTTGCAAATTTTTTAAGTAATGTTCGCCATTTCGTATCGAGTTGCATGAAACAGAAACTCACCTTTGAATTTAATTTTCTATACGCTCATATTTTTTTCCAGGTATTAATTACTGCAAATTATTGCTTGGACTAGGGGGGCATATTGACGATCTTCGACACAATATTGTTCAATCTAGCGTATTTTTCTGTTGCAATTTGAATAATTCACAATTAGACAGACAACTCTCCAAGTTTTGGGAGGTAGAGGATTACGGAGGTTCAGATTTCTTTAAATATAGTGAAATCCATTTCCTAAATAATAATTCACGGAAGGATGACGGAAGATTTGAGGTACAAATGCCGTTAAAACCTAACTATAAACTTCAAGGTGACTCACGAGAATAGGCTTCAGATAAGTTTTTTGCGCAAGAAAGGAGACTTGCAAAATTACAGGAGTTGCGAAGTCGATATGTCAAATTCATGGACGAATACCTTTCATTAAACCACTTGTCGGAGGTTGATGAATCGCAAGACAATGAAAATCTTATAAGTTATTATATACCTCATCACACATTGATAAAAAATTCATCTACTACATCTAAGGTAAGGGTCGTGTTTGACGCAAGCATGAAGTGTAATGATGGCATCTCATTAAACGACGTACAGCATTGCGGTCCTACCATTCAATCTGATCTCGTATCGATCATTTTAAGATTCAGATTTCAGAAATATGTGACGACAGGGGACATATTAAAAATGTATCGTCAAGTAGAGATTAAGTCAGAGCACAGATATCTTCAGAGAATCTTTTGGCGGTCCCATTTTGATGATGATGTAAAGTGTTATCGACTGAATACAGTAACGTACGGTACGACTTCAGCCCCGTTTCTCGATTTGCTCACGGGAGCAAATTCAGAATTCGACTTAATCAAATCACAATCAGATATATTGAAGATTTTAAAAGGTGGAGGTTTAGAATTACGTAAATGGGCAACAAACAAACCAGATTTTTTAAATGAATTTCAATTAAATGACAACCTAGAAGCAAATATTATAGAGTTCGGAGAAAATGAAGCAAATAAAACACTAGGTGTTGTGTTGAATTCAACAACGGATCAAATCTATTATTCAATTTCCAAAATCAAAAACACGCCTATCACTAAACGAACAATTTTATCAATTACGTCACAAATATTCGACCCACTAGGTCTATTAGGCCCAGTAATAATAGTTGCTGAGTGTCTGACGCAAAAATTGTGGCAAGCTAAGTTGAATTGGGACAATTCTATCCCTGATGAATTACATTTAATGTGGTCCCAATTCAAAAATAATCTACAACTTCTCAATAAAGTCAAAATCACGGTCGTACATAGAGGTCTGGGAACTCGAGGCTGGTTCCTATGTGAGAAGTGAGTCCGCTAAGCTTCAACTGTCGCGTAGTACCAAAAAGGGTGGCGCAGTAGTCGAAGAGTGATCTCTGACACTACGCCGTGTTCTCTGACAACTGTCATTTTTACAAATCACGAAACCGTGCATTGTGCCGAAATGCAAAACGGGGTACAAAAGTGTAAAGCAAGAAACTTCTGTTTTTAAAGTGCCGACAGATGCGAAAATGCGAAAAGAGTGGATGCTTGCAATTCCGGAAAGAAATAGTTTAAACGAGGTCTTTTATGTGTGCGAAAAAGGGGAAGTTATTTTTAAGGTGAGTAATACATTTTGACAAGAGTAACAGTTCTATTCTTCTCTCAAATCAGGATACTTAGTAACACTGCTTGCGATCTCGAGAAGAAATCGTTTCACCACTTCGATCCAAGCGCTAGCTAGTGGCTGAGCGAGGGACTACGAGTTTGGTTTGGCGACGCGTAAGATACCCATGTCAAACATACGAGTTCCCAGACCTGTATGTATGACCGTGGTCACGATCAATCGCACAATTGCACGTATTATCTAGTGAGTTTACAGAGGTAGATATTGTTGCTTACGCAGATGCATCAAAAAAGGCGTACGGTTGTTGCATCTATATTAGAAGCAAGGATAGCACAGGTCGATATTTTTGTAATTTGTTATATTCAAAAACTAGAGTTGCCCCATTAAAACAGATTAGTTTACCGAGATTAGAACGTTGTGCGGCAGTTCTATTATGCCACTTAAACAATAAGGTTTTAAATTCTATGAACATTCAACAACACATTTCTTTTTTCCGATTCCACAACAGTATTATCCTGGCTTGAGACTTCGTCTTCAAGATGGAAGACTTCCGTAGCCAATAGAGTGAGTGAGACACAAAACTTGACTGATATTCGTGACTGGTACCATGTTCGGAGTAATGAAAATCCAGCCGACTTTCTATCTCGCGGTTTTTGTCGAAGTAAAATCATAATCTTCAGCGCTTGGTTTACGGGTCCATCATTGCTGTTGTGTAAAAATTTACAATCACAATTGGTTGAAATTGATGATATTCAGAGTACCTGCGAAAGTGAAGTACGAAACTCCGTTATTCCAAAAACGAATCAAGGCTTATGTATGTTCAATGGTTTGTATGAGCTCGAAAGCATTAGATCTCGAGCTAGTGTCAGGCCTAACTACATAAAGTTTTTTAGACGCGTTAAAACGCTTTATTGCTAGGCGTGACAGACCCTGGACTATTACTACCGACAATGTGCTGAATTTCGTTGGTCCCAAAAACTGATTCAAGGACGAATGTATGTCTGAGGACTCTGACAAAATCGGTAACGTATTAGCAAATGATAAAATTAGATGGACATTTTTTCCAAGTCGTGCTCCAAATTTTGGGTCAATCTGGGAAGCAGGGGTAAAAAGCGTCAAGACTCATCTCAAAAGAGTATTAGGCAATATTATATTCAATTAACATTTGAAGAATTCAACACGGTCTTGATTGAAATAGAGGGGGTTCTTAATTCTAGACCTTTATGTCCCCTAACTTCCAATCCTGGCTATCTTGTTCCTTTAACTCCCAGTCACTTTCTCATTGGGAATTCCATGTCAGCGCTACCAGAACAAGGCATCTTAGAAATTTCAGAAAATCGCCTCAACAGAGACCAACATTTACAACGTTTATTCCAACATTTTTGGCATAAGGTGGCATGAGGAGTACATGTCGGAACTCCAATCTCGAGTCAAATGGCGCCAAAACCACTCCAAGTTGTTAAAACCTGGTTCCCTAGTCATCGTCAAAGAGAACAACGCCCCACCATTTGCATGTTGGTCGAGTTGTACAACTGTATCCTGGACCGTATCATGTAACGCGTGTAGTGAATGTGAAATTGGAGGGCAATATAGTGAAACGACCGGTAACTAAGTTATGTGTCTTACCAATCCCAGATAACAATGATAGAGACTTTGTTGAAAGTGTTTAACACTTGTCAAGGCGGCCGGTATGTTAGGGTCAATAGCCACTATAATATTTGTAATGACTGAAATAGTTGTTCTATGAACATTAGTTCATAATTGCTCGATGAACACTTGTTCATTGTTGTTCTATGCAGAGGGGAAACGAGAGAGCTCTGACACGTTATGTTACATTATTGCTGTATGTGCGAGACGCAGTATAAAAACAGTCAACTTCCATTGAATTTTATCAATCTGAACGGTACCTAAATCAATCAAATACAGTCCACACATCGATCCACAACAAAGAGCTTAGTACAGGTCATTTCCAATAATCTGAACGAAATCATTTTAAAAAAATTAAAATTTCATGTAAAATTGAAATATTTAAAAGCAAAGTAACAAGAACATCTAGGGGTGGCCAGTTTTCTGTTCAGTATCAATAACAAATGAAGCATAAAAAAAACAAAAAATTTCTAAAATAAATATAAGACAATCAACGCCCGTTTCGAGGAGGATGATATGATACCATAACTGGCAGAGTCAAGATGGTTCCAATCTTTTTTTTTTGCCTCAAATTCATTGTTCTGAAGGAAATCATAAACTTGTCAAGATGAATAACCAATACGGAACGGAAAACGAATGCTAAGCTATGATAAATGTTTATGTTAATCATCTGGAGATGCTTAAATAGCGGGTTTTTTCCAGACCCGCTGTTGATCTTAATACGGAAGATTCTAACGTCTTCCTTTCATAAGTTACACAATCGATTGAAGTATATCATACGTGAATCGGGACGTAACGTAGTATCTAATCATCAAAATTGTAATTGAACATAGTCTTGATTATAGTTCAAATAATAAATAAAGAAGGAATTAGTTAGTTATATTCAGAAAAGGACAGATAAGTTCAAAAATCTCCACCGAAAATATTCTGACTTAAGAGGCCCTAAGAGAAGGACAGGATTATCAACTATTTTACTGCTTATTGGTTAAACAATTCGGGGATCCTTCCCTCAATTGGATTGGTTTTCGAGGACGCATAATAAATAACAGGAGCTATGCCAAAAACCTTCAGTTGTATCTTCTGACTAATTTTACTCAATAGTTTCTTCAGAGTGTTTTTGGTAACAAGGGTGGATTTCGCTGAATCAGAGTTGTTCAAGTTCAATAATACATTGAAATCAGTTCATTTTGTTTCGAGCCCCTGGGTTCATCCTGGTTGTGGAATCAATTCAATAATCTCAGCTTCATTTCTGTATTTCAGTTAATTTAGATTATCTAGGTTTGTTTCATTTGAGTTTAGATGTTGATCTTATTTTTTCATTCTTATTAATAATGAAGTTAATTATAATATTCTTTCATTATCAATAATTCTAATCATTGTTTTATTATTATCAAATTTTATTGTGGTTGTTGAGTACGAGTTTATCTGATCAGTTTCAGCGTTTACCCTTTCACTTACCTTCCAGTGTCTTATGAAATAAAAGGGTTGGTGCCAATGATAATTTTCTCGTTTGTTCTGGCTAATCAATGATTGGATCAAACTCCAACGTGACATGGTTCTCTTAATTAAATGAACATACTGTAAATAAATCGAGGAATAAGCATAATATATGTGAAAATTGCCATGTGATAAGAAATCAGTGCGTTGTAATTAGTTTTCAAAGTTGAAACAGACCCAGGTGGACCCACCAACGATTTGAATCCAGATTATATATTTCAGGGAGTCAATAAGAGGAGGGTATTGATTATGATGAAAGCTTCAGTTCTGTGGCTAGATTAAGTACTTTAGAACTTTGATAAGCGTTGCTGCAAATGAAAAATTACAATTAATTCATTTTGATGTATCACCTGCATTAATGTATAGAAATATTGATGATCAAGGTAGTCATTCTTCAAGGAAGCAGTCTGATGAATACACTGATGGGAGTGAGCTCGTTAGTTAACTGCTGAATAGTTTATATGGCTTGAAGCAAAGCACCTCGGTGTTGAAACCAACGATTTGTGAATTTTTATTCAAATTTGGATTTAAGCAAAGTGAAGCTGACCCCGGTTTGTTTATACTAAAAAATGTAGTACTAAAAAGCATATCGTTGATCGTCTTTGTTCATGAAGGAGTTATGCCTCCAACTAGTCAGAAAATACTGGTGCGGTTCCTGATTAATCCTAAAAGGAAATTAAATAAACCTCTGATCCTGCAAAATTTTATTTATGTTTAGAAATAGAACATCTTGAGATTGGTATAAAACTGTGTCAAACTTCATAACAAGCTGAAAAGATTCTGGAAAATCTCAAAATTGGCGAATGCAAACCTGTTTTAACTCCAATGGAAGGATCTACTACTTAAGCAGGAAAATAAATAATCTAAATATTGCTGGTTATTGTTATGGACAAGTTGTGGGTGCCTAAATATACCTGGGTCAAAACCTACTATTGCGTATTGGTTGAAGGTCAAACAGGTTTAGCGATATGTAAAAGGAATCATTCACAAAAGCAATTATAATAAAGTTGATGACATCATAACTAGCAGATCCAGGTGGATGCATTTCCTGGATTAATCAGCGTCAGTCCTCAACCATTGAAGCTGAAATTGTAGTCGCTAGTGAAGCATCTAAGGAGGCTGCCTTGCTAAAAACGTTGATGACAGACCTGGTGATCCTAAATAGTATTCATCACGTGTGCATTGGGGTTGAAGCAGCTTTGAAGTTGTCACAAGACCCGGAGTTTCATAAAAGAACAAAACATACGGCACTTCCTTGTTCGAGTACATGCAACTGAAGGCAAAATCAGCGTGGAGAAGATCTCGTCTGAATATCAATTAGCTAATCTCTTGATGAAATCTCTATCAAAACCTCAACACATATTGTTGTGTAATGACCTAGGACTTAGTGCTGCCAATTGAATACTTCCCTATGTAATGAAGGGAAAGTACTGAAATTGTCATTATTCACATTGAATAAACACAAATAAGGTCACTAGTTAAGTTGCACAGAACATACTGTTCTGGGTGTGAATACAGTTTTTGTGTTTGAAATACATGTAAACAATTATCACTTGCAACGAGGCTACAGCGCCGAAAAACAATACAGCTCCTATTTCTACCACTTGATAGCGATTTGGAAAATTTCAAATCCGTAGATCAAAAAAATGGAATAATTGTCTCCACAGTGGGTTACATCATCATCCCAAGAATGAGTTTTTTCATCATTTCAAGAAGATGTCTCAAAAGGTATCGTTGAGCTAAATAATGATCAAATGCAAAATAGTGACTATATTTATGAATTGATGAAATAAATAAATTAATAAAAAGATAAATGAAATGAATAATTGAATCAGTGAATAAATTAACTGACTGTATGATTGATGGCTGAAGCTTGTTTCCAAATAAATAATAAATGAATGAATGAATATATAAATGAATGATAAATGAACCCTGCATCAAGGTTCGGCACAAATAACCCTCAATCATTCGGTGGCAATAATGTATTATAGTAAGTCAGGCAACATTAAAAGTAATTTGTAAAATTACGAAAATGAAACATCATATATATAATAGCACCTGTACCCTACATAATCTTTCTTCACCGTCAACTTTTTACTATTGTCTTTTTTGTTATTCTTAGATTGTAAAAATTAAATTGAGGATAAACTCTTTATTTATACTTTTCAAATATTCTTTACCGACTCAGAGAACTCTTCACTTTCTATATACTTTTACAATTAATTCCTAATTATAATTTGGAATCTCTGTTTAGAATACCAGAATAAATGTAAAGTTATAAGTATCAATAGAATTATATTTTGGATTTATTATTATACTACAAAATAGATCATATATTTTTTTCTTCTTTTTTTTACACTTATTGTTAGATTATGTCATACTATTTTACCCTCATTTCATGATCTCAAGTTGTATTTAATTGATAATGAATACGATATTTTTTGCTGTACTGAAATTTGGTTAAACAATGAAATCAATGATAATATTTTACGAATTGATAATTATTCTCTTCATAGAAGTGATCGTGGTTCTAGAGGAGGAGGTTTGTGCATTTACATTAAACAGTATCTAAATTCATTTCTAATTACTTCTGGCAACGGTATTGAACAGTTATGGATAAATATGAGGTTATGTAAGGGAGAGAATATTGCATTAGGAGTACTATATTGGCCACCTAACCGAAACTTGGAGGTATTTTTGAATGAACTTGAGGATACTCTATCTCTCATTACTATAATTTCCCAATATATCACATGTATTGGTGATTGCAATGTTAATCTCATTAACAACAACTCTAATAATGGAAAAAAATTATTATCCCTTTTGAATATATTTATTCTAAAACAAATCATAGACGAGCTCACCAGAATAACAGATACCACGTCATCCTTAATTGATGTAATTTGTGTTCAGCAAAATATACATGTCAAAGAAAAAGGTGTTCTTTCAAATGATTTATCTGATCATCAAGTTATATTCGTCAAATTAGGTATATATATGGAACATAGTGAACCGAAAATAATATCTTACAGAGACTTAAAAAATATTAATTATGAAGCTTTTGAAGCACATCTTTATAGTATTCCTTGGTTCGTAAATGAAATGGTAACGTTCTTGAATGAAAATTTATTGAATCTCTTTAATAAGTATGTGCTGACTAAAGCTGGAAGAATTTGCAAACCTCCTGCTCCATGGTTAACAGATGTTGTTAGAACTATGATATCCTTGAGAGATAAAGCTTATGAAAAATACCAAAATACTCGAAATCCAGCTCACAGGCAATACCTGTAGCTGTACTTTCAAATCTTAGTAAGATTTTTGAGAAAGTAATTTTTGACAGATTATTAAATTTCTTAAATGAACATTCTATCATAAGTGACTGTCAAAACGGTTTTCGTAAGAATAGGTCAACGAAACGTGCTGTTTATGTTGCCATTTGTGAGGTTTTAAATAAGCTAAACGATAAAATGTACACAGCAGCCATTTATTTAGATCTCTCCAAGGCGTTCGACAGTGTCGAATATTCTGTTTTGCTATCCAAACTTGAGTGTTGTGGAATCAGGGGTGTACCATTAAAACTGATAAACAGTTATTTGCATAATAGAAAACAATATGTATCGGAAATAGACGAACATGGGAAAATTTTAAAGTCAAAAGTACTGAAAGTGTTAAGAGGAGTTCCACAGGGATCGATTCTAGGCCCGCTACTATATTTAATATATACAAATGATTTGCCAAATTCAATTACAGAGTTTCTAGTTCAATTTGCAGATGATATATCCCTGGTTCTTGGCGAACTGGGTTTGGAAGAAATTAAGGAGAAAATGATTCAGATATTGGAGGTATTAGAGGAATGGTTTTCTAATAATTTTTTAAAACTCAACATAAATAAGACAAACGTCATAAGATTTAATTATACAAAACAAAGTGACCCTCTGACAGTCACTTATAATGGAGCTCAAATAGAATCTGTTGATAATGTACAGTTTCTTGGAATCAAGATTGACAGTAGGCTTGACTGGCGTAGTCATATTGATTCCTTGACTCGGCAAATAAGCAGGTATTGTTACGCGCTGAAAATGTTAACATTTTTAGTATCTAGAGGAACCGCCTTCATTGCATATCATGCGTTTGTGGAATCAAGGATTAGATATGGAATTATTTTTTGGGCCAATTCATCCGATGCCGACAGGGTATTTGTAATTCAGAAACGCATGTTAAGAAATATTCTACAACTCAAAAATCGTGAGAGTTGCAAACCTCACTTTTCTTCAAATAACATTCTCACTCTATCTAGCTTATACATATTAGAAGCGGTAATGTTTATTAAAAATAACCCGGACCTATATGTAGATTTTAATCGAGATCATATGCACAATACACGTTATAAAGCAAATCTCTTACCGACTAGGTATCAATTTTCATACTTACAAAGAAATGTTCATAGCTCAATAATATCTGTCTATAATAATGTTCCAGCAAGTGTTAGGGCTCTACCTGTTGGACTTTTAAAGAACACATTAAAACAGTTTCTAATCAAGAAATCTTACTATACAGTAGAGGAATTTCTATGTGATAAAATGTGATACTTCTCAACTAGTTATTTTATCTTACCTTTGTTTTTTTTTTTTTTTTATATTAGTTTATTTTATTTTGTATTGGATATGTTCTATGCCTTGTAGCCTTATGGAACTAATAAAAGTATTATTATTCAAGGACCTACGAAACTATACAACAATCGCGATAAAAAATGAAAAAAAAAGCTCACTTTAACTACAAATTAAGATCATGCAGTGTAGAAGAAAAGTGGAAAATTCTTAAACTAAATAATATAATACCCTCTAAACAAAAAAATCATATTCCTCATCATTTGAGTAATGTCAATGATATTAATAATTACTTCGTAACTTCAATCCCTCAGATGAATGTAACTCCACATTCAATAGAGTTTTACAATGATAATGTCATTAATGATTCTAACTTTTCTTTTAAGCAGGTAAAAGATTGCAACATAAACAAAATATTACTGAGCATAAACACTAATGCTATGGGTCACGATGGCATAAATTTACAATTTTTAAAACTCTGTTGCCCACATATTATACCGTTCATAACTCATATAATAAACTTTTGCCTCATACAAGGTTATTTTCCAACCTCCTGGAAATGCGCAGTAATCACTTTTCTGCCCAAAACATCTGATCCCTATGAGTTGAAAGACCTTAGATCAATGAGTATATTACCAACACTATCCAAAATAATAGAAAAAATTGTTGATCAGCAGTTAAAGCACTATTTTACTATAAACAAGACAATACCCACTTTTCAGTCCGGTTTTAGGTCAGGTCATAGTTGTACTACCACTCTCCTTCATGTAGTAGATGAAATTATAAGAGCTAATGATCAAAGACTTTATACAATTTTAATATTATTAGATTCCAGCAAAGCGTTTGATACATTGAATTTCCAGTTACTACTAGCTATATTGCATTTTATAGGTCTTTCTGAGAAGGCAGTTGATTTTTTTTCAAATTATCTAAATGGTAGAACTCAACAAGTTAGTTTGAATAACAATGAATCAGACTTTTTATCTTTGAAATCTGGAGTACCACAGGGATCAATTCTCGGTCCATTACTGTTCACTATTTATACCAGTCGAATAATGGAGTGCCTGAAATATTGCAAATATCATCAATATGTAGATGACTCTCAAGTTTATGAGTCTTTCTTAGCAAAGCATGTTCAAACAGCCTGTACTGACGGTAATGACGACATTGCGAAGTTAATCAAGGAAGCTCAAGATCACGGCTTAATTCTCAATCCTACATAGTCAAATATAGTTTTATTTGGATCAAAAAAACATCGCTCTTTTGTTAATAGTCAAATTCATATTGTTGTTGATAATACTGTACTAGTGAATAAAAGTGAAGCAAGAAATTTGGGCGTTGTACTGGATAACGATTTGAGATTTAGAACACAAATAAATAACTTATTAAAAAAAGCATATGGAACTATGAGACTAATATATAGCAGTCGACATTATTTATCTGTTCAAACAAAAACTATGTTATGTGAAAGTTTGGTATTATCATTATTTAATTTCTCAGATTCTTTATACGGCCCATGTTTAGATTCAACTTACAAATTTAAGATTCAAAAGGTTCAAAATTCATGTCTTCGACTCATATACGGTATTAGGAAGTTTTATAGAATATCGCACAAATTAGTTGATGCTCATTGGTTAAATATGGAGAATCGTAGGTTATTTCATGCTTGTTGTTTATTTCACAAAGTAATTGTAGATAAAATTCCGATTCACCTCTACAATAATATTCAATTCAGAACAGATGTGCATAATTTAAATGTTCGATCAAAAGGCTTACTTACTCCTCCTCGCCATCGCACAGAAATGTTTAAACGATCCTTTAATTATCAAATCAGCAAAGTATATAACGATATAGATAAAACTTACAAGCATCTTCCTATTAGCCAGTTTAAGACCAAAATGAAATCGTTCATCTTTGAATATCAATTTTCTAATTCTAACAATATTTAATTATTTAATTTTTTATTTTTTATTTTTTTTTCCTCATTTTTGTATAATGTATAATAAAAATTCTCAATACTTGTTTTCTCTTCTTGATATCTGTATTTGTATTTATAAACATTAACTTTTTTTGCAATGTCTAATGAGCTTAACTCACTGTGTACTATACTGTAATAGTCATCAAGGTTAAGTGTAAGAGCAGTACGTTGCGTATCAATTTGATAAGCAATACGCTGAACTTCGCCTTGTGTTTGTTCTTTACTGTAATACTTAAATATGAACTGTAATATATTATATCATTATTTGTATTCAGATCGTATTATCGTTGAGAACAATAAAGACATTTATTATTATTATTATTATTATTATTATTATTATTATTCGTCATATTTTATAATCAAGAACATATTACTTAATAAGTGAAAATACAAGAACCTGAGCCAGTATTTTTACATTTCACTGTTGGATCAGTTAAGGGCAATGGTACGTGAAAAGGATCCTTCAAATCTGGAGTATATGTGTAGGTGATACCAGCAACTAGCTTCTTGCACATTTTCTCATACTCTCGCGTGGTAATCAGTAGCGTAGGACTACCATCAGATGAATTGCATGAAAAATTTCCATTGTAAAGACTTAACGTGACCCCATCATTTGCACCCAGGCAAATGCGATTATTTATTTGAGAATTAGGGGTGACGAAGCAGAAATCATCACCATTCGTTGGCTGGAAATATGATAAAGCACCATCTACGCAGTCACCTGTTTCATTGAATTGGCGGTCACATTTGTATAATACACCATAACGTGCAACCAGAACTTTTCCTGTAAAGACAATTAATTGATCAATGTAACATTCACTTAATTGCGGTAAATCATTATTCGCGAATGAGTGAACGGGAGAGTATAAAAGATATTGAGGGAACGGTGAAATTATTAAAAGGTCGGGCACGTAACGTAAGTCGATAGTCTGATATTTGACTTTCAGTTTTTAGTCCAGGTAATAAGCCGGGAAAAAGGCCATAATAAAAAAAATATATATAGTAAGCTAGAATTTAGAATTTTTTTTTGCATTTGGTTCCTAATACCCCATAGATCATTCATGACTCTCAAGACCGCGGGGGTCGACCTTTCTACCCCCCTCAAAACGGGGTTACAACCCCTCAGAGGAGCATTCTTATAGAAACAGTCCAAAATTAATGAATTGAGAGCCGAAAATGACCCATTTCATTTTCAAGCTTTTATCTCGATAGCCAAAACGAACGGTAATTCTACATGAAATAGTCAAACATAGATTACCACGCGCTGTTTCTACACGCTGGATTTTCAAGTCGAACTGTGAAAAGATTATTTGAACACCAGGATTCTTTCAAAGAATGCTTAGACAAAGTTGTTGACGAAGATGGGGTGGATTCAGTTACTATTAGTGAAGCAAGTGGCTTAGTGAAACATAGGAATTGCCTGGAATTTCTCCACTGGTTGAAAATATTTCATTTCATCATGACATGATAATAATAGTGATAACATTGATTATCGTAAAACTTTTCCGTATACCTACATTAATTCTTATTGTAATTATTATATTTAGTAATAAAATATTATTTTCAATTGATCATTATTTTTCTCTAGTCTAATATGCCCATTTGATTCAAAACAAAAATTCAATTCAAAATAAATCAATTTGTAGGAATATTTTCAAGCCGACCAGCATTTTGAAGATGTTGGAGTCAACACAATCGCATTTAATCAGCTAGCTGGTTTATTGCAGTAAAGGTGAACGGTATAATATGATTGCGCTACTCATTTTTGTTGTTCTCTGGCTGTCCAAGCTGGTTGTATTGTTGTACTTGTTCGTCCAAACCTAGGCTGGTTGGACCACTAGAGCGACACCACCGGAGTGCTGCCTCCTATGGAGTACCTGCAATGCTCCTAAGCACTACGAACATCCCTTCAAGTCGATCCAGAATCCGGAAGTTTTGAAAGGCTTACTGAACAAAGCGATCGAACAATTTCTCGAAGAAAAGAGGTGTTTGAATGGACTGAAATGATGATGCCATTAAGAATTTCAAAGTGCGAGTAGCTAAGAATAATTGTGGATTGGGTAAATCTTGAAATTTCCCAAATATTCGTTTCCTCTCACTCTCTTGCTGTTTAAATCAAAAGTAGGTGAGATCGAAGTATACAGTGAAATAAAATCATTGTCTGCACTGCATAATAATGTATAACTATCAACTTTTTCTTGAAATACATAAGTACCTACACTTGAAAACGATTCTAGCGACAAGTACTTGTTGCTGATAAAAATAATTATTGTCCTTCGTGGGTCACATTGCTGTTCGGTACGTCTACATTTACTCACATGACAAAACATTGTTTCTTGGGTCGCTGATCACGATTCCGCAGCTAGTTTTCTCGGAAAACTCTCCAGATGGAAAATACGGGAAATTTGAGATTTTCCTGAGACGGTTGTGAATAATAAAGCATAATTTTGTTGCAAAAATGACCTCCAGTAGGTTTTTTGGGTCGCTGATCACGATTCCGCTGTTATTTTCCCCAAATAACTCTCTTCAGATGGAAAATTCGGGGAATTTGAAATTTTCCTGAGACTGTTATGAATAATAAAGTATAATTTTGTTGCAAAAATGACTAGAGGTCGTTTCTCAGGAAAATCTTAAATTTCCCAAATTTTCCATCTGGAGAGTTTTTTTGGAAAAAATAACAGCGGAATCGTGATTAGCGACCCAAAAATCCTACAAGAGGTCATTTCTGCAACAAAATTATACTTGATTATTCATAACCGTCTCAGGAAAATCTCAAATTTCCCGAATTTTCCATCCGGAGAGAGTTTTTTGGGAAAAATAACAACGGAATCATGATCAGCGACCCAAAAAAAAAACCTACTACAGGTCATTTTTGCAATAAAATTATACTTTATCATTCACAACCGTCTCAGGAAAATCTCAAATTTCCCGAATTTTCCATCTGGGGAGAGTTTTTTGGGAAAAATAACAGCTCAATCGTGATCAGCGACTCAAAAAACCTACTGAAGGTCATTTTTGCAACAAAATTATAAATTATATATTATATATAAATGTTCCAAATTTCCCATCTGGAGGGAGTTTTCCGAGAAAACTGACTGCGGAATCATGATCAGCGACCAAAAAAACGTACTAGTCTTACAGATTTTTTTGAAATAAAAAAATGATCTCTGGTCCAGAAGGTCGTAAATGGAACATTTTCTCAATGGTAATCCGTGAAAAAATGTCAGGAATCGATTTCCGTCAAAGACATTTCCGTAAAATGAAAATTGTGGAACTTATCTGAAAAAAACATGTTCTAGAATGGTGCAATTTTTCAGTAATTTTTTTACCCTTAAAATTCGAAAAATAGCAATATTTCGTAGAAAACATTATAGCACAACTCTTCGAGAAGAAAATAAGCCTTCTTCTAGGACAATCCGCTGAGAAGATCTAGTCAATTTATGGAAGCACCTTTTTTTCGAAAAATTGATATATTCCGAAAAACTGTCAATATATTTAACTGGAAAAAAAAATTTTTTTAAACTTACCATGGCCTATATGTACAGCAAATAACAATTATGGAAACGTAATAGTTAACGACTTCTCCATACCCCGATTCTTAACGGTTTTTTCAATTTAACTCGAAAGTGATGGAAGATATCGATGTTCATCATGGGAGCAAATCGATAGATTCACTTGATACCTAGAACTTTCTGATTCAACTTTTTTCGAACCGCTTTTTGCAACTTTGCCAATTTTCGCCATTTCTGCATGAAACAGAAACTCACCTCTAAATTCAATTTGCTATACGTTCATATTTTTTTCCAGGTATTAATTTTTGCACGCACTTCTGTCTATTGCTTGGACTAATATACACAAGGCCTGAACGCTGACCATCAATGAAAGGTTCGTAGTAGAGACGAAGTTTACGATAGATAGTACCGTTCAGTCTGTATGACGCGTGGCCAGTATTGAGTGGACAGGTGATAAGTATTAGAATTTGACAGTTTCACTTGTTTCTTTTGGAAAATTATATATTATACCAGTTCCTTAGGTGACCTTGTGTGATTGGAAATTGTTTTTACTTTCAAATAAGCTAGTATGAAAATGTTATCACTGCGCAAAGTGCGTTACAAATTGACTACCTGAGTGAATGTTTATGTTGGTGATGAAAAGTCAAATTTTCATTATCTGCAGATGACTTGTGAGGGACAGTATGGATATTCTGCCACTACTATGATTTTATCCTCACTTTTAAATTTTTTTGAAGAAGTTCAAATGTACTAATTTTGCCGCATTTGCCAATAACGACAGTTCCTGATTTATAACTGTTTTGGTGGTTGATGAAAGACAAATGTTCCTTATATACGTCCAAAATAAATTTAAATTTACATACAAAAATGAGAATAATATGAAACTTCTCTTCATGAGATCCATATCAAACCATTATTGAATTATAAAGCCGAAAATGTTGTTAGTACCCATTTCAGTTTATGATTGTTAGATAATTTGAAATTCAAAGAGATTTCCAATATGTTTTCTGTTTCAAAACTGAATCACGATTCATTGTTTGTGTTCATAAAGTCAATTATTTTGAAATTAGAACAAATTGGATACTGAATAGTCTATATAATAAGTGACAATAATGCACTCAACAGAAAAGTCATGAACAATTTTTCTAAACAAAACAAACTAGGTATCGTATATCTTCATCCAGTTGATAATTCAAGCCCACTATTTTATCTATTCCATTCTGTTCACATTCTCAAATTTCTAAGCAATAACCCAATCAAATTATGCAGTATCCCGACTTTGACAGAGACGGAGACATTGCACCATTTTATGATTTTACAAAAAATGCATAAGCTAGAACGATATACATTGCTGGAATTTGTTTATTTTTTATTCATTTACTACATGAATCCATACATATTATCATAATGAAATGTACATACAGAACACCCGAGCGTAGTGGTACTGGGTCAAGCAGCTATGAAAATAAAGATACCTCTTGGTAAGAAAAGTTGAACTAAGCTAACCTAAACTAAGATCCTATTCATATAGATATCGTTGGAAATGTCAAAACTGAAATGTAGCCAAACATCTGTTTAGTTCAAAAGCTATTAAAGATGATCTGCTGATTGATCATTACGATGAGATCCTATTAAAAATAACAATAATAAAAACACTTAATATTTTTTTTTCATGCTATTAAGAGAGATAAAGTGTTGTAATTTTCAATAATACATTTTCTTGAGTGAAATTAGAATTATATTTGTAAGGCTAGCATATTATATAATTTAACTCCATTATATTTTAAACTTTTTTGATATACAGTTTTATCAAAATTAACAGATCGTTGAAATTTGCTCTAGTTTCGTAACAATGATTTATCTTGGAAAAATGGATACTGCTGCTGACAGCATGTACAGGCATTTTATGTTCAATATATTATTTTCAGTAAAAAGAGGTTTTGCACTTTTTCTGTTCTCTTTCCGAAAAATTACTCGCAATATATAATTTTCAGTTATTTGTAAATGCTTTAAGACACTTTAATACGCTGAACCCCAAATGCTTATTCCATATCTAACTAAGGATGCAACCAAACTGTTGTAAGTCATCAAAAGAATTTTCTTGCTTAGAATATTTCGTAGTACATAAAATTTATATATTAATCTCCAGATTTCTTTGTTTAAATAATCAACATGAGTTGACCACTCGAGATGTTGATCTAAAACGCCCAAATATTTTATTATAGAGGTATTTTGCACAATATCAGTAGTGCCATTTAGAATTAGAGGTTCTAAGTTATTCGGTAAACCAGTATTGGTTGGCGAAAAAACCATTTATTTAGTTTTGGAAACATTCAGCTTCAATAGTTTTATATCTAACCAATATTTCACAATACTAACAGCTTCTTGCGATATTTGCCGTACTCGATCCCAAGACCTTGCAGAGCATATTAAGACCGTATCATCTGCGTATGGAAGAATTGTGCAGTTTTGGTTTTAATTCAACAATTTATTGATGAATATCAGCAATGGCGTTAAACCTGTAATTGTGCCTTGGGGTACGCCCATCTTTATTGTTTCAATATTACTAATGGCATCGCCAACCTTTACTTGCTAGAGATAAGATTTAAAAAGATTTAATATTTTACCCTTTACGCCAATCTCGTTTGATGTTGTCAGTAATTCAACATACGAAACAGTGTCGGAAGAGTTCTGTAAGTCTGGAAACACCGCTATGGTTTTATAATTAGTTTGAATTTTTTTTTAAATATTGGATAATGGTTCTTGGAGAGGTTCTTCAGTTCAATACCTTTTTGAAATCCAAATTGCTGGTTAGTAATTATTTTATGTTTATCAAGAAAAGATGGTAACCTATCATTCAGAGATTTTTCAAATATTTTTCCCAAATTATTGATTAACGAAATTGGTCTATAATTAGACATATCCGTCTTATTTCCCGCTTCAAGTATTAGAACGACAACACTCCTTAAATTGAGAAGGAATATCTGCAGTTTGATATACTGGATTAATTATATTGGCGATATTAGGGTGGCTAATATCTCAACTAGTTTCAGTAGTTTCGCAGTAATTCTATATTTTCCGCGGGATGCATTATTTTCCAGATTGGCTGTTATCGCTTCAATTTCAGCATTGTCAACAGGATCTGAAAACATTGATGGCATTATGTACTTATTTTGCGTGGGTTGGACCAGGCTTGCATTTATTTGGTTTAGTGTGATAGAATTAGCTTTTTGTAGTTTTTAATTTTGAGTTCGAAGAAAAAAGATGAAATTGAAGGAACTGAAATCGAACACTTCTTAATTGTCGCAACAGGTCCAAAAAAAATGATAAAAATGGCCAAAACCGGTTTCTTGCGTCGGACATCGTCGGATTGAGATAAAAAGAAAAAATCTTATGCGCCGTAAAAAAACGGAAAAATTAGCTGCAAATGAACCCAATTGGACCAGCGGTGACCCCGCAGTATGTTAAAAACCATCAATTTTGCTCGAAATTTCTAATATTCATAACTCTTGTTCTTTTAAAGATTGAGAGCTGAAATTTTAATAGTTTGTAGCTTTTGTACCCACCAAATACTACAGCAAAATCGAACGTACCCTTTATGCAAACCGCAGCTTAATGTAAAAAAAAGCACTTTTGTAAAATGGCCCTAAAAAAGCTGTGGTGCAGTAACGCGTTACTTTTTTCACGGGATCATCTTTTTCAATAGTTATGGAATTAATGGTATTTCGTGGGCTTGGCTGTGTGGCGCGTGGAAGAGAGAGCCGCCGCGCTAGCCAACGCACTTTCTACCGCAGCTCGGCTATCCGGCGTTTTCGAGCGTATGGGTTCAAAATGCAAACGCTCGTAAAAAAACAACAATATCTCGGGAACTGGAGTAAATAACAAAATATTTTGTAAAGTTTTACATGCTATAAGTAGAAGCAATTTCGTATATTACTACTTACATTCAATTCTTTAGTACAATATTTACTAAATACGTTCTATCAATGAAACTTTTCAAATTTTTTGTATTACTTTTTATCTTTATTTGATATATTACGATGAAAAATATGTTAAAATACCATACACATTCGAAAATAGCGAATAAATAGTAATAATGAATAGATCGAATAGCGCAATGTATTTTTTTAGAGTACTTCCGACATTACTAGAAGTTTGAAAATACGCGTAATCTAAATATTATTGAATGGTAGTACGGATTAAAAAATAACGTCGATTTTCGAGCAAGGGTTCCCGAGATATTGTTGTTTTTTACGAGCGTTTGCATTTTGAACCCATACGCTCGAAAACGCCGTATAGCCGAGCTGCGGTAGAAAGTGCGTTGGCTAGCGCGGCGGCTCTCTCTTCCACGCGCCACACAGCCAAGCCCACGAAATACCATTATTTAAAATAATTGTTTTAGCAACTTTACGGAAGATAAGAGGTTGGCTATTTCGTAAGTTGTTCATTAACTATTGAAGAAGATGATCCCGTAAAAAAAATTGCGCGTTACCGCACCACAACTTTTTTAGGGCCATTTTACAAAAGTGCTTTCTTTTGCATTAAGCTGCGGTTTGCAAAAAGTGTACATCCGATCTTGCTGAAATTTTGTGTAGTACTTGGTGGGAACAAAAGCTACAACCTATTGAAATTTCAGTCTTTTTACTGAGCACAAACTTATTGTAAGCTTTTTTCTTTTTAATTCAATCCGACCATGTCCGACGCGTAAAACCGGTTTTGGCCAATTTTACCATTTTTTTGGACCCGTTGCGACGATTAAAAAGTTTTCGATTTTCGTTCCTTCAATTTGTATCATAATTATCTACTTAGAGCATCTTTTTCTTCGAACTCAGAATTATGCAACACCGACATTTATTGCTAATTCTATCGTACTAGTTGATTTCCTTCGATATATTTATAACTGCTTCCTCAAAAAAAGGATTAAAAGCGTTGGCCTTCATTTCATCAGATCTGATTTTAAACCCCTCGGTACAAATTTCATCGATCTTACAATTTAGTTTTTTATGTTCGTTCGTTACGTTATTAATGATTCCCCATGTCTTTTTATAGTTAAAGCCAGCCTAATTTAATTGTCGCTTGTAATATTAATTTTTTGTCAATTTTATCAAATTAGTTAAGCAATTTCTATACGTTTTATATTTTTGTTTAAGGTCTAAATTTGCTCGATTTTTTGATACTTTTTATCTCAAATTATCTCTTTTCTTCATAGAATTCCCACAGTTATCCTCGGTTTTAGTCTTCTTGATTTATTAGTAATTTGAATATTAGTAATAGCTCGATCAATACAGTTCGAGAGGGAGTTATAGAACATCAATGTTGCAGTGTGAGCATTTTGTTTCCTGTATGTGTCATCCCTGCTTATATTTTTTATATTAGTGAGAACTTTATTATTATTTTTTGTTATTACTTTTTTTTAATAAAACTAATTTTACCCTTATTATTAAATTTGATATTATAAATAAGAGAATCTGTCATTGTGTAGTACCATAGGCGTAAACTCTAGATTCGTACCTGTGTTTATATCACCAGCTTTATTGAAAGTGAAAATGTGGTCAATAGTAGAGAAGGTTTAATATTCTTTGAATTTGAAAGTACTCATCGTCTATCCTACAAATTTGATATATGAAAATTTTGAAGTAGCCTACAAGTTATTCAATGAATGTGTTATGCAGGCTCTATTTCTGTTTAATTCAAATTTATAGCACTCTAATCCAAATCCACAGCCAAGTTTATGAATATTATTTCAACTTGGTGTAAAATAATGAATGTGAAACTCCCCTGAGGCAACGATGAAGGAAAATATTCCAGGACTCTATCGTCATTGGTATCTTAGAAGATGATTCGAAAATCAAGTTTTTAAGAAATTTACTAAATTGGTTAAATACGTTGAAGTCAAGTTGGACTTTGAATAAATCAACAACAACGACATATACTGCATGGTCACACAGTTCACGGAAATTTAGAGATAATTTCGTATGGTTTCATTGAGCTTAATTTAAATTACATACTGTAAGGAAAATTCCAACCAGAACCTTTAGAATACAGGTTTTTTACATTAAAATAGCAAACGCAACTAAGGACGTGTGGCAACCCCGTTTAAATAAGGAGTCGTAATGTATGTGCTAAAAAAAATTAAACTTCTGTTTTACTGTCGGTATTTCAGCATTGTACCATAAAGGGTGTCCAGCTGCAACATAGCCTCTAGTTCGGGACGTCATGATCGAGTGTTCAGGCTTGTGTATATAGAGGGAATTCGCTGAGGCTATGAGTAAAAACCGTGGCTGGCGCCCCCGTGTGTAAGAGTCGCCGACATTAAGTTAAAAGGATAGGATACGAATCCTTCGAACAGTCAAAATTTCAATTTTGAAGAAACTTCAACCATTTCCGATTCGGAATTTTGATGTTGGAAACAAAGACGATTTGGAACGTATATTTGTCCGTATCAATATTGGTTCCGTTTATTTGGATATTATTGAATCTGGCGATTCGCCTTGTTTTTATCATTGCTCTGGTACAATTTAATTGAACTAATTGAACACAAATGGAGTCACTGATGAGCATTATAGAATGAATATTATAGGAAAATATAAGCCAGCTGCCACAGAGTAGAGTAGAAGGAATTTTGTATTAGTTGAATCAACTATAGTCGTTGTATTAGTTAGGTGTTATCCAGTCAAAGCATGTTAAGTTAATACATCAAAGTTTTAATTATTTCAAAAATCTTCCCTTAACGATGTTATACATTTACATGACGTGGGAGCCAACTTTATCAACATTACATTTCGTCCGCTTGATTGGAGTTTTCCAGGTAGTCGGATAAAACTGCTCTTAGCAGTGTGGGGAGACAATTGAATATGAAATTTCCTTCTTGGCAAAATGCACTCAATCAAGCGGTCTATGTGCTCTGGACTTGTCCGTCCCCCTTTGGATTGATTGCTTGATTAAAAAATTTACTACATCTAATACCTGGAGCTCTATAGAATGGGAATAGCTGAGGAACTGGAACTGTTTCTCTGGTTATGAATTCAGTTTAGTATAAAAATATGCCTTTGTGTTTTTGCTGAGTTTCTACTTACCGCTTGAAGAAATGTTCAATACTGTATTGCCTCCTACACCAGCCAAGAGTTTTTGTCTTAATTCCAGATTTTTATAACTAAAAGGAGGGGAACCATCATGGATATATATTCCTGGATATCGATCATAGTTTAAATCATTACGTTTTGGTATACTTGGAATTCTGAAGTTATAGTTGTAGCCGACCCAATTATTTGTCGCCCAGTGTACATTTTTGATAGCATCTGTCACCGTCTTACGAATTTGATCCCCCAATTTACTCAGAGGGGCCACTTCGTCATTCACGGTTTTACTTATATAATCCCCCAAACTATTTAGAGGGTATAGATAATCTTGCACTCTTCTGTTAATTTCATCTCCTAGATTAGCAAATGGCGTATTTTTTCTTATGATGTCATTATCATCTAAAAATATAAATTTGATTGTATTTGCGGTAGCTCTGATAAAAAATTATCTTTTACTTGAATTCTCCCGCATATGCTTAATAGAATCTAAAGAATTTTGCAACTTTCGTTCAATTGTTTCCCCCGTTTTTTGCTGACTCAACGAATATCCGCCATCATATTGTGATTCTCTCGATGTGTCATAATGATCTGAAAATATTAAATCCTTATTATCACTGCGACGAGTAATTGGGTCAGATACAACAATAACTCCATAATGTCAAGTTATAGTTGTATTCGAAACAATTACTTATCGCTCAGTGTATTTTTTCGACAACATCTATCAGCGCCTTACTAATTTGATACCCTAAATTGTTCAAAGGGGCCACCTCTTCATTCACTGTTTTAGTTATACGATCCCCCAGATTATTTAGAGAATATAGAGAATCTTTCAAACTTCTGTCAATTTCATCGCCTAGTTTACCAAATGGCGAATTTTTCCTCATGTCATCATCATCTAGAAATGTAAATTTGATTGTATTTGCGACTGTTTGGACAATAACTTATCATTTACTTGTATCCTCCCCCATATGCTTGATAGAATCTAGAGACTTCTGAAAATCTCTTTCGATTGATTCTCTGATCTCTTGAATATTAACCGGATATTCCTCATCATATCGTGATCCTCTCGATCTGTCATAGTTATCTGAAAACATTAAATTCTTCTCAATGTCACTTCTTGCATAAAGAATATACTTGGTACTACTACTACTTGGTAGCTGAAGGGTCCTTAAAGTCCGGGAGATGGATACATATCTTGGGCCTGAGATGTTACTTGTTGGTATATGTGTTATGTTTTAGCAACTATTAATCTGGCATTTTATCCTATGTGAGTTGGACCTCCTCCCACCGCCCCATATTGAGTTATTCACCCCAGAAAATATCCAATTTTGTAACGGGTTATAGCACTTTGATGTTTGGTGCTAGTCGAAGAGGGTTCCTTGGCAATCAATATTCAATAAATGCCAACATTTTCTCTCCATGCAGTTGGCAGCACTGGCAGCTTTAGTTATGACCAAAATTGGCACGTAATATAACACCCTGACCAGGCGGAAAATTTTAGTTAATGCTCGCTACTCGGAAACTATACGCTACCATTTTCTATGCTTCCGTTTTCAAGAATTTTGGTCATATCTTGGCCATAAATTGGCCAAATCGTCTGAAATTAAAAAAAAATGTTGGCACCTCCTTCAACTTGTAGTTTTTATGTAAAAGAAAAGCTTGTGTGAGTATCAACATTTTCTTCCATGTTTAACCCCCCCAAACAGTCCCAAACCCCAAACAAAATTCTTGAAAATGGACGCATAGAAAATGTTGGCGTGTGGTTTTCGAGTAATGAGCATTGATAACAAAAGTTTCCGTCTGGTCAGAAAGTGTTATAACTCGTTCTAATTTGGGTCATAACTGAAGCTGCCAGTGCTGCCAACTGCATGGAGAATTATTTTTTGCATTTATGGAATATCGATTGCCAAGGGACCCTCTTCGACTAGCACCAAACACCAAAGTGTTATAACTCGTTCCAAAATTGAATATTTTCTGGGGCGACTAACTCAAAATGGGGCGGCTAACTCAAAATGGAGCGGGTGGGAGGTTCAACTCACATATGATAAAATACTCAGAATAATAATTACTAAAATATAAAACATATGCCAACATGCTATATCTCAGGCACAAAATATGTATCTATCTCCTAGACTATTAGTACTTTTTAGTGGATATGGGTGATTATTTCGATTTATGTGAAGTTAGCCACACTTTTCCAGCCACGGTTTTGGACGTGTAGACTGCTTATGAAACAAGGAAATAAATGCTTTGGACGCCGTGAATGAGAGAAAAAAAAATTAATAAACTAATTTCTCGAATTCTAAAAATTCAAGAAAAGGTCGCGCTACCACAAAAATAAAAATAGCGTTGTGAGAAAAAGATCAGAGAGCATATAAAGCTATGGGAGAAATTCTTTGGACGCCCGTGAATAAGTGAAAAAAAATTAGAATGATTTCTCGGACTCTAAAAATCCAAGAAAGAGTTGCGCTGCCAAAAAAATAAAGAAAATATTATGAAGAGGGCATCAGAGTGCATATTAGACAGAGTGATAACATCTTTGGACGACCGAAAATAAGAGAAAAAAAATAAAAATAATTTGTTGAACACTAAAAATCCAAGAACGAGTTGCGCTGTCAAAAATATAAAAAAACATTATAAAGAGGGCATCAGAGTGCATATTAAACGAAATGATAAGATCTGTGGACGACAGAAAATAAGAGAAAAATTAATTAAAATAGTTTCTTGAACTCTAAAAATCCAAGAAAGAGTTGCGCTGCCGAAAAATAAAGAGAGCATTATAAAGAGAGCATCAGACTGCATATTGAACAGAGTGACAAAATCTTTGGACGACCGACAATAATTGAAAAAAAAATTAAAATAGTTTCTTGAACTCTATAAATTCAAGAAAGAGTTGCGCTGCCAGAAAACTAAAAGAGGCATTATAAAGAGGGCATCAGAGTGCATATTAAACAAAGTGACAAAATCTTTGGACGACCGAAAATAAGAGAAAAAAAAATTAAAATAGTTTCTTGAACTCTAAAAATCCAAGAAAGAGTTGCGCTGCCACAAAAATAAAGGGAGCATATTAAAGAGGGCATCAGAGGACATATTAAACAGATTGACAAAATTTTTGGACTACCGAAAATAAGAGAAAAAAAAATTGAAATAGTTTCTTGAACTCTAAAAATTCAAGAAAGAGTTGCGCTGCCAGAAAAATAAAACAGGCATTATAAAGAGGGCATCAGAGTACATATTAATCAAAGTGACAAAATCTTCGGACGACGGAAAATAAGAGAAAAAAAAATTAAAATCGTCTCTTGAACTCTAAAAATCCAAGAAAGAGTTGCGCTGCCACAAAAATAAAGAGGGCATCAGAGTGCATATTAAACAGAGTGACAAATTCTCTGGACGCACGAAAATAAGAGAAAAAGAATTAAAATAGTTTCTTGAACTCTAAAAATCCAAGAAAGAGTTGCGCTGCGACAAAAATAAAGGAGCATTGTAAAGAGGGCATCAGAGTGCATATTAAACAGAGTGACAAAATCTTTGGATCAAAAATAAGGGAAAAAAAATTGAAATCGTGTCTTGAATTATAAAAATCCAAGAAAGAGTTGCGCTGCCACAAAAATAAAGAGGGCATCAGAGTGCATATTGAACAGAGTGACAAATTCTCTGGACGCACGAAAATAAGAGAAAAAAAAATTAAAATAGTTTCTTGAACTCTAAAAATCCAAGAAAGAGTTGCGCTGCCACGAAAATAAAGGGAGCGTTATAAAGAGGACATCAGAGTGCATATTAAACAGAGTGACAAATCTTTGGACGACCGAAAATAAGAGAAAAAAAAATTAAAATAGTTTCTTGAACTCTAAAAATCCAAGAAAGAGTTGCGCAGCCACAAAAATGAAGGGAGCGTTATAAAGAGGCCATCAGAGTGCATATTAAACAGAGTGACAAAATTTTTGGACCACCGAAAATAAGAGAAAGAAAAATTAAAACAGTTTCTTGAACTCTAAAAATCCAAGAAAGAGTTTGGCTGCCACAAAAATGAAGAGAGCGTTATAAAGAAAGCATCAGAGTGCATATTTTCAATTTAATTTGCACTTTGATGCCCCCTTTATAATGCCTCTCTTATTTTTCTGCCAGCGCAACTCTTTCTTGGATTTTTAGAGTTCAAGAAACTGTTTTAATTTTTTTCTTTCTTATTTTCGGTCGTCCAAAGATTTTGTCACTCTGTTTGATATGCACTCTGATGCCCTCTTTATAATGCTATTTTTCTTTTTGTGAAAGCGCGACCTTTTCTTGAAATTTTAGAATCCGAGAAATTAGTGTATCAATTTGCTCTCTTTTTTCTCTCATTCACGGCGTCCAAAGAATTTCTTTCCTTGTTTCATAAGCACCCTAATCGCAACTTCCTCTCCTAACACTCTCTTATTTCTTGTGGATTATTCTAGAAAGTGTGGCTTGGATCGTTGTATTGAATTTATATCCATCCCGCAGTCAACAGTCTACACGTCAGAAACCGTGGCTGGAAAAGTGTGGCTAACTTCACATAAATATTATTTCGTACTTACTAGAGTTTGCTTTGATTATTAAAACACGTTATAAATTCAAACGTGCATTCCATTGATCAACGACATAATTAGGGCATCGTAATCTTTTATTCCAGATATTTTAGACTAGTTTATCTGATATTTATCATATTATACATAAGTATTATAATATATTATATTAATTATATCCTGACGCTCGATGCTTATGACTCCTTACAATTTTGCTCTGATTGAAATAGTTCTCACTCTTAATTCTCAGCTCTTGTTTCCTGAGCCGTACAGTCTGTGACCCACAGCAGGTCCAGGAAAACGATTTCGTATTTACTTCATGTTACTCATATTTATAAGAAATAAAAAAAGTCGAAAGGAACACATAAACAAAAAAGCTGTGACCAAATCATTAGGTTAGCAAAATAGCTTCCGAGCTGTCTTGCGGGTCAAATGTAAATGATTGTAGGAATAGAAAATATAATTGAAATAATTTAGAAAACATCAATGAAAGACATTAAGTATACTCCATCTTACTAGTGTCCATATGGTCTACACACGGTAGTATACACAGGTCTGGAAACTCGAGGTTGTTTCCAATGTGAGCAGTGAGTCCGCTAAGCGTCCACTGGCCCGTAGTACCAAGAGTCGTCACGTAGGAGTATTTTCTGACAACTGTCAGTTGACTTGTCAACACAAGGAATACCTGCATTTTAAGAAACAAATTACGAAATCGTGCATTGTGCCGAAATGCAAAACGGGGTACAAAAGTGTAAAGCAAGAAACTTTTGTTTTTAAAGTGCCGAAAGATGCGGAAATGCGAAAAAAGTGGATGCTTGCGATTCCGGATAGAAATCGTTTCACCACTCCGTGATCCAAGCGCTAGCTGGTGGCTGAGCGAGGGACTACGAGTTGGGCGACAAATAAGAGACTCAAGTCAACCATAGAGTTTCCAGACCTGTATATACGACCGTGGGTCTACATAATGTATTTCGCAACTCTATGTTTCCTACTGACACCACTGTCACGTAGACTTTCGAAATTATTCACACCATAATGTAAACTTCTTTCATACTAACAGTTGCTGTCACATGAATTATCAAAATGTACCACAGAATCAAGATGTCTAGAACTTCTTAAACAGAATAAAAACATAAAATAGATGTCACATTGATGACGTCACTTGAATCTTTAAATGTGAATTCCGGACAATTCTGCATGTTGAATATATACGTGTGATATATATTTATAACCAAAAAACACGGTTCTCTTCGCTGTTCAATAAGATACCATAATTAAATGAAGATGGATTTCAAAATACCACTCGAAACTCTCAAAATGGATATATCCGCGAAATTCCGGGAAAATTTTTTTGGGCCTGTTACAATACTTCGAAGCGATTCTTATTTTTCTCCTGGGCAGTTTATTCATTTGTTTTCATAATGGATAACTGAAAATTTTCATCGGCTATGTTATTTTGAAGGCGTGTAACGAGACTTGTCGCATTGATGATATAAATCAGTATGATGTTCTGTAAAATCGAATTACTTCTTTCTATTGTCACTAACATGATCCCCGTACAATCTATGTTGGTCGTTGTTCATCTGCATTCTCGTAATTAGAGCCTGAATATAAATTTTCACCAATAACATCTCTTATTATTTGATCAACCTCAGATGAAACTTGGCATCATCTGAAGTACTTTCCTCACTTGTGGGAGGTTCCGCAAATTCCTGACATATTATGCTACTCCTTTCACTTGGGGAAGAATCCTCAACGGCCAAATCTGGTATAAATGAATTTCCGACACCGTCATCACAAGTATTGGACACAACTTCACTTAGTTCAGACTATTTCATGGCTCGCTTTTTACCCATGTCGTAGTTTATTCAGTCTTCATAGCTCTGCTTCCTTTCTCACTCGCAGACTGGTTATCACTATCTGCAGCAGTAGAATAAGTCTTGAAAGAAGGCTCTTATCGGTCTCATCTGATAGCATTTTACCCTGGAGGGCTGATGCAGTGGTGGAACTTGTGCAAGTCTGGATATGAATTCTTCGCTGGGTGTATTATCAACATTATTATGCTTGAAAAAGGTATTATGTACAAAATACGAAGTGTTCAATATGTGAAAAGACCCCCCCCCCCTTCATGGGAGTCATTGGGGCCCCACCGCGGCGTAACTCACCAAGAACCAAATGCGTTTTTCAACTTCAATGATCACACAACATTCTTGAATAAGTTATTTGACACTACAGGAATCTCTTCACGGAATCAGACCTTCCAAATAGATAGTTGAAGGAAAGGATAAGACGAAAACGAAAGCACCGGGTAGGAAGTACTGGAATACATGTTCATCCTAAAATCCTCCTGAACCTACACTTTTACCCAGCAAACCACTACATAACTGCTATATATCAAATGAAGCTCATACAGAGCACAATGTTATATTACAGTGGAACATACATAATATATATCAGAGAGGTAGCCGTTAAATTTATACATTTCAAGGGAAGTACTAGTGGAGAAAAATGATATATAACAATTTTACGTATGTGATACATAAATGTTACATGTAATTGTATTAGTTTGCGCTATATCATTTACATATAAGAGAGGTATCAGGAACTAGCTCTTGTAAAGTACAAATCTATGTAACATTTTTGTGAACACGATACATATTATACTTCATATCATTTCATGAGACGTACCTTACATGTTACATATATTTGTTTTACATTGCGCTATATCATTTACATATGAGAGGTATCAGGAACTAAATCTTGTAAAGTACAAAGCTATGTTACATTTTTTGTGAACACGATACATATTATACTCCATGTCATTGCATAAGACGTACCTATGGGTTAAAGGAAGTAGACCAAATATAAATTCTCATGTATGGTATCTGATACATATCAGACTTCGCAGTAGAATTGTACATATATAATAGACAATTATAATGTTATATTATGTTATTAATTAAATTAAATATGTGCTAAGTGCTTAAGTAATATCATGAAATATCTCAGGGTATCGTTTTGATCACGGTTGATAATTCCTAATACACTGGACAATATCAAGCTTGATGTACAATCCGTCATTTGTACTCTGGTTTATTATTCACATCCCGCGCTTTGTTCCTTTACCCTAAACCCTAACCTAACTTGAGTTTATTTTTATTTAGCATCAGCGGTAGCGAATTTGATTGTGAATAATAAAGGTAAGTTTATAGTTTATAATACTTATAACTTTATACATAACACTTCGAAATTCGCGGAAAAATGTTTGTATTCTTTCTAATCGTCCGAAACCACGGCTTGTTGCAGAAAATTCTAAAATTTTTATTCTTGTAGGTGATGACCATAACAATACAAGGTGTGGTGTAAGTCATCAAACTTTATAGAAATTGCTGATAATTCTAAAAATGTGAATGACACCTATGCTAATTTATATGATTCAGGAATATTAGACCATTCAAAAAGTTCTCCTAATTCTAATGAATCACTTGTACATTTCAAGATGATAGCATCGATGAAGTTAGTGTGTGTTATAGTAAAAATTGATGCAGGTTTAAGGAAGTGGGTGATAAAATATAATATTTCACATAATGCTCTGAATGATTTGTTATTACTGTTGAAGAAAAATGGTCACAGCAAATGCTAGATCATTCATGGAAACCAACCGTAATCCATCATCTAATTTCTACGACAAATAGTGGAAAGTATGCACATATTGGTTTACGTTTGGGGCTGCTTAATTCTATAAAACAAAACTTCAAGAAATATCCTTCAGAGGTCAAAATTAATATTAATATTGATGGCCTACCGATTTCAAAAAGTTCAGGTAGCAAGTTTTGGCCAATTTTAGAGGCAATCGTAGCAGATCCTTACACAAAGCCATTTCTAATTGGAATGTATCATGGCATGAGTAAACCAGAAAATGCAAATATATTCTTAGAACCTTTTGTCAATGAGTTTATTGACATATTGCAGTCAGGAATAGGTATCGAATGTAAAATGATTACACTTTCAATTAATGCTATAATTTGTGATGTCAAAAGCTTTCATTTGTGGTGTAAGAGGCATTCCGGATATTTTGGCTGTTCGAAATGTATTCAGGAAGGGGTTTCCATAGAGAACTGAGTAACTTTTCCAGGATTGAATGTTGCTACAGCATTAAAATGAAAAAGAGTGGAATATTCGTATATATAGAGGGCAATTGTTTTTTCCAGTGCTTGTTTGTCAAATCTATTGGTGGGCGACCTCTAGAGGATAACGTGTATAGAATCCTGAAGAGGATATTTTCTAATGAAGTTGCTACAAAATGTTCCTGGTTGGGGCAACGTAATAATTTCAGAATATGTGATCTGAAAATAGTAACTTTGATGAGGCGTAAGTAGAAATGATTCCAGATTATGGCGTTTTAAGCTGAAGTTGAATTTCTTAGATTTTGTGTTGTTGATTAATTTTCTTCCTGGGTATGCCAAGAAGATCATAATGTTGATATCAATAATTCAAGTATTTCAATTTGTTCACAGCTCATAAAAAATTGCCCTACTGACTAACTTGAAAAATTTGTCTGTATTCTATGTTTTCACTATAAATGAAAAATAATTACAATATTATATATATGAAAAATGTTTTACTTTTCTTGAATAATGGAAATGCAGTCAAAGGCTTCCAATGAACCGTAATCATGTTCCCTATTATTCATGTAGAGTTGTATCTATGCCTATAAATGAACTTTTACAAATCAATGGAGCTGAAGTAAAAATACTAAAGATATTACTGAAATCACGTTAAGTTGTACTTATATTGTTTCATATGAAACATGTTTTAATATTTTCACATGAGAGTAATTTTCAGATATTGAAAGTGTTATAATTGATAATTTGTCAACTTCAATTTTAATAGTTTTTTTATGTCTAGGATGTTTGTCATAATGTTTGAAGGAAACTGATTTTGAAACAGTCGTGAGTGAATGGTTTTGATTAGCCAAGTTGCAACACGAGAGGGAGTTGAAGAAAAAATATTTTATAAGATACATATTTTTATGGAACAAATAAATTTTTTCGTCACAAATTTGTATTATTTCCAGATTCAAATGTCATGGCATTTTAGAATTACACTGTTAAGAGCATTCATTATTTTACATTTATATAGGTATATAAATATGAATAATTAGAATTAGATCCCCTATAGGAATTCAATTCAATTTGTTTTGTCACTTTTAAACATATCTAAATAAGTAAATATATTTGATGATTATTTGTATATAACAATATTCTGTTATAACTGGAAATTCACTAATGCTCATGATTGCAGGTTTTACCAGCATTTGACTCGAACAATATTCCCATACAGCACACCCAACATGAGTTTATGTCAATTTTATTGAAGTATACGTAATAAAGCTTATGTAACAGTCAAATATTGGTTCCTTTAGCCTTACTGTAGAGAATGGACATCTTTTTTTCTGAAAGAATTGCAGTTATTTATCTTTTCAAGTCTACAGGTCATACCTACTTGTGGAACATAGCTAAGTTGAAAGTTTTTGGAGGCTGGTTAGTACAATAATATAAATATAATGTAAATGAATTTATTACTGCTACCTATTTCAGTAGACCTGAAACTAATGGAGAACAATAAGCCAACATCGTAGAATCTTATGGGAATTATCCACAATCTGACATCCAGTAGAGATTTTGGACAATATCCAAAAGATTTTAGTTTGCTGATTTTTCAGTTGTTCCAGGTCTATTGAAGATGGTAGCATAGCTGCCGAAAAGCTTATTTCGATTACAAAATTTCTTGTGGTTTTACGTTATATGTATATTATGAGCTATGTTGAATTTGATTCTAAATGCAGTAGCTATAATGCATATTCATATTACTAATTGTATTTGAGTAAGGCACATATTACATTATATTTCATATATTGTAATCTAAATTTACAGTGCCTACTATATATTTCTGTGCTTCAATTGAATGTATATTAATACATGATTGTTAGGTGAATTTGCAGTACATATTATTTACTGTCAGAAGTATCATGTATGTATCTGATACATCATTTTGTGGCGGACATAGAGCCATACAAGTACAATTTATATTATAGAGTGTGCTACATAACAAATATGACTTAAATGTCAAGATATATGTAGCATATATGTATACAATATGTAACTGTGTTTGCTGGGTAGGTACGTGAAACTGCACGTTAACTGCAGCATGTTATGTCAGACTACTTATTATTTTCTTAAGCTTCTTGGGTCGTATTAGTTTTCTTTTAATATGTTAGGCCACTCCTTGTTATGTCTAACACGTATCTCAAAGTATCCCTCAGTGGGGTTCTCAGTATTGGGAGGCTGATGAAAATGAGGAGAATTCAGAGCCCAGTTTTACGTATTTCGATAATTTGTGAAAAAAGTTACGTTACGTGATGAGTTTAATAACTTATTGTGTAGTAAAAATTGACTTCAATAGTTACTACTCGGTAGGCAGTCTACAATACAGACATATGTATGGTATATATGTATGCTTTGAAATTAATATTGCAGAAACGTCAGATTAAACTTTTCAATTGTCTGTTTTGCATATGCATCATTAAACAACCATAAAAATAGTATCTACAAATTCTGCCACTGTACATACAGTACAAATAACAGAGAGCAATATCTTTAACTCTTTATTGTGAACTCTATTACAATTTACGAATTGTAAAGATAATGATATTACTTTCAATTTATACAATTCTAAATAGTTGATATTTAAAATTATTCATATTCAATCATCAGTTTTCTTTGTAAAGTCGGAAAATATTTTTTTTGAGATTGTGTATTAATCTGTGGTCGTCGGAAAAATAGTGTACATTACGTGAATGGAAAGTGCCAATTCACACTCGTAGTATCATTCTCCCACTCGTGTGAAATGGGTCACGTTTTACTCTAGTCAACTATTCATGAGATACAACGCATAAATCCCATAAATATTATAAAATAGAGTGTGATAGAAAATTAATTCCTATTTGAAAGAATTTCAGTTGAAATTTCCGTGATTTCGTAATCATTAAATTAACCAAGTCTACGCTGAAATTGCAGATTCACAACATCCGTGTTGATTGTGAGAGATGTTGGGTAATGCTTTATCCTCCATTGCGGTTCGTCAATTAAGTAATATTGCCAGGTTCAGTTTCCGTCTTTCAAAAAAAATCTTATCTCCAACTCACTTATGGATGAGCCAAGGAAATGGAAATAGAGGTGCATATATGAAGTTAATTCTGGAAAAAATGCATTTGTGTTGGAAGTGATGTAGCATTCAGAGAACTGCGATGAAACAGTTCTTTATACTATTCTGAATAGCATCCACATTCTACAACATAGATTCTACTATATCATTAAACATAAACAAATTAATATTTCCTTCTAAAATGACAAAATAAGTTTAGAGGTACTCAAAAAAGCACAGCACCAGCGATAGCGAGTTCCTACATCAACCTTTGTTAATGTCGTATTCGGGAACTACTTTTTGCTGCGCTTGATTCCGAATACCAACTCTCACGCCTACACTGTGAATTCTCTATCAGCTTTTGCGTCACTCAGACAATTTAGCAGGCATCGTAAATTACTTACAGTGGTCCGCGTTGATCTGCAACAATAAATGGATATTAGATAATGGCAAAATACGTGTCACAAAGCAGATGAGGCATTTTGACCTAGATGCTGGATGAAATTAACATTTGATTCACATAATGATCGTAGGCTTCTTAATAATGGAACAATGTATACTGTATAGACCAACGAATTCGGATATACTAGAATTAGTCAGTCTATTCGTAACTACGGAATTTTGTATCGCCAACATGACGTGTAGAAATCCAGTACGGATAGAGGAATAGTACCCCACGGCATAGGCGTGTATTGTACAGGGTATTTTAAACAGATTTCCAGGATACCCCACGCCACGGGCGTACTATTTATAAGGCAGTAAGGTACGTTTTATTTTAAACTGTTAAAACATCAAAAATAAAAACTTTATAACCAATATTAACAGTGTAGCTGTAGACATAGAAGAATGTTAATGACAAATGTGGGTTTCTTCCATGTTCTACAGAAAAAGACTGGTATTTTGGCAATTAAACTGATTCACTTACTGACCACATTTGTGTAATAGTATGGTCGTTTCTTCTTTTGGTGATTGTCATTCACCGATTTATGTATGCGTGCAAGTAACTATATTGAAGCGCAGACTATAAGCTGCTTATTACTTTGTTCATCTACATCTGGGCAATTAAGTATATTTTTATATATTCTTAATCAGTGAAAACATTTGTTTCTATCGAGGACATTATTAGATCACAATTATTTAATTTATATTGCAATACAATAATAGTTTCACTTTTTTCACCACTACATCAACCTACAATTTGGTTTCAAATCAAATCTGTATAAGTATATTCATACAAAATCCATTGTTGGGCCCTATATGGAAAATTTCATGAACAAAAACTTCCGAAAGATGTTTTACATGATTATATACTTTTATTCTATTCTGTCTACTGATATTAAAGTACAGTAGGTATATCGCCACTACAGCATTTTTGCTTTTATTTCATCCGTATGCGTCGATTTTCTTGATTTCACGATGTAAGATGGTATATAACTAACAATATGAATGGGGAACATACAAGTAAGAAAAGTTTTAATAAAATTGTAAACGTTTTATTTAAATAAAAAATTATCAATTTATTTATGTGAGAAAGTATATTGTATATTTTGGGGAAGGCTGCAGTGGCTGTTGAAATGTAGTAGTAATTGAAACGGAAACTGATTCAATTAAGGGCTCCTCATTACTACTAACCATGATATCCTCATTAGCTGGTGCAAACCAAACGCTGCTTTTGGTCATAGATGTTGACGCATATTCACTTTCTGAAAGTTTTGCTCTAAAATAAATAAAATAATATATTAGTAAAACTGCTATGCTCTTAATTAAACATTTTACCTTTTAGGTGCTGAAACATCAATATTCTCTTTGTCGTCTTCATCATGTCTGAAACAGTTTGCAATTATTACTACCATGTTCCATCCCAACATATCTGGAATTACTTACTCAGGGTAAATATGTAGGGGACTTGTACTGGCAAATGCTGGTGTAGCACCACCTTTAAGGTCTTTCCTGCCGCCTGGCCTAGTTACAAAGTCACTTTCAGAAAAATGGTCAGAACATACCAAATGTGATCTTTTTACTGCTTCGACATCTAATTCACCATATTTCCTTTGATGCTTGGTTTGATGGAAATCTAACAAAAATCAAGCAAATGAATCACGAGTACTGGCATAACTTTATGCTATAAGATTGTAATATTGATTAAAACATAAAAATGTTCTACTATACAGTATATAACAATAAACGCTAAAAATTTTATTGGCATAGTAAATGTAGGCACAATTGGGAGATAGAACATAATAGTGATATTATATGAATGTTTCCTGAAGCAGACCACGAAAATATATACAGACTTCTTGCTAGCCAGTAGAAATTATGTAAAATTATATTTAGAATGAGCCACAAACTGGAAATCTCACAATATTACTAACTACACTTCTAGATACAATTTTTCCAAGCCCCCTCAATTGCTTTGTTGTGCCCTTCTTGCTAATGAAATTAACTTATATAAACATTATTATTGATTAAGGTGATACTCACTTATAAAATCTTCTTTTTTCATTTTCTTTAGCATAATGCATTCTGCATACAATGCAATATTTCCCCATACTGAATTATATACAAAACAACACTGCCTAACACTTTATATTTCGATCAACAAACAGGTACCTAAACGATGCAAAGTACTAAAAGTAAAGAAAATTCACAATTTTAGAACACTATTAAGTCGTTGGCTTCTTGAATTTTCTAGAAAGTAGAAAGAACAAAGAACTGTATCACCAAAATCACTCAAAGATTTGACAGGTTAAGTTGATCGGAACTCGTTAACTACACTTTCAAATAAATGTCACTTTTCTTGACAGTAGGTACACGATTAGCGGCGGCGAACTACGAGTGCCAATATCGGAGATCTCTCTATTCAATCTTTATTTCTCCACACGATTGCTGGGAAGCTAGATGACAGTATGGTGGGAGAGAGACATGTTGGCGATACTCAAAAATGACTTTAGCTTATTCTAGTATATCCGAATTCAACGAACTCGTATATACTAGAGTTAGTCAGTCTATTCGTAACTAGTAAATTTTGTATCGCCAACATGACGTGTAGAAATCCAGTACGGATAGAGGAATAGTACCCCACGGCATAGGCGTGTATTGTATAGGGTGGTTTAAACAGATTTCCAGGGTACCCCACATAAGGCAGTAAGGTACGTTTTTTTTTAAACTGTTGAAACATCAAAAATAAAAAATTTGTAACCAATATTAACAGTGTAGCTGTAGACATAGAAGAATGTTAATGACAAATGTGGGTTTCATCCATGTTTTACAGAAAAAGACTGGTATTTTGGCAATTAAACTGATTCACTTACTGACCACATTTGTATAATAGTATGGTCGTTTCTTCTTTTGGTGATTGCCATTCACCGATTTATGTGTGCGTGCAAGTAACTATATTGAAGCGCAGACTATGAGCTGCTTATTACTTTGTTCATCTACATCTGGGCAATTAAGTATATTTTTATATATTCTTAACCAGTGAAAAACATTTGTTTCTATCGAAGACATTATTAGATCACAATTATTTAATTTATATTGCAATACAATAATAGTTTCACTTTTTTCACCACTACATCAACCCATAATTTGGTTTCAAACATATCTGTATAAGTATATTCATACAAAATCCATTGTTCTATATGGAAAATTTCATGAACAAAAACGAAAGATGTTTAACATGATTATATACTTTTATTCTATTCTGTCTACTGATATTAAAGTACAGTAGGTATATCGCCACTACAGCATTTTTGCTTTTATTTCATCCGTATTGTCAGGAAGCATTTGCAATAATCGGACTATGAGGTGGGAGCAAAATATGTGTTGATTTTCTTGATTTCACGATGTAAGATGGTATATAACTAACAATATGAATGGGTAACATACAAGTAAGAAAAGTTTTAGTAAAATTGTAAACGTTTTATTTAAATAAAAAATTGTCAATTTATTTATGTGAGAAAGTATATTGCATATTGTTGAAAAGTTTTCTTGCGGAAAATATAATTCTAAAAATGTTTTAGGGGGATATCTAATCTATGATATTAAAAAGATAAATACATAATTTAATCAATATGTTGCCCTTCGTTGGTATTACAAGCAACCTCTTCAACGACAATATTTAAGTATTTATAATTTTCACTGAAAAAAGAACCATTTTAATACATTATAACAAAGATATCAGAGCATATGAAAATTAGATTTCAACTAAAACTAAAAGCAGTATCCGATTCTGGTGATTTGCTAGATACAGTTTTTGGGGAAGGCTGCAGTGGCTGTTGAAATGTAGTAGTAATTGAAGCGGAAACTGATTCAACTAAGGGCTCCTCATTACTACTAACCATAATATCCTCATTAGCTGGTGCAAACCAAACGCTGCTTTTGGTCATAGATGTTGACGCATATTCACTTTCTGAAAGTTTTGCTCTAAAATAAATAAAACCATATATTAGTAAAACTGCTATGCTCTTAATTAAACATTTTACCTTTTAGGTGCTGAAACCTCAATATTCTCTTTGTCGTCTTGATCATGTCTGAAACAGTTTGCAATTATTACTACCATGTTCCATCCCAACATATCTAACTACACGATTAGCGGCGGCGAATTACGGTGCCAATATCGGAGATCTCTCCATTCAATCTTTATTTCTCCACACGATTGCTGGGAAGCTAGATGACAGTATGGTGGGAGAGAGACATGTTGGCGATACTCAAAAATGACTTTAGCTTATTCTAGTATATCCGAGTTCGTTGATTCACACTATAATATAATCTTGTTTCATACTGACACCTGTTCTCATATGAACCATCAGAATTCGCCACAGAGTAGAGCATAAAATAGATTGTGACGTAACATCGATGAGGTCACTCCAATCTCAAAATGAGCATTTCGGAAATTTCTGTAAGTTAAATATATGCGTGTGATAGATATTTATAACTGTTGTCATTATGTTTCAATAAAATACATAAATTCATTAAAAAAACTGAAGCTGGATGTCAAAAATACCACTTGGTACTCAAAAAGATTACAATTTTGACCACTTTAAACTGAATGGTACAATCGTGTCCCCAGTTTTTTCCCACGCACAGGCGCATACACACTCATTATCTCGAAAATATTCTAGATCGATTCAGAACAGCGCAAAACGGATATTTCCGTGAAGATCCGGAAAAAAATTTCCAGCCCTATTACAATATTTTCCTTATATTATGTATAGTAAGGCACAATAGAATAATCTCATCCTCAAATATGCTACAATAATAGTATAAGAGAGATATGGACCATGGGTTGTGGAGAGGGGAGTTTGTTTACAAATCTATCGATAATCGATATGTTGTGGAAAAGAGTTAGTCATTTAATATTGGATTACTATTATCTTCAGTATGCTTTTGAAAAATATCTTAATCTATGGAAGATCAAAATAAAAGTGTATCATTTGGAATAGAATAACTCATACTCACTCATTTATAAATGAGTCAAAATCCAAGAAGGACAATCAATAAATCTGGAATTTATGAGTTGAAATGAGATGATTGTAATGCTGCTTCCAACGGGTATTTTGGATATCCGTTTCGAAAATATTTAAGATGTACTCCCTTGAAAAACCTGAGTCTAATCACGCAAATCATCTTATTGAATTCAAATTGAATCATAATTTTATTTTCCATTATATTACATAGTACATATGATTCAGGACACATCCCAGAGAACAAAACATTTTGGAATTCATGAGGATTTTAGAGCATATCAAAAGGAATAATAATTCCCTATTAATTCGATTATTGATAAATATACTCCCAACCGATAGTCCAGTGATTTCTATCTCATATATTATATTGTATTATTATTGTATCAGAGGATGACATTTCTCTTAGTAATTTAGTTGATATCATGCTTTGAAAATGACACTTTGTATCGAATTAATAATAGCAGTTGCAGTTCTTATGAATTCATATTTGTGTTTTATATTGATATCCTAGATATTTTTTAAAATAAATTTTCATCAAATCAATGCTAAATCCATAGTTATGTATAGGCAGATTACGAAACCACCAGGGATGACGTCAAAATGCTTGTCACCTATGGATGAAACGTGCTTCAAGAGTTCTTAATACTTTGACGAGTATAAAGGTTTTTACTACCCACCCAGAGTCTATAAAGCTAAAAATCGAGGAATTGAATATATTCCTTTTGGGTTATTTGACTGAACCACTGCTGTATTCAAATACTAGCCAGGAATAAAATGAAAACTGTCAACTCTGTAATCCGATTCATTGCATTACAGCATGGTGAAGTGCATTGTATATCTCACCTATTTGGAGCAACATCTCTGAAGCGATAATAGTTTTATGAAGTTTAAATTTGGGTGAAGTGCTTAATAGCAATAATTAGTACATAAAACTGGTGTGTTGTGATTGTGAGTTGTTTTGTTTTCGTGAGCAGTGTTTATATTATAATCATACCAATAACCTATGCCTACATATTGGTGCGTTTTGGGATCCAGTTATTCTATCTACCTACTTCAAAGGGATAGTACTTTTTTCCTCTCCAAGGAAGGTGAATTGAAAAGAATATGTGTAAAGGCTATACCCAGACAATCGACATGTCAATCGACACAATTTTCTTCAGTAGGCAGTGTTCAATACAAACAGGACGGAATCGAACTCGTAAAAATTAATTAATACTGCAAAATTCCAAAAGTTCTAATATTATTGATAGTTATGATGGTTTGGTAAAGCTTTATTCTGAAAAATTGAGCATTAGAATAATTGAAACGAAGATAAGATTCTCCCTTTAATTTCTGGCAGTGCTTATTGCTATCTTAAAATCAACTTTGTGTAGATAATGACCATAGGATTAAAATATCTGTTAAGGGCATTGAGCTACGTTTCGAAGAATTGGAATGGATTTTAAGTTTCCATATAGAAATCAAAAGTTGGCCCCAGCTGCAATATTTGTTACATATTTCCAAATACAAATAATGTTAGTTCAGAAATAGATTCAGATTAAAATTTGTCCGAGCCACGGTTCAAATATTTTAAGAAAACATTAAAGATTAGCTAATTGAAGACGGATTCATGTATTCCAGGCAACTTGAGTTTATTATCGATAGAATAATACCTAAGACTGAGTCAAGGACGGAATAACCTGCATCTACGATCATCACAGCGTTTATTATGAATATTCAATCATCAGTCATTAAATAAAGATGAAAAGAACGGACGTTATTGTATAATAAAACTTCCCCATTCTCAATCAATGAAAAGGTTAAGATGCTGCTAGTTGATTACTTCAAGATTAGATTATCGTGGTATAGTGCAAAAAGTGAAGTTGCTTCAAGTTGAAACAAGGGGAAAGTAGAATTTGCATAAACGGTTCTGGCTTTCATGTTTTGTTAGAATTTTTAGTGATATTGTTAAGATATTACTGGTATTGAATGAAATGGTCCCTGCAACAAATTGTGATTGATCTGATAGAAACCATTACTGTTCGGAAGTTCGTTATTTGATAATGCATAATTAAAGAATTAACTGTAAAATATTTACTAGTATGGTATCTGAGTGACAAACAGACGCCCGGAAAGAATGTTATTTCATTGCTAATCCTTCTAGTTTCCACAGGAAACCTATTTAACTCTCGATTTGGTTCACATATATTGATAACTAAACTCTTACTGAGTTTTGAATTTTCAATAAATTATATTTGTTATATGATTTTCTATTGCTCCGGCTAGCTCTTTATTGATTTTTATTTTTACTCTGATTGAATTGATATTATTATATTATATGGAATGGAATAAAAACTTTATTTAAAATGTTAAAACTTTCATATTCTATTTATTTATGAACCCTGTATCACGTGATATCTTTCAAATATTTACAAATTAACTTTATGCTACTAAAATCTTCTATGCTTATAAATTTCTTTATGCTTTAAAATTCTCTATGTTTCAAGTTAACCTCAATTTCCTTGAAATTAATACGTAATTACAATAACAATTCAACATTCAGATACTACTATATACAATGATGAAATTTTAAATAGACTCACTTGTTATATTCTACCGGGATATCAAAAAGTATCTTGGTCAAGGGTGGTTGTGGAATCTAGAACGTGTGTCTTCACTTGTGTCAAATTAATTAATTTGAAGTTTCTAAAAGTGCGAAATTTCGCAATTTTATACGAATGTTATAACACTTAGAAGTCTCTAGCGCTTCAGACTCCGGGATTTTCATTTGGCCTATCGAAATTAGAAGGTTCGAATTATCTAAAAACATAATTGCATGAACGCCAGACGTCCTATGTAATTAGCTACGAACGAAATCATTTTGACTTTTCCCTCGAGAAGCTCGCTGCGCGTCTGTTGAGACCTGAGAGTACCTGCTTCTATTTTAATTAAATTTTCCTATTTGATCGACATTTTGGGGCCCGAGACTATGCTATTTAGTTGGCCCCGTTCATAAACTAACGACATGAAGCGAAAACCGCATGCGAAAAGTCCTCGTAAAGACGTTCTATGTACCGTAAATTTGCACTTTTCTAACTCGCGAGCTACGCGCTCCCCACGTGAACGTCATTCCATTTATCGAAAATTAACTATTTTAAAACCGTTTTCGACCCGGTTTGTGGCTATCCCGACCTTTTAAAAGGTTCAAAGTTAACATTTCGACAATTTGTATTACTATATTAATTTGTATTCATTATTGTTTTACAACTGAAATAAATAGGTATGAAATTTGTAGGTTATTGAAGATGTCAGTGTGACAGTGACATAATTATTCGAAACGTAAACTAAGACAAAGACATACGTTTTAGATTCCACAACCACCCTTGACCAAGATACTTTTTGATATCCCGGTACAAATATTAGAATAAATGTTGGTAATGTTCCGTAGGTTTTGATATTTTCTTACCTTATTTATTCACTTTTAAAACATTTACTCTGCCATACACTTCACAGGTAACACTTGTTGATTCTTCTTCTTATTCAGGAACTTGTTGATATTTTGTTGATAATTGTTTTATTCTTTTTTAAGATATAAACTTTGTTGTTTATTACAAATTGGATCTGCACTCGGGATTTGGTTACTCTCCGATGCAACTTAATTAAATAACTTCGGTTATGTTAACCTTTACTGACGTTGAAATGAAGATTTATGAATAATATTTGCTGCCTCGTAGGAATTACTAATAAACTTTGGTTATATGAACTTCGCGGAGCTGGAGAGACACTTTCAGTTCTCCGATGTTACTACAAACTTAGGTTATGGAAACTAAATGAGTTGCCAGAGGGGCACAGTCTCTGCTTAGATGTTAATGCAAACTCACTAGCTTTCCTTTGATTTTGCCTTTTATAGGGCCCACAAAAAGAAGCTTGTTTTATTTAATTTCGACCAATCGTATAATTTTCTGAGTATCTAGTAAGCTAATCCCATTGTTGGGATTACAGTACTTCAGCATTGTTGAATTTTGACACATCTTAATTGTTGTATTGACCAATAGGAATTTAGTATCTTGAAATTTCTGATATATTGAAGATTTTCAAATTAATTAAAGTTATTGTTCATTCTACTATTTGAATTCATATTACCAACATGTTTTCCCATAGTTTGTTATATAATAACCTATGATTAGGTTCCAATTAACTTAATAATTATGATTATTATGTCTATTTTGACAGATGTCATTGCTTAAATCTAATACAAGATTTTAAAATATGAATAAAACTTACACAACTTTGCAGAACTGAAATGTCGTAATACTATCTTACATCTATTACTTATTCTCAACCTATTCTAATAGTTTGCTATCTTCAGATAGTCTTTAAATCATTTTAATTATGATTTTCCTTTTTCGTCGCACTGTACGTTTATTAACTTTCACTGTTTCTTCTATACACTCCTATAAACTACTTTACATTTTGGTTTTATTTATTATACAATCTTTAATATTCTATTCTATTTATATATTTAACTTTAAATAATGTTTTTAATTCCATATTATATATACTTTAAACTTTTCTATTTTTAATGTTTCGGTAAATCCTAATTCTACCATTTCATTTTATATCGGAAATGAAATCATAACAATATATAGGAAGCTTTCGGGAAATTAAAAACTTGAATCATTATATTGTTTATCCTGATTTCAATAATTTATCTGGAATAAAATTTGTTAAATTCATGAATATTGAGATTTTTATCACAAAAAAAAAGATATAGTAGTCAAGAAGGCTCATGAATTCAATTATATAAGTGTATATCCACAGCCGATATTCAATGTAAAGTGGGCTGTAAGAAAGCTAACATTCAATGATATATTAATCTTACATTTATTTCGTTGGGTATCACATCTTTGGCTATGTAAGTATCTATCATGCAACCAGGTTGAATACGAATACTAGAAATATTGTAAATAATGCGATGAATTTATATAATAATAAGATATTGAAAATATGGGATTCGCCTGTTTAAAACCGAACTCCCTAATTCAGTGGTTGCTTAGAAACTGCAAAATATGGTTTACTAGTGGTGCATTGCTTTTGCGTTTGAATTTTAATGCGTAATACCATTGATTGAAGTAAACCATAAACACCTTTTGACTTCGTCCTATATGGTCACTAATAATTATATCAATTATAATTTTATACCAATACCAGTTTTTTTCAAAATTGAATCTTCATAGATTTACTGTCCTTAAATGGAAACTGAAAGTACGCTTACAAAACTAATAGATACATTAAGATCTAACTTCAAAAACTACAGTAGAAGTTAGAAGAATTAATGAAAATTTTGAGAACTTCCGTCTACAATCGGCATGTCATTCCCCTGCAAATATAATGCGATAATGCCAGGAAAAATCTCCGAAAATTATTCATTCTACATGCGTTTATTGGCGAATTGGAGTATAAGTTTTGCATAAGTATTAAAATTTGGTTGTGCATTTGACGAGAATAAGTAGGATTAAATTTAATGGAAGTGCTACAATTACGCTTGGCGCGTTTAATTTCAACTCAACTTAACCTCGTATTTTGTATTCCTCCGGTATCACAATCCTTGTAAAATAATACCAGGGGAACATGATTTCTCCAGAGGGATGAACATTATTCAAAATAAGTTCATAAGCACAAATTTTCTTCGCATGGGATCACTTCTGCAGCTTATATGGGTAAACCAAAAAGTGAAAGCAGAGGGGGTAAAACTAGTGGAAAAACGAGAAACAGAGGAGGAAGATATAGGAGAATAATGGCTGATCCCGAAAATGAAAAGTTGATCCAAGAAAAGAAAAAGTGAGCTTCATGAGAAAAAAAGGAACCGGTTTTTAAGCATAGTAAATATGGAAGAAAAATATGAAGTGCCATAGACGACGGCAGGAAGATGAAAATATCAGTTACAGATTCTTTTGTAGATTAAAACCTTTCTATATATCACAAATGAAACCATCTAATAGAGAAACCCGCAAATATATAATACACGCGCTATTTTGGAAAACATTTTGTCCTCACTATTCAGGTGATATAAATGTAATTCATGAAAAAACTTCCCCTGATTAGCTAGAAAGCTTATATGGTCCTGAAAAGACGGAGCTGCCTCTTCAAAACTGGTGGAGGGTGTAAAGATTATGGGAGCAATTATGGATATTTTTCGAATTCAACAAAGTTGCTTAAAATGTCTCAAGAACTGAAAAGAAGACCAGAAATATATCTATAATGATTTCTGAAATAATAATTTTATTGCAAAATTGAATTACAATATATCTTGCAGATGAAGCGAATGTAAGAATTGAAAAAGTCTCTTGGGCCAAACGATTGTCTATCACACATGGATTTCACTGAAACTTATGCAGCCAAATCCTCGGAGAACACAATGTTTTCATTTTCAGATGGTAAAATGTAATAAACCATGAAAATAGGAACATTCGTTCTAACTAAGGTACTCCGTTATAAATAACAAAATTACTATCACTCTGTTAATGTTCATCTGAGTAATGTGGAAGAAGATGAATATGTTTCCGTTATTTATTCGAAGACTACATGTAAAAAAAGTAACACATTTTGGACTGATGAGAAAGACGTTACCTGTAGCTTTGACGACATTCTAGGATTATTGTCATAGCCTGAAATCTTCCAAAGGAGTGAAAAAAAAATTTCAAGCTCACAAATTCAGTAAATCGTTCATAAAGAATAGTATGTTAGATTCTTTTTAAATGAATCTTTAATTTCTTTTTTTATCAGTTAATAATTTTAGAATATTAAGTACCTACAATACATCTACAATAATAATTTTGTTTTTTATGTTTAGCAGACTCGGTTAGCTCATCTTTTTCAAATATTCTCAGAATCAATTGTTGATATTTAGATTTTTTAAAATTCATTGATGCAAAATGTCATCTTAGTTTATTGTTATTACCTTAAGAATGCATGTTTGTTCTTACAATGTGCTTTTTCATGTTCTTCATTACTGTCAATTTTCTATGAAGGGATATATTATATTCTCCTAAATATGAAAATGAGTCTGCTGTTCCTAAAATTTTAACAATGCGAAGTAATTGATCATAATTGTCGTAGCCATGGTTCTCTGCGGAATATCATAGAAGCAAACATACTGCTCAATTTCAATTGCAGATATTACGTCACGTCTCTGAAAGTTCAATCTCAAGTTGGCAAATTCAAGGAAAAACAAGAGAAAATAAAAATTAAAGATCAAAATTTTGCAAAATTTTGATTTTAGTTGATAATCCAAGCTTTACCTCTTAGTTTTGCCTTCAAAAATAATGCTTCTGTCTTTCGACAGGAATCTATGTTTTCTGTCATTTGAATAAATCCATTCACTTATTGTAACAGGGTTTGCCTTCAAAGAGAAGAATCGTGACACGTCACGCCGGTTTCTGCTTCATTTTGGTGACAGACGGAAATATTTGAAAATTTATCATTCTCAATTTTTCATTACAACACGGAAATATGACATAAAAACAAACAACATGCTTTGTTGAACATCAATTATGTCAGTATATAAAACTTGAGAGTTATCGCAATATTGTTATATTATTATTGGCGACGTTAAAATGTAATGTTATGATTACTCACCACAGTAAACCACAAACAACTAAAGAACACTATCTGAACATTTATCATCATACACTTATTGTGTCAAGTGAATGAATGAACTTGAAGCAACTAATTCACAATTATATTTATCTGAATCGTGATGCCTGGTCTAACCAAGGTTATTCCCAGTTTTATCTTTATCTTAAAGTTGTTTTTATTATTACAGACAAATTGAACTATTTACAATATTATGCAGAGAAATGTACAGTATTGATTTTTAATCACCGACCAGTAATAAACATAGTTATATGACGATATGATTGAAAATAAGAATGTGACGAATATCTCGGCAGCCAATTCCGTGTGTTCTGCATAGTGCACCGTGTAGTGTTTGATAGGACATGAGGGAATGAAGATTGACATGCAAAGAAGTAGATTCCATAAATTACTGATAGCTGTTCTGTTTTGTTATACTTGAATTATCCTGACGAAATATAATTCGTTGCCATGGGTTTGGACAGTGTGGAACTGGACAGAGCGGCAGGGCGGCAGTTGCCGCCTGGACCAAACCTCTATGTGTGGATTAAACCAGAACATTATCAATATTTATAAGACATTGGACAGATGAAATAATATTCATTCTTAACCTATTAACTGAATGGTTTTGCTTCAGCCCATCCGCCTCCCGCGACTGCCCAGTATTCTTACCGATTTGAATAAATATATTTCCGATTTTGTTAGTTGAGGGCTGCTTTAGCTGAGACGCTGTGCTGTGGTACAAACAGTTTGACAGTTAGTGCCGGTGTTACGTCTCAGATATGAATTTGGTGATTCTTTAGACTACTAGAAATAAACCAAAAACACATAGCGTCGCTTTGGAAGTGAACTAACTAGGGATTTTCATTAATGTATCCATTCTCGGAAGGATCGATACAAGATATTTTATATCGATACTCCAACTTTTAATATATTGTGTATCGAAACTCATTTAGAACGTATCACAATACCTCGGATTGGACATGACATAGAGTAATACGAACTTGGTGTGTTTCCTTCCAGCTGGAAGACAGCTAGTGTCCAAATTAGAATACCCTTCCTAATAATTATAGACCCATTGATCTATCATCTGTGAGTTCTAGAGTAATGGAGAAAGCAATCAATATTGAGCTCATCGAATACCTAGAGAACTACAAAATCGCGAATGACCGGTAATATGGCTTTCGTGAGCGAAGATCAATAGGGGACTTGCTTGCCTACAGAACATATTCATCACAGAAATCTTTTGAAAAATATGGGGAATCTCTAGATGTAGCATTGGATATCTTCGAAGAATTCGACCGAGTCTGGCACCAAAGCCTTCTTGGGAAACCTCCGGCATATGGTTTGCTGCCTTTATCGCTTACTATCGAGTTTCTACGGAGTATCCTTTGAAACAATGGCCATCGACGCTGGTGTTCCACAGGGATTCATCTTGGCTACTATTATACTAAACTAAAACTAAAACTTAAAGTTACTTACGGAATGGGGTCACCTGAATTCAATATTCTATCAAGTTTTAAGTCAATGAACAAACGATTCAGACAATAATTGTAACTCTTCATTTTCCTGGTAACATATAGAGCTTCACTTGAACTATTTGTGTGAGCAGTAAGTAGGGAGGTACCTATATATCGATATAGGTATTATAACTATCATTCTCAAATTATAAAATATCTTGGTGTATCAACCTAGGTATTATAATTCGAATCATCATAAGAATTTGAATGTAACTTGTTTGATAGACGTTTGGTCGGAAATATATAGAATAGGTATCGCAAATTTTATACAAATACCTCCACTCTCAACATTGCCAACCGTTCGAAAACCAAAAATTTTGTATTCCTCAGTAAGAACAGGTTATTCTAACGTGACAACTTTTAATTTCAAAGTAAGGAATACAACCTTCTAGGTATGTCTATAATCAACTCTTGTTTATGATCAGTGGACTGTACACTTATTTTGGGGTTTGTTTTTAAATGAAAAACGGCTTAATTGACATTGTTTACTGACAAACAATTCAAAAATTGTAACGATGTTATTACAAAAAATATGGTAGACATGGTTACTACCCAGCACCCTTCCACACAGTATCCGCAAATTATATCGGCAAATTCAAATCAAATAATACGTAATTCCCAAACATAGTCCCCGCCTTGAAAGGACAAACTTTCAACATAACAAGCATGAATATAAATAACAGTAACAAGGCTTAATACAAGTTCATTATCAATGTTTGATTCTTGGTCACACGACTCATTGCGCACACTACTCAGGACGCCACCTTTCACAGAACTACCTTACATGTCGTTGATTGGCAGAGGACATAACCTGGCAAAACTACGCTTCACAACGCCATTAGCTGTTTTGATAGTAGCTACACGTACAATACCATCTTGACCCATGTGAACATCGACAATACGTCCTAATGGCCAACACAGAGGCATTTGATTGGTGTCCTTAACGAGAACTAAATCACCAACCTTTAAGTCGGAATTATGCTTATTCCACTTTACTCTCATTTGAAGCTCAGATATGTATTCTTTGTGCCACCTTTTCCAGAACTTCTGGTTGAGTTGTTGGATTCTCTGATAAACTGACAGACGTCCTTCATTCAGATGCGTGGTATCTGCTTCTGGTATGCTCGTAAGGGTGCGGCCAATTAAAAAATGAGCGAGAGTTATAGGTAGGAGGTCATCGGCATAGATAACTCTACTACCGTAGAATGAAATGTTCCATGTTAGGTACCGAAACCGCGACAAGAGCGCTGCGTGAGGATTGGAAGCGTACTAAATGATGGTTTGGAGGGAAATTCGAAGTTACGCAGCACATAAATGCAAATTTTGTTTTCTAAAATTTAAGTAGGAAATGAAAGTCGATAGTTTTTACCAATAGTTTTTATACAACAACAGAGTTAGAACAGAAATATATATATATATATATATATATATATATATATATATATATATATATATATATATATATAATTACAATTAAATATCGAGACTAATTACAATGGGTTAAAACAAAAATACAAAAAATATACATATAAATACAATTAAATACCGAGACTAATTAAAACAAAAATACATGAAATATACATGTTGCTGAGTTAGAACAGAAATATATAATATATACATATAAATACATTTCATTTTCTTCACTTTATTAGGAGTTACATGAAACTCAGTCAATTCTGGCATTGCTCTCAAGTATCCACTAACATTATCCAGTTGCCATGCCTTTTGTATATCTTCCCATTTTGCTTTTTTTGAAGTTCCGTTTAGCGTGTAATAAACGGTTTTTGTTAGGAGGTTCTTTCACACCTATCAATAAATGTGGTGGATCATACAATGGGATAATTTTTTGTCCATCAACTTCAAATGTGAAGTCATATAATTCTTTCCCTCCTCTTGCATTGCATACTCGTCTTTCGTTTCCTTCACTAATTTGTTTATCGTACTGACATTATTTGTGCCTTGATCGCAAATTGTGGCCACCACATTGAAACCAATTTCCCTGCAAGATCGTACAATGTTTTGAATTGAACATTTAATGGTTTCAGCCTTTGCTGCTCCTTTAATAAATTGATACATAATTGGTTGTTTCCATTTTCCCTCAATACCTTGCAGCATGAAAATCTGAAAGAGCGTCAATGAGAGAAATTCAATTATTTTCATTCACATGTAGTTCACCTGTACATGATTAGCTATGTTAGAGGTTTTGTAACTTCCAAAATCTTCGAAACCATCGACTTCGTCCGTATTTTCATTATACTGCAGGTATGGTGTAAGACTCATTTCATCAAAAATAAGAACACAATGTTTCTTACTAGGTTTCATATTCTTCGCAGTTTCTTTCAATCCATGAAATACAGCTCGGAAATCTGTAACGCTTATGGTCCTGAAGTGGCCGACAATTGCGTATAGCACAACCGTGTTTTCCCATGATAAATATTATGCAAAAATAGTATTGTAAAAATAGCGTGTATGATAGCAAGCAAAATCCACAAATGAATTAAACATGGCTACTATTGATCAACAATAACAAACGCATGCCCATTATAATTTCTATTGATTTCGGACGCTTGACGCGCCCTCCCGTGTTTTGGAAGCGTAAATATTTGACGGTTTTGGTCCCTTCCATAAGACATTTCATTCTACGGTAATAGAGTTATCTATGGTCATCGGGTTCAGATGATAATGGGAACAAGGGACGTGAGTTTAGGATACCTTCTATTTGCGTAAGCAACGTATAAAACTGATGTTCGTACGTTAAACATGCATTACCTAAAACTCTTTTGATATGATATTTTGAAGACTTTACGCCCGCATCCCACAGCCCTCCAAAATGAGGAGAATTTGGAGGAATGAAGCTCCAACTGATTGCTTCTTGTGCAAAGGATTCTGTTGAACTATTCTGATTTGAAGTAAGGAATACACCTAAGTGATTTAGCTCATGTCTTGCACCAATAAAGTTGGTGCCGTTATCGGAAAATATTTTAGATGGTTTGCCTCTACTTGAAACAAAGCGTCTAAATGCCATAACGAAGGAATCCGTACTGAGACTTGAGATTAACTCGAGATGGATAGCCTTGACGGCGAAGCAAACGAACAAACAAACATAATGTTTGGACATTTTACATCCACGACCCTGGCGATCCTTTATCAAGAATGGGCCAGCATAATCAACTCCGCTTATAGCGAACGGATGATATGGAGATACGCGCAATACAGGTAAGTCAACCATACGCGGAGAGTTCAATTTAGGCTTAGTTCTAAAACATCTAATACATCTACGACATGCTTGTTTTGCTAAATTTCTTCCCGCTATAGGCCATAAACATTCGCGTATACTTGACAACAATAATTGCGGACCAGCGTGTAGTAACTGCAAGTGCTCGCTCTCAAAAATCAACTTCGTTATGTAATGTTTCGCAGAAATAATAATAGGATATCGTTTATCATATTCGAATGCTGACTGCGAAAGCCTACCCCCTACTCGTATTATGCTGTTCGAGTCCAAAAATGGATTCAACTTAAGTATTTTGCTTTTATAATCAATTAGTTTGCCTTCAGTCAATAACCTGTACTCATTAGGAAAATTTTCTCGTTGGGACAACCTCAACAAACAGTAATAAGCTCTCTGAATTTCCGCATGCGAAAGTGCTCCTACAAGTTTAACACCTTCACGCAAAGAATTTTTTGTAAATCGTAAGCAAAACGACGTTACGCGTTTCAATTTATTCAATGTGGAGAATCTTCTATATGGAAATTTACCTTCGTCTTCCTCTAACATTGAAATATTTATCGTATTTATCTTCAGTTCCGGTATAGATTCACTATTCAACCTTGGATTCGGCCAGTAGCATCCGCTAGATCTGTCGGATCTAGCCCCCTAGTATAGCTAAATCGGCTGGGTTATCGCTGGTTGGTACATATTGCCATCTGTACGCTGCAGTCAGATCCTGAATTTCCGCGACCCTGTTCGCCATAAACTGTTTCAGCTGACCTGGATTAGTATTAATCCAAGCTAATACTATTGTGGAGTCTGACCAGCATATGCAACGAGTGATACTCAATTCCATGGAATTTACAACCTTTGATAAAAGACGCGCCAGAATTAATGCACCGCTTAATTCTAAGCGAGGGATAGTTCTGGGTTTCAAGGGTGATACTTTCGTTTTTGATGTCAGAAGATGTGCAAAGACATTTCCGTAATTATCGACTGATCTCACATATATTGCTGCAGCATAAGCACACTGCGACGCATCTGAAAAGGCATGCAGCTCGATTTCTTTGTGATTGCTGCAAACAACCTTTCGTGTTATTTTCAGTTCGTTCAACGCCGGAATATTATCTCGAAAATTACACCACATGTGATGAAGCTCACTTGGGAGAGATTCATCCCAGGATAACTTCTCGAGCCATACCTTCTGAAGAAGAATTTTGCCTATTACAGTACTAGCACTTGAAAGCCCCAATGGGTCAAACATTTTCGCAATGGCCGAGAGGACCGTACGCTTTGTTATCTTATCTGATTTGGACACATTGATTTTATATCTCAATACATCGGAAACATGAGACCACATTAGCCCCAATATTGTCATACTATCCTTGGCGCCAAACTCGAATGTATCAGGAGTGCTATTTAAACTCGTTAAAACCCTACTTTCATTGCTTCTCCATTAACGAAGTTTGAAACCACCGCTTTCTAAAACTTCCGAAATGGTTGTAATTGCTCCTGGTACATCGTCTGCTCCCGAGAGGGGATCGTCTACATAAAAATCCTGTTTTATGGCCTTGGAAATATTTGAATTCGTGGACTCGCAGTCAAAGGCTAGTTCATGCAAGCAACGGATCGCCAAATAGGCTGCTGACGCCATGCCATATATAACTGTGTTGAGTTGATAGGCTTCTATCGGATCTGTGGCTCGCTCTCGCCACAGAATCTGTTGATACCGCCTCTCGTCTGGTTGCACCAGAACTTGTCTATACATTTTCTCTATGTCGCTAGTGAATACTACTGATTATTTTTCCGACCCAAATATCGACCAATAGAATTGCACCATTCGACGTCACGTGGTACAACCTACATGGAATTATACTGAATATTTTTTGAATATTTTCTCTGGTAGTTGCTATATATAAAACTTCAAACTGACAGGTTGAATTCTGTCCACCATCGATAAAAAAGTCAAAGGAAATGTTCATTTGGGACGGAAAAATAATCCCCCGAATACCACACGAGCTTCAAAATTATCTGGCATTTCCCTCAAGGTTCCCTGCAAACAAATAAAGTCGTCAAGTTTTTCAGGAAACATCACTCGCGCTTTGCGCTCGTGATTTTTTAACCTGAAAAACTTGACTCCTTCATTTGTTTGCAACGAACCTATCTGGAAATACCCGATAATTTTGAAGCTCTTGTGGTATTATATATGATTATTTTTCCGACCCAAATATCGACCAATAGAATTGCACCATTCGACGTCACGTGGTACAACCTACATGTAATTATACTGAATATTTTTTGAATATTTTCTCTGGTAGTTGCTATATATAAAACTTCAAACTGACAGGTTGAATTCTGTCCACCATCGATAAAAAAGTCAAAGGAAATGTTCATTTGGGACGGAAAAATAATCCCCCGAATACCACACGAGCTTCAAAATTATCTGGCATTTCCCTCAAGGTTCCCTGCAAACAAATAAAGTCGTCAAGTTTTTCAGGAAAAATCACTCGCGCTTCGCGCTCGTGATTTTTTAACCTGAAAAACGTGACTCCTTCATTTGTTTGCAACGAATCTATCGGGAAATACCCGATAATTTTGAAGCTCTTGTGGTATTATATATGAATATTTTCGAAATCTTAATAGGATTGATATAAGATCTTGTTGAATGCGTGGACCCACCATTTGTATATCATTCAAAGATACGCCCGTGGTAGTACTTGCTGAAGCATCGAATACCACTCGCAACTTAGTGGTTGTACTTTCTTCTTTAATTACACCGTGATGCGGCATGTAGTAAGAATCAAGATGGTTATCTCTTCCTAATTCAGTAGTGTCCAAGCATCTCATACTCTTTCAAAAATGCTACATACATTTCTTGTAAGTGTGGATTGAATCTAAATTTCCTTTCCAAGTTTAGGAATCGTTTTTCAGCCAAGTTTCGCGAATCGCCTAACCTTTCCGGTGAATCTTTGAATGGTATTGATACTATGAAACGTCCCGAAGAATCACGTGACACGTTGTTTTGAAAATGTAATTCACAAGCTTTTTCCTCCATTGAAATACCTCTTTCGACTGAATCTCTTCTAACTCCCAAAATTTACTTAATTGCATTTGTATCTCAGTGTTTGAATCACATCTCGCGAAATTGCAATTAACCATTGATGTAACTGAATGTTCCCTTAAAGGACCTGATATTATCCAGCCTAACTTAGTCTTCTGTAGAATTGTTTTTTTTTCGCCTAGTTTAATTTGCCCAATGCAGATCAATGACCAAAATTGATCCGCCCCTATTAGAATATCGATCGTGCTAGGTTTACAAAAGTCTGGATCAGCTAATCGTATATTATTAGGTATCTCTAACTTTGACGCATTCATTTTGTGCGCCGGAATATTATTCGCAATTTTCGGTACCACTAAGAACGGAATAATAATTTCAAAGGAACCTTGTTGCCACACTATTTTCGCTTCACACCTTGTTTTAATGTTGGATGTCATCTCATTTAATCCAGATATCCGTATATCTATTTGTTTTGTGCATAATTTAAGTTTATTACACAATTCGGTTGTAATAAAGCTCCCTTCCGAACCCAAGTCTAACAAAGCCTTTACGCGGTATGAAATGTTCCCGTTACGGACCTGCACAATTGCGGTGGATAACAAAGTTCTGAATTCCGTAATATTGTACGATGTTAGCGCGACGCTCGTATCGGGAGTGTTGTCATGATATGATTTATTGAAATGCAGCAACGTATGATGTTTAAGCTTGCATTTTTTGCATCTTACGGAATTACATTTGTCCACATAATGTCCTTTTCTTAAACAATTATAGCACAATTTGAGGGTTTTTACTCTGTATGACCTCTCATTTAAAGAAAGTTTCAAGAATTTCTCACAGTTGCGTATTGAATGTTCACCTTCGCAGATAACACAATTTTGGGCTGCTACAAGAAAAGATTTCACGTTATGCCTAATATCACGACGCGCATTGTTATTATTATTATATTGCTTTTCCGTACGATTGCCGGGATCTAATGTTTCTAACAAGTCTGCTCTGCCTCTTAAGAACTGCTTAAGATTCTCTAATGTGATTACATCATTCGTGTTTTTGAATTCTTCCCATTCCCGTAGAGTGATTCGATCCAACTTTGTGGTAACAATGTAAATAATTAGTGTGTCACATTCACACACTGGCTCGCCTAAAATTTCTAAAGATCGAAGTTGTTTTCTTAAATCGTCTATAAGTTTGCGAATTTTCGTTGCCGACTCCTTTTGTAAAGGTTCTGGATCAAATAAAGACTTAACATGGTTTCTTTTCAATATGCGCGAATTGTTAAATCTAGCACAAATCAAATCCCACGCTACTGAATAATTGGCTTCAGAAAATTCGAGGGCTTGAATTACTTGCGCGGCTCCATTCACTAACGACGCTCGTAGATAATGAAACTTTTGCATATTACTTATTGTAGTGTTGCTATCAATCAGGGACTCAAAGGTATCCCGGTATTCCAACCACGTTTCATACTCGCCTTCGAATTTTGGCAATGAAATTGTGGGTAACTTAACTGCATTATTTATCGGAAATGTTATTTCCTGTACTACTGACTTTTCACTATTCGCAACATCCTCTTTAGCATTATTTTTGTTTAAGATATGCTTACCGGAAGCTAAAGCACTGAAATATACCTGTTCAAATTGCTCGCGCTCCTCATACTGCTCGTTTGCTTCCTCGACAATACTCTCAACCTCGCCCTGTATTATACAAAATTCCTCATAAATCGGTTCAAAACGGTTTATCCTTTGCTCTAGCTCTATGAACGCTTCTTCCGGTAAAAGATCTAGCTTTTCAATTTCCAAATTTAAACCGGCTAAATAACTTTTAAAAGAAGTTATCCGCCCGATAATTGATGCCCTTTTTTTAACCAATACATCCAAATTAGCCTTATTTCTTGACATACTGAATGAATGAAATAACACGTACACGTTGCCAACACAAATTAAGATAGAAATAACTCAATGGGAAAGGTGGAAAAGGAACGGGCTCACCGCTTGTATCCTCTTCTTATTGTGATGCTTCGACTCACAACTGCACCTTCAACGAACGGCTTACTGCCACCTTAGATAATTGGATACTCGAGATCGCTTGTATGTATGACGTTCCACACCACTATTTCTGCCTGTTTATTCAGAAACAAAATCCTGCTCGTATGGACCAAATCCGGCTCGTATGGACCAAATGTTTATGATCAGTGGACTGTACACTTATTTTGGGGTTTGTTTTTAAATGAAAAACGGCTTAATTGACATTGTTTACTGACACAAAATTCAAAAATTGTAACGATGTTATTACAAAAAATATGGTAGACATGGTTACTACCCAGCACCCTTCCACACAGTATCCGCAAATTATATCGGCAAATTCAAATCAAATAATACGTAATTCCCAAACAACTCTTGATAGTGAGATGTGTTAGTTTCGGATACCTCCTTGTACAAGAATTGAAATTTCCAACTTTGCTCTTAAATATTTCACCATTTGAGTCATTTTGATCTTACCAAAACAATTTGTATTATCATTGATTGTACTGTGAATTGATCTAAGCTGAATTAACATATTCTTCCTGCACATACCAACTTCACATATACTGGCTTAGACAGTTGCAGAACAAATACATTGTATTGTTTTTATTCGTTTGAAAATATTAATACAATGAACGATGTGTTCTATTGGAGGCGTAGTTATAAATTAATTTTGATCCATACTTTCCACACCGGAAAAAATAGACGTAAAAAAATTGTCTGTACGTATTACTAACATCTCTACAATGGCTCATGCTAAGTCGGTTCTGATACTAAAGCTTGTGCACAGTGCTATCTACTAGGGCCTAGCAAATCACTCATATTATTTAAGGTTCATACGTAGGATTCTATACCCATTTAACTGACCGTCTTTAACGCTCTTTTTTCATAAAACATATTTTGTAGGTTAAGTTATGTAGATGTACTCTGCGCTGGTCGTTGCGCCGAAAAGCTTCCGTTATAATGCAAGAACAAGCATTATTCGTATAACGCTTGTTTCACACACAATGCTTCTATTATTGTCAATGCAGCGCCGCTAGGCGTATCAGGATTTCATTTTTTGAATGACCAATCACATTCATGAGACCTGTCCTTTCCATTTTAATCTGGAATGTATCAATTTGTATCAAGTTAGATGCTTGGATCTAGGAATGAATAGAACTTAGATGATCCCACTATACAACTTTGCATATACGAGAAGGAAAAGAAAACAGTACCATTATTTTCAAAAGCCCACTAGTAGTGATGAAGCTGGGAAAGCTAGAATCAAATCTAACCAAAATCAATGGATTTGTAATTATTGTAAAGTCCTTCACACTTCTCCTGAGTGGGAAACTGATGGAAAATAAAACCATTTGAGAAAATCAACCGAAGTATGAGCAGTCAAATGAACCAAATAAACATGAACATAAGTTCTCATATCTTGTGCTCAAGACTGAACAAGATAAGAATTTTCCCATGTGCACAGTGGAGTCACGAATCATATTGTGAATATGTGTTCCGCCAATACAACATTCAATAATAATATTCCTCGTAGAGTGATTACTGCAAATGATGATTCTGTTAAAGCAAAGGAAATATTGATATTCAAGCATCGTTTGATAGTCTATAGAATAATCTAACTTTGATGGATGTGTGGCATGTTCTTTTATTTTATACGCTAGCTGATCATGATAAAAAGTTGGTAAACTCCAGAATAGTGTTGTTGTTTGTCAACTGAAAGTAAATGAATAGGTTGTTCGTGAATAAAACTGCTCTGGAGGATTGTGGCAATGAGAATGGTTTTTCCACAAGTATTTGTTGCAGCTGTTGCATTACAATTGTATCTTGAACATTTAGCACATCAAAATAAGAGTCTTATGGAGGTCACAATCAAACAAGGATGAAGTTGAGCCAGATACTGAGCTGTGCGAAGGCTGCATGTACGGAAAAATTCACCCATAAAAGTTCGGCGCCGGAGATAAACCTCACAAACCTGTTATGTTAATATCTACTGATCTATTCGAAACATCCCGATCTGGATCGAATGTAATGCAATTTTCAAGGATACTCATCTGAAAGATTTGAAATGATGATTGCTACGTCAGCTGGTCATTGGGTTCTTTCGAGTGAAAATGGTGTTATAAGTGTTCAGTATATGTCATTTCCAATATTCAAAACAAAATCGTTTTCAGAAAATTAAAATTTCGTGTAAAATTTAAATAACTAAAAGCATAGTAACAAGAACATCTAGGGGTTGCCAGATGTTTTCTGTTTGGTATCAATAACAGATGTAGCATGAGTAAAGTAAGAGAATTTCTAAAATAAATATAAGACAATTCAAACCCGCTTCAAGAAGGGTGATATGATACTATAGCTGGTAAGGTCAAGATAGTTTCAATATTTTCGTTTAAATTTATTGTTCTAAAGGTAATCATAAACTTGTCAAAATGAATAACCAATATAAAACGGAAAAAGAATGCTAAGCTGTGATACATGTTTATGTTAATTATCTGAAGATGCTTAGGAATGGGCTTTTTCCAGACCCGCTGTTGATGTTGATAAGGAAGTTTTGAACGTCTTTCTTTCATAAGTTACACTATTGATTAAAGTATATCACACGTAAATTGGAACGTAACATAGTATCTAATAATCAAAATTGTAATTGAATATAGTCTTGATTATAGTTGGAATAATAGGTAAAGAACGAATGAGTTAGTAATAATTAGAAAAGTACAGATAGGTTCAGAAATTCACAGCCAAAATATTCTGACTTAAGAGGCCTCAAGAGAAGAAAATAATTATCAACTATCTTACTGCTTATTGGTTAAACAATTCGGGGATCCTTCCCTCAATTGGATTGGTTTTTGAGGACGCATTATAAATAACAGGAGCAACGTCATAGACCTACAGCTATATTTTCTGACTTGAATTATCCTCTTGAGACGTCAAGTTGCACTTTGTCAATTTTAATTAATTCTACTCAATAGTTTCTTCAGAGTGTTTTTGGTAAGAAGGGTTGAGCTCGCTAAATCAGAGTTGTTCATGTTCAATAATATGTTGAAATTAGTTCATTTAGTTTCGATCCCCTGATCTTATCCTGGTTGTGAAATCAATTTAATAATCTCAGTTTTATTTCTGTCTCTCAGTTAATTTAGATTATCTAGGTTTATTTTATTTGAGTTTAGATTTTGATCTTCTTTTTTCATTCTTATTGATAATAAAGTTAATTATTATATTCTTTCATTATCAATTGTTGAAAACATTGTTTTATTATTATGAAACTTCATTGTTGTTGTTGAGTACTAATTTATCTGATCAATATTAGCGTTTACCTTTCCACTTACCTTCCAGTGTGTTAAATTCATAAATGTCTTATGAAATAAACGGGTGAGTGTCAATGATATTTTGCACGTTTGTTCTGGCTAAGTGGCTAATCGATGATCGAACTCCAACGTGACATGCTTTTCTAAATTAAATGGACATACTGTATATAAATCGAGGAATTAGAATAATATAAATTCCTAAAGTAAAGTTTTATAGAGTTTCATCAAGTGAGGGCCATGTTACAATGGTGGGGAATACGGCAGTCATGAGATTAGAAAGATTTTCTGAAAGAGAAGAATCACTCCAAGACTGAATACGCCGTATAAAATACCCCAGCAAAACCCTTGTGAGAGGGAGAACCAAACAATTGTAGAGATTGCTCGCGCCATGACACATTCTAGAAATGATGTACCAGTCTTCATGAGCAGAACTTGTGAATGCTGTTACCTATGTATTGAATATAACTAGACCTTCTAATGTATCAGAGAAATCTTCCTATGGCTTGAGGAATGTTCTTATATCAAACACTTGTTACGAAATGATAGTGAATTAGAAGTCGTGATGCTGTGTTTCATCAAAAACTTCTTTCTTCAGATACTAAGGTTGTTATTCTGCCTTTAGATTCATCAGAGACTGAAAATACCTCAAAGAAAGTCTGTGAAGATTATCTTCCTAACGAGAAACCTTTATCTAAGAATCACAATACGTGTTGGGTGAGAAGAAATTTGGAAGTCTTGAAAGATCTGCCACTCCCAGGCTTCGATACAGAAGTACTAATTCAAAGTTTTACTGTTTTCTCAATGTCATGAGATCCATTATGAATGATCATAATGGACTAACTACCTATAAAGTGGTTAGGTAAAGGAAGTACTGTAATGAATGGTATGCTGCTACGAAGTTGTTATTAGACAATGGTACCTGGGTATAGGGAGAATTGCCATCCGATAAGAAAGCAGTGTATTGTAATTAGTTTTCAAATTTGAAACAAACCCAGGTGGATCCATCAACGTTTTATTTACAGATTATATATTTAAGGGTATCCATAAAAGAAGGGTAATAATCAAACCTTCAGTCCTGTGGTTAGATTAAGTACTTTAGAGCTTTGAGCATTGCTGCAAATGAAAAATTACAGTCAACTCAATTTGATGTATCACTGCAAAATAATAATTATATTTCTGAATTAATGAAAATAAAGTGAATCAATGAATGATTAGATAAATGAAATGAACAATTGAATGAGTGAATAAATTAATTCATCACTGAATGATTGTTTCCAAGTAGAGAATAAATGAATAAATGAATACATATATGAATAATAAATAAACCCCGCAATCAAGGTTCGGCACAAATAATCATGGATCATTCGGTGGCAATGATATATTATGATATAAGTAAAAAAGTTATGCAAAATGAAGAGTAATTTGTAAAATTACGATAATGGAACATCATTAGATACTGGGCAAAAATTCCTTTTACTTTCCTGAGTGAAATAGATGGATTCATGAAAATGTTTATTGGAAAATTTCGAATTAAATAATAGCAAGAAAAGTTTATCACAATACTTATTCTCTTATTTTGATCAGTTTTGCAAAATATATACATGATATTGCATTCGTTCTATTTTATAATCAAGAAAATATTACTTAATAAGTGAAAACACAAGAGACTGAGCCAGTATTTTTACATTTCACTGTTGGATCAGCTAAGGGCAATGGTACATAAAAAGGATCGTTCAAATCTGGAGTATATGTGTAGGTGATACCAGCAACTAGCTTCTTGCACATTTTCTCATACTCTTGCGTGGTAATCAGTAAAGTGGGACTGCCATCAGTTGAATCGCATGAAAAATCTCCATTGTAAAGACTTAACGTGACCCCATCATTTGCTCCCAGGCAAATGCGATTATTTATTTGAGAATTAGGGGTGACGAAGCAGAAATCATCACCATTCACTGGCTGGAAATATGATAGGGCACCATCTACGCAGTGACCTGTTCGGTTGAATTGGCGATCACATTTGTATAATACACCATAACGTGCAACCAGAAATTTTCCTGTAAAGACAATTAATTGATTAATGTAAAATTCACAAATTCACTTAATTGCGGTGAATCATCATTCGCGTATGATTGAATGGAAAAGTTTACTTTGAAAAAACATCGCGGTCAAAAGTAAAAAAAAATCTTGAGGGCACGGTGAAACTATGAAAAGGTCGGGCATGCAACGTAAGTCGATTTCAAATATCTTGTCTGATACTTGATTTTTTAGTTATTTTGATTCAATTAAGTTGTAAGACCTCAGAATTTTTTTTAAATTTGAATTTACTAGTTGAAATCTATTAGTACGGCAGATGAACGGTATAGAAATTAAAGCCGCTGCATTATTTTACACGTGATTTTTTTAAAGTCAACGCGCTCTAAATTCGAGATGGTGATACCAACGAGGTCGCATTTTTGAATTTAGATCAAACACATTTTCATAAATATCGGTTTCTACTTGACCTAGAAAAGTTTTCTTTAGCGTAAAATACGCGTCGTGAAATACTACAATAGAGCCTAGAATTTGATCATCCTAAAGGAATTTTAACCGAAAAATTTTTCAGGAGGTCCGAAATTTTCAAAATGCCCTAAAAACAGTATTGTAATGTTTTATATCACATTTGCTGAAATCTACAAGCGCATGTTTTTTCCTGTCGATAAGTCCATTTTTCGGCTGGCAATCTCAGCTTTAGGGATTTTTGGAAATGATTGTGGAGCCAAAATAAAAAATAAAACAAAAAAAACGTTGTAGAAAGTGTATAAGAAATACCATCTTTTTATTGGAATAGGATATTTTTTGGGTCAATATTCGAATGAAAAAACATTTGGATTCCCCCACAAAAAAAAACACTATTTTTCTTATATTTCAAGACAATATCATCAAAAGGACTTTTATTTCGACTTAAACGATGCGTTTTCACTTCTTGTACAATTGTCTATTCACATGTTTTTTCATTTGGGCCACCGTTTTATTTTAAAACGCAAAAAATATGGAAATCGTCTTTTTTCGCGCTAGAAGATGGCCGTAACTTTTGAAACTAACTTGTAGGATTTTTTCCACAATTTTTCCCGTTCTCAGCGAATCAAAACATACCAAATTTACACCTTCATTTTTCGAGCGATATGCGCTGGATTTCGTTCCTCTAGCGGCTGTACTAACATAGTCTAATTTATAAGGAATAATTAACTAAATTCAAAACCCAATCAAATTATCCCTACTTTGACGGAGGCGGAGACATTGCCTCATTTTATGAACTAGAACGGAATAAATTGTTGAAATTTTGATATTCTTTGAATTTGAGAGTACTCTATCGTCTATCCTACAAATGTGCTACATTAAAATGTTGAAGTAGTCTTTAAGGTATTCAATGATTATGTTATATAGGCTCTACTTCAGTATGATTCGAATTAAGAGCATTCCAATCCAATTCCACAGCCAAGTTTACAAATACTATATCAACTTGGTGTAAAATAATAAATGTAAAACTCCGCTGGAGAGGCAGCAATGAAGGAACATATTCAAGGGGACCTTATCATCATTGGTATCTTAGAGGATGATTTGAAAATCAAGTTTGTAAGAAATTTACTAAATTGGTGAAATACGTTCATGTCAAGTTGAGCTTTAAATAAATCAACAACAACGTCATATACTGGAAGGTCATACAGCTCACGGAATTTTAGAAATAATTTCGTATTGTTTCAATGAGCTTAATTTGAATTACATACTGTAAAGTAAATTCCAAACTGAACCATTAGAATACAAGTTGTTTACATTAAAAAAAGCAAATGAGGTGCAACTAAGGCCTCAGTTCACGTCTGGCATCCCCGTTTAAACAGGAAGTCCTTATTTATGTCCTAAAAAAATAGACCTCTTGTTTCACTTCCGGTAATTCAGCATTGTGCCGCCATCATGATTACAAAAGCCAAAATTTCAATTTTGAAGAAATTCCACCCATTTCCGATTCGCCTTGTTTATGTCATTTATATAGAACAATTTAATTGAAGTGGAAATCAGAACACAAATGAAGGCACTGATGTGAATTATAGAATGAGTATTATAGGAAGAACCAGCTGATATAAAGTAGAGTAGGGTAGAAGGAAGTTTCTATAAGTTGAATCACCTGATTCAACTATAGTCGTTGCATTAGTTTGGTGAAATAAAAAAATACTTTAGAGATCCTAGACTATGGATTAGAAAGGATTAAACTGTATACGTGTATAAGCTGTCTGAGATGATTACATATAAAAATCAATATACTCGAATGGAGAAACTACATCACAAAGGAATTCAATTATTTCACCACTCGTGCTTAAACGGAAGATACGAATTGTATGTAGGAACCTCAGACTCGGTACTAAATAGAAATGAACATTGCAGTGAAGCGTAATAATACTATAATCATTCCAAAATTGAATTTAATTAGTTAGAATGTCTCAGTTTATGGGTTTTTTTCTCCGTAAATAGAAGTCGTGTTGTACTAGGGCGATATTATTTACGTGGGCAGAAGTGATAGATAAGAATAGCGATTTCTGAATGATCAAATATTATTGATTATTCAGTAGTTGAACGAAAACAGCTGAGTTCATAATTATTTAGTACTTTGATTAGCTATGGACTATCTTGCATTGTGTATTCGAAACGTACGTATTCCTTACATTCATGTTAGGAATATTTCTGAAAATCTTCTCAAAGTTTGAAGTGTAATCTCGTTTTTAATTGTTTCAACAATCTTCCCTTGACGATATTATACATTTATATGGAGTAGGAGCCAACTGCATCAACTATGAGTACATTGAATTTCGATTGAATGAGTTTTGACGTGACAACATCTTATAATTCGATGGAGCCGGCTGCACGCACGAAAAAACATGACTCATGCGGCGTTACCTCGCGTTCCATTTAAGGCTTGAAGTGCAAGCGAGCTCTCCTACTTGAGTGAGCGATGCGTCCGCGTGGACAGCTGCTATAAAATAATACATTTACATGTTTTCGTCAAGTATGAAGTGCAGTGAAAAGTGAATGTGGTGTCAATTGTTTATAGCAACGACAATTGCGGCGATAAAGGTAATGATTCTTTCGATATTAAATATATGTTCAGTGATATATTGTCGAATATTCGTGCTTTCATCATTAAAATAAATAGCATCGGTCCGCTAGTGCAGCGATTGTAGGTTATGCTGTAATTGACAAAACTTCAACAATACAACGTGTCTGAAATGACAGGTTGGATCAACGGGAACAATTTTCTCCTATATCAAACACATTGAGGCAGGCTTTTTAAAAGCTAGAGTTACAAAAATTTTAATGATGTTTCCAAATTTTAAATTTTAAATTTAAGATTTATGAACAATAATTTAATCACAGTTTATTCTTATAATAAATTATTCAAAATTATTACTTTTTTACAACAAATTACAATTAAATTTGCAAAAATAATTAAGTAACTAATTGAACAACAACTTTTATTCAGTTCACTTGCTGAAAGAAATAATGTCAATACAAAATTTATTATTATAAAATAATAAAATCAAAAATTAAATTTTAACAGTCGAGTAGAAATTTAAACAATAAATTTTATTCAAGTATTTTTAAATTTAAAATGATTAAAAAAGTTAAAAAATTAAAATTTTCTTTTGAAAAATGAAAACATTCCATCAGTATTTTCTTATGACGTTGTTACGTTCAACTATCGTCAGTAAACCGACTTTACAGACAACCGATTTTTTTCAGCTAGTCAGATAAAAATGTTCTTAGCGGTATGGAGAGTCAATCAGCACCCTCTGACAATTGAATATCAAATGTTCTTCATTTGATATAATAATCTCCTATATAGGCTCAGGAGGCTCATATCTAATGAGTACACTCATAGTTCGAAATGTGAGATGGTCGAACTTAAAAAACTAACACATCACAGACTTGAATGTCTGATACGATCACCTAGATTGTATTTTCCAGAAACTTTGTGTAAATCAATGGAAGTGAAGGCAATGTAAGATCTGGAGGAACGCTCGAAAAAACAATGCAACTGAGCACACATTCATGATAAGTAGGATAACCTAGAATTCAATACAGTATTTGAGATGCTTCTTAATAATTGTCATATCACCATTAATCTTCCGAAAATTCCGAGAGTTGAAGAGAACAAATTATGCAATAAGAAACGTTACTCCCTATTTCACCGGAATATTGAGCTGATCAAACTGAAATTCGAAGAATGGATACCTTCCATTAATTCACAAGGTCCATCAGATTTGTCGCACGTTCCCAAGGTACCCGAGGGGTGAATCCGGAAATAACCGAAGTAGGTATTTTCAAGAGGAAACGGAAACTAGGACCCCTACCAGAGACTCGTCTGCTAGGAGGCCTTGCACCTGGAAAGCTCAATGAAGTACCTTTGAGTTATTCTCAATGCAAATCTGAGAAATGGAAAATTCATCCGAAAACACGGTTGAAGGAAGCTGTTGCATCCTTATGGGCATCAAGGTAAGCCTTCGCAGGCACACAGGGTCTGCGAACACGAGTTTGACTCTGGATCTATACGGTCGTGATCCACCCAATTATAACCAACGAAGCCGTTGCTTGGTGGCCATCGACAGAAACGGTTCGAAACTGCCTCTCATATCCTTGTTGTTTCCCGTACTGGCTTCTCTTAGGCTGTAAAACCTCAGCAGCGCATACATGCCGCCTGAGGCCATAAGAGATATCAATCCATGCACAATCCCAGCCTTCGGCGCTCCCTCACGCCTGCTGAGTCTTGTATCACGGGGCACAAAATGCACCCAATCACGCGGTATAAGTGCTCTGGACTTGTCCAACCCCCTTTAATCGATTGAAGGAATCGAAATTTACTATATTCACTACTCGGAGCTCTATAGAATGGGGATAGTTTCTCTGGTCATGAATTCAGTTTAGTATAAAGGTATGCTTTTGTGTTTTTGATGAGTTTTTACTTACCGCTTGAAGAAATATTCAATACTGTGTTGCCTCCTACACCAGCTAAGAGCTTTTGTTTCAATTCCAAATTTTTATAACTAAAAGGAGGAGAACCATCATTGATATATATTCCTGGATATCGGTCATATTTCAATTCATTACGTTTTGGTACACTTGGAATTCTGAAGTTATAGTTGTAGCCGACCCAATTACTTGTTGCCCAGTGTACATTTTTGAGAGCGTCTTTCACCGTCTTACTAATTTGATCCCCCAATTTGCTCAAAGGGGCCACATCTTCATTAACTATATTACTTATACGATCCCCCCAATTATTTCTGGAGTTTAGAGCATCTTTCAAATTTCTGTCAATTTCATCGCTTAATTTACGGAATGGCGAATTTTGTCTCCAGTCATTATCATCTAGAAATATAAATTCGATTGTATTTGCGACCTCTCAGTCAAGAAATTATCATTTTACATGTATTCTCCCCCATATGCTTAAGAGAATCTAGCGTCTTCTGCAAGTCTCGTTCAATTGTTTCAGCCAATTCTACCCCACTAACCGGATAGCCCCCATCATACTGTGATCCTCTTGATCTGTCATAGTTATCTGAAATCATTAAATCCTTTTCATAATCACGCCTTTCATAAGCAATTGCGTTACGTTGTTCATCCTCGCATCGCTGATCTAAAGAACTATTCACGTAATACATTTTATTTACAATAAGTTTGAATCAAAATCGATCGTAGTATCATTTGAAATATGTACGAAAATTATTTATCCGAAATATTAATTTTGTAATAATTCCAATGAACCAATACCGAATGAGGTTATTTCCGAGTTAACTTAATGTAACTCACTGTCAAAAGAGTCGATATACTATTATTATCTCAATTGTATCCGATGACTGGTGAAGTGCTGAGTGCTGAATATCTGACTCCCTCAAAGAATGGTTCCTATATTTCTTCTGCACATCAAAAACGCGATCGTGTTCAACTTTACTCTGAATGACTACAAAGAGAGCACCAAAGCCGTGTACATAGTATACACAAGATTTTAATCCAGTGAAACTCCAGTTTATTTTTAATAATTACTATCAAAGTAACATTAGTTTCAAATCAATTACTTCGTGAAGCATTTCAAAAAAATTGCAATCTTATTGATAAACTCCAAATCAATAGGTACCACTCCAGCTTACTTTGGTGGTTTTTGATTATATGAGGTTGGGATATCTGCGTGGACACCGCAGAATAAAAGATGACGTTGTGGTAAGGTGGTTTATTCACTGATACATAATAAGAAACATCACTAAGTCAATAGTACCCGTGACAGGATCGTACCATGTCGTCTTCGGTAGAATATCGAGACATCTATATCTATCAATTTAAGTGTTACCTGAAAGGTAACGTTCGCACCTCTTGTCACGGGTGACGTACTGCTTAGTGAATCAATAATAATTGTTCTACATAATATATACATATTCAGCATGAATATAATAACTTAAATATTACGCTATATTTTCCCTACACCTTCCCTGCAGAGAAAAGAATTTATTTGCTATGTCTAAAGTAAATAAATTCGCCAAACAACAATAACACTCCTATCGTAATGATGTAATCCAAGGTTGTTGCGATGCATTCTCGAAAACATCCCATTTTGTGCATAGTTCAGCATTTTTAAATTAAATCGTCGGGCACTTAAATCCGTTAGGTCTTTGTTCTATTTTTGTGCACTTCAATAGTTTTTGCTCCTTTTAGAAATAGAACATTCGGTTCGCATTCCGCGATCAAAACATAAGGACCTTCGTACACTTCGGTTAGTTTATTTCCCGTTTCACTCTTAACTAATATTAAATCATCTTTATTGTAAGACCTAGGATAACAATTCTTATCGTAGTGTTCCTTACGTTTTTTTGCTCGACACCAAATTCTGATGAGCATCCAACCATCCTCGTTGCAACCTATGTTTCAATTCGCTTAGATAATTATCATGATTATAAATGGGATCAGTTTTTTCAATGTTTATCAAATTAGATGGCAATGTTGTCAGAAAACCGAAAAACTAGCTCAAACGGGGTGTAACCAGTCTCAGTATGAACTGTAGTATTAAACACGAAACACCAATATCGAAGCCACGAGCTCCAATTTTCAGGTTGATTCCCCGTCATTATACGTAAGAAAGCTTTCAAATGTTTATGGGTGTTTTCCAGCGCCCCAATTGTTTCATGGTGATATGCTGTACTGTTTAATTTATTGATATTTAGGAGCCTCGCTGCATCACACATAACTGTGTCCCACGATCAGTACAAATTTCCGTAGGCGACCCATATCTTAGGATGAAATCCTCCACAAATGTTCTAGCTACAACATTGTCCTCCTTTGATTTAAGTGGATAAACCTCTATGAATTTAGTCAAATCACAGTGTAACGTCAGTATGTATGTAAAATCATCATTGTCTTTGTCTAGTAGTCCAACAATGTCTAGAAATACTTTTCTAAATGCTCGATTCGCAGTTGTTGTGACTACTAGAGGTTGTCTTGTATGTCTATCGTGTTTATTCCACTGACATTGGTCACATCTCGCTACATATTTGTAAATGTCGTTAGTCATACCTGGCCAAAAATAATATTTCTGTATTTTTTTTTCATTCTCCTAATACCTGCATGTCCACTCGACGGCAATAGATGGAAATCATTTAGAATAACTGTACGCATTTCTTTATCCTCAATACATTTTCTTTTATTAACGATGCATATCCTAGGTATATCATAATTTTTATATTCATTTTTATAAAGTTCGTTGGCCAACGATTTCAAAAATGCAATATTGCTATCTTCTTTCATTATTACTACCTCTTCTGTGTCGATTTCATTACACAATGTTTCCAAATGTCCCAACAAACGGCGTAGCGGTTTTGCTGCCAGATCATCTGGATCGATAAAGATCGTTTTCATAGAGGGCTTGTATATTGATTTTTCATCTTCTGTAGCTACTCTATCATCGTTTTTCATTAGTTTATTCTTCAATTTCTTATTCATTATTGTTAGTTGCGTACATTGTTTGATTTTTTTAAGGATCTCAACAATTTTCGGTTGCGCACCCGAATTTCGTTCGATAACCTGATTATTATCCCTAACTTTAGTATCTATTTCCTCTTTCTCTCTAGTTCTTGTTTGTGCGCTTGTGACAACTGCTATGCTGTGTTGATTTATGCTCTTAAGCTCTTCAAACGAAATTCGTGACAAGGCATCAGCTATTACGTTGTCAGAACCTTTAATGTATTCAATGTCGAAATCGTATTCCTCTAAGCATAACCTAAACTTTGTCAGACGGCTTGAGGGATTGTTGTGTGTGAAAAGAAAAATCAACGGCCTGTGATCTGTCATGATCTTGAATCGCTTACCAAATAAATACGGCCGAAAATGTCGTGTTGCCCATACTATCGCTAGTAACTCTTTTTCTATTGTGGCATAGTTACTTTCTGCCCTGTTAAGTGTTCTACTGGCGTAGGCAATCGGTTTTCCATTTCCATTCGATAGTACCGCATCCAAAGCTTTTCCTGACGCATCAGTGTGTACTATGAACTGGTTCTCAGCAGATAAATCTGGAAAATCTAGTACTGGTGGGGACATCAAAGCCTTTTTTATTGTTTCAAATGACATTTGGCAATCCTTCGTCCAAATAAATGCAGCGTTTTTCCGGGTCATCCGCCGACTTTGGCTCCGGATAATTATGCAAGGCTGCTATTTTGCTCGAATCAGGTAGGATGCCCTCTGATGTCATAACATGCCCCAAATATAAGATATCCTTTTTTAACAATTCGCACTTTGAAGGGTTCAGTTTCAAGTTGACTTTCCTTAACCTCTCAAACACTTATTAGATTAGCATTGTGATCTCTCAGATTTCTTCCAAACACAATCAGATCGTCTAAGTATACAAAACATCTTTCATAATTGAGACCTGCCATGGGTATTGTCATTATTCGAGAAATACTTGGAGGGCTAATCTTTAGGCCCATTGGTAGCCTCTTCATTTGGAACATTCCGCGACCTGACGTGAAAGCGGTACCCGGCCTACTTCCTGGTTCTAGCTCGACCTGATAATACCCTTGAGCAAGGTCCAAATGGGTGAAATACATTGAGCCTGACACTGATTCTAGAATTTCAGTTATACTTGGTAATGGGAATTTATCATCGACAATATTAAGGTTCAGGTGACGATAATCAATTATGACACGCCATCGTTTCTTTCCGTCTTGACCTATTTTCTTGGGAACAATCAACAACGGTGATGACCAAGCACTTTCGGCTTCCTCAATGATATCGTTTTCCAGCATTTCTCCTATTTGTTTCTCTATCTCCGCCTTTTGAGAGTGCGATATACGATATTGTTCTTTATAAACTGGCTTGGCTTCAGGTTTAATTTTAATCTCTTGTTGACCTAGATTTGTAGTTGTCAGCTTATCTCCTGGTATGTGAAAGATATCTGCGTATTTGGCGCAGATGTTCTCAATAGGGATCTTCCGTTCTAATGTCATATCCTTCCAATCAATCTCCGCAAACATTCTTTTCACTCGTTCTACCTTTTTGTCCACTTTCTCAAATTCGAAACAATCCTATTCATTTGTACTGTGTATTTCTGGAATACAACTTTCCAAACTTACTGACTCATCTCTTGTATTCAAAATTCTCACTGGAATCATTCCGTTTTTTGGCTTCACAATCAATCCTGCCATAAAAACTCCCTCACATAACTCTCTCGCTATTATTACTGGCTGTTCCCAGATGTATATAATCTTAGTTTTGTTGATCCAACTTCATTTTTCAAATTTAGTGTACTAAGTTCAAAATTTATTAATCCACAATATTTAATTAAAAAATTCTGACCGATTATTCCGTCAGCATCGCATGCTAAATTTTTAAACACATAAAATCCTTTATTAAACATCTGTGCATTCGTTTCCAATTTTAAATCAACACATCCTTCTGCTACTAACATACCTCCTATTCCTTTAATTTTCAATTTATTCTCTGTCATACACACGTCTTTTGGTAATCTTTCATACTTTAAAGCACACAAGGATGCACCTGTATCCACTAGAAATGTAACATTCTTTCCATTTACATTGAAATATACTCGATTCATACCAATACATTCATATATACAATCACGCTCAGTTCTCTCGAAAAAACTGCTGCAGTGTACTTTCATCCTCAACATTCTTACTTTCATCTCCTTGCGCACAATACACATTGCCTTGATACCCTCTATTTTGCGTATTTTGAGCTAAATTCTTAAACTGTCCTCGACCGTGGTTATTGTATCCCCTATACTGTCCACGTTTATAATTACTACAGTTCTTACTCCCTTGGTTGTAATTATTAGCTTGTTTTTATTCCCGTAGTTGTGGTTGTAGTTATTTCGGTAATTTTGATTTTGATATATTCCTCTGTTAGAACGGCCTCTATAATTATTTCTGAATTCTCTCCTATTCGAAATTTCGCCTCTATAATTATTTCTGAATTCTCTCCTATTCGAAATTTCGCCTCCATATTTATGATATCCTCCATCATTGTCGTTGCGGCTTTTTCTCATTGCATTTATTTCAGGCGTTTTCGTTAGGCTTTCATTATCTTGCGCTACTTTTATCGCTTCTTTTAGAGATGTTGGATTTCTGGCAGCTAGAATTATACTTAAGGACTGGTTATTCAAGCCCGAAGTAAATTTCCTTATTGCAGTTTTCTCATTGAGTGGCTGCAAGATCGCATATGCATTTTCGTCGTCATTGGCCTGGGAGATTGTCAAGTTGCGGAAAAGTTCCTGTACGTCTTTTCCAAATTCTTCAACTGTCCTGGATCCTTGTTTTGTTCTTGACAACTTCTCTTCCAAAGCCGCGTGTGATTTTTTAGGTATTAAATGCATACGCATATCACGCACCAAAACCGCCACAACATTATATTGTCTGTTAATCTGTGCCAACGCGCTGGTGGTCAATCTTGTTTTTGAGACAAAATCGATCAGCCGTTGTTTTTCCACAGCTTCAGTCAAATCTTGTTCGTGAAACTCAATTGCGTTGATGAGTTGCTTGCTCTGTCGTCTCATCTTTACCATCAAACTTTGGTAATAATTCTACTGCTGTTCTATAATCGAACCGCGACATCTCATTTAAAAACTGATCTGTAATTTCGATATCAGTTTCCACCTTCCCTTTCTTCGTCAAATTAACAATTTCCAAATACAATTTATCAATTGCCTCCAAAGACTCTTGGAAAATCGGAATATCTTCCTTTTTAACAATAATCTCATCTTTTCGTACTTTATCCTCAAATTCCTTTCTAGTTTGATAATATAATTTAGCTTCAACTGCCTTATTATGATCTAATCGCTTTTCTTTGTTACATTTAACAATTACGGCTCTGATCTCGCCTAGTTGTACCCTTATTTGAGCAACTTCCGGCAATAGCGGCATTTACCTCAATTTGATAAACATATGTGAATAAATAAACCAAATACCAAACCCAACAAATTAATACATAAACCGATAGCTAATGAAATATAGGTCCCAATGAAATAAAATATTAGGTAATTACATGAATAATTTTTCCTAGTGCCTATGAGCAAAGGTTAGATAATAGATATATATAAATTATTATATAAAGTGACCTATTAAATACAACATTTTGTTAATTCATCGAACTTAAATTGTTTTTCATAGCACAAATTTGCGAAACATTGCAACAATTACTATTCTATTACGAATATCAATGTCATCAAAATTATGAAACAATTAAACATTATTCATTAAATGGTGAACATACCGGTTGATAATTTCTGCTGATTCGGGACTTTCGTGGCGTTGAACCATCGCGCTCAATCTTGGGTCGGGTCGGCGAACTGCTGACGTTCTAGACCTCGTCCGAGAATGCTCCTTTCGTCCTTCCCAATCTCAGCTGGACCGTCACTGATTCTTAGACACGTTCCGATGTTCCTGTTGCATCAAGAAGTGCCATACTTCTATGAATTTTTCTTGAGTGTTTAGCCTGTATCCTTTTCTTGCACCTTTCATATCCCAATATTGCAAGTATGATAATTACTCGAACAAAAGCTATAATTCAGAACTTGCCTCCAGTTTCCGGCCTAATTCCGCATCACGAAGCAGTTTGCAGGATCGCCATTTGGTGGTTTTTGATTATATGAGGTTGGGATATCTGCGTGGACACCGCAGAATAAAAGATGACGTTGTGGTAAGGTGGTTTATTCACTGATACACAATAAGAAACATCACTAAGTCAATAGTACCCGTGACGGATTGTACCATGTCGTCTTCGGTAGAATATCGAGACATCTATATCTATCAATTTAAGTGTTACCTGAAAGGTAACGTTCGCACCTCTTGTCACGGGTGACGTACTGCTTAGTGAATCAATAATAATTGTTCTACATAATACATACATATTCAGCATGAATATAATAACTTAAATATTACGCTATATTTTCCCTACATTACACTTGACACACAAGGTACCACCGTGACCTCACCAAATTCGTAGATCCCCAGATGCCATGGTAGACACTGACATCCCTGTACCAACGTATCCCAAACTATCATGTGACCGCGGTGCCTCACTATATTTCACTGCTGCCATATAAATGCTCGGCTATGTGTTTACAACTGTTCTAGTAAACACGTGAATTAAAAAATATATGAGACTCCCATACGTACAACATCTATCAGAAAAACTCAAATTATTCTGACAGAATATAAATTTACAATAGCACATAAAAATGATAATAATCTAAGACATCTATATTCTAAACTTAGAAGCAAAATTCCCAAAAATAAGATTCCACATTGTATTTACAAAATTTTGTGTACAGACTGTGACGAAATACAAGGACGAGATATTTCTTATCCCATAGTGAGTGGAAAAATCTCCCGAAACACGTCAAATGATTTTGTTTGGGGGACATCTTTTGACGTATATTTGAGGCTACTTGAACGAGCAACCCCCTGATAGGGGGGCGCTTCAATCCCTCAGAATTTAATAGGGGTGAGGGGTTGAGTGATACGTCATTCGAAAGGTCTTGGAAGCCTCTTTACAACGGTGTATGAAAAACGTAAATTTGATGAACAGTTTTCGCCAAAAATTAATTTTGTTGCTCGAATACGCCACCTTGAATACTTTGGTTATTTGTACAATGTACATGCTCATTTTTTTAAGCATTTCTTACAAACTTAAACAATCTTCAAAAAATCACATTCGTGAAAAAATTGAATTGTGTTGTCATGTTTACAATGAAAAAAATCAAATCTGCGTGTTTAAATCAAATGTTCAAATTGTCCTCCATTGACTTCCATACAATAATACATTCTCTCAAACTAATAAATGAAAAACAGCAAAACATTTCCTTATGTTGCCTTCATTTTTTGTTCTTAGAAGGTGTTCATCTGGTTTCAACGTTTCTTCGATCATTTCACGATTTTAATCAATCTGTTGAGTTACTACTTTGCTGATTTGTTTAAAATTTCAAAAAATATGGTGAACACATTGCAAGAACGTGTTGAGCTGGCTAGCCTTTATTACCAAAATCAAAATTATGCCCGAGCGGCTGCAAGGATATTTAACGAAAACCATCCTGAACGTAGCGTTCGCCATAAGTACGTAATGGAATTGATTTCAAAATCTGTGGGGACGGGTTCAGTAATGGATAAAAAAAGGGCACCCATTGGAATTGGTAATGATGAAGGAGCAGCTGTAGCGGTATTGGGACATGTCCCTTATGCCAAACACGCAATCTGTACGACAACTTTCTGCAGCTTCCAGTATTAGCTAATCTAACGTTTTCAGAATTTTACGTAAACACAAGTTTCATCCGTACAAAATTAAATTAATTCAGGAATTGAATGATGATGATTGGGATCGAAGGCAAGAGTTTTGCGAAATTATGGTCGAGCGTATCAACAATAACCCAAATTTCTTGTACAACGTTCGCTTTTCTGACGAATGCACTTTTTCACTTAATGGAGAGGTTAACCGGCATAACTGTAAAATTTGGAGCGATACAAATCCTCACGTATTTCGAGAAGCTCACACTCAACATCGGGAAAAGCTAAACGTTTGGTTAGGAATTTTGGGAGACAACCTAATTGGACCTCTGTTTATTCCTGGTAATTTGAATGGCGAAATTTATCTTGGAACGTTGGAAAATACGATTGATCCGTTAATAACTGAACAATTAGAAAACGATCCTCTACTACTTGAACAACAATTGCATTTCCAACAAGACGAAGCTCCTCCTCACAACGCCGCACCAGTTCGCCAATACCTCAATTTGCAATACCCCGGTCGTTGAATTGAAAGAAGGGGTCCTATGGAGTGGCCTGCCCGATCTCCTGACCTGAACCCTCTGAACTTCTTCTTGTGGGGACATCATAAGTCCAAAATTTTTGTGACTCAGCCTGAAAATTTGGACGAACTACGCCAACGAATTGTAAATGAGTGTCGTCAAATAACTCCAATTATGCTGAACCATGTCAGAGACGGTTTTCAGTCAAGATTGTATTATTGTATGGAAGTCAATGTATATATCGAACAAACAGAACAAAACATAGACGAACGAATTAAAGGTCATGAATATCAGAAAAATCCAACAGCTTAAAAAAAAATATGAGACAAAAAATAAACATAAATTCAATCTCGAGCAGTCCGTTATAATAGAAAAAAAACATAATGAAAGGAGTCGAGTATTTTTAGAAATGGTACACATAAAAAAAAATCGAAACTGCGTGAATGATAAGACCTTTATGAATAATCATTCACAAAAATATAATATAATTCAGTTACTAACAGAAACATGATACAGGACCCACATGTTAATTTTTACTGCACAGATTTCTGACAAGTGTGACAAATGGTCAATCAGCAGGGTACCTTACTCACATTTGGAACGAAAACCCATTCTGCATACCTACTGATTTCAGTCTGATAGTCGAGGAAATATATCATTCCACATTCCAAACCCGACGCAATTGGATGGATTGAGATGCGGTTTTTTGCATTCGATTCAGAAAGTGATTTGTCCGGTATTTTTTTTTGCGGAAAAAATTCATCGCATTTCTACAGCCAAAAAATTTATTTTTCTGAGTGCACTTCTTGAGGTAAATAAAAAAACGGACTCGAATTGGTTCCTCGGGGGTTTTTGGGGTCGCTGAACACGAATATGCTGCGCCGGTCTTTCATTCGATGAATTTACTGTACGATCCAACAAACACTATTTAACTTGTTGGTTCATACATAATTTTCTTTCCTCAAACTCTATACAAGTTGGAAGAGTTGAATAACCGAGTTTTCACCTCCACGACGTGTCGTCAATACAATTAATGTGCTGCAAGACTACTTATTCGAATGGAACGTGGAATCCCCTAGAGCGTGTTCTTAACAGTTTGGTTTAATAATACACTAAAAGAGTTCACAACTGTAGATAAACTATAACACTGACAAGTTATAGCATTATATTAATGTATTAAGGATCTTCCAGCTACCAAGTAGTCATCATGAGGGTAAATTAAATAAGAAAACAAAATGTATAAATATTATTTGGGCTGAATAATGCGAACAGGGAGTTACCCTCAGCTGGAGATAAGTCTGAATTAAATAGATTGTTTCCCTTCTAAATTACTTAGATATTTGTCCGTATTGAGTTTTATTATTATTATCATTATTCAAAGTTGCCATTGAAGTTTCTTAATGCCTGGGCCAAGGCATTCTGAACCCCGTGTCATATGTCACTTAGTGGAGCGTTACCACTAACTAGTGTTCACTCAGCTACCAAAAGGCGGTTCTAACTTGAGACTCTTGACCATGCTCCTCCAGGTGAACTAGCCCTGAAGAGATTACCACCGCGCTCGTGATATATTTTATTTATCCCCGATCTATCACCGACGCCAGGAGGTAAGCAACCTAGTGGAGCGGTTTCTACTCACGAGTGTCCACTCAGCTACCAAAGGCCGATTTCCACTCGAAAGTCGTGACCATGCTTCCCCAGATGAACTAGCCCTGAAGACTTCAACAACGTCCTCGTGATGTATTTTATTTGTTGTAGACCTAGTGCAGCTGTCCCCATTCGAGACTGTTCAACAAGTTCCATAGATAAACGGGTCGGTCTCACTCAAGAGTATATTAACCAGACTTTCGAGGTGGACCTATTCAGCACCCAGTCGGGACCAGGTAGGTGCTTAATGCCCTTTAGAGAGGAATCTGCGTGTTGGGGATCAGTGTTACGTATCTGCTAAGAGAGTGCATTGAAACTGCGCTTCAAAATTGATAAGAAACGGTATGATCTATATTCGAAGTATATTCTGTTAATGCTTATTTTTCACTATTGTTCTTCTTTATAAGGAAAGAATGTTCCATATAACGAATTGAACGTTCTTTCTAGTTTGACCCACATATCATTCTGAACACAAGTCACAATCAAATCTGGAATTAACAAGATTTATTATGAATCTTGTTTGAAGTGCTATGTGGGTCAAACTAGAAGAAAGATTTTGACTTGTCAAAAGAACATTCTGTCCACATATTTTAAATGCAAGCTCCACCATTTCTTATGAAAGTTTCTGTATCTTACATTGAAATTTGTCCGTATGGTCTACATAATATATTTCGTAACTCTATTTATCATACTGACACCACCGTCAGGATGACTTTCGCAATTAATCACACTATAATATAGCCTCCTTTTATACTGACATTTTGTGTAACATGAACTATCACAATGTACCACAGAATCAAAAATACCACTCGAAACTCTCAAAATGGATATATCCGCGAAATTCAGGAAATTCTTTTTGGATCCATTACTTCTCTTACACCATATACTACGTATAGTGGAGGGAAGTAAAAAAAGATTCAAACATTCAAAATGGTATTATGTGATTCGAAGCGACTCTTCTTCTTCTCTTCAGCAGCTTATTCATTTGTTTCTGTGATGAATAACACAAAAATTTCATCGGCTATGAAACAGTGACGAAACTTGTATTGATCAAATATATCAGTATGATCTTCTGTAAAATCGGATTGAATCTTTTTATTGTCCCTAGAATGATCCCCATACAATCTATGTTGGTCGGAATATGAATTTCGAACAAAAAAAACATCTCTTATTATTTCATCAACTTCTGATGAAACTTGGCATCATCTAAATTACTTTCCTCACTTGTGTGACATATTATGTTACTCCTTTAACTTGGAAAAGGACTCTCAACTGCCAGATCTGCTATGAATGAATTTAGGTCATCATGACAAGTATTGCCCACTTCAGTTTTGTTTTCTTCGACTTCACCTAGGTCGGATTTTTTCATTGCTCGTTTTTCACTCACATCATGCAGTTTCTTCAGACTTCCTAGCTATGCTTCCTTCCTCACTCACAGGCTATTAATCACTATTTGCCTCCCCCCTCTCTTGATTATGTCTCCTGGGAGTCATTAGGGCTGCGGTGGGTCATTATAAATTACCAAGAACCAAATGCGTTTTTTGGCTATGCTTCCTTTCTCACTTACAGGCTATCAATCACTATTTGCCTCTCCCCCCCCCTCTCTTGATTATGTCTCCTGGGAGTCATTAGGGCCGCTGTGGGTCATTATAACTTACCAAGAACCAAATGCGTTTTTTGACTTCAATGGTCACATTAACATACAACCAAAAATTTCGGGATAAGTTGTTTGCCTTGAAAGGAACCTCTCCACGGTATCAGATCTCCCAAATAAACAGCTTAAGAAAAGAAAAGCACCGGGTTGGAAGTACTTGAATACATTTTCATCATTAAATCCTCCTGGACCTAGACTTTCAGGCACTTGAAACTACACTCTTTCCTTGCTATAATTCTTAATTCACGTTTCATTTTATGTAAGACATGTATTTTCTTAAGCCTGTTGAGTCGTATTAGTTTTCGCTTAATATTTCAGGCTACTCCTTTCTATTTCCAACACAAATCTCAATGTTTCCCTTATTGGAGTCCTCAGCATTGGGAGGCTGATAAAACTAAGAACAATTCAGAGCATATTTTTATATATTTCGATCGTGATGATTTGTGACAATTACCTAAATAAGTTACGTAATTGATAACTATCTTGTGTGGTAAAAATGAACGTCAATAGATACTACTCGTTAGACAGTTATATGGAATTTTTAAGGTGTGCTTTAAAACTAATATTGCTGATACGTCAGATAAACTTTTGAATTGTGTGTTTTGTATATGCATCATCAGACTTATTATATGAAAAACAGTAAAAATTCAAGCTAAAATTCTGCTACTATACATGATGTACAAATAACAGAGAGGAACCTCTTCAACTCTTTATTGCAAACTCCATTACAATTTACGAATTGTAGAAATAACAATATTATTTAATTTCTATCACAATTCTGAGTGGTTGTTATCTCAAGTTTCTCTTATCTAATCATAAGTTTTCTTTGTGAAGTTGGAAAATATTTTTTTTGAGATTGTGTATTAATTAGTGGTCGTCGGAAAAATAGTGTACATTACGTGAGTGGAAAGTGCCAATTCACATTCATGTGAAATGGGTCACTTTCCACTCTAGTGATGTAATAAACTGCTTATGAGATGCAACAAAATATGTCATACTACCAAAAAATACTATGAAATATAGTGTGATAGAAAATTAATTCCTATTTAAAAGAATTTCAGTTGGAATTTCCGTGATTTCGTAATCATCAAATATGCATAATGACTGCATAAACTGAGGCTACGCTGCAGATTGACAACATCCGTGTTGATTGTGAGAGATGTTGGGTGATGTTTATAATCCATTGCGGTTCGTGAATTAAGCTTACTTACATTGGTACGCGTTGATCTGCAACAATAAATGAATATTAGATAATGGCAAAATACATATTATGAAGCAAATGGACCATTTTGGTGTAGAAGCTGACCGAAATCAACATTTGATTCACAAAAATGGCCGTCGACTTGGTAATAATGAAACAATGTATACTCTACAGACAATATGTAAAATAGTAAAATGAAATGTAAATTTTTATTTCACACGAACTGAGAAGTTATGTTGTTTAATAATTGTTTCGTCACCCAGTTGCATTTTCAACTCAAATTATCAATTAAGTTAATGAACTGACTTCATTAGCAAAATATTTTTCGGACACTTCTGCAGGTCAAATGTAGTATTCCAGGTAATCTATCGGGAATGATTCAGGAACAGATATTGAAAGACGTTACATTGAAATCTTATTCAAATGGTCTTCATCGAGTATTTTACAACTCTATGTTTCTTACTGACACCTGCTGACGTGTTGACTTTCAAAATTATTCACACTCTTATATAACCTTATTTTATACTGACACATGCTGTCACATGAACAATGGAAATTCTCCAGAGTAGAACATATAAGAAATTATGACGTCACATCGATGACGCCACTTCAATCTCAAAATGACATTTCGGTTCAAGGATGTACGGGACCTCTTAAATTAATAAGGAGTCCAACTATGAATGATAAACGTGTAGATTTTACTATTTAAGATCTATTGAACGAACTGAAGTGTACAAAAGATATACTAAAACTAACTAGCAGTCTAAAATCTATAACTAAGGTGTTTTGTTCACATGTACAATATTGATAATTTAGATAGTAGGTGGATAGAATAATTCTGAGCTGTCTTATTGGCTATTACAGTTTTCACACACATTATTATTGGATAATGAAATTCAGAGACCATGTACATTTTGAAGGGTGGGATGATTTTGCAAGTCGATCTTCCTTGGAAGGATCCTAATTTTAATTCCTGAGTTATTCTCAGAAACACAAATTAGTATATACCTAATGAATATTTGCTGCACATATGTCCATTTTATTGCCCTTATTCGGGTCAGAATCTCTTTCCCAATACTGTCCGCGGACAATCCCAAACCCTACGTGGTAATCTGCAATTTACTGTGTATATGATGGATCTCAGGCTTTAACCGTTGAGATGAAAGTTCAATCGTCGTTTATGATTCGGAATACCGGGCTATTTGCCTGAATGAAGGTTTTCTATTGTTCAAAATGGAACAGTATGCCTGTGATATATTTTATAACTGTTGTTATTGTTTCAAGAAAATACGATAAATCCATTTAAAACTGAAGTTGGATGTCAAAAATACTATTTGGAACGGGGTTCAAGAAGCATACAGTTTTGACCACTGAATGGCACAATCGTGTCCACAGTGTTTACTCACGAATACATCCATACACACTCATCCCCTCAAATATAGTCTAGATCGATTCTAAAAAGCGCAAAACGGATGTTTCTGCGAAAATCCGGACTTTTTTTCTAGACGGATTACAAATACTTCCTTTATATCATACACAGTGAACGAAAATAGAATAATCTCATTCTCAAATATGCTACAATAATAGTATAAGAGAGATCTGGACCATGGGTTGAGTAGGGGGGAGTATGCTTACAAATTTATCTATAATCGGTAGGTACGTTGTAGATGTTCCCGCCTTGAGAAACAGGAGTCAAATTATGCAAATATCTTATCGAATTCAAATTGAATCATAATCTTATTCTACATTCTATTACATTCTACATATGATTCAAGACAAATACCAAAAAACAAAATATTGTGGAACCCATCAGCATTTTAGAGCATAATATCAAAGGCAATAATAATTCCATATTAAATGACCAACTAGATATTTATAGCTCAACGATTATTGATGGATATACTCCCAACCTGTAGTCCAGCGCTCTGTTCCTCATACTATTGTGTTGTATTTGAGGATGACTTTTCTCTTTGTAATTTAGTTGATATCATGCTTCGATACTGTGTAATAAAACAATAACATATTTTTTATAATGAATTTACATCAACTCAATGCCAAATTCATAGAGTTATGTATAGACAGCTTAGAATGATACAGATTAAGAAACTTCAAGATTTCTCAAAACTTTGGCTAGTAGGAATAGATTTTTTCTACTCAGGGTTCACAACAGGGGGGCTGAAAATCAAAGAATTGAATATATTCCACATCAGAGCCGGTGCTGCTTTCCAATAACCAAGGAAGCAGCTAAGAGTTTATCCTTAATGACATCAAATTCTACTTTTTCTTATTCAGAATCGATATTGAAATTTCAAGTCTTTCGGTGGTACCGATTCTTCAATGATTTTGGTTTCCTGACGAATTTCCGATTTCAAAAGCATGTACGTTGACGTTTTGTCAACAATAATTATACGTTCCTAAATTGAAGTCTCCACGATTCGTGTAAGTATGAGTGCTAAAAAACAAGAACAAGTGATGAATCGTTAACTACTCAGCTGAGAAATGTTACAAATCCCCAAAATTATAGCTACTATGGAAATTTACGCCTCAACACTAGAAGTGAAATACAAACGAACAAAACCATAGTATACTCACATTCAAGATAAACTATATTGAAACAAATATAGCAAATATACCAGGAACTTGCATGGTATTGACCAGCGAGTAATAAAACGCTGCAAAGAACCAGCTATATTTGTTTTGATTCAATTTATCTTGGAATAGAATATACCTACTATAGACACGACCATCTAGTAGCTTCTCCGAGTGATCAATGAATTTCCTCTTGGGTTATTTGGCTCAACCACAACCGAATTCAAATAGTAGCCAGGAATGGATTGAAAACTTGCAACACTGTAATCCGATTCATTACATTACCAACATGGTGAAGTTCACTGAATATTTCACCTCTTTCGAGAGAACTATTTGATCCGGATTGATTCCGGGAGTAGATTCAGCAAGCAACAGCTTTTCGTGATTCTCGAGATAAGTAACCCGACGGGGCGAAACGAACGTTGTCAATGCATAAAATTCGGTGAACTGTGCACCACATACATTTCACCACTAAAACCATGATATCGTGCCTTCTTATCTTAGTTCTCTGGTCGAAATGGATTCACGGGCTTGGTATACATATGCGGTAGGCTATTTGAACGAAGCCGAACGGTGACTCGTCAAACGTTCCTGGTGAAACAGGTAACACGAGGAGGTGGAATTGACCAGAGCCCAGAAGGGGCAGTATATGAGTCTAGCAAGCAAGCTCCACTTTGGGTCCGCCTGAAGTGGGACCGCCTAAAGTAACCCCGCCGGGGGTGAACAAAATGCTGCCTCTGCGTGGGTAAAATGCTGCACAGATGGTCCAAAAGACCGTCTCCTCTCCAATGTAGGCGTTGGTCTCTGTCGGGCAGTTGGCGTGCTATTAAGTAGGAGATATGTCTAGAGTCCACTGGACGGGAAGGCAGGGGGAGCAATTCCCCACAATAACTATCGTGTATATTTCACCTATTTGGAGCAACAAGTCTTGTGAAGTTTAAATTGGGGTGAGTTGCTCAAAAACAATAAATAGTGCATAAAACTAATGTATTGTGATTGTGAGTTGTATTGTTTTCGTGAGCAGGGTTTCCATTATAATCATATCAATCACCCATGTCTACAAATTGTTGTGTTCCAAGATGTAAGTCCAATTATTCTATCTACCTACTTTGAAGGGAAAGTGCTTTTGTCCTCCCCAAAGAAGGTCAAATGAAAAGAATATGTGTTAAGGCTATACCCAGAAAATACTGGCAATCGATCCAATTTTCTTCAGTAGGCAGTGTTCAATTCAAACAGGACGCAATTTAATTCATAAAAATTAATTAATACGGCAACATTTCGAAAGGTATGATGTTATTGATAATAACGATGATTTGGCTAAGCTTTATTCAGAAAAATTGACCATAAGAATAATTGAAACGAAGATTGGATTGTCTCTTCTGACAATAATTATTGCTATTGTTGCGTAGTCCTTTTAAAGGTATAACAGATTATTTTCTCATATCGTCCGGAATTGTTATCCGAATCCAAACAACGATGATACTTTAACGATTTATTAAAATATCTATATACAAATGATGGTACACTCAAAGGTAACAAGGCACTGGTAATACAGTACGCGTCGATTGTAAAATACAGTATAGGTTACACTTTAAGTTACAAAATAGAGATATGTTGCTAGTTCTACTTAGGTAGATAGCGATATAATATTAATATGTTTTCGAAAACTAAAATAAACTGAACAGTTAGACGCCTAGATCAGTAATGATAATGCAAGCGCTTGAGAGGTAGCAGGTAGACGTCCGAAGAATAATACAATGATAAAAGCGTTCTAATTTCCAACATTTGGCAAAACCCGCTACAAGTTCGACAGGAATTAAGTAATAAAGTGGTTGCTATCCTTCGAAACACTTGCTGTGATGTACAAACTTGAATCTAATAAACTACAGAAACTATTTACAACTTAATACTAGTTACAGAGGTATATTGGCGTGTTTGTACAAAAATGACCAATCCATTGGCGTACCCAACATACCGGCCGCCTTGAAATAATTAAGTAATTAATATTTTGAAATATTTAGTGATATCAGAAAATGAAAGTTGTTTTACACTGTAGTTCACTAACACTATTATTGTTCTATTGGTAGAACACATATCTTAGTTATGGCACGTTTTATGTTACCCTTCACAGTTTGAATTGTCATTGTTCTAACAAGTCCATCCGACCCTGGATGTAGTTCGATAATACTACCCAAGCCCCATCGTAGGGCTGGTTAATTGTCATCGCGTATTAACACAAGATCACCCACACACACATTGCGTCGTTTTGTCTTCCATTTCGATCGCTGTTGCAGCTGATTTCGATAGTCCACACTCCATCGCTTCCAAAACGTTATAACCACTGGCTGGATCCGCTGCCAACGGGATAATAGATATGTCTCGATTTTCGTGATATGAAGCTTCACCGGTTCAGTAAGTGGGTTACCAATGAGGAAGTGACCAGGGGTTGAAACTACAAGATCAGAGGGTTTATGAGATAAGGGAGTATGAGGACGTGAATTTAGACACGCTTCAATTTGTGTAAGAAGCGTGTACATTCCTTCATAAGTGAGAGTGCAATTGTCGAAAATGCTCTTGTCTGACAATGATAAATCTAGGTATAGTTAAGTCTTTTATTGAACATAGCTGATTAATAGGTTGCCTCCATGTCGAATATAACTCGAGAGGAACTGAATCGTCTCAATGGCACTTTAATGACCACAATTTTTGCAATATCAACTTTCTAATGACTACAACAGGAGCTATTAGGCCTAAAGGATCAAACATTTGTGCTATCGTTGAAAGAATTAACCGCTTTGTTACGCGATTGTTTGAATCAAAAGTGAAATTAAAAATTCGAGTATATCATCTGCACTATTCCATAATAATCCTGAAGTTTTCGTATTTTCCATATCATTTATATTTACAACATGCGATTGCGTTTCATAATTTGAACTAGGAATTAATTGAGAAACGTTAGATTCCCACTTGTTTGAATCGTCCTGTATGCTAATTGCGTGATCTAATGAATTACTGCCTGTCAAGAGATCGTCAACATAAAAATCTCTTAGAATAATTGAACATGCCTCAGGATAATATTAATATTCGTCCTTTGCTAATTGTTGTAAGTAGCATCGTATGGCTAAATAGGAGGCCGAAGCCGTTCCGTACGTTACCGTGTTGAGTCTGTAAGTACTAATTTGGTCTTGTGGATTATTACGCCATAAAATACATTGATAATTTCGATCATTCTCATCAACTAAAATTTGCCGATACGTTTTATTGATACCAGCCGAAAATACATATTTAAAAGTGCGAAATCTTAAAAGAATATCGAAAATACCGTCTTGCTATTTAGGCCTTACCATGAGATTATCCTTTGACATTAACTAATTTATTGGTATAACAGATTATTTTCTCATATCGTCCGGAATTGTTATCCGAATCCAAACAACGATGATACTTTAACGATTTATTAAAATATCTATATACAAATGATGGTACACTCAAAGGTAACAAGGCACTGGTAATACAGTACGCGTCGATTGTAAAATACAGTATAGGTTACACTTTAAGTTACAAAATAGAGATATGTTGCTAGTTCTACTTAGGTAGATAGCGATATAATATTAATATGTTTTCGAAAACTAAAATAAACTGAACAGTTAGACGCCTAGATCAGTAATGATAATGCAAGCGCTTGAGAGGTAGCAGGTAGACGTCCGAAGAATAATACAATGATAAAAGCGTTCTAATTTCCAACATCTGGCAAAACCCGCTACAAGTTCGACAGGAATTAAGTAATAAAGTGGTTGCTATCCCTTGAAACACTTGCTGTGATGTACAAACTTGAATCTAATAAACTACAGAAACTATTTACAACTTAATACTAGTTACAGAGGTATATTGGCGTGTTTGTACAAAAATGACCAATCCATTGGCGTACCCAACATACCGGCCGCCTTGAAATAATTAAGTAATTAATATTTTGAAATATTTAGTGATATCAGAAAATGAAAGTTGTTTTACACTGTAGTTCACTAACACTATTATTGTTCTATTGGTAGAACACATATCTTAGTTATGGCACGTTTTATGTTACCCTTCACAGTTTGAATTGTCATTGTTCTAACAAGTCCATCCGACCCTGGATGTAGTTCGATAATACTACCCAAGCCCCATCGTAGGGCTGGTTAATTGTCATCGCGTATTAACACAAGATCACCCACACACACATTGCGTCGTTTTGTCTTCCATTTCGATCGCTGTTGCAGCTGATTTCGATAGTCCACACTCCATCGCTTCCAAAACGTTATAACCACTGGCTGGATCCGCTGCCAACGGGATAATAGATATGTCTCGATTTTCGTGATATGAAGCTTCACCGGTTCAGTAAGTGGGTTACCAATGAGGAAGTGACCAGGGGTTGAAACTACAAGATCAGAGGGTTTATGAGATAAGGGAGTATGAGGACGTGAATTTAGACACGCTTCAATTTGTGTAAGAAGCGTGTACATTCCTTCATAAGTGAGAGTGCAATTGTCGAAAATGCTCTTGTCTGACAATGATAAATCTATAGGTATAGTTAAGTCTTTTATTGAACATAGCTGATTAATAGGTTGCCTCCATGTCGAATATAACTCGAGAGGAACTGAATCGTCTCAATGGCACTTTAATGACCACAATTTTTGCAATATCAACTTTCTAATGACTACAACAGGAGCTATTAGGCCTAAAGGATCAAACATTTGTGCTATCGTTGAAAGAATTAACCGCTTTGTTACGCGATTGTTTGAATCAAAAGTGAAATTAAAAATTCGAGTATATCATCTGCACTATTCCATAATAATCCTGAAGTTTTCGTATTTTCCATATCATTTATATTTACAACATGCGATTGCGTTTCATAATTTGAACTAGGAATTAATTGAGAAACGTTAGATTCCCACTTGTTTGAATCGTCCTGTATGCTAATTGCGTGATCTAATGAATTACTGCCTGTCAAGAGATCGTCAACATAAAAATCTCTTAGAATAATTGAACATGCCTCAGGATAATATTAGTATTCGTCCTTTGCTAATTGTTGTAAGTAGCATCGTATGGCTAAATAGGAGGCCGAAGCCGTTCCGTACGTTACCGTGTTGAGTCTGTAAGTACTAATTTGGTCTTGTGGATTATTACGCCATAAAATACATTGATAATTTCGATCATTCTCATCAACTAAAATTTGCCGATACGTTTTATTGATACCAGCCGAAAATACATATTTAAAAGTGCGAAATCTCAAAAGAATATCGAAAATACCGTCTTGCTATTTAGGCCTTACCATGAGATTATCCTTTAGACTAATATTTGTTTTTGTTTCAGCGGACTCATCAAATACCAATCGAAGTTTCGTAGTTGTACTAGCTTCCTTCAGAACCCCATGATATGGAAGGTAGAAATATTCAGAGTTATTGTTTCGTTTCCCAGTGTCAAATAATTCCATATGACCCAATTCGAGATATTCCTTGATGAAAGCAGTGTATAAGTTCCTTAAATTTGAGTTTTTCAACAATTTTCGTTCTATGTTGTAAAAACGTTTCAACGCGATAGATCTCGATTCGCCTAATGGTAGCTTGTTATATTTAAAGGGCAGCTTCACAACAAATCGACTGTTAACATTTCGTTTAACGGTAGTTGTGAAATGATCTTTACATTCTATTTCCTGTTTTGAATATGTTGATGGCTTTATTGTGCAAGGTTCCTCTAATTGCCAAAAACTAGCTAGCTGCTTTTCTATAGAATGATTAGTGACAAAATGATTCGAGGATGGCAATCCTTTAATATGTTCACCAATAACCCAACCTAAATGAGTTTTTTGTAAATGAGGTTGACCCCTAGAACCATTTATTTGACCTATACGAAGTAAATCCCAAAATAGTCCGGCGCCTATAAGCAAATCTATAGGGGCAGATATATTGAATTGTGGGTCGGCTTATTTGATATTGGGAGGTATAGCGAACATTTAATGAGGCAATAAATACAAAGGTAAATTATCCGTAATTTTTGATAATATTATGCAAGATATATTAGCAGAGAAGGCATTGAACCTAGATTTAATTTTGACATTAACTAATTTATTGACCTCAGATGTGGATTGATTCATCCCTCCTATCGTCATATTAATATTCTTGTATGGCATGTTGAGTCTCTTGAAAAGCGATTGAGAAATAAAATTTGATTGAGATCCGACATCGAGAAGAGCTCTAGCTCCGTGAGGTATACCATTTTTATCAACAATTTGGACAATTGCCGTTGATAATAAAATTTGAGAACTTGAATTTCGTCTGGAATGGTTGACGGAATTCGAGGGTTGTGGGTATATTGCAGGAGCAACGTGGAGCTGGCTGCCAAACTTGACTGCTGAAATTTCCGAACATTGCCGATCGATCAGTGGCGTCGCGAAATGATTCCCCAAATTAAATAATGCTTACAGTTTTCTTATTTTGTAAATCTGAATAACATATGGGAAGATTTATGGTAGAATGAGTAAATTCACATATCATAACTTCTTCGATTCAATTTCCTTCTCTTTTGGAAATGATTTCCAAGACGAATATCTTTAGGATTACTTTTGACTAGAACTCTGGTAGATTCTATAACTAGCGGGCTTGTAGAACACATTTACTACTGTCAGTACAAATTGATGTAGAGCTGCTTGCTCTTCAATTTGAGATACCACCATAATTTCTTGCAACCGGAGACTATTAGGTTACATACGGGAGAAAATGAATTTTCGAAAATAATTTTTTTTTCAAGTTTCCGGAGTGACAGCCAAAATTAAAAAATATGGAAAGGCATCCCCCTGATACATGATCTGAAAATATCAAAATAATTTCTTGCACTCGGAGACTTCTAGGTTACATACAGGGAAAAATTAATTTTCGAAAATAATTTTTCTTTCAATTTTCCGGAGCGACTGCCAAAACCAAAAAATATGGAAATACATCCCCTTGATAGGTAGAATCTCAAAATACTAAAATAATTTCTTGCAATCGGGGACTACTAGGTTACATTCGGGGAAAAATGAATATTCGAAAATATTTTTTTTTTCAACTTTCCGGAGCGACTGCCAGAACAAAAAAATATGGAATCTCAAAATACTAAAATAATTTCTTGCACTCGGAGACTACTAGGTTACATACGGTGAAAATTGAAATTTCGAGAATAATTTTTTTTCCAACTTTCCGGAGCGACTGCCAGAATAAAAAAATATGGAATCTCAAAATACTAAAATAATTTCTTGCACTCGGAGACTACTAGGTTACATACGGTGAAAATTGAAATTTCAAGAATAATTTTTTTTCCAACTTTCCGGAGCGACTGCCAAAATTCAAAAAATATGGAAAAGCATCCTCATGATAAGTAAAATCTCAAACTACTAAAATAATTCCTTGTACTCGAGGAGTACTAGGTTATATACGAGGAAAAACGAATTTTCGAAAATAGTTTTTTTTTTAACTTTCCGGAGCGACTGCCGAAATCAAAGAATATGGAAAGGCATCTTCTTGATAAGTAGAATCTCAAAATACTAAAATAATTTCTTGCATTTGGGGACTACTAGGTTAGATACTGGGAAAAATGAATGTTCGAAAATAATTTTTTTTCAACATTCCGGAGCGACTGCCAAAATCCAAAAATATGGAAAGGCATCCTCATGATAAGAAGAATCTCAAAATACTAAAATAATTTCTTGCATTTGGGGACTACTAGGTTAGATACTGGGAAAAATGAATGTTCGAAAATAATTTTTTTTCAACATTCCGGAGCGACTGCCAAAATCCAAAAATATGGAAAGGCATCCTCATGATAAGAAGAATCTCAAAATACTAAAATAATTTCTTGCATTTGGGGACTACTAGGTTAGATACTGGGAAAAATGAATGTTCGAAAATAATTTCTTTTCAACATTCCGGAGCGACTGCCAAAATCCAAAAATATGGAAAGGCATCCTCATGATAAGAAGAATCTCAAAATACTAAAATAATTTCTTGCACTCGGAGACAACTAGGTTACATACGGTGGAAAGTGAAAAATGAATTTTCGAAAATAATTCTTTTTTCAATACAATCGGGCAATTTAAAGGGACATTCGATCCCTATGAGTCCGTCATCATTCAGAAGGCCATCCGACAACCCCCCTAAGAATGAACATTTTTTATGTATTATTAGTTCGCTTTTTTTATATTCATAATTTGTTCGATTGAGGGATGCTTCGAGCGCAAACTTCTCGCAATCAATGCCGTGTTGTGTAGCCTTATTTGAAAAACTTTTTGTAGTTATGAGAGATTGTGTTAAATTTAATTTAGTTTCATAATTCCTTGCCTTGCATATTACACCGAAATTTGACGCTGTCCATCTTTTTTTTCTTTCCTCAAACCACATAGCAGACTGTCTCTTATCTCTGGTATTTAATTCAATTAGATGTCTTTGCGAGCTATCACTATCTAATTTCTGCACGGCTTCGTTACATTTGAATCTTAAATTGTTGGAACAACCTTTCACAGTAAAAAGAAAGACTATATGTTTGATTTTTAATATCACCCCGTTGCACCCATCACAAGCTACCCAATCAACGGACACATCCAAATCATCTAAACCGCAATAAAGACACTTATACGAGGTTGTTTCGTGGTTTACTTTCTTTTCGGCTGCACAATTATCGCAGGAAAACAAAACCGCTGTAAGTTTTATATCCGGACGATGGATCACAATTTGTTTGGCTTCAACGCTTACAACCGTCACAAGCTACCCAAACAGCGGTTGCGTCAAGACGGCCGTGTCCGCAGTATAAACATTTCTCTTCAATTTGATTCGTTAATATTTCAGGAAATTCAACGCGATTTATATTTTCTATACTTATTTACCATTGATCATTGTTTCGTATCTCTTCAGACATTTTATTTGATAATTCTTTGCTTGTTTTATTTAATGTTGCTAACTGCTTCAGAAAATTGCCTGAAAAATGTGTAGGCGGTGCAAATTTAATTTTCTTATTCCAAATTTCTTGCACAACGTGTTCATTTATAGGATCGACATTATGCTTGATCTGTTTTGTTAATCGCGATTTAAGAATATTGAGTATACATTCTTTATGTAATGCTAACACGTTGTCTCTACTCTTTCTTAAATACCTAGTACACCTAATATTCTTATGACCACCCAAAATATTTCTTTTGAGATGACCAAAAAAATTCTCGATATGAGTATTGCTTACATGACGCTCACTGCCCCTCATTCTCAAGATAATTACCGTCCAAAGTGAACAAAATGGCATATATTTGAATAACATCATATCGAAAAATTTCCTACTATAATATTTATTACTTGACCCGTCATAATGAGAAGGAAATCTACGAATGGCATCGATTTTTTCAAACAATTTACTAAAGTGAGTGTAAAAAATACTTAATTTGTGTAAACCGACTGATTTTTCATCAAATTTATATTTATCATCATCATTGATGTGCAAACATTCATACAAATGTTTATCCAAAGTAATTGGTATATCCCTGTTTAAATTTTATTAATTTTTTTAAATGACCTTGAACAATTCCATTTAAAACTGGAATTATTAACAGAACTACCACGTCTTGAAACCAGTCATCAATTTCAGTTAGAAATCCTATATCAATGACACGCCATTATGTCTTTATAAAACCCTCGCACTTCATGGTCCGCAAAACATTCATCAATATCATTACTGAAATTTCTTATTAAATGTGTACAACATAAGTGGATGGTAACTAGTTCCTTCAGTTAACTTGTTCCGGATGCAATTTTGTACGTGACATCTAAATAGTCCAATAAGTTCATTCTGTTGCATGCTTTGGTGATTGCATGAATGTTAGCAAAACTGAAATCGGTTACTACTGACTTGAATGCAGGCCTCTTCCGAAAAAATTCGGAAATCATGGAAAATTTGGAATATTGTCTTAGAATAATGTGTGCCTGAAATCATTTCAAATTCGGAAATATACGACCGGTTGAGATAGGTAAAACAGCACAGTATAAATAAACTCTTTTTGTATTTTTTGTGGACTTTCTAACTATACCGCCTGTAGCATCAAAGAATATTATTGGTTATCCGTCTACCCCTCCGCTTTCATCAAGAACATCAAATTGTTCTTTACCGAAAACTTTCACATTGAATGGCATTGACACCTGCTTTATGTACTCATCGAGGTCTTCTTGCATTTTATATGAATCTAACATATCATTCTTATCCCTGTCCCAATGAGATTCTGATTCTGATTTGATTTTCCTAATAGCGCAATCTGATTTTATGTCCTGTAAATTACCCGATTGCAAAACTCGTATTTTTGCAACCATCACAGATCTTCTTTTGTATTCTGATGGCTTCTTACGCAGTAATAAATTTTTTACGATTGCGCGTTCTACACTCTTAACACAAGATGTTATTTCATTCGGGTGGCAAAAATCTACAGAATTTGTGTAAACAGTAACACCCTGGCCCCGTACTATGATTACAAATTTTTTACAATTGTAATTATTGTTTTTACATAGTGCGAATATTTTGATAGAACCAACTTTAAGATATTTCGGATATTTACTGACGATTGTACAAACGTTGTTCACAAAATTACTTATTCTATTCCTAAAGTAATACGGATAAAATTTGCCACCTAACCGACTATCCTGAATTATACAATTCATAATATCACTTTCTATCTGAAAAGTACCTTCTAAAATCGTACACTGCTTATAAGAGCTTTATGGCAAATTTACGACATCAACAGAATTTACCAATAATAAAGATTCTTGACCCAGTATGAATTATATATAAAAATTCTTGGGAAATAGGTCACAATAACACTCTGTTTTAAAATTGAAAATTTTTTTATTTTTTAATTTTTTTTTTCAATTTAAAATTTTTTTTTTATTTTAAAACAGTGTGTTATTGTGACCTATTTCCCAAGAATTTTTATATATAAAAGAATTTACTATGCTCCCGCTTGCTACTGATAAGTTGAGAAAACATTTCGGTATATTGAAACTTTCTGGCGTAATCTCATGTTTCTTTTCATCTACAACTCCCATTTCTACTTCCGTTTCTTCATAAACGGTTCCCTCTTCAGAATTTTTTTATTTTACATGAATTTCTATTTTCTGAGGAAGAATACTGAACAATTTCATCTACTTTTATAACACTAAGATCAAATCGCATTTTTTGAAGGATTAAAATTGCTGTTTAACGGCGTCGAACAGATAGCAATTTCATTTCGGTTATTTCATGGAACGTAGAAAGAAGTTTTTGTCACATTCCCTGACAATTCCTTGCACTCACTTTTAATCGTAACGAGCTCTGGCACTGCAATACCTCCTAGGTGGGTGTGGAAAGTTGCATTATCATGTCTATCATTTGAATAATTCATAGTTGATACAGTTTTATGAGCATACAGAATATATTATATAGTAATTAACTATTGAGAATCGTCTGTTATGTATTTCCCCGGCTACAGTTCGAGAAGAGATGATATACCGACAGGCTTGGACTGCATCGGGAGGAGTCGGTAGCCCGATGGTACGGATGGTTTATAACACTTCCGATATTTGTCCCCGAGTGCAAGAAATTATTTTAGTATTTCGAGATTCTACTTATCATGCGGATGCCTTTCCATATTTTTTGATTCTGGCAGGCGCTTCGGAAAGTTAAAATGAAAATCATTTTCTAAAATTTATTTTTCCCCGTATGTAATCTAGTAGTCAGTGCAAGAAATTATTTTAGTATCTTGAGATTCTACTTATCATGAGGATACCGTTCCATATTTTTTGATTTTGGCAGTTGCTCCGGAAAGTTGAAAAAAAAATTATTTTCGAAAATTCGTTTTTCCCCGTATATAACCTAGTAGTCCCCAAGTTCAATAAATTATTTAAAAAAAATATTTTCAGATTCTATGTATCAAGGACATGCCATTCCACATTTTTTCACTTTGGCAGTCGCTCCGGAAAATTGGAAAAAAAATTATTTTCGAAAATTCATGTGTCCCCGTATGTAAACTAGTAGTCCACGAGTGCAAGAAATTGTTTTAGTATTCTGAGATTCTACACATCAAGGGCATGCCTTTCCATATATTTTCATTATGGCATTCGCTTCGGAAAGTTAAAAAAAAATATTTCAGGAAATTCATGTGTCCCCGTATATACCTAGTAGTCCCCGGGTGCGAGTAATTATTTTAGTTTTTTGAGATATTACACATCAAGGGCATGCCTTTCCATATTTTTTTATTTTGGCAGTTGCTCCGGAAAGTTGAAAACAAAAATTATTTTCGAAAATTCATTTTTCCCCGTATGTAACCTAGTAGTCCCCGAGTTCGAGAAATTATTTAAAAAATACATTTTCAGATTCTATGTATCAAGGGCATGCCATTCCATATTTTTTCATTCTGGCAGTCGCTCGGGAAAAATTATTTTCGAAAATTCATGTGTCCCCGTATATAACCTAGTAGTCCCTGGGTGCAAGTACTTATTTCAGTTTTTTGAGATTTTACACATCAAGGGCATGCCTTTTCAAATTTTTTGATTTTGGCAGTCGCTCCGGAAAGTTGAAAAAAAAATTATTTTCGAAAATTCATGTGTCCCCGTATATAACCTAGTAGTCCCTGGGTGCAAGTAATTATTTCAGTTTTTTGAGATTTTACACATCAAGGGTATTCCTTTTCAAATTTTTTGATTTTGGCAGTAGCTCCGGAAAGTTGAAAAAAAAATTATTTTCGAAAATTCATGTGTCCCCGTATATAACCTAGTAGTCCCTGGGTGCAAGTAATTATTTCAGTTTTTTGAGATTTTACACATCAAGGGCATGCCTTTCCAAATTTTTTGATTTTGGCAGTCGCTCCGGAAAGTTGAAAAAAAAATTATTTTCGAAAATTCATGTGTCCCCGTATATAACCTAGTAGTCCCTGGGTGCAAGTAATTATTTCAGTTTTTTGAGATTTCACACATCAAGGGCATGCCTTTTCAAATTTTTTGATTTTGGCAGTCGCTCCGGAAAGTTGAAAAAAAAATTATTTTCGAAAATTCATGTGTCCCCGTATATAACCTAGTAGTCCCTGGGTGCAAGTTATTATTTCAGTTTTTTGAGATTTTACACATCAAGGGCATGCCTTTTCAAATTTTTTGATTTTGGCAGTCGCTCCGGAAAGTTGAAAAAAAAATTATTTTCGAAAATTCATGTGTCCCCGTATATAACCTAGTAGTCCCTGGGTGCAAGTAATTATTTCAGTTTTTTGAGATTTTACACATCAAGGGCATGCCTTTTCAAATTTTTTGATTTTGGCAGTCGCTCCGGAAAGTTGAAAAAAAAATTATTTTCGAAAATTCATGTGTCCCCGTATATAACCTAGTAGTCCCTGGGTGCAAGTTATTATTTCAGTTTTTTGAGATTTTACACATCAAGGGCATGCCTTTCCAAATTTTTTGATTTTGGCAGTCGCTCCGGAAAGTTGAAAAAAAAATTATTTTCGAAAATTCATGTGTCCCCGTATGTAACCTAGTAGTCCTCGAGTGTAAGAAATTATGGTGGTATCTCAAATTGAAGAGCAAGCAGCTCTACATCAATTTGTACTCATAGTAGTAGATGTGTTTTACAACAATTTTCTTGGTAGTTATATGATCTACCAGAGTCCTAGTCAAAAGAAATCGTGAAGATATTCGATTTGGAAATCATTTATAATAGTGGAGGAAATTGAATCGAATAACTTTTGATATGTAAATTGACTCATTCTACCATACATCTTCCCATATGTTATTCAAACCTACAAAATAGAAAACTAAGATACATGGAATATTTAATTTGGTAAATCATTTCGCGACGCCACTGATCGATCGGCAATGTTCGGAAATTTCAGCAGCCAGCTTCACGTTGTTTATTGCACGAACACTTTCGGAATTATCAGGGATTCCCTTTTGAAAATGTAATAAAGTAAGATGTTTATTATTGCATACTTTACAAAGTGACGATTTACAATCAGCTACAAAGTGATTTCCCTTCAAGCAATTAATGCATAGTTTATGCTCCTTTACAAAATTTAAGCGTTCAGAGACAGGTTAATCCAATAATTTGGAACATTGATTATTAAAATGAGTTTTAGAACAAATCGAAAATTTGGGTTTGCTGGTCAAATTAGATAAATTTGTCGCGGATTTGCGACTCAGAGTTTTATTAATCGGAGCGTTATTGGTGTTTGGTTTATTTGATTTTGATTGAGTATCATCAAGCGATTCTAATAATTGATATTGCTTACGCAAAAATGCGATAAATTGATCGATAGTAGGAAGCTCGGCTCCCGGGATTGATGATTCCCAAGCCTTTCGAGTTGTAAAATCTAATTTAGAATTTATTAAGTGAATGATGAAAACGTGTGACATCTTATCAATCGATAGGTTTAATGAATCTAGTGCCCGCAAATGAGTGTTTATAGAGTCTAAGAGCTTTCTTGAAGAACTTGCTGAATTGCTAATAGGTGATAAATTAAACAAATGCATTTATATGACTTTGCACTATGAGCCTTTCATTTTCATAGCTTTCTTTCAATAATCCCCAAGCATTCAAATAATTATCCTTTGAAATAGGTAACGCGTGCTACTTCTGATTTCAGCGATGACAATGAAATTGTATTGGACAGAGTTTGGTTTTCATGAATAATACTAATAGAGGTATCGTGAAATGCTAACCTATTTTGATAATCTCCATCAAATTTTGGTAGATTTATTGTTGGTAATTTAATATGACCATTATTAATGTGAACATTAGATACATCGGATGCCCTGATGTCTACACTAGAAATACTGATACGTTTCTTTGATACTAATTTGGCTATAATTTCAAAAAAGTTATTTTCAAAAGCTTCACGTTCAGAAGATTGCTCTTCCGAATCGTCAATCTCTTCTATGTGATTTTGAATGTTGTCAAAATCTTGCCACGATAGTTCTAGTTCTTCTAGTCTAGACTGCATAAGTTCTAAATCATTAGCATAAGATTCTACATAACTTGTATGATGATTTGAGAATCTAGTCGAGCGAGCTTTGACATTTGCACGTTCAGAAATTAAGATTTCAATTGAGCAATTATAAAAATTGAGGTAAGTTATTATGAGCAATAAAGAATATATAGAATAACAGCAAGTATAAGTTAAAATAGAAAAAGAAATGAGCTTTCACTTATGTAAAAATGTACGTGGACTAAATTCACAATAAATAGGAATGTATAGGATATAGAACCCACTTACGTTTCTGAAGCTGAAGTTTGATGTTTCTGGGCTACTGCTAGGTTCACTGGAACATCATTTGACTATCGGGTTCGGAGGACCGAATGTTAAAGGTGTAACAGATTATTTTCTCATATTGTCCGGAATTGTTATCCGGAATCCAAACAACGATGATGCTTTAACGATTTATCAAAATATTTATATACAAATGATGATACACTCAAAGGTAACAAGGCACTGGTAATACAGTACGCGTCGATTGTAAAATACAGTATAGGTTACACTTTAAGTTACAAAATAGAGATATGTTGCTAGTTCTACTTAGGTAGATATCGATAGCAGGTAGACGTCCGAAGAATAATACAATGATAAAAGTGTTCTAAGTTTCCAACATTTGGCAGAACCCGCTACAAGTTCAACAGAAAATAAGTAATAAAGTGGTTGCTATTCCTTGAAACGCTTGCTGTGATGTACAAACTTAAATCTAATAAACTAAAGAAACTATTTACAACTTAATACTAGTTAGAGAGGAATATTGGCGTATTTGTACAAAAATGAACAATCCATGGTGTACCCAACAGCTATGATGAAAATTTACTTTGTGAAGATAATGATCTCAGGAACAAAATATCTCTAAAGGGTATTCAGCTACGTTTCGAAGAATTGAAACTGGTATTGAGTTTCGATATGGAAATTGAAAGAAGGTCCCATTGCTGCAAAATTTGTTAGATATCTCCAAATACGGTTACGTTAGTTCAGAAATAGATTCAGGTTATAATTTATCCGAGACGCGGTTCAAAATATATGAAGAAAACGTTAAAGATTAGTGAATTGAATATGGATTCATGTATCCCAAGCAACTTCAGTTCATATTCGATAGACTGAGTCAAGGACGAAATAATCTGCATCTACGATCATCACGGCGTTTATTAAGAATATTCAATTACAAGACATCAACGAACTGATCTGAAATTTTTTGTATCGCGTACGTGGATATATCTTCGGAATCTTTCATCTAGCTATGATGAACTGAAGTAGAAGTATAGTTGTTACAAGTTCAAACAAGGAGAATGTAGAATTTGCAAAAACGGTTCTGGTTTTCGTGTTTTGTTAGACATTTGGAAATTTTAGTGAAATTCTTGAGGTGATACTGGTATTGTATGAAATGGGAAATGAAATGGTATAGTAAAAATTCCGTGATTGATACGATACAAACCATTACGGTTCCGAAGTTCGTTATCGTTATCTGATAACGCATAATCGCAGAATTTACTATACAATATTTACTAGTATAATATCTGAGGGACAAACAGGTTTCCGGAAAGAATGTTATTTCATTTCTATTTCTTCTAGTTTCAACAGAAAACTCATTAAACTTTCGATTTTTTTCATATATACACAATCCTTTCGGGAAATTGAAAAACCTGAATCACTATTTTATTTATCCTGGTTTCAATCATTAATCTGGAATCAAATATGTTAAATTCATGAATATTGAGACGTTTATCACAAAGAAAACGATATCGTACTGTAGAAGGCTCATGAATCCAATCATGGAAGTGTATATTCACAGCCGATATTGAATATTAAGTCAGCTGTGAACAAGCTAACATTCAATGATATATTGATCTTACTTATTTATTTGGTCGGGTATCACATCTTTTGCTATGTATCTACTATGGAACCATGTTCAATACGAATACTAGAAAACCATGTTTAAATACAAATACTAGAAACATTGTAAATAATGCGATACATTTATATAATAATACAGTATTGAATATATAGGCTTCGCCTGTTCAAAACCGAACTCCCTATTTGAGTGGTTGCTTAGAAACTGCAAAATATGGTTTACTAGTGGTGCACTGCTTTCGCGTTTGAATTTTAATACGTAATACCATTGATTGAAGTCAACGATTAATACCTTTCGACTTCGTCCTGTATGGTCACTAATAATTATCTTGCTTATAATTTTATGCCAATATCAGTTTTTTTCAAAATTGAATCTTCATTGCTTCATAGTCCCTTCTTAAACGTGAACTGATGAAGTATGATGTACCCTTACTAAATTAAGATCTAACTTCAAAAAACTACAGTAGAGAAATATTGAAAATTTTGAGAACTTCAGTGTCTACAATCGGCATGTCATTTCCCTGCAAATATAAAAGTTGTGATAATGCCTCATTGAGAGCGCGAAAATTTAGTTCCAGCAGTTCAAAATAAGAAGTGTGTGTGTAGCTAACCATAGAAAATAATACAAGGGGAACATGATTTCTACTGACGAATAAACATCATTTAAAACAAGCTCATAAGTACACATTTTCCTCACATGGGATCACGCTTAACAAACATGGGTAAACCAAAAAGCAGAGGAACTAGAGGAAAAACGAGAAACAGAGGAGAAAATATATAGGAGAATAATGGCTGATTCCATAATGAAAAATTGATCCAACAGAAAGAAAGAGCGAGCTGTATGAGAAAAAAAATGGAAACTGTTTTGTTAGTGAAAGAAAATATTGGGAGGGAAATATAAAGCGCCCCACAGAAATGCAGTAAGATGAAAATGTGTTATAGATCTTTCTGTAGATTTGAACCTTTTTATATATCACAATTGAAATTATCCAATAGAGAAACCTGCGAATATATAATACACGCGCTATTTTGCAAAACATTTTGACTTCACTATTCAGGTTGAATGTAAATGATGGTGAAACTTTATCTGTTTAGTTGGATAGCTTATATTGTCCTGAGAAAATGGAGTTGCCTATTCAAAACTGGTGGAGGGTGTAAAGACTATGAAATCAATTATGTTGAGTTTGATGAAAATCTTGAGGGGGTATTTTTAGAATTTAACATAGTTGTTTGAAATTTCTCGGAAACTGGAAAGAACAGCAAAAATATGTCTGTAAGCTTTCCAAATAATATTTGTATTGCAAAATTGAATTTCAATGTATGTTGCAGATGAAGCGAATGTATGAAATGAAAATTCCTTTGACCAAACGATTGTCAAACACACATTAATTTCACACTTATGCAGCTGAATCCTCGGACAATACGAAGTTATTAATTCCAGATGGTACAATTGAATATAAGAAAAATAGAAAATTCGCTCTAACTCAGGTACTCTGTCATAAAAAACTAAAATTACTATGTTAATGTTTATCTGAGTAATGTGGAAGAAGATGGAGATGTTTTCGTTATTTATTCGAAGGCTGCATGTAAAAAAGTAAGAAATTTTGAACAGATGAGAAAGACATTACCTATGTAAGTTTGACGACATTCTAGGAATATTATCACAGCCTGAAAGTTTTCAAAGGAGTGGGGAAAAAATACATTTTCAAGTTTACAAATCCAGTAAATCGTTCAGAAAAATAGTATGTTAGGTTCTATCTAAATGAACCTTTGATTTTGATTTTTAATCAGATAATAATTTCAGCATATTGAGTACCTACGATACATCTACAATAAGTATTTTGTTTTTCAAGTTTAGCTAACTCGGTTGGTTTATATTTTTCAAATATTCTCAGAATTAATTGTTGATATTTGGAGTTTAAAAAATTAATTAATGCAAAATGTCATCTTAGTTTATTGTTATTACCTTAAGAATGAATATTTGTACTTACAATATGCTTTTTCATGTTCTTAATTATTTATTGATATTTACTATTCAATTAGGATTTCAAATATTACGTCATTTCTCTGAAAGTACATTTCCGTGATGGTAAATCCAATAAAAAGCAGAAGAAAAGAAAAATTAAAGATATTAGTTGATAAGTCAAGCTTAATCTTTTAGTTTTTCTTCAAAAATAATGGAACTATATTTTCTGTCACTCTGTCATTTGGAGGAATTCATTCACTTGCTGTAACAGGGAATGTCTTCAAAAAGTAGACTCTCGCCCGTTCCTGCTCCGTTCTGGCGACAGACGGAAATATTTGAAAATGTATCGTTCTCAATTATTGATTAGAACTCGGAAATATAACATAAAAACGAACAACATGCTTAATTGACCATCAATTATTTCAGTATAGAAACCCCAAGAATTATCACAATATTGTTTTATTGTAATTGGGGGTCTTAAAATGTAATGTTATGATTACTTACCACAGTAAACCACAAACAACTAAAGAACACTATCTGAACATTCATCATCATACACTTATTGTATCAAGTGAATGAATAAAGTTGAAGCAACTAATTCACAATTATAATTATCGGAATTGTAATGCTTGGTCTAACCAAGGTTATTCCAAGTATTATCTTGAAGTTGTTTTTATTCTTAGAGACAAATTGAAGTGTTTACAATATTATGCAGAGAAATGTACAATATTGATTTTTAATTGCCGAGCAGCAATAAACATGACACATTATATGACGTAAACTGATTGAAAATGAGTATGTGCCGTGAGCCAATGCCATGTGTTCTGCATAGTGTACCGTATGGTGTTTGATAGAACATGAGGGAATGAAGATTATCAATGTTCACAAGACATTGGACTAATGCAATATTATTCATTGAACTCCAACTTGAACAAATGTATGTTTCAATTTATTGAACAGTTCTTAATTTTCAGAAGCGTAGCTGTTGTGATGCCACTTCCCTAACTTCTTAACTGAATGGTTTTGCTTCAGCCTATCCACTTCGATATATTGAACTTCTGTTATATTGTGAATCGATACTCATTCAGTAAATATCACAATACCTTGAATTGGTCATGACATAGAGTGACACAAACTTGGTGTGTTTCCTTCCAGCTAGTCTCCAAATACAGGAGAAGCTACAGGGGCGGTGCTGTACTAATCACCTGGTGAAATCCGAAATAGAGAGAACGGTCCACTTGTTGAACTGGGAACTCACCCGCAGCATCGTCTCGCCGGTGAAAGTCAGGTGAGCGGCTGGATCCTTCAGCTCATACAAGTCACTTGGAGGGAACGGCATTCTCCCGGTCCTGCCTTCTGAACAACTGTGGCGAATCATCAGCCCCTCCGTGAGACGTGGTAGGGCCCGCATGGGTTGAGCATATATTCCGCGTGTATGGCGCACGTCTGAAGTAGTTTTCATTCCGAAAATAGATGAGGAAAGCTACACCAACGCCAAGGATTTTAGACCGATCTGCATCACGTCCTTTATGCTGAAAATCCTTAAAAGCCTAATCGATCGGAACGTCAATGACGAAGTACTGAACACGAATCCACTGGGAGCTGAACAACACGCCTTCAGATAACAGTAAACCACTAACTTGCTTGAGAAGTCAGCTGCAGTATTATTTTTGTTTGAAAGAGAGATACAAAACAGATGATATGCTTTTGGAACATTATTGAACTGGAATAACTATCGAGTTTATTCTTCTCAAATGGTAAAACGTTGAGTACAGTTTTGAAATTTGCCCAGTTAACAAAGCTTGTAGTAGTTCTTTTCACTACTACTGATCAAAAGTCACTGGCACTCAGCCCTTTTTGAAAGTCCTCTTTCGGTATATTCTCCACCTCCATTGGTAATTTCTTTTTGGATTTATCTTGATCATTCTTTTCATTCAATACCACCGGTGCTCATTCTCTGTCAGCGGGTCAATCTTCTAACATCATTTATTATAATTATAATGCTTCATATTGGCTCTAAGCCATCATTCGATGTACATTTTTCATTGCCAGTTTGACATGTTGTATCATCAGCATCACTTATATCATCGGATGCATTCTCATGTATACCTTCTAGATCCTACTTTTCGTATGAAGTTGATGGTTAGTTGATTGAGATATCATTAAAAGGGAGAATCATTGTTTTCTCCTCAATCACAAAGGTTAACACTAGAGGAAAATGCAAAATGCATATTAAGTGCATATTTGCATGTTTAGAACAAATTCTAAAGTGCATATTATGCATTTATTAAAAGTGCATATTTTCAGGTATTTTTGAATTTCTGCAAAAAATAAAAATTTTCAATATGAACAAACATCTGTGGAAACAGGTAATGAAATGAGCGAAGTAGGTGTCCCTCGGAAATACCCCATATCGGTATTAGCATAATACGACAATATACCCTATACTGAGCGATAAGCCGATTGCCGTCATAAAATCAATATGGTTTTTCCCGAAAGCTTAACATATTTCCAGAATTTGTGTTACCAAAATACCCTGATTGCAATCGTCTTCAGATTTTATAAGTGGAGAAAACTATTGACATTGAGCTAATGAAATCACACCTCCTTTAAAATTTTAAGTTTGGAAAGAATCTATGATTTAGTTCTGTCCTGTCTTTAGTTAGTTCAGTAGAGTTTTGTTTGCTTAAGTGTTTATCCGAAGTGTTTGATAATGCCAAAACAAAGTGCTAGTAAATTAATTCTTCCGAAGAAGTGGATTAATAATATTGATGACAACCATATATTCTGCACAGTTTGCAACAAACCGGTAATTATTATTTTCTAAGTAATTATTGCTTTAATTTACAAACATTTTCTTGAAAATATTAGCCAAATGTAACTTTACGTTAAAATATAAGTTTTAGAATCAGTACTGTCACAGTTCCTAAAATTTATTTATTTTAAGGCACTGGTGTCAAAATTATTTTTAGCAAAGGTGTAAACATTGTTTTGTTCGTCATTATTTTTAATTTTATGATGAAAATGTGACATTTGACAAGGAAAATTCTACTATCAGAATTCAAAAAATAGTTTATAGGACAAACTTCGGGAAACAAACTTTATAAAATTCCAATATGCAGTGTGTTTGATTAACGCTGTTCCCAAGATCAAAATTGACTGAGAAAACAGCCCTTTGCTTTACATTCCGTATATAAAATCTTAGTAGAGGTGAAAACCAATCAAATAAGTCTTGAACTGGCGAAATAATGCATGTTTATTGGTTAACTTTTTTTATTTCCAGTTTCCAGATTGTATGTGAAAAAAAGTTTCAAGCTGATCAACACTTGGGCACTGCAACGCATAAATCTCGTGCACAAAAACCTCAAGATTCGGTTCAGCAGCTCTCACCACTACAAATCAAACGAAAGTTTCGGACCAACAAAATTTTAAAAGGATCTATGCAGTTTGTTGGTCGGTTACAATATCCCAGTTGCGAAATTGGATAAAATAATAGATTTTAAAAAATCGGTCAAGTTCAGTGGATCTCATAAGTGTTGCCTAGGTAATATACAAGGGAAATACCCCGGCTTACAAACATCTCACGCACAATATATTCACACATACTACATCGCTCATCAAAATCCCGATGCATCTAAATCAATTTTGCGGCTCCAAGACAGTTCCTTATTATATTCATGAAATTATTCATCACATAAGTATGTTTTCACTCATTTTGAACATGTTATATACACAATATGGTTAATTCAAGGAAATATTATCTGAAATATAGGCACGTGCTTTTGATTTCATTATTATCCTAATATTATTAGTAAGTATATACAGACGTAGCTGAACAAGAGATTGAAAACATTCCCACGTCATATACTGATATTGACCCCATGACATCCCAAAACGATAACCGATTTGGTGAATATTTGTTCATATTTCTTTAAATCTTAATACGCAAATTATTGGAGTGTTAGTAATAATCTTCATAATTTGAAATAGGAAATCTCAATATAAACAGTGCTACTATACAAATATAATGCCAGGTTGAAAATGTAATTAATCTGATGTAAATCATTCCTCGGGATAGATTCAAAATATGCTGGTTCAAGAGTTGAGGGACATTATATGGATTATCAGCATCAGATTCTTGAAGAACGTAACGTGTCTGAGTTGTTTATGGGCGCGGACAGTTGATTGGAAACTTCCAATTTTTTAAAAAACAATGATTCTTGTTCTAGATAAGTGAAATTGATTAGTTGACCTGGTATTGTATTCATGAATCTGATTATTATAGGTGATGAAAGAATCGAAGTATTTTGAAAATTCTTGGCTTCCGAATGGATTCCGGGTTACAATAGCAGGACCTTGATGCCGACGTTTCGCCAACCATTACAGGTGTCATCTTTAGAGCAGACTTCAGGCTTGAAATGAATCTGATTCTTCTGGTGTAGAGGTATTTATTGTAAGAAAAAACCTCCACGCTACACAGTTCACTGCCTTTATTCTGGTGGTTAACTCCATTCTGGCACCCAACCCTGCCGTTGTGTGATCAGGTGTGAAGTGGAAGTTTCGAGGCTGGGTTTCCAAATGTGGGGAAGGTAAAATCATGTGTCACGGTTCAGATTGTTTGGATGTTTTAGGACTTCTATCGCTTCAAGAATTTTTCGCTGATAGAAGTTTCGGTATCTGCCTAAGACTTTAGTATTTTCAGAAAAAAGAATTTGATGAGTGTCAAACTTGTGTTCCACAAGTGCAGATCTACTGGCGTCACGAAGCCTTCTAAGCGCTATATCAAAGGTTTATGGCTATTCTATTCAGGAATGTTGGAACGACTAAGGAATTTCAGCAGTTTCGAAACGAATTTCTGCTGCGAGATGCGAAACTTTATACTTCTATTGCAGAAATAATGGATGTCGTAGGAATATTTTTGTGGGAGGGAACGAAATTAGGACGGATTTTTTGGCTTCAGAAAGGGTATGTGAAGATAGATAAATCACAGTGTTTACAAGAGGTTGATCTGGAATGTTGGTGCTGAGGGCATTACGAGGCAAGAAGCTTATCATATTTTTGAATATGACATTTTGAAATTGAAGGTACCAATTTATTCGACTTGATCATAAGTAGTTCGGTCGAGAACCAACCAAAAAGATGCTGAAATGGTATTTGAAAGTCCAAAGTGAAGTCACAAAGATGCAATAGTGTTCGGAGAGTAAGACTGTATTCAATAGATTTCTATCAAACATTATAGACTTGACCGATTCAAAATGTCCCAGCTTAGAAGAATTGACAAAAAATAATTTTGATAATCCTAGAGTTGATTGTAATTGTCACCATTCATCTAGTAATTATTTGAAAAATATCAAGTGTGCAAAAATAAATGTATTTTATTTGTATGAGTGGTTTGTAAAATTCAACTTTTAATGTTATATATTTGTAGAAAGGAATAATAAAATTATATTATGTAATTTATGTGTTTTATTTATTCTAATAATGATACTATTAAATTTTAATGAGAAAACAGAGGAAAAAAAATTATAAAAAATATTTACAGTTCTCCTCCCTCCTCTTCTTCCTCATTTTCAATTGTGAGAGAATGTAAAATCATTCTTTTTCCGTTGAATAGCTTTTTTGTTGGTGATGATGATGATGAAGACGATGTTGAGGCCTCCGCTTCATCTTCGTCACCAATCAGATTAATCCCATATCTTTGGACAATCGTCTGCATTATCTTAACCCCGCCTCATTGTTCAATTTTGTGGGAATATATCGCAAGCGCAGGTTACCTAATTTTCTTTTCAACGTAGCCGCCCTCGGGTAGTACGTCAAATTCAAATGCACTCTATCGCTCTTTACATCTATGGATTTGACGTCATATCTGAAGAAACGAAAACATGTATTAAAACTCAAGAAACCAACAAACAATAGCTTGTGTATACAGTTGTTATGAATTTATAATAATTATGAATTGTGAAGTAAATAATCATATCAAAACATTTTTCTTTTTTACTTAAAGGAATTATTTTTCTATAAGTCATAGCTAATATCTTTATGGCAACTTTTGAGCAGGATGCTATCGACTCATCTGTTTTCAAGCCGAAATGTTGGTTTAGATATCTCGACAACACTTTTGTTCACTCCCGTTCCTGAATGTATTAGTTAGTCGACAGACTGACGATACTTTGAGATATTCTGTGTATCGAAAACCTCCTCACACCGATAGATACTCAGCAACACCCTGCCGAAAAACAATATGTCAATAACTCCTTGGTTCACAGAGCTGTCAACTCATCCCAACCTCAATCCTTAAAATCAAAATTGAAACATCTTCCATCTGTCTTATTATCAAATAATTTCTCTCATTACAACATTCAAAAAGTCATAAAGAAATACACTTCCCCTGAAATTTCGAATCAACCTGAGCCACAAGACTCTACGCGTGCTTTATACATTGCCTGTCTTCCATATATTGAAAATATGGCACATCGATGTTCAAGAATCCCTGAAAAATAATATTTCTGCTCGGTTTTTCACACTTCCAAACCTATCTCAGTTTTACAAACCTATCGAAGATTCCCTTCCTCCTCTTTATTTAGAAGGAGTCTATAGCATTCCCTGTTCTTGCGGTAAAGTCTACATTGTTGAAACAGGTCATAAAGTAGGTACTCGTCTGAAAGAACAAAAGTGCTGTACAAGGTTTCGTGACACCAGTAGATCTGCACTTCCGGAACACAAGTTTGACACTAATCATCAAGTCCTTCCGAGCCCCAAACTTCTATCATCGAAAGAAACCGTGACTCAGTATATTACCTTCCCAACATTTGGAAAACCATTCTCGAAAATTCCACTTTGCACATGATCTAACAACTGCAAGGTCGGGTGCCATAAAGGAGTTAACTACCGGAATAAAGGCAGTGAAATCTGTAGATCGAATGTTTTTTCCTACAATAAGTACCGCTACTCAAATCAGAAGAATCAGTTTCAGCTTAAGCTTCAAGTCTGTCCTGAAGATGCCACCTCTGATGGTTGGCAAAACGTTGGCATCAAGTCGTGCTATTGTGACGAGGAATCCGTCTGGAAGCAAAAAAATTTGCAAGATTAGCTATCCGCGGGAGTCTACTATTCAAAGTATTTTGATACTTAGTTTTTAGTTTTTAGATTTCGAAAATGAATACTATAGTTAAATAGAACAGCATACCATCTGAGGTATTCAGCATAGAGTGAATTGGAGTATACCTGTTACACTTCAAAATAATTCTCATACCCCGATTTTGAAGTTTATGCTACTTTTGCATGTTGTTTTATCTAGTAGATATAAGAGGGTTGAACAATAGTCGAAATGAGACTGTATGATGGTTTAATAGATTGTAATTTTTGAATACATGGAAACTTCGGATGATATCCTCGAGAAGAGAATACTTTTTGATATCTTCTTGCATATATAATCACAATGATTGTTGAGACTCAACGATTCATCTAGCATAAAGTATTTGCATTCAGATACAGATTCAATTTTATCATTGTCCATTTCAAGACGAACGGATTGATAATTAACTGATTTTAGCTTGTGCTTATTACTTATAATCATTGACTTAGTTTTCTTCGTATTAGGTGCCAGTTTATTCACCTGTCGGTATGTTCAAACTTTGTCAACATTTGTTTGTTTGTTGATTGTCATATCATTTAGATATATTATGAGATGTAGCGGTCCTAGAACGTTGCATTGAGGTACGCCTAGATCATTCTAAACTTCATTTGAAAGCGAATTTTTTCCTTTTGTTGTTTGTGATCTGTTAGTTAGGTATTATTTAATACCATGATGTCTTAATTTACCCAGTAAGATCTATCAATGGTCTCAAATGCCGTTTTGAGATCAAGAAAGTACTGCAGTATTTGTTCATGTATTATTTTCTCTAACATTTTCTCCGTACTTGGTAACGTATTTATAGCGCTAAAATCTGAACTTTCAATTGCGTTATTGTTTTTAGGAATGGGGTTACTCATACTCTAAGAGTCCAACCACCGCGCCACAAACCTCTCTCATCTCGCTCACTACGTTCATATTCAGATGGCATATATATACGTACGTTCGATATTCATTTTATAACAATTTTAATAATATGTACTGGTTCATTTAATTATTCCTTTCTAATCGAACATTTAATAATATTATTGGAATATAATGCATTGCCTATTGTCGTACTGTGTTATTCGTTTGAAATTTGAACCATATACAGGATAATCCAAAGTATAGGTTCAAAAGAGTACAAAATTTCTAAACAGAAATTTCATACACTTAACTATTCAAATGAAGTATGGATGGTTCGCTGCGGCCAGGCAATCAACTCCTCCTACACCAATGTCTTCCCTATAAAAAGGTGCATCAACCCACGAATTATAATGAGCAAAAATTATAGTGGGAAAAAGTTGCAGCGATACAAACAATAAATTTCATACATTCAACTATTCAAATGGACTGTGGACGGTATGCTACGGCCAGGCGATCAACCTCTCTCACACCAGTGTCTTCCTCATATAAGGGTGCATTAGCGGACAAATCCTTATGAGCAAGACTTATATTGGAAAAAAGTTGTAACGATACAAACGAAAAGTTTCTTAACAGCAATTTCTTACATTCAACTATTCAAATGGAGTGTGGATGGTTCGCTATGGCCAGGCAATCAAATTCTCCTGAACTAATGTCTTGTCTATGAAGAGATGCATTAGTTGACAAATTCTTATGATCAAGGATCATAGTGGAAAAAAGTTACAGCGATACGAACAAAAAGTTTCATAACAGCAATTTCTTACATTCAACTATTATATTGGAGTGTGGATGGTTTGCAACGGCCAGGAGGTCAACTTCTCCTACATCAATGTCTTCTCTATAAAAAGATGCATCAGCTGACAAATTCTTATGAGCAAGAATCAGAGTGGAAAAAAGTTGCAGCTATACAAACATAAAATTTCATAACAGAAATTTCATACATTCAACTATTCAAATGGGGTGTGGACGGTATGATACGGCCAGGCAATCAACTTTTTCCATACCAATGTCTTCCTCATATAAAGGTGCATCAGCTGACAAATTTTTATGAGCAAGAATCATAGTGGAAAAAAGTTGCAGCGATACAAACTATAAATTTCATAACAGAAATTTCATACATTCAACTATTCAAATGGAGTGTGGATGATATGCTACGGCCAGGCAATCAACTTCTCACACACCAATGTCTTCCCCATATGAGGGGGCCTTAGCTGACAAATTCTTATGAGCAAGAATCAGAGTGGAAAAAAGTTGCAGCGATACAAACAAAAAATTTCATAACAGAAATTTCATAAATTCAACTATTCAAATGGAGTGTGGATGGTATGCTACGGCCAGGCAATCAACTTCTTTCATACCAATGTCTTCCTCATATAAGGGTGCATTAGCTAACAAATTCTTATGAGCAAGAATCATAGTGGAAACAAGTTGCAGCGATACAAACAAAAAATTTCATAACAGCAATTTCATATATTCAACTATTCTAATGGAATGTGGAAGGTATGCTACGCCCAGTCAATCAACTTCTCTAGAACCAATGTCTTTCCCATATGGGGGTGCATTAGCTGACAAATTCTTATGAGCAAGAGTTATAGTGGAAAAAAGTTGCAGCGATACAAACTAAAAATTTCATCACAGAAATTTCATACATTCAACTATTCAAATGGAGTGTAGACGGTATGCTACGTCCAGGCAATCAACTTCTCCCCTACCATTGTCTTCCTCATATAAGGGTGCATTAGCCAACAATTTCTTATGAGCAAGAATCATAGTGGAAAAAAGTTGCAGCGATACAAACTGTAATTTCATAACAGAAATTTCATACATTCAACTATTCAAATGGAGTATGGATGATATGCTACGGCCAGGCAATCAACTTCTCTCACACCAATGTCTTCCCCATATGAGGGTGCATTAGCTGACTAATTCTTATGAGCAAGCATCATAATGGAAAAAAGTTGCAGCGATACAAACAAAAAATTTCATAACAGAAATTTCATACATTCAACTATTGAAATGGAGTGTGGACGGTATGCTACGGCCACGCAAACAACCTCTCTCATACCAATGTCTTCCTCATATAAGGGTGTATTAGCTAACAAATTCTTATGAGCAAGAATCAGAGTGGAAAAAAGTTGCAGCGATACAAACAAAAAATTTCATAACAGAAATTTCATACATTCAACTATTCAAATGGAGTGTGGACAGTATGCAACGGCCAGGCAATCAACTTCTTCCATACCAATCTCTTTCTCATATAAGGGTGCATTAGCTAACAAATTCTCAATAGCAAGAATCATAGTGGAAAAAAGTTGCAGCGATACAAACAAAAAAATTCATAACAGAAATTTCATATATTCAACTATTCTAATGGAGTGTGGACGGTATGCTACGCCCAGGCAATCAACCTCTCCTATCCCAATGTCTCCCCTATAAAAAGATGCATTAGCTGACAAATTCCTATGAGCAAGAATCATGGTGAAAAGAAGTTGCAGCGATACAAACAAAAAATTTCATAACAGAAATTTCATACATTCAACTATTCAAATGGAGTGTGGACGGTATGCTAAGGCCAGGAAATCAACTCCTCTCATACCAATGTCATCCTCATATAAGGGTGCATTAGCTGACAAATTCTTATGAGCAAGAATCATAGTGTAGAAAAAATTTCAGGGATACAAACTAAAAATTTCATAACACAAATTTCATACATTCAACTATTCAAATGGAGTGTGGATGATATGCTACGGCCAGACAATCAACTTCTCTCACAACAATGTCTTCTCCATATGAGGGTGCATTAGCTGACAAATTCTTATGAACAAGAATCAGAGTGGAAAAAAGTTGCAGCGATACAAACAAAGAATTTCATAACAGAAATTTTCTACATTCAAATTTTTAAATGGAATGTAGGCGGTATGTTCCGCCAGGCAATCAACTTCTCCCATACCAATGTCTTCCTCATATAAGGGTGCATTAGCTGACAAATCCTCATGAGCAAGAATCATAGTGGAAAAAAGTTGCAGCGATTCAAACTATAAAATTTCATAACAAAAATTTCCTACATTCAACTATTCAAATGGAGTGTAGACGGTATGCTACGGCCAGGCAATCAACTTCTACCATACCAATGTTTTCCTCATATAAGGGTGCATTAGCTGACAAATTCTCATGAGCAAGAATCATAGTGGAAAAAAGTTGCAGCGATACAAATTATAAATTTCATAACAGAAATTTCATACATTCAACTATTCAAATGGAGTGTGGATGATATGCTACGGACAGGCAATCAACTTCTCTCACAACAATGTCTTCTCCATATGAGGGTGCATTAGCTGACAAATTCTTATGAGCAAGAATCAGAGTGGAAATAAGTTGCAGCGACACAAACAAAAAATTTCATAACAGAAATGTTATACATTCAACTATTCAAATGGAGTGTGGACGGTATGCTACGGGCAGGCAATCAACTTCTCCCATACCAATGTTTTCCTCATATAAGGGTGCATTAGCTAACAAATTCTCATGAGCAAGAATCATAGTGGAAAAAAGTTGTAGCGATACAAACAAAAAAATTCATAACATAAACAGTTTTTCCAGGATACCTAATGACATGCATTTGGAGAGTGATAAGCTTCAGCAATCGTCCACCACATTCCATTCTGAAAAAAAATTGATAGTTCATGGAAATAGAAGTAATTCGAATGATACTTGCTATGATAACCGAAACAAGTAAGTATGAAATTTTTCACCGATTATGTAAAGTATGATTGAAAACGGTGAAAATATTAATAATCAACTAGTTTTACAAAAACATGACATTGAATTTATTCTCAAATATGGAAGTAATCTATTTGAATAGTATGTCATTCATTTATTCTTCAATTGTTGCATTGGTTCGGTTTCGGTTCGGTCTGGCACTTCTCTAACATTCTCCGTAACGATTGTAAATTTCGAGAAATCTCAGTCAATATTGTACATTGTTTGGATTTCTAAGTGGGACATCTACTCTTAGATGGCATTACATATTTTGGTTCTCTCTAGCATTCTGTTAGTGGGTTTATTCTGTAAACCTTTTATAGAAGATCGTTCAGTAACATTGCAAACTTTCTCATTTTGCAGATGAACTCCCTGCAAGAGCGAAACAGCTGTGCAGAGCTTGTAGTTCGCAATGTTACAAATCGATCTAGACTAGAGAGTCTCTATCATTGATGATACCCGACAATTGTCACATTTATTTATTCATATATCAACAGAAAAAAATCGATTATAGGATGGAAGTGAACTGACTCAATAAATAACATATTATAGTGTGAACATGTAACAAAGATTACAATATTGATTCCACTACTGGATTTATTTAGGGTAGAGCTATTCGTCCGGTAACTGGACGAATAAGCTAAAAATTATAAATATACAAGATTGAACAAACTTACCTGAGATAATGTTGCTTGGAGTTTCTTGCATGTGTAAATGGTCAAAGGAAATCAATTACAGGAATGAACTTTCAAATAACCTACTACCTAAGTATTTCCAAATATAAATAAAAATTTAAAGATGTAACTGCGATAAAGTTGCCGCTTGGAGTTTCCTGACATTGTACAAGAGCAAGTTAAATCAATCAACTACAAAACCAAACTTTCAAATAATCTGGTGTTTCCAACAAAATATAACAAACTAACCTGCGATAACATTACCGCTTTGAGGTTTGAACCTATGTTATCGGAAACAATGAAAACAGAGGGAGGTCTAACTAACTGGGCTAACACCGCCGTTGCAGCATCAACATTGAAGTCGATATATCAATTGTTAATCGTAATCATTTGTCAAGAATATTTTGATATTAGGATATTATATCGTGTTGGAAAAATTGCACACTGCGACCCTTATAGATCTATTGTGTCCCCTCCTGCTGCTACTGTTCACTATGGTGTCATCGTCGTCTCTCTGGATTCTTCAAATGTTCTACGTGACGTCGCCAGCGCCAAGAATGTCGTCAATCGGCTCATATTCCCATATAACCTGCATTTTGATGCGTGCTTGCCGTTCGCTTTAACTAGATTAAATTCGAGTTTCTCGAATTTACCACATAATGTTCACAGTTTTCCACACTGCTATTTTCAATTGTCCCGATACCATATTAATATCAAGAAGTAACTATCAAATGAAATTATATACTTCTGTATCTATTTGATAATGGCACGTCGGCGTTGACTATTGTAACGTTTGCAAGTTATTTGCTAGTTGTTCTTCCATTTAATCATAATGATAGAATACCATAGAGTAATGACTTACACTATCAATTTATTGAAATTTTCGAGCGAGTAGGGGTTCTAACCGTAAGTACGTAAGTACAACTTCAAGGTTAGCAACTAAAAGTATAACGATCAGATAATAAATTAATAATCTGGCGAAAGTATGAAAAGGACACAAAAACGACATTGTTGTTGTTAACGTTTTTTTATAGTCGACCTGTCGACGCCCAACCCTACTGCTGGGTCGTTCAGGTCAACGCCTACAGCAGTTCATCCAAACCTATATTTCTTGGAAGTATATGATATGTCGGATGGCTTCAGGTTAGGTGAATTTCCATCTTCTGTTTGAAATTATATATAAATTCTCGGGAAATAGGTCATATTAACACTTGTGCTTTATATTCTCGTCTTAACATACGTTTCGGTCTCACGACCATCATCAGCAGACTTATTATTTCAATAACCTGTTTACTCAATACTAATTGTATTAACACAAAGCGTCCTTATAGCACCAATTTCATTTAAAACGCCAACGTCGCCGAAACGAACAGAAACCCGAAATCGAAATTGTAACACAAAAATGTTATAAGTATGATATATCAATAATTCACTGTTTAGTAGAATTCTCAAAAAATACGTATACATGTCATCAAAGTCTATGAACGACTAACAAACGAGACGAGTTCAAGTATTTACTTTCGAACCAGATGCCACGATTTACTAAGTAATAAAAGAAAGTCTGGTCTTTGGAATATACTTTTGACATTCTATCTAAAATATACTTTCAACATTATAAGGATAGCATGTAGGATTTTGCAAGAATATTATTTATTAAGTCAGTATAAATATGACTTAGTGTCTGAACGTCAGTCCTATGATTTACAGATTTGAAGTCACGTTTTATTTGAATCATCTCCAGAATAGATCTTTTATAATAATTGGTTTCCTTAGTTAAAATATTAACATTTTTGTAATCGAATTGATGGTTATAATCAAAGCAATGTTTAGCAAGGGCGGTGGAATTTTCTAAGTTTTTGTTTCTTGTGCTATACTCATAGCCATACATTCTTTTTTTAAGTATTGTTTAGAGATTCCAGTATAAGTCCCATCACAATCTAAGCAATTTAATTTGTAAACTGTGTGGGTTTGTTTATCTTCAGGTATTACAGGTTTTAGATTTGAGAAATATTTCTCAACACAGTTAGTAGGCTTATGCGCAACACTTATATCATACTTTTCCAAACATTTCTTAATTTTCTCTGAGGTCTCCGGAATGTATGGTAAAGTTTTATAATTGTCTGTATTACCTTTTAAGTTATTTTTATATGACGATCCATTATAGATTTTGTTTATTCTCTTTTTAATGATAGGATTCGAGAATGTTTTTGGGTATCCATTCATTTCCAGTGTATTGCAAACAATTTTTAAATGTTTGGAACGGTCCTCTGGGTGGGACAATTTAACCGCGCGGTCTGTATGACTGTTTATGACACTTTTTTTCATAACAAGCTGGTGCAACGGAAGTGAAGATAACGTTGAGACCAAACTCCAAGAAGTTTTTATTTGTCCATCTGCATCTATTCGAAATATGTTGGCACTAATTATACTTGTTACACATCTGGTAGAGGGATGAATATTTCTGAACATTAATTCCGTCTGAAATTTAACTGAGGAACATGAAAGGGTATTTGAATTAGAATAGTTGTACAATGTATCATTTAGTTCAGCAATTCATTCAGGTTTAAGAAATTTCACAGATAAAACACCAACGCTTGAACAATAGCCATCTTCTTTGAAAGTTACATATTTTAGAAAGCGTATCAGCACTTTTTCTACGCTGTTCATTTGAATGAAAGTTAGAGCACCATAATATAATAGTGGTGTATTCTACTCTGGAAACTAACGTAGGCATAAAATTAATAATGATCCTTGACCCAGGTATAAATTATATATGAATTCTCGGGAAATAGGTCACACTAACACATATGTTTACTATTTTCGTCTTTACGGTCTCACGACCATCTTCAGAAGACGTATCACTATCTAAAACAGGATTTCTGAAAATTGATTGTATCAAGCACAAAGCATCATTATCGCATTATTTTCAATTGAAAATGGCCACGTCGCCGAAATTGATAGAAACGCGAATAATAGAAATTGTAACACATTAATGTTTTAAGTATATGGATATGTATCCCGACTGCACAGCAGTCTATCTCTAGTAATTGAAGTCATTTCATGAAATATGAGAATAAGACTAACAATCAACTCGAATACGCTTGAGTATCCACTTTCAAACTAGATGATGAAGATTTATGAGGTAATAGGAAAAGGTTGTCCAACCTTACCAGAAATAATTATTATTTCAACATTCTACTTGAGATATACTTTTAACATTATAAAGACGTATATAGGACTTCACAAGGGTTTCATTAATTAAAGGAAACAAAAACATAAATTTCCTAGATATGAACAGTAGGCATGATTCAAATGGAAAAATTAAAACATCGTTGTTTACTAAAGCAATATCTTCACTTCATTGACTTGCACCAACAAGTTATGAAAAAGTATTATAAGCAGCCTTACAGATCGCGCTATTAAATTGTAACACCCAGAAAACGGCTCAAAAATTAGAAATTAGTTCGTGATACACTGGAAATGAATGGCTGTGCAAGCAAATTTCCAACCTTATCATCGGAGAAACAGAGACAGATAAGAAAGAGAGTGAGAGGGGGGGGGGAGCTGTTCAGTACAGCGCTCAATAGTACACACGAGCTATAGCGTATGATCTTCCCGCTTCTCTCAGTGATTGAACTCAAGAAAAAATCTGAAATATATCTAAATCTTCATGTCTTTATGAAAAATAAGATGCATTTAATATAGGGTTTACAGTTTATGACTTATCGTAATAAACATCTCGGAAAAGACCATATTATTATTTGTATGCTATGTTGCCCGTGTTGAACTCAGAAACTTCTAAATGCGATGAAAATAGAATCAGAAAAGACTTTTGAGAAAAATGGCATAAAACTATTATATGCTCCAAATTTTAGCGAAAACTAACTTATTCGATAGAAATGCCTTGAGAGAATAATCGTATGTTATGATAATTTGCTTTAAGGTAATTTGAAGGCAGTTTGTTGATCAGATACCATACCTCACTCTGACCATTAATTTATATATAATCAATGCTCTGACTAACACTTCGTGCAATACTGCACAGACTAGCAAACTTTTAATGGTACAGTAAAAATTTGCCGTCATCAGCATACGGTAAGACACTCACATTTAGATCATCTGGAATATCATTCCTGTATATTATGTAGAAGAGTAACGGACTCAGAACTGTCTTCAGTTTCTCAGATACAATCGTAAAAGTAACGAAGGGTTTCCTGACAAACTGAAATACCAGGTGCCAAGTAGAGCAATGTGGCCAAGTTGTTTAACAAGGGAGTCAGGTGGCCGTTCACGGGTTCGAATTCCAGCTAAGACAGTTTTTCCGATTGCTCGAGAAGCTGGTGAGGTGAGATACAATGGGCCTTTCGTATCGTCGAAACTGCTCTCAGAAACCAGCCTACCATACGAGGTGGAGTGCTTAGTTAGTATATCTGTGGTGATTAAATTCGGATTCAGGGACTCCACACTATAATATGGGATGTGAAACAGGCCCGATAAGGTGCCCATAGAGGGTTTCAACCACCTACTTCCACACCACCTTATGGGATGTGAACAGGCCCGATAAGGTGCTCATGAAGGGTTTCAATCGCTTTCTAACAAAAGAAAAGTTGTTTAACATTGTACTTGGCGCAAAAGAATTTGGTTGTCAGACTGCTCATCCTCGTATCATAAAAATAATAGATGTCTATAGCACACCATCTTATATCCAATAATGCCCCCTACACGTCCTCCAGGTTCACAATTGACACTACTTTGAGCACCCAGTGAACTTTTAACGATCTGACTTTTGAATAAATCGTTACAAATCCTTATCATGATAGAAACCTATAATAATTTGATTTTATATCCTTGAACTTTCTCCCAATTGAAGAACTCTATCTTAAATGATATAGTTAACTGTATTCAATTAATACGGTGCGGATTCAACGAACACTATATTGTTACCCCCACATCCGAATTATTAATTAGGAAGGGAGACTCGGAATAAAACCGGTTGCGGTTGATAACTAACCATCTTTGGTGTTTCTGTGAAGACAAGGTAGGTCTTAAGTTATTAATTAAATTGTTTTTTGAGTAGCGTTGAATCTTTAATATTTCATTCATAATCAGGCTTACTCTTATTTATACAAAACTTTGATTGTTTCCTGCTCTTATAACAGGAACCTAGATCTTTTGATTATAGATATTGTAATTTCATTCATATTATCATTTATTCAATTGACCAAATCACTTGATTCCATTTTTTGAATACACGTGAAATTATTATATCGTATATTTTTTTGCTTTTAACTCCTCGTAATACGAACAACGTAGCGTTATACAAATCGAAAAGGTACGAAACATATAGAGGCTGGGCTAGAACTAACCACTCCATAATTATAATTCCACGAGCCTTGTTTCCAATACCTTCGATTATAGAGTTAACGTGAAACTTGTTAAACAATCCTGTAATAGTAATGAAGAGTGCGAATAATACAAAATCCACCCACGTGGTTCTAGAAATCTCTGAACCTTAGCTCATATCTGACTTTCAAACTCAATTCATTTTTCTCTAACCTTGTTTAAATTCATTTCGTTGAAATTGTAGTGGATTCTGAATAATTGTCACATATTAATCTAATTTGTAATTGTAATCAGTAGATGTACTGGGCTACTTCTACGATCAAGAACCAAGATGGCGGCCATAGGGGGGTCGGTGATAAGGAATGGATGTGTGTGATAAGGTGTGAGATAAGGATATGTTGTTTGTAAAGAGTATACAGGGTGCGTACAAAAAGTGTGTTACATGTATAGGGTCACGTGACTATCACGAGGCAGCTGCCATCGAGTATACAGGGTGTGTACAAAAAGTGTGTCACATGTACAGGGGTCATGTGACTATCACATGACAGCTGTCATGGTGGACCTAAGGTACAGACTGCTCCGTGGAGGTGTCACAACCACGTGACAGCTGTCATGGCGGACCTAAGGTACAGATTGCTTCGTGGAGATGTCACCACCACGTGACAGCTGTCATGGTGGACCTAAGGTACAGACTGCTCCGTGGAGGTGTCACCACCACGTGACAGCTGTCATGGCGGGCCTAAGGTACAGACTGCTTCGTGGAGATGTCACCACCACGTGACAGCTGTCATGGTGGACCTAAGGTACAGATTGCTTTGTAGAGGTGTCGCCACCATATGACAGCAGTCTCATGACAGACCAAAGGTACAGACTGCTCCGTGGAGGTGTCACCACCACGTGACAGCTGTCATGGTAGGTCCAAGGTACAGACTGCCACCAGTTCGACTCATGCGACTCGAAAGCGACTCGGAAGCGACTCGGAAGCGACTCGGAAGCGACTCGCAAGCGACTCGGAAGCGACTCAAAAGCGACTCGCAAGCGACTCAAACGACTTGGGGTCGTTTATGATGTGTGTGTGTGTGTGTGTGTGTGTGTGTGTGTGTGTGTGTGTGTGTGTGTGTGTGTGTGTGTGTGTGTGTGTGTGTGTGTGTGTGTGTGTGTGTGTGTGTGTGTGTGTGTGTGTGTGTGTGTGTGTGTGTGTGTGTGTGTGTGTGTGTGTGTGTGTGTGTGTGTGTGTGTGTGTGTGTGTGTGTGTGTGTGTGTGTGTGTGTGTGTGTGTGTGTGTGTGTGTGTGTGTGTGTGTGTGTGTGTGTGTGTGTGTGTGTGTGTGTGTGTGTGTGTGTGTGTGTGTGTGTGTGTGTGTGTGTGTGTGTGTGTGTGTGTGTGTGTGTGTGTGTGTGTGTGTGTGTGTGTGTGTGTGTGTGTGTGTGTGTGTGTGTGTGTGTGTGTGTGTGTGTGTGTGTGTGTGTGTGTGTGTGTGTGTGTGTGTGTGTGTGTGTGTGTGTGTGTGTGTGTGTGTGTGTGTGTGTGTGTGTGTGTGTGTGTGTGTGTGTGTGTGTGTGTGTGTGTGTGTGTGTGTGTGTGTGTGTGTGTGTGTGTGTGTGTGTGTGTGTGTGTGTGTGTGTGTGTGTGTGTGTGTGTGTGTGTGTGTGTGTGTGTGTGTGTGTGTGTGTGTGTGTGTGTGTGTGTGTGTGTGTGTGTGTGTGTGTGTGTGTGTGTGTGTGTGTGTGTGTGTGTGTGTGTGTGTGTGTGTGTGTGTGTGTGTGTGTGTGTGTGTGTGTGTGTGTGTGTGTGTGTGTGTGTGTGTGTGTGTGTGTGTGTGTGTGTGTGTGTGTGTGTGTGTGTGTGTGTGTGTGTGTGTGTGTGTGTGTGTGTGTGTGTGTGTGTGTGTGTGTGTGTGTGTGTGTGTGTGTGTGTGTGTGTGTGTGTGTGTGTGTGTGTGTGTGTGTGTGTGTGTGTGTGTGTGTGTGTGTGTGTGTGTGTGTGTGTGTGTGTGTGTGTGTGTGTGTGTGTGTGTGTGTGTGTGTGTGTGTGTGTGTGTGTGTGTGTGTGTGTGTGTGTGTGTGTGTGTGTGTGTGTGTGTGTGTGTGTGTGTGTGTGTGTGTGTGTGTGTGTGTGTGTGTGTGTGTGTGTGTGTGTGTGTGTGTGTGTGTGTGTGTGTGTGTGTGTGTGTGTGTGTGTGTGTGTGTGTGTGTGTGTGTGTGTGTGTGTGTGTGTGTGTGTGTGTGTGTGTGTGTGTGTGTGTGTGTGTGTGTGTGTGTGTGTGTGTGTGTGTGTGTGTGTGTGTGTGTGTGTGTGTGTGTGTGTGTGTGTGTGTGTGTGTGTGTGTGTGTGTGTGTGTGTGTGTGTGTGTGTGTGTGTGTGTGTGTGTGTGTGTGTGTGTGTGTGTGTGTGTGTGTGTGTGTGTGTGTGTGTGTGTGTGTGTGTGTGTGTGTGTGTGTGTGTGTGTGTGTGTGTGTGTGTGTGTGTGTGTGTGTGTGTGTGTGTGTGTGTGTGTGTGTGTGTGTGTGTGTGTGTGTGTGTGTGTGTGTGTGTGTGTGTGTGTGTGTGTGTGTGTGTGTGTGTGTGTGTGTGTGTGTGTGTGTGTGTGTGTGTGTGTGTGTGTGTGTGTGTGTGTGTGTGTGTGTGTGTGTGTGTGTGTGTGTGTGTGTGTGTGTGTGTGTGTGTGTGTGTGTGTGTGTGTGTGTGTGTGTGTGTGTGTGTGTGTGTGTGTGTGTGTGTGTGTGTGTGTGTGTGTGTGTGTGTGTGTGTGTGTGTGTGTGTGTGTGTGTGTGTGTGTGTGTGTGTGTGTGTGTGTGTGTGTGTGTGTGTGTGTGTGTGTGTGTGTGTGTGTGTGTGTGTGTGTGTGTGTGTGTGTGTGTGTGTGTGTGTGTGTGTGTGTGTGTGTGTGTGTGTGTGTGTGTGTGTGTGTGTGTGTGTGTGTGTGTGTGTGTGTGTGTGTGTGTGTGTGTGTGTGTGTGTGTGTGTGTGTGTGTGTGTGTGTGTGTGTGTGTGTGTGTGTGTGTGTGTGTGTGTGTGTGTGTGTGTGTGTGTGTGTGTGTGTGTGTGTGTGTGTGTGTGTGTGTGTGTGTGTGTGTGTGTGTGTGTGTGTGTGTGTGTGTGTGTGTGTGTGTGTGTGTGTGTGTGTGTGTGTGTGTGTGTGTGTGTGTGTGTGTGTGTGTGTGTGTGTGTGTGTGTGTGTGTGTGTGTGTGTGTGTGTGTGTGTGTGTGTGTGTGTGTGTGTGTGTGTGTGTGTGTGTGTGTGTGTGTGTGTGTGTGTGTGTGTGTGTGTGTGTGTGTGTGTGTGTGTGTGTGTGTGTGTGTGTGTGTGTGTGTGTGTGTGTGTGTGTGTGTGTGTGTGTGTGTGTGTGTGTGTGTGTGTGTGTGTGTGTGTGTGTGTGTGTGTGTGTGTGTGTGTGTGTGTGTGTGTGTGTGTGTGTGTGTGTGTGTGTGTGTGTGTGTGTGTGTGTGTGTGTGTGTGTGTGTGTGTGTGTGTGTGTGTGTGTGTGTGTGTGTGTGTGTGTGTGTGTGTGTGTGTGTGTGTGTGTGTGTGTGTGTGTGTGTGTGTGTGTGTGTGTGTGTGTGTGTGTGTGTGTGTGTGTGTGTGTGTGTGTGTGTGTGTGTGTGTGTGTGTGTGTGTGTGTGTGTGTGTGTGTGTGTGTGTGTGTGTGTGTGTGTGTGTGTGTGTGTGTGTGTGTGTGTGTGTGTGTGTGTGTGTGTGTGTGTGTGTGTGTGTGTGTGTGTGTGTGTGTGTGGGAAGAGGTGTATGAGAAATGAAATATCAAATATTAATAATATTTTTTATTTTGAAGAAAGTACATTCTTATTTTGGAAGTATGATGGTGAGGAACCAATGTTGTAGATTATCGACATGGTGGACTGTACACATATATTTCCCGCCATCATTGCGATGATTTAGACAGCTCAGTCTGTTTGTCGGGTCGAATTTCCCCGTTTGACATGGGGTGTTGTCGAAACTGCACACATCTACGATTCGTGGAAAGATATCTAGCTCCACACACTTTTTCGAGAGATATTCGGCTTTTTGATGTCCTCGAACATATATAATGTCGGCTGCACACAGTAGAGTCAATCTTAGAATATTATCAATTTCTTCATATTCCACATCGCCCGATGTATATTCCAAACCATGACAAAAATGTTCCAAATACCAAACAGATTTTCGATCCTTCTCACTTAACATCGTAAGCGGTACGGCTGGCTTAAACAACGAATAATGTCGTTTGAACCCAATTTGTATAGACATTTCTTTGGGATGAAAGACATCATCGATGATGAACCCCTGAATATCAACCAATGCTATTCTCATGATGACTCGTACTAAACTGAACGGGCGACGTAGTCGTTAGGCCGTATGTTTTAGATTAGACTCTTCACTATTTCTGAGAGGGGGTAGTACTCCATCAAACAATCGTGAATGATGATGCAATATGCTTTCGTATTGGCTGGAAATCCCTTATCTGCCTCGATTTCCAATCGCACATCAACAGTTGCAGATTTCACTGCTTCCTCCTGTTTCAAACAATCGATTATGTAGAGGGCGCGTTTTTTGAAACTGGTATAATCTAACATTGGTTGTTTCACAGCCGACGAGGAATTTGTATAGCTAGAGTAGAACTCTGTATAGTTATGGTGGGCGAGCGTGAAATCATCCTTGGCAAAGTCCAAGTTCATTCGCTCGTTGGGGTAATATTCGCCGTTTAGAGATAAGCGAATACTTGTTATATCCAGATGGTCAAATATTGTGGGGTTAGCCTTCACATTGTTCCTTTTGTCCGTTTGAAAGAATACTATGACATAGCGAGGTTTTTCAACTGCTGCACTAGTCTTGACCGCCCAAATTTCTCGTCGGGCCTCGCTTGTTATGGCAGGAAGCTCATGGCATTCCCACTTCCGGAATGGAATTAGGATGGGTGAATCACTCTTGATTGCTCGCAATAGCTTTTCTCTAATTATATCGTTGGGATAGATATACTTCACTTTCAATTCCATGCTATCAATCAGGAATTTAACGCTGGTCGTGGCGGTTTCAATGTTAACGCAATCGTTATCGTTTCGAGCACGTACCAGTCGAATAGTCTGCCTACCGAATGTAATCATCGGGTAATCGTTGAAAATGTTGAATATATGCTTCAGCGGAATCAATAGACTGAATGATTTAGTTTCGTGCAGAACTACGCTCTCAAGGGGATACAACCAACTAGCGGTAGCCATATGCGTAGAAGCTGTAGGAGCATAGCAGGTAAATGCTCGAACAGCGCTGACTATACCAGGATCTCGAACTGTTTCGATGTCCCTACCACTCTCAATGTACGAGCAAGAGTCGAAAAGGAAGGCTCCATAATTCGGCAACAATATAACATTACCTCCACCCTTCACTTCGATTTTCCCCTTGATCGCCAATAGAGTATCCTTCATGGAAAAAAACGCGTCCACTTGATTTATTCCAAACTCCACGATGTCGCTGTTATTGAAGGCTTTAACGAACGGTGTAATCGATCTATACTCGGCTTTCCGAATCGACTCGTCGAATTTCGGTTGCTGGTATAAATCGAAAATTGAAGAGATAACATTGTTATCTCCATTATCATCTACACCACCGAACTTTCGCTTATTAGACATTTTTATTTAAGGCGAAACCCTAAAGATTGTAGAACTAATCGGTTGGCTTTGGTGAGTGGTAGTAGCTCTCGCACCTTGAACGTTTTGTTGAAGACTGATGAATATGAAGCGTGCGAGGTTCTTTTATTGCCAGCAGCAGCAACAACTAGGCCCATATTCCGTTCTCAGACTTCTTGTAAATGTAGATGTAGAACACTTTCTTCACCACAAAAATTTATCGGATTCGAATGCTGATCTAGAGCGAGTACGGTGATGTTGGTAATTTCAGCGATATCTGACACTGGTAAATATAGAGGATTCCTCGGACGTTCCACAATTCTATAGCCGGGATCGTCGGTGATGGGAAAGTCGTAGATCGTATGCGCAGGTCTATCTCGGTAGAAGGCTCCTACGGTAATGTTTGATTCGAACCGGATGTTGCTTACTTTTATAATGTTGACAGGCAAATCGGACATGTGCACCACACCCTTTTCCAAGACTTTACGCGAAAACCCCAATATTTTACCCAAGCTATCTTCCTCAACAAACGAAATGTCATGGTTCTGATGAAATATCTCACACTTTAATGTATTGTTATTGGGCTTCAGCGAGAAGACATCTTCTTTTACGTTCAATCTTTTCCGAATCAATTCTTCAATGTCGGATATTTCGTAGTTGCCCGAAGGTATTTCGATTGTTTTCAAAGTCTTTCCATCGCCCCCCAAATAGTAATATTTTTCGTTCTCGATATTCGGTATAGAGTTATAAGAAGTAAATCCCAACAAAGCCAAATAGTATCGCTTATCAGGCTTCAACTCTATCGAATTCTGCGGTGTGAACGAGAATATATGGTTGGTGCTTGTTAGCGTGAATAACTGCGACATGATACTGATAAGAATTTATTGCGACATTTCTATTTATATTTTAACATTAATAGATGGAATAAGTATGATTTTATAAAGTATGGATCGTCTCGGCACACTTCATCAATCAACACCTGCTTCTCATGCTGCGTTATTCCCTCGGTCTCCATGACCTTGGAAATCTGTTGAGATAAACATTGAGAACATAGTTTGCGTGGAGGTGGTAGACAATCACAATCTTCATCGATATGTTCCGTACACCGCATATGACGGTAAAGGGATTTGAACATATATTTCGGAACCTCATTTTGATTGAGAGACACCAAATCCAAATGTTTTAGAATGTATTCCATCGGCAGAAATAACAAGTCTCTTTTGGTTAGCTCGCTTGAAGGTTTTTCCATTGCCTTTATTAGATTATCATATACGTATCGGATGATTGATGACATTCCAGCTCTCGGAACATCAACAGAAAGTTGTTGCATAATCTTTGCGATAAATTTATCGTAGGACTCCGACATGACTGCACACGTCAGATGTTTACGTAGAACTGAGAAATTTCAAACATAAATGTCCACAAATCACCTGATCATACTTTTGATAGGTGTCGTTATTATAGAAAATTCTAACCCCACCACCACCACCACCACCCAGATATCGAACAAGTTCCTTTGGGGGTTTTAAATTTCCAAAAGAGTCAAAGTATTCCACTTGATTATTCATTTTTCTAAAGGCCACCCAATGAGTACCGTTGTTTTTGACCGAATCCAAATTCATAATGGCGCATTCTTGTCTCCAGGGGCGTCTCTTAGGTAAATTGTCTCACATAAAGACACCTCGAAAATGTGGTATTTTCATTTTCTTTGCGAAACGCACCAAATCCACGTCGTACAACGGCCTATTGGGTAGCTCTATTGAAAGTTTTTTTGTTGTTTCTTCAAAAACAGTCCAAATCCTCCTTTCGCATTCTTCCGCAAGTATAATCCTTTACCTAATGACTCCATAGCTGCATGATGACGCTGATCCTCTTCAAGTTTCTTTTTAGCGTTTTTAGCATTAACTACTGTATTGGCTATGGCACTTGCACCACCCGCCACAGACCCTAAGGCCCCCAGCGCCCCCAAAATAGGTAGTAATAACGGAAGGAATCCTCCAGATTTCGGCAGCGGTATTATGCGTGGTACTTTAACACGCTTCTTACCTCCAACTCGCTTAATAGCTATGCGTGCAGCTTTCAATGCATTCATAGCGGACTTTCGCAACGACGCAGACGGTTCCATAGACTTGGAAATATGTCCCACTATATCTTTCCGAAAGCAACATCCTCCACGACGACCACCAGCACGTTTCCTAAGACCCATTCCTAGTTTACGTTTAACTTTCATTCCTCCGGTAACCAATAGACTAGCTAGTCTTTCGCCAGCCTTAGCGTCCTTGGATTTAACACGTTGCCAAGCTGCGTCCTCTAATATTTTATCGGCCTTATGACGGTCTTCTAGAGATTTGTGTTGGGAATAAGCTATGTCGTGCTCGCGACAGGCCGAATCCAACTGATTAACACCTTTATCGCCACGCGCAAGTCGCTTCTGTAGCTTAGTACCAGGTCCGCAGAATTGATACGATGGAATATGTACTTCGAACGGGAGACTGTTAATGAGTGAATTCAACAAACCTTCACCCTGATAGATCAACATTGATACTCAGCTCTCGATCTTCGAACGTTTCTATTTATATATACAAACATCAGATTTGAACTACCTCACAATATGAAGACCGTTCAACAAGAGCAGACACTGCCCATCGAGAATTTAGACATAGGGCAGACGAATACTAATCGCGTAGGTAAACATGGTAAATTGTTACCAGACTCTTTTCGTGCGATAATTTGTGGACCTAGTGGGTGTGGTAAAACGAACGTGATGTTATCGCTATTATTCAATCCGAATGGGGCAAAGTTCAAAAACGTCTACGTATACTCAAAGTCGTTGTATCAGCCCAAGTATCAACTGTTGCAGGAAGTTTTAGATCGAGTTAAAGGTGTTGGCTATTTTCCCTATAAAGACAACGAGGAAATAATAAGTCCGAACGAGGCTAGAGCTAATTCCATATTTCTTTTTGATGACATCGCGTGCGAGGGTCAGCAAAAAATTCGGGAATACTATTCCATGTGTAGACATAAGAATATCGATGCGGCATATCTGTGCCAAACGTACTCGAAAATACCGAAACAATTGATCCGTGACAATTGTAATTTGATCGTTCTTTTTAAGCAGGACGAGATCAATTTGAAGCATGTATTTGATAAGCACGTATCACCAGACGTCGATTTCAATCAGTTCAAGAAGATGTGCGCCATGTGTTGGACGGATAATTTTGGAACTTTGGTCATTGCTAAGGATTTCGACTTGAACGACGGCAGATACCGCAAAGGTTTCGATGTATATATAAAAACGTGAATTGTTAATTTTAGTTCAAATACAAGATGGATGCCGAACAGTTAGCACGTAAGCGAAAAATCTTTGAATTGAGTAAGTCTATAAGAAAGAAATATCTAGCCTTGAAACTAGGTAAATCTGAAGAAGACGAATCAATAGAACAACTGTTCAAACCTATCGCCACACCATTGAAAGCGATCGTTAAAAAAATTAAACATCCTGCTGCGCAGTCGATGAAAAAAGAAATAAAATTAGAACCTAAAGATGATGTCGATGATGATGAGGAAGAGGAGGGGGAGGAGGATGACGACGCGTTCGGTGATGCTATGACTGAGATTGAACCTTCACTTACAAATTATCCGCCACAAGTGCGTAAATACGTTCAAGAACATTGGGAAAACAACAAGAAAATCGATAAAGTATATGGACCTGTTTATGATGCGAGCTCTACCGGGTGGATTCTCGGTTTTAAAAAGATAATATTCGGTGAGAATATCGAAACCGTAGGATATAGCGCACAGGGAACACCTGGATTGTACGAGCTCATATTCTACAAAACACCCAGAAAATTCACGAATAAAGATCGAGCAGCATACAAAGAAATTTTGAGGTTAACAAATGCACATAAAAATATTAACGGTCGTTTGAAGGGTACCAATGCGCCAAAGTACATGTCCATAATTAAACCTATGTTTCAATCAACCTCGTCGTCGTCGTCAGAGACGACTTCGACAGTAGCAAGCGGTAGCGGTTTACATTTGACATACAACAAGAAGCCTATGGAATATATTTTTTGGGATGATCCAAACGAGCTGGTGGACCGACTAAAACTACTGATGGCATCGCAACAAGCTGGAAATACTTCGCACGATAATGAAATTGTCGCTATAATAAATGAACTAAGAGAGGCGGACATCATATATTAGTATTGATTACTTGAACCCCACAGCATTTCTATAATGAGTCTTGATAAGTTCGGTAGGCGATCTGCGTTGTCGGGCGATAGCATCATCGATGTTTTCAAACGCAAATCGATGTTTATGAACATTTTAAGGCACACGCCCGACGGTGATGTGGATATGGAAAATTTGAAAATTTGCAATGTGAAAATACCTATATCAGCTAATGATGTTACGAACAAAGTATATGTAGATAACGCCATCACTAAAGTGGATACGAATATAAACGAAGAATTGAAGATTCTCCGTACCGAAATACAGTCATACAAAAATCAAAGTTATGTTCACTCTGCAGCCATAAAACAGAGTATACAGGATGAAAATAAAAAAATCACCGACCCACTGATTGATTCTACAACACAAAATAGAATTAAAATTGAAAAACTTGTAGATGGTATGATAGCATCGTCCAAAGCTACTGAAGCGAATGAGCTGAATCTTGAAAAATTATTGAAGAAAATACGTGAAGACTATAAAACACTCATCAGTAACGATCAAGAAAACACTTCAAAATATGCCAACCTATTCGAAAGTATACAGGCCATCAATAGTAAACTGATAACTATAGAATTAGAGTATAAAACGCGCAGTACTAATGATCAGGCCTTGATCGCACGTATACAGACCATCGAAAGCAATCTATCACAAATAGAACAAGCGATTATTATCACCAGTTTGGAGACGGCTGCGGAGACGATAACAAAAAAAGCAAAAGGTGAAGTCTCACCACATCATCATCATCCCTATAAAAGAGCTCCTACCACCTCCCCACCACCACAAAAGTTATTAGCTCCGTCAATGCAGATCGATCCAAAAAATGATGAAGGGTAAAGCGCAGGTGGTTGATGAGCTTCATAAGCCTGTTAGAAAGAATTTTAAACGTCGCAGAACAATCATAAAAGGGTTGGATGACTTGTGGCAAATGGATCTTGCTGAAATGGGTAATTATGCGCGCGAAAATCGAGGGTTTAAATACATTTTGGTGGTGATCGATTGCTTCTCGAAATTTCTATGGACACGCCCGCTGAAAACGAAATCGGCCGAAGAGGTTCGGAAAGCAGTCAATTCTATATTACTAGAAGGACATCGTACGCCTAGGAACCTACAAAGCGATCAAGGTAAAGAATTCTTCAACAGACACTTTGATGAGCTAATGAAAAAACATAAAATCAACCATTATAATACGTATTCGGTGAAGAAAGCCACCATTGCTGAACGTGTCATTCGAACGTTGAAAGAAGCGATCTATAAGCGATTCAGTCTGAGCGGGAAATACAAATGGGTGGATACACTCCAAGAAGTCACCGAAAAATATAATAAACGTAAACATAGAACTATAAAAATGGCTCCGTTCAATGTTACGAAACAGAATGAAAGTCGCATATTGAAGCAATCTTACTCACACATTAAGTTGGCCCTACCTCACAAATACCACGTGGGGGATATTGTGCGAATAAGTAAAGCAAAACATATTTTTGAAAAGGGATTTACGCCCAATTGGAGTGCGGAATTATTTAAAATCATCAAAGTTAAAATTACCAACCCGATCACATATCTACTAGAAGATATGACCAACGCACCAATCAGCGGTTGTTTCTACGAGGAAGAATTGCAGAAAACCAAACAGCCAGACGTTTATTTGATTGAGAAGGTGCTCCGAAAAAAGGGTAACAAAATGTATGTAAAATGGTACGGTATGAAAGAGAAAAGTTGGATTGAAAATTCTGAAGTTGTATAATGTGCTACTGCGCATGTCTTCCATTTGACTGGTGGTTCAAGCAAGTGGTGGAAGTCAAATAATCGAATCAGTCTGCGTGAAAATGTCTTCGCAATTATACAACAGTTTTGCTCATAATGTACTTACCACCGTGTACGATGCAAAACAATTTAAAGGTCCACCAAATTTGATGGAAAACATCGAAGAATTACAATTACCCTCGAAAAATTGGATAATCGCAGGAGAATTTGTAACGTTCATTATTGGAGCTGTGAAAGAATGCGCGTATGTGGATATTTTCTATTTCGGAGGAGATTTCAACCTATCCGAAAACGATTGGGAGATAATTGATATGAATGTTGAAGGCTACTTTATATACGAAAATAGATGGAAGAATTTCATATTACACCAAGTTCCTGATATAATCCCAAAAACAGGATCGTATATACTTGATTGTTACAGAGTGCTACAGAGTGAAATTGGTGTTGATTTTTATCGGGTCGCGCTTCTCCCTTACCGAAGTGAAATAATGGATCTACGAGGGATTTGTAGAGGACTTCCTAATAAAACTTTCTTCTTCGACTCGTGTGGGGAACGCAACCAACACCACAAATTTTCTCCTCCGCCAACACTACAAGTTTTATGCTTCGATGTTCTCATCCAAACTTCCGATCACATCAAAGAAATATGCTGCTAATGAGCTGCGCATGTGCGAGGTGTAAATATTTGGTTTGAGGGTCAGGTTCTAGTGAATCGAGAACAGTTTTAATAAGATGTTGTCCCAGGATAGTGTTGGTGAAGATAGTAGCAGCAGCAGCAGTTCTTTCGAGTTGGATCGGCTTTTAGAAGAGTTTGAGATGAAGGCAAAAGACGAGCCATTCCTATTGATGAATACAACGTACCCGTTGGTGGGGGCAAGTTATGAAATCAAATGTGGATTGAGTCCTGTGCGAACCCTCTCACCTACAATCTCACTCATTCAACTTACCCAAAATTGTAAAGTCAGCTTTAGCCTGCTGGAATGGATCGATTTCATCGATATTCTACGAGTGAAAATCACCGAATTCTTCACAAGTCTACAATCAGATTTCGATGGGGCTCCCATATTATCCGATGAATACTGTCAAATAGTTCAACTTGTGTACTTCAATAATATTAAATTACTTCAAGTTACAAAGCACAATATCCATTTGTGGTTGTGTGAGGAAGATGTTCGAGAAATAATTCGAATCAACGATGAAGTGCTATCACATCGAATGTCTTTTCTGGAACATTTTGGATTTTCCACATACTATCATAATGTTATTGATATGATTAAAAGTACGAGAGACCAGCATCAGCAGCAGCAGCCCGATGAAATGGTCCTCTTGTATTGTTTTATCGGTATTTCGCCCGACTGTTTATCAACCAATACACTTAGAGAAATGTTATTTTTCTATAAAAATAAAGGTATGTATGATTTTGAACAATAAAAAAAATTGATGCTATTATTTTTGGTTTATTAAAACACCCAACTTCCTCATAAAATATTTAATAGGATGAAGAAAAATACATACAGCCAATCATCTGAATCAATCAAAAATGTGTATAATTATACTTACTTACAAAATATCTTAACCCCACTAATTTAAAAACAAAAATACATATATAATTTACACAACTACTACTACTACCCAAATTTAAAAACATCAAAAATCTTAATTCTAACCTAAAGAATAGTGTCCATAAGGTAGGGTGCTTGTTTTATCCCCCAATATAACCCGTTTATTATCAAAGGGGCTCAAAGCGATTTTATTCTGCTCAATTGTGTATAACTTAAGGTCAAAAGAGCGGATAGATCTCTGGACGCGATACATCTCTATGTTCTCTTCCAGACATCTAACGTAGTCCTCAAATGTTATTGTATTTCGTAAGACATACTCGCGCACCCCTTTGGCTTTCTTTGTGACGTCATCATCGCGATTTTGATTTTGGACAGTGAAGCTGTACATTTTTGCCCGCAAACCAACGAACTTATCCATCAAAAGCCCTTTGTTCTCGTCCTTCATTAAGCCTACTACTTTTTTGTTGACCTGCGGAATATTAAAGAGGTTGTCTGGAGCATAATCACTCGTATCAAATTTCCCGATATTTCTATTTATAATTGACTCATAAATGTCATCGTTTGTAATAATATGGTAAATCAAACTGTCAGTATCAGTGTAACATAATCGCATCAATCCAGGGTCTTTGTATAATTTCAACATAAAGCCATAATGGAAATCGTAAACGCAGGTTTTGGAGATGTCCAAAATAGACATCCCCACATAGATGGGTTTGTTGAATAAAACTTCTAATTTATTCTGTTCTATGGCCACCAAATTCTCCTCAAATATCTTGCTGCTATTGAAATTAGGTTGAGAAATATAATAGCGAGCCCCATAGGGCCCATACCATTTATTAACTAATCTAACTAGTCTATGCTTCCGTACATTCTCCATAGATTTACCGAAAATTGCGTTGATCAGCAGCTTGAAGAGAGCTATTTCAAACGCATTCTTAGAAGCTGCCCTCAATCTAGTGTTGAGATCTATGTATGCTTTAAGCCACGGAGCTTGCTTAAATTCCAAAATTCTATGGACTTTTTTCAGCACCATCCCCAGCGCCAAACATTGTTTTAAATTTCGATAGTGAATGATATATTTCGATTTATTGTGGAGAGTTGTTAGTAATTTAGGTAATTTGCTGTTGGGTGGTGCTGTGTGAGTGGGACAAAGAGGGAGATCTTTATGCAGATCATGAAGTTCAGCTGGGTAATCTAAATCGACTTCCAATATGTAGCCAATTGGACTTTCGTCTGAGACGTTTCTTACGTCTACATCATCGAGATTTTCAACCCACTTGAACCCATCATAGGGCAAATATTGAATCATAGCCCATCCGTACAAATTACAAACGTCAAAATACATGAGGTAACTTGTCTCTTTTTCGGGGTCGTGATTATTCATGTATTTATTATTGGCCTTTGCAAATCGATTACTGCATTGGCTCACACCTCCACGAATTCCCTTCTCCACAAATAAGACCATATCGATGTCTTTCAAATATTGTAAAGATACATTCGTATATTTCAACATACAGTCCCACGTGAAGGAGGGAACCGTGAAATAGTGGGCTGGATCTAAAGCAAAAAGATCCATACATTTGCTGCGAAAATTCTCAAACACATCGGCCAATAATAAAACATCTGTCTTCAAATATAAATCTGAATAATCACCTAAATTTCCACAATTAAAACTAGTCCAAATTGTTTGAGCATGCCTATAATCATCCTCACTTATCGATTCGTCGCGTAATTTATTAAAAAATTTCTCTATTGGAGGAAGATTTTCCTCGTTCAATTTACCCCATTCATCTAAGTGTTCATAGGGAAATACTCCCTTACGAGTTAGTAATTTAAATTTATCATCGGATAAGTGCGCAAACTCGCTTTTCAGAATATTCAAATCCTCCACCTTCAAATATGACACTAATTTGTCCAAGCTTGAATCTAAAAACCTACATGAATCGATGAAACGAAATTTAACCACGGAGTTTTTCGTACTTCTAGTGAAACTTATATACTTCTCTTTATTGATTGGGAGTACTTGAATATTTTGTTTGGACGATTTGGCTATATCTCGAATCAGCAAAAACATATCGTACCCACTGAGGTTATGAGCCACAACAGGCACTACGAATCGATATTTATAATTAAGATTACAATCTTGATGGGCTAATCCTCGATATTTGCCCGTGAAATGGCAATGATCTCTAACACGAACATCCCCCTCTTCGAACTGTCTCTCGCAAATATGACATTTCGTTTCCTTCATTATATCAAGGAAACTAATACCATTCAAGTCCATAGGTACAATAGATTTAAGTTTTAGATCGATAAATTCCCCAATTTTATCTAGTTCATCTGTCAACCATTTGGCCGGGTCTAATCCCCTATAACTATCAAATCGTGATAGGGAATTGTTAAATTGGCATTTTAAATAATACTCAACACTATACGCCTCGTGTAGCTGGGTTTTGTTCGTATATGAACTTACATTAGATTGAGAGCAGTTCTGAATAGGTAATAGGAGAGCTTCAAAGTCAAAATAAATAATAAATGGTATGGGTAGTTTGTTTGAGTGATTCTTAAATTTTAAATAATCATCCTGGGGGAAAGTAATTTTACATATGTTCATTTTACCACAATCCTCAGTGTGATTTTTATACTTATTCTCGCTCTTGAAATTATTTAAACATCGCTCACACAAGTAAGTTTTGTGGTGCGAGCTAATTTGAGAATTTACAAGTCTCGATAAATTTTTAATTAGACAATAGTGAAATTTAACGGTGGGGTCAATGAAATTTGGGGATTTCGCAGGTTCTACATCTCGATAATATTTATCTTGGATTAATAGTAAATTAAAATGCTTCTCTAATTTATTTTTAGTTAAATATGCAGGGAGAACCTTCAATTTCTCCACATGTTCGCTCTGCTGCTGCTCATTACCCCCACATAATTCCAAAACGAATACATGAATTGAAATATTGTTATTTTTCTCGAAAGTTGGAATTTGTGATATAGGTAGGGGGAATGTTAGATTTTGTAAATTTAAAACATTACTAAAATGTGGATATGAAGAAACACGAGCTGTATTTGCTGCTGCTGGATGTAGCCCCGCTGTTACTGCCCAGGCAAAACAGTATTCATCATAATTTTTAATATTAATAACAGCACGCTTCAGGAGTATTTCTTTCGGGAGAACGATATACGAAGAGCCTGAATTGATGGTTTCATGCTTATTTATATTCACCCCCAAACTGATAACCTCCCTAATGCTCCACCCCGAGTCGCGTTCTAAAAAATCATCCAGCTTAACTTGGAGTTTGTCAATTACATTCTCCTTGAACCACTCCAATAAATTTGTAAAAGCATCTATTGGAGCGGACTTGGTGTGGAAATATTTATACTCTGTTTGGATAAGCTCGTCGATCGCATTGAGCCGCATATATTCCCCACAAAATGTAGTGTTTACCTTAATGAAATTGTATGTATGTAAAATTTTGGTGATTCTAGGGCTGAAAAGATGAAAAGCATCATATAAAAAATTTATCGGGTCTAAATGTGAAATGTTCGTTATAAAGCCAGTTCGAATTCGTTGGGAAAATGCGCATTTACCTTCCTCCCAACGGATTCGCTCACTACGGTTCTTATTAGTTGTGGGTGGTTTATTTCGAACCCCTAATAAAATTTTGAATCTTTTTAAATGGCCAATATTACATTGAAGTTGGTTCTTACAGGGTAAATTCAAGGTGTCTTTGGTTAAATGTCTGGAAAAAGTCCTAATGTACTTTGTACAGAAACCTATCCACTTTGTTATTTCCTGAGGGGATAATTTCGATTTTAATAAATCCCGTTGAGCCTCATTGATAATTTTCACAATCTCCCCACTGATTTTAGCGATTGAAACCATTTTTAAACAATAAACAAGCACCCTACCTTATGGGATATATAGCAGTAGTAGCCAGGAAGGATGTTGTTGCTGATGGAACTGGAAGGCTCTCTCTCAAGTCCTTGGGGAGGTCAATTGTACGAATTCTATTTTTGCACAAGATTTTCCTGACCCAATCGCTTCTTCCCCTCGATATATTAGGGCTGTATTGCGTCCTTTATTAATATCTTCGATGAGGGGGGTAAGCGTTGTGGTTAAACGTTTGGGTAGGAAAACAGTTCGCTCTCCCTCCAACTCTGCCAAAACAACCTCTCCAAATTTGGTATTTACAATTTTTAAATTGAAAATCAGATGTGGTACGTTCAATTTTAGCTCTGCAATCTTTGTAGGTGTTGCCCTCTGCAAGAGAGAGATTTGGTTCAGTTTGGTAAAATCCATTTTTATTTTATTTTTTAAAAAATCTAAAACAAATCGATGGAAGTTAGCAGCGAAGAATTATTTTTGTGTGTTGGATTTACCCCACCAAATTGAATATTAATAAATACACCAAAATATTATTTAATATTTACCAAGCAAATTGTATAAAAGAAGATTAATAAATACTTTCAAAAAGTTCTACTAGTATATTTTTAAGAAAAGAAAAATAAATATTCCCTACATATAAATTAACCCTACATAGGAAAATAATGTTTTAAGTTAATTAATAAAATAAACTCACCTAGATTTTAGCACTCACAAAAACACGTCTGGTTGTTTCTAACTCAGATTTAATAATGAATATAATAATGAGATGCGCATATCGCGTTTTTATAGGAACTTCTTATCAGTTGACGGCGCCATCGAGTCGGTCAATAACAACTTTATCGATTTCTTTTTAGGAACTTCTTATCAATTGACGTCATGTATACCGTTCATGCGTGGCGAATAACAACTTTATCAATCTCTTTTTATAGGAACTTCTTATCAATTGACGTCATGTATAGCGTTCATGCTTGGTCAATAACAACTTTATCAATTTCTGGGAATTAGTTTAATTTTAGTTTATCTCATATTCAATAATTAAATATCGTGTATAAAACCTATGGCACTTCATAGGAGGAAAATAGTATTCTTCTCAAAGTGTTGTGCGTGGTACATAGAGAAAAATGGGCGCATTCACCGAGCACGTAGAAATATTTACCAACCGGTTCGATATACTGAACAAAGAGCAGATGCGGAACTGGATGGAGGACAAGTGAGTTGTTTTTTTTTATTTCATTTCGATCTTACTATATATCTTGATTGCAATTTTTTTTAGTCATTATTCTGCTGAGGAGATAAGGATTGAGATGAAATATCTCACTCTATTGGAGGCGATGGATAATGATGATTTATTCCCGGAATTGCGTGATCTGCACGGAATAATTGATTTAACGTATGTTTTTTTTTAATTTTTGATATATTATTTCGATTATTGAATTACTCTTATTTCCATCAGATCCGACGAGATTTTATTGGTGGAGGACGTGATGTATGTGATTTTTTCTACTTGTGAAATATTTGCTTACTAATTTCAATAATTACAGATTGAACGAATTACCTCCCCAAGTCCTGGTCGATACCCCAGCGTCTTCAGCGAGCTCCCCAGACATTTTGTATGTATTCATATTAACTCTAGAATTATTTCAATTCTAATTCTACTTTCTCAATAGATCATTACCTCATCCATACCAATCACCTGCACCTTCGCCGACACCTCCCCCGCAGCAGCAGATTTACGAGGGATTTTGTATCCATGGTTTCCGCCACTACTTGGCGGAGCTGATGTTTGAAGTATGTTTACCTTATGCTGATGTTTTTTTATTATTTAATGAGTACCCTTGTTTTATTCATAATTACAGATGTCACAACTTCGGGTTTTGGAGGGGTGCAGGTATTTGGTTTCACCCCTAGATGGAGAATGTTCCCTGGTGGTGGGGTTACCTCGCGATTTAAATCGCTTGAAAGAAAAAGTGAGTGAATCGAACACACACACACTATTATTATTATTATTATTATTATTATTTATCAACTAAAGTTATTTTTTTTTGTTTTCGCAGATGGTTGAAATGCGCATAGCTCGAGGTGTGGTCTTTTTTGTTGAGTTTTTAGGGAATAATTTTTAGATTTAGGTGTTTATATTGTATATATATTTTAGGGAATTTTTGTAAAATATTTTTTGTGTGTGTATTCAAGAATAAAGTTAAAAGTTAAATGTATGTGTCTAACTGATTCCTCATCTCCTATTCATAATCAAACAATAGCGATACTTTCATTATTTATTATTATTATTATTAATACGTTTCTTTACATTTTTAATGAGGATTTTCAGTAATAAAACTGATAATACACTAAGATTGAAACATTGCATAGCATAGATTTCATTTTCTTTCTGTGGTGGTTGAGCTTCAGATACATTGCTTAGGCAATTGATTGCTGCCACCACAGGTGTTGAGGCTTCAGTTTGCTGCCAATTCACCACGTCTCCCTCACTTCCATCATGGAATAATAACTTGAGTTTATAGTTGAATGTTGGTAACATAGTTTTAGGAATAACGTATGAGAATACCTCCAATTGATTTTCATTAACTAGTTGGTGGTCCAGGGGTTGCCATTCGGTTCTATTACATTCCTTCTCAACGAAGGCATCCTTGTTGGGACATATATAAATCCGATTCACTCGAGGTGGTACGTTTGTATATAGGATCCCATTCAATATTGCGGTTAGGATTATGAAATTTGATTTCAACACAACTATCCCCTCCACTTATACTCAAATTACCTAGTTGGCTTATAGTTAACTTTTTATCTTCATAAAATTTTATGTCTTTATTCAGTGCTACTAATTTCACATGGAATTCAAACAGTTTACGTGCGTATTCTTCCAAAGACATATCAATACTAGTCAGTTTGGGGGAGAGTGCCCCCCATACCCATTTTTTGAAAACCTCGTAATAAATCTAGATGGGCATCTTCCTTCGTAACATATTCAAACAATTTCCAGCTGTTTACACTGCAGCACATAGAATTATTGTGGTTGGAGTGATGAAGGCAGATATATCTACAGTTTCCTCGAACAAATTCTGGACAGCTACCTTTCAAATTCAAGACTTTCACCTGGCGATCTAACCCCAATTTTTTTAGGATGTTCACTATAAATTTGGCTTTACCCTTTCCACTAACGTATATGATGCTATTTGGATCAATATTTTCCTTGAAAATTTCCTCAATCCTAGTATAGTCCTGGTATCCAGAGTTGTATAGAATTCCGTGGTACTTTTCACAAAACATTACTTGCTTCATTTGATTTTCTGCGAGTTCACTTAGCGGTGTGGGTGACTTGAATAGAAAATATTTTTCTAACTTTTTCTCACAATCCACCAAAGCAAGTTCCTTAACTATCATTACATGGTATGAGATTTGGAAGCTCTGAATGTCGACCGCCACACACTTCATCTTGAACTATACTGTCCTCATCAATATTATGCGAAGTCGCACGAAACGTTGTAGCCGATGATCTTCGACCTTTCATTTGTCGTTTGCGAGCCGCATGAGTCGGACGAGTCGAACTGGTGGCGCCATCTCCACGTATCGGTCTATACCTTCTGGACCAAAGGTGCAGAATGCTTCGTAGAGGTGCTTCGCACCTCCACGAAGCAATCTGTACCATAGGTCCACCATGACAGCTGTCATGTGGTGGCGACACCTCTACGAAGCAATCTGTACCATAGGTCCGTCATGACAGCTGTCATGTGGTGGCGACACCTCCACGGAGCAGTCTGTACCTTTGGTCTGTCATGAGACTGCTGTCATATGGTGGTGACACCTCTACAAAGCAATCTGTACCTTAGGTCCACCATGACAGCTGTCACGTGGTGGTGACATCTCCACGAAGCAATCTGTACCTTAGGTCCGCCATGACAGCTGTCACGTGGTTGTGACACCTCCACGGAGCAGTCTGTACCTTAGGTCCACCATGACAGCTGTCACGTGGTGGTGACATATCCACGAAGCAATCTGTACCTTGGGTCCGCCATGACAGCTGTCATGTGATAGTCACATGACCCCTGTACATGTGACACACTTTTTGTACACACCCTGTATACTCGATGGCAGCTGCCTCGTGATAGTCACGTGACCCTATACATGTAACACACTTTTTGTACGCACCCTGTATACTCTTTACAAACAACATATCCTTATCTCACACCTTATCACACACATCCATTCCTTATCACCGACCCCCCTATGGCCGCCATCTTGGTTCTTGATCGTGGAAGTAGCCCAGTACATCTACTGTAATCATAATTTATCTTGGCTTCACCTATCAACATTTTTCTAGCTTAACTCAGCTATTCACAGCGTCAATACTGAGCCATTGCAAATATTAAATTTTACTTCTCTTGTGGACAGCCTACTGGTGCATTTTCTTTTTTTTTTCGATAGGAGGATATTGGATCCAATACACTACTAGAGACCTCGCGGAACCACCATCAGGACCACAGGAGAGACACAGGGGAGTAATTTTAATATCTCTGTTGCAACTTTCATTACCATGATGAATTAGATGCTGGTCGTAATTGCTGAGTCAAAGTAGATTGATTATCTTCATTTACAATTGTTTCAATTTAATATCGGTGCCCCGAAAGGGCATGCGAGTTCGTATAACGATTTTTCTATTGTTCATTAATAATTGAATATATTTGTTATTGTTTTTATATGCTTTGTTTCTTTTTCTTTTTACTTACTACCAATTCAATGATGCTCATTTCTTCATTTATAGCCTGAAATTCTTCTTTTTTAACTCATGGTGGCGCCCAGGGTTTGTTGTTTGAAAAGTAATAGGGCAAGTATCATCATTGTTAACGAAAAGGGCCGAACAACCACGAATTTGAGCTAGTTTGGGAAATATTAGTAACTTGGGTAAATTCATCTTTTTGAATAATTTAGAATCAAGGGAAAGTGGAAATTGTGTAGCTTACATTTGGCACCCAACAATTATTTTATTACATTTGGCGCCTACAACGTGTTTAAATCATTGGTAGATAAGCATAAAGAAAATTAAAGCATATTTTCAGTTTGACCAATTTTGAATCATCTGGTGAAATTCGTTTATTTTATTGCATGTGATTATTATTTCATATTGATATTTTATTCCGTTACTGTTTGTGAATTATATTTCTCAAGTTTCAAGTGATAACGCTGCGAAACAGTTTTTCATAGTGTCATTCGATATAAGTTTATTTGTAGGAATTTTTTTGTACGTTGCGGTACATATTGATAAATAACTTATAGAGAATCAGGTTACACGGAATTCAAACAGTAGGGTAACGTGTTATTTCGTTTTGGAGATAACCACATGCTAATTTGTTATATTTTACCGGATTCATTTGGGTATTAGAATTGAGTAAATGATATTTGAAGTTGAGCTTACTATTGTTCTATAGTACATCTAGTTTTTGTGAAGTGGTCAGGTAACTTATACTAAATTTTAATTATGGAACCGAATTATTTAAAGTCAAAGGAGTTGAATTACGAATTGATTATACGAGGTATAACACCCGAGGGTGTGAGTGTGGCACCGAAATATATACCATGTACAGTTACTAGAGTATTATCTAACTTAGTGTATGAATTGCAGGATAAAAACAACCGAAATGTGGGTAATTGGCACATTAAAGACCTAAAGGCCGATTTATGTTATGATAGCAATGATGACATCCGGGAGAATGAGGTGTCCAGTGAGGACGGATAGTGGATTCCACAGAGTGTTGACACGGCGGTGGAAATTGATGTTGCACGTATGCCTAATGACGGAGAACAATTCGAAGTTATTACAGTAGGTGGGATGCTTGTTTTTCCGATCTGCACATTTTCAGGAATCTGGTATCATTTTCCTTATTTAAAATTTGCAATTCACAACTAGTTTCTGTCATTTTATATATAATTATTGCGAATTTGTTTCACACATAAGTTGTTGTCATAACATTTTGAATTTAGTTGTCATTGTTTGTCAAAACATTTCCTTGAGAATCATTTTAACAATGACTATTTTGGTTAAAACATGTGTAATGTTTTATGTTTTACCTTTCCAAGATGTTAGGGTGTCAATTTGAGACAGGGTTGTCTATACAACTAACATAGGAGAAGGTAGTTTTCGATTACCTATCCAATTGCATTATTAATATATAATTTGAAGTGTTACACACCTGTAATTAATAAATGTAGGAAACGGTGATCCAGTGATTTTTGTGTTGTTGTTATATTGGGAGGTTGCTTAATTTGAGACAGATGTTCGTCTTTGCAGGCAAAATCCCAGTTGGGGAAAGATAATAACCCAACAATTATTTTATTACAAACGTCATTGTGGAACGTTCAAGGGATGTACTGTTCGTGAATATCGATTGGTAAAATTTCATTAATAGGAAATCCTCTGAAAAATCTTGTGGATATCCTGAATTTATTAGTTTGGACATTCAAAGTGGATGACCACGTTAAAAAGTATGAACTCTTATATGTAATACCTGGAAAATATCCATTTAAGAAAGGAATATTATGTTTCTTAAGGATTTATATGGAAGATAGGCAGTAGATGAAACAGGCGGGGAGGTTTGTGGCTCAGGTCGATTTAAAATTTCATGCGAAGTGTATTTCTTCATGACTTTTTGAATTTTGTAAAGATAGAAATTGTTTGATAATAAGACAGATCAAAGATGTTTTAATTCTGATTTTAAGGATTGAGGTTGAGATAAGTTGACAGCTCTGTGGGCCGAAGAGTTTATGACAGATTGCTTTCGGGCAGGGTGATGGTGGGAAAGACCATTGAGACTTGACTTTTTTTTTTCAACGAACTGAAAGGAATTTAGGATAAAACTATAGGAATTACCTACAAGTGTTCTGAGAATAAATGACCGATATCGAGAGAGAGCTTATAAGTAGATGATTTGATAGTGCTGACAATTGGTCTCAGGGGAACTGAGGGTTTATGAATTTTAGGCAAACCATATAAACGGGGACCTTTTGAACAATGGGGGATGAGAGATTTCTTATCTAAATCAGGATGGGAAGGATGACGGATAATTTGTAAAATCGAACGTCCTATAGAGGGGGTGAGATCTTTTGTTAGAAGCTCATAGGAACTAGTTTGCAGATGTTGCAGGATTTTGTAATCATAATCTGAACGATTCATGACAACAGTGGAGTTTCCTTTATCAGCTTTCAAAATAGTCTACTATTCAATACTGGAACTCTTGAATGCTTACTTCATTCGAGTGTCTGCAAAAATTGTGTTATATTTCGGTCAACATTGAGCGAACTTACAGTTCCCCATGTTGAAGCAACAGCAGTTGAATGTAAATTATTATCCAAACGTCTTCTAATGATGATCGGGAGACCAAAGCGTATATAAAACGGAAATATAATAGACCTAAGTGTTGATGTGTATTTCCCAAGAATTTGCATAATAATATAGTACAAATATTGGAAATTACTCAATCAATTATGAAATAAGGATATAATGTTCTTTCCATTATTGATTATATGTCTTCCCCGAAAGTTATGGCGGGGGTGATTAATAACGACATAAAATTCATTATACAGCATCTCTGCAAATAGTGGACATCAATCCTATTGAAGCTGACCACTTAGTGTTGTCGAATTATATATTTAGATTACTAAATATCTCTATTGTTTATAATAATATTGTTTACAGAATTGAAGAAAGCAGGTGTTAAAACTAGATATTATTCTACTCCTCAATCAATCTTATCCATCGATCTGCTGTCTAAATCTGCGTAAATATACATCTAGAGAGATATGAGTGAATAAACTGTGACACTATCATTGGTTCTATATTGACATTGAACCATGTTCATTCTGTTGTTGGTTTTGCCGCATATACTATTGACCATAAAATCATATTCAGATTCTCATAAAAAGTCAGAGGTATTACATCTGTCAATATACGTAGTATGAGGGAAGTATAGTAATCGGTAATGCGTTAAGACCGTGGACACAATTCCGTCGTTCCTAAAAGTGGCGAAAATAGGAATTGTATTGATATTGGCCGTGGTAGCGTCGTTTCAAGTTGTATTCTTGATCTCCATTTCTAGTTTTTCAAATCGAATTATAGTATTTTCTTGTATCATAATGAGAACAGTGTTTTTCTGGCTATAAATCATATCACACGCATATATTTAACCTGCAGAAGTGTACGAAATTCTCGTTTTGCGATTCAAGTGAAAACGTGGCTATTTCAAATTGCTTCAAACAGCTAATACTAATGAGCAGGAAGGTGAAAAAGGCGAAAATATTCAACTTTGCTTATTTGTTAATTTATCGAGACTAGGAATCTCCGAATGCAACTGTAGAGATGAGAACCTCTGGTCTTGGCACTAAACTCGATCAGTCAATCTGGTGCAGTATGGTGAATATTTCGAATGAATAGTTTAAAAGTTCATGGAGACCATTCGGTATGAATGGTGATACTTTTATTCAGTACTGCTCAAGCATGATTATTGGAGCGATCAATATAGAGCTCATCCTATACCAAGAGGGCTCCAAAAACATGAATAACCGCAAAAAAAGGCTTTCGTCAACTGAGATCAACAAGTCTCGTATGCTTGCCTATCTAATACATATTCGCCATCAGACATCTATTGGAAAATATCTCCAAGTCATTTTACTTGTCTGGCACCAAGGGCTCCTTGGAAAACTGCCATCATATGTTTTGCAGTCTCAACTTAGTTATTTATTTTATTCAAGCCTCAAAATTGAATTCACCTTTAAATTTGTAATTTAAAATAATTTTTCGAATCCGAGTTTTCTCTTGAATATATTATTCCATGTGGTGGTTGACGGAGTGTCCTCTAATACAATGCTAATAACGCTAGTGTTCCGCGATATGTCTTGGCCCCAAATATGATTTTTCTCGATATTAACGATCTGTTGGGAATTACTTATTGTCCCGTCCACAGCTTTATAGGTGAAGGTGCAGTTCATACCGCTTCCTCAGCTAGGGCATCTATATCATCTGATGAAACTAGAGTAGCTAGACAGAGATATGTCGACGCAATTATTGAAGAGGAGGCAACGATTTTGAAATGGGGATTTGATGATCTAGCATAGTTTAATGCTCTTAAAGATTAAGCTGTATTTAATCCAGAAAGGGGGATCCCACAATCCTCAATATAATGATGTCAGGTACAAAAATTCTCTATATCCATGCTCGATATCACCACCAACAGTACCCTCTTATGAGACGATCATGCGAGCCCAATTACGAAAATCATCGCTCCACAAAACTTGATTTTCTATTCCGTCCCAAGAGCTGATTCACATCCCATCAGCTCGTCATAATCTACAAAGCTTCGATTGGATCTATCCTGGAGTACTGTTCACATGTTTGTTTAAACAAAAAGGGTAATTTATTGAATTTCGATTAATTTACAGCTGTGGGTAACCACTTGTTTGCATTATTCAATACTCTAACATGATTTTTAGTGGATAAGGATGATTATTTCCTATTTATAGTGTTATAGTGTATCCACAGTGTGAAATCTTCCATAGTTTATTACTGCAATGTAATATCCAAAACAAAATAAGCTATCTATAGGACGGCTCAAGATTGTCTTTTGAAAAATCGGAGACTATTACAAACAATACTTTTTCTGCGTTCCATTGAACGTACCGCTTACGGCAGGACTTAAGCTGACTATGAAAACGAAGATGTTTCACACGGAAATGGACGGATGTTTTGATTGTGAAACAGTTAATTCGTAGTGCAATTATTGTTATCAATAATAATAGGTAGAGGAAAGGCAAATGGTGGAAAAAATTTCTCAATTATCGTTAACATTCACAAATCTGGAAAATCGAACGGCCAAATTGGGAGGTTGATCGGTTTATCCAGTAACATTATTCCAAATATTGTAAGATTGTAAGGAAACGCGACCGAGTCGAGGATAATTCCTCAGCAGGAAAAATTGACATGTTCTTGATTTTGATTTCCAAGGCATCAGAACACCGGTACGAGCCACTTCCCTACCTAACAACATTACCATAAATTTTCTCAAATGATCTAATTGACCCTACTTTAGAGTTCAGATGAACGTTAATTTCCATAAGATCAAACTTTGTGAAGAACAAACACGTCTGCATGAAAATTACTCTTCCTGAAATGAATGTGGATATGGGTTTCATGTGTGTAAGCAATGAAGAGTAACCGGCACAAAATGCGGCCCTGTGGGACCCCGCTTCATGAGTCAACAACTCTGAGATGTCCCTATTCGCCATAGCAGCTTGTATTCCATCTAACGGATAGGGCAGTAATAATGATCCAGCACCTGCATAAAATCCAATGAAATGTTAAATTGCTAACGGCTTGTATTCAGTTGTGTCGAACGCTTTATATTTCTTCTGACTACACGAGAGCAACCTATAATGTTCGAGGAACATCGCGTGAGCCAGCGGTAATATGTCGGGAGAGGATATTGGCATTCTTGAAAGTTTGGAAGGTATAGAGACATAAGGAAAGACCTCACTAGGAAAAGAGTTCTACTATTTTGCCTTTCGATTCAATAATGAAGTATGGTAGGAAAAAATTCGGCATGAAGGGGTGATCAGCTTGAGCTCGTCTATTGCGCCTATCTGGAATCACTCGTGATAAGATAACAGACGAGATTTCTGAAGAACACCGACCATGGAAATATCTATAGAAAAGGAAGAGATCGCACATCTTTATACGATGTTCTAGAGAGGTCGATGAATTCGTAAGTCTGACAGCACCTATCAGATGAATAGAATCTAAGAGCCAGCGTTAGCCGAACTTATTTTATATAAATACAGGTCACAACATTTCTCAAGAAAGTTCATCACTTTTAAAACACAGTACGGACAAATATTTAGGTAATCTGAAGGGATGGATATGTATGAGTGACAAGGAAATTTATAAAATTCCTATTGATCTCCAGCTGAGGGTAACCCCTTGTTTGAATTATTGACCCAAAATAGTATTTGAATATGCACACTTTGATTTCTAACTTAGTTTACTCTGATAATGGCTACTTGGTAGCTGAAAGGTCCTCAATAAAGCATTTTTAGTGGATAATGTTTTGCTCTTTCAGCAAAGTAATTTTAGAAACTGAAGAGTACTTCTAGCAAACTCATTAGGTACATTTGTTACAAAAATAAATTAAATACACAAGAGAAACTAAAAATGTGTTGCCGCTTCTAGGATAGATGAATAGTGTGCGTGTCAAAGTTACTCTTCGCCAACTATTTGAGCTCGTTACCGATTTTTACATGATCGTTCCACATTCTTAAAGATGCTCTTCCAATTTTTTACACAACTAAGTAATATTGAAATCAATAACATTTAAGAAAATGTTTCTAAACAAATTTTCCGCTTGTGGAAATTGAACGCTAGTCTACTGGGTGAGAGCCCTAGAAGTCACATTACAGCGCTGTTGAAATAAGGTGTAACTTTAAGTTCACTTCGATGATTGTTTTTGTAGTTGTTGTTGATCAATTTTGTTCAAATTTGGGTGAAAGCAGTTTTGAATTAACCACTGTAAAAGTTTTGAATGGATTCAAAGTATACTTTGAGAGTCACGATTTTCAAAATTTTCAATCCTTCCGAAAAACGGATGTGTTTATCATACGATTTCCCTGAAAAAAATAATGGTGATTACCGAAACGGTTTTTTGTCAAAATTCTAATATCATAAGACTTTTCGTTTGAGAGCTATTGTGTAAACAAACAATTCATGGCTGATATCTAGACAGACAGTCAGATGAAATTTTCAAAGGTGTGTAAAATTCCATGAAAAATACAATGGTGTAAAAATTTTTGCTCTATAACTTTTTTTAACGATTTTAGAAATAGCTTGAATAACTGAAATATACGCTTCCCACATCGTCGCGAACAGTATGATAATATGATCATTATATTAAATTTCCTGAGACCGACATGGTACCCAGAGTTATTGACGTCCAGGTGAGTCCAACGTGGTACCCAGAGTTACTGTCGTACAGGTGAATTATGGGAATTTTAATGATCATATTCGTTTCAGCACCCTCGAAAACATTCGAGTAACAATTTTGAGATAATTTGGTTTCAATGAAATTCCTGTAAATTTCCTGAGACCGATGTGGTACCCAGGGCTATTGACCTCCAGGTGAATTATGAAAATTTTTAATCATCGTACTCTTGGTCAGCACCCTCGAAAACGGTCGAGCAACAATTTTGAGATAATTTGGTTTCGATGAAATTTCTGTAAATTTCCTGAGACCGACGTGGTACTCGAGGTTACTAACCGCCAGGTGGATTATGATAATTTTTAATCATCATATTCATGTTCAGCACTCTTGAAAACCCCCGAGTAACAATTGTGAGATAATTCGGTTTCAATACAATTTCTGTAAATTCCCTGAGACTGACGTGTAACCTAGGGTTACTGACCTCCAGGTGAATTATGATCATTTTTAATCATGATATTCGTGTTCAGCACCCTCGAAAACCTTCTAGTAACAATTTTGAAATAGTTTGGTTTCAATAAAATCTCTGATTAATCAATGATACTCAAGAACATGAAAACTTCTATAATGTTTTGATTGAAGCAGAACATGTTTCACTTTGATCTATTAACAAATTTGAGTTCAGCAGCCCACCGGAGTTTATTTGTTCTTAAATTCAATTTTTAATTCCATTTGCATAGTATAAGAATGAATTGAATCGCATAAGACCTTGGGTTGGTGCCCTGTGTTTGGTCATTGCTTTGTAGATTGCTTGTTCAAAATTTTTCACTACAATGCTATAGGCAAAGCCTTTATTTTTTCAGCAGGTTTAATATTTTGTGCCTTAGACCCACACAAGTTTCACCCGATTATTGGTAGATAGGACGGCCAGTTTATGATGGCTCTCTAAAATAGTCTTTGAGGTGATAACATTATATGTTAATGTCTACATAGCTGCTTGACTATGCATCATGATGAAGATTTGCTCATTGTTTCAAGCTGTCTCTAACTTGATATAAATGCAGTTCGTTATGGTCAGCATTTAAGCCTGAATTATCGTTGGATGAAATCCAAGAATTTTACAATATCTTGTCTTGTCTTTGGAGTCACAGATTTCAATGTTAGTGCCGGTCTCCGTTTTCGATGCATCAACTGGAATGATTTCTGGACTTGTAATGTGGTGTTATACAAACAGTTGGCATCAGATTTCCCCTAATACTGTGTTGCGGAGCGAGGTTTGTATTTTCGTGAAACTACGTTTCATCATGAAACAATGAATAATGAGGGCTCAGTCTCTTCTTTTCACTATCTTCTGATATTGATAATTAATGAAAGTAACCTACAGATAGAATCAACTAGAACTATACTTCCGTACTAAGCGCAGAAGCGGTAAATGACATAGTGGTTATCGTGAGATATTGGTAATTTTATCATAATAGTTCTGCCAACCTAGTTTGATGACATATTGTTTCCAAAATTTATACAGCTACTTTATTGAAAATAACTAGTCTAATGTCTATGAAATTCAAATGAATCTAAATGTTTTTATCAAATAGAATGTAGATACCGCCTTTTTTCCTTAATTTTCAGAGTAATTTACTAAGACATTTTCACGTATCTACCAACTTACAGTAGGAAGTTAAATAAAAACCCTCTAAATACTTTACAAGTGCATTTATTAAACTTTTCGAATTATGCGTATTGAAAATAAGAAACTGAACTTATATTCTACATAAAACAAAGTTTCAAAAATCATCTCCGTCCTCGGCAGGTTCACCATCCTCTGATGGAATGTTCTCCCAGAACTGAATTCTGTTACTCGGTATTATGCTACCACATCTTCAATAAGCCCGTTACATCTTTCACAGGAAATGCCCCTATACGTTGACTGGTGATTGAGATTTGGAATGCCAGATTACGAAATTTTTGAATTCAGAAAATTGAGCGGTAAAAGTTGCCCCTCATAATAATTTTTATGAAATAAATTCATTTTACCTCTTTCAGCAACAATTTGAACTATATTGTGTAAATAAACCCTTTCCTGTTTCAATTCGAATTTCGAAATCAAATCTTGTCTTTCAAAAAAGTCTTCTAGATCCATCTCTAGAATATTTACTTTGGAAAAATTGGCATTAGAATCTGCCTTTTTGAAATCATTAAAATCATAGATTTTATTAAACCTCCTCATTGATTCTTACACTTGGTGGTGGAACGAATCCGCGGACATGAACGTATGTTCAGGCTCAAAGTGATTTATAACAATTTCTGTGGCCACAATATTAGAGGAATTTACAATATATACTAATTTTTATTTTGAGTGGTGCAGTTATCTAGCCACAGTACTATTTTGGATATGTCTCTCTGCTCCAAAAAGAACTTTAAAAGGTGCTTATTATATCTTATTTTTTACGTGCTCTTATAGCTTCATGCTAAATTATCGTCGTTGGTCTTAATGTTTTATTCTTTGACCCCACTGGCACAAAACTCTCATTGTAAGCAACCAATCTGCCTGTAAATATAACAGTCTTAAACATCTCGTACATATTGATTTTTTGTAAATCCACGGAGAAAATAACTGCATCTTCTGAAGCAGGCTTTTCAGCATCAATTTTATAATTGATTCTAGCTAACTCGGCTTTTTTAATGTGAATTCTCCAATTCTCGAAAGTATTACAATATGGAAATAAATTATTTTTGTCCTGGTCATGTAAATTAAAATGTTCGCAATGTTCACATTCTTCATGGCCTAATATAAGGAACTATACATTATGTTCACGCAAGACGGACCGATATAAATCATATGGACAAAAAGTCGTTATACAGAACTTGAGAGGACAGATCACTTGGTAAATACTTGCGAAGAGGAGCGTTTTCGCTACGTCAAGTTTTTTTTTCATTTGGTGAACTTTTTGCACGCCTTTTGTCCTTCTTAGGGGTAACTGTACTTTTGTTTTTCTTCATCATATTCTTCTATTATTTTATCGTTGCTTTTTTTTATAATCTAATGTTGTTAAAAAAACACTTTGCATACACAAGTTGACTGTCCTTCGTTTTTCTGATAGTACTTGTTCGTTGTTGATCTACGCGACCCTTCTACAGCAGTTTTTCTTTTCATTACACCATTTACAATCATCATGAAACATTTTTGATTATGTCGTTTCATATTCCACAACTGATTACTGTTTATTTATGTCAATTCTTCTTTCATTTGTAATATTCCGTCCACATTTTTTTCTACAAGTTTCTTCACATCCTTCAAGAACTTTGTGTTTTCTTTTTATATTTCATTAACACATGCAAATGTTCTACACCACCACAATAGTGCCTGAAGAATGTTGAATTTTTATATAAATAATCATTAGTACTTAATAATTCATTATTGATTACTTATTTTAGCGTCAAGCCACTCTGAAAGTCGTCAAAATGTTAATGCATTTGGCGGTGAAAAAGCGTATCCTAATGTTTTCTTGGGGTAACTACAATTCAGCAAGGTGTTTCAGCGGTAACTGCTGTAGATACGCCCCAATACCTTAGTATGTGTAGCTTACCGCTAAACGCCATAGAATTTCAATAAGTAATGCTCAGATCTGTAGATACCGCTGAAAATAACTTGATATTTTTAATCATATACTGACAAAACCGCTTCAATACCTTGGTAAAAGGTAGATTTTTGAACCTAGTTTCATATAACGTGCAAATGTCAATTTCTGTTAAATGTGCAGTTACCGCTTCTGCGCTTAGTACGGCAGTATAGGTCCGGTTGATTCTCAATACAATACAGAGTGAATACTTTATATTTTTATTATTATTATATACATTAAATAGTTTTACAAAAATGATTTTGTATTAAAATTATTGGAAAAGTTTGGATTGTGGGAGCTGCTAAAATTTCTCCCCCATTGGTTTGATAATCATATCATGAATCTGAAAGCAATATAAATAAATTATTCAGCTTGTAGTTAATTGTACGAAATCTGTGTAGGTAAGACATTTTTAACATTCATAAAATAGCTTCACCCATAATGGTACTCTCGCTAGATCATGCCGACAACAGATAAAGTGGATTCGGCCTACTGAATTCAACGAAGTTGGCAAAAATCATATACTTGAATAATAAACATCAAATTATCAATATATGGAGAATTCGACATCAGTTTCAAAACTAATAATCCTCAAAACTCTCAATAATTGTAGAGGAATATTTCAATATTTAAATCGAAATAAGATGGTACCAAAACCTAGTTTTGATTTTCATTCTTGATTGAAAAAATTAGTTATATCTGAGTGAAGTTCACAATCTCTCAGAATTTCTATAATTCCACTTAATTCCGACAGAAATTGGATAATTCTGGACATGAAGCGTTTGAACTTCCTCTATGCTACTACCGTACAGATTCGAAGACACTACAGCTTAAATAGGTGGTGCTCTAGAAATTCAGATTTCATTACCCTGCAGAATTTTCTTCCATGATATCATTCCTTGGATTTCAACCCAGGGTGCGCGGACACATTGATAGTTTCCGAGATTCATTATCGAGAAGATCGATTAGCTCATAACTGAGCGTACACCAACCTTAGTCGTGGAAATAAAGCAGAAATGGTCGAAAAGAAATTGGTATAGCCGATTTTGATAACTTTTTTGACGTGACAACGTCTTTTAATTCGATGGAGCCGGCTGCAAGCACGAGAAAACATGATTCATTTGCCGTTACCTCGCTCTGACCGGCTGTGCGCTACCTCGCTCTGAGGCGTTCCATTTAAGGCTTGAAGTGCAAGCGAGCTCCCCTACTTGAGTGACCGATGCGATGCTCGTGGACAGCTGCTATACAATAATACATTTACATGTTTTCGTAAGTGCAGTGAAAAGTGAATGTGGTGTCATTTGTTTATAGCAACGATAATTGCGGCGATAAAGGTAATGATTCTTTCGATATTAAATATACGTTCAGTGATATATTGTCGAGTATTCGTGCTTTCATCATTAAAATAAATAGCATCGGTCCGCTAGTGCAGCGATTGTAGGTTATGCTATAATTGACAAAACTATAACAATAAGTTAACAGGACTGTTTCACGATGAGTAAAAAATCAATTGCTTTACTATTCGATCGAAATAATTATCGAGCGTAGCTATGATTTCAAAAAATTAAAACATAAATGTTAAATCTTCCACATATCATAACAATGTGTCTGAAATGACAGGTAGTCAGCCGTCAAAGGGAACAATTTTCTCCTATATCAAACACATTGAGGCGGGCTTTTTAAAATCTAAATTGACATAATTGTATTTATGCGTACAAATAAATGTAACTTGATCAATTCAATTGTGATTTCCATTTACCTCCTTCTCTATATCCATACAAAATATCTATCAAACAAATAAAATTTAAATTTTCTTTTGAAAAATGAAACCATTCCATCAGTATTTTCTTATGACGTTGTCACGTTCAACTATCGTCAGTAAACCGACTTTACAGACAACCGATTTTTTAAATCGATTCAGGAAGTCATTTAGAAGCATGTAACCATTTTTTATTTTTCTGAAGTGCATTTTACCATTTCTACAGAGCAAAATGCATCTTTTTCAATGCATTTTTAAGAGATAATATTAAAAATGTTGAAAAAATGGCTAACTATAGCCAAAATAGTCTACAATTTCTCACTCGGCGGTTTTTGGGGTGGCTGATCATGATTCCGGTGCTTAATTTGAACTACGACGACCCTGGGGCTCAGGACATCCTGGTACTATCGTCGTCTCCAGGGAATTCCCAGAAATACCTTCTGCAAAGGAATGAAACCTGTAAGGGAGGTTCTCTTGAGCATACGGGTCATGACAATGACAATCAATAGTCATCTGTGGTCAGGATATCCTGATGACCTAGGTCATCTCCATAGATTGTTTTCTAATATGCTCTGAAATACAATCAAATTTGTATCTCGGGGGGTTTTCGGTGCCTGAGCCAGAGCATCCGGGTACTATTGTCGTCTCCAGGGAAATCGTGAAATTATCTTTTCTCTGTTGTGAGAGAGTTACTTTTGAGGTTGCCAGTTGTGACCATGAACCTAAATAGTCACTTGGTGCTCAAGGAATCCTGATGACCTAGGTCATTTCCATGGATTGTTTCTTAATATGTTCTGAAATGCAGCCAAATTCGTCTTTCGGAGGTTTCTTGGGGCCGCTAAACACGATTCCGGTAGAAATTAGTTTAAAATTCCTCTCCCGTTTCCGACTTCCTTCAATTGACCAATATAATTTAAAAGGTTCTAGTTTTACGATATGATTTTCGGTTTTTTTTCTTTAAAGCTTATCTTTTTTTTGCATAACTAGTAATAAAAAACATTGTTAATAAGAATTTCAACATTTTTGCCATTAAAATAGAAAATATTTCACTATTAGTTTTTTTCGAATTAGAAAAATTCAATCAAGATTCATTGTGGTGTAACGGTATTTATTGAATTCTCTGTGTTCGATATCACAGATCTTTTCACCAGATGCTTCGGGGATTCGTCCGAACTCCAGAAGAGTTACCAGCAATCCGAAAAACCCCGGAGAGGCGAGTTTGGTTTTATTTCAGAGCATATTCGAAGAACTACCTGAAAAACATCCAGATAATCAGGATATCCTGACCACCAGGTGACTATTGAGTGTCATGGTCATGACCCGAATGCTCAAGAGAACCTCCCTAACAGGTTTCAATTCTTTGCAGAAGGTATTTCCGCGAATTCCCTGAAGACGATAGTATCAGAATTTCCTGAGCCCCAGGTGCGTCTTAGTTCAAATCTGGCACCGGAATCGTGATCAACAACCCCAAAAACCACAACCACCACCCTACCCACTGTACTTTTCTCTATCGACTGGTCACTAGCGCTAATGATATACAGATGTGTTCAGGCGATTCTAGATCTAAGAAACATGGTTCTCTAAAATTTCCTCAAAGGAAGGAATTCGCATAGTAGCTCAGGCACCATGTAAAATTCAGCCTAAAAGAGAAATTGTGTGTTCTTAATGAAGATCTGAGATTTTTAACTCCCCTTTACAAGTCATAGAAGTATATTAGGCCTACCACGAGTATGGTACGGTAATTTATCATATCGAGAAAGGAAATGAACATTACTGCTTTCAACTTGTTTGACTATGTGTTTCATCAATCATTTATTGTAACTAGTAACAATGTAGCTCACCGTTATCGTTTGATAAGTACAGTTCAACCGTCGAAACTGTAGTGACGACTTTGATCTATAAATTAATTATAAAAACAGTAAAAACTTGCATGTTCTTCGTGACCAAAATCATATAAATCTGTGAGAAAATAATACTGATTTCGGGTCATATAAATTAGTCTTATTAAACTGCAAAAATCCACCTTGATCATGTTTGACCATGCTCTATCTCTAAGAAAATCAAACATGAATAAAACTAGTTACAGGCTTAAGCTTCGGAAGCAAAAGAGTTCTTCGGTTCCGGAGAAGAAAAAATGGTTCTGTTGCTTATTATTCCAGTATATGAATTATTGTACATCGTGTTTCAATATAATTTGCTATAATGTGGACATCTGGAGTTCCATAAGTATTATTAGTTGGAGATATTGAGCTGTGAGGGATTTTTCTCTGTCATAGGGACATCTAATGAAATATTCAATGCAAAGAGTTATTTTGTTGCATGTATGCGACAAATATGAATTTATTGGAACTGAATACTCACTTGAACATGTGGTGGTGTGGATAACATATACGTGATAGCTTCTGCTATATCCTCTGGTAGTAAGCCAGGGGCTGAATCTATTTCTTCAGCCCATGCACTCTTCAAGTTAGACAATATTGTAGTTTCTGTATGACCTGGACTGATACTCTGAAAAATGGTAAAAGCCAATAAAAACAACTGTTTAGTTGCTAAAGTTATAAAGTGAAATCAATTTCATCTTAAAGAAATCAGTCCTCTCAGCAATTACTATCAAAATTTGTAACTTTAACCTATATTATCTATCAGAAGACCTGAGGGTTCCAGTCTTTCAAGGACAACCGCCTTCAACTAAACGAATGTCAAAGAATTCTTTGATACAGATTCACAAGCCACGAATATTTATAATTTAGATTATATCCGCCTAACAACAGTACCCAAAAGTCCTTGAACCAAAGAGCGAAAAACAAGTAGGCCAAGTTACCTCAGGTCAGTGTGAAATTTTAGTTATAGCTTGTTGTTCTATCAATGCTGGGGGCCAAAAAGTTCCTCCCTATTTAAATTTTCTAAAAGTGAATTTTAAGCCACATTTGCTCAATGGTGCCCCAAATGGCTGTGAAGGAAGTGTTAATAAGAGTGGTTGGGTGAATGGAGAAGTATTTGTCCACATTTTAAGACATTTTGTGTTGTGCGTTAAATACACAAAACAAAAGCCAATCATTCTCATAATGGATAATCACGAATCCCACATTACTATAGATAGTTTGCAATTTTCCAAAGATAATGGGATAATCTTGGCAACGCTACCTCCATGTACAAGTGGAAAACTACAACCACTTGACAAAACTGTGTACAAATCGCTAAAAACCCATTACATTGTTGCATGTAGTGAGTGACCGATATCTAAACCTGGCCGACCTATTGACATATATGACATTGCTGACCTATGTTTACACTATAGATGATGCTGAAAACCTGGATCCTGATAATGATTTAGATGGCAGGACCATCTTCGTCTCAAACACCCGTTACGGAACCATCGTCATCTAAAACACCCGTAGCAGGACCATCTTAACAACACTCAATACCAGTTGTCCAGCTGGAGTGACACCTACACTCACTCCTGAACGAATTAAACCATATCCAATGGTGGTACGATAAAGGAAAAAGAAGAATAAAATCCTAACAGATAAGCCAATCAAGACGCAAATCATGAAATAATTCCGGTGAGACAGCAGAAGAAAGAAACCAAACCGACAAGAATCATGAAGAAACAAGTAAAAAAAGTGAAAAGACAAGTTTTTTCTGACTCATCATCCATCTCATCTAAACAAAGCCATGATGAAAGAAGCGATGTCAATCAGAGTGACGTGAGCTCTGAAGTCGAATACAACGATACTGCGATTACTAACGGTGATTTTGTTATACAAGAGGGAACCGTTAAAGAAAAAAATATATATCCAGTAGGGGTGCGAGGGTGCGTTCGTCCTGCGGTATTTGCCAAAGTGTGTAATTTCACACCAAACTTTTTTTAATAATAAGAATTTCCTATTCATTGTGTTGTTTGAGAAATAATCAAAAGCTGCCACTTCCCTTCGGGGCGGATCTGAAGCAGCCACCCACTGAACTCATGGTTTTAGAGGTATGCTTGATGCCATAGTAAAAATTTGATCATTGAACCGACAGAAATTTTTTTCCTATGACTGCAAGAAGCTGTGACGAATCAAGAAGCAAAACCCACAGCAGTCACCCTTGAATGCATTCTTAAAGGGGTTGGAAATATCGGTTTCATTTCGTTTATTGCGACCATGATGAAAAATTCAGTTTATGTTGATCAAATTTTATTCTCATGGATATTTTGATTCGCTTATGAGTTCCAAATCTATTTTCCCGGTGTCAAGTGACAGTGAATAGAACGCTGTTAACGGACTGCCATTAGCCTGAGCGTTAAGAATGTACCCTAAAAAAGAGAAAAAACTATTACTCGGGAGGGGGGTGTACTTTTTGCTTCCAGATCGCTGAATCCGAATTAGACATCCATTTTATTCGATGTCAAGTGACAGTTGATAAAATGCTGTTTAACTACTCTCAATTGCATTACAGGGAGTATAATGATGTTGCGCGAGAGAAAATACAATTTTGACTTACAATTTATGATTGTTCCTGACTGAAAAATTTCATTGTAACATTGTAGCAAAGCTGCTTTATCAATTATTCATTAAATTTGAGAAACTATTAGAATTTATAAAGCCATAAAGAAGACCGACAAACTTAAATGGAAATAGTATATTCTGTGTCCCCTTTATGTTATGGGTCAAGTACATGTCATCGCAAATTGATACAACTTGTTTTTCTATTCTCAAAATAGGAATGAGAGGTGAAGTTTCTGAATCACTGTCATTGTAGCTTATAAAATATCTCCAAATTTATGGGGTGATTTCTTACAATTTCAATAGGGAAATATAAATCACGTATTCAGCAGAAAAGGCAAGTACTTTTCAGAATATTTTTAGTTAAGGACCCTCTGTTAATCATGACTGATTTTGAACCGGTAAGTTTATGATCACTTGCTATGATTAAACAAAGGTTCATAGCCTGTTTTTCCTTCGAAGCTACAAATTATACACGTAATCATATTCTAAGTCGTACAGGATGCTTGCGATTCATATCAAATTGCAATTACATTCGTAATCTGATGAGACTATCATTGAGAAGTGAATCAACAAGCAATTGTGAATAATTTCATTGAGTTAAGGTTTCCGACACCAAATTAAAATAGTTATTTTGTATCCAGCTAACTAGACGGGGTAAGCTATTCTCTCATTGCGTAAAGCTATTACTAATCGAAGAGGAGGGTTTGTTCGATGTTATGAAAACCAAAACCTCCACAGTAACAGTTATTTGTATTTCGACTTCTTAAGCTGAATTTGTTTTGGCCATTTCACGAATCACTTAAATAACATTTAATTTATTCAGTTTTCTATTTATCAGGCGTGGCGATTGAGAAAAGAGATTTTCCTGAGTTATTCAGAGTCAATTTAGTCTGTTTGAGTACATATAATTCCTTGTGTTAATCCAATTTCAAAATACTTCCATCTAACTCTAACATCTATATTTATTAAAGGTTAATTTAAAGTCAAGCAATGACTAAAATTTTTCTGATCAAGAGGTAATTAAGCTAGCAAACTTCTGGCATTACTAAATCATTTAATTTCCTATTCATCATTATAATCATTATGTTTTTATATTTTATCGAAGATTTACATTTGTTTTGAGTGGGAGCTTAGGAATACGGAAACTCACCTAGCACTGCTGACAGAAGTGAAAACCGACTTTATGAAGTAACCAATTTATTTTGGGAATTTCATCCAAATTCGTATGATTTCACCAGTATTATCTCTACATGATAGAATTCTCCGACAGTGCCATTGTAAAATCCATCCCCAACATCTATGCTATTAGTTATCATGTATGGTCGGTTAACAACTAAAATTAACTCGTATGATAATCCACCCGTATCATCGGTTCTCATTTTATGTAACTTCTGCCTTACGAAATTTTGTTGCTCAGCATACTATTGTCTACGGAGTTTAGTATGGAGTTGTTTTACTCGTTGTAGCATCCGAAATCTATTTCTTTAGTTCTCACAACTGTCAGCATTTCAATCAACAATTATATACATTTTATATTTAATTATAAAAAACGTATAATGGGCGGTACAATCCCTGTAAAGAGTATGAATGTAACCCCATAGTCATTATATTAAATACACATTTTCAAAACATATTATTTATTGATATTTACATCGATGTAAATGAAAGTAATGATGAACAGCATTGGTCCCAATTGAAGATGTCTACGGATGATGGTAAAAGAAAACATCTTCAATTCGGACCAATGAACAAATAATCTAAAAAGAAACGCAAAATGAAAACATATAAGCATTTCCGTCAAATGTCAGTACGATCGGAAATTACACCACAAATAATTATTTGAAATAAAACTTTGTACTCTCGTACTAGTAGTATCAAAAAAAACATCAAGACCATAATCACTATTATATTCGATGCTGTGATCCAACATTCGAACAATGAAAATAATAAACTAGATATAACACAACGTCATCAATGTGTAGTACACATGTGAAAGTTCTCACTTATACACATCACTAATGTTATATTCTTATGACAAGAATTATATTCAGAATATTCAAAACCTTGCACGTAGATACGATACTAAGTACACAATGTACAATTGATAAATTCAATAAGAATATAACTTTCGTCTGCAAGAGGACCGAGGATTGAATAAATGGATAACGTCGAGTATCCACACGTGTGTAAGCGTATAGAGAGACTGCCTGACGCCTGACTCGAGTAGTTGCGCACGCGGCAGTATACATGATACCTAATATATATAGCTACAGCGAACGGCACGTGACAGATAATGTTGAAAAATCAGCGGTAGCCGAACATATTTTGAATACAGGTAACACAATTTCTCAAGAAAGCTTATCACTCTTAAAACACAGTACAGACAAATGTCTATGTAATTTAGACGCGATGGAAAAGTATAAACGATAAGGCAATTTAATTTTATTATCCCCAAATAGTATTTAAACTGGCACATTTTGATTTATAATTTAGTTTACTCTGATGATGACTACTTGGTAGCCGAAAGGTTCTCAGTACTTTAATAGTATTTTCAGTGGATAAGGGTGATTATTTCTTATCAATAGTGTTATAATATATCCACAGTGTGAACTCTTTTATAGTTTATTAGTATTACAAAGGTACAAAGATTTTTTTGAACACATTGAAAGTGTGGACTTGTTCAATTGTGAAAAAAGAGATATCGAAACAGAAATGGAGACACTGAGGAAGGTGATGATGAAAATCAGAATTCTTCTAGGGGATTATATCACGGAAAAAAAGACCGAAATTGGAATCAGAATAGCTAATTCGATCCTCCGCACAAATTTTATTTTTGAGAGTACATGTCATAATTTTGTATATTAACATGTCATCACCTAACTACACAAAAATCCAAATAACGTTTTTTTCAATAATAATTTTCATATAAACATTCAGTGGTGCTACAGAAATACAATTAACTTTTTGACGTTCCCAGTTCTATGTTTGCTTGATGCATTATTATTATAGCTCAGTCAAAATACACGAATTTTTCTATTTAAAAAAGGAGTATAAGACTTTTTCAGAATATGAGTCTGGGAGACTCAATGTCAATCTCCGAGTGTTCGAAAAAGCCGTATCTGCGGTTGATGGGTAATTGCCATATTGAATGGTCATTGCATAATATACTAATAATAGCATCAACATCAAATTTTATCTCCGCATCAAAGTTCTCGTGAACTTGTAGAATTCAACTTTAATTAAAATCTTCAACTTCGGAGTTGTTATTTAATTTATCGTTGGAATTGAACTTTGGGCGAGCCTCAAGATTGATAGATCCGAACAAGTAACAATATTGGACCGAATCCCGGTGATCTGATGTGGTCTCCACACCAAAATTGGTGACCCCCACACCCAAGTATAGGAACAATTTACACCATCTAACATTGGTAACTTTGTACTGTAACGAAGCTTAAATTTTGAAAGATTATTTAATTTAGATCAGGCAATAAATACGGATGTTACATGTAATTTCAGTTTGAACATTTCATTATTCCAATAGATATGAATGAATTCCGAATGTGTAATCCGTGATTGTCACTTTGCTAAATCTCCGTAATTTCAAATAAGTATAATTATTCAAATAGATGAATCAAATTCATGTCCGTTCAAAATTGCATTTCATTCCGATAAAATATGTTGCAAAAACAGGGGTCTGGCCAGTTAAGACACCAAACTTTGAACAGCCTTATGTATAAAAAAGGCGAACAACCAAAAAACTTCGATAACACTTGCTTAGTCCGCCGAGAGAAACTACCGGAGCGTCATGTGCGCGAATTTTAGATCTAAAAAGTGACGTCACTTTTATACATTGTTCGGGGCATAAGTAAAAAACCCTGGGCACAAAATAAGGAATTGGTGGAGCAGACCTGTTCAGAACCTCGGAAAACATATAAAAGCCGTGACAGTCAGAAGATCGCTCTCTTGTGTTTTCGAATTTCAATCAGTGCAGTTACTCTCTTGTGTTTTTGAATTTCAATCAGTGCAGTAGCTCTCTTGTGTTTTTGAATTTTGATCAGTGAAGTAGCTCTCTTGTGTTTTTGAATTTCAATCAGTGCAGTAGCTCTCTTGTGTTTTTGAATTTTGATCAGTGAAGTAGCTCTCTTGTGTTTTTGAATTTTGATCAGTGAAGTAGCTGTGTTTTTGAATTTCAAGTATAAATTAGTACCGCTGAAGTGTGATCATATAAGAATCAAAGTGAATTAATTATCTGAGTTTGAGTAAGATTCAAAACTGTGGATTAATAATAGTTTTCCGTGCAAGTGAATTGTTTCAGAAGGTAAATCAGCAAATAGTTTATATTTTTGGGCATTACGATATATTTATTTCCGTAATTTATGATTATTATTGTAATTGGTGAACCTTTGTACGATACCTGAGTTCCGTAGCATTCAGTAATTTGAATTGGTAAATTTGAGTTTATCCCGTCATAGGTCAGATTGCGCTCGATTTGAATTCGTGCGTGAATTTCAATATTCAAGTAATTGTGTGGTGTGTACAGAGTGTGTATGTTTGAACGACAGGGGCGTCTTCGGTATATTTGTACACGCTGTGTCTATCCCGGAAGTATAAGTATATCATAGACGACCAAACCGCCAACGGCTTGTGCACGCTGTGTCTATCCCGGAAGTATAAGCTGGGGTGATTGTGTGATTGAGAATCGTAATAATTCTCTTAATTCTATGAGAAGTCCTCGGCCGTGGATATAGGGGTTATTGCAGATACGATAATTAGGACTTGTGCACGCTGTGTCTATCCCGGAAGTATAAGCCCTAATTGTCTAGATTCTGAATCTGCAAAGTGTATGAAATCTACACTGCCATACAATTACCGGGCGCTCCGTGAAAGTTAGTACAAGGGTGGGTGAGGTGACAGAATAAACTCAGTTAGAGTAATTAACCGAAAAATAGTAAAATCTGATATCGTACAATCGGAAAACTAGTGCAAACAATATTCTCCGAACCAACCGAATTAATAACCGAATATATCGTAGTGTGATTTGAACATTTCATTTATTAGTGCTGCTATTTAAAATTTACCGAATACCGCTCATTACGCTGGGACCTGTTTGATTCGTACTTTTCCGCAAATTGATCATTCTGAATCATTTATCAACCGATCCCGTACCGCTGAATTGAAATTAGTTACCGAATTTATCGTAGAGTAGATAGGTTGACAGAGTTTTCATTTACCGTTTGAGCTTCATTACATTTTTCCGTCTGGGTGTAATTTTGTGAAATAATACCGTTCAATTGCATTTATATTGATTATTCCGAAAGTGTACTTGTTATATTTATTATATATTTTAATATTTAGAATTCCCCGTTTTATTGAATTATTTCTGCTCCATCTTCAAACGAGCTAAGTTATAACCAGGTATCAATTGTAATTAAAGCCTACAATTTCGATACTGTTTTCTGCCCATTGGACTCTGGTTATACTTCACTGTAGCTACCCTAGGGACAAGGCTATCTATAGATAGCATAGTGACAAACCTTGTGGTGAAGACCCTAGCAGAAGTCTTCAAAAAGAAGTTAACCTTTAGAAAAATCTGGCACTTTACCGAAAAGTCGCAAGGAACACGTCATAGTACGCAGCTTAAATAAAAGTACGAACAATGTTGGAACTCATTTTTGGGCATCATCATTCTAATTCCTGAAGAATCATATCTACTTGGACTTTCACAAATTTAATATGATGATTACTGATTATTGGGAAGGAAATATTGCAACAAGTAAGAGTACATCATAAACGGTCCAATGCATGTTTATTCTAATATACGGTTAGACTAGAGAATACCACTGATCATCCACTTTTGGTAGTCGAGGAATTATTTTCGCTGGTTTCATTCATGATTTGAGGTAGCTCAAGTTATATTTGAAATGAAACAGAATAGTTTCGAACGCTGATAAAAATCTTCCTCCAACACGCTTTTAGAATGTATCTATATTCTATGATTAAATATTGGATTGTAACATGTATCATTCTGACAGCCTGTCGAAATGTATATTCGTATTACTAAAGGGGCGGATCCCTAGGCTGAACCGTTTCTGATTCTGTATATTTTGATAATGAATTAGTAATATTTTGCCAAATGAAAAATAAACATTTTTGTGAAATTTCTAAGATCTTGTTAGAGAAAAATATAGTCTAGTAAGACGTTTGGAATGTCATATTCTACACTCACGAACCGTAGCCTTCGCCTTCGGCGCGAGCCATTCCCAACCGAATATATTAATGAATAATTAATGCCAGATTCCAGCTATTATAGAAACATAGTGAATAATAAAATCGAAATTGATTTATAAAGATCCCATCTCGCTTACACGCACCATAAATTGTATCTTTCATGCTTATCTGTTCCTCGTTATTCACCCTCATTGTAAGCAAGCTGATACTGTCAAAATAAACAAACGTGAAACGTCAGTGTTATTAAAAATTGAGAAAGATGATGTTATTTGCTTAGTTTTTATCAATTTGAGATAAAGTATATTATTCTATTCGCAAATTATAGCCGTTATTCGCTCGGATGATATTCATCTTCACCAACAACGGCTATCATCATCACATGCTTATTGAATAATATACTATATAAGATGAAACAAGAATACACTTTCACCACTTACCGATATTTTAGTCTTCAATCCTGCTTGGTTCATCTCAATTCTCAACATTTCTGTTAAGGCTTTAATAGCATGTTTGGTTGCTGGATAAACATTAATTTCTGGTTGACTAGAAATAACGTTATGAGCCGCTATACTGCTAAAATGTATGATATGACCGTCTTCTATATTATGTTCTTTCATATTGCTGATAGCTTCTCGAGTACATATACAAAGTCCCATAACGTTCGTATCAAATACTTTCTTCCACTTTTCGGTATTTCCGTCGATGAGTGAATTCCTCAGGATAACTCCAGCACAATTTATTAATACTTGAATCGGTCCCAATTTCTCTTTTATGATTTTAAATGCATTTAGAATTTCCTCCTCTTTAGTTATATCTGTCTTGATTGCATAAAGTTTTCCATTGGATTTTTTCGCTTCCTGGTCTAAATGATCAGTATTTATATCTAAGCCAACGACCTGAAGATGAAATAAGTCATGAGACTGCATAATTCGAAGTATCAGTTCGAATATCAAATTATATACAGTTCCATGTTAGATTGTAAGCACCCTAAAGACGGATGAGGAAGAACAACGAAGGAGGGGGGGGGGATTTCGGAGTCATTGGAGATGGAGATGCACTTTGGTCATGATTATGACAGGAAAATTCATCAATTGTGACTTCTGATTATTCTGATCTATCATCCATTTTTGAATTTTCATGAGGATTAAAGGGTATTATAGAGAACGGAGACGAATCAATTGAACTGAACTGGAGGAACGTAGGCAACTACTTATACTATCAAACTCAACTATTAGTTATTTTCTCATATTCGAATCACTAATTTGCGTGTGGTGTAGTGTGGTGTTGCGTGGTGTGGTGTAGTATGATGGGGCATGGTTTGGTATGACATGGTGTGGTGTGTTGTTCATATCATAGTATAAAAAAATTTAACACTTTGCAAAAGCTCCCCCACTTTGCCGCTTATATGTACTTTTATAAATCTCAATTATTCATCTTTCAAAGCGAACTACGTACAACCAAAGTAGGCCAGTCACCAGAGGAAAAATTGAGGAAAAAACATTGAAGGTGTGAATTCGCAGTGTTTTTATATGTATTTCGGTGTGCTGAAAATGGGAAAAATGATCAAAAAATTCCTACAAGTTAGCTTCGAAAGTTACGGGCATGGTTTGGTGCGAAAAAAGACGATTTTCATGTTTTTTGCGTTTTAAAATAAAACGGTGGCCCAAATGGAATAACATGTCGGGAGAGAAATCGTAGAAAAGTGGAAACGCATCGTTTGAAATGGAGTAAAATATATTTTGAGGTTATGGTCTTGAGATATCAGCGCATATCGCTTAAAAAATGAAGGTGTAAATTTGGTATGTTTTTATACGTATTTTGATGCGCTGAAAACGGGAAAAAATGGTGAACAAATTCTTACAAGTTAACTTCAAAAGTTACGGCCATTTTTTGGCGTGAAAAAATACAATTTTTATACTTTATGCGTTTAAAACGAAAACGGTGGCCCAAATGGAAAAACATGTCGAGAGACAAATTGTACAAAAAGTGAAAACGCATCGTTTGAGCAGAAATATAAGTCATTTCGATGTTACAGTCTTGAGATATGAGCAAAATAGTGTTTTTTTAGGGAAATACAAATATTTTTTTTCTCATTCGAATATTGACCAAAAAAATATTCTATTCAAATTGAAATATATTTTTTTATAAACTTTATATGGTATTTTTTTTATCTTTCATTTTGGCTCCACAATCGGTCATTTCCAAAAATCCCTAAGACTGAGATTGCTAGCCGAAAAATGGACTTATCAACTGGAAAAAAAAAATTCTCTTGTAGATCTCAACAAAATCAGCTTGAAAAAAACGTAGGACAACTTTGAAAATTTCGGACCTCGGAAAATGTGCAAATTTTTAAGGATGATCAAATCTCAGGTTCTGTTATAGTATTTCACGAAGCGTATTTTACGCTAAAAAAAACTTTTCTGGGTTCAGTAGAAGTTGAGATATTGATATAAATGTGTTTGGGCCTCCCCAGAACCCAATTTTGGGCCTATAGAAAAAAATTGGAGATCGTTGGGAAGTAGACAATCCTTCTGATCGAAATCCAAAAATAAGACTTCGTATTTATCACCATCTCGAATTTAGAGCGCGTTGACATAAAAAAAATCACGTGTAAAATAATGCAGTGGCTTAAATTTCTATACCGCTTATCTGCCGTAATTTCAACTAGTAAATTGAAATTAAAATTTTTTTTTTAACTTTCACAACTTGATTAGAATCAAAATAACTAAAAAATGATCACATTAATCTAAAATACTATTATTGCACATTGAACAATGAATAATTTGTTTTAATCTTTCCTTTCAACGCTTTAAAACATTATACTTCAAGTCATTATGAGCTTATATAAATATACAATAACCATTACAGGTTCAGAAAAAATAAGAAATTTCGAGCCAATAAATCAATATACGTAAGTATGATGAGTCATCGATTAGTTTTCCGATTTTTTTGAATATACTATTAATTTGAAGCTTATGTCGGTCACATGAAAATGTGATTCTTGACAAAAAAAATAATTTAAATTGAATATAACAATGTGCAATAATAATATTTTAAATTGAAGTGATCATTTATTAGTTATTTTGATACTAATCAAGTTTTAAGTATTCAAAATTTTCTTTAAATTTCAATTTACTAGTTGAAATCTACTATTACGGCAGATAAGCGGTATAGAAATTTAAGCCGCTGCATTATTTTACAAGTGATTTTTTTTATGTCAACGCGCTCTAAATTCGAGATGGTGATAGCAACGAGGTCTTAATTTTGAACTAAGTCCCAAAAACTGTATTGAAGGATGTTTTGTATCACATTTGTTGAGATCTACAAGAAAATTCTTTTTTCTTGTCGATAAGTCCATTTTTCAGCTCTATATCTCAGTTTTAGGGATTTTTGGAAATGGCCGATTTTGGAGCCAAAATGAAATATAAAAAAAAAACACCGTAGAAAGTTCATATATATATATATATATATATATATATATATATATATATATATATATATATATATATATATATATATATGTATATATATATATATATATATATATATATATAACTTAAGAGATATAGAATTAAATTTTCTGAATTATGAAGATAACTTAGATAATTTAACATAGGATTATAAAGATGAATAAACGTAAAAGATTGAACCATAGGCGGGATTCGAACCCACATTTCTGGATTTCTAGTCCAGGGTGTTTACCAATTACACCACTTCGGTCCTATTAGATTTTTATATTTTTGTAAATATAAACCTCTGAAAGGATAGTAGATCATTGATGAACACAATGCGATTCGATGCCCTACCATAGATCAACTATTCACGCATATTCATCTAAAGTTCAGTCGTTTTTTGAAGTAAGGATTGTAGGTTAGTACTGCTATGGTTGGCAGTTACTTGACAGTTCTTATTCAAATGACAGCATCCCTGGTTCTTATATATTTCAATAGAACTGACTGAGAATTGTTCTGGTTAATTATAAACAAGTTTAAAGTTTCTTTGCCTAATTGGCCACTATCGTGTATGTAACTTAAGAGATATAGAATTAAATTTTCTGAATTATGAAGATAACTTAGATAATTTAACATAGGATTATAAAGATGAATAAACGTAAAAGATTGAACCATAGGCGGGATTCGAACCCACATTTCTGGATTTCTAGTCCAGGGTGTTTACCAATTACACCACTTCGGTCCTATTAGATTTTTATATTTTTGTAAATATAAACCTCTGAAAGGATAGTAGATCATTGATGAACACAATGCGATTCGATGCCCTACCATAGATCAACTATTCACGCATATTCATCTAAAGTTCAGTCGTTTTTTTGAAGTAAGGATTGTAGGTTAGTACTGCTATGGTTGGCAGTTACTTGACAGTTCTTATTCAAATGACAGCATCCCTGGTTCTTATATATTTCAATAGAACTGACTGAGAATTGTTCTGGTTAATTATAAACAAGTTTAAAGTTTCTTTGCCTAATTGGCCACTATCGTGTATGTAACTTAAGAGATATAGAATTAAATTTTCTGAATTATGAAGATAACTTAGATAATTTAACATAGGATTATAGGGATGCTGTCATTTGAATAAGAACTGTCAAGTAACTGCCAACCATAGCAGTACTAACCTACAATCCTTACTTCAAAAAACGACTGAACTTTAGATGAATATGCGTGAATAGTTGATCTATGGTAGGGCATCGAATCGCATTGTGTTCATCAATGATCTACTATCCTTTCAGAGGTTTATATTTACAAAAATATAAAAATCTAATAGGACCGAAGTGGTGTAATTGGTAAACACCCTGGACTAGAAATCCAGAAATGTGGGTTCGAATCCCGCCTATGGTTCAATCTTTTACGTTTATTCATCTTTATAATCCTATGTTAAATTATCTAAGTTATCTTCATAATTCAGAAAATTTAATTCTATATCTCTTAAGTTACATACACGATAGTGGCCAATTAGGCAAAGAAACTTTAAACTTGTTTATAATTAACCAGAACAATTCTCAGTCAGTTCTATTGAAATATATAAGAACCAGGGATGCTGTCATTTGAATAAGAACTGTCAAGTAACTGCCAACCATAGCAGTACTAACCTACAATCCTTACTTCAAAAAACGACTGAACTTTAGATGAATATGCGTGAATAGTTGATCTATGGTAGGGCATCGAATCGCATTGTGTTCATCAATGATCTACTATCCTTTCAGAGGTTTATATTTACAAAAATATAAAAATCTAATAGGACCGAAGTGGTGTAATTGGTAAACACCCTGGACTAGAAATCCAGAAATGTGGGTTCGAATCCCGCCTATGGTTCAATCTTTTACGTTTATTCATCTTTATAATCCTATGTTAAATTATCTAAGTTATCTTCATAATTCAGAAAATTTAATTCTATATCTCTTAAGTTACATACACGATAGTGGCCAATTAGGCAAAGAAACTTTAAACTTGTTTATATATATATATATATATATATATATATATATATAAACAAGTTTAAAGTTATATATATATATATAAACAAGTTTAAAGTTTCTTTGCCTAATTGGCCACTATCGTGTATGTAACTTAAGAGATATAGAATTAAATTTTCTGAATTATGAAGATAACTTAGATAATTTAACATAGGATTATGAAGATGAATAAACGTAAAAGATTGAACCATAGGCGGGATTCGAACCCACATTTCTGGATTTCTAGTCCAGGGTGTTTACCAATTACACCACTTCGGTCCTATTAGATTTTTATATTTTTGTAAATATAAACCTCTGATAGTAGATCATTGATGAACACAATGCGATTCGATGCCCTACCATAGATCAACTATTCACGCATATTCATCTAAAGTTCAGTCGTTTTTTTGAAGTAAGGATTGTAGGTTAGTACTGCTATGGTTGGCAGTTACTTGACAGTTCTTATTCAATCTAATAGGACCGAAGTGGTGTAATTGGTAAACACCCTGGACTAGAAATCCAGAAATGTGGGTTCGAATCCCGCCTATGGTTCAATCTTTTACGTTTATTCATCTTCATAATCCTATGTTAAATTATCTAAGTTATCTTCATAATTCAGAAAATTTAATTCTATATCTCTTAAGTTATATATATATATATATATATATATATATATATATATATATATATATATATATATATATATATATATATATATATATATGAAGTAAGTTGTGGGTTCTCTTAGGTTTTTCAGCAATTTTAAATGAATTATCTCAATGAAACAATCTTTTCATTCGACGCGTTTCGGCTTTCGCCTTCTTCAGGAATTTATTCATTGTTTACATTATGAACTGAAATTTAACAAAATATTTTTATATTAATTAGCTGTATGCACAATCTGTATTTATGACAAAGTTTTTCAGTTTGTTATGAGCATTGACTTTAGTTTCATATTTAAAATTTATGTGTATAATAACATAATAACTAACTTAGTTCGGTGATTATGTACAAAATAAATTAATTTTTCATGAATTATTTGAATTTTGAATATACTTATTACGTGATAGAATACCAACAGATTTCGTTTGCGTATGTTGGGGTTTGAGATCTTTCTGATATTGGTGACTAGTATGTTTAATTTACTTACGTGAGTTGATTTTACGGAAGCACACACTCATCATGGCTTTGAAATTCAGACTGAACACAGTTTGCAGAATGGGTTTTTTGTTCTGAATGTAAGGGTAAGATACCCTGCTGGTTGACCGTTTGTTACACTTGTTAGATATCACTGCCTGTTTGCATTAAAATTTAATTGCTAACATGTGGCTCTTGTATCATATGTCTGTTTGACTGGACTATTTCAATTTAGTTACTTTAAAGAATTATATTATATATTTGCGAAAGATTATTCATATCGGTCTTATCGTTTACGCAGTTTTGATTTTTTTTGATGTGTACCATTTCTAAAAATATTCGACTCTTCTCATTTTGTTCTTTTTCTATTATGTCGAAATGCTCAAAATTGAATTTATGTTTAGTATTTGTCTCGTGTTTTTTTAACGCTGTTGAGTTTTTTTGATATTTATGACCTTTGATTCGTTCTTCTATGTTTTGTTTTGTTTGTCCGATGTATATTTTGTCACAGTCTGTACACGGAATTTTATAAATACAATGTGAAATTTTATTTTTGGGAATTTTGCTTTTAAGTTTAGAATATAAATGTTTTAGATTATTATCATTTTTATGTGCTATTGTAAAATTGTATTCTTTTAGAATAATATTGAGTTTTTCTGAGAGATGTTGAACGTATGGGAGTCTTATATATTTTTTAGTTTCTGTGTCTTCGTGGTTTATGGTTTTATTGTTTTCGTTGTAGTATTTGTGAATTCGGTTTTTAAAAATTTTGTTTATGAATTTTTGTGGATAATTATTGTCTGTAAGAATAGCTTTTGCTTTAGTTATTGCAGAATTGCGATATTCGGGATCGCTTAAAATGATTGCTCGATCAGCTAAACCTGTAACAACATTTCTTTTATGATTGTTCGGGACTATTGCTTCATAATTCAAATATCGGCCCGACCAGGTCGGTTTTGTATACCATGATGTGGAAATTTTGTTGTTATTATTTATTAGAGTGAGGTCAAGGAAGTTAATTTGTTTGTTGTTTTCTGTTTCTATAGTAAATTGTAATTTCGAATGGTAGTTATTGAACGCGTTAAGTAAATTCTATATGTATATATGTTTCTTCTTAGGTTCTATATATATATATATATTCCAATGAGAAAAAAACATTTGTATTCCCCTAAAAAAACACTATTTTGCTCATATCTCAAGACTGTGACATCGAAATGACTTGTATTTCTGCTCAAACGATGCGTTTTCACTGTTTGTACAATTTATCTCTCGACATGTTTTTCCAGTTGGGCCACCGTTTTCTTTTTAAACGGAAAAAATATGACCAGCGCATCAAAATACATATGAAAGCATACAAAATTTACATCTTCATTCTTCAAGCGATATGCGCATAATTTCGTTCCTCTAGCGACTGTACTAAAGCTCCAGGATAAAGCTTAATTCCGGCGATATGAATGTATATGGGTAGCTAGGAAGGTAATCCATTATGTGGACGCGAAATAAGAGTGCCGTTGCTGAGAAAAATATGCCACCATGGACTTTTTTCTTATTTTAAATTAAATTATATTAGACAATAGAAATTTGCGCGATAATTGACCAAGGTTCCAGCTGAAAAACAGATGAGATAATAGATAGAGATAGAGATTCATTGACCTCCTCGGAATATAGCTCGTGAAATGTGTGTATAGAAATGTATGGATGGAAGGTGAAATTTAATAAGTGGCAATATGACCATGCGAAACTTTCTGTAAAGTAACAATTATAATACTTTCTGGAACATTGATGAAGGGAAATTCGGCTTCTGTATTAGATCATTATGTTCATAGCTTATCTTCTCCCATATGGTGAGGCTTATAACAATATAGTCACATTGAGGAGAACCCTACCTTCATTCCTTCTTTCTGTAATCTAGTTGCAACAGCTGCTCCCATTCCAGCGTTTGCTCCAGTAATTACAGCAATACGACCTGCCCATTTTCCAAGAGTCACTACCATTTTCACCTGTTATTACTATTATTGTAGGAATTGCCAACTACCAAAATCAATTCTGAAGTGTCACCTTGCTACTTTGCCTGTAGTTTTAAACGTTTGCCAAATATAGAGTACAGGGCCGGGCGAATCATAATATTTATGTTCTTCATGTTTTATGAACAACATCCTTCCAGAATAACTCCAAAATAGTTTTAGTTCAGTCTAACAGTCTGTATATGAGCTCAGCGAGATGTTATTTGCTATGAAAGTACGTATCAAAGTGATATGTAAAAGTAATTCATGCTGTTAGCAGGTCTGGAAATGTAGTAGGTAGATATAATACTTAATTCCGGCGCTGAAGCTTTTTTTTCTATTCAAAGTTGCATATCATGAGTATGTATACAGAACGATTGATATCAAAAATAAATATGCTATCTCTATGTCATATTATAGTTCATTATGTAAACAACATTATGCATTATAGATGATTACAAGGGATAAAATTGTGCAATTTCGGAGATTAAATGTTATGCATTAGGTAAATAATAGGATTTAACTGCTAAGCAAAAGGCAATTAACAAGAAGTAATATTTGTTAGCTATTCGACATATTATTCAGAAAAACGCCAATGTAAATGTTGCCCAAAATATAGCGCATTCCTTGTAGAATTGTCATCTACAAAGAATTTCACACATTATATCACTCAGAATGAAACATTTGAGGCATTTTTAATATGTAGCTGATGAAAAACCAAGCAGTTAGGTAATAATTCACAAGCGCTATGTTAGGATAGATTAGTAGCATCATCATCATCATAATTTGAGGGGAGGGGATAGGCCCCCAAATGCACTTAGGCCACTTAGTAAGGCCTATTGCGCGCCCCGTCGTCAGAGCCCATTCTATTTTAGCAGGTTTATGGCCCGCCAGGAACCCAGAATATTGCTAGTGCTGGCTTCCATGAGTTTTTCTGGGAGCAGTTTTGCTTCTCCGAAGTGTTGGTGTCTGGGGGATGCTAATGCTAGCCATTCCAACAGGATGTGAGAGGCAGTTTCTCCCACCTCTCTTTATCTCCTACATACTGTAATCTCTCTGATGTCCCTTCTGTTCAGAGAAAGGTGTTTCTTTAGGCACATACTCTTTGATGAAGAGTTAAGCCTGCCTCATGCGTGGTGATTCTCGCCAAAGCATAGACCACTCTTCATTCAGTTGGCCCAGAAGGGCGAGACCCCCCACGCAGTGTGATGGACAATTGGCTCCGTCCCGACAGGGGCGCTAGACGACCCTCGCCTGGCCAGAGAGTCGGCCATTTCGTTTCCTACAACTCCGCCGTATTCAGGGACCCATATGAGTTGAATTTTTTTCTCCTGGCTAGTTCAGCCAGTGTATCCCTGCATTCTCTGCCAAGCCTTGATGTGACTCTGGGTGATTTGAATGCTCCCAGTGCCGACCGGCTGTCTGGGCAAATATATATGCGCCTATTTACATAGTTTCTTCGCAGGTTTTCCGTGGCACAAGCCAATATTGCGTAGACCTCCGCCTGAAAAACCGTGTAGTAAGCGCCTAGAGTCACTGAGATTGTGATCCTTGGCCTTTTGAGTACACTCCCGCCTCAGAAGCCTGACCCACGGTCGTATAGACAGGTCTGGAAACTCGAGGCTGTTTCCTATCTGAGCAGTGAGTCGCTTACGCGTCCAAGTGCGCGTAGTACCAAAAGTCGTCACGTAGGAATGTACGGCCGTGGGCGTCACGTAAGAGTATCATCTTGATCTCTATGAAGTGTATTCTGTGACATTTTACAGTTAACTTGTAAACAGAAGGAATACCTGTGTTTTCAGCAAAAATGAAACCGTGCATTGTGCCGAAATTCAAAACGGGATACAAAAGTGCAAAACAAAAAACTTCTGTTTTTAAAGTGCCGAAAGATGCAGAAATGCGAAAAAAGTGGATGCCTGCGATTCCGGGAAGAAATCGTTTCAACTCGTTATAAGGAACATTTTGCCCATATAAAGAAAAATAATAGTGAAAAATAAGCGATAGCCGAACATATTTTGAATACAGGTCACATCATTTCTCAAGAAAGTTTATCACTTTTAAAACACAGTACAGACAAATTTCTAGGTAATTTAGAAGGGATGGAAATGTATAAACAAAAAAGCAATTTACTAAATTTCGATTTATCTCCAGCTGACGGTAATCCTTTGTTTACATTATTATCCCCAAATAGTATTTAAATAGGCACATTTTGATTTATAATTTAGTTTACTCTGATGATGGCTACTTGGTAGTCGAAAGGTCCTCAGTACTTTACCAGTATTTTTAGTGGATAAGGGTGATTATTTCCTATTTATAGTGTTATAATATATCCACAGTGTGAACTCTTTTATAGTTCATTAGTATACATGTATTTTGATTGTTATTCTAATTTAATTGAAAAAAATGTTTATATGCGATCGATTATTTTCATACATTTCCTTTTTAAATTACTACCAAAAAAAGCCTTAGATAATAAGTACACACTCCGGAAAGAGATCGTTTTAACGAGGTCTTTTATGTGTACGAAAAAGGAAAAGTTATTTTTAAGGTGAGTAATACATTTTGACAAGAGTAACAGTTCTATTCCTCTCTCAAATCAGAATAATAAATACAAGAACACATTTAATTGATAATTATTTTAATAATTTATAAAAATATAAGAATCTACACTACAATGTAGTGTTCATTTGTAACATAATGGATTTCCATTCCAACAAGTAAAGATCCTTCAAAATCTAAAAAAGAATATATAGTAATAGAGGAAAAACATTGACAAATTACATAGATTCTTATTACTTCTAATTAAAAATTATAAAATTACTGTTTTGCTTTCAAATTAACAAGTGTTTGTTTCTTTATCTCTAAATCTAAGAGCAGGGCTTCCCTCATGAGGTTCAAGCTGCCATTTCACACCATTTTGACCTTTTTTTTAATTCCATGTCTGCAATGGCCAATCTTTTGTCCAGGAGGGAATCATATTTCTCTGCGATTGTCGAGGATGTCAATTCCCGAGAAACTAAATCTTCCTACTGGAAGTTGCATTCGCCAAGATAGTTGGCTTTCGAGTTCTCAACATGCTGGTCTTGAATTCGCTCAGTCCCCAGCCTAATGTTGGTTGATTCTGTCATAAAAAATATTATGTTTCTACGATATATTTATGTTTTCCAAAATACCTTACCATATCAGTAGTTTTGATTTCATCGTTAGAATTACCAGGTTCGTCACAATTATCAGGTTCCATTGGCTTGGCACATTGATTGAATCCTGTGAATAACAGATTTTTAATGAAGAGAATAAATTGAGCTACAACTTTCCGCACATCCATGTTTCTGTTGCTGTAAAATTTTTCAAGTGAATGCACCTCTCTATACCTCGATTCTGAACATGAAGAATTGAATTCATTGGCTACAGCTTTCCAGGCCTTGTTCTTCTCATCAACATTGACACCGTCAGTTTTCTTGCATTCAATAATGTGCTTATATTTATGCACAAGGCTTAAAAGCAGTTGCTTCTCAGTTTCAGAAAAATTAGGGATACGGGTCTTCGTTACAATAGTTCTCTACGAAAATAACAGTTTTCAGTAGAATTCACTACGATAATTGTGTATTATATTACCTTAATACTTTCCATTTCAACGGTGCAAATGGGCATTAGTAACACTGCTTGTGATTCCGGGAAGAAATCGTTTTACCCATAGATAACTCTACAACCGTACTACCTAGTAGAGTTATCTATGGTTTTACATCCCTCGTGATCCAAGCGCTAGCTAGTGGCTGAGCGAGGGACTACGACCGTGGGGACCCGTAAGCGACTCAACTCAACCATACAGTTTCCGGACCTGTGTATACGACCGTGGCCTGACCTACCTTGAACCTATATGTGAACCATACGAGCCCGTCTGTTGGCTGTTGAGTGAGAGTTTCGTTATTCCGAGCTTCTCTGTCCGGGATGAGGATTTTGGGGGAAGTGAGACATATAGCTGGGATCATGCTATCTTGCTATATTTCTAGTATGGAGCATACAAGATTAGTATAGAATCACTCTGAATAAAGTCAAGTATTTAAAAGAAAATTCTACTACTTCATGCGAGAAATTTGGCGCACTGTTGTAAACACTTGATTCAGTGTGTTTGTGTGAAATTACTTTTTTGATAATGCATTATCGGCTGAACTTGTCCTAAAGAAGTATACTTAGAGCATCAAAAACACTTGATTTGAAGTGTTTTTGTGAGATTGGATTTTTTATTTGGGTGTTGTTGGATGAAACTATTGCGAAAAGTGGATAATTAACGCAAAGCTTACAAAATACATAACAAGCCCTGAGTGTTGCCGATGTGAGATAACGTCTAGTGCTTATGTTTGGATTCAGACAGCAGTGTGTACTTCATTTATATGATTTGCAGCGCATTATAATAGAGGTGTATTAGGACAACTATTAATTAATTTTGGCATCAACCTAAAACTGAGCCTAAAACTATAACATTGAATTGGTACTTATATGTTTATTTCCAGATACAAACTGAAATTTGATACAAAGCATTCCTAAACATGACAAATCTATCTTCAATAGGTTTTAGGCAACAATCAATAGGAAACAGGGAATTTATATATAGTTTCCTCGACAATTACCTACCTAATTAGATAGGTATGAAATTTATTGCTCTTCGAGGATCTTGATAACTAATTGTGCTATGAAATATGTTTTATTATAAATATTTGAAAATTCTCCATCAAAAGTATGCAGTAATCTATTAAAAATAAGGTGAACGGATAAAACTAGTTGTAACACCATTCAATGTGGATACAATAATCCCGTGTTGTGTTTATATTAATTTATTCTATATCATATACATCATCTAATTAAAATTCATTAATCCTCCTTATTATGTCTTTTTTCTCATAAGGGAGGGAACATCTTGCATAGACACCTCAGGACACCCGTGCTCCCAGTGTTTATTCTCCTTCCTCCCCTACTGCACTGCTGTCATTAGTGTCCTATTGTGCCTTCACAAGTTCTTATCTCCTATCAGTCCGGTTTATTCGATGAATTTCAGTAGCATGATCTAGGGGATACCCAATGGATTGTCCATCGACCAACTGCGTACTGATACAACACCCTCTTTGGTGAGGGCAACGGCAGTTTCATTCCATTCGCGTCTGGTTTCCGCAGATACCCATTGGAGTGTAACTGGTGTGAGTGTAACTCTATTGGTGTTCTTTACTAGGGCCGTTAGCTCTTTTACACAATTAAGTACACATTGTGAGGTGATTGTGTACTACTCCAGTGCCTTTAGCACTGCTAGCCTGCTATGTTACTAACTGCATGATAATTCCTAATGCTTAGCAACTAATGCCATTGTCACTACTACCTTCAAATAAACATTAAATCAAAAATAAAAAAAAGTGATTCAATAAATAATTATTTATTGAACAAGATTAGCAGCTTTGAGTTTGTCTTCAGAAAAATTTGGAAGTTTGTTTTTCATATTAATTTTGAAAATTAATTATTATTATCACTAAATAAGGGCCGTCGTGAAGAGCTTGTGAGAACTTTTTTATTCCATCACTTCTTACAAAAACACGAATTTCGTAAAATAAACTTTAGTACTTTTGCGACATTGTAAAATATTTTAAATCCCTCAGAACTGATTCCAAATCAGTAACAACATTTTCAGGATATCAAGTGCTTTGATTCATCAAAAAATTCACGTGGTATTTTTAAAGTAGTGCCATAAGCAAATTCAGGAGCTATACAATTCACATCTGGTTTGAAAGCAGTACGAATGCCTAAAAGAACAATGGGAAGAATATATTTCCAATTCTGGCGACAGTTTTTCTGACACATAATTGATGCTTTAAGTTATTTGTGAAATCTTTCAATGATACCATTAGATGATACGGAGTAGTTCGTATTCAGAAAATCCCTAATTGTTTCATAAGTTAATTCCCTAACTTTGATTCAAATTGTGTTCCTCTATCCGCGCTTATTGAAGATGGTACTCCAAAACAAGAAACTCATCCAAAACAAAAGCTTGGGCAAAATTACTAGCTTCAACGTCGGGAATTGGGAATGCTTCAAGCTAACGGGTAAATCCACCAGTACGCGATAAAATGTAAGACGAACCATTGAAAATTGGTAAAAGACCCCCAACATCGATATGAATATTGTCAAATTATTTTAATTGTCCTTGAAATCTCCAAATGGAGACCTAGTATGACTAAAAATCGTCATGTATCGTCCAGTTAACATATAATGATTTATTAACGAATATTTTCAAAAACTAAACTTGATTATTTTAAAACTGAATTGTAAAATTTAACGTGGAATGAACTGTATGCACTAAGAAAACTTTCTGATGCATATAATTATTTTATAAATGTTTTTGAGACCCTAATGAAATCAATAGTTGTGGTTAAAGCTATAAATCCAATACAAAAAAGATCCTGAATTACTATTGGTCTAAAACTTTCTTGTAATAATAAAACAGAGTTATATACGAAATTACTGCAGGGAATTATAACGAAAGAGTTCTACCAAATCTATTGTAGAATACTCAAAAAACTAATTATTCAAGCGAAACAGAATTCAAATATTTCTTTTATAAATTCATCTAAAAATAGGGGAAAGGCGGTATGGAAGTTAGTGAATGAAACATTAGGTAAAGAGTACAACACCAATGAGTCTATTATTAAAAATTTAAAACGTGACAATGAAGATACAAAAGAAACCTTGGATTATATAAATAATTTCTTCATAAATCAATGTCGAGATATTGCTCCAAATCAAATCCAGTCATCAGGCATGAAAAAAATTAACATAGTTTATTCTTCTTCCCTACTGATGAGGAAGAAGTAGAACATGTTATAAAATCTCTGAAAAATACGAATTCAACAGGGGAAGAGGAAGTACATGTTACTTTATTGAAACATATAGCGTCAGAGTTATCTCCTATCTTATCGTTTATAGCTTATCTCATAGTCAGACCGGAAAATTTTCCTGCGGCACTGAAAATTTCTCAAATAACAGGAATTAATAAAAAAGGCAGCAAATCTGACTAAAAAACTATCACCCTGTATCAAATTTATCTAACTTCAGTAAAATATTTGAAAAGCTTATTGTCACTAGAGTCGTAAGTTTTTTAAATAAACATAGCATCTTATCTGAATGTCAGAATGGGGGTAGGAAAAATAAATCTACAATCGTTGCCGCTTATCAACTTCTAGACAATTTAATAAGATCTTCAAATGAAAGGAATAGTACACTGATTATGTGCTTAGACTTATCGAAAGCATAAGTGTAAGGCATGACATATTGCTGACAAAAATGGATCGTTATGACATCAGGGGCGATTCTCCAAAGCTCATTGAATCATATTTGACGTGCAGACAGCAAATGGTAGAAGAAATACATATCAACGGAGTTGTACAAACTTCTTCTAATCAGTTCATAAAACGTGGTGTACCACATGGCTCAATATTAGGACCAGTGCTATTTCTACTATACATAAATGACCTATCAGCAGAAGTACAACAAATGTTGATTGAATTCGTAGATGACACTTCTGTGATTTTCAGTGAGCGAATGTCACAAGATCTGAGACTTACAATATCTGATTGTCTAGAGAAAGTCTTAACATGGTGCAGGAATAATTATTTAGTCCTGAATATTGAAGAAACTTAACTGCTACATTTCAATTCTCAGACAAATAATGATAAACTAGTAGTTACTCATAACAGTCAGACACTGCATTGTCTTGATAGTGTAAAATTTCTGGGAATTTATTAGATTGGAGACGTCATGTCAGTGAATTGGCACAAAATATCACTCGATATGTTTTTGTTCTGAAAGTGATATCAAGTCAAATTGATTACAAAACAGCTTCAACAGCTTACCGTGCGCATGTTCAATCCAGATTGAGATATGGACTGATGTTCTAGGGCAATTTTAATGAAGCTTCTCTCATTTTCATTCTACAAAAAAAAGTTTCTTAGAAGCATTTGAAGAATGAAGCAAACTGAAAGTTGTAGACAACATTTTGTGGATCAAAAAATACTCACCTCATACAGTCTCCAAATCTTAGATTCGGTTAAGTTTGTGATTGATAATAAACGTTTGTTTAAAGAACATGATGACGATCATGGATACCATACTAGATCAAAAATAATGTCGTTGTCAAAGAATTCGATTGTTCGTAGTTGCAAAAGAACGTGTAATACATAATAACTAAAATTCGTAATAAAATACCACCTATAAGTAGATGCCTACCAAAAGAAATATTGAAAGCAAAGCTGAAAACATTTTCGATTTCAAAAGCCTTCTATTCACTACAGGATTATTTCAACGATGGAGTACTTTCAATTTGAACGATGTGAAGATATTTCGGAATATTTTATTTGTAACAGTTTAATAATGTATTCATTAATAATTGTATGTAGGTCTTATTGATTGTTTGACGTTGTTCTACGCCCGAACGGGCATTTGTGTATATTTATATGAGCATTTTATGTTTTACTTGAATTGTAATTGTATATATATGAACTAATAAATTTACTTACTTGCTTATGACAAACAATGCATGACTTTCACCACTGTTTTACGTTTTTATTGATGACATGCAAGAAAAAACGGGTATTCAGAAGTTTTTGAGAAGCTCTAATACCTGGATGTGATAGAGAATGTAAAATATCGAAAATTGGTTTTAGAAATTGTTTTGTAACTAATGGTCCTGGTTTTCCAGTACTCAAATCACAAAGCAGTTTTCTATCGCAGAAAGATTTTAATTTTGAGGGATTTGATTCATCATCTGTACTACAGGTGATTTATTGAAATCGAATTAATCAGTTATCGTAGAATTCAAGAAATACAATTCAATTCTTGAAAGAGAATGGGCTACAATATTTTAATTTCTTTGAATGGGACTAAAATCTGTTGTAAATGAAGAATAAAAGTCTAAGTGGTGTTGTAATTCTCTAGGATTACACAGGTCGTTATTCTTCGTGATTTTGATGTGCTGAATACAGAAATGATCTCCGTTTTGCTCTATCAGCTATCAGTTTGGAGATACTGACACTACCTAGCATTGAAGATTATCTAAAATAAGTGTTAGCTTAGCAACAGAAAAGTGAATTCAGAATTATTTATTAATATTTTCAAACACGAAGGACTGAAGAAAGACGAGTCATTAGGGGTCCTGCACACTTCCTTTATAGATTTTCCTGGCAGTCTCCTTAGAGGTTACAGTGGTAATCTGCCTCCATGTGGGTGTACCACCTTCCACCGTACCTTTCACCCTGCTCCTCAACCATATCATCCAGATTTTCAGGAAAGCTGTCCAAGTGGCTATGCGATTGATGTACTTGTATATACTCATATTGCAACCAATGTAAGCATGTTGATCGATAGTTCTTGATGAATCTCGGCTACGTTGTTACTCAAGACAAACAAGACGAACAAGCACTGAATTGAATCATTCATGGAGTTGACAAAATTGGGGTTCTTCATCAACTGCCGTATCGGAAGGTTACCAAACATGCCAGCCTTCAGCTTTTCGTTCATAAATTTCACGCTCCATGTATTCAAAACCGAACCCAACATGTTTAAGGGCCTTAACAAGCTATTTCATCAACCCTTATTTTGTATGTGATTGTGACAAAATGATTTTTCTCGGGAAATGAGAGGCATGTGCATAATGTACTTTCCGCCAATAGTCATGTTTCACCTCACACGTCAGTCTGTAAACATCCAGTGATCATGTTTAGCTATCCCAGAGAGTCAAGAAACATCATTATTTTATATAAAGAATATTTAGCACTTTGAGGTCTACACAAACTGTCCACTCATGCTCGTTGAAATTTATTTTTTTATGATAAATGCAATGCTCTCATACTCTTCTTACATCTTTGAATTCCTTGCATGTGCTATTGGAATCGACCCATACTTATTAACATTGTGAAGGACCACACACTTCGAAATCCGTTTGGAGCTGTCAATGAAGAAACGCCAATCACTTGGTGAATACTCAGGAAGGCATATTTTCAGCAGTACACCTCGAACATCTTGTTACCGTGGGAGAAGAACAGAAGTAAATCTTTTTCCTGATTAGGATGAAATGTTATTTATGTAAATTTTTTTCAGCCACCTAGAAGCAAGTAACTCAGAAGATTTTTTGAGAGGCTCAGGTCCCTTATGATATCATTTGGTTCCCTTTGATGAAATTGTTGTTGACAGGAAGAAGAACCAACATATCCACTGTCTTCATCTTCGTTCTGCACGATTTTTAACAAGAGTGTAACTCTGGGTCACTACACCGGAACCAGATCAACATTTTTCATTGTTGGCCGATGTTGTGGTTCAAAGACGATAAAGAAATTGGGACGTTAGTTGTTTTTGTCAACGTATATGAAAAATAACCTGCCTCCCACAAAACATTTGATGGACAAGGAAATAGCAGACAAAAGGAGCGATGACCTCATCACCGGCAGAGATAAAAATACCCCGTTATGGAATGTTTGGCGAATCAAGCTGTTCCAATACCATCTACCGGAAAAGTCTATGTCCAACCGATCTCACTCTTTACGCATTTATAAAACAGGCCTCGCGATTCAATGAATTGATATAGGAATAGTTGGAAATACAACCGCCTAATGACGACCACCTCGGAACAATATATAGTGGATACAAAACACATTGGTTCTCCAAGTTGAAGAGTGACAATACATTTTTCAGTTCTGGACAGATTTTCTGCTCTCACATGAGCTCCTCAGCGGAATGAGTCGGACAATCACTGTTCAATTTGGAGAACCGAAACTTAGTCTATGGAATGATTTCAACAGGAATTTTCACTATGCCTTGAAATATATGTTCTGAAAATTAACGAAATTGCAATCAAAGACTATTAAATGGATTCAGTGATAGTTAATGGAATAAACTTGGTTTTATTGTTATAACGGAATATTGCAAAGTACCTATCACTAAACATGGTGAGATATTACAACAGCAGAAGTTCTCGGTTCTTGGCGGAGCTTTTCTAATTGATCCTAATCAAATTTCAGCCTGATTACAAAAGATACGAGATAGACCGAAATATGATGATTTGCTTATAGATATTGTTATGAAATAATAAGAATTATCTACAAAGTCCTAAATCAAGTGAATTCCGAACATTACTCTATTTGTTTAATTGTTTACATGTTATATAATGAGGTCAATAACATCCAAGTAAATCATCAGTACCAGGGTTGTAGATGTTATCCTATATACAGAGTGGACATTTGATTAAATTAATTGAGATTCAGGAATTGAGAATATTCTATTCTACGCCTATATATTAGCAAATTGTATGGCAGGTTATATTCTACCCTCGATGATAGAAATTTGTAGCTGAAGCATATTACGTTATATTGTTATATTTTATCAGATAATGACAACAACATACTCACGTACAAACAAAACATTTAATTTTAATTTATGGTCTATAGGAATCAGACATTTACAATACCTACTTGCGTATCCAATCTGAAAATTATGTTTAAAGCACGGTCGACGGAAATATAATTAATCAAGGTTGAGATTTTTTAATGGAGGAGAAAGTCACGACTTCGACAGAAAAATAAATATTAAATAAAAAGCGCATGAAATCAATGATGGTATATAAGTTAATAATTCCGATCCGCATATGACTTAGGTATACTGTGAAGGATATAGAAGGCCGTAGAAGAAGTCGATTATGCATTACTGTAAGGTATCGCTAAGGTCTGTGTGGATCTGGAGTGATTAATGGCCCCAACTAGCTTACTAGGTTCATTTACTCTCAGGGCTCATAGTGAAACGTGTCATGAGATTCGGGATTGAATAGAATACCCTGAGCGCCAACTCCTTTAGCACAAAAAAATAAAATAGAATCGACAGTCAAGAATTCCAGGCACTACGAGGTGGATGAATGTTGATGAATATTCCGAAGAGATAAAGACAAGATCAAACTTAACAAGTTGGCTTTATTCCTGGTAAGGAATTTGAAATTTAACAATTTATAAAAAAACAAATACAATTATTGTGATAGTTGAATAAATAATATTTGGAAATATTGAAAGTAAAAATACAAACTAAGTTATATGATAAATCAAGAAAATATAAATTATGAACCTACAGGTTCGGACTCAACAATTAAATGAAGTTACCGATTAATAACAATTTTGGTTAGATAACACAAATCAGCGAAATGAAAGTTTTGTTATTCAAACTAAAATAATGCTACAGTCCTTTGAATTTGGATGCATGAAAAAGGATTGAGACGTCTGGATCGATCAGCATCTGTAATACAACAAAACGAGCAATACCTTGGCACAAGTTCGAGGGAGAAATAACTAAATCAGCAGGAATAACCAATATTATTCGACGACTGATTATGCTATGTTCCCAAATTGTATATACAGAATTTATTGACAGATTTGATAGCTTGAAGAGAACAATAATTACAATAATTGAATCTGAAAGAATGGTTGGAGATTAAATTACATATTGAAGTTACAACAATTTGAATACTTGGAAATTGAATTTCTTACTGAAGTTACAACAATTTGAGTATTTGGAAATTAAATTTCTCATTAAAGTTACAACAATTTATAATATCAGATATAAAGATGAAGGTAGTCTGAAAAATTTTGATTGAACAAGTTTGAAAATTGTCAAAGAGCATTTAGATAATTGTGCTGTATGCTGCTGTTGTTTACTCTTCTTGTATGACTAAGTATGATGGTAGTTGTTGAAGAAATAGCACTTAATGATTTTGAGTTATTTATTCACACCTATATACAGTTATGTACAAACTACCTACACTAACAGAACTGAGTCGCCTTATTTATGAAGGCTAGTTTCCCTAAAGTAGTAAGTCTCTAGGTTAACGTTCGATTATAAGCTTGATATGTTAATGTTATTGCAAGTATTAATGTTGCTTGCTGAAGTGATGTTGATGTCATTGTTATAGCAATGTAATGATGTTGCTCGTTGGATGAATTTGATTTAAATGTTGTAATATAATGATGTTGCTCGATGAAAGAGCTTTGTGTGACTGATTGATAATATAAGTCGTTTACTTCAGGCAAGTGTAAGACTAAAAAGGTCTGTAAAGAAGGGTAGATAGCTGCTATCGTTGGCTTCATATGTGTTGACCGAAAATCGCAGGCAACACAACCATTCTTAGAAGTACCCATATAAATAAGCCATGTCAAATCATCAATAACACTTCGTCGGCGATTGTTTCCAGATGTGTCGTAAATACATTCACAGGGGCTATAATAGCTAATATACAGAAAATGATACTTTAAATGACTTGTCATAATTATTGTTAATATGTATAAAAATATGAAAAAGTTAAGCTTGAACAATAATAATTTACTTGACTTGAGTACTGAAATGGGAATGACAATGTTTTAATGAACAATTAGATCAAGTATGGAAGAAACTTTATTCGTAGTCTCATAAAGCAGTAAATGAGATATGTGTCCACCTAGATCAATAATTAATACACCAAATCACCCACCTGTCTACCACGACATAACCATTATAACTTTATATAACCAAGGTTGAGAAAGGTCATATGAAATACTACGTATTACGTAGGCACGTGAATTATTGGTAGGCTAAACGAACCCTAAAAATACGACAATACCTATCTGTCTACAACTTGACAATTTTATTCCACAGAAAGATAAGGAAAAAAATCTAAGATGTGAATGATTATCTACGATACATGCTATGAAACAAATTGATTCGGATTGGATGCCTGAGCATGTTGGAAATAGTTTCCACTGAAAAATACTGTCGTTCAGGAGATGAATATATCTTGAATTAGGTATCGACATACATTTATCAAATTAATCAATCCCTGACAGTAATAAAATTTCAACGAAACAGATTAATAAATCCAAAAGGAAAAGAAATATATTATTTTCCAACATACCCAGAACAACACTCAAAAACCGAAAGGTTGCCTTTTCTTTACCCTTCTCCTATCCACCCTTCCCCGCAATTCCTTCGACCTTGCAGGCGCAGGGCCAGTTATCGATCGATTACTGGAAGATAGATGTCACTCGATCAATAAGAGTTTGAATCTAACATTCCGAGTAGAAATCGTTATTCGAATCATTACAGCGATCTTTATACAAGTAACGTGGGAAGCGTTACAGTACCGATCTACCTCCACATTCAGATGATGGGCTGAGGGCGTGTATGAGTTTAAAATATATATAGAGTAACTAGAAACGTGAGATAGCTCAGCAAATAATACATATCATATAATGTATAATTATTATAGAATCAGAATATTCAAGATTTAAGGGTCAAGGCAACTGAACTGCTACTAATGAAGAGAAACCGGTATGAATATGGAAGAATGAATAAAGCGGAAAATACAGATTTGATAACAAAACCAGAACAATTGAAATTTGAAAAAAAATTAATAATAGTAAAAGAATAAATTACATCACTCATAGAGACATCAAAAATGCAAAAAGAAGAATTAAAATTAGAATCCAAAATACAGCAAACTATTACCAACGAAGTAGAGAATACGCAAATCCCAAATTAATATAAATGATGAGTTTGAAACTATATGGAACTATATCATGAACCATTGTATGGGTAAATCGATTAATATAAAAAAAAAATTTAAGCCATCAATTTTCATTTTTTCCTTGCCGGGAAAGGTGTAATGGAATAATGACGGATCATGTTCAATAAACTAAATTATATCGAAAAGTTATAATATGAGATTTAAACTAAAACCAAGTGAACTGATACCGCTCTCTCAGGAAAGTTATATTACTATGATACATCATTACATGTCAACATCGATATAAATGAATATTATGGAATGGCGTATCAACGAGGTGTAATCCCCAAAAAGGAGAAGTACTCATAGATATTTATAGATTCGGAAAAGGATTCATTAGGTAATCGATGAATCAATTACCTATTAGTTATCATAAGATATCAGTTCGTCATTATTCAATTTATATCAGCCCTTTGTTAATTATGAACCAGTTATTTATATGTACAAGTATATCAATAAACTAATAAAATCTACGATGATATAATTGCAACCTACTACCATCAATCACATCCTCTGGGAGGTGGCACATCAATATCATCTGGCAATCTACAACCATTTTGATTATTAAAATATATTTACTTCTTGATAATCTGCTATAATGAATGGTTGACCATTTCTTTCAGGTGAATGAATTACAATGTGAAATTTTCATACAATATAATACGTATATTTCAACATAACAGTTATTGAAAACAGAACTAGCATAATTATATAAGATTCGAGAACACAGAATACAATTAATACCATAAATAGAACAACGGACTGGACTGTTGTGTATAATCCGTTTCCTCACCACCCTTGAGGAAGTGTAACAGAACTGTCATCAGAGCGCTGGCTATTCTCTGTTGTAATAATCAAAATTAGATTTTCCGCTACCTCTTCAATTAATGGGGCGGTATTGTTGTTTAATAAACGTTGTGATGAATTAATAAAATCTTCCTATTGTCTTCGCAAACATAATATTTCTTCAAACTGGTATTTATATGGATGTCGCATGCTTCATCCATTCCCTCATAATTTATTCGTTGTTTGAGAATTGGTATGAATCTTTATTTACAATTGTTTTTTCATCTTTCAACCAAAAAAAACTATCAACACAATTCAAGTATGATTCGGCTGACTACGGTTATCTTCGCCATACGCGCTTTCACCGTCGGTTTTGAACACAAAGCATCGTGTCTCCAGTCGTGCCTTTATAGTTAGTCGAGTCAATCTAGCAAAAAAGCTCGGAATTTTTTCCAAACAGACCATACAACAAAATTTTTTTTGCAAATCGTTCCTGGACGGATACTGAACGATATTGAATTTTAAGATCTAGTCGCTCGACCATTTTTCACCTGTTAAACCGGAAATTGGCCAATTTTCATGGGAACATTTATTGTAAAATTTGTAAAACTGGTAGGTATTGCCAAAATTGGCTAGAAAACTCCACTCGAGAGTTTTCGGGGTCGTTGATCACGATTCCGGAGTTAGATTTACCATTTTCGACCGCAGTATCTAGAAATTGGCCAATTATATGTCCCATAAATGGTCAAATTTGATAATTCCGCAGTTTTTGTTGAAATTGACTGGAACATTTCACATGGGGGTTTTCGAGGTCGCTGATCACGATTCTGAAGTTAGATTTACCATTTTCCACCGCGGTAGCTAGAAATTGGCCAATTTTATGTCAGAAAAATGGATAAATTAGATAATTTCGTAATTTTTGTTGAAAATGGCTACAAAATTTCACTCGGAAGTCATTTGATATTGGATATGAAACAAATGATTTACAGTCACTTATAAATTCTCTTTGATAGCAGTGCCAATTTCCACAAAAATTACGAAATTATCTAATTTATTCATTTTTCTGACATAAAATTGGCCAATTTCTAGCTAGGTGGGAAATGGTAAATCTAACTTCGGAAGCGTGATCAGCGACCTCGAAAACCCTCGAGTGGGATGTTTTAGTCAATTTCAACAAAAACTGCGAAATCATTAAATTTGACTATTTTTGGGACATAAAGTTGGCCAATTTCTAGCTATCGCGGTGGAAAATGGTGAAACTAACTTCGGAAGCGTGATCAGCGACCTCGAAAACCCTCGAGTGGGATGTTTTAGTCAATTTCAACAAAAACTGCGAAATTATTAAGTTTGACCATTTTTGGGACATAAAAAGTTGGCCAATTTCTAGCTACCGCGATGGAAAAATCGTGATCAGTGACCTCGAAAACCCACGAGTGGAATGTTTTAGTCATTTTCAACAAAAATTACGAAATTATTAAATTTGGCTATTTTTCAGACATATAATTGGCCAATTTCTAGATACTGCGGTCGAAAATGGTAAATCTAACTTCGGAATCGTGATCAACGACCCCGAAAAAAATCCCGGGTGGAGTTTTCCAGCCAATTTTGGCAATACTTACCAATTTTACAAATTTTACAATAAATTTTCCCATGCAAATTGGCCAATTTCCGGTTTAACAGGTGAAAAACGGTCGAGCGACTAGATCTTAAGGTTCAATATCGTTCAGTATCCGTCCAGGAACGATTTGCAAAAAAGATTGAGTTGATTGGTCCGTTTGGAAAAAAGTCCGAGCTTTCACATTTTTAACGTCTAATTTGACCCGACTAAGTGTACAGTGTGTGAATTCAATTCGAAGACGTGAAGTCTGAAGTGCTTCTATTATCAATGATGAAAGTTAATTGTGTGCAAAATCTTCTAAAAGGCCTGATATCGTTCCAGGAGAAACTTTTAATTGAAAAGAAAGGAAGGCCTATTCTCGATCTTCGAATAAACCATACTTCAACAAGTAAAACCCAAACTTACAATAGAGTATTTGGCAAGAATATCTATGAAAAATACAAGTGGATGTGTGAATGCCCAGTAACAATTAAACTATTTTTTTTATGTGCTTAATTTTCAAGGAAGAGTAGTGCGTGGAATAAACAAGGGTTGAATGATTTCAAACACATCGCAGAGAGGGCAAAGAAACTCGAAAATTCCGTATCTCACATGCATGCATAGATTTTGGTGTTCTAGGTACATTGGACATACGCGAACAGTTAGACTGTGATTATTTGTGACATAAAATTGAGTACTACGAAGTTGTGCAAAAAAATCGTAATATTTTGCGCCGGTTAATTATGTGCATAAAATTTTGCGGAATCTCTGAATTGGCGTTACGAGGCCATGGTGAGACATCGACGTCGAAAATTCAGGTATTCATGCATGGTTAATCAACTTTGCAGCTGCTGAATTGGACGCTGTGCTTCTAATACATATGATAGGTTCTGGTTCACAAGTGTTTAAAGGCGTGTCAAAAACTATGTAGAACGAATTGCTGAATGCAATGTTGCAAAGTTACAAGCAGGAAATACTAAAAAAGAATTAAATCTGTAAATTTCAATGGTTTGGAGGTCGATGAAACTACAGACATCTCTAATCATCAGCTAATGGTTGTTATTATTCGATACATATTTGATGGATAAATTTTAAGATGCTTCTGATTTTTTTTTTGAGCCGGGTGGACATGATGCTGATGTATTCGCAGATACATTGCTGAATGAATCACAAACTATCTTGAGTTTCCCTTCTGGGTCTGATAACAATAAACTAAAGTTTTGATGGGGTGTCCGTGATGAGTGGTAAGACAAATGATGTCCAAGCCATCATTAAAAGAACCTTTCCACATGCACATTATATTCACTGTTACGAGCATCAATTTGATTTAATTATTGAATCACCGGCACAGTGCAATCAAAAAATGAACATTTTCTTTGCAAATTTGCAGTCATTTTCAAGCTTTTTTCTCGAACGCCAAACGAACGGTTATTCTTCATGAAATAGTTAAACGTAGATTAGCTATACGCTGGATTTCCAAAAGTCGAACTGTGAACAAATTATTTGAACACCAGGATTCTGTCAAAGAATGTTTAGACAAAATTATTGACGAAGATGGGATATATTCAGTTATCATTAGTAAAGCTACTGATTTATTGAAACATTTGAATTGACCGGAATTTCTCTACTGGTTGAAAATATTTCATTTCATCATGCCATGTTGAAATATTATTCAATCAGACGCGAATTCAAAAGGCATTTGAATAATTCCTACAGCAGATTATTCGAATTAGAAATTCTACTGACAATGATAATCAAGAATGCAATAAAGGAAAACCTGCTAGGAAAAGACAAAAACGACAGCTGGAGATAACAGAGCTGTTATTGCAAAGGAAGTATGTGACACTATTCAAAGCCAAATTAGCGACCGATCCGATTTTAGGGATCACTTAAATGCAGCAAAATTATTTAATTCCCAAAATTTTAAAACTTATAGACATGCATTTCCACAAAAACATTTTGATGAAACTGTGAAATATTATCCTATGTTGAATAGTGTAAAATTAAAAATTTAACTTTCAGCAACTTATGAGCTTGGTGACATGTGTGACGTAGGTCGTATTTTGCCTCTTTTGGTGTTCATGACAGACAACAACCTAAAAAAGGCTTTGACGAAAACATACAAGCTGTTGGATATTATTTGTACAATGCCCATATTGACAGCAGAATGTGAACAATGTTCTTCCACCCTCAAACTCATTAGAACTTTTCTGAGAAGCAGAATGTCAGAAGATCGACTAAACGCATTAGCGGTCCTATCAATACAAAAAAAGTTCGTCCAGTCTATCCCGGATTTTGACAACAAAGTCATAGACGTTTGTTCTAGCATGAAAAATAGGAGAATGGATTTTATGTTCAAAACATAGGTAACTTTTTTCCTTTTGTTGATATATTTGATTTGTTACCTTCATTCTGAATGTGTGATATCTTCAAATTGCCATCTTAGAATTTGTCAGAACACCAAGATCAGATATGTCAATTTTGATATTGAGGGCTTCGTAGTCAATCGAGTACACATAGTTGATGGGGTTTCTTTGTCTTGTAAATGTGATCCTATGACACTTGTTTATATTCCAAGTAATTTTATTCCCTACACACCATTCAAAAAAAAAATCCAAAGCTTTCTGAAGGTAAATAGCATCTACCAGAGACTGAACCTCCCTGAAAAGATTCACATGGTCAGCAAACGGCGAAGTATCACTATTTCACAACTTCTGATTTAAATATGTTAAGAACAAGCAAAAGAATACTGGGCCAAAGTGATAACTTCGGGGTACTACAGAAGAATCCTCAATCTTGTCAAAAATAAACTCTCATTCTCACCATTTGGGATTTTCCAGTTACAGAATCATAAATCCGTGTATGGAGAGGATGAATACCTTAAGCATTAAGCTTACTACGAAGCACCTCAAGATTGACATGGTTAATAACTTTAGAAAAATCTTTATAGGTAGAGCCGACCCGGGAGCATTTTTCAAAGCTGTTGAAAATGTAATTAACATACAAAATCAATGAAACAATGTTCGGTAATCTACGACAATACGCCATTATTGTTTCCCAGACGCGTCAGATTATTATTTGAACGACCCAGATGGGGGGCGACCAAGGCGATGGGGTTGGCTGAATTTTTCTTTGTTTGAGCATCTCATTGATTAGCTTTCTAACCTCCTTGCGGTGATTTTCATCGTAAGATTCAGTATGAACCTGGGTTTTGAAACGGACCCGCTTTGGGTCGGTTTTAATTGGCCCAGCTAGCTCAATTCAAATTAATTAATCTCAGGGCTCGTAGTGAAACGTGCATTGTAATTCAAGACTGGTGAATTGCCCGAGCGCCAACTGCTTGAAAAAAAACTATAAAACTAAATGAATTCAGAGTCAAGAATACAAGCACTACGAGATGGTTTAACAGTCGATGGACATGAACAATACAAGTTCAACTTTAAAAATTCGTATATTCCAACAGAATTTGAATTATAAAGAAATTTAAATTACAAATTTTTAGAATACTAATTGGAAATATAAATAATATTGAATTCGTAGAAACACAATTATCAAACTAAATCAAATTGCAACATAAATGAAATTTTAAGAAAACAATTATAAATTTAAATTGGTTTGTAACATAAATTGAATTTTAAGAATACAATTATAAAATTAAATCAATTATTAAATTGAAAATAACGAAATATCCAATAAGAGGACTTACAGTAGACCTCGAATGATTCTATAAAAATTAGTGGAATACAACTTCGGATAAACAACAAAATCAGAGAATGAAATTATGGTCATTCAAACAAGAAAATGTTACCCTCCTTGGAACTCGTAGGAACTGGAAGTCGGTCCTGTCAGGAAAGTCACTAAACCGCCTTGGAGTGAAGGGGTGAGGAACCTCAGACGTTCAAACCCTGTAAATTCAAAGAACGAACAGTACCTGACTTGAGATCAAAAGGACAAGCAACACCGTCGGTTGGAATAACCAGGTGATTCCACAACCGATAATGTTATCTTTCCCAAATTGCGAAAACACTAATAAAAAATGAATATCTTGACGAGATATCAATTTAGCCAAAAATTTAATTTAATCTGAAAGAAATAAACGATTACAATTGATTTTTAAAATTAGCAAAAACTTAACATGTGACTGAAAGAATAATAATTAAAATTATATCTGAAAGAATATTATTTGGAAGGTTGAAATTTGCTAGTTAGCATAAAATTCTGGTTTGCTTGAAATGAATTGTACACGTGGATTGATAATGTAAACTGTATTAACTCCCAAACGGCGTGACAGTGTCATAAATATATGTATACCTAATAAGCAGTAATTAGGTTATTTGTTTCGTATTCACCCTTATCAATCTTTACTGCACGTTGGTCTAATAAGACCATCCTATGTATCTTGTACTAGGATAACAAAATGGCGATCTACAGAATCGCGCAACTACCATGTGCACAAATTGCAGGGTCAAGTAAAAAGGTGGAAATTAAATATTGTCTGCATCAACTGCCCACGTCTCGTTAGAGTAATTTCATACAATGACTACAACAATCCCTGTAATGATGGAAATGATATACCTGGGATTATGCTAAATGCAAATCTGATTGTGTGTCTTAAGATAAGTCGAGTAAACTTCCACCGAAATATAATCACATTCAGGTACTGTACATCCAGACGTTTAATAACAAATCTAAATCAAATTATATGTAGCCTGATGTGCATCATATTTCGGAAGCAAAAATTAAGAAAATGTATGTAAAGAATATGAAATATAAATCTCGACTTACCCTATTAAAGGTTAACACCACAATGAATTCTCTTTGACTTCCGTTATTCTACCTCCCACTTCGCGATATAGCGACATCACACATCAGGAATGCTAGTTTCCATAGTCGATGTTTTATCGACCTGCAGATGTCTTTAACTAATTATATGACAAGTTTGTTAGCCGAAAAGAAATCTAATCTGTTCATTATCAAGTTCTATACAATCCCGTAACGCAACCTGTTACAGTTTCAAATTTTGATCGAATATGTTAATACGACTATTGAATGTAAATTGTTGGTAGTCCTGTTTGAAGATGCTAGAATAATCTCTTGAAATTTACATGAAAGCATTTTCTCTCCATTATTCAAGAGTTCAGTACGGACTTTTGAAAAGTCTATATAGTTTGTCTTCATATTGCGGAATTGAGAGGTACTTCAATGATAATAAATTTCATTACCATAACTACAATCCTGGAGAATATGTGGACCATCTTCAATGTTCACTATTCCTATTAATTTATTCAAACTGCCAATACAAAAACGAATCAAAATGATCATGAAATTTGAAAAAGAGAAATTTTAAGTTGACTTCTGATTCGAATATTCCCGGAAGCAAAGTTGAAAAATGCTGAGTACTGATGCCATGAATTTTGATATAATTTAATGGTCAACACACGGCTTATGATAGATTTGGTACTAGCTGTATGAATTGAAATTTTTCTTTTTATGATTGGATTTAAAATGTATGGTAATTCTAATGCGTTTATAGTTTTTATTGGTTTTGTAATGGATTAAAATTAGGCACAAAACTGTGTTGCGGTTTGATAAAGTATATGGGCTTTAGCGAATTAATATTCTGTAGTTTACCAAGTTTCTGGAAGTTTATTTCTTTCTGATGAATATTAGTGAGAGAGCTTAATGAATCTTACAATTTGTTCTACAGTGTTTATAGGGAAACTTTGGGGAAATGATTATTACGTCGATCATTAGGACCATAACTTAAATTTGCAAATGCAATATCTTATAATACTCGAATGGTGTATCGTTTCCTTGTCCAAGTTTAACATCATCATTGGTTCTTTTATCAGCACATGCAGTCAAAAGGAATTGACATGATTCATTCCAACTCGTCTTTATTTGCTAAACAATGTGCAGCTTTACAGTGAATTTTGGATCTAATTCGTAATGCTATATAATCATTCAAAAATTCTAAGTCAATCATATTATCCCATTATTAAGAAATGCAATCCATAATGAAATAGATATAAGAAATTCCCAATCATTTATAAGTTGAGAATATAGTTGAATTTCAATAATTAGAACTATGGTTATAAGTAAAGGGCGGAATATATGCAAAGTGCATGTATTTGCATATTTTGCATATTTTTACAAATTTCATAAAAAATTGCATATTTCGGCAAAACTAAAATTTGTGTGCATATTTTTATGTTTTTCGTTTTATCAAAAGATTAAGTGCGACCCTTGCAGATAATTGAAATAATTTAAAAGGTGGGTAGGTTTTATTATTATATGGTTTATGGACCCAATTTATTATTATATGGTTCATTGCCGGCATTTATTGGATGTTTAGGAATTTCCAAGTAATCAGCTTGCCTAATTCACCAATCAGAAACAAGACAAGAAGGTTCACTAGAAGCTCCACCCCTAATGTCTATTTCGCTGGCACACTTAAATAATCCCTGATGGTGCCAAGTCGTGTTCGGGGGTAGTGAGTATCGTCACCGAACAGAAACTTCTGTTCGGTGCGAGGGGTCTAGTTGGAATGCGGCGGCTTGCTTTTATAGTTCGGACTTCAAAGTACCGATGCCAAGTGAACCTTCTTGTCTTGTTTCTTTTCGGTGCCTAATTGGAGAGCAAATGTGGTCTCTTCTTTTGTATTTATATTGTATAGTTTAGTTTGTCGATAGATTCCAAAGTGAAAAGTGTGATTTCGAAAATATTTATTTCAAACGCCTAAAATGCCGAAAGCCGCTTCGTGGATTAAAAATTTTCCTGAGTTGGAGTTTAGTGGGGATGGAGTGTTTTGCAAAGTTTGTGCCAAAATCATTGTTTGTGAAAATAAGTTCCAAATTGATCAACACTTGAAAACAGCTATGTATAAAGCTAAGTTGCAGAAAAATAAATCTGTGCCTGTTCAGCAGTGTGTGCAAACCGCATTTCAAAATGTCAAACCAAAGACTGAAAAGGAGGTGTTTCATCAAGACTTATGCAAAGCTTTAGTCGCAGCAAATATACCTTTGAAGAAACTGCAAAATACACAATTCAGAGATTACTTGCAAAAATATTGTAATCAAAACATCCCTGACGAATCCACACTCAGAAAGAAGTATGTGCAAACAGTATACGAAACCGTAATGGAAGAAATTAAAGTTTCACTGGGCGATGAAAATTTTTATATTATTGTTGATGAAAGCACAGACTCATGTGGTCGATATATCGCACATCTTATTATTGGAGGGCTTCAAGAAAATGAGCCAGGGAAGCCATATTTAATATCTTCTAAGCAGTTAGACAAAACAAATAATGTGACCGTAACTCGATTTATTCAGCAGTCTCTATCAAATTTTTTTTACCAAATCCTGTTCCAGTAGAGAAGTTTTTAGTGTTTTTGTCTGACGCAACGCCGTATATGGTTAAAGTAGGCCAAAACTTAAAAATATTTCATCCCAATATGGTACATGTCACTTGCCTTTTACACGGGATAGACAGAGTTGCAGAAACTATTAGAACAGCATATCCCTTGGTGAGCAAATTAATTTCAAATGTAAAGAAAGTGTTTTTGAAAGCACCTCTAAGAGTGCAGATCTATAGAGAGTAATTGCCAGGAGTTAGTTTACCTCCAGAGCCCGTAATTACTCGATGGGGAACATGAATTAAGGCCGCGATATTCTACGCAGACCATTTTGAAGCCATTAAAGATATAGTTTTAGATTTAGAAGACAATTCACAGTGTGTAGTGCAAAGTCAAGCAGTATTCAAAAATGTAAATTTAGCTAAGGAACTTGTTTTTATTAAGGTTAATTTTAGTTTTATACCAGATATAATAACTTCGTTAGAAAGAAGGAATATGAGTTTAAGAGAATCAATTAATATTGTTGAAACTTTTTCCGACAAATGCAAAAAAGTTTCCGGTGATGTAGGAAATCAAGTAAGAAGTAAACTCGAAGTTATTGTGGGAAAGAATGAAGGCTTTAAGTATTTAATGGAAGTCAAAACTATTTTTGATACTAAACCATCCAACGAAGTAATACCTTGGCCTTATAACTTACTACCCAAATTAAAATATTGCCAGATCACATCGGTAGATGTTGAAAGATCTCTTTCTTTGTAGAAACATATTTTTACAGACAGAAGGCAAACACTTTTATTGGAAAATTTTGAGAAATATATCGTTATGAATGCATTTTATACTATTTCAGGTCAAAAATTTTACCTATTATATTTTTCTTTTAATTTTACTTAAAATAAATAATTTTTGTGAGAGTCGGCGTTTCTTTAATTCCATTTTTCCATGTTATATTCAAGGCATATAATTGCATATTTTCACAAATAAATGCATATTGTTGCATATTTCAAAGAAAAAACAAGCATATATATGAGCATATTTTAACTGAAATGACGTGCATATATTCCGCCCTTCAGTTATAAGTTAATAATTAAAAATATTATAATGGTATAGGTATATTATGAGAAAAAAAATTGAAATAATAAATTTAGCCTTTTGGTTTATATATTGTGATCATATATGTTCATATGAATATATATATATGTATGTGTATGTATGGTACGTAAGCCTGTACATGTATGTATATTTGTACATACATGTGTATGTATGTGTTTTGATGTATTACAAAGAAATCATATTACTACAATGTACGTATATTTATCGATTTTTATATTCAATAATTTATGTAGATTATTAAGTAAGATTATTTATCCCATCGAATTCCATAGCGTTTATGTATTTATATAATCAAATATTTGTCATAGGCTACTGATTCAATATTGATCCTATTAATTCATTCATTCAATATAATATATTCTATTTTTTATTATTCTCGCGTACAAGCTTCGGCTTTATTGAACAATCTTAGTTTATTTAGGTATACACCTTAACTATTGTAACCAAGATTGTAAAAGTATGAATATGAATAAACGCCATTATTATTATTATATTATTATTACGAGGATTCACGGAATTTTGATAAACGTAGAAATAATTGATTATCTTCTCAGATTCATGGATAGTATAAGGCAATAATTTCGATTACCTTTTAAGAATCTGTACTAGTTCTAAATATTTTTTCTGAGACCATTATCTGTTGTTCTTTCATGTTGATAACTCTAGTTCATATTTGACCAGATTTTTAATCAATTATTTTGGGATAATTAACTCTATTTCATAAGAATAAACGTGGGGTGTAACTGATGTTTGAGAATTGGTTGTACTAGTTTGATCGTTGCATCGTAATGGATGTTATTAACAAATTTTCGACTATGTACCATTGTGACACGCTGACTCAAAACATTATCAATATATATCAACACAAAGTCTTTTGGTATAAGGCTGTGTGCACAATTAGTTTTCTTGGAAATGAACAAACTCAAATTCATTGTTGGGGTGTCTCATCACCTTTGCATCCTAGAAAGTTAATTTGATTCATTATTGTCATTTTAATTATTATAACGTTTGGAAGGAAATAACTTCACTGCTGAGATGCATCTTTAATTCTAATATAAAAGAGAACTAATACAGAATTAAAAGTGCCTAATGTGTGGAACGAACAAACGTGGTGAAGATATGTGATCCATAGTTTCATCTGAACATAAACAACTACATAGGTGCTCTATAACCAACATTCAATATGAAATTCACGAGGTTAACCATTCTTATTGTGTTTTAATATAGTTCTGAAATTAAGTATGCGTTCTTTATTTCACATATGAATGTTCATCAATGGTACACTCGTATCTCTTGATGATGAATATTACTTCTATCTATGTTTCCCTCCTCGTATTTCCGTAATTGTTGACCAACATCAGTTTCAAGTCCTAATGTTGGTGAATACTGTCATGAAAGTATAAATGGTTTTCAATAGCTGAAATAATAATACACCATCAGGTGAAGCAAGAAAATAAGGTTCGATAAAATTTATAAATTAATGGTTCCAGGTATCTGTAGGAGTTACCTACCAGAGTGATTGTGCTATAGATGTCACATTTTATTTTTATACTTTGAAAAAAATTGCAATATCGACTGCCACGTGTGAGAAATATATTGCAGCAAAAAACTTAAAATAATTTTTTCCAGTGGAAACATGAAATTGAAAACAGTGCACATGTAGATTGCACCACAGCATGCTTCCGGTCTATTGGATTTTCGAATCAAATGACCTGCGGCATCTATCCCCATGCGGCGTCTATCCCACTTTTACCCTAGATAGGTTCCTCATGAAAGCTCGAAATATCATTATTGCTTAAGTTCTTTGTGTAACCGATCATCACTAACTCAGTCTAAGGATGCGACTATGTGTTAAAACAATTGTTCATACATGCTTATTGAAGTAAAGTGTAAATTTATATTTTACTCAAATTTTGCAAATTTTTTAAATGAATTTACTTTTAATATGACGCCGGAATTCTAAAATTAAATATTGTGAGCTGGAACCAGAATCAATATATCAATATCAAACAAAAAATTCCATGTACCTTGAGGAAAACGAATAGGTCAACATCATATAATCGTCCAACAGAGAGCTTCAGTGGTTTCTGAGCGCGCATCATCATGATAATTAAGCAATTCCTGGTTCTTACATCTGTTTCATACCAATTACTCTCATATATAGCCATACTCACGTTTACGCTCTGGAACATGGATCATGCTATACTACAGTAAAATTGTCGGAATGAACCTCATCACCCCAAAAAATTATCCCCGACAATCCGTCTTATACAGTGGTTAAGTGCCATTAGATAAATTAAAAAAGGCATGACAAAAACCTTGAAAATTTTATTTTAAGTTTTTTCGCGATCTATTGATCGCGTAGGAATTTTTTTTTAACAAAGTGTTATTTTCCGAAAAACTGCTCACACGTTGCTACAATGGCGGAAAACAGATTTTTGGTAACTTTGGAGCACTCTACCTTTCGAAATATCAACTTCACGGTATCGCGCCGGTTACTAAAATGTATAGAATTGTGTTTCAAAAGCTTTTTCTAACAATATAAAATAATTACAAAAATTTGCATGTGCCCCCCGCCTTAAACTTAAACTATGAAAGTTCGATTTGCACAAGTTTAATAAATACAGTAACTTTTTCAAACAATATTTATTCTAATGAAAAAATTGAGATTGTTGAAGTAAAATACTTGGGATTTATTGTTAATGATACTGTGAGTCTTAAGTTATTACTAATTCTTCTGAAGAAATTTTATTGTATAAATTTTGAATGAAATAATAACTCAATTTTCCAAACTTAACTAACCATTTACAAAACAATAATGCAACCCCATTTTGATAATTGTGCTAGTATACTTGCATTGCTCGATGGGAATAGTATTTTCCCTTGCAAAAACTTCGAAATAGGAGAATGCGCATTATTTTGAGATGTTATAGATTTACTCAAATTACGTGGATGAATCAGGCCTTGGGATGGCTGGCTCTCTGTTAGAGATATATTATTTTATTTCTCAATTGTTATCATGTACTTGAATAACTTAAAATCAAACACACAACTATCCAACTAAAAGAAGTAATAATTCATATATTCAAAAAACTAACTACACTAGTACAATGAATTCTTTGTTTCGTAAGGGAAGAAATCAAACAATCCAATTCACTGATTGTATTAAAACAACCAATTATTTAACATGTGAAGTCAAGGCAGATGTAGGTAAATTCTTGTTTACTACCATCAAGTCTAATGATTTTTATGATCATATGAATGAGCTATTGAATCTTTGAATAAAAATTTATTAACTTGTTGAAAACAGTATTACTTGATGTCACTTGATTTTGTACAATGATTTGATGTAACTGTAACATTTTGAATGTGTATATTAGGCTGCCTATTTTAATAAGCGATTTATTATTATTATTACAGATATTACGAAGTACTAAAGAATACTACGTTGTATAAATTTGAAGAAGCTACCTGTGTTAGCGAAACTATAATCACATTCATTTATTAAACATACTGGCTGATTCTTTTCAAGGCACCAGTTCTAAGGTTTTAGACTTATCTAATGATCCTTAACCCTTGACCAAGACGAATCGCGGAGAATAATTTTTTTATCAAACTACAACTTCATGTACTAGTATAACAATAACATGCAGCACTGACGCAGAGAGAATTGAATTTGGGAAAATATTATAGTTCTCGAAAGAGACGCGACGTATTATTCCATTCACCACTTTTGTCATGAGACGTTAAAATCCGAGATGTATTCCATCTAGAGCGCAAGTGAAAATGTCATTCTGACGCCAGTGAATTAACTACTGATATATCGGATTCAATGTTGAACCTGTTAGCTCATCCGGGTGAGACTCGGACCTAAAATATCTCGCTTCCAATAGCGTAGGTCCGCAGGTCCAAGGTGTAAGTTAATCACTGATCACCGCCCAATGAGAGAACACCTCCACAAAATGGGCTCGTACGACAGAGACATTTCCTGCAGAAAGTGCAACAAAGGAACTGAAATAGCCAGACACATATTGTCAGAATGAAAAGCAGTAGATCGCAAATGGCAAGCAATATTCGGACCTTATAGGCTATCCCCAAGAAAACTAAAATAGCCAGCCGGTGAAGAACTTGTACAATCTAGTACAGGGACAAGAGTGGCCAAGGTGTCGCTGATGTAAAGGCGAACAAACACCTTTTCTAATTGAATTGTAGCTTACCTTAAACATTTTTCCACTGGCATGCAGCCATTATCAAAGACAATTGTTCAAGCTACATATATACTATATTAAGTCTACATAATGGCGGCTGCATAGATTTCGAAAAGTGCTTTAGATAAGTGAAAATTTGAATGAAAAAATTGTAAACTAAATTATATGCGCCAGAAAAATTCATGAAAATACTCACTGCCCGTATACGAAATTGTTTTTCTTATATTAGGATCGTGAGGTACATCTATCATCATCATCATGCTTCAATATACTGTATGACGTCAAGAACTTGAATAAATATCGAAGAGTACCATCCTTCCCTAGGGGTTGCAGAACCTTGACGTGTGCCGGGTACTTTGTGTTTTGTGCTGGTGGGAAGGCTAACCTGAGCGACGGGATCCTAAAGGGTCACGACCTGTATGAATGGTGGCTCAGCCTAAAAGCTGTTGTCCAAGCACGTGAAGACGAATGATTGTGACGACTCTGCTCACGCCGGGTCCGTTAATGCGAATGAAGGGAGGAGGCAAGGCCGAATCCCGGGTTATGACCTACCTTGGATGTATCCTTGGTCACATCGAAGGGAGGATAGCAACTCCTCAGAACTAAGAAGCAACCCTTTATCTACCAAGATGGACATAAACCGTAAACCGCTTGCCGGCATGACTCCCAGCGGGGGTAGTGCTGCCCGGGTCGCGTGTTGAGGTCACTCTAACACCTCCACCGCCAGGGAGCCAGATGAACCGCAAGCGACACAAACTCTCAGGCTGCGCCTGCCGGAAGCTAAGAATCAAACGGGAAGCCGTAGGGGAACAGATTTCCACTTCCGGGACGCAAAAGTACATAAATCTGATGGAAGCACACCTAGCACCAAACCGCAGCCGATGAGAAGGCGCGACGGGGCCGCTGTAAAAGCAGGAACTGCCCGCAAGTCCTTCAAGGAAGCGGTGGTCGGGATCAAAATGGCCATTAGATTGGCCACTGAAAATCTCGAAGCAAAAATCTCGGAAGAGCATGCGGGGCTAATAAAGAACCTCCTGCTTGGAGAGATTGACAAACTGCAAAAGGGGGAGACCGCTCCTTAGTTTGCAGAATGCCGATACCAGGGGCAGGGTACTGCTTATCACCTGTCTGGACGACCCCACTAGGGATTGGCTAGCGAGTGTGGTGGCTGTGGCTACTGGGAGGGGGTTGAGCTCACTCTCGTGAAGGCGAGCCAACTCCCGAAACCACGACATGCGATCGTCTTCATTCCGGGGATGACAACCTCGAAGAAAACACTGAAAAGACTGAGTGTCCAAAATAACTGGGACACATCAACCTGGAAGGTCACCAGCACTGGAGAGGAGCAACCAAATGGCAGGCTCCTAGTCATGCTGATGAACGAGCGGTCATGAGAGAGGCTGAAGGAGGTTGATTACAGACCATTCTACAACTTCTACCGTGTGACGCTCAAGCCAGGTAACTGGAACTTTTCCTCCGGATATGGAGGTTGAAGAAGGAAGACATTTAGATGAAACCCCGGCTCAGCAGCAATAGATACAAGTTGTGCAAATCAACCTCCATCACTGTAGGGCGGCCTCGGCCGCCCTCGGTTCATATGTGATAAAAGGGAATTTGGACGCTGCCCTGATTCAATAACCATACGTGTATGGGGAAAGAATCGGGAGATTAGGTACTTTCAAGAGGCGGATCATAGACGACCCGTCAGAACAAAAACCACGAACTTGCATACTAATAAAAGATGCAGGTGAAGTTATACCGTTGTGGGAGCACTGCAGTCGCGACCTAACAACGATAAGACTCAAATTAGGAATAGAAGGAAGGGAGCAAAGTCTCCTGTTGGCATCAGCATACCTACCCTATGACCAGACGGGAGCACCACCACCTCAAGAAGTACGAACTCTTGCGGAGTATCTCAGAACCTCGAAATCTCAAACCTTGTTGGGATGTAATGCCAATGCACATCACACAGTGTGGGGGAGCAGAGACATTAACAAACGAGGTGAAGCATTGCTGGCTTTTCTGATGGCGCACAACCTACAGGTGTGCAACCAGAGCAACAAACCGACCTTTGTGACAAGTGTGAGAAGGGAGGTCATCGATATCACGGTATGTACCGGGCGCATAGATGGCCTAGTGCATAACTGGCATGTTGCGGAGGAACCAAGTTTATCCGACCACATGTACATACGATACACAATTGGATTGTCAGAGGCACTGCTCACAGAGTACAGAAACCCAAGGGCCATCAAGTCGGACTCCTATCGTGAGAAACCACAAGAGGCAATTGAGTACTGCCCAACGATGGCACCTACAGTGCTGCAAATGAATAGAATGCTAACAACTGTTACTTCAACCATAATAACAACCTTTGAAGCCTCATGGCCCCTGAAAGCGAAAAGACAGAGGAGCTCTGTCCCCTGGTGGAACTCAAAACTGTCCTCAAGGAGGGGGACGATGAGAAAACTGTTCAACAGAGTCAAGCGAATCAGCACCTACTGGGATGAATATCGCATGGCACTGACTGCGTATAACAACGCTATCAAGATAGCGTCAAGGACCTCGTGAAGGAACTATTGCCAGGGCATAGAGGATATGCCCTGCTACGCTAGACTCCACAAGGTACTAGCAACTGGACCATGACAGAAAGTGAGCTCCTGTGAAAAACCACAAGGAGGACACACGAAAACAGATTAAGAGGCGCTGGAGCTGTTGCTCCAGACTCACTTCCCTGGATCACGGTGTGAAAACGACCGTAGTTTAACAGAACCAGGAGACCACATACCTCAAGAGAGAGGGCGAAAGGAAAAGTGGGCTCTGGCTGCGAATAGCATTAACAAATCAAGAATCAAATGGGCAATAAATTCATTCACACCATATAAGTCGCCAGGAACCGATGGGATACCGCCAACATCACTGCAGCAGGCAATCGAAATACTGGCCCCTATCCTGTGCTAAATGCTGAGAGCCAGCCTGGCACTGAGCTACATACCGGAATAGTGGAGGGCGGCAAAGGTGGTTTTTATACCAAAGCCAGGGCGAGAGTCTTACGCCCAGCCAAAATCTTTCCGTCCAATCAATCTTACTTCGTTTCTCCTGAAAACCCTAGAGAAACTGATCGACAGGCATGTCAGAAATGGAACTCTCATAAGAAATCCCCTACATTGCAATCAGAATGCTTACCAAACCGGGAAATCCTGTGAAATGGCAGTATACGAGTTGATACAGAGAGCAGAAAAATCACCGGGCAAGTACCTTGAGGTAAGCCTAGATAAAAGGCTGACCTCTGGGGAGCATCTGGAGAAAACCGCTGACAAAGTGATGAGGGCCCTGTAGACCTGTCGTCGTACAGTCGGGAGAACCTGGGGACTCACTCCACGGATGGTACCCTGGGTGTATACAACCATAGTAAGACCCATTGTAACATGCGCCGCAATCGTGTGGTGACCAATAACAAAAATCAACGCATCCCAGCATTCACTGAACAGGAGTTCAGAGGTTGGCATGCTTGGGAGTAACAGGTGCAATGTCGATCACCCCAACGGCTGCGATGAAGAAGCTGTTGGGGTTGGAGCCACTGCACCTCGCCGTTCAGGCAGAGGCCATAAGAGAAGCATATCGCTTCGATCTTATCTGCCAAGGAAATGCTGAACAAAAAGGCCGAAGGATCCTCGGATTGTTTGGATCACCTGGGCCATTGGGGATGAGATCCGAAAGGATCAAGGTTCACAGCACTCCCGTGCCTTTCATGATTCAAACATTGAATGGGCAGGAGAATGTTGGGGGCAGTCCTCATATGATACTAGGGAATTCCATATGGCTTACCGAAGGCACCAAGACGGAAAAAAGTACGGGTGCTGGAATAGTCGAGAAAACGGACCAAGGGGCAACAATTTCTTCGAACCTAGGAATTTTTTCGACAGAATTCCAAGCAAAAATATTTGCAATTACAACATGTGCTTGAATTATGAGGGAGAGAGCCTATGAAAATAGACAAATCACAATCATAGTGAGCAACCTGACAGTGCTTAAGGCACTGGAGTCATACACAATCACCTCCCAATGTGTACTTGATTGCGTTGAAGAACTAACGGCACTAGTTATGAACCCAAATAGAGAAACACTCTATGGGAGTCTGAGGAAACCAAACGAGAAGGGACAGAAACTGCCGTCGCACTGGCTAAAGCGCGGGCGGCAAAACCACTGATTCGACCAGAGCCAACCTGTGTTATTTCTCATGCCACAGCGAAATCTGTGAAAAATGCCAAAAATGGCACGAGATAGAGCACCGTTCCTACTGGAGGGAACTACCCTTATGTCGCACTCCGAGCGACTGATGGGAGATCTCCAGCAGCAACGAGTGAAAAATCTGCGGACGTTCAGCAGACAAGAAATACGGAATCTTGTTGCATTCCTGACCGGACACGCCCCATGCAACAAACACCTATGCACGATGGGTATGGTACATCAGCCCACTTGCAGGGTTGCGGCGTGGAAGATGAGACACCTATGCAGGTGCTGTGTCAGTGCACGGCATACGCGGTTGGTCGTCGGACATACCTCGGAGACGATAAAACTACACCCGAGGAAATCAGAAGTATCCCCTATATCAGGCTACTGAAATTCATAGAATACACCGGACTGATAAGGAGGTAGCAACATGTGAGACTAAAATGACCGCAGTGCAGTGGACCTCTCCTTAGGATGGAGAACCAACCTCACGGAGGAGGGATTTTAGTCGGTAGGAATCCGGCACACCCGTGGGCACGGGCACCCGAGGCGAGATTTTCTCTACTCTACGCGAATAAAAACAAAAAAAAACATTCAATCCACCTAATGAGAACTCCCTTTCACACATTCCTGATGGTTTCAATGATATGTTGTTCTAATCCTTCTGATGAGAACAATTGAATCGATAGAGATATGAACTAAGCTAGTGCTTCCTATGTGATCATGTGACATACTACGCTTACCTCATCTTTGAGAATATGCGCAGGATAATATACGGCAAACAGCTGGAAAAGTATGTAACACGCAGATCCAAACATGAAAGTGAGGTAGAAAACTGACTCCGCAGACTGAAAAAGAAATAGGTAGTGACTCAATTCTATTGCATCGTGACCGATACTCATTTCGTCCGAAGTTTACCAGGAAGCAACCATGTCATTGCGTATATCGATCTTATAATTTCGTGCATGCTCTTTAAGTCCAAAATATAATATTCATAGGTATTTTTTGCAAATAAAGCTGTTAATTTTAATAGTGTAAATTTTCATTATTGTTCTCTCACATATATTCGCATAGTGCACAGATAGTTTTCCGCAGAATCCTCACCACTACACAGAGCATGTGTACGAAATAACCCGAAACCGAAGTTTTACTATTAATGACCTGCAGTTCCAAAATTATACACATTAGAGTGGTACCTACTCCGGTAAAGCTTCGATAAATATGCTTTCAGAATGAATTATGCTACAATCACTACAGAATTGGGTAAAAATATACACTTATTGTTCATTTTCTATGGTTAAAATTTTATAACAGCAATTTTGAAGTTGTTTCTGGTCCCCTTCACTAGTGTCGCTATGCAGAATGACGTAATAACTCCCGAAAATAGTAACACTGACATCATCAATAACCTACTAATTTCATATGCTGCAAAACGGTTTTCACAGCATGAGGATGCGTGGCAACTTGTGCATCGAACAAAACGGGGGACATTTCCAACAATTACTGTAATTTAGTTTTCTTGTTATCAAAACCGTTATTTCATAATTTGTAGTTCATTATTGTTTTACAACTGAAATAAATAGGTATGAAATTTGTAGGTTATTGATGATGTCAGTGTGACAGTGACATAATTATTTCAAACGTAAGGTGAGACACACGTTTTAGATTTCACAACCACCCTTGACCAAGATAATTTTTAAAATGTAGTTCATTATTGTCTTACAACTGAAATAAATAGGTATGAAATTTGTAGGTTATTGATGATGTCAGTGTGACAGTGACATAATTATTTCAACCGTAAAGTAAGACCACGGTCGTACATACAAGTCTGGACACTCGGGGCTGTTTCCTATGTGAGAAGTGAGACCTCTAAGTGTCGACTGTCGCGTAGAATCAAAAGACGTCACGCGTGTCGGTTGACTTGTAAACACAAGGAATACCTGCGTTTTCAGAAACAAATTACGAAACCGTGCATTGTATCGAAATGTAAAACGTGGTACAAAAGTGTGAATCAAAAAACTTCTGTTTTCAAAGTGCCGAAAGATGCGGAAATGCGAAAAAAGTGGATGCTTGCGATTCCGGATAGAAATCGTTTTAACGAGGTCTTTTATGTGTGCGAGCATGTACAACGGAAAAGGGGAAGTTATTTTTAAGGTGAGTGATACATTTTGACAAGAGTAACAGTTCTATTCCTGTCTCAAATCAAAATACTTAGTAACACTGCTTGCGATTCCGGAAAGAAATCGTTTTATACTTCGATCCAAGCGCTAGCCAGTGGCTGAGCGGGGGACTACGAGTTTGGCGACGCGTAAGAGACCCATATCAAACATACGAGTCCCCAGACCTGTACGTACGACCGTGAGTAGGACACACGCTTTAGATTCCACAGCCACCCTTGACCAAGATAATTTTTGATATTCCGGTAAATGAGCGTAAAAATTGGTAGAATCCATTTTACAGCATAGGTGGATTTGGCGGTTCTGATTAATTTCTGAAGTTTCTAAATCTGCCTACATTATCTCATAAAACTTCTATTAATAACTTATTCTGGATTTTAACGATATGAATTGACGGTTATTTCTTGCCTTTTAATTAAAGCTGTTCGCGCCCTTGGTACCCCTTAATAAACAACTGAAGGACACGTTTCTTGACCCTGAGATACAATTTAACTTACTCAGTCAGTTACATTTGAAGGTTAGGTTGATATGTAGTGATAAATCTTCCAGACTGTCAACTTCATTGTTATTCAAAATAATAGCTGAATCTTTCCTGAATACCACGTCGTGATTCATGTTGGTGAATTAGAAACTGAAACTAGTGTTGGTCTTAGCTCTGACACGATTAGAATATGAAATGTGCAACCATAACGCCAGAAATGCTGCAAAACGGTTTTAACAGCATGAGGATGCGCGTCAACTTTTGCATCGAACAAAACGGGGCACATTTCCAACAATTACTGTAATTTCGTTTTTCTTGTTACTAAAACCGTTATTTCATAATTTGTAGTTCATTATTGTTTCACAACTGAAATAAATAGGTTTGAAATTTGTAGGTTATTGATGATGTCAGTGTGACAGTGACATAATTATTTCAAACGTAAAGTAAGACACACGTCTTAGATTCCACAACCACCCTTGACCAAGATAATATTCGATATCCCGGTATAAATATATTCAAGTTTGACCCGAATCTCACGTAATACAACCTCGCACATGGGGAATTTCTGTTGGATGTATCTACAGGATCGAATTTCATTTTGCCTTTCCATCTGCATTGATTTATTTTCGGACACTAAGTATTTGCAGCTTTATTTTCTTCAGTTTTTCCGCTATAGATTTCTCTCCACTGACATATACCCAGAGATCATTTTTTGTATACAGTACATCTTCCAAGTTTCATAATTATTCTTGAACAGAAGCTCATATCGAACGGAATTCGATGCTCTTGCTTTCATTATCTCGATCTCAATTTTGCTTCTGGGATATCCTCGGACAGCAATCTATGTTCAAAATGGTTAAAATATGTATCTCAGTGTAATCAATGTCTTAAGCCGATAATCTGTCAGGATTATATGGAACTTAGTATTTATAGTTTATTGATTGACATCTGTCATGAATTTCTAAAATCTCTTCAGAAATCTTTAAAAATACCACTCTAACAAATGTTTACATTCATTCTACACATTCAAATAATAGCGTATATCTTGATCGCGATTACTCCAAATATCACTGACACCTTCGAATTGTAATACAAATTAGTTATGATGAATTATTATCTCTTTACAATTCTGTATTATATTCAATTATCGAATACTCACCGAAATAGCAGCGACCAGAAAAGTAGCAACTACTAGAGAGTGACTGGAAAAATCGAATACTAGAAAATATTGTAGAATCTCATTGAGTTCATTGAGTTGTCTAGAACAGAATTCGATCGTTAGTATGGAAATTTCTATCCATTTATATTGTACCATACATCATAATGGACTGATGCTCAGCAATACATTGCCTCACAAATTTGTATTGGTTCTGATAGAGAATTTCTTGAGTTCCTTCATAACCCACCAACTTATGCATATTTCTCAAAAACCATTGTAGGCGTTTCAATTTTGAAGCAATATGTACTATCGAGGTTAGTATAAATAAATCCGCTGCCATAAGAATATATCCGGTAGTAACACCAACAATGTTGACACACATATTCGCAGCAATATAATGATTGTTAACATTGAACGGCAGATAGAACTCGTAGGGTAAAAGTTTCAGACATATCGTATCATCGACTTCTGTGCATTTTGGATTCTTGTGATCCATATAGGTGAGAACCATCGTCGTCAGCAATAAACCTACCAAAACACCCAACATGCTGATCATGAATACTCGTACCAGAGGAATCATTTTATTTGTAATTTCTAAGTTACTATCTCTAACTCCTTTATACACACTTTCGTTCATGGTTTTCTGTTCTGCATAGATGTTCGAGAATAATTTTTGGAATGATGTCCTTTGAGTAACTCCTATTTTTAAAGCAGTAATGATGAAAGCGCAAGTTGTACCTAGGCAAGCGATGAATCTTTCTCGATTCACCTTCCTTATCACAAAAAATGCATATTTCATGTAAAGAACGTAACTTATAGCGTATGACCACAAAAACAATTGAACCAGAATACTGAATAATTTGAAGTATCTGGATGGTTTACATTTCCAAATTCCTCCGGAGACTAGTATCTTCTCAACCAGTTGGAGCAGAGGTGAAGTTGTCATATTGATATCGAGATGAAATGCTTTCGATCAAGGTCGTTCAGAGCAATGCGATACCTGGAAAAAAAACCATCTATGATATCAGGAGGGAGGCAATATTAGAATGGAACACTGGTGACAGAACGGTTATTTCCAAATTCATATCATCGATTCAACGACTGATACTTTATTCTTTCTACGTTCACCACTACTAAATTTGGAAGAATTGATTCAGATTGTTCGGAACAACTGGAATCTATATTTTACCCAGAAAGAATATCTTCATAGAAAACATTTGTTTGAATGTATTTGAAGTAATGTCACTATTCGAAATATTGATTGACGAGTTGGTTTTCCATTGAAAATCAAGTTGAACTAATGAACGATAGTAAAACTGTACCACTATCTTCTAATAATCTATTGGGAATATACAGACGGCGTTTTCTCTGGCTAGGACCAACATAGGAATTGGCAGAAAACATTATGCAACTGCTTCAATACACAGAGTGGTGACAAAGTAATGCTCAAAACATTCTGTAATGATAACCTATACTTTTTCAACTTCGTCTGATCTTTCTGAGTACACATATATTAACACACCTCTATTTTGAATCGGAAAGTTCAGAGAAAAAAATTTACGAAATATGAAAATTACAATTTTAATCATAATTTCAACCCAAAATAATATCGTATTACCGTAAAAAGATAACAGAACTATACTAAAACTCAACAAAACTGCAATAAATGCTGAAAATGCCCTCCACGAACCACTTGACAGTGATAAGCTCGTGTGTTAGCACTGTGAACTACTCTTAGAATTATTGAATATGATTAGCTATTACGTGATGGAAATTTATTTCAAACTTAAATAAAATAACTGTTAAAAGTTTGTTTTTCACTCATTTCATACATTGCTCTTTTGAACAAATATGTTCATGAAACTAGTGAAAATCAAACTTTTAATAGTTATTTTATTTAAACTCTCACAATTGTTTCAGAGCTAACGTCAGCCATTGCGGATCTAATTGGTTCTTGAAATTCTTCATAATTCTGAGGTCGGTTCGAATATACCCGACTTTTCAAATAAGCCCATGAAAAAACTCAAACAGAGTTGAGTCTAGCGAGGGAGCTGATCATTCCACAAAACCTCACCGGGTGGATTGCTACCTTTGAGGAGAAGTTTTGTCTAGATATTCGTGCCTTCTTACAAGTACGAAATCTCATCATGTAGAATATCATTGTCATTGAGATTTGGAAATAAACCTGCTATTGCTGGAACTAATTCAGATTGTAAGAACTCTAAGTATCGAGTTGCGGTTAAATTTCCCTCAAAGAAGTAAGGTCCTAAGGTCCAATTATTCTTGTCGAAGTCATTCCTTTTACATTATTTTTCCGGAGGTTTCGCTTATGGGCTTCGTGTGTCCAATGAGGGTTTTCTCATGCCCAATATCTGCAATTATCACGGAAAATACGATAGATGAAAATTGATATTCGCATAAATTTAAAGACGTTTGTCTGAATTATCTCTTCTTTCAACTAATGAAACAATTGAATTTCTTAGGGATGGTAGTTTTATTATCCAGTTTGACAACAAACTTATGATCAGCGTTTCTATTCAATTCCAAATGACGATTAGAGAAATGATATTTTTTCCAACCTCCAGGAAGATATTCAATTCTTTATCTTCGTCCACTCGTAGTCTTCCCCTTCTTGGAAGATCTCTACCCATTCTACTGACAGAAGGTCGGGCAAGATCGTGCAGCTTATGGTTTTCCTGATTGACCAAACAGAACACTTTCTCATGACGTTGACGATTACCCTAACCAGACATCATCAGTATTTCTATCCGATTGCGTTCTCTCAGCAGTACCATCTTTTCTTCAATTACTATTTCGAATATGAATATTTTCTCACACATCTGAATTATATTTACAAATCGGGATGAAGATAAGCAGCACGAATCACAAATCTCCACTTTTTCATTCGACTGTCTCTTTGATAAACAGCAAAATTCCGAAGTACGGAAAAATAAACAGTGTTTGAATGCGTTCTGGTTCATAATGTATTATTATTTTAGGTTGAAAATCCTAACTTTCATTCTTCAATAATTTTTTCTCCATAATTTTTCAATTCATCATAGTGGTTTGTTCATATCTCTGTACTTGGAAAAATTAAAGCTTTCTAATGCCGTCCGATAAAATATAGGTTGTCTATTAAAAAAAACTCAGCGAAGTCACATCGCAAAAGTTCATACCGCCATAAGATTGAAACTAGTAACATATTTTTGTTTAAATAAAATCGACTGGTTCCAGCGTTTTTCCTTTCACTTGGTGCTGTACATGAATATTCAAATAAATGCATGTATGGAAATTTTGTTCCAGAATGTAAATATATAAGTATTTACATCACATGTGAAATTTACTTTATAATAATCAAGCTTAAATACAAAATATACGAAAAATGTTCTTAATATGACATTAACTATAGTAAACGCCTACATTTGCATCAGATCTTGAAATATTTACTGTGCCTTAACCCATCCCTGTTTATCTATATTTCTCTCATTACTACATACCGGACACCGCAGAATAAAATTAAGCACATAATAACTGTCAAAATTATGTTTATTTCTATGAAGTTGGAGTAAGGATGAACTTTTTTCTTTTTAAGAAACCGCATCAACCATTGAAAGTAATTAGCGGTGAAAGATTAATACATAGAACGTCAGAGTCTGCAGTTTCTGAATTTTGTTAATGATGGGCTTCTCTTCGTTGGTGGGATGTGGGAACTAGATACGCTTTAAATTAACATATCAAAATATAAATAACAAGTGAGCTTACTTGTATTCATCACAACCATTTTGGGATGAGTAAGCTCTCAGTGAATTATTTATAGTATAATTTTTCTCTTTATATAGATAGATACTAGACAGTTTTCTTCTCAACGCAAATATAAGCTATTTACATCTTGCAAAATCTAGTTATACTCAATTTTAACCAATTTATTTCAGGTTAAATTTATTCCAGGCTTAATATTTATGATACAAGTCAAGGGTTGAAATATTTTAATATTTGTATTTTTTCAAATCCTTATAACTTGAAAAACGGTTAAAAAATTATATAAGGATGTTCCAAGACAATATGTTTAATCCAAAAATTTTATGAAATATAATATTTCATTTGAAATAAGGAAGTTCATTCCACTTCCGGTTTCACCGGAAGTGCTACGCCACTGACGAAATTTCTAATCAATTGCTCATGTAGACTCATCTCTCATTCTCAATGCACGATATTTGATTCAAATGAGATCATCGAAATCTTTCAATGAACGGGTTACTTGAGAAACCCTGTATATATGAGAGCAAGGTGAAAAGTCCCTTAAAAATAAGACAGATGGCGCCACAATCAAAAATTATATGTGACATTTGTAATTACTCATCTTTAACTAGCACCGTTGTTTGATTAGAAAGAAGATAGTTAGGCACTGTAGAAAGAGTGTTTGAAGCAATCGCGGGTGACATCTAGGTTCTTTCAATTGGACCTTCCAAAAATTGCATAATTTATGGCACTGTACTAGTACGCCTCCTAGATGGAATATGAAAGTTATAAGGAATTTCTGGAATTTCTTGCAGTTTTCGTTAACCATCTCATAATTTAATTATTTGCGGAACTTTGGACGATTTGCTATTATTGTCACGCCATAACTTGGGCACAATCGAGCTAGTGACATCTAGTGGTGATGCCCATTTGGATCAAACCATTTTGCCTATATCATTGACTAACTATCTTCTTTCTTATCAAACAACGCTAGAACGCATTAAAATGTTAAGACTCATATGCCATTCAGTTTTGTTTTGACACCCATCGAAAGCAAGCAACCTTGAAATTTTGTTGTTAAAAGTGAATTTCGCGCCTTGATTAAACATTATTTCTCGGGTGGAAAGGACATTACGCATATCAGAGCATCGCTTGTTAAACATTATGGGGACTCTTCACTTTCGATTGGAACGATTCACAAGTGGTTAACTGATCTTCGTACTAGTAGTATGACCACAAAGAGCGCCGAACGTTCTGGTCATCCAATTGAAGTTACAACGACAGAAATTGTCTATAAAATCCATGGTATAATATTGGACGATCGGAGGTTTGAAGTGTATGAGATTTCGAGCATCTCAACCGAAGGAGTACGGAATATTTTGCATAACTTTTTGAATGTGAGAAAGCTATTTGCTAGATAGCTGTCGCATTTGCTCTCTGTTGACAACAAGCGTGACCGTGTGATAACTTCAAAGCAGTGTTTGGCGATGTTCAAGCTCGATAAGAAGGTTTTTGTACGCCGTTTCTTAACCGTGAACGAAACAAGGATCTATCACAACACATCGGAGACCGAAGAACAGTCGAAACAATAGACTTGTCCTGGTGATTCGTAGCCGAAAAAGGTCAAAGTGGGTTTATCGGCCAACAAAGTCATGGCGACAGTTTTTTTGGATGCACACGGTATCGTCCATATCGATAACCTTGGAAAAGGCCAAACGATCACTGGCGTATATTATGCAGAGCTGTTGGATCGATTTGACGACGATTTGAAGCGAATGCGACCGCATTTGGCAATAAAAGGGGTGATATTCCACCAGGATAATGCACCGGCGCACAGGTCCGCAGTCGCAATGGCAAAATTGCATCAATTGCGCTACTAGTTGGTTCGTCATCCACCATATTCTCCAGACTTAGCCCCATTTTTATCTATTTCCAAAGTTGAAGAAATGGCTCGGCGGAAAGGGATTTGGCTCCAACGAAGAGATCATCGCTTAAAGAAAAGCTTGTCTTGGAGGATTGCCGAAATCGTATCATTTGGAAGGGATCGAAAAATTAGAAAAACGTTGAACAAAGTATATCGGGCTACGAGGAGATTATGTTGAGAAATAAAATAAATTTACCAAGTAAATCATTTCTTGTTTAATTTTTCAGGCATTTTTCAACTTGGCCTCGTATCTATCTTATGATAACAAAATCACTTCCAGGTATAATAGACTTGAGTGAAATATCGAGAATAGCCAAAACTTATAATGAAAGCACTGAATTTTCTTTTTCACTATTAACGCCCTCTATTCACTAATACCATTCTACTGATAATGTCAAACTTGAACATAGTAAATACTACGCTACTTGATAGAATTGCAGTATGATAGCAAGATTGCATACCGGAACTAGAAATGTGTTGCCGCTTGGAGAATAGATAAATGGCGTGCGTGGCACAGTTACATTTGATTACTGAATTTTACATAATTGTTCCACATTCCATAAGATAATCTTCGCATTTGTATAAAGAGGAAATAAATTATTCATTTCATTATTTAAGTAATTAATTTTCAAATTAATGATGTTTTCAAGCAAAGAGTATGATAATTTATAAAACTTGTGAATATTACTGTATTTCATCGTTTTATCAATTAAAATAGATTCTCAACAAGTAAAAACCTCTACAATCACCAATTTTCAAGTCGAATATGAGAGGATTGGCTTGAAGATTATTCTATACATTTGATAATGAATCACTGAATAAGTATACTAAAGACAATTTAATACTAATAATGATTTGGTAGAAAGTTTGGAGCTGCACAAAGACGAACCTTCAGATATAAATTCACACAAATTTATATAAGACACAGTAGTGTGTACGTATACGTATTTATTCTGACACCAGTCTTATATTAATTCAATATAAAATTCAGGCAAGATTTGTTTGTACTGACGAAATTGTGGGAATATTTTATGATGTCTAACGTAATCACTACCTTAAACTAGCCAAGGTTTTCACTCTTCAGATTCATCAAATATTAATCACTATATAATAATGGCAAATGTATCAAAAGATATCATTATATGCCTATATCTTATTCCAGTGTTAACGTACTATTTCAAAATTTATTGCTTTTGATTCCTGGAAGAAAAACACGAAGAATGATATTTTATTCACTATAAATAAGCACGTGCTACAATCCATAAATTCAGACTCATGTGAAAATTCATCGCAAGGTATCGTCATCATATTCTCATATCTCAAATTTGGTGAATTACCATAAAAAGTGTCAAGAGACAGACTTATCGATTCGATACTATGTCAAGAATATCGTGAAACTTTGACATTAAGCACAGAGGACATAAAATACTGATCCAGAAGTTTTATTTCTTCACCTCCTACAAATTTTATGATTAAATAGAGTTTGAACATTTCTGAGTTGCCATAATGATTGTTGATTAACAAAATGTACTGGAACTGGTATTGATCATAGCAAGTTAGCAGAGCTTACATTTAAATCAGTACATTGCTTGTATTGTTGTGATGGTAACAGGCTTAATTAGAAAGTTCAGTACACATACCCACAGACCCTTCTACACTATCCCAAGCTTTTCGGGGGGTACTTGGATACTCCGCCGTTTGACAGAATCCTAAGATCTGCCTTGGGTCTAGGTACTTTATGTCATCGGCCGTGATTATTCAAGGAACTAACCAGATTATCCAAGTTGAAATGAGCGCAGGACATTCACAGCGAAAGACAGTTGACGAGTTCATTTTGTCTCCATCGCATCTCATACAGAAGGAGGTGTGACTCTTTCCTACTTTATGTGTTAATTACATCAGATTTCCGTGACCTGCAAAGATCTCGGAACTAACCTGCCAGTACATAGTCTAATATAATTTTTGAATTATTTTGGTTCTGATTTGGTAATTTTACTAGTACCTACTATCTCTCCTTTTCACTTCCCCCACTATGTGTATGGTAGGAACTAATATAATCAATTTAAAAATTTTTTTTCGTATTTTCGAGGATATATTAATTTGTTATATTCGCCTATTGAGGTTAACAATCTGGTAAATGGGGAGCACTCTGATCTAATAACTCATCAGGACTCTATACGCTTCGAGTATCATGATAGTTCTCATTCCACGTGTAGTACACAAGTAGCAAACGTGTCAGATGGTACGGAAGTGAACGAAAGTAACTATTATTATTTGATGTTCCTCTTCCCTGTTATCCATATCTAACATTCTTTACAACTCTTCTTCCGCAACTTCGTATTTCAGTAGATGGCTTCTTTTGAGCCTGCATTTCATTCTAAATTATATTCAGATATGAATTCCGCAATTTTATTCAAGTTAGCAGATTTAAATTCGAACACGCTAGCTCGTCTTCAGTTTCCCACTCACATAGTACAATCGTTAAATGTTCCAATCCATTTCTGTAGTTTCAATTATCTTGAACATTTTGAAAATGAAAAAGCAAAATATCAGTACGTCAAACTTCAGTTCAGTTTATTTCAGTTTATTTCAAATTATTTTCAAATTACATTCACAATTTTCACATTTATCTGTGGCCCTTGAGAAAATCTCGTGCTGTGCTAACATTTCAATCTATACTGAAACTTTTTAGATATGTCTTGTATCCAATCGTAGTACATATTATGTGAAAAAAAAATTTAGGTTGAAAGATAAAAGATAAAATAGAGAATACAAAATATAAAAATACAAAAATATGGTGGAATTATGTTGGGTTTATTTAAGTAATGAGCCTAATAAATTCTAATTTAGTATAATGTATAATTTAGTCTGAATTTCAAATTGTGTTTCAGTAGCGGTCTTCAATTTGACTGGTAGTGAATTGTACAATCTTATACCAATAAAGTCTTTTCTGTTCTGATAAACAGTTTTATTAAATTTTTGGTATTTATATTCCTTATTCTGTATGACCATAGTTGTGTAGGGATGATTTAAACTTGCAGTATTATTTTGTATATATATTGACTGAATTACTGAGAACATATATAGACTTGATATTCATTAATGATTCTTGTATAAATATAGGTTTCATGCTTGTCCTTGCGGGGATCGAAAAAATTATTCTAATGACATAATTTATCATTTGTAATGGGTTCAAGGAGTAATTATATGCAGAGCCCCAAACATCCACACCGTAAGATAAGATAGGTACAGCCAGACTGTTATGAATAGTCAATGAGTTTTTTATATTTAGTATGCTCCAAAGGGAATAAAAGATAGGCACTATGATACTCCCTTTAAATTGTGTTGGAATGATAGAGATATTAGAATACCAGTAGTCATCCATGGCTTCAGTTTTAGTTGCTAATGTTTGACCAATATGATCTCAGTACAGCTTTGTATGGCCCCCACAACCTTCCTATAAAATGTATCAGAACATAGCTGTGAATCAGTGGAGTTAAATATTTTGGAAAAATTCATATTATGAATGATATCTAAAAGCATTTTTTCGTCCATTCTTTTTATAAAATTAACATCCTTAGTTTTGTTGTTTTTAATTATTTCCGAAGTTTTTATATTAAAAATTAGTAGGTAATGATCAGTCATAGAGTTATGGAATATTTTTAATTTAAATTTAAATTCGTTACTTATTTTTTGAGTATTTGATTCATACAAATAAATATGATCAATAATAGTTACGAAATCACCATCTACATGGACGATTTATTTGTGATAGAAATCAATTTTTTTCCATCATAATTGTGAATGACAACGCATTATGCTTATTTGTCACAGGTTTGATATCAATATTTATATTTAGATCTCCTATCAAAACAATTATATCATCTTGATCCATATTTGAGATATAGCAATCCAGAAAACATCTATATTTGATTTATTTGGTCTGTAAATTCCAATTATAGTAATTTTTTTTATTGAATTCTAACTCACATTCTAATACTGTAATTTCGCTTAGTTGAATGGTACTTACTGCATCTGTAATATCCAGAGGAGGCTCCTCGAAGGAGGCTAAGGAGGCTCAGCCTCCTCACCAATATCTTAATGATCATTCTCCATTTTATCTCCTGTTTCTCTGATAATTCTTTAAATTTTACAATTAATTCCCCGTTCTCAGTAGTTATTTTTAATCTAGCAACAGTGGCCAGAGGCTAGATTCTCTATATATCTCAAACGGTAAATACGTATGGTCAATACAGTTGCCGTTTTTCCAACCAGTTCAATTCACAAATAGGGTAAAACAGCGAATATGGCAACACCCTATGTAGGCTAGCTTCTCGTACACACACGGCGGTCGTATGAAATACGATCACTTGTCGCCGCTGCAAACGTGCTCTGTCAGTTGTTGTTTTTGTTTCGCGAAGCGATGTAACGTTAAGTTATAATTTATCTGTTCGGTGAGTTATTAACAAAGAGTTCTTTGGTTATTAAACGTTAAAATGATTAGTGCTTTAGTTGCTGAAAAGATTAGTGATGACAGGTATGTTTCAAAATCGATCATTTGATGCTGATAAGATAATTGTAAAAAATATTTATGGTTAACGGGATCTGAGGTACACAATAAATTATATTGCTGGTATTGCTTGCTATTTACATCTGATACAACTTCATGTTGGGGGCACTCGGGTTATGATGATTTGAGGAATTTAGCTCGTGGTATAGACAGACATGAAAAATCGCAGGAACATATTACATCGAGTATTAAGTTTAAATTAACCGGTAAACAGAATATAAGGAGGAAAACATATAATTTGGTAGACAAGAAACTACATTATAAACATTTTTTTTATGAAATTTTAGATACTATTAAAGGTCAAATTGAGATTCGATTTTCCGATTTACATGAATTGAAGTTTTTTGTATAACTTAGTTCTAAAATATAATTTTTTTGATCGAATAGCACTGCACAATGAATTATGCGTTATATACTCGGATAAAGATATTTTAGGCCAGTACGACATTCACGCCGATATGATAAAATATATGATAGACAATGATTTGCAACAAGTTTTACCTCTGTTTCATAAACTACTTTGTTTGACAGTCACCATTCCTGTCACGTCGGCATCGGTGGAGAGATCATTTTCTACTCTTAAACGAATTAAAACTTACATGCCAAATACAATGGGCCAAAATCGTTTATACAATGTTAGTTTAATATCTATTGAAAAAGATTTAGTAAAACACTTAAAACAAAATGATACATTTTTTGATAATCTTATTGATCATTTTTCGCAAACTAAAGACCGTAGAATTCCGCTAATATATAAAAAAAGTTAATAAAATTGATAAAAAAAATATGAAAAATTCCAAAAATAAGGAAAAATATTAAAAATTCAAAAAAAATAAAAGACAAAGAACGAACAAAAACATTTTTTGCCAAGAGAAACTCTATACCTCCACGTTGATTCTTGCTGGGTAACAATTAATTTTGTCACTGAAGTAGCTGGTACGGTCTCTGTACAAAGGTTAAAAGGCTGTGAATAGAGTATATCTTCACAAAAACGTTTTATGTCCAGCTTCCTCTCTCAAAAATTCACGAGCCGCCCCTGGTAATATCATCCCTAACGTGTAAAAACCACCCCATCACATTTATTAAACGCGCCCTCATTGTAATACACAGTAAAACCAGGAATAGTAAAATTTTCAATATTTTCAATTTTCCATGATTCGCTAAGAATCACCACGTTGATACCTTTGTTATTATTTAATTCTGACAAAATTAGACATAATTCGTCATAATGCGTCTTCAGACTTCTGATGTTATGATGTAATATTGTTAAGCTCCGTGTATTATTTTCTATATCTAGGTAATCCACCAACTGTTCAAAGTTCATACCATAATTATAATTTCCAAGAATATTAAAAGCTGTATCTATATTAGACATTCATATTGCCAAAGAGAGAAAAAAAACATATACTAATAGAAAAAAAGGCTCTAATTAAGATTATTCATCCAAATAAGTTATAAGGAAATGATGACAAAAATTATGTAAAATTCTTCCTTCAAGATCAAATTTGCTCCCACGAATCTCAAATAAAAAAAGAAAATTCCTTTTTTGCCCTTTCTTTCGGGAACTTACAATCCCAGGCGTGTAATGTCACTTTCCGTTTCCATAATATGCTTGGTTTTTTCAATTTTGACAAAAATTGTCCCAAACATTCCTTTTTCCTGCTCGTTCCATTGCCCTCTCCATTAAATTGTATTTTTCTTGTGTTAGATCATCAGTGATAAATATTTCACTACCTTGTAAGTTCTTTTTGTTTTGATGAATTAGCATCTTCTTGTTGAATCTAACTAGTGTTGCTAGTATTGGTCTCTTTCCGTTTTGTACCTTCCCCATTGAAAATCGTGTCTCCAGATCTTCATGGATTATATTTACTCTTAGTTTATTTCTTATAACTTCTGCTACTTTCTCCTTAGTATCTTTCTTGTGGGTTTCTTGCACCCCATATATCATTTTTGTGACAATCTCATTACATTCAAAATTTAATCCGACGTAGAACTCGAGTGTGTAAATTTTCTGTGCTTTATTTCAACAAGGGATTCCAGACAAAATTGTGATATTAGACCAACAGGGTGAGTGCATTTTGATTTCCGAAGAACAATAGTTATATTGACTCCAACCTCTGATTCCGCAGTATAATGTATAGTCCAGACTGTGAACCGAGATTTTAGCTAT